>CAJVRJ010000005.1:2835706-4253559 GCA_911649655.1 Penicillium sclerotiorum | reverse complement strand
ACCACCCTAACCACCCTAACCACCCTAACCACCCTAACCACCCTAACCACCCTAACCACCCTAACCACCCTAACCACCCTAACCGGTAAGATAGGTAGATCCCTCTCTTAGCTACCTTATATAAGGATTATTTAAAAAGCTAAATCCGGCTATATTTTAGTTAGGATTATTAAAGATAGACTCCTATAGGACTATAGGTAGATTATTAAACTATTGAAATAGTAGATTATATAAGAGGATCCCCTTTAGGGTAGTTAGTAGCCTATAAACCTAGCTATAAAGATTATAGGTAGTAAAGGTTATATCCTGGTAGAGGAGTCTTATCTAACCTTACTAACTAACCCGGCCCTTAGTAGTTAAGTTTATATAGATTATATAAACGTAGGTCTAGAGGTTAATTATCTATTATATAGGAGACTAGGTCCTACGGATTATAAGGCTCTAGATAATCTAGTCTATCTATATAAGATAGGAGATAAGTATTACCCGGGGATGGGAGGTTATATAAATAGGGGAAAGAGATAGAGAATTATCCTTAGGGTCCTTATATAGCCTTAGTAGGGCTTTAGTATCTAAAATATAACTCTTCTCCTAGTTAGGATAGCTATCTAATTAGTTAAATAGAGTAATAATCTAAAGAACTTTTAGATTAAGCTATAAAGCCTAATAAAGGATTAAAAAACGACTAATCTTAATAACCTTAGATAGAAGTAGTAAAAAGTAATCTAGAGGTAACTAGGTTATATAAGCCTAACTAAGAGTAGCTATAGTGTAGATAAAGAGACTCTTATACTCTATAGCCTAGAGGCTATAGTTTAGAAGCTTTAAATAAAAATTATAGTAAGCCTATTTAATAAAAAAGAGATAAAAGGGTGGTAAAGGTTTATAACTATTTAGATAAGATTATATAAGTAACTAAAGTTTAATCTATAGTTCCTACTATTTAGGAATAAGTTTATATAAGGAGAGTATAAGAGTCTTAGGGTTATTAGTAAAAAGAGTTATATAAATAAAAAAGAGAAGGATCTTTTACTAGGGATCTATGTAGCTAGTGATATCCTCTTAATAAAGATAGGTATAAAGAGGCCGTTTAAGTAACTAACCTTCTTCCTAACAGACTACCTTTATCTAAACTAGCTTACTACTTACGTAGGTAATTTACTAAATCGTATAAGTAAGGCTTACTATAGTATCATATAGGACTAAAAGTATAGGATGATTAATAATAAAAATCTTTACTGGTTTATTAACTAATATCTTAATAGTACTAGGAGAGATACTATCTAGGTACTAAGCCTATCTTATATAATAAACCTAGGGATTAGCCTTATTAATTTAATAAGCCTGGATTATATGATTAATTATGGGAAAAAGCTATTAGTGTTAAGTCTTAAGTTATATTAAGGTAACCTAGAGATTACTAGGTTAGACTAACTAGGAATTAGCTAAGGGAGCTAGAATCTAGAAATAGGCCGAGCTAGGTCTACTCTTAAAAAAGTACTAGAGCTAAACTAGGTATAAGCCCTAGGTAAGTGTTTTAGCCTTCGTACGAGGAGGGCGTTATTCTAAATTAGGATACTTTATATATTAGTGATATATAGTCTACTAATGGTCTTAGAGAGTATAGTACTTTAGGGTTATAAAAGAATATTAATCGGTTAAGGTACATATTAAACTACTCTAGGATAGGCCTAAATACTTAAAGGTAGCTTATATAATAGTTAGAAGAGTAATATTATCTACCTTAACATCTACTAGCTATTTAGTATAGATAACTTATTAGATCGTATAAGTATAACGGAGATTTAGTTAGTAATATAGGCCGGTGAGATAAGATTAAATCTACCGGGGGTAAACATAATATTTATACTTAGAATAAACTATTAGTTAGAGATCTAGGATAGTTTGGAAAAAGTGTTCCGGCGGTTAAGACTTAGGGGTAGGTATAGTAAAAAGAGGTTATTCCTAGATGAGTTATTACTTATATGATACATCAGGTAAAGTGAATATTAAATGATTTATTCTTTATAAGATAGGTTAATAGTAAATTGTGGTAGAACAGAATGTAGTTTATAGAAGATAAAGGTCAGGGGTAGATATATATATTAGTAATACACAGACCTTTTATAGCTAGACCTACCAGCCAAGACCCGTAGATAGCCAGCTTAAGAATCCCTACAAGATCTAGCTCTAATTGATTGTACGAGAGATTAAGAGATCCTATTTGTTACGAGCTGGTCCTGCTGCACAGTGAGTAAACATAGTCCTTTGGTTTATACATACCTTAAGTATAATCCGTAGTCGTACTATTACCTTAAAGCCTTATACAGGCTCGGATCTATAGGAGTAGCTTATAGGGTATAAGTAGAGTAATAGCCTTTAATAATAAGTTAGAGATAAGCTACCAATTAGATTAAGTCATAATTAAGTTAAGTTATAAATAATAATAGTAGTAGAGTTAAAAGAGTAATAAATCTAATAGTCTAATTATAATAATAATATAATCCAAATATAATATAAGATTAAATATAAAGAATTAAATATATAATAGTTAATAAATATCCTTATATATCCTAATCCTTCATTTATATATAAAGGTCCTATCTATTTAAACGGATAAGATCCGTTCCTATTAAATAGATAGGTTGTTATATAATTCCTTAATTAATAATTCTAAAAGAGTAGAATTATAATTTATACTAAGGTAACTAGAAATAGCCCCTCTCTAACCATCCTAACGTTATAATAAATATATATTATATTAGTTAGTAAAAGGCTAAAAGTGACTTTTCCTTTATACTAATCCTAGGATCTAATCTTAGATTCTTATATAACTTTAGTCTTTTATTAAAATAGACTAATTAGTTCTTATAAATCTAAAGTTAGACTCAGCCCCTATAGGTCCGTAACATTATCTCCCCCTCCCTAGGTCTTTATCCTTAAAGATACTTAAACCCGGTTACCCCTTTTAAGTAAGTAAGGTATCTATTAATCTTCTTTTTCTATATTTTCCTATATATACTAATTATATCTTCCCTAGGTATCCTAAACCGTAAACTTTATTAATTAATTAATCACAAGGGTTTTAAAGCCTTTATTCCCTATCTCTACTATACCCATCTAAACTATATTTACATTTATTCCGATTGATTAAAGCTTTATTCTTACTATATATATACCGGTTATAGTACTAAGTATAAAATACCTTCTTAGTCTTTTATTAATATTAAATAGTATCGTCTACTAAAATTATAGACTACCCTTTATAAATAGAAGGAAAAACTTTTTAATACTTAGGCTAAGATTATTATAAAGTTAATATATATCTAAAAATAAGATAAGCTACTTAGAAAATAAACTAGCGATTTTATTGTTTATAAGTATAAAGAGATTTCTAAGCTAGAAGATCTTAAACATCATAAAAAGGAAGAACTAAAGTATCTTAAGAAAAAACAGGTTAAACACACCTAACATAATAATCATAAAATAGAGTCTAATACCGTTACTAAATATAATAATATTACTTTTCTAGTAAATAGTTAGGTTATTATAGCTATATTAAAAGATCCTACTCTAACGTAAATGATTACATCCACCGATCCTAACTTCTTACTATTAGATGGTATTAATTTTAATACTTTCTTACGGTCTATATTATAGGATATTTCTTTACCTTTTAGTAGTACTATTTAACTAACTAATAATAGCTTCTTAAATTCATGATAGGTTCCTAAGTATTTTCTAAGGTAAAGTACCCTTACCATTTTACTAAGAGTTATTACTAATTATTATACCATCTATCTACTAGGATTTCCTTAACTTTATATTCCTCTTTACTAGCATTTTTGATTTTAATTTCTATAGTATTTTCTATATTACTCAGTATAGGTTCTAATAATAAGATATGAAATACTGGGTAAACTTTTCTTATACTTTCTAGTAGTCGTAGTTTATAGTTTATTAATCCGGTTTTTTCTTTAATAATAAATAGTCCTAGTTATCAGTTATTAAGTTTCTTACTTAGTTACTTAGTTTTAATATTTCGTTATAGGAGGTATACCTTCTCCCCCCTTTCAAGCTTAGACCCCTTTCCATAGCTTTTATCATAGTATATTTTTATATAAATATTAAAAAACTTAATATCTCTAACTAATTAAAGGTATAGCTACTTTATATTAATAACTAGAATCCTTACTAATTTAACTATAGTATAGTTACCAATTAGTATACCTATTATTACCAGATAATACCTATAGTTTATATAGAATAATGATTCTTATATAATAGTATATATGGTATTATTATATACAAATTATATAGTAAGTAGTAATTTAACCTAATTATCCTATTAATAGTTAATATAATACCTTAAATACTATTCAATAGTTTAGTTCATTTATTTAGTTTGTCCGTTTATCTATAGGTAATATACTATTAATAGTTTTAACTCAATCCCAAGTTAGTTAGTAAACAACCCCTACATTTTTAAGGTAAATAACTTATCTCGGTTAGATATAATCCTGATTAGTTACCCATGTTTCATAACAATATTTCTAAGGATGATTACTATAAGTTACTCTACAATAATTTTCTTAGTTATTAGTATCATTTTTATATATTTAGTTAATCAATTAATAATTACCAAAATCATATCATACTTTTATTCTATTATTAGGTTAACAGATTTAGGTAACTTTATTATAAAGTCCATCATAATCCATTCCTATAGTTTCATTAATATTTCTACCGTCTATAGTTTTCCATATAGGGTATATCATATTAGTTTATTAAGTTAATAACTATTATAGTTCTTAATATACCTTCTTACTTTCCTAAAGAGATTAGATATATAGTAGTTCCATAAAATTAACTCTACTATTTTCTCTATTCCCATATATCCTGATTTAACCAAATCATAGTATTATTTAATAGTTTCTTATTATAGTAGTCCTAGAATATATATAAGTCCGTAGATCCTAAATAACCCATCCCGTAAGGTAAGTCTTTCTTCATTACTCATTTCCGGTTAATATTCTTATAGAAAGCTATCTTCCTTAGTTACTTTCTTAATTCATTATATCTACCTATCATCTATTATAATAATAGTAGCTACTAATACTTAGTAATTATACCTAAGGGTCCTATCCTTATTTTCTTTAAAGATAATAGGTACTACTTCCTTAACCCCTTCCTTATAATTAGATCTTTTACTAAAAGTATCTACCTAGTTATTAGCTATACCGACATAGTACTTAATCTAAAAATCATATTCCGATAGGAGTTCATTCCATCTTACTTATTATCCTATCAGCTACTTTATTATTCTAAAGTAGGTAAGGTTTTTATAGTCCGATTTAACTAAGATCTAGTAATTCATTCTATAAAGATAACATCTCTATACTTTAAATACTAAAACTATCACAAGTAGTTTTTTATTATAAACCAGGTAGTTAAGTTCTATTAGTATCATTTTTCTTAAATAGAACATAACTAGTCGTCGTACTATAACATTATTAATCATTAACATTTATATTAACCAGGCTCTAATCATAAAGTCAGATATATCTATTTCCATTTTAAATAGTTTATTAGGGTTAACTAGTACTATAATAGGTTATTTTTAGAATAGTTCTTTTAATTCCTTAAATACTTTCTAAGCTCCTTTATTCCAGTTCTATAGTTAGTCTTTCTTTACTAAGTTATATAGGGTAGCGCTAATCTTCCCGAAGCCTTTAATACTCTTTTAGTAGTAATTATATAGTCCTATAAATTATTATATATCCTTAATACTCTAAGATATTAGCTATTCCAGGATATTCTTAACCTTTTCCTTCTCTATACTAAATCCTTCTTTACTGATTATATATCCCAGAAACCTTATTCTAGTAATATAGAATTTATACTTCTTTAGCTTAAGTATTATTTTAGCTTCTCATAGCTTCTAAAGTACTTTCTGTATATATTCCTTATACTTTTCCTTTATTTCTAAATATACTAGGATATCGTCTAGATATACTACTATAAAGTTATTAAGATAATCTACTAGAATATAGAACATAAATTATTAGAACGCTATAGGTATATTAGTTAACCTAAAGGTTATGACTAACGGTTTAAATAACCTTAGGTTGGTTCGAAATATAGTTTTCTACTTATCTCCTTCTCAGATATATAATTAGTAATACATATTAGTAATATTAAACTTACTGTAGATCTTTTTTCCGTACAGTTTTACTTGAATTTCTGTAATTAAAGGTAGTAGGTATTAATCTTTGATTATAATATTATTTAACTATCTATAGTTAATATAGGGCCTAAGTATTCTATCTTTCTTTGGTATAAAGATCACTAGGTATCCTACTAGTAACTTTGATTTATAAATGTACCCTTTCTCTAACTAAGTTTTAACATATTCCTCTAATACGTTTACTTCTTTTTATATAAGGTAATAGATAGGTATATATTTTAGCGTTTTTCCTTCTTAAATATTAACTTTAAAGTTAAATAATCTATACTCTAGTAGCTAACTATTTAGTAATATTATAAATATATCTTCGTATTCTTAGTATTTTACTAGGATCACTAATTCCCCTTTACCTATTATATAGATAGTATAATATTCTCTATAGTAGATCTAAATATATTCTTTTAATTCATTATTAGTTATATCTAGGTCTATCTCTAGTGTTAAGATAATACTTATATCTATAACTTATTTTTAATAAATTATACTATTAACTCTTAAACTCTACCCTCACCCTTAGTATTAGGTATTCTTTTAGGCTCTTACTCCCTGGTTAGGTCCCTTATAAATATCTCTATTTCCTTATAATTCTTAGATTTATTAGTAGTCATACTATATAAACCTTAATATCCCATCTTCCTAATTAACTTCTAGGTTATACTTTCTTAGCTATAGTATTCCAAGCACTATATTATACTTTCTTAATAATATGATATTAAGTATAATTACTTCTATATACCTATTAATATTAAGAGATTATTTTCCAGTCTTATATATAATCCCTATATTAAGAACCTCCCTATAGAGTCCTAATATAGATTAGATATTATATTTCAGTATTAGTCATATATTAATTTCGGTTACGTAAGCTAGGCTTATAAAATTTCTAGTACATCCTGAATTAACTAATATTAATACATTTTACTACAGTATTATTACCTCAATTTTTAGGTATACTCCCTACATAGTTACAACAATCTAGTATTATATTTAATACTTTAATTTTTTTTCAGTATTATTATTAATCCTAGGATTATCAATAAAACTCTTAGGAGATTCTTAGGGTATTTCTAGGATCTTAAAAGGTATTCCTAGGAGATTATTAACATCCCCTAGGACTATAGTAAGACTTCCTAGGACTTTATTAGTTCCTAGGAAATAAATCTATAATTCCTAGCTTCCTTTATACTATTCCTAAGAGTCCTTAAGCTAGTCCTAAGATCCATACTAGGTCCATCCTTAACTCTTTAATTAATTATTATCAATTCCTAGGAGTTCCTATTCCTATAAACCAGTATAAGTCTTCCTAACTTCTTTAAGGTTTATTTCTACCTACTAATTTAGTAGTTCCTTAGCTAATATATCCATCTAATAAAGGATTACTTATCTCTTAATAAAGTTTAGTATACTCTATATTTTAAGTAGTTCTTCATTTAGTATTAACATTTCTAGCCACTTTTCCACTTCCTCCATTAATTTATTAAATAATAGGTTATAGAGTATCACATTAACACACAATTACCTTTTAGGGTCCTAGGCCCCTTAGGCCTACTCCTATATCTAGTATCATTCTTCCTCTTCTAGTTAATAATTAACCATTTCTTATAAGATACTTTTATAGGTATCATAGTATCATAACCTTAGTAAGGTAGGTATCAGTTTCTTAATCCCCTATCCTTCCCCCCATATTAGTTCTTACAATATTCTTCATACGTCTTTAATCAGTACCTTTCTAGCTAGTTATATTTCCCGGGGTAACTTTCCTTTATTCTTCCTTAGGTCAGTAATACTTACAGTATACCAAACCTACTTAGGATCCTTAACTACCTTAATAATTTCCTTATCAATAAGGTTATTCTATAGATCAACTAGGTTACTAGGGACCAAGTTCCATTTCCTAATCAATTAATACTTTATTAAAGCCTTAAATACCTTATCATTCCGTTACATTCCTTTAATCATACTCTCTAATAATTATTCTCTAGTTATATTAAACTAATATAGTTCTCATATCACTCTTAATTACTATTATAGCTTCAAGTCATTAATATATACTTAACAGTCTTTAATCTAATACCCTAGTTTCTTACACTTAAAATATAGGTACTCCTTCTTTTATTAATCCTATTCTTCTTTAGATAGTTAGATTATATCTAACTCTATTAATCATAGTTTATAGGGATTAAAATATCTTTATCTATTATCCCCTTTATTTACGAAGTGGTTTCCAGGATATAGGCCTCTATGGTTCCCTTATCAGAATTATTCCACTTCTTATTTTTTACGTTAATAGTTATACTATCAATTATTAATCTTAGTAACTAATATAATATATTCTCTCATAGTATTAGGTCTCTTACCTCATACGATTTTATCTTTAATTCCTAATTTAAGTCTATAATAAAAGTATAGGATTAGTATATAATCTTCCCAACCTAATACAACAGAGATATACATAAATTCTACCACATAAATTAAGATAGACCCTTACTATTAGATAGTTTATAGTTTTCTAATCATAGTTTCCTTTTTATTAATATCCCTAAATATCTATTTAAGTTATCTAACGAAGTTATTATAGTATATAAAGATATTAATAATAGTAGCAGACTAGTTTAATTCAGCTTTATTATAGAATTCTCATATAAACAGTTCCAGCCAATCCTATATAGTTCCTCTAAAGTACGTGGACATAAAGATTACCTTATCAGATTTAAATAAAAGCTTATATTAGTTAGTATAAAGATACATCCTTATCTAGGTTAAGAATCCCTTAAGCTTAGAATACTATCCCTCAAATAGCTCCGGCTTAGGTAGTTTGATTTTAACATATCAGGGTATTAGTCTTAAGGATAGTACTCCTACAACCTATTCCATAGTTTACTTATAATTATTTCATAATTCAATAACATATTCTTAGTAGTTAACATTAAATCCTTTAAGCTATTCATTTATTATATATTATACTATAATAGATTCCTCTAACTATCTAATAAGCTATATTACCTAGGCTCTAAGTTCTCTAATAGCTTTTTTATCTTTATCTTTATCATTATCTTTAACAGGGTTATAGATAGGTTAGGACTATACAACTAATAATACTACAGCCTTTCTTTTATTATTACTACTATCTAGTAGTACTATTATCTCGTTAGTTAATAACTTAAAACAGGGTATTTAAAATATTATAAACTAATCCTACTATATAGTAAGTAAACATAGTCCTTTAGTTTATATATACCTTAAGTATAATCTATAGTTATACCATTACCTTAAAGCCTTACATAGGCTCGGACCTATAAGAGTAACTTATAAGATATAAATAAAGTAATAACCCTTAATAATAAGTTAGAGATAAACTACTAATTAGATTAAGTTATAATTAAATTAAATCATAAATAATAATAGTAATAAAGTTAAAAGAGTAATAAATCTAGTAGTCTAATTATAATAATAATATAATCTAAGTATAATACAAGATTAAATACAAAGAACTAAATACATAATAGTCAACAAGTATCCTTATATATCCTAATCCTTCGTTCATATACAAAAGTCCTATCCGTTTAAACGAATAGGATCCATTCCTATCAAATAGATAGGTTATCATATGATTCCTTAATCAATAATTCTAAAGGAATAGAATTATAATTTATACTAAGGTAGCTAGAAACAGCCCCTCTCTAGCCATCCTAACATTATAACGAGTATATATTATGTCAGCTAGCGGAAGACCAAAAATAGCTTCTCCTTTATACCAATCCTAGGATCTAATCTTAGATCCTCATATAACTTTAGTCTTTTATTAAAACAGACTGATTGGTTCTCACGAGTCCAAAGTTGGACTTAGCCCCTGTGGGTCCATAACACTATTAAGCAAAAAGGATCAAAAACATTAAATAGGCTAAAATCAATATAAATCACTCTATCTAATTACCTAGGGCCAAAATCACAGATAAAAATTAGAGGACTATAAAGACTGACTAGTTAAATAAAGACTAAATAAGCTTATATAAACCAAACATACTTATACGATAATAACAGAAAAAGAACTAGATTAGATCATACAAGAAAGATAAAAGGGAAAAAAAGACTTAAATAAAATAAACTAAAAGAAAAATCCCATCTAAGCCCTAGTAATTATTAAAGAGAGAATAGTACTACCTAGGAGAGAGGGAGGAGAGCTAAGAGATCCTTTAGGGGGCTTAGGACTACTAAAAGAAACAAACGACCTAATCTCCTTATCCTTATCCTAATTATCGTCTAAGATTTTATCTTCCTTAGAAAAAGTATTATCCTTATTATCCGAATCGATTAACTCTTTAATCATATTCAGTATAATAGGCTTTATATAACCTTTTAGGATCTAAACTACCTCCTTTACGTTACTATACTAGTAGCCTAAGGTCTAATCCTTCTACCGGTAGTTTATATAAATACCATTCTACCGACTAAGGATCTAGGTAATAAAAAGACTAAATAAATAACCCAATTTAGTCCTTAGATAAGTCTAGTTCTCCTGTTAGCCCTAAGTAGTAATCAATAAGCTATTAATATACAATTAGTACCCGGTTTTAATCTTAAAAAAAAGAAAAAAGGAAATAAGTATTAGTTAAATAACTTTTATAATCAGGAGACTTTAGAGAAAAAATATTAAATAAATTATTATATAAGTAAAGTAAGGAATATTAAGGATATTATTATACAATTTAAGTAAAGAAGATAGAAGATAGAAAAAAAAAAAAAAAAAAAAACTAATACTTACCTAGTCTATCCAAATATATAAAGACCCCTTTTTCTTACCCTTAACGACCTTTTTAACTAAAAACTCATATAAAGGATATTACCAGACTTTACGTTACTTAGTAGTATAGTAAAGGTCCTAAAGGGTATTGTTAATAGCCTAGGTTAACCGATACTAGGTATAGGTAGGCCTACCTTCCTTAGGGGTAGTATCCCGGCTAACTATAAGAAGATATTAGATATTAGGGCTTTCCTTATTAAGATTTACCTAGAGACGTTTAACCTAGGTAACCAAAGCTTTTTCTTCCTTATCCTTCTTAGCCTTATACTTCTTACTACTATCCTTTCCCTTTTTATTAGCTATTATTATATAAAGGAGGTAGAAAAAGATTTAAGGTAGAAAAAGATTAAAAAAGCTATACGAAGAGAGGGTTTAGTTTTATTATACAGAGAGAGAATGGTTTAAAAGTATTAATAAGGAATTAGAAAAGAGAGAGAGAGAGGGGAGAAGGAAAGAAACTTTATAACTTTTAAAAAAAGATAGATTCTAATAAAATAAATAGACTTAATAAGGTAAGATAGCTTCGATAGTAAAGACTTATTTTAAAGGTTCTAAAAAAAGTCTTCTAGTTCATACGATCAAAGGGTTTATACTTCTTTAAAATCTCTCTAAGACTATATAGGAAAGAGATCTTAAAGGAAAAGAAAAAGATCTAAAGATAGATTATAGCTTACTAAAGACTTATATTAAGATCGAGAATAGGCTAAAATAACTAGCTCATATAACCAAAGAAGATTAAAGGAATTCCAAAAAAAGGCCATAGGGATTATATAACTAGATATATATAAAAGAGAGATCTCTTTCCTATTTAAGTTTAGAGAGATCTCTTAAATCCATTAAGAAAATGAAAGTAAAGGGTTAAAAGAGATTTATAGGGGTTATACAATCAAAGTATTTAGGATAGGCTAGTTCTAAGGTTCTATAATAAACCACGGGAATGGTTATAACTAATAAAAGAGCCATATTCTAAAAAAGGCTAGCTTTAAATCTAACCACGTAGGTAATAAAACCAAAGAATATAACTGAGTCAAAGACAGGTATAAGGCTCATATAAATTAAAGGGAGGACTATAGCTTATATAAGTTAAAGAAAAGACTATAGCTTATATAAGTTAAAGAGAGGATTATAGCTTATATAAATTAAAAGGAGGACTATAGCTTATATAAATTAAAGGGAGGATTATAGCTTATACAAATCAAAGAGAGGACTACGGCTTATATAAATTAAAGGGAGGACTATAGTTTATATAAGTCAAAGAGAGGACTACAGCTTATATAAATTAAAGAGAGGACTATAGCTTATATAAGTTAAAGGTAGATATAAGGCTTATATAAGTTAAAGAAAGGACTATAGCTTATATAAGTTAAAGAGAAGACTACGGCTTATATAAGTTAAAGAGAGGACTACAGCTCATATAAGATAAAGAAAGGATAGTAGCTTATATAATTAAAGAAAAGATTATGACTCACATAAATTAAAGGGAGGACTATAGCTTATATAAGTTAAAGGGAGGGAGGGCTACGGCTTATATAAGATAAAGAGAAGATAGCAACTTATATAAATAAAGAGTAGACTATAACTCATACAAGTAAAGTAAAGACTATAACTTGTACAAAAGCCTTTTTATTTTTCTTTATATAAGAAATATATAGGTAGTTAACTATAAATAAAAGTTTGTATAGAATAAATCTTAGAGAGAAGGAATAGATAAAGTTAGGATATATATTTAATAGGTGATATCCTAAGATTTAGATAGATAAGACTACCCTAGGCCTTACCCTAAACCTTATCTACTAACTAATAAAAAAATAATAAGCCACGGTCACATTTCACCCTACCCCATCAAAATGAAAACACCCAATTTTTAATCAGCTCGTATAACCTATCTATCACTCTGATTAGCTTAGAACTTCTTATACAAAGAATAAATATAGTAACTTAGAGTTATCAAAAAAATTAGCCCTCTCGTACGACTAGAACCCTTAGCTGACAGCCCCCCCAAAAAGCCAACAAACAGCCCCCCCCCCCACTTTTCCTTAACTATGGGAGGGGCCCCACTTTTTCCAGCAAACAGCCCCTGTTAGCCAGAGTCCCCTGGGATAGTTATTTACCTTAAAAATATAAGAATTATTTATTTACCAACTTAGGATTAAGTTAAAACTTTTAATAATATATTACTTATAGATAAATAGATAAACTAAATAAATAAATTAAACTATCAAATAATATTTAAGGTATTATATTAATTACTAATAAGATAATTAGATTAAATTACTATCTACTATATAATTTATATATAATAATATTATATATACTATTATATAAGAATTATTATTCTATATAAACTATAAATATTATCTAATAATAATAGATATATTAATTAATAATTATATAATAATTAAATTAATAAAGATTCTAACTATTAATATAAAATAACTATACCTTTAATTAATTAGGGATATTAAATTCTTTAATTTTTATATAAAAATATATTATAATAAAAGTTATAGAAAAGGATTTAAGCTTAAAAAAAGGGAAAAGGTATATCTTTTATAATAAAATATTAAAATTAAATAATTAAGTAAGAAACTTAATAATTAAGTAAGAAACTTAATAATTAAAGATTAGGATTATTTATTATTAAAGAAAAAGTTAATCTAGTAAACTATAAATTATGATTATTAGAAAATATAAGAAAAATCTATCTAATATTTTATATCTTATTATTAGAACCTATATTAAATAATATAGAAAATACTATAGAAATTAAAATTAAAAATATTAGTAAAAAAAAATATAAAGTTAAAGAAACCCTAATAGATAGATAGTATAATAATTAATAATAATTCTTAATAAAATAGTAAAGATATCCTATCTTAGAAAATATTTAAGAATTTATTATAAATTTAAGATATTATTATTAATTAATTAAATAATATTACTAAAAAGTAAAGAAATATTTTATAATATAGACTATAAAAAAGTATTAAAATTAATATTATCTAATAATAAGAGGTTAGGATTAATAGATATAATTATCTATATTAAAATAAGATTTTTTAATATAGCTATTAGAATCTAATTATTAATCTTAGAGGTTATATAATTCTATCTAAAGATTAAGATCTATTTCTTAATCTAATTTAATAAATTTTTTAATTAAAAGAGGGTTATTTTTATTTAATTATTTAAGGATAAAAGAATTATAAAACCTTATATTTTTATTTTTTTTATATAATTATTCTTATTATATCTTTAAATAAAGAATAATTAATATCTTATTTTATATCTTTTATAAATATTTTATTTATTATCTTTTAATATTCTTAAGATTATCTATAAATTTCTAGTAATCCTATTTTAAATAATCCTATTTATATAGATTATAAAAATATTTTATATATTTATAATTATAATAAATATATTTAATATGATTATAATTTTTAGGTTTATAATATAATCCTTATTAATGAAAAGATAATATTTATAAAAGGAATTAAGGATAATATTAATAATAAGAATTTTATAATATTATTAAAATCTATTTTGTTTTTATTTTATATTATTAATTAACATAATATAAGGGATATATAATTATAAAAAAATAAAGGATAATAGATATCTTATTTATTTAAAAGAGATAGTTAGGTTTAAGTATCTTTAAGGATAAAGACTTAAAAAGGAAGAAATAATATTATAGATTTATAAGGGTTAAGTCTAATTTTAGATTCTTAAGAATTAATTAATCTATTTTAATAAAAGATTAAAGTTATATAAAGATCTAAGATTAGATCCTAAGATTAATATAAAGGAAAAGTTATTTTTA
Source organism: Penicillium sclerotiorum (assembly GCA_911649655.1). NCBI lineage: Eukaryota > Fungi > Ascomycota > Eurotiomycetes > Eurotiales > Aspergillaceae > Penicillium > Penicillium sclerotiorum. The sequence continues at coordinate 4,238,685 of CAJVRJ010000005.1, read as the reverse complement.
GTTTTTTATTAATTATTATAATAAATATTTATTATAATATTAGAATAATTAAAGAAAGGCTATTTCTAACTATTTTAGTATAAATTATAATTCTATTTATTCAGAATTATTAATTATAGAATTATATGATTATTAATTCTAGGTATATCTTTAAAAGGTATATATTAAGAATATATAATAACCTTAGGATATATTTTTAAGAGAATTACTATAAAGATAAGAAGATTAGATACTATATAAGGAAACTTAGTTACTATTATATATTTAGTTCTTTATATTTAATCTTATATTATATTTAGATTATATTATTATGTATAATTAGATTATTAGACTTATTACTCTCTTAACTCTATTACTATTATTATTTATAACTTAACTTAATTATAACTTAATCTAATTAGTAACTTATCTCCAACTTATTATCAAGGGTTACTACTCTACTTATACCCTGTAAGCTACTCCTATAGGTCTAAGCCTATATAAGGCTTTAAGGCAACAGTACGACTGTGGACTACGCTTAAGGTACGTATAAACCGAAGGACTGTGTTTACTCACCATACAGCAGGACCAGCTCGTAACACCATGGTACCTAAACCCATGGGCCCAGCCAAGGCAACCCAACCCGGCCTATACTAGCGTGGGTTTCGGCCCATGGGTAAAACCCATGGGTTTTGCACAGGTCTACTTCCAACCTCGTAAAGTGCTGGCATCGTACTACGCAAAACCGCACTTTTTGAAGCATTGTACTCCCTCGCCCCACTTTTTCCGTCCATAGTTAAGGCCACCCTATTGAAGCATCGTACTACAATGCTCCCGGTCCCATGGGATAGGACTTTCGACCGATCTAGTCTCATAATATATCCGCATTCATCTTTCAGTCTAAAGAGCGACCGGTCAAGTTAACTATAGAAAGGGCAACTGACTAAATTGACGAAACCTTATATAGATCATGATGTCAAACGTCACTAGTACATGTATTTCCTACTTCAGGTACATGTTTATGTCCCGCAAACAGATCGTCAAATGACGGCTAACCCATATTACCATCTATTCAAACATGATAAAGATTATAGTACAGCCGCTTAACAAGCAGTATGTGAAAGTCTAGACTGAATTGCGACATATTGACCCATGACAAGTGCGTTTGCTGTCCAGCCAATAGAAGCTAGGCAAGCGCCGCAAGCCGGAATATCTATATTTCCGATGCTGACGAACAGCTTGATTACGGGTTTAGTCAGCATATAAAATCGCGGCCTGTTAACAGTTCACATATCTCACAGGCGAGGTGCGTACCCTACCACTTACCGATCGTTATACTCCCAATATTACCATTCATCACTCCTGCTTAAAATCCACTATTAGTACCGTTATGGGAAATAGTGGTTGCCATCAGTGTCTTGAGATGCTTTTGGGATGGGTGTCAAGTTGGGAGTTGGATCTCCCAGGTTCCAGTCTACCCCGCTCTCAGGTGATCGGGATCCATCGATCCATCTAGATGCAAAAGAACAGGACTATCTCAACCCGGTACCTCGTATTGCTTTAGACAACTAAAACTGCTTTAAAATTTCTACCACGTAACTTAATTGTACAGATACGTCACCTATCCTACCGCTCTAGCAGAAGGAAGTGCTCATAATAAACACAATCTTTGGACAAAAGTCAAACCTTGGAATCAGTTGTATTCCAATTCCAGGAGAATTATAGACCCACCAAGGTGTCCTCCCAGTATGTGACATACCGTACCCCGTACGGGTATGTCACACTGCCCTTATATGTTATAAGTAGCCAGCTTAGTACTAGATTAAAATACACACTCCTACATATCCCCGGATTAACCCTCTATAGATAATTCTAGTGCTATAGTAGGTGCTAGTTGGTATTGTTCTTATGGTTAGCATTGTTGGATTGACCTGTGTACTTTAACGGCATACCACTATTCCCCTCTTTATATAGTGACTGATACAGGGGGATATTTGGGTAGCTAAACACGTAGGTACAACTAGAAGACTATTTTTACAGGACCTAGGCTAATAATACTGAAGGGTAGGAGTATTAGAACTTAGATAGAGAAAAGTATAAGATTAATTTAACCCCTAGAAATGATAGGATAGATAAAGAATTATAGTATATTATATATAATATAGGTTATATTCCTCCTATTAGTATATATTATCTTAATTAATTAGCTAAAAAATATCTAAGATATATATAATATACTTTATTAGGATAAAGTATTAGCTATATAAGTAATAAAATATATTTAACTAGGAATATATAAATATTAGTTATTAATAGATAATAAATTACTATAATAGATTATTATTAGATATCTTTAGTAGGTATACTAATAGGTATACTATAGTTAAAACAGGACTTACTAAGATATTAATTCTAGTATATATATAGTAATAATAATAAAAATATATGATTTATATAGTCTTAACTATATTTTTAATAAAGTCTTTGATAAGAAGTATATTATTTTATCTAATTTTTCTAATTATTAGTTGATTTTAGTTAAATCCTATATAAGTTCTATATTTAATTATATTTCTCTAGCTAAATCTATTATTTCTTTTATTTCTTTTATTTCTTTTATATCTAGAGATAAGCCCTATAATAATAGGCCTTATAATAAGCCTTATATAATAAATATAATAAATAATAATAATCCTATTATAATTAGGCCTATTATAGCTAAGATATTAGATATATAATAGCCTCTATTAGTTTAACAGTAATAGCCTTTACCAATCTAGTAACAACAGCCTCCACCAATCCAATAACAATAGCCTCTATTAATATAATAATAATAGCCTCTACTAATTCAATAATAACAACCTCTACTAATATAACAGTAATAGCCTCCAGCTACCTATCCATATTAATATCCTCTAGGATATCAATATCTACTACCTCTACCTAACTACCTAATATATCTAATATAGTAACCCCTTATACAAGGATATATACCAGTCTACCCCCTAGGGCCTAGTACTATACCTATATAATAGGCCTAGCTAATATTAATATACTACCCTCCTCCCTTATAATATTAATTACTAATACCTAACCCTGGTATCCCTGATATACCCTACTTTAATAATATTAATATTATAGAGTCTTTATAATAATTTAAAGGATTATACTATTAGTAAGAAATCACAAGTCTACCAAAGATCTACTATATATTTAGAGATTACTATATAAAGGATATATATATATAGGTAGAATCCTATATACTTTAAAAGACTAGAGATTAGAAAGGATTAAAATAAGAGATCTATATATATTACTATAAATAGGATAGTAAATATTATTATTATTTATATACTATATTATCTACCCTAACATGTTAGATATATAATATAGATAGGGAGATCTATAACTACCTGGCCTAGTATGTTATTATTTTTAATATCTTATATATATATAGTATATTAGAAGAGATATAGTATTATAAATAGCTATTATAAGGACTACCAAAGTGGCTGGTTAAGAAGGTGGTAAAACGAGAGTATATCAGCTTTAAGTGATAGGTAGATAGGCCCCTACAGCAAGATTGGCTAATCAGATTGGTGATCAGGTTACTAGATGAACGATGAGATACGACCAAAGCGGTCAGTTAGGTTTCGGCCGAAACCCAGAGGGCTACTATGATAAAGGATATAACGACAAGGACCACCAGCCAGCAGGACATAGCAACAAGGACCACCAGCCAGCAGGATATAGCGACAAGGACTACCAGCCAGTATACAAAGCCTGCCTATACAGTACTAGCACACCACCCTTATTGCAGCAGGGATTTTAGTATTATATCGTCAGTTATAACCAAGGCCTTCCAGCCTGATTATAATTAGTAGCCTGATTATAAGCCTTTATTAGACTGGTAGCTTGAACAAAAGATATAGAGTATTAATACACGGCCAACCAGAGAGCTATATATCCCCTACAAGCCCCTGTAAGGATAGAGGCGTTATACCTGGGTATGCTTAGGTGTTTTGTTTTCTTATGCTTAGGTAATTAACTAAGGGACGGTTAATATCTTCCGGTGGTAGTGGTATGTAGTGGGGAAAGGTATCCTCCTAGTATGTGATATACTGTACCCCGTATGGGTATGTTATACCGCCCTTGTATGTTATAAGTAGCCAGCTTAGTATTAGATTAAAATACACACTCCTACACATCCCCAGATCGACCCCCTACAGACGATTCCGGTGCTACAGCAGGTGCTAGTTGGTGTTGTTCTTGTGGTTGGCATTACTGGATCGACCCGTGCACTTTGACGGCACACCACTGTTCCCCTCTTCAAATATGTAGATCAAATAAGGGATAGCGTGTTTCAGAATAGACTTCAAGAAAGAAAGGAAAGGAAACAAGAGGTGAAGCTGATTTCGAGTGGCCCTGTACTTCTCATGGCTCCTGCTCAGGTGCTCCCTATTGTAAGTTTGATTGCTCTCCTCAAGTATGCTTCCGTTGATGAATTGAAAATCGATTGGCTAAGGATTTAGTAGGACACATTGTCTAGAGCTGAAAACCATTTCTGCAGAACTCAGAACAAAGAAAGTGTACAACACATAGATTTCAACAATAATGAAACGAAAAACAATCCAGTAGAGGTTCGCATTCCCTTTCGACCGGGGTTGAAATATACTCAAGGACTGCATGAGGTGAATATAGGCTTGGAAGCCACTTTTTAGGTACTGTGATAATCGGGAGCTCGTCTCGTGATGTATAATCGGTCCCGTCGTTTCATGGCCCATTCTTCGTAAAGAGATTACCGGTGCCAGATTCTCATCGCGCCTCTTCCATGGATTTGTGCGTTTGAAGGCGCGCATTAAATGTGGCTTTGTAACGTTAAAGGTACCCACGATGCCATATGCCAAGGCCCCACTAGACATAAATGACACCATGATAACCCCTGCAATTCCAAGAAAATGTAGATTGGACGGGTCAGTGTAAAAGTAAAACGCAAGGGACACGTATAAAAATGCAACTGCAAGCATTAAACCTGTCACTTCAAACTGGAGCATGACATTGGGAAGGAGATCTGGCGGAATCTGTGCATCTTCTGGAAGAGCAGATAGTAATAAGTGGACCATGAAAAGGCCAATCGGAGCACTTAGAAAGAGTATAGACGAAGCGTGCAAGAGTGTAGCTGTAAGGCTAGAGGGACAGCCAATATTGAAGTACGCACTCAAGGTAAAGGCACCCGCAAACGTTGAAACGGGTAGAAGTGCATCAGCTAAGCTCAGCAAAGCCTTCTTCTCCTGTATTTTTGCATCATGAGCTGATATTTTGGGATCTTCTGGCATCTTGAAGAGTGTAGCCGGCTTTTCAACGTAGGAGGTACGGGAATGATAATTTAGGAGGTGGTAAGAAAAGAAAAGTGACCTTAATATACCTTTTACGTCAACTTCAAAGCATTGTGGGCTTTACTGATTTGCGATGATGTAACTGAATCAGTTGACGTACACTGGTAAAGTTCGACCACGGCCCAGACATTCTTGTTAGGTTAGATAACAGCTGCAATATTTCTTAATATCTTTTGTGGAAAGGCTAGAACGGTCTTACACCTCATCATTAGGTTATTCACCCCATTCGTCGACTCATCGGGAAGCTGTCGTCGTCTCATGCTAGGGAATTGAGAAGACTCAGGTATTGAGCTGAACCGCAGCTGATTCCAATACCTAGGTATACAGAGTACCATATTTTGGTCGGACCCATTTCATATGTCCGCATGGCAGGATGACCTGAGCTCATGGTCTGCCGATCTTGCGGACCATCGCCGAAGTAGCATCTGGAGCTCGTGAAAGGAAATCTCTCGGCTAAATCTAATTACAAGAGCTGGTGGGATCTTACTACTCCAGAGCGAGTCGATCGATCGGTCCGTTAAATATCCCCTATAAGAGCCGTATTCCCCTGCCACCTGGGCGCCTCCACTGGCACATACATAGTTATCTCTGCCAAGACCTCGGGGGTATCCACCACTATGTATAACCTACCCAGTCCTTGAACATGCATTTCAAACTCAGTGCTTTTGTTGGCCTTCTGGCTGTCGTCAGTCCGGCACTTGGTACCTCTACCCTGGTACCGCAACTCCAACAACTTGCCGAGAGCGCTATCAGCATTCGTGGTCTTTTCAGCGATATTGACTTTGGAACTATGGCCGGCGCATCCCCGGTAGGCGACTCCTTCAAATGTTTACACCCGTTCTAATCAACCCTCTAATGCCAGGTGCCGATGTAGGGGGAGATTCCCAACTACAAATCATACGTCTCCGAAAAGGATGACGAGGTGTCGCGATTCCCTTCAGCAATTGAGACTGCTGACCATGCTTCTGTCTGCGAGAACTATGTCAATGTAAGCCGTATCCAATTGATCAAGACATTCATAACAAAAGCTTAACAAGCTGGTTAGTTCGATACTACCACAAAGGACCTGCCCAACACATTGATTGAGAAGCACGGTTTCTTCGGGGCCACTCCCTACAGGACTATCATCCTCCAGCCCCTGCGCGCTGATAAGTCTGCCACTTCGGTACGTCTATATCCATTTCCCTTTCTCCTTCCCCCAGATGGCTTCTCTCCCGCCGCCTATCCGTTCCGGTATGCTTGGCGATCACCGAAGCTGACAATGCTAGGCCATTTCCAAAAACATCATTGGTATGGCGCCTGATTGCGCTTCCAAGATAGAGGACCCATTTTTACAGGTGCTTGATTCTTACGAAAAGGCTACCCGTGAATACAACTAGGGGTTTTCTATTCGACAGTATTTCCCATTGTTTAGACAGTAGAATTTCGTGCTAGTCCATCTTAGGTCCAGTCTATACAGGGGACTACCCGACTGACCCCCTTGTTGCCATAGTAGGTTCAGAGTCTGATAGGTTTCGCCCAAACAGGCTTGAGGCATTTTGTAGCACCACAATCCCAGCTCTTACCAGCCGCCTGACTCGGGATAGAAGGCCCATACTGTTGATCGTCAGTCCAAATCTGTTACGATGAGGTAAATAATTCCCAACTGCTCACTGATTGGGATGCTGATTAAGTTGACCGCACCAAAGACATGTAGTCTATTCTCCCCGATAGCCCCGAAAATGTATGTTAAAGCTAAAGTCAACGATCTACATAAGCCATGTTAAAGGACAAGAATCAACGAAGTAACGAGATGAACTAGGGAGGCTGGTCACTTACCCGTTTCCCACACTCCAGCCAACAACACCCCAGGCGTTACCCTTGGCGCGGATTTTGAGAGGAAATATTTCCGATGGGAACAGTCATGGTACAGTGAGCCAGGTGGGCACCAAAGACAACGGTATAGAGGTAAACCATCGAGGTTGCTGCGATTCCCCATGAAGCTTGGTTTTCCGGATTATCTATCCCACCACGAGCCATGCCTCCTGCGAGGAACATTGTATTTGCCTGTCCTGCTACCACCACCAAAATGTCCGGCATCTACCGATCCGGTCGAGAGTGATAACACAAATTAATGTGGCGAATGCGTAAAAGATGTCGTTGAGCCCTGATATCCACATGGTCTTTCGAGAATTGAACCCAGCAATCTTGAAAATGGCTGCAAGGGTAGTCAGTATCATATCGGAGGGAATGATTAAAGATAATGCTTGAACATACTCGACACATACATACATTGTGATGCCGGCAATCCCCGACCAGCATTGAAGTATTTGCAACCAAATCACGAGTTGGACACGTCGGGCAATATGCAAGTCTCCTTGTCCAACCCCGAAGAGCATGAGTAAATACGTGATCGTTCGCTCCGACTCTGTCTCCAGCTCGACAGCTGGCTGGATCTCTCTCATTTCCAGCTCAAAAATTCGTTCGTTTTCATGTCCGCGAAGGCGCTTGAGGATGTACATAGCCTCGTCCTGACGACCCATCATACAAAGGCAACGAGGCGATTCAGGGAAGAACCAGTACCCGGTGATGAGCGAAAGGAGCATGATAATTTGGAAGGCAATGGGAAAGCGCCATTGAAACTGAGAGGCTCCATTGTTGATGTAGCTGAGACCAAATCCCAGCCAATAAGCCACTACCACGCCCATTATATTCAACGTGAACTCCATGGCGATGAACATGCCTCGGGATTCGTAATTAGCAAGCTCCGAACCATAGACAGGCACAGTGGCATTCAAGATTCCAGTGCCGATGCCGTCAACTAAGCGAGATCCTATTATCCACGATGGGGTCATTGCTGTGCATTGAAGAGCGACCCCGATGATTCCCTAAACGGCGCCAAAGGCCAGGGATTTGATGCGACCGTACCGATCACTCACATCGCCGCCCATGAAGCATCTCACCAATGTTCCCAGATAATAGACTGAGACAATGCCTCCTTGTAACAGCGTGTTCGTAATAGTGATTGTCCATTCTCCTCGTATCCCAGTCCCATTCGGTGAACATCCGGCTTGGAGTCACTGACGCCGCCCATCATCCCTTGATCCTACCCTATGCACATGTGGTTCTTATTAGATCAAGGTCTCTGACTCAACCTTTGAAACAAAAAACTCTCACCAAAGAAGAAGATCGCCAAACGAGCGAGGCAGTTGACCGCCATCAAAAGAGACCTTTTCTCTAGCTTGGATGCGATCTTCCATTTTGCCCGTTCGTCGCCCGATGTAGCGAACGCATTTCGACGTGGATGAAGATATAAGGGGAGGAAACGGCAAGAAGATATTGATAAGCTTAATGGCGCTGCCCAAAAGTGCGGTATTTCTTGCAGTTTTATAAGAGCGAACATTAAACGTCTCAAGTAATGTCAATCCCAGATTTATGACTGAAGAAGTGTGGGGGCCCCGGATATGAACCGAGCGAAACCTTGGAAGAGGAGTCTAGTGTAAAGTTCAGGTAAGCTCGACTCGGGGACATGGACCACGAAACGGGGACCTCTTTTGCCTGGCACTCGATGATCTCTGATGGACAGAAAGGCTTGGATTCTTTCAAATTATTTTAATATTCCTCTTGGGAATGTTTGTCGATGCAAACCTTGCAAGACATCATCGGTAGGAGGCTTATCGGTAAGCAGAACGATTTTTCCGTAAGCTCTCGCGACAACCTTGACAATGCACAGTTAACCCGCGGCCACGGTAGAGGGATTGGAAGTCTGAAGCCGGCTTCGAGATACAGCAACGTTTGCAGACAATGTAGGAAATGGAAGGGGGTTCCATTTCAAGTAGGGTGGCGATGAAGCATCAAAAGCAGAGATGGTGAGAGTAAAGAAGAAAGTGAGTGTATTCCAGAATAATTTCATATAGTCCTACCGCCCAGTGATTGGTCAATGCTGATAACACATCAAACCTCCGAAAAAATGAGAGGAAAGCAAAGTCAAATCTAGACCAATCAGAGGGTGCCATTCGGGATAGGTGGGCCTTGTAATTCAAAGTGAAATCTTGCCCATATTCCCGGCAGAAAACAGGGCGGAGAGCCGTCGTTTAAGTGCTCCGCTCCGCTACGCTTTGCAAATATGCAAGGCACTTACTGCCATAAAACCCCGCTCGCTAGAGAATTTCGAATACCAGATTGAACAATTTTCACAGAGTGACCGATTGGTTGATTTTGCCATTTGTTCTTTGAATTGACACACCTTGAGCGGAGACTAGACCTATTTCGGAAACCCCAGGAGAAGATCTCGGGATCTTCATTGGAAATAGAGTGGGGTCTGTGCGTATGTGGAAGAAAACCAACTCATTTACCCCTTACGCATTGCTCAAATTCAAGTCTCACTGACGTTGAGAAGGACTAGTATATACCCAGATCGGTATCTCCGTGGTGGTCCGAGACTTGCCCGGGCCAGCATATCTCTCGGTCGTAAGGAAACATTCTTGTTTGAGCCATGCTCCAAGCATCTCCAAGGGCAGCTCTCTTTTCCCTCTCTGTCTTCTGAGTGTATCGCGAATGGGCCAGTGGTTAATCCCAAGGTTATTTTTCCGCGCGATGAAACAAAATTTACAGGAGCACTTTGGAGATTTTGAGAAGGAGAAAATGCGATCTACACGCTGGCTCCACAGCCTGGCCCAGGTCGGCTTTCAACAATATGGGATTCGTCATCGAAGATGAGCAAGGAGGACAACTATGTATCAAGTCTTGATACCTCTCCTATTCAAAACGTTCCGAGGTTTGACTGTGTATTGTGTTCATGCGCGTACATATATCTTGACCAACATTCCTTCACCTGCCGCTCGTTCCCATCACGCTCCATCAGACAATTCTTCTAATCCGTCGCCAAGATGAGACTCGCCAACGCCTCGGCCCTGTTGATGGCACCCGCCACAGCCTTTGCTACCTGCGGCACCCCCCACGCGGACAATCAGATCAACGGCACGCTGCTCCGCGCCGTCGTCCTAGACATGGGTGCCGACGCCGCTAATATCACTGCCGCGCAGTATGACCGGTACTTCGAGCAGGGGAGCGCTCTCAAGGGCGTCGAGGCCGTCATCGCCGCTAACCAATTCTATATCAACCTTTGGGCCATCCCAAGGAGCCAGTCCGCTTTTCAAAACTCAAGCGACTGCCGGAATGGTGGGTATTTAGTGAACCAAGTCCCCTGGCTTTATTACAACACCACCACTGCGAGCTGGTGGGGCGGCTACGAGGGTGAGACTAGAGCCAACAGTTACGATGCCGCCGCTCTATCCGTGGTCACAAACATTGTCGCCGGCCTCGAGGTACGTTTTTGGGATACCAATGGCGACGGTTACACGGACCTCATCGATGCCGATTACCTCGAAGGCGTCACAGTCGACACCATCACTCAGAACACCAACGGCACCTACTCCGTCTACCGCGGCAATATTGACATCGCTCACAAGACGGTTTGGGAAGGCACCATTTTCGACGCGGACCTTTTCAGCGGCGCCGGCCCGGATATCCACGAGAAAAACTTTGACACCACTATTACTTCCGGAGACGTCGCGCTATACTGGTACGGCAACAAAGGCTGGGCTATGAAGCGTGCCCAGGAAGTTGTTGGGCTCTTTATCAACGGAGCTGATCACACCTCCTATGATATCGGTGGTATCCTCTATGACGATGCTATGCGATTCTCTCGCGACAATCTGTTCATCTCTAACCGGCCTGGCGAGTTTACCGACGCTCAAAAGTTCTTCAAGTTCACGAACGACTCGGCCGCTGGCCTCAATGTCAGCCTCTGGCTCGTACCCGTTACCAACCCTACGGAGAGCGGTGCCCCCGTCGGCATGACGAGTGACGGCAACTCGCGCACCTTTCTTGCCCGGGCCATTACTCAGGCGCAAGAGGAGTTGGCCAATGTGACTATCAGCATAAACGGCTCCAATGTCCCGTCCACCCATGAGTGGGTCACCCAGGCGAACTATACGCAACTCCACAACGCCATTGCTAGAGCCAACCTGTCTCTCACTCTCGCAAACAGCTCATCCTTTCTACTTGACTACCAGACCTACGTACTATACCTCACCCTCAACGGCAGTAGTGACGACATTGGTGCGGAGTATGCTGGGTTCAGCTATACTGGCTTCGAGAAGGCGGAGCAGCTTGGAATGGTCTGAATATGTTCCTATTACCCCCTACAATCCACATTCTTTTATCTACCCAGGTGCCATGTCCGAATTCTATCCCACACCTGTATACCGTTTCCTATTCCGGCATATGTAGGGCAAACCATACCTGCTAATGGCCCGTGCACAAGACACTTTTTGGCCCATGGGTTTTACACAGGTCTAGAGAGGCCATGGCATTGATAATCTGCTTAACACGGCCGCCTTCAGCTGAATATTTGAATTAGAACCTGCTAAACCATCGTGAGACTGATTGACTAGCTCTTCTAAGTGACATGTCCTGACTACATTTTAGGCACGTCTTCCTTTCCTCCGTCAACGCAATTGCCGAAGCTGTTGGAACGACCGCAATAGAAGGTGTCGAGATTGTTGCCTTTCGGTGCTAGGGTGACATATCCTGTCCACGTACCTAGTTTTCCACTAGCAGTCAGAGGTCTTGTAGCGCAGCAAATAGGAACATTGAAAATACCTACCCCCGTGGGTCAATTTCAGGCAATGGACGCCGCAGACGTCGTCACCGACGCTTCGCAAGTATTCAGCGATGGCGCCTTGAATAGTCTTCACTTCAGCTGTAGTATCGCAGTTCTTTCCAGTAGCATAAACCTTCCAACTAACTCCGTCGATAGAGCCAGAGTGAGCTGTACAGTCGTGCTTGCTGGAGTCACCTTTGACTAAAGTTGCAATGCCGAGGGAAACCTGGGCTACAACAGCAGTGACAGCGACACATACGCCTTATTGTGGTGTTAGCAAAGCGTTCCATCCACGAACGAACATTGAACTTGGGCGTGCGAGTAATTACCTGCGCGAGCGCTGCTTGCAGTACATATTTTGACATGCTTTCGGGCTTGGAGATGATTCTCAAGATGTGCCGGAGTCCAATTTTCGAACTGTTCGAGCTGGATCTCCGCTAGACTGTGAGGGATATTGGTTTCGTTTGTGGAAGGCAAGTCCTGCGAAGCAAATGGCGAGGCCAAGCCAAGCCCAACGAAAGCCAGGAGCAAAGTACGCGAGCAATGCATAGGTGACCGATGCGATTGTGTGCAATGTAGAAGCTTCAACCATAGTCCTTTCAAATGTTCCCAAAAAAGGAACTACGCAGCCTTGGATGGAGGGTATTATATACGTCTTGGGTGCGAACACAGTCGCCACGTTGATGGTGAAGGATTCGCTTATAATGGAACGGAAACTCGAAGCACCGAAAGCGAACCAATCATACAAGTTCACTAAGACAACCCACTGTTAAATAATATCCACTTGTCTCACAATACCTGAGCACGCGTGCGCAAACAATACTGGATTGAGCTTGGAGGGTGATTTTGCTAAGATATTGTGAGGTGTAGGCACCCGAATTGTTTTCCTTTGCGCTTTTTGGAGTTACAGAAAGGGACACTAGCGCCGGAACTTCCCGGCAGAATTGTGGTGCATTTTCGTGGGGGCTGATAGGGCTGCCCCACTTAGCTACTTTCTCTCCATCGACATTAGTTCTAATAAATTCACATTATCAATTTCTCGGTTTCCTCCCGGTTTCCGGCATTACCGTCCGTATTGTTGTCGAGTACGGTCTCTTCTCCGATTTGGAGTAAGGCAGGATATCCACTCTTAGCAACTTTTAGCCTCATTTGGCCCCAATGGGTCGGCCCCCGGTCCCTTATTTAGCCCTGTAAGACCCTTGTCCCTTTATCTACCACTGGGATGTCCGAATCCTATCCCACAGCTGTATACCGTTTCCTATTCCGGCTTATGTAGGGCAAACCATACCTGCTAATGGCCCGTGCACAAGACACTGCTCTTGAGACACCGTGACTCCCTAGATTTCCTTCAAGTTTTTGTTCCCACTATACATTGTTCATTCTCACTGGGCATTTTTCATGATCGACACGAGCATGGTGGTTGATCTAAGCTTGCATGTCTTAGCATTTAGGTTGGCCCTCCATCTGAACCAGTCGGTCCTTCCTGAGGTTGCTTCTTCCAAGGTTCGCTCCATCTTCCACAGCCCTTGTTCCTGCCGTCTTGTCCTCATCCTTCTCTTTCCGGACAGACTTCCACTCAGTGAAAACCGAACCGGCAACGGCTAAGCAGGTCAAAGCCAGTGCCAGATAGTAAACATCAATGATGGCCTCGTTGTACGCACTCCTCACACCTGCTGTATTCTCGGAAACGATGTTTTTGATCCCCAACGCACCATTGTTCAAGACAATTTGCGGGTCCAGGCCCGGTACCTCCTTTGTGAGATTTCGTGTGAGTCGGTTCGTGAACATGTTTTGCGCAATCGAGAGAGCCACGATGCCGCCGATTTCTTGAGTAAAGGTAAGGACCACTAACGCAGTAGCGACTGCAGTATCTGGAAGGATAGTCTGTACGGCAGTGTATGGCTGCTGAAATGCCAGTCCAACCCCAATTCCGTAAAGGATTTGATATGAAATCCATTCTGAAGGTGGAGTGGTTGGGGAGAACGTGGTGTATAGCCCTGTAGCTACGGCCATGAGAACACTGCTAACTACCATAACGGGGGTATAGTAACCGATAAAGCTAGTGACAGGTCCAGCAGCGAGAACTGCGAGGGCAAAGGGAATAGCAGTGGGGAGATACATGAGTCCGGACTTAAAGGTGCTCGCGTCACGGATTGCCTGGAAATAGATTGGCAGCTTCCAAAAGATTGTGAAAAAAAATGTTAGTACTGAGTCATTGGAATGATGTTCGACGATTGCGCAGAAACTTGCGACTATGAGTTTCAGGTAGAGGAAGGACGCTCACATAGTAGGCAGTGACGAATAGGGCTGCAGAGTTGCAAAAGGTGAACATGGAGCCGAGAGCGACGGAGCGCTGGGACATGAGCTTCAAGGGAAACATGCTGTCATTTCCGGTCCGATATTCCACTCCAAGGAACACAAGAAGGAGGACCCCGGCTACAGCCCACAGCAGAATGATCCTCCAGTTGTTCCATGAGTATTCTGTTCCTGCCCATTCCAGAACGAGGATCATAGATATTGCCCACGGAACGAAAACAGCGAAACCAGGAAGGTCCAAGCGCTTGAGCTTCTCCCTATTAGAGAGACTAGCATGTTTAGGGCGTTGGATATTATGGACGAAGAATAACATAGAGAGAATGACCGCAGCGCCCATAGGAATAATGATGTAAAAGCTGATCCTTCATTTGGAGTAGCGAGCCACAGCACCACTAATCACCGGACTGAATGCCAAAGCCATGCACTCCATACCGCCAGACATGGCTGTATAAATGGGCCGATGCTTAAGGAAGGTCGTATTCGCGACAATTCTTCCCCTAAATCTTAGCTTTGATGTTCTGACCCCATTTGGATCTTCTAATCAGGGAACTCTGTGTAGTACTCACATACTGCTACCAGTAAAAATACCAACATTGAACGGATCCCAGCCCACTCAACGCGCGCCCGACGACAAATGTCTTTGAATTTGGTGCCGAGGCAGCTACCACGGAGCCAATTACGAAGAGAAAGAAAGATGCCATATAAGCTGCCTTCATCGAGTAGAAGGAGTATATTCGGCCGTAAATGAGAACGGTCGAGCAAGATGCTAGCAAGCTGAGGGTTCACCGTATGAGATATGTCTGGATTCAAGGTCGATGCGGAAAGAATCCGGAGTGGAAATTGACTTACTATGAGGTCCCATACCATCCTATTTCATTAAGGTCACCAAATTCGTCAGAAATCACTGAAGTAAGTGTCGCGACGCAGCTCGAATCCTACGGTTCCCTCCGCGTGCTAGGTTAGACCTCGGGACAAATGAATGTTGAGCGCGGCAGCAGCGACATCTGGAGGGAGCATTTTATCACATACATATCCAACAAAGAAGTCCCCCGCTAGGATTGAGAGAAAAAGAATGACAAATCTCGCTCCTTTGGGACGCGCAGGGTTCTCCATTTCCTCGTCGCCATTGTCCTCCGTTGACGTGGTCGGCGCTTTTTCCTCTGGCCCCGTTGTTATCTCTGTTGGAGCCAACTCGGCATTGATCGAAGAGACCGCGAGATCATCGTGCTTAGTCGCAACAGTTAACCCCATAATGAGTGGTGAAAGAGTACGAGTAGTGTACAGCCCAGGAGGATAAACGGGAAGATTACCCGTTCAACGCATAAGTTCAACCTTGGAAGTTACTCACTACTGCAACTTATCCGGGAGATGTCCGTCCACTTGTTAGGTCAACTGGTAAGTCGGGTTAACTTGTTCTGGTTAGTTACATATATTTTGATTACTAGATATATGAAGGAGTAACTTGAATCACTGAGATAACAAGTTTTTCTAACATTTGAAAGGAGTGGCGTGTATACGAAACTGAATGTAACCTCGTTCTGCAGGGGTGGTTGTTAGTTGGGCCTCGGAGTCCGCCGGGAGCAAATGTACGAGGTCATTTGGAGGCCTACATAGTAATGTTTAGCCTTTCGGCCCCCTTTCCGGGTAGATCAACAAAATTATGTACATAGGGATAAAGAAATGATACATGTACATGTACTCCCACCCACTCGCCCCATTTAAGATTAGATCAGACCATTCACATTAATTGATTGATAAGCTCCCGAACTTGAAATTTTGATTTTCTTTCACCACGTCCAAGTGGCCCGTGCGGTACTCCGACAGGCTTCGGCCAAAACAGGCTTAAGGCATTGATAGCGCGACAACCCCAGTTACTAGGCTGCTTCTCCCGGTGAACTCTTTCAACTCGCAATCCTTTCTGTTTTGTATTCTCGCCACGCCACAGATTCTGCGCACTGATTCGAAATGGGCCTGACTCCGATCGCTAAGAATTCTTGGCAATCGTACAAGGCTTGGTACTCTCTTACAAGCCCCCAGACAAGCACGAGGGTTGGCATCTTTGCAAAGGCACTCTTGATTCCCTTGAGCTTTGTGGCCGTGATCTCTTACGCATATCCAAAATTATTTACACGCTTCTCTATCGCCCCAATCGCCCGCTTTTATACCTACCTCGCTCAACATCACACCAGCGCAGTATTGATATGGGCAGCAAAACGAGGGTTAGAAACCACAACAAAAAGGCTACTTGACGCTGGCGCGGATGTTACTTGGAAATCAGATTGGTCTTACGTCAAACGAGGCAGAGCGTATTTGAGCGCCCGCGATGGGGAAACCAAGGAACATCCAATTACCTATGCTGCGGCGCTCGGCCACACCGCCATAGTCCAGCTTTTACTTGATGCCGGGGCAGACATTGAATACCGAGACCGAGCGGGCCGGACCCCGCTTGTTTTAGCAGCCGAGAGTAATCACCTTGAATTGTCGCATCTCCTCATAGCTCGGGGCGCGGATCTTCTATCATGCGGCATTTTTGCAAGGATGCCAAGCCGTACACCAATATACTCGGCAGTGGTACACAACAATCCAGAGATGCTGGACCTATTTGTGACAACGCTGTTGAAGTCTGGCCACTCGAAGGAATATGTCGAAAGGGGACTTGCTGCCTTCCTCAGCCACGAGGCCGCTTTGGGTGATATTGGGCGCATCCGATATGTTCTTTCACTTGGAGCTAATGTCAATTACCAAGACCCCAGGCCGGAAAAGCCCCAAGCTGTCAGGATGACCTACCTTGACGCTACCCCGTTAAGTGTTCCATTGTGTCAGGCAGCCAGGCGTGCCGATGCAGACGCCGTCGGTCTTTTATTGGAGGCTGGGGCGGACCCTAATCGCATAGAACCTATTTCAGAGGCCGGATGCAGGAGAGTGGTGACTCCGAACACTCCGTTGAAATGTGCCATGGTTAATGTACGGCACAGTGAGTCTATCGTTGAACTATTAATGGCATATGGCGCCCGTCCTACGAAGGAGGATCTGGACTTGGCAACAGATTGTGCAACGCCCAGAATACAGAATCTCCTAAACGATGCGTCAACCGCACCGCGACGTACGTAACAAAAGAATACGTATTCTTATCGCTAGGTAGGAATCATGGTTCAGATACGAACTAGGACCGTTAACAGAAGAATTGCCGGATATGTAGAATGCGGCCTTCACGGTGACATCAGCCGAGAAAGTTCCTAGAGGTAAGTGGTGAGCTAACCAATTCAAGACCCTCGCAGCAAATCCGCATCCAAACATCCACTCAGTTCGAGGTAAAATAGTTGAAAGCCAGCACGGAACCCAAGTTAATCTCTTTCGCCCAGGTATCAAGATTATACCGGATCCTCCCCATATTCCCAAGCTGCTTCCCATCAGCAGGCGCATACTTCTTGGCATCGAAGCCAGCTGGCTCCTCATACAGATAAAACGTGTATCGATGAGGACTGCTCCCCGGCGGCGGCGCAGGGGGGATATAGTTTGCGACGAAGGGAGCGTTAATAGCAAGCTCCCCAGATGCCGAAGACTTGACTCCTGGCTGAATCCAGTGTAGGATGGGACCGAGGACCCCGAATGAGGGGAATGGTGCGTCGATATCGAGTCCGACGACTAGGTAAGTCTTTTCGATGTCGAGACCGGGGAAGGAAAGCTTGGGGATTTCGCGAGCCTCTTCAGTATGGTTAGCTGAATGTATCTTGTTATGTTGGACTGCGGAACCCACCGGCGCGAGGAATGTAGTGTCCTGGCTCAACATCTTTGTGGCTTCCGACTGTGAGGCCGAGGATCTTGGACTTGTCGCTCTCGATGAGAGATAAGCCTGCTTTGACACTATTCTCTGAAGGCATACTGGGCGGCTAGTAGGTTTCAGCGCGTGGGGGGTGTGACAGGAAGGAGGGTCAACCTTGGAATTGTTTTTGTCATGGGAATTCCGCGGGGTCAAGTTCAAATGTTAAGGTATTTGAGTCAAGCACCATTAAGCTTCAAGCTCGGGGATAAGCGGAGTTAGTAACCAAACCCCTAGCGCGTACGGTTCTGACACCCTTATTTGGTCCGGAATATTTGTTTGCGATAGTTATGAGGACATCGGGATACTTGGATATGTTGGACATGAAAATTCAATTTGTGGTCAGACAAGAAAGTTTTTTTTTTTTTCTTTTTTTTTTTTTGGAAATATTTTGTCATTCAACTTCGAGATGGCACGCCGAATCATGAGGCTGCACCGCGGGCCCCAACTTGAACCTCGGGAGCCCTCGCCAAATCGATCTTTACTCAACAAGGCCTTCTACCAGAGCCTTGAGGCTCATGGTGCCTTCTTCAGGGTACGGAATTGAGAAATCGCGCACAAAAGCGATATCCTTCTCTGTTGTCTCGTACAAAGAGAAATCGAACTGGCGGGCGACCCGAGCAATAGTCAAGTACATCTCAGCGTAAGCCAGGCTGTCACAAAAATTAGTCGATGATAGCCAGCAATAGAGGTGCGAGTGTACTTCTTACTTCAGACCGATGCAGTTGCGCCCTCCCTTGGAGAAGTTGACCAGATACCGATCTAGTCGCTCGCCCTTTGCGGCAGCGCGTGTCCATCTTTCTGGGTCAAAGACATGAGGATCGGGAAATATGGCTGGGTCCGTCAAAATAAAGTAGTGGCTTTGCCCGACAGGAGTCTGGTGTCCATCAGTTAACAATTGATTGATTCTCAAGGATTAAGAAGATGGGACCTACCCCTGGAGGAATGATAAAGTCCCCATATACCAGCGCATCATTGGGTGCGACTCGAGGCGATCGAGCAGCAGTTCCTATAGCTAGCCGAATAGCCTCAGATACGACTCCGGTCTGCCTTCGGGTTAGTGCGTCACGTTCGAGTTTTCTCTTCTCAGAAAGTGAGGACGTACCAGGTAAGGTAGCTGCTTGAGCTGATCCCACGTTGGGTGTGAATCCGGCGTTGGCATAATCGTTTTTAGTTCATCTTGTAGCTTAAATTTGATGCTTTTTTCATTGATGAGGTGAAAGAATCCAACAGAAAGGGCTCGACCAGTCGTCTCAGTACCGGCTGTTAGTATACTGAACATCTCACTGCTGAGACGTTTATCACCAGCCAGGTGCTCCGGAATCCCATTATCCACCAGAGTCTGCATAATTGATCCTTTCCTGACGATCTTCCCGGAAAGAATACCGGACACTTGCTCATCAATCATCAGTTTCTGTTGAAGAAGAGCGTACAAAAAAGGGTTGAGTTTCTTCAGAATCGGCTTTGGGAGGGTGAAGATAAGTTTCTGGATGATCGGACAGAAATAGTTAAGATGAATCGCCCTGAACAAGCCATTGATTCCGTCTCGAACATGGTGGTTGAAGTCTTCCAGGTCAAGGTTGCCGCTGTGGTAACCAATTGTGTACTGGTGAACTACATCCGATGTTAATCCTGCGAAGCCAGCATCCAGGTTCACCACTTTGTGGGCATGGAAAGAGCTTTTGAGGTGCTTGCAAAGCTGATCAAGGCTCTCTTGAATGACCGGCTCGATGTTTGTCACCGATGCCTTCGAAAAGAACTTGTGGACTAGCGTGCGACGCTCCCGATGAACCTCGTGGTTGACGGTTGCGAACATGCTGCCGTCGACATCGAATTGTCTGGTAAATGCTGGATCCTTCTCTCTTTTTCGACTGCCTGATGCGTAGATCTCATCGTAGTAATCTGAATCTCTGATATGGAGCTCACTGGGTGAGATGCGAACAATGGGTCCTAACATTTGAAATGGGTTCAGTAAACCTTGGTCGGTAGCAGCCAACGTCCGAACCTACCATAAACATTGTGCATGCGCTCAATCTCCCAGATGAACACTCCCTGCTTGACCACATTGTAATAAAACTGATACGCGCTTGAAGCGGCCGCTAGCTTCGGCCCGGGAAATCGACTAAGGGGATGGAAGTACAGCCGATAGATGATTCGCACGATCAAGAAAATTAGAGTCGCAACGACTCCATAACTTGCAATATTCACATGCAGCATTTTGACGACGCCGGATGCAAAAAAATTTCCAAGGTTGCAAGTTGAAAATAATTTCAGAGTAAAATAGAGGGCATTTCTGCACATATTAATCACTGTTTCTCATAGCGTGACACTACTGCACGGTATTCAAAATGTTGTCATCAAGGACCTACTAAGCGTGGTCTCATTGGTCCCAGGGCTCCAACGCCAACTGGTTGATCGGCAAATTTGGCTTGAGCATTGTTGTCTTTGCACGGCGTTGTCACATGTGCAGACTTTTATTCTGGTTAGATAGCGGAGTAGTTGCATGGCTCGCGCAGAACGCTAGCCGGGACGGGCTCGTTGACCGAGCCTAGCACCCAGACACTGGCCCGCTTTGATCATGATAATATACTCAGTCTTGGAATAGAAAGCTCAGGACATTTCATTGAGAAGTTTCAGGATATGCTCTATTTTTTATTCTCTTAAATTGCGTCCATAGTTGAGGGTTTGACTGCCCATACAGTCTACTAGGCTGCAACCTGCTCCCTAGGATGGGAAAAGCTTCATTGGAAGATGAAGTATGTGAGTACCTACCTTGAATTATTAATTACTCAGCAAGTTCACACTCAATGAGACTCTCCACGCCACGCTGGACAGTCCAGATCTTGCTGATCTTCAGGCCAGCGGCTTCCACCAGGGAATGCCAGTTCGCCACGGTTCTTTCACATGAAGCAAAGTCGCTCATCATGATGATATCCAGTGAGGTCGTCTCCCAGTAAGCATTGGTCTCGGGAATGACATTCTCGTTGATAAGAATCTTGCTGAATCCGGGCTTCATAGCAGGGACGATGTTCTTGAGAATTTCAACGCACTTCTCATCCGGCCAGTCGTGCAGGATAGAATGCATATAATAGGCACGAGCACCTAGGGAAGTAAGATTATCAGTTTCAAGTCTCATCACGCGGGCTTGTTGTGTTTCCATGCTTACCCTTCACAGGCTGCTCAGTGAAAAAGTCATGTACCATAGGTTCAATGGACTTGTGGAGATCAATGCTCTGTGCTTGTTTAACTACGGCCGGAAGGTCCTGGAGGATGAAACGGCCAGCGGCCTGTGGCCATTTGCGGCGAAGTTCGCTCAGGTCGTGACCTAGAGAGCCTCCCATATCAACGATCAAAGCACCATCCTCACCCATATCAACGTTGATGAGCCCTGGCACATTGAAGAATCCAATATCCATCCAGCTGGGTCGGCCCTGGTGGTAGGCGGACATGTGGTTGTTGAACTGCTTGGCAGCCATAGGGTGTGATCCGAGGAATTCGAAAAAGTGCTCTTTAGTCTCATAGCCGGCCTGAAAGGGGCAGTCAATGCCATTCGTTGGGTTTCGGTAGTTGGTCTTCTTGAGGTGAGCTGGGAGGGCCATGATACCCTTTGTGATGCAGTCGGTGCTATGTAGGAAGTGAATTAGCGTTGAAACGACCGTTCGCAGCAATTGGAAACTTACATGCATGGATAGGCGTCGCTAAAGCGCTCTGACATAAGACTGATGGAGTATCCGGTACGGCGATACTCATCAGGGCCGGTTTCGATAATCACACCCATGGCGCACAGGTGCTTCATCAGGCGAGCTGATGTCATTGTCAGCGTTTGTTAAGAGACAGAAATTTCCGGCAGTATCTTACCAAGTATCTTTGGCTCAGCGCCGACAGCCTCAGCCAGCGAGGCCACAGACTTTGGCTGAGCATCCTTTGACAGGGCAGTGAACAGGCCCATGTCAACAGCGCTCTCAATGCAAGCATACAGAGTAGATTGGGACCAGCACACTCGAATCATAGCCTCACGGGGGGTCTCCGTAGCATACACTAGGGCACGGGCAGCATCTAAGAGTTCTGTTCGTGCCTTGGGGTCTTCCGCAAGGAAGGCCTTGCCGGATATAGCAATTTTCTCAAGCAGTGCAGGAACCTGATCGGGGATGTTTGGGGATGTTGCGACGTCTGAAATCATATCAACAAAAGCCTCCTGGTGGTCGTTAGCACCATTGGTGCCGTTAATCTTGGTTACAGTCATATTGATATAATTTTGAGAATGAACAAGCGATGAACCACCTTCTCAAAGGGGGGAGGCGTTCCTTTTTAACGGTCTGCCACTCCCTACATGCGGGGATAGCTAAGGTCATTGTGGCTGTTACAAAGCATTTGAATGGGTTAGTTAACGGTGTCGTTTGCAATCCTCATTGGTGCTTCCAAACAATCCCACTATTTTCCCCCTCCCTGGGAAAGGACTTTCAGGGGGCAACAGCATGGGAGTATGAACGCTCCACTCCTGGCCCCCTGTTCATTAACCTTGGACTTCATGCTGGTGAATGGAACACACTAACGAATATGGGTTAGAGTGTTTGAGTCGAAGTTTGGTTCATCATTTTATTCTGCTTCCCAGGATGTGCCATTCGATTATCATGATAGGTGAATTCACGGAGTGCCGAATTGCTCAACCCACTTAGTCCGCGGATATCCAACGTTTGTGGAGAGTTACGTTTGCATGGCGTAGTCGATGAACCTAATAGGACGGATCTTTTGCAGCCGAACCCTGACAATGCATCTACTGGGGCGCGACTGGGGCGATTAATTTCATGGAACGTGTGTCCCCCACTCCCCGCTATGTATGTTCGGCTTTTAACTTGAAATGGCGAGCTTAGAGCTGCTGTGAGCCAACCTAGAACGTCAACATAAGAAACGTTGAACTAACAATGGGAAGTCGACATGCAGACTCAGCCCTGCAAATCTTTTACCATCTATGAGAAGGGGTGTTGTGTTGTATACAAGAATCAGAGATCGTGATTCTCAGTATAGATCGTGCCTAATTGACATTTCTCCAAATGGTGCACGTGTATTCTGTACATAATTATCAAAATAGCGGTCAGCAACCGCAAATTGCCCGAGATGTCTCGGCTGGATTCAGGCTAAAGTCCCGGGTGGCAAGTTTTTTTTCTCGCGGGTCCTTTGGGGGCAGGGGGGGAGTGATCGGCCTTGCCTTTTGCGGGATCCGGCAGCATTAAGTGGGTCTGTCATGGGCCGGCGCGCCGCTAAAAGGCCCTACAAGGCCCTAAAAACGCGAAGGAACGCTAGGAACGCTAGGAATCCGCGTACACGCGTTGACAGCCGCTTTATGTGGGTCTGTCGGTGGGCCCCGTTGTGCTAAAAACACCAACTGACACTAATCAGCACTAGCAGGGCTAGTACACACAACGTCGAGGACACCCTGTTGAATAAAAAGGAAGGCCACCGAGGATCAACTTAACTGTTGGTCAAACAGCTATTTTCAATGCAAATTTTTACGGAGTCCCGGGATCTTTATGTCGTAATATTTTTGGAATTGGATTTTTTTTTTTGCACTAAAGTACCCCTCGAAGGATGCACATGTGAGTTCTGCAAGCTACAGGGGTAAATAGCACCACTGAGGGATTCCATTTGCGGGTACCTCTAATCTCCCCGGTTGTTTAGCACCCCTGGCGCACACTCAGTGGTCAAGTCCGACGAATTGCTTTTGCCGTGTCTACAACCCCATCGTAACGGCAAAGCATTGCCACTGTAAAAAAATATCTTTTTCATGGTTTGTGGGTTCTGCAACAATGAAATTGTTACCCAGATTGCCAGGTACTTTTGGTCTGGACCCTTCCCGTGTCCGAGTGGGAGCACTTGAGGCGGCGGTTTCAGCGGACTACTACTCTGGGTCGCGTCGATCTTTCAAATCTTAACGGCGCCAGTCCGAAGAAAGTGAAAGGCACGAGGATGATAGTGGGCCGGCTCGTGAACTGACAGCTCCCTATTTGATTTTCGAATGTTAGGCTATTCGCTTAGTTTTGTCAGAGCCCCAGTTCTCTGCATATACAAAAGCAAGCACCCGACTTTCTCATTTCTCGGCAAAAGCACTTTTGTCATCTATTTGGACACAAGTCCCAACCCTCAACGAGTAGTCACGATGGCGGTGACTGCTGAGAATGAACACGAAACCAAAGGTCCGGAAGTGTTAGCAGTCCTGTGGACTCTCACATCCGTGACTTTTCTGCTGGTGTCTGCCCGTGTCTTCACCCGCCTGAAGATGCTCAAAAATTTCGGCATTGATGACTACTTAATTGTGATTGCAATGGCTCTTGGTTTAGCTTATTGCGGAGCCACCACAGCATCGGTCGCAAATGGATTCGGCCAGCATCAGGTGGTGGTTGAAAGCAATCCGGATCTCGACCTACCGACAGCGCTACTTTTGAACAATATCTCGTTCCTCCTCGGTATCCTGTCCTTCACGATCCCAAAAATCGCAGTGACTTTCATGATGCAGAAGATCTTCAACCCAAAACTGCTTGTCAGGATCATTATGTGGACGTTGGTCTCGATAGCAGCAGCGGTCTCCTGCATCTGCATTATCATCCTTTTCACTATGGTAGGTTGAACCGCCTTTGACCCTTTTTGTTGCAATTATTGATGAACCAAAGTGTGAGCCTGCTGCTGCGCTATGGACCCCATCCATCGCAATGAGCGGGAAAGCGAAATGCAAAAGCACGCAGATGCTGATCGACTACGCAATTTTCACCGGAGGTAAAGAGCCAGCACTCCAGACCATACTCACTAGTCACTGATCAATCCATAGCTATGTCTGCGGCTGTCGACCTCTTCCTTGCCTTTTATCCCATGGGTATTCTCATGAAATTACAGATGTCTTTAAAGAGACGTATCGCTCTGTCCGCTGCTATGGGTCTGGGTGTCATGTAAATTACACGTCTCTTGAAAAAGAAAAGGTGATTCGATTTCTAATTCTTCGCAGAGCTGCTGCTATGGCTATTATTAAGTGTACCCAGCTGCATACTCTTGGAGACAAACAGGACTCGACATGTAAGTTGCTCAGGATATCTGAAACCGCCGACCGTTACTAACAACTTCTGCAGATGCGGTAAGCAACTACTCAATCTTTCTCCCTCGGACTAGCCAACCACCCCATTATCCCTGAAATATCATCTAATCTGGACAATAGACTGCGGAGCTGATCCTTTGGACGAATATTGAAGCAAATGTTGTCGCCATGGCTTCATGCATCCCGACATTAGCACCACTCCTTGAAATCATCCTCGGAAGACGCACCCTCGGTTCCTACAGCGGCCAAAAGGAAGGTTATAAAGGAAGCAATGGCACGCAATACAACACCCCTTACGAGCGAAGCAAGAGACCGACCGTCAGGAAGAGTGATCTGGCTACCGACGTCGAAAGCCAAGAGAGCATTCTGCTTTCAGATGGAGGCAAAGATAATAGCCGGGGAACCGATGGCCAAAACATACACATGAGTCCTATTGCTATCCGCCGGACGGATGACTTTACTGTCGATGTCGAGTACGACCCACTGTCTCATAGAAGAGAAGAGACGCCGAGGCAATAAGCGGACTGGGAGACTCGACGCGTGTATTGGCGGCATATCATGTATTTTCTTTTTTTTTAACTATACCCAACGGACCTGGGGCCCCACCTGGGCACTGTAAGGATGCCTCCAGGGCTTGCCCAGGTTTGATCATGATAAATCATCTATCAATCCTGGTGATATAATAGTCGTACGCTCGAATGTTTAATAAAAAGTACAATATACGATTTCAACGTTCATCACATAATTCAGGTTTCCCCCTCCAGATGTCACATTACCTGGAACCACATACTAGGAGACTAATCTGAAGGATACCTAGATAATTGTTGCCATAGAAGTCCACGGGTCTCGTTGACTTTTTGTCTATCAATCATGACATCTGGAGATCTTACTCAAGTCGATGCATGTGGTTGAACTGCCCAGGTGGACGAATTTTCTAGTTGTTATTGAGGGCAGTCGCTATAATACTCAAAGACCAAAGAAAACTGCACTGAAGCATTGCTATATGGGCCTAATGATCAATCATAATACCTCCTCTCGGTCGTTGCCACTATAAATCTTTAAATAATCATCAGCAGTGTTTTGGAAGATTCCAATCCTTCAAGTTAACATTTCAAAGCTGGAATGTTGATCATAGCACACGGAAGGGCTATCATAGCATGGACGCAACACCTGCAAATAAAGACTCAGAGTTAACTTACATCGCGTGAATAATTCCCGGAATATCACCCAATAATGTCAATAATATGTTAATGCAGAGTTCTGCACCACAACCTCTTTTTAATAAGACGGCGAGAGGGGGGATAATCACAGCCACTACAAAAAGACAGATGTCACTGAGGAATGTGAGACAGATTTCTTGCGGGAGGATGCCGAAAACGTACGTAGCTGTAATTGGCATCTTACTTTTTCCTATTATGGTTGAAGGATAAATATATGATATCCAAAAGCTTGGCTGAGAACGATGTTTAAATGCTTTGATCATTGACAAATTGTCGATGAATACTTGGAAATGGCTCTTCGATGTTGGAAGTCGATGACGTTGTGACCTGAAGCGGATAATGGAAACACCACGGGCCAAGGAGGAGACACGGGAAAATAGTCCGAACATTTGAATGGGAATTACATGCAAGTTTTGCTTTGTTCTGCAGACTTCAAAGAATTTTTATTTGAATTTCATCCAGATGTCCTTTGGTGGGCCACATAATTGATATTGCTTTTACTGCACCAAAACCTTTGGAATCATGCACATTTCTTCACGAAGGAGCTATGTCCAATCATGCAGCGCAAAATAAAGAGCTTGGAACTGCACTTATCGTAGTTTCCTCAGTGCTCATCGGTATCGCGGTGGTAGTGGTTATACTACGCATAATATCCCGTCTATGGATATTAAGGACGTCTGGAGCAGATGACTGGTGTGCTTTGGGGTCTATGCTCGCATCTGTTGGGATGCTTGCATCTATAATTTTGGGTATGTCCAATGACTCGCACGTTCGTAGGGTCCGTTGTGTTTTTGCTGATCCGAGTCCCTTCAAGGCGTTGAAAATGGGCTGGGAAAACATTGGACAAAGAGCGATAAGGTCTTAGGAAAGGTGGGTTGATTTCAAATGTTGAGCCCTGGAGTTGAGTCTCCAGATGTCCACACTGTCCCTAAATATTAATCAAGATGCTAGATCCAACTTGCCATCCAGGTTCTGTACATTGCATCTAGCGGTCTGGTGAAGCTCTCATTACTTGCCCTATATCATCGAATTTTCCCGTCACTTCGAATTATCACCATCGTCTCAGAGGCCTTCGTGACACTCATGACACTCACATTCATTTTTGTTGCAATATTCCAGTGTCAGCCAGTTGGTAGTTATTGGGTGGATCCAGCAGGTGGATATAAGTCGTGCATCTCGCTTCTGATATTCTGGTGCGATGTTGCGGTTCTGTTCCTCGTCTCGAATGTTTTGGTTACGGTCATACCGCTGAAGCCTATACTGGGTAATTACTTATGTACGCATTTTAGTGATGAATATGTGCTGACAATCTCTTAGATTTACAGCTTGGAAAAAGGAAAAAGGTGCTGGCGCTGATTTTGTTGTGCCTAACTGGGTTTTGGTGAGTCGAATGGCTTTAAACAGCTGAAAAGCATGATATGCTGATGGATACATAGTACTGTGGTCGCCGCTGCAGTTCGGCTTGCCTACGTTGTGCATCTATATAAGGGTCGAAACTTGAGCTGGGATGTTGCTCCTATCTACTTCTGTTCTGTGGTAGAGATTGCAACCGCATTGGTGGCATCCAGCATTCCAACGCTCAGATTGGCATATCTAAGGTGCAGCCATTACTGTTCTTCACACTGGATCGAGCATAAAAATAAGTCTCAAAGTTCATAGAGTCGTTCGAATCTTAAATTTGCCTTCTGTACTAAGAACATTGAAAAAAAGTCTAGACAACGCTGAGGACTCTACGCCTAGACTAGATTCTCTAGACCCTAGTAACATCTAGCAGGTTGATATGAAAGGAGCACTATGAGTATAAAGAACAGCTATCAAAGCTCACGTAGAAATTTCTTAGGTTTGTTAGGTAGTTTGAAATGGTTGCTACTTTCCAGTGATATTGACATCATTACCCTCGGAAGTGGAGCATTCGGAAGAAAGACGCGGCTATGATTGATCCATCTACCCGGCTACTTTCTCCGAACACCAAGTCCTATAGTCATACTGTTCCCACGTTTGTAAATCGCGAGTCATTGAGCAATCAAATGGGTCATATTTCGAACTTGATTTCGGAATAAAAGGCACATGTGGAGACTTCAATCACATGACGACATGATCATTCATTCAAGGTGCATACACGCGCGTGATACTAGTGGTTGTCTCGACCGAGCTGGAGCAGGTTGTACCTGTTTCTCACTAGCCAATCTTGGAAGTATGCCAACAGAAGATGGCATCATAGACTTTCCAATGTCGAATCATTCGAGATGTTGACTTCTTTATAGACCCAGGGATAGCCCAAAATTTCCGTTCACAGGATCAACATTCGCAAAAAAAGCCCGGTCTATCTACTTCATTATCTCAAATCTACTAACCATTCAATATGGAAAGCTTTTGGGGCCATCCATATGGCTTGGTCAGCTACGTTACCAGATTCCTGCAAATCTTCAGTGCAATCATCGTCCTTGGCATCACCGCATGGGCCGTGAGGGGATCGAAAACCCTTACAGTCATCTTTACCTTGACGATTGTGAGTAGAAAGCTTCACAGGTTGGCATGCGTCTCATAACACCCACATCTAACATTCATGCAGGCTGTGGTTACCCTTGTTCTTGCCGTACTCACGTCCGCCATTAGTTGTATTGTCAGACGAAAGAGATGGCATATTTTCCCAGTCTTCGTCACAGACGCAATTCTTTCCTATCTGTAAGCCAACTCAAAGTCTCTCCAACATTGAACATTTGAATATTTGAAATTTCTCCCAGGGTGCTAATTTGCAAAATTCAGCTGGCTCACGTCGTTCATTTTCCTGGCTCAGGACTTCAATCGACGTAACTGCCATGTGAATCGTTGGAATGGAGAGGTTGTCTGTAGCCGCCAGTACGCCGCAGAGGCATTCAGCTTCATTGCCTTGTAGGTCATCCCGCAAACCTCGATTGTATTTTTTTCAAACTGACCCCATACCCTCAATCGCAGTTTTTCATCCGTTGTCAATTTATCACTCGTGGTGGCTTATATTCATCATCCTAGAGAGAGAGCTGTCGAGGATGAAGCAGTCTCAAGAGATCAGGCGATGAATGAGAATTTACAGAATGCGGGTCTGATATGATTCGATTTTACTTTGACTTCAAATACATAGTGGATTACTAAAATCCTAATCCTAAATCTCCAGATGTCTCAAATATTTGAAGTTTCTCTGCTGAAAAGACAGTACTTCTTAATAAACCGGCGCGGGAATCAAAGTAGATAACCTGGTTCGGTAAGACGTTACTCCAGAGCTCTGATGATCTGCGGTTCCGAGCCACATTCACCACTCTGTGAAATTTCACAGCAACATTCAAATCACCATTTTGATTTCACCTGTAGAGCACAGTCCGATTGCTCGCTTATCCCATCAGCGCAAAGAATGAGGTGGGTAGCGCCTCTAGAGGCCACTGGGCCATAAAGCCTTCCCAGCTGATGGGCTTAACCTCAGTATATCGCTTGTTGTCTAGATCATTTCCCAGCAGTGTTTGACCATTAAAACCCAGTAGTAGTAGAAGAATCTAGCAGAAGATCAGACAGATTAGAATCCATCCTGAGCAAAAAAAGCTTGAAATGGTTAAGATTTGCTTACAGCAACATATAGCTGTAGATGTTCGCGGGCTCCTTTGCGCGTTTGTCGTGCATGATCTTGTAGAGATCTTCAAGCGACCCATTGCTTTCCAAGGTAGGTTTAATTCCGTAAATCCTTTCGAAGGATTGGGCAAGTTCCTTGATGGTGGTTCGACCACCCAGATCTATGAGCCAGTATGATTAGTAAATGATGGTCAAAGCAAAAGGGCTGGCAGGTTTCTGGGAGCTTACACTTCACAACACCGGTAGTCTTGCGATCCATAGCAACTGCAGCGGTGAATTCTGCGGCATTGTCATAGGTGGTTCCTTCCATAACTTCATCGCCCGAACCCCAGAAGCGGAGTGTCTGGGATTGAGGATCGTAGATGTTGAAAAATGGGCTGAATATGGGCTCCATATATCCTCCAATAAGGATGTGAACGCCCTCAACCTTCTTCGTTTCAATATAGGCTTTGACATGGATCATTGGGTCCTTGGGAAACAGCTCACCGAGCTTCAGCTGGTGTAGTCCAGAGCCCAGTAACTCGCGATATAACGAGGGACCTCGAACTCGTCACATGCATCAATTAGCAATTTCTGGCCATCGACCATGAGCTTATCATCCCCTAGGTAGCAGCACACAATAACGTCACAGCCCTTTGCAAAAGCCTTGATCATGTTCGTGCTAAAAGCATCGCCTTGAATAAGAGAAACTCGCGACGAGGAAATTTCTTCCGGCACTTTGCTGCAATCACGGCAGTATCCACGAATGGAAACATCAGGTTGTTTCAGCAAGTGGAAGACAAGCCTCTTGGCGAACTTGCCAGTAATTCCTACAATTCCAACAGTAAAGCCCATGCTTATTGTCCAAGGTTGAAAACTTGAATCTGCGGAGTGTCAGAGACTCGGATGAGAAATCGGAGTTCCAAAGTTGCCAGTGGAACTTGAATATGTAACTTGCACTTCAACTTGAACTTGAAGTTGAATGCATGTGAGGTACTAGACAACTTGAACACAAGTAAAACATCCGTGATGTCAGTAACAGGTATTCGTCACGGTCATTCCAAGGTTTATATATCTTCAAGTTCCATCTCGGTCTCCTTGGTTTGCAACTGTGGTCCAAGGTTGATTTTGGTTCAAACGTTGACGAGGGCTTAATCATCTCGGGCTTCAAACAGTGCCCGGAATCACCAAGCAGGCTTCGGGGAAGTGAAACACCGATCATTCCATTCAAGTGTTTGTAGGGGCCAGGCGGAGGGGAATGGCAGAACAGGAGGCTCCCCGATCGGGATTAGCTCCTTTTCGTCCGCAACTATGTGGACCGTCTATATTGAGCATTGATTGGTCAATCATTTGCAAAGACTCCACATTCCACGGATAGACCCACTATGACTAAACGCGGCAGCCTCGGGCGTTATTTTAAGGCCGAGAATTATCAATGCCGATCAGTAATTTGTTTGAGAATCACACACATGCACCGTCCCCCACACCACTACATCCATCCTCAACGTGAGACTTGAATCCCGTCAACTCCAATAAACGATACCATGAGAAGCGAGGAGACCGGCCGGCTATCTCGCCGCAGCTGTCACCGATGCAATCAGAAAAAGACCCGGTGTAGCAAAACCCAGCCATGTGACAGGTGCATCAAATCCGATTCCGACTGTGTCTTCCCTGGTCCGGGTCGTGCCCCTCGGCGCAAAAAAAGAGCACTCAAGGCCGAGCTTGCCTCTCGCTTACAAGCACTGGAAAAGGAACTTCGGCTCCTGACTAAGGGAGATAAGGGTTCACCAGGCAACCCGAGAAATGATGTTCCAGAAATGAAGAGTCCCCGAGATGCGGAACAGTCATTTGGAAAATTGATAGATAGTGGAAGGAAGCTCGACTCAACATGTTACGCATACGCTACTCGTACACATTGAGAACCAGGTCAGTCCGCTCACAATCGACACCCCCTCCATTTGGCAATGTAAGAATAGGAGGCATTCAAGATGCTAACATATGTTGGTTACTAAAGATTGAAAAGCAGAAAAGGTCAATGGATGTCTCAAATGTTGAAGCCAGACTCTCTGACGAATCCATACAAAGAAATGATGACGCTTCAAAGAAGAGAAACCAATTCTTATTCGGTTTCTCCTCCCTGGCATTTTCGCTTGAGACGTTCCATCCCAACATCACACAAAGCCAAATACTGTGGCATGTATACCAGGAAAATGTCGCTCCAGTGGTCATGATTTTTCATAAGCCGACACTCATTCGGTTGATTTACAAAGCCGCCTCGAACACCGGCTTTTTGGATCGGGCCACAGAAGCTATAGTCTTCGCTGTCTACTTCGCTGCGGTGAACAGCATGGGAGCCCAGGAGTGTGAAGACCGATTCTCTTAAAACCAATCATCGCTTCGGGAGTATTTTGAATTTGCCACGCAACAAGCACTTGCACGGGCAGGTTTTCTTCAGTCGCGTAGTCTGGAAGTACTCCAGGCTGCAGTTCTCTTCCTCACTTGCCTTCGCTCCCCGGGAGACGCAGACTTTGTATGGAGCATGATAGCCATTCTTCACCGAAACGCAAAGAGGCTGGGGCTTCATCAAGATGGATCTCTCTTTGGATTGAGTCTTTTCGAGGTAGAGATGCGTCGCCGTCTATGGTGGCATCTTTACCTGCTAGACACACAATCATCCGAGTTTCATGCGAGTGATACGCAAATCACGGAGTCCACCTATGATACCAAGCTTCCTTTAAATATTAATGATTCGGATATCTCTCTGAACTCAGTTCAGGTACCAGGGCCTCGTGTTGGATTTACGAAAATGTCTTTCTTCCTGGCCAGGATCGAAATGAATGTTCGATGTCGGAATGTTCTATTGAACAGCCGGGGAGAAAGCAGCCACAAAGAAAGCAACGTCAATCGCCAGTCAACGGAAGAACGCGTTCGTGCACTGCAGCAAGTTCACACCTATATTGACGAACACTATCTCAGATTTTGCGATGTAACAGTGCCTTTACAATGGGTGACAGCGACCGTCATACGGATCGCACTGGCTCGGGCGTGGCTTACAGTTCGGTTATCCCATCCGTCACTAACCGATTGGGTACAGTGCATTGAGACGCCCAAAAAGGATTTGAGTCGAGACCAGTTTTTTTTGACTGCCATTGAATTAGTTGAGTTTGCGCATCTCCTGGAGACAGATACACGAACGAGGAAATGGTCTTGGCTGTTCGAAGGATATCCACAGTGGCAAGCGGCGGTTATCGTCCTCCACGGCCTCTGCTATCGACAGCAAGATACAGAAACTCGACGGGCTTGGTTGATCGTCGAAAAGGCCGCTGGGAAATGGAGTGGAAGGGACTATCCAGAGTCCAGCATCACTATGCGGGCTGTTTCCCATCTCATGCAGCAGGCGGCTGAAGCACAGGGCTATATCTGGAACTTCCGATCGGATGCCAGTGGTGGATCGGTTTACTAACAACATTGAATGCCCGCGTACAATGTAGGTGAGTTACCTACATTAATGTCTGGGGCTAGCGCATCCATGGATGGGGCTAATGCATGGCCAAGACGACGATCTCCTGAAATTCAAACACCACGCCTACTACATGACCAATAAGATTGTACAGCTGCCCTACTCGCTTTGATCCTACAAATTTTGGCAGAGCTAGAAAGAGTGCAGGTGTGAGGCAATTAGACAGGAGGACCGAGGAGTCTCGTAGGTCTCTAGGTACATACCTAGGTATGTACACCGTGACTGTGTGTGTAGTATAAGTATGGATGAATGTACACTTTATACTGCCTAGTTGGACCATTTCTCACTGCACATTGTGGCTGTCTCTTTTTCAAAGGGGATTAGACTAGATCGGGAAAGAATAGCAAGGCCATTCCAGTATTGAAAGTTTGGAGCAATTACTCGGGTAGGTGAAGAATTATCAGATGTAAACAATCTAAAATGCAAAGGCACGGAGAACGGAGAGAAAAAGCACTGAAGAGAGAAGGAGGGTTGCCGATATAAACCCGCGGTGCCGAGATAACCCCGTAGAGCGGTGAACCTCGGAGGGCATCACGTGACAAGCCATTCAACGAAGCCTCACCAAGTCAAGGGTGCACCTGTTTAGTTGAAGCAGTCGAATGGGCGTTTTTTTTGGAGTTGACAAAGGAGATTATATGGAGAACAAGGTCATCAACTCGGGGTGCCTAGGAATTGCCCGTGGAGACAACCATGTTATACAATCGCTGAGTTCGAGGCTGATTGGTGCCATCACTGCCATGGAAGGCAGCCAATTCAAGTTGACAGCAATTGCACATGTGAGAACTCGCTCTTCTCACCCTGCGACATGATTTTTGCCGGGGCTGCGCCTCGCCACCTGCATCAGGTGTCACTGTCACCTTTGGATATCCAGTTCTCCACTACATGCCTGCTTCTCTACGACACGCCTGCTTCTCTACTACACGCCTGCTTCTCCTGGCGCTTGCAAGATGGCCCCCTGAAATTTATCTCTCTTGTTTCTCATTCCAGTGCCACCAAGCCTTACCAACAGCGTTCCAAGGTTCTGCCTTTCTGAACTGGGCTGTTTCCTCCGAGCCGTTGTGCTAACAGTGGGAGATATAGCTTTCTGCTCCTCGAGTTTCCGTTGTCCTTGAATCTCACAGTGACCATGCCTCCCCTCCTTCAAATACCCCACGAAATCCGCGACGAAATCATCGAGCTTGTGCTTTATTCCCATGTCCAGCCTACAGACGGGTTATTGTATCCATCGAATCGCGTCCAGTTACTCGACACCGATTACAGCGTGCTTTTTTGCGAGCGTGTTTGGTACGCGCAGGAACCCGAATGGACAATTCCGGCAGCTCAGGCACTACTACTGGTTGATAAACAAATCGCCGCTGAGACGAAGGCAATCCTCTCTCGATGTCGAATTTCGTACGCCCTCGATGTTGCGATAGTCCAGGGTCGCTACCTTTGGCCGACCTGGCTAACTGTCCCGACTCTTTCCAATCGAATCGACGAGCTAACGGTCAACTTCCGGGTTTTGGGGTCTGCAACCTCTGCGGCCCGGCACTATAACGCCTTTCAATCAACCGAGTCTCAAACAAACGGCAACCCGCCTGCTTTTGCTAGCATGCTCTATAGTCTACTGGAACGGATCCTCAAGCGCGGCCCTCTCTTTCCTTCACATGACAGTTTGACACGTCTGACTGAGACTGCTGAATTTCAGCGGCACTTTCGTGTGGAAGAGCTAGGAAAAGAGGAATTGTTACCTCAAATCCAATCTGTCATTGTGGTCGGGGAGAATCAAAGGGTCGCCGATGAAGAGACTCGGCTTAGGAACTACAGAGCAAGAACAGCGCTTAGAGGAGCTTTTAACGATAGGAAGATTGTGATTGAGACACTACGACTGAATTGCCAAACACCATCTGGATGGCAAAGCCAACGGCTTCCTGAGCCAGAACTCGAGTTCAAGGAATGGCGCTCGAAGGCATATTTTACGTCGCAGGCTGGAGACGTCCCTGTGATCAGGCCGGAGTGGCTTGCTTCGTATATCGCTTCTGAGTTTTCCTCATTGCTTCGGATGGCCTACCATGATGGTTGGGCCGCAGGGGTATTTTATGAGCGGATTGGCGTCATCGAAGTGATGGTTGACAATATCCCGGTCAGGGTGTTTGACCTGGGTCAGATGCTGAATCAGATTCAGTTAATGGACCCTGGCACTCTCTTTGGTGGATATGCATCAATAGAGGAGCGAACCGTTATGTTCCAAAAGTGGAAAGAAGAGAGACTCCGGGTAAGGAAACAAAATGACTTTCATGATGCAAATACAGGAGTATCACAGTAACCATGGACTCACACTCACATGCACAGGATTCTAGTTAGTTGACATTGGAATTGATTATCTATGCCGTGCCTAACAAATACTTAGATCATGATGGCTATCATCTGGAGATCCTGAATCGATGACTAGACATGAAATGAACTAATCATAAATCTTCTTCCAAATCCAAAGAGAGCGGGAATTGCAATAAGACTTGAACCCTGTCATGCCCCATTCACTTCCAATTCCCGACGATTTGTGGCCACCGAAAGGAACATTCGGGGCGACATCAAAGTGAGAATTTACCCACACACTTCCAGCCGATAGCTCTCTCGCCATTCGCTCGCCTCGAGCAAGGTCTTTGGTCCAAACAGAAGCCCCCAAGCCATGCTCCCCACAATTAGCGCGTTCCAGAACCTCGTTCTCGTCGCTCCATTTCAGCATTGGAATGATCGGGCCAAAAGGCTCCTCTGTGACGATGCGAGAGTCATCTGGAGGGTTGTCGATGAGCGCAGGGGTAATAAAGTAGCCCTTGGCGGTCTCTTTTACGCCTCCCTCCAAAGCGATTTTCCAAGAGCATTTGCTGATTTCCGAATACATGTCCTTCACTTTTTCATACCTATTCCGGCTTCAGACCTACACTGGACTGCTAGAAGGGGGGTTGAAAGGGAGGGGGATCTTACTGCATGCTATTCTGAAGGGGTCCGACCAGGACATCAGCCTCGAATCCGTCACCCGTCTTGACCGTCTTAGCGAACTCGACCATTGCATCCCGGAACTGATCATAGATCTTCTCATGAATGAAAAGGCGCTTCACCAGCATGCAAATCTGACCGGAATTCAGGAACGCAAGTGTGGCGATTTTCGGAACAATCTTAGCAATGTTGACATCCTCACAGACAATGGCTGGATCATTTCCACCAAGTTCGAGGGTCACACGCTTCAATGTCTTCGCACAACTTTGCATCACCTTCTTTCCGGTCGCAATAGATCCGGTAAAGCTGATTTTGTCAATTCCTTGATGCTCCGTGAGCATGGGACCCAAATCATCGCCGCCGCTTAGCACCTGAAAAACACCTGGAGGAAAAATTGCCATGCCGAGTTCACCCAGCTTCAGATCAGTGTACGGAGTGTACGGTGACGGCTTCATAATGAAAGTATTACCAGTCATCAGAGCAGGGCCTACTTTGCCCAAGCCAAGGAGCACCGGCCAATTCCAAGGCACAATACCACAACAGACACCGATTGGAGGGAAGGTTTGAATGATTGTACGCTCGTCATTTTCATCCAGAACCTCATCCTTGACTTCCATTGAAGCAAAGGTTCGTAGCCACCCGAGAGCCATGTCGAACTCGGTACTTGCTAACCCAAGAGGCTTACCTTGTTCCTTGACGAGAAGTTTTTCAAGCTCCACCCGGTTGG
Source organism: Penicillium sclerotiorum (assembly GCA_911649655.1). NCBI lineage: Eukaryota > Fungi > Ascomycota > Eurotiomycetes > Eurotiales > Aspergillaceae > Penicillium > Penicillium sclerotiorum. Next base: position 4,201,428 of record CAJVRJ010000005.1, on the reverse strand, counting down.
CTTCCACAAGATCGGCATACTTCAAGAGGAGATTTGCTCTCTCCTCAAAGGAGGTCTTTGACCATGTCTTGAATGCCGTTCTGGCAGCATCAACCGCGAGATCAACGTCCTCTTCTGTTGCGACGGGGACTTCGTAGAGGGGAAGTGTATCGGAGGGGTTGAGAGAATGTCTGGTTTTGGCGGTGGGGACAAACTTGTTATTGATAATATTTCCTGGATAAATCTAAGGTGGAGACAAGGAGACTTTAGAAGTGAGGCCCACTAGATAGATAATGGGTATTCCAGCCCTTTCAACTTACTGTGGTATCGATTGTGGCAGCCATTTTGATGATGACAAGCAAAGAGAGATGACAGCCCTGGAGGCGAAGACACGGAAACTTTAGGGATTGAGGGGAAATTCAAGTTACCCCTCCTATACTAGTACCTAGGTGCAATGCCAGTGGTAGCGTCTGAGCTAGTTCAGGAAAATTGTGGGGGCTTCAATGCCTGGAGGATGCTACTCTTAGTCTATCCGAATTTGAACTCTCCAGAACTTAAACCGACCTCGGGACTGCGCGCTTCCAGGTGCCTGCAGTAAAGTGAGCATTATTGAAACAAGAGTTTACGACAATGAATGTGCTTTCTCCAAGTTCTGTCTTCTGTCGGCATGCCGGTTAAGGAGTAGATAGGCCGGGCTTCAGAGAGGAAATGTCTTGGGCCTGGACGACTATTAAAACATGGGAACGAAATTCCGTGATCTTACGACCCCCGAAACATTGAACCTCTCAGTTTGCAATGCAATACCAGAACATCAGTGATTCAATGGTTAATTCGTCTCCAAATAATTATACCACTATATCTGGCAGAAACAGTCACGTGACAACATCTAATTATGGTCGCAAAACAACTAACAAAACAAGTTTGAACTAACAGTGAACCCAGCTCTTTGCGCTTGTCCACCCCCCATCCATCAATATGTCTTCTCCAGTAATGAAGCTCGCCCCGGGACTACACAAAAACGCAACAACGTTTGCGACATCACTTGGAGTCCCGACTCTTGCAACCGCACTATTTTCAACCAGATCCCTCAATTGCTCCTTCAGCGGTCCCTGCATTTCCCGGTGCCCCATCGCCGTTGAGATCAACCCAGGGCTGACCGAGTTGATCCTTGCTCCTTTTCTTCCCCACGCTGCCGCGGACGCTTGGACACGGACGATATTCGCTCGCTTCGAGATACCATACGCCCGGAGGCCTGGCGCATCCTCCTGGAGATCTGACGGGGGTGCTAGCTCGGGATGATCGAGGAGTTTGTCGACTGGAGCAGTAGCTAGGTGCTTCTCCAGATCTTCAGAGTGCACGCCTCTCGGTTGATGTCCAGCAAGACTTGCTATCACGACAAGGCTCGCGTCGGTCGAGACAACGGCGAGGAACGCGTCAATGACATGAGCGGTACCCAGGAGGTCGACCTGGTAGATTTTGTCTGCAGAAGCCTGGGCGGGCGATACCCCCGCAGTATGTGCAATTGCACGGATTTTTCCCACCTGCGAGGCCTGCCGTGCGAGGCTTTGCACCGAGTCAAACCTGCAGACGTCGGTGTGAATGGCGTGGACGCTATGACCCTCTTCACGCAGAATCTCGGTCGCCCTGTCAAGCTGGGCCTGCGAAGAGTCGGCGAGGACAAGATGTGAGCCACTTCCGAGTTGACGGGCCATGGCGAGGCCCATCCCTCCGGTGCCGATAATCACGACTACGTTCCTCGACATGGCTTCAGTTGCGTAGACTTGGAAAGCCATGGTACTCTGGAGGAGCTCGATGGGTATTTATAGCCCGCGCATGCACATGCATGAGTCAGGCTGAATGGTTCCAAATGGTGAAACACCCGATTTTCAAGAAGGTCTATTGTGGCCATTTGCCAGCCAAGTGAAGGCTGACAGTAATACATCCCTACTTATCTTGCCGAACTCGGTAACTAGGACTGAATCAATGGAAAGAATCGGCTGGACGGCACTCGGATTTCTGTTCATGTCTTGCGGGGTAAGCAGAGCTCGGCTGAGCGATAACTAAAGCGTGAAGTATCCCGTTTTGACGTTTGATCTCCAACTTTCACTGAAATACACAGAAATTGTTGCTGCGAGAACGTTTGTCGCGCTGATGCAGATATCTATCTAACTCTTTTTGGCAAGTGGTGACCCGGGAAATCATCCCAAGTACAAAACCTTCCGGAGAAGAAAGTGAAGTCGATTCTGTAGCTCTCTGCTCTGACCACCTGCATTTTACCCGATTGGGATAATGGGCTTGAGATACTACGCAGCAAGCCATAGGCTGACCGGATGCACCATCATAAGCACTAATAAGCGTGCCAAGGGAAAATACATGTATTTCAGAAAGTTCGATAAACGACGCCAGTTGACACCAAGATTCACAAACCTCCAGGGCTTAGCTTTTATAGCCCCCAGGTGCCAGAGCTTTGTACGGGATGTATGAATATTCTCGCAAACCTTGGAAGTCCCGTCCTGTAAAATGTGACAGCGATGCATACATACATGAAGATTATTATGAGAATCCTGCATTATTTCGAACATTTGAATACTATCTCAGCCATAACCAATCACCATGGCCTGCAGCACCCGTGGACCAGATGAGCGGATTCGGTCCAATGTAATGCACATGTGCACTGCCAGTGGCACTACACAGGTACAAAGAACCCCTGACAACATGTGGGGGTTTACCTTTTCACATGTTTCAGCTATCAGAAATCTTCAACTGGTTCCTTTGGAGTGACACAAGATCAACATTCAAATCCAACGATCCTCGATTCCAGAAATCCCTAGCAGCCTATACAGAGGCAGATTGCATTCCGCACCAGTCCCAGGGCTGGATACGGGAGTTTCCAGTCTTTGGCAACTCAAAACGCTCCACGCCAGTTGGCAGAGAGGTAGGTGGGATACCACCGACCGAATCAAAGTATCGCGCCAGAATGTCGCGCTTCATCGGCTTTGCTGATACATTTCTTGGTAATGGCTCGCCTTCATCCAATGTTTTCAAGACAACGGGAAGCATATAAAGTGGCACATTCTTCTTTGACAAGTCGGCACGCATTTCAGTCAAGTCAATCTGCCGACCTGATGCCACAACGTCAGGCGTCAATCGGGCGACAACGCCGCACAGTTGCCGAGAGGCGTGATCTGGGACAGCAACGACGCAGGCTTCAGCAACATACTCCAGATCTAAGATACTGTTCTCGACAAGCATGGTGGAAAATCCATAGTTTCGGAATAGCACAACTAAGTGGCAAAACCGTCAGTATCGACTATTTTCAAGGGCCCCATGCCAGTGTTCGGTTCTGACTCACAATCGGTGTTTTCCCTGCCGCAAAATATGTACTCGCCGTTCCTGTATTCAGCCAAATCATTGGTTTTATAATACCCCTGTTCATCGAAGACAGCTTCTGTGGCCTTTTCATCGTTGAGGTACCTGGTCACCGTGAAGGAAAGTGTCAGCATTTCAACAGCCCAAGGTTGGAGCTACAAAAGAAAAGTTTTGAGCTGTTGGTATGGCCTCACCCGATAAACATCCTTGCGCTCTTGACTCGGATTTCACCCTGGTCGCCTTTTGATAACTTCATATCTATGTCTGGCAATGGCTGCCCAATTGATCCCTGGAATATCGGAAGTTAATGCACCGAGGAGTGAATGGTTATACAAAGGGAAGTACCTTCACGTCCGAGTGGCCCATCGTTATCAGCCCCCCGATCTCTGTGGCTCCATAGATAGTCTCAAAGCGCAGCCCTGTCAAAGATGTCAAAAACGATATCGTCGACGGCTCACAGATGCCGGCAGCGCATTTGATGGACGATAGATGTTTGAAAGGGTTGACGCGCTCTGCTCTGGTATGAGCTGACATTAGCTTTTCTTCCTTGATCATGATCTGTTTCATCCAACGAAGCAAAGCAGGTGTGAAGACCGCATCGGTGATGGGGTATTCTTCAAGGACCGCGATAACAGCCTCTGCGCGGGACTCTGCTCTCTTCTCTCCGATATTGACGAGAACCTTCCCTGTTAAGATGGCGTCTATGGAGGTCCTCGCTCCTCCAATCCAGTGGCAAGGTCGATGATTAAGAGCAACCCTGTTCTCTCCGGAAGGTTCGACTTCATCGAAGCAGACTCTCGGTAAGACAACCCCCTTAGGGCGACCGGTCGTACCCGATGTGAACATAATCATACCCGGCCCAGCTGGATCCACCGAAATTGAACTGTCAATACCAGTCTGGGTACTGAGAATTCCACTTGCGTTGCATGAAATCGGCAAGAGTTGCACGGGCTTGGAGTTAGGCTGCTCTCTGATATAAGCGGCAATCTGTTGACTGGACTCTTCCAAATGTTGACCGACAAGCACGGTGGTCACATTCGCCGTTTGGAGTAAGTAGTGGCCTTCTTCGGGCAAAACCCCCGAACCTATGATAGAGTTAATCAACTGCGAGCGCGTCTGGTAGAAATGAGCTGATTACCTAGTGGGACACAAACGCCTCCGGCCGCCCTCACCGCGAAGAAAGCGACCAGAAATTCATAAGCACTCTGCGCGATGATTCCGATATGCGCATTGTTCTCCTGCGCTAGTCCGCCTTTGCACGAAACCAATGGTGGAAGCGAATAGGACAGATCATGTCGCGTCTGCACAATGTCACCAAGCAGATCTGAGTATGTCTTCTCGAACCCGAGTTTGTCCAGGATCACTATCTTTGAAGCTGGCGTTTGGCGAGCTGCCTCAAGCAGTTTGACAAGGAGGGGGTCATTGGGTAGAAACACTTGTGGACTGGTCACTGTCATCTTGATTTGTTGGTGAGGACCTCGGGATGCTCTCAGATGTTGTGAACGTAATCGTGTGAAAGATGAGGAGACTATTCCAGATGCTCAAACTGCTTCAAATCTTGAATCATGCAGCTCTATGTTCTCCTCGAGACAGTAGAGTTTAAATAAACCTTCTAAGGTTCGAAGGGCTCAGCATTTTTGAAGGAATGCCAAGGTTGACACCTGGACATCGCATTGATGATGAAAAGACTTGCAGGGCTCTGTCTAATGCTAGGAACGGCCCGATCAGCAAACAGGCGTCATGTTCAAATAGGTAGTAGTATCTCTTTATCTCTGCACATGCATGATCCTGCGTTGAAAATTCTGTTGCCTGCACATGTGCACACAGGTGCATACTAGTATATTTGATACATCGATTTAAAGTTGTAGTACCTGGGTCCTAGGAATACGTGATAGAATCCTGGAGGTATATTCAAACTTGGGCATAAGGTGCATTTCAACCTTGGAACATTCGAAAGCTGATTGTTGATTTCTTCTAGCTTTCAGTTTTCACCAATATCAATCACCTTCCAAGGTTTGGACCATTCCAATTCCAAGGTTGGGACTTGAGTCCCGACCTTGCATCCTCTTTTACATCATCTGTGGACGTACATGATGCACATGTGCATATGCAGATAGGAATTGTCCTATTCCTTATCACTTCAGAGCCCTGGAGACGCATATTCCATCGCCGTCGCTTAACTTACATTCCTTCAACCTCGGGCTCTATGTGATAGACCGTATTGCGAATGCATTCCTACATAAGATCTGGTATGTGAGATGTAAACTATGCCGTGACAAAAATACATGTAGGTCTGTCAACGCACATGTGACTACAAATCTTTGAATTCGGCCAGTCTCTGCGCAAACATTTTGAAAGTTCAATTCTCACTTATCTCATGCATGGTTTAGTATTTCGCCCCTTGATGATGCAGAGCAACCTGGCACACATGGGCAGGCCGCATATACGAACCGATCAACACGATCCAACCCGGATAAGGTCTAGTGGCCCCGGCGATCGAAAACGCAAGGAGGGAATTATGCATCGCAGACCTCCGACGTACATGCACATTCCAAGGCTTTATTCCCTTACTGCCAAGGAGGCAAGGGGTAATCTTGGCACTGTACAGACGCCCAGACAGCTCGGCAATCTTGTAATTGAAGATGATTCCATCATTATCTTGAACTTTCGGGCTCAGACAGCCATTGGTGCAAATTGATCCGAAGGAATCGTGATGGGAGACACGTCGCTTTCAATCCTATTCAAAGTTGACAGGAAACAAAGATGGATAACTCCTCAAGTGATGAACTGCATGGTTCCGTCGAAAATATGAAAAATGGGTTGCTGCATCACCATCGTGGTGGCGCCCAAAGAACCAACAATGCAGCGCCGCCCAAGCCATACACGATCCTGTCGGAGAAAGCCAAGATAGCCACCATCTTGATCGTGGCGTCGGTCAATGCGAGCGCTCTTTTCGCCAGCACTGCCTATTATCCCGCGTTATATCCCATATCAAAGGATCTGCACGTTTCGCCATCCAAGATGTATTTGACAATAACGTCTTATATGGTAAGTCCCCTATAGCAAATTCATTTCGACAACCTTGTGAGCACATCGGTAACGTTTGATACTTTTTAGCTGATGCAAGGTATAGCTCCCTTATTCACGGGAAGTTATTCAGATACGAAGGGTAGACGGCCCATCCTGCTCATCTGCATGCTGATTTTCATTCTGGCCACCATCGGCTTGGCCTTCCAGCGAAGCTACGTCGCCCTCGTATTGCTGAGATGCCTTCAGAGTATTGGCAGCGCTGGAGTGTTTATACCGACATTTGCCCTGGTAGTTGATATCGTTGCTCGATCAGAACGAGGAAAGTACATGGCCTATGTGACCATGGGTAGCACTGTTGGGACGTCTACAGGCCCTATAATTGGAGGCATCCTCAGTAAGACACTGGGATGGCGGAGTGTCTTTTGGTTTCTCGTCATTTTCTCTGGGGTGATTTTCATTCTCCTCATCACTTTTCTCCCAGAAACTTGTCGTGCAGTCGTTGGCGATGGCAGCATATCGCCTCCAGCGTGGAATATGCCTCTCATCTCCCGAGGCTCGCAGAAACGTCCCAATTATGACAGTCGGACAGTTTTCTCCAGTCCACCAAAGGCAACAGACTGTTTCAAAGTGCTTCTCGATAAGCAGGTGGGGTGTCTTGTCTTCTTCTGGTCTTTGATTTGCTGGGGCCAGATTGTGATTGAAATCAGCCTACCGCTGGTACTGGGCGGGAAATATCACTTGAACTCCCTGCAAATCGGCTTGTGCTACATTCCGTGGGCAACTGGAGCCATTGCCGCCCGCTGGAGCGTGGGGTCGCTGGCCGATTGGAATTTCAGACGCCTCGGGCGCAAAGCTGGAGTTGACATCAAACCCAATCAGCAGGTCAAGGAGGATCTTGAAAGATTACCACTGGAAAGAATTCGGTTGGAGATTGCCTTCCCAGCGGTCTATCTAGCATGCGCTTTGACAACAGCCTATAGCTGGGCTGCAGTCAGTGGTGTTCATATCTCGTGCCCTCTAGTCCTCCTTTTCTTTGTGGGAAACGCAACAACAGGTGCAACCAATGTCGTGGCCGCCTTGATCGTCGACCTGAAGGCGTATAGACCGGCGACTGTTCGAGGGGCCATGGCGATATTCAAGTCTCTTCCAGGTGCCGCCGTCGCTGCTGCTATCAATCCAGCCATTAACTCTGTAGGATTTGGTTGGCTGGGTACTATCGTCGGTAGCTCCTGGGTGGTTTGTTCCGGCATCCTGTGGATCATATATTTCCGAGGAAAAGAATGGAGAGCATCCACAGAATGTTGAAGTGGTCAGTCACTCGAGGTATGACTCCCTGGTAGAGATATATTGTACGTTGCAATTGGGAAGCTCCACCATCGCGCGCTCCAGGGCTTAACATTAGATCGAATTTATGAACTGAAGAAAATTCTCAACAATCGATCGTAAGCTGACTTTCTCGAGAAAATGAAGCCAAAGCTTGCATGAGCCCAGCACGATAAGCGATTCTTCTGAGGGCGGAAATGGCACTCTGTTTAGATTCGGGGTCAGGTGCAGGTGACCTAACAATCATTCTCAGGGGCCACATAATATTCAGTGATTCCGCCCAGTTCGAAGTCACAGTATCATTTACTGGCAGTAAGGCAAGTGAATTATGCAATATTCGGTGTGCTCGAGTTTGTGACTGCACAGTCATGGTGTGCTGAAGAAGCACGAGGTACTGAATGGACTGATCAGAGAGATCAGGGAGCTCAGCTGTACTCGATATGAGCTCTAGCGCAATTGCATAAGCCCGGAGTAGACAAGCGTCGACATGGTTATGTATTCTTCGCTCTCCTCGGTGACCGGTTCTGACAGAACAGGCAGAGGGGGACGGTGCGGTATCCCTGGTACAACTGGAAGGCAAGAATGGTTCCTCAACAGATCCTTCTAATGTGGCTTCAAGTCTGCGGCAATCTTGGACCAATGTGGATATGGATTCCAGCTTTTGAAGGGTAGAATTGGCTGCCGTGTAAGAAGAATGTGCCCTCCGACATACGCGCACGGCCTCATCCCCGTAAAAAAGGGTTGGTAGGAAAAATAGTTCGTTTGTCCCCAGACACGACTGGATTGCACTAGACCACTCTCTCGCTTCCGATACGGGATCAGTAATCGAGTTCAGTGATTCTATTTGCTACTTCAGTTGTTAGTGCGATGGTCCAAAAGGTGTGTCTAATCAGTATATGACCGAAGGAAAGGAAGGGCTCAGCCGACGAACAATGATATGATAAGATAGTTGGAACAGTTGGCAACCGGTTTTGGTTCCAAACTGACGAAAGCCTCTTAATTGCAGAAGCTTCCCGAGTGCTCTAGCATGAATGTCCCAGTTCACCAGTCCATCATGGGGGCCAGCGTATGGGTTTCCTAGCATAAGCTTGATACATGTTAGCAAAGTAGAAAGAACTGCTGCGTCAAAAGGAGAACCAACTTCATATAGACATGCGAGCCATACGGCAAACAAAATCGCGTCTTGCTTCTGTTGCGTGGGATCAAGTAAAGCCACTTGTAGCTCATGCAATGCGAGACAATACAGTTTGCGATGCTTAATCAACGGCTCTCGTGAGTTCGTTCGGTTTGCAAAATAAGCGTACCCCACGGCCTTTGAAACGAGGTCGAGCACAGAACCCGGGTGGGCAGCACGCAGGATATCGGGGAAACATTCAAACGACCCACGGACGCGGTGGCCCTGGGGAGATTGAAACGAAAAACTGTACACAATCCACGGCATGATGTGCAGGTCCCATGATTCTGAGATCGCAAATGGGGCCCGTTGCGGTGATGCTTGATTTCCCTGTACAGGGACCGCGTCATGTTCAGGCAAATCGAGTAGATGTCGCATGCTTCGGTTTTCCATCCCGTCTGTCCTGTGGGGTTGTGTTTTCCGACCGACAAAAGTGCTTGGTGTTTGTACCCGAAAGCGAAGCTTGGGTTTACTAAGGTCCCGGTATCCCGAACATGGTCGACCGATCTTCTCACATCGTTGACAGAACGGTCGGCGAAGATCACACTATGCTCGCGTTAGAAAGCAGATTCCAGTGAAGAGGTGTAGAGCTGTGGGAGTTTTCGAGACTGAATTGTCGAAGGGATCTTAGAACCTTCATTCTCTCCTTCTCTGCTCACCTTTACTCGGCGTTGCCGACAGGTTTCGCAGTCTCGACTGGGATGACCAGTGTTCACCATTTTGGGGTCGTCAACCTTGGAACCGGCGCTGGGCTGCTGTGGCTTTAATAGACCCACAATATCTTGGCTTTTGATTTCCGAGGAGAATGATGGACATGGGCACACGGCAAGGAAAGAAGCTTCAAGAGGAAGTCATTGAAAAAATTTGAAAATTTGAGCATTTGAAGTTCCGGAGCGATCTGAGAAGCTGAGGGTTTAAGGCCACCAACCTTGGAAACCTTGGAAAGAGAGAGAGAGAGAGAGAGAGAGAGAGAGAAAGGGAAAGTGAGAGACAAAAGTAGGTACATGTATGAACCAATCATGTGATTTTCTATACGAACCCCGTCAATCACTCTTTTAGGAGAATTACGAACAATATTGACATTTTGAACAAGACTATATCTGAACCCCAATATTCAAAATTTCGACTTTCAGATTGAATACTCTCTCAACATACTCAAATGGAAGTGGAATCGCTCAGGCTCATATCCCCGGGCCTGTCCAGTTCAACCTCGGAATTCCGAGTCCCCCACGGGCGCGGCTACACCCGAACATGCCCAAGTGGATGTATATGTCTGCATATATGTATACAACTTGAACATTTGAATTCTCGGCACCCGTGGACCGTTTCCAATCACCATAATGCGTGCCTCTCGTTAATTATTCCCTCATCGGAAGATCGTATCCAGTGGGCAGTCAATAAGTCTTGTTCCGAGATATTCTCTTGTCCTGCAAGCTCAAATCCAGGCTCGGAACCGATGGCAACTGTTGGATTTTGAGAGACGTCTCCATAAGAGCCGCAGCCAGTGGGTCTCGACCAACAGGAGGAGACCAAGGGGGACTCCTCGGCACCTAAATCAAAGTCCAGAAAATCAAGATTAATCGTTCCCTGTACATTTTCACTGATGTCCTCAGGGTGAGAATTAATGCGCTCATCCTGAATAGGCTCCGCCGTCTGTCGCTGGCCACCGGAATAAAACCTCTCATTGGCTGTGGCTAGCGTCGCATCCTTGGATTGAATTTCATTCACAGGCATTGACGAGAATCCATGCTGTGGCTCCGCTGCAGTAATCCTCAGAGAATTCTCACGGGATCTAGACGGTCCAAAAGGTGCATGGGAAATATCTGTAGGCCCCGATGGGACTATCCATGGCAGCTGTGCCATAGAACACATAGCAGGAATGTCTCGGACAAGGGAAGGCAAAGAGTTCCCATACGGTAGACGTCCCACGGAAAGGCTATAGTCTACGCATGTTGAAATTAACAGATAGGCACGCGGAGACCGCAGGTAAGCATCATGCCAATTCTTTGGTCGGCGGGGCCGGGCCGACTTTGCGCTGCTGCAATTCACGTCGCCAAGTGAATGCACTGCACCACCTCCACTGCCTAAATTTCTTCCTCGGACCGAGTTTCGCGTCATCTGAGATTCTTGGTCATTGAGGAAGAAGTGTTGGGTGGTTACATATGCCAATTGCAAGATGTGATTGGTTCCAGCTGCAACGAAATCGGTCACATCGTATAGAGCCTCCGCCTGGCGGATGATTTGACTGAGAAAATCCAGAGTTTTTTGTCGAGTCGTAGCTTCGGATCGGGATGGTGAGAGCTTCAAGTCTATCGCCGCTAGAACAAGGGGCATACCGACATATCCAAGGCTATGAATAATGGCAAGGTTAACTAAGGAATCATCTCCGACGGCAAATCGAATGATCAGGTCAACCTACACACTCAGAGGCAAATTGTCCACATGACCATTGAGGCTGAAGAATCGCATTACGGCAGTGAGGCCATCGATGCCGGCTTTCAGGTCACCTCCAACTTCTAATATGCTCGATTGATATGTTTCGGATGAGAGAGCGGTGTTTTCTTCGATGAGGAGAGCTGCGTATTGTGCTAGATCAACCCTCGCAGCGCTGTCAAGACTTTAGTCAGTAGCTTTTCCGGAGCCGCATGTTCAAGATCAAAGGTTCGATTCTCACTGGTAATACATAAATGTCAAGCTTCTTAATGTACTGGCTGCATCAGAGCAAGAACTACTCCTGGACTCTGGCGGGGATTGAGCCCGAGCGCGCCATTGGACCAAGGACTGTTTAATGGCCCGGAGCGAATCCATGGTCGTCTCAAATTTGTCACCACCGTATGCCGAGGCCGGTGTGGCTCGAGGGGAGAAGATTATGGAAGTGAGATCAGTGAGAAGAACGGCTAACTGGCACTGTTCTTGGAGAGCAGTGAGAAGATTTTTCCTGCTTTGGTAGTCATGCACCTTGGAAGCATGCATTTCATCAGCAAAGTCTTCCTCTTCCAGCCAAGTCCGACAGCCATGGAGGTTCATTGATGTAACTTGTGGTCGTCGACGGAGGCCGATACAGAGGCTTCTATCCCTTAATAGAATGGACCACCATAAACGCTTTTTCAAGCTGTCGTTTACGTTTTCCATCAGCATCGAAGGCTGTGCGTCTATTATCATGGCATTTTCGATGGCGCACGTCAGCCATAAGCTGCCAGCCAACGGTGACTCTGCCGAGGTGTGATGAGTGAGAAGGATAGCTCCCTGCGCCTTCGCAAACGGCATAATCTCGACCTGGAGATCGAACAGAAGCTGCATCGACGAGTTCCATCAGCAACCATATCGTCTGGTGTGAGATGAGTAGTAGTATTAGAGAGAAAAGGATTATCGTCAGACCTTGGCGCGATTATATAGTTGTGTACGGGCATCTCTCTTGTCCAAAAATCCACACTGGCGCAACGTGTCTACTTCAACAAACTGTTTTCGAGAGAAGTCAGACCTGAATACTGGACTAGAACGGCATTATGTGGAGGGTCGGGGTGGTCATACCGAGCAGCTTACAAAAAGCAGAGCCTGAAAGACAAACAATGAGAATTTCTGCGCTGAAGCCCCTGCGAAGATCTCCCAGAATTTCGCCTCGTCAATCACAGGAAGCATGGGATGTATCTCTTTGAAATATTGAATGACAAACTCTTGGGTGGAATCCTGGTCGGGAATCTCTAGAGCTCCTTTAGAGCCGAGGAATATCATGTTCTCTTGAGGCAAGTGCTTGAAATGGGTGAAATCCAAGAATGGATGGTCCTCATCCAGAGGGGTCGAATCCAGCTGCGTTGTCGCAGTTGAGAAACTCCCCATCGGTGGAGTGGCATATAAAGCAGGCGGGTCGCCTTGGTGAATTGCGACCAAGGAGTCGGAGTCGCATGACGTGACGATAGTGCTGGGTTCACTTCTGCGACGAGGAGCCAAAACCGAAGTCAGTAAACCATTCGCCTCCGACCTAGTTCAACTTTCTTTGTCTGGGCGGAGAGTACTACACATGGCAACATACTGCTTGGGAAGCTTGCGACGAAGGACACAGTTGGTTCGACCATCCTGACGACAACGGGTGCATGGGCAGCCCAGGATGGACGCATCGCATCGGACCTTTCTGTGGTGGCACCACGAGCAGGCCGTCGGGGCTCTTCGTGTTCGACGAAGCATTGTCTCGAATTTATCGGTCTGGATTTGATGGAAAGCGCCTATTGATGAGTGCTTCTTCTTTTGACCGGCTGGGCCCTCCAGAGATTGTGGAGGTATGACGCTTCACAGCGATCAAGATCAACGAATGTCATGGGGTAGCGCGAAGAGTGGTAGAATCTTTCCCGGGGCGCTAGTCAGCATTAGTCGAAGGTTGGATGCCAAAATTTTGAAGGCTAGACCTCTCACCTCTCCTTTACCCCGCCATATGATAGGGGTTCAAGGTTGAGAATGCCAACCTTGGAAGTTGATCCTGCGGGAAACCGTCATTAAGCCGGGGAACGTGTGGGTAACCAATCCAGTTTCAGGACAAGATTCGAAAGTGTGGAGACAGATAATCTGGGGGATAAAGAAGGAGAGAAAAGAGCAATAGAGAGGTACCTTTGTCAGCCCCACATCCCCACATGCCAACTACCGCGGAACTCGGTTATTTCCAAGGAAATTATAACATGGTAGCTGAGTACGAAATTTGTGATATTATTTTAATTTTAATTTTAATTTTAATTCATCAAATCATTTAGGTTGTTTATGTCGATCATTTTGTGATATCCCCACAGGTCTGGTGATGTACCGACCGGCCCTAGGGCACACTGGTATTTTCTAAAAAGGAAAAATAGTGAAAAAAAGAAAAAGAAATATTGGAAAAAGAAAATACAAAAGAGATAAGAGAAAGTTAAACTACAAAATCAGAGACGAATAAATGCAATTTGAATCGTCCATAATTAGGTATAGAAAAGAACAAATCATGGTGGGACCTCCGAGTCAGTCTTTCAAGGCCGTACCTATTCTAAGCCGCGACTGTATAATAGTATAATAGTAAATTCAACAAATCAACAATCCTCCCCTGCACATGTGAGTCCCTTCCAAGGTTCTTGATCTCAAGTCCCTACTAGCCTCCACCGATCCCCACCAGTTGACTCCCTCAGGCCATATCTTCAAGACGGCGTCGCATATCTTTCAAGTAGTATCGCATAGGATAGGTACGCACCCATCGGGGGAGATGAGGGTACGTGACTTTGGTGGTTCCCAGGATGAACCGGTACGTGCCTCTTCGCACCCGGCTCGATTTGAGCCCATACTCATCGCGAATCCTCTGGGGTAACATCTCGGAGGTGATAAGGCGGACAAAGGGGAGACCCGCACGAATATGCAAGGGCAATCTTTTGTTTTTCAACAGATCTTGTGCGACTCGCTTGGCCTCGTCGGTGATTTGGACCGTCTCAACTTTTTTGTCCCAGTACTCGGCAAACGCCTGTCGACTTGCCGGCCAGTGACCCGGAGGAACTCGAAGAGAGGTGGCCAAGATGGAGTATTCGCGGTAGATTTGCTCGGATTCTTCGGGGGACAGGGCGCCAAAGATGCGCTCATAAATGTCAACGCCAACCGCGTACAAAGTGGCGGCAACCCATAGCTGAAGTTCCGGGTCATCGGCAGAGTAGTCGGAACTTTTGACGGAGGAATGAGCTTTGTGGACCATATTCACCACGGCCTCTCTCTCGGTCTCGGAGCCGAATGTCATGCAGTACACGTATGTCATTGTCGTGCGTAGACGGTCCATTGGTCTGTACGCAAAATTACTATGCGTATCCACGCCCTTGGCCACTCCGGGCTCGGCGACCTGTAATAAGATAGCAGCCGCACCACCGGCAATAATGATGGCCTCTTGAACGATCTTCTGGATTTTTTTGCTTTGTGGCGGTGACTCGGGAATCCGGTGTTTCTCATCGTGCAACGATACATCATCGGGCTTTTCACCCTTGCTGGGCTTGGAAGCAGGAGACGATGACATAGTGCCGTGGAAGAAGGGAGGGAACTCGTGAGTATCGCCGGATTTCTGAGTAGTTCGGGCGCTCAAAAAAAAGAAAAGGTTCGAGAAAGATATCGTTGATTCAAATGTGAATTTTTGATTTGCACAAGTGTTGACAAGACGGTTCATCCATTAAATACAAACTCTAGGCGTCCCTGCACATGCAGATGTGTGTATGCAGTACATCAATAGTTCCTTATTTCCATCACAATACCTACATGTGGAACCTTGGAAGGATTTACCTGCCGCCCTTTCCAAGGTTTGGAAGATTTTTTGTTGAAATTTCTTCACTTTTTCCAACTTGTTCTCTTTCTTTTTCTTTTCAGCCCAACTAAACTGCCCAGATGTTCAGATGTTTCGCAGGCGCTTCCGTGGACCGCGGACCGAGCGGCCCTGTGGACGATTCTGCACCTCACCTCCTCATTGGGGCACCACGTCCAATGAACGTTTCCTATCACAGACTTATGCATATTGATAAGCCCCGTGTGAGTTGATCACCTACGCCAATACTGCCGAAGGCCCAACTTGATGGAACGCCCCTTCTAACTCTGCCTACCCCGTCGTTCTCTGTCCAGATCCCTGTAGGGAAAATGCATGTGTGCACCTATTAAGATGGCCCAAGACCCCTTTTCCAACCTACGCCTAACTTCAAAATGCGGGGTTAAGCTAGGATCATCGCTCTCTCTGGGGTAACCAAGCCATACTTGGAATGGGATGTCAATCTCCTCAATGCTATAGCACTGACCTGGCGTTGAGCAGAGGAGGGGTGCAACATGGGGTAATGGACATCGAGCTATCGAGTTATTCAAATGTTATTTAAATAGTAGTGAAGACAGGTTGACCCTGCAGATATTTGGGGAGCGAGAAACGCATGCTCCATCCGCAGTGTTGACGAAATCCCAAGCCTTCAAACACTTGAAGGCTTGAATCAACATTTTGAATAAGGAATCAGCTTTCATCCTTCTTGCCTTCTAAGATTCATAAGTCCAACCTTGAAAGTCTTCATTCATTTAGTAAGATCTTAATTGAACCGTGAAAACATTTGAACTCTCATCACACAATGCATGACAAATATGTGGTCGGGGTGAAGAGAAATCTTCCCGGGGGACACACCTTCAAGGGCAAAGAAGACTCAAATGGGCCTTCAAGCTCTCACATTGAGGAATGTAAGCTGGATAGCTCTGATTTACTTGAGGGATCGACGAACCTCAGCAAGGGTAAAACAGCGCGCCAGAGATTCAACAGACACTGGCGTCGATTCTGGTGCTGCTACCTGCTAGCCACTATCATATTCCTAGCTATTTTCCTTCCTGTCTTGTAAGTACCAGGGCCTCAATACCGATTGGTATGATATCACAGGGTTTGCATCTGATCTATGTACTAAACATGAGCCAGCTTTCTCGTCGCAATTCCGGCAATTGCACAAAGAATTGTTGATGACACCAATCTCCCCGTGTATTCTGCGGAAATCCTCGATCCCACGGCCAACACCGTCTCATTTGTGCTCCACACGTCGCTCAAAATTCCGATGGGGCTGAAAATCCACACCGACGCTTTCAATCTGAGCCTTTTTAATCGAGTTGTCAGCCCGATACAGCCCTATCTCAAGGTGGAGTTGCCATCTTACAGTCTCAAGGGTGACACTCAAATGACCATCACCCGGGATGATACACCGATCTTAAATCAACCCCAGTTCATTGACACGCTGACACAAGCGGTTTATCAAAAGAAGTTCACCATGTCAGCTAAAGGATCCACAGTGGGTCACTTGGGGGCTCTTAGTGCTCCACTGACATTGGACAAAGACATTGAACTTGACGGTATTTGATTCAAATATTCCATTTCAACACAAAGGCACGTCTGATTTGATGCTCACAGGGTTGGATAAGCTCGATGGCTTCTCTATTGATTCTGCCCAGCTGGTCATCCCGAAACGGGCTGATGGGACCAACATTATTGGCACGGCAACTTTGCCGAACCACTCCGTTTTTACGTTCGCTTTGGTAGGATTATCGTGCTCTCCATTTATCTGAACCTTGAAAGAGATTAGCTGACCCATGATTATCGATGCCGAATAGGGAAATGTTACTCTGAACCTGAGGAGCTTTGATTTGGTTGTTGGTCAAGCCACAATTGAAAACGTCGTTCTTCGGCCAGGAAACAATACAGTGGCGCTCAGTGGGGAAGTCGACATTAACACCATCCTTGAAAATCTTTCTGATATAATCAGCGACCAGAAAGCGGCACTACAGGATGGAGACATTCAGCTTTTTGCGTCCGGCAACTCCACGATTTACAATGGAGTCCACATTCAATACTATGAGGACGTTTTGAACAACTTGACCCTGACTACGCGCGTTCCACTGTTGGAAATCTTGAGTGGCACTCTGGAAAAACTACTGGACGAGGGCAACAATTCTACCATCGCCAATTTGATTCAAAATATTACTAATTCTCTTGGCGATCTCAAAACTTCAGGCGCGGACAGTATTGCCACCTCTCTCAAGAATCTTGCCTAGCACTTTGAATATTATACGCATGGCTTATTCCATCGTAACGCTCTTGCTAAGAATTAGTCTGCAAATGAAATAATTGAGAATGGTCAAGTGGACCCATTCATCAAAGGAACCCGAGTGGCTAGATTATTTCTATAGATAATCGTAAATGACAACGCATCCATGGATTTGAATGGAATCCTCTAGTACCAATCCTGGCATCGAGTGGGGAAGATGGCTAGAGATTGGGCTTGATAGCTCCAGCCTGAATCTCCTTTTTGGCATCTTCCCTTAGCACTCTCTTCAGAATCTTGCCACTGGGGTTCTTTGCAATAGAGCCGACAAACTTCACCCCGCCCGTCAAAGCCTTGTACTTGGCCAGACGTTCCAGAACATACTGTTTCACATCCGACTCAGTGAGCTGCACGCCCTTCTCCCCAGGCCGACGAACCACATAAGCCCGTGGAAATTCGGTATCTGCGCCAGGAAAAGTAATCCCGATCACGGCGGTATCAATGATCTGAGGGTGCGATAAAAGGACAGCCTCTAACTCGGGAGGTGCCACTTGGAAGCCTCGCACTTTGATGAGCTCCTTTTTGCGATCAACTATGTACCATTTCCGGGTCTTCTCATCGCAGTAGGCGATGTCACCGGTTTTGAACCATCCTTCCGAGTCAAAGGACAATGAGTTGGCTTCGGGGTTTTTGTAGTAGCCGGGAGTTATGGTTGGTCCTCGCACACACAGCTCGCCTCGGACACCGTATGCCGAAATGTTCTTGCCGTCTTCGTCGATCAGCCTGAGGGAGTCATTGTGATTAGCTTCCTTCTTAGCATCATCCCAAAAATTAGATAAACGAAATTATTTGTGCTCATACTTTGCTTCGACATTTGGTAACAACCGCCCCACAGATCCGGTATCATCATGTTCGGGGTAATTAAACTGGGTCGCAACGCAAGATGTCTCAGTCATACCCCACACCTGCGTGAAAGGGCTATTGTCTGCCATCATTGCACGGAACCGGCCTTGAACATCCTTGTCCAAGGGGGCTGCACCGCAGGCTGCTGCCCGAACCTTTTTCAAGAACGGCTTTTTCTGTGAGAGAGGAGACATCAAAATCGCAATGACGATGGGTGGTACCATAGCCAGATCAGTAATATTGTACTTTTCTACCACTGTTAAAAACAGTTCGAGATCAAACCTCCGCATCAAGTATGCCTGGACACCCTGTTTCAGGGTTGAGATATGAGTGATAGGAGCTGCGGAAGCATGGAAAATTGGCATGGCCACAATTCGTGTAATCTATCCACAAGCAAATGATTCGTTAGCCGGTTTCGTCGCAAAAGGCTCTCGGGCAGCCCGTGGCCGACATCTTACCGTGTACGGACGAGGATGGCAGCCCAGGGTCAGCTCATGCTGGGCAGCCAAGTTCGCATGGGTTATGGTGACCGCTTTAGGGAGTCCCGTTGTGCCACTGCTGAAAAGTCTCATGGCAGTTGTTGACTGTGCCGCTTCCTGGTCATTGAACCTCACCCAATCCTGCTCCCCGTGACTCATCAATGACCTCCAGGACTTCATGCCCGATGGAACAGCCTGTCCTAGGTTGTCAAAGATCCATACTCGCTCCCTTGAAATGCCGGCTTTGGTGGCTGCCTGGAGGACTGGATCCAATATCTCTGGCTCTGACACAATGAACTTGGTTTCTGCCGCTTTCATATGATGGGCCAGCTCATGGGGTGTGTAGGATGGGTTCGAGCCGGTGAAAATTCCGCCAGCCCCGATGATAGCCAGGACGAGGATACTGTAATTGATCTATAACAAGTCCACATTATTAGGTCGTCCAACTGTGCCAGCGAATCTAATTGCTAGTGATCAACCTTACATCATTGAAGGAGTGAATCAGAACACAGTCTCCACGGCGGAGGCCTGATGCTCGAAGCCCTGCGATCAAAAGGCGAATTAACTTGCGTGCTTGGTTGCAAGAGATAGTGCGGTCAGGATCGCGGGTGTCGATATAGATCTAACTTTCGCGAATGCCAGTCGGTCAGTTTCAAGTTCATGGTGGGTGAACGTTTTTTTTTCCCACGGATACTTTGAAGGCGGGTGCTGACCGGTGTATCTTGATCATAGGGTGGATCGTCGAATATGAAGGACAACAAATCCTTGGTAGGGAGTACCACCCGCTCAGCTGGCTCAAAAATCATGGTCAAGTATTAAGCAGTAATTGCCCGGTTCAAATGGTCAAATGGTCAAATGTCGGACTGGGTAGCACGGCTTCCAAGGTCCTCAGGGAGAATCGAATTTGAAAGGGGTGAACTCGTATTTGAATGAGGCACATGTGCAGCTCGTTTATGTAACTTCCATAAAGAGTTCCCCTCACTGCATAAAGCTCGGAACTCGGCTGGGGTAGAAACCGTCCAGCCATTCAGAGTGGGGATCCCGCAGTGCGGTGTGACGGTCCGAACTAGTGGATAATTCCAGGTTGACGTGCTTCAACCGTTCGTAAACATTGAAGCGATGTGGTGTATGTTCCTCTGCGGTGTCACCTGACAAGATTTGAAACATTGATCTTCAGGACCTGGAAAAGTGAAGGTCGCGGAGTGTCACTAACACCCATGGACGATGTTGTTGTTCTCCACATATGCAGGGTGTTCATCCAAAGCTGGCGCCCTCGGCTCCTTTATGATGTCATGACAGCCGAAGGCCGAGATATGATGATTTGAAATGGTTGATCCAACAGAAATATAAAAGGATATTGGGCAATAATGTCGATTTCAACTTGTCAACTCTGAACCTGAAAATGTCTATGTACATTTGGTAGAGCTGGAGGGATTCCAAGGTTGCCACTTCTGCACGTGGATCTAGTCACGTGGTCCCCCAAGATTGAACCAGTTGGCTGCCAAACCAGTTGACTACCTAGATACTCAACGACCGTAACCTTTGAAACCTTCCATATGCATTCCAACATTCCAAGGTCCGAGGTCCTTCTAATGCTGCAGCACTCCGGTGCTCCTCCAGGGTGCACATGTGCATAGGGATGTTCATTTCCTGCAGCATGAACCAAAACACATGTCCGCCGCTGCACAATGCGACTTGTCAGTACTCGTCTGCAGTGGATGTCTTGCGGGATCTTCCTTACGATTATAATCCATCTGGGGCCGCGGGCCTTTCGGTTTAGAGTATCTATTCAGATAAGGATCAGCATCCATCACATCAAACAACATGCGGACATGGATTCATTGTTTCAATGTTGACAACTTGGGAGGTCGGATAAGTAAGGAATGTTTGAACGTACTGAGGCACTAGTGTTACTTCGGACGCATCGTCCTCTTTATCCTTCGAGTCAGTCTTCGCGCTGCCCAAGAAGGATATATGGCCCAATTTCAGTCGGCGCCAAAAGCTTTCGTTGGGGTTTCCCTCCATGTCAGTGGCGTACAGGACAGACGAACAATATTGATGTGCTCAGTTGTTACTGTGACTTGATGAATAGTGAACCTCGGGTGCTTCAAATGTTGAAAGAGGTTCAAGTTTCAACTGTTCAAACATTCAAAATTGAGTCTTCAAATTCAATGTTTCAAATGCTGGGCACTAGAAGACTTCACTCTCTGGCGGAAGTCATGGATCTTGTTCTTTATAGCTATCTGGACCAGAGCTCCTGAAAGCGTTTATTATTCAATTTTGTGTTCGGCGATCTTCAATCCTAGTCTCAGCATTCAGAGCGTCATCCCTACATCTTTCTGCCTGATGTCTTTGCATTTCAAATGTCTAGCATTGAATAGATGACCTGATCACGAACAGGGAACTATAAGGTGGAGCATGCCCAGGTGGCCGATGTCGCCCGGCGGCCGAGCGAGACCGCCGAGCTGCCCACTTGGGCAAGCACAACCTTGGAAATCCCATGTTTCTACTAGCACTTGAGCTCATCAATATGTAGCTAGATAGTATTGGGTCAACTGGTTCTTAAAAAATAGATCTCAAAATTTGAAGTTAGATCCTCAACTTGAATGAAAATTGAGGTACCATTTCAAGATAATAGTCAATTTGCAGGCTTCAAGGCTCTTTTCCTGTCGTTCATGTTCTATTGTGTTTTTTCGCCGCATTTAGGTTCTGCCGGCGCTCATTGTGGATCTCCGCCGTCGCCCTCGGCCAACTGAACTTTCCACTTTGCCGCACTTTGCCGTACTAAACGGTCCTTATATGTCATTCTATTCGGACGCCGGTCCATTTTTTTTTTCTTCATCCCTTGCGTCCGCCGCGAAGATTCTCATCATGTCTTCTCCTCCATCCGCTCGCCCATATCGGTCAAAGCGTCACCGACCTTGTGATCAATGCCGAGCCCGAAAGCTGGGATGCCAAACCGACGGCGGAATTCCATGTCAACGTTGTCGCGATGCGAAATTGGACTGTACTTTCGAGAATCCCCCACCGAAGCGTCCACGTCTTTCGGAATCTCTGTCCTTTGCAGAACCAAGTATCAACGAATTGATGGTGATGACCCACCAGATCGCCTCCGCCGAACAAAGCCCGCTCGAACGGGTGGCGTCGGAGTTTCCGGCCTTGGGGTTTGACGATGTTGGCATCGCATCTCCAGCATCTGGAATATTACTTCCCGACAGACCACCGACTCAATTTGTCCAGAGTATCGACAAACTAGATCAAGGCTTCGCGCAGCTATTCGGCGCCTCCTCGGAGTCTGACCCATGGCTACTCAGACATTGCCGCTTCGATGATTCGGGGATGAAGCACTTTTACAAGGTTCATTATCGCAATGCCGGCGGAGTTCCCACGGCACAACGGATCCCGATACATTTCATGATCACCTCACAAGACGTATCCTCCTCAATACGACAAGAGACACAGGCGGGGAACGGCAACGTGACCCGAGAACAGCTTAACTGCTTAGTGCCCCCGGAGTATGGAAGGAGATTGGTTGGCTTGTAAGTCATTTTATCATCCCTTTTTTTGTTGTTGTTGTGAACAAAAGAATTCTTTGAGGCTAATAGTGCTCGTCTTCTCAAGGTTCGTCAAGTACGTGTTTCCTGCTTTACCAGTCATCTCACGATCCCAGCTAGGGTTGACGACCAGTTCAAACCAGCTCCCCGAACTCGCGACGCTCTCACAGGTTCCAGTCTTTCTTCTAGCAGCCATATATGCTTCCGCATTCCCGTTTGTCGCGCACGACGACTACCTATGCGTCCTCGGCACTTATCACGAATCACCTGTTCAAAAGCTTTGGCGCATTGTATATGAGCTTCTGACCGTGGAAATCCACAGTCCCCGCCTCGCTGTCTTGCAAGCCTCCCTCCTGTACCTTCATCAGCGACCAACAGAGGAAGGTCGATATACAACTGCCGATTCCCCCTTCGTGTGGTCGTTTGTTGGCCAGGTCGTTGGACTTGCATGTACGCTTGGCGTGCACATTGAATGCCGCATGTGGGGAATCCCAGCCTGGGAAAAGCGCCTGAGGCGTCGGCTATGGTGGGCAGTCTATTCAGAGGATAAATGGCGAAGTCTATTGATGGGGCGCCCTCCGTATATTCACTCTGCGGAATGGGACGTTAGCGACCTTGATGAAGGCGATTTCCTAGTCGGGCCGCGACAAGGATTTTCCACTCTATCGTGCGACACGGAAATCCCATTCCGATTTTTGGTCAACCTAGCGCGAGTGGCCGACGAAATACAATCCACTTTCTAGTAAGTCTGTTGCAATGCACCCTCCCCAACCAGCAAATTTAACCATGTACATTGACGAAGTTTTCTTGTTACAGCACCCTTCGAGCATCGCAAGTGTTGAATACGGATTTCGATACTTCGGCCGACTTAGGTCGAGAGCTGTTGGAGAAATTAAATGCTTGGTACTCGTCGCTGCCGGAGAGTTTCCGTTTGCCCAATTGGAGCAAGTCGGTTCAAGGGCTCGCGCCGTGGCCCACCTCGATTCATTTTGCATACCTACTATTGGTTGTTTATGTGTATCGTGCAATGCTAAGACCCATGGCTCGATGCTCGAGCCCCCCGATGATCTTTGATATGGAGGATATGTCCGCCACGTCCCCGTTACCAATTGATGATGCTTCATTGGACTTCACAGATCTTTCTGGTACGAGCTCCATCCCTGACATTTCGATTCCGGACGTTTCAGGCACCGGTGAAATTACCCTGCATGGAGCAGAAAGGTGTGCTACTATACTACTCAATTTTACGAGAAGACTGACACCCAGTGACTTTAACGGATTTTGGTACTCATGTATGTTCTATTCCCTATGCTGCCTCCATACATGCCTGTCTATTCTCACTAACTGCGCTTCAAGGGTCCCGGATTGGCTTTGCGACAGTGTCAAACTTCCTAATGTTGCTTTTAGTCCAGGCACCAAACAGCGCTCACGCAAGCCGAGCAAAGCATCTTGTCGAGTCCTGGCTGCAGGTCCTGCGGTGTCAAAGCCAATGTTTCCCCCTTGTCAAACTGGGTCTTGCACGACTAGATGCCTTACAATGGGCGGGACTGGATGCTACTTTTGTTCTTCCGCCACATGTCCAAGAAGTAGTTAGGACCACAGGTAATTTCTGATAGACGATAAAAGTGTAGAGATATTTTTTATTGAAACTTTTGAATTTACATTCACCTTTTCTCAAGGGCCCCGTGTCATCTGGATGAGTAGTTGAGCGATAAGACTCCCCGCAAGGACGCTTATGATGCAGGTGTACTACCTGGCCCGGGGGGCAATAACAATCCCGGGGAATTGAAATTCGAACAGATTACAACTTGAATAGAACTATTCGAAATTACCACCAATCGACGCCACTCGAACGGACTAGCACTGGTCAAGTTTCAATCTGAGCGACATATCTAATAAGCATTATGCACTTCGCCATTCGATGTCCCGAGGTACGCGGCTTACGGCCCCACCACCACCAGCATGGAACTTGACCTCATCACATCTTATCACACGCTTTATGCACTTTTGCATACTTATGAAATGCGGGGAAATAGGATGTGTTGCCCATGTACAATCCTTCACTCCCAAGGTTCCAGGTTGTCTCAAGCGGCCTCACAAACTTTCTCTAAAGACCAATATTTCCACCCTAGTATCAAGAAGAAATCATATTGCTCTAACCTTGGAAGTTCACCAACCAGTGCTTGGAAGAATGGCGTCTTCACATCAGATCAACCTCAAAAGCTACGCGGAGTCTACTGGGATATTTGAAGTACTACCGCTGCGGCCTGACACAATCCGAAAAGCATCAGAGCTTCTCCAAAAGAATCATGAGAACTATCACATCTATATTCATAATCTAGGACTTCACAGTAGGCGACAGGGCTCAACTCTACGCTTGCCAGTGGCGACAATTGTTGACATATCGTATTTTAGATCATATTTTGCACCATCTCCTGGCCATCGTTGCTCTAGGCGGAACCGCAGACCAGCTCCAAAATGCTTACAACTTGGCCATCGACTCACAGCGCTCAACGCGCTCTCCAGATTCGCCACGTGTTTCGGATATGAGTACGCCACAGGGGTTCAAGAAGTACCTAGGAAGTGGGAAGTACTACGATGATTATTTTGCGTTTTTCCAGGGCGAAATTTCAAGACACGGAGTAGCAAGAACCGTCAATGAGTTTCTCTTCAAAGGAGATGAGATAGCTGAAGATATGTTTCAGCGCTTTTTCAGTGGTGAGTCTCACACATGTGCATGCAGTATCCCCGCTGGCACTTCCGCCGAGTCACTGGCAAGTTGCCCTTGATCGGAAAATTTTGGAACATTGGAAGTCTCTTCCATAGTTTGCCCGTTTCCAAGGTTACTGATGGCCTGGTTCGATAGGCTTTCTTCACTCTCCCATCCATCTCGGATATGCGATTGAGTTCGATCAACCCCTTATTGCAGCGGAGGCCCTTGCACTGACAGCCGTCCATGATGCATCATTCGGCTCCGTGTTGGCCGCCATTGAGGAGAAGGCCCAGGGATCTTCAAGGAACGAGCATCTGAGTGATATACGAGCAAGCATTGCTGCAAGTGAAACTCTGCGCAGGGCGATGGACCACAGTCACGGAGTTTTTCAGATTCGTGATGGCTTTTTAGCAAATGCGAAGGATGAGTTCATGGAAATGATTGCTTCCTGGAAAGTCCGACCGCATGAACTGCAAGAGAAGACAGCCGAGTCACTGAACTCTTCGCGTATGTATAACCTCAAAATATGCCAACAAAAGTCTTTGGTATCTTATTAACACCACACGATAGTGTACTGGACGGCTGTAGCTCAACGGCCCGAAAAACAGATTCGATTCGACTTTTTCCTCATGCATTCGGTGACTGCTGGGTCCCTCTGGCCCGTGTTTAACAGCGTGCCATGGATCGAGGACAAGATGAAATGCCGGCTATTGGAATGGAAGGGCCGGGCAGATCTCATGCTGTACTGCCAGGTGGGCTTACCAGAGCAGCAACCGGAGGAATTAATCGCGTATCGACCCCGAAAGCCCTCGGGGTGGGCTGATGTATATCGGCGGGCCTGCGACTACCAAGATGACGGTCATCTGGTCAAGTTCATCCGGGGAATCGCAACTGCATATCAGATTAGTAGACCCTTTGTCTCCCAACCACATTTCATGCTTCAAACTGGGGAGCAGTTCCTGCAGGTGGCACACATGGGTGAGTGGAATGAAACGTCGAGGGTTCATTTCTAATCATTCATTAGTGATCGATTCCGCCGAGCAATTCAATGCCGAAAGCGCCGAGCAGGAAAGAGAAATGATCTGCGCCAAGTATGAGTATCCCCGTATTATGTCTGTGGAGATTCAACGAGTGACTGCGCGATGGCCACGCCATGTGGGGTTCGAAGAATCATGGTTCCATGTGCCCGCGCGTAAGCCCGGGTTGACTCATCTCTGAGTTGGAAGTTAGAGGAAGTGAGAGGAAGACCGAATGAAGCGAGAGATACTGCTTGAATGCATCATTTGCAATTACTCAAAGTTCCAACATTTGCAAGTTCAGATATCTCCAGTGAGGTCGGATAAATAAATGGTCCTATTTCCCCACACTCGTATTGTTTATTGTCGGGTTATTCCGCTCCGCTCATCCCACTCGATCCCACGTAAACTATCTCTGCCAGAGGTGTTTTGACTCCAGAATAGGCGCCTTTTAGCGTACAGTAGCACTTTGGCTACGATGGGTTCGACTATTGATCGTCGGGAATGCAACTCTGCCATTGGAAGGTTGCGCTTTCCCCCTTGCATCGGTCGGTTAAAGATGTGATCCCCCCCCTGCCTTCTGCCTGCATGGTTGACGCGATCTTCGCATCATGGGTATCATGATTCAATTCTTCATATCCCTTATTGGGGTCACTGCGGCCCTGCAGACTCTGCCGCCAATCAATCTGGAACAATCTCATAACGCCGAGTCAGGTCGATTGTCATTCAATCATGTGGATAAGGTCATTTACCTCGAAGCTGAGTTCGCTTCGTCAAGGGATCAAAATGGCCTCACCTTGATTCCGCCATCGGTCGGGGAATTCGCGCAAACTTTTCGCGACGATCTCCAACAGATGACAAAATCGCCGTGGCGTCTCCAAACTGTGCAGGACATTCCAGAACACGCATCAGGCATTTTCTTGGGACGGGCATCGAACTCAAGCCAGTTCACCTATGAAGACGGCACATGGACTGAGGAAGGATACAATTTCTCGGTAGAGGATCGACGTATCTCAATTCTGGGATCAGGAGCGCGAGGAGTGTGGTGGGGAACGCGTACTTTGCTTCAGCAGATTGCTTTGAGTCCGGAATCCCTTCCCCTTGGCTCAACCAGTGATGCCCCTGCATATCCTACACGAGGCTTCATGCTAGATGCCGGTCGCAAATGGTATTCTCTGGACTACTTAAAGGATCTTTGCACCTATGCGTCCTTCTTCAAACTGTCCGAATTCCATTACCATGCTACCGATAACTACCCTCTCAGTCGTGGGCCCAACCAGACGTGGGATCATGTTTATTCGCAATTTGCGTTGAGGCCTGAGAACCCAGACTTGCTGCCTCTGGTACAGCGGCCTAATGAAACTCTCTCTCGATCGGAATTTGAGGATTTTCAAAGCCACTGTGCGCGCCGCGGAGTGACGGTGATTCCAGAAATAGAGAGTCCAGGTCATTGCTTGTCGGTCACCAAATGGAAACCAGAGCTCGCCTTGGCCTCAAAGGACCTTCTGAACCTGACCCACCCCGAAACTCTTCCATTGATTAAATCGATCTGGTCGGAGTTCCTGCCATGGTTTCAAGTGAAAGAGGTACACATCGGCGCCGACGAGTACGACTCCACTCTTGCTGATGACTACATCGCGTTTGTGAATGAAATGTCTAGCTTCATATATGAAACACACGGAAAGCGTACTCGTATCTGGGGTACTTACGAGCCGTCGACATCAATGTCAGTCGATAAGAACATCACTATTCAGCACTGGCAATATGGACAGTCCGATCCCGTTCAGCTCGCCAACGACGGTTATAGCATTATCAATTCCGAGGATTGGTGGGCCTATCTTTCGCTGAAAAATAACCATGTTCCTATCACCCCTGCCCCTTATCCTCAGTTCTTCAACAATGCGCGCGTGTTGAATTTTGGTGATGTTGACGGTTGGCAATGGACGCCCCAGCTTTTCAACCCCGTCAACTTGACAGAGCAGCCTATTCAGAAGCCTGTTCGTGGAGCCATTATGGCGGCTTGGAACGACAATGGTCCTGACGCAACAACACAACTGGAGTCATATTATGCCATTCGCAATGGAATTCCCGTTGTCGCATCTCGCGCGTGGTCCGGCAATGTCGGCCCCAGACTGGATCAAATGACTTTGGATCAATCCCTCACCATTCTTACAGCAAGTGCGGTGTCTCAGAACCTCGATCGCGACCCGAAGTTCACACGCTCGGAATTGACAAATGGGGCTTTCACCTGGACTCGCTCTCATGCTGAGGTATCAAAAGGACGCCACTGGATTGGTTCTGGGAGCAATGGTATGAACTACACTCTCCAACTTCATACCACCGGTCCCTTTTCTCTTCATTCAGACGATGCAACCCTTTCTCTGTCAGATGAAGGTCATTTAGTCTTTTCCGCCGATGGTTGGCCGTATCCTTTGCGTGCTGTCGCGGAAACTGCTGGGTTTGACCCCGAGGAACCAGGCCGCATTTGGGCTAATGACACGAGTTCCACCCATACGGTTATTACCGTCCCTCACTCCTCTCAGATCACCATTGAAACCAATCCATTTGATGGAAGTCGAGTTTGGGTTGACGACCGCTTTGTCGGACGCTTCGAGGTATTCGTTTATGGCGGGAAGAACAAGGTCTTTTCTTGGAGCCAAATGGCGTTTGTTGCACCGCTGGAATACGTTGTTGGGGATGGGCTTCAGAAGCTATCCATAAGGTAGCGAACCTGTCACTTTCTCTGCCCAGTTGAAAGCTTTTTTATGTTCCAAGATTTCTGTAGGTCACTTCGTTGCACTTCCAGAGATCATGGACTTCGAGTCGGAGTTTCCAGCGTTTGAGTTGACAGCTCGGGGTTACCCTCGACCCTTAAGGCGACATATGGCACTACTGTCGGGCATGCACATGTATCTTAAATCCATGTGTACTAATTTCTATCGGCATTCATGTACGAAGAGACGTTTGTCACATATGCAGTTCGTCACGGACCTTTTGTTGGCCATAAATGGTACCGGAGCTGAACCTTACCCAGCTACATCAACAAAAGTCATTCAAAAATTCATCCCTACACTTCACTCGGCCCTCCTACTGCCACTTCTACTCCTTCAATCAATTCATTCTAGCAGAAGTCAATTTCTCTTATTCATGGTCGCTCAGGCTATGAATACCCTTACTCCCACTGAAGCGGCACAGGAGCCTCCACCTCAGAGTTCACCCACTCCTGATCCGCGAGCTCCTCTATCCCAGTTTGTGGAAAACTTTTTCTATAAGGTTACTACTGGGGATGAGATTGATGACAATGAATTAACCCAATGTGAATCTACAGGTCTAAGAGGTAAACTCTTCATTGCAGAACTTCCTCGTTGTGTGATATCTCTGACAACTAAATACTCGAACAGATCATGAAACCAAGGAGATTATCCTCGCCGATTTTGGAAAGCTGCAAAAGACCCTGAAAGCAGTTCAGGTTAAAATGCTTGAAAACGAAGCAAAGGCCAATAAATGTTACGAAAGGCAGGTAATCGCGGAGAAAAAGCTTTCGCAGCGTGTGGAGCTGCTTAACGAGACTCGCAACCTGGTCGACTTGGCACTCCAAGAGAAGCAGAAACTTTCAGATAAACTAGCCGACTTAGAAGGACCCTCGGAGGACCTCAGCGATGATGAAATTGCTGGACGAACAAATCACCTGTTTGAAGATCTCCAGAAGTGGGTGGAGCAAAACTATGGATCATTCCAGCAACCAACCATCTCAACCGAATCAGATCAACATCGAGATACACTTGCCCCAGAGGGAAACTCGGCAGGGCCAATAAATGTACTTGAAGATCTATCACGCTGCATCTTTACTTCTATCCTAAGTCGCTTCATCGTTGGCACGGGAAATCCTTCCACCAGTCATGCCCTTCGCATGCTTGATGAAAAGGTGCAACAAATCTGTGAGTATCTTCCATCGAGAGACATCGATGAATCCTGCTGTCGCGCGGCTAGATCTGAAATCATTCGAAAATGTGCAAGCTAACTGCTTTTGGCCTGACGAAGGCCCTAGTTATGTTCAACACAACTGGCGCTCTGCTACAAGTATTGCTGCATTCTTGCTTGCAAAGCCAGAATTGGATTCTACCATTGACCAAATTATCGCTAGTATTGAAGCAAGATACTCGACACTCAGTACTGTCAATGGCCGAGTTGGGGTTCAGGAGCTAAAGTGTCTGCTTTGGCGCTTTGTGGAATTCAAGAGCAAGATTGAGCGACAGATTCCCTATTATTACTTTTGGTGGGTCGTGCCCACCATGGCCTTTCGAAGAGAAATCATGACATGTATAGCTGGGACTGAGGCTTCGGGTGGATCTGTCGAGTTTTGCCTCTCGCCGATTTTATACAAGCTGGTTCCAGGTGACTCTGAGCCTACAATGGTTCGTCCAGCACTTGTCAAGCTCTCCCCTGTGGCTCATTGAACATGTTTCAGAAGAAAAGTTGCTATGACGCAGCAAATCTGAGGATGGCGGGCTGCTGGAACCATGCAGGAATACCATTGCTAATGCAAGATTTGTCTGGCTAGCTTATGAACTGCGCTGGTCAAAATTTGACCGATACGAATGAAAGAATGCTACTTGCGTGTGCCTTTAAAGTTGAAGTGAAAGGGAAAAGCGAGAGCAGAACTTGGGCACTTCAAGTTGATGTCGTATGTGTAATTGTACCCGTGGACTTGGGCTGAAAATTGATATATGAACGTTTGAAAAATATCCGGAAAGAAATCCCCTTCGAACCCCTTCAGCCTTTCCGCACATATGCCATTGAAACCTTGGAACCACCACACTGAGATGATATTGACTAAACTCCGTTCTCAAATCCGTCACCTCCCGCCTCTGTGTCCAACTTGACCGAATCCATAAGACCACAAACCTCAAAGATTTGTCGTGGTCCAAGGCCCTCGGGCGTACCGACAACTCCCTCGGTCATAAGACGCTTCAAAGCCGCTTTGATGCCGGTGTATGCGGGGGCTAGCGAGGCAAAAGAAAAGATCATGATGCGGAATCCCATTTCCTCGGCTTCCTTGGTTGTGATGACAGGAGACGCTCCGTTTTCTACCATGTTGAGAAGAAGTGGCCATGGTGCCAAGTCCTGGACGGCCTGGCGAGCCTGCTCCTTTGATGTGAATCCCTCCAACAGACCAACATCCGCTCCAATATCTCGTGCCGCCTTCAGGCGAGTGATGCACTCGTCGTACCCATGTTGCTGCAAAGCATCAGTTCGCGCAATGAGCACGATATCCGAATGAAGTCGATCCTTGGTCAGCTTAGCTGCTCTGATTCGGGTAAGGTATTCATCGAGGCCGACCACCTTCTTTCCGGCAAGGTGACCACAACGCTTGTTCTGAATTTGATCTTCGATATGGAATCCAGCAACTCCAGCTTGGATATACTGTTGAACGGATTTGGAGACCATCAATGGACCTACAACAATTTGAAAAGACGTTAACCGTTAGCAAGGACAATCCCAGGGCCTCTGAAAAGATCCATTCTCTCACCTCCATAGCCAGTATCCATGTCTGCGATCAATGGGGGACCAAATGGATCCAGGTTCGCAATCATCTCTGCGTTGGTTCGCATATCGTGAAGTCCGGCCAGTGCGAGGTCGGCCATACCCAAGCGCGAAGCTGTTGTACCCGCTCCGGTCTGCAACAAGAGTCAGCATACCGGTCAACCGAGTTGTCTGCCACTCGAGAATCAACCCTTACCATATACAGAGCTTTGAAGCCAAGCTCCATCGCAATACGGGCAGACAGTCCGTCATACACTCCGGGACAGACTATCAAGTCCTTTGTGTCCTTCAGCATTCGGCGCAACTTTGAGGCAGCCGGAATGACATAGAGTGACACAGTGGGCTCATGCTTCACTCCGTTGACTTCATAGTAGCCATCCTTCTCAACTGTGATTGTGATAGTCATGGTTGCCGAATTGTTCGCAAATGATGTTGCACTTGATTGAAACTTGAAAGAATGATGAGTTAGAATCTTGAGCGATGGGGGAAAGAAGCCGCTTTATATCCACGTTTCTCAAGCTGACAAGTCCCAGGATTGCAGAACTAGGCAAGTTCAACGATTCCCTCATGTGCCTGTCTGATAGAGGCTTGAAGCGATGAAAGGCTCCGCCGCCAAGGCTCTTACACAACCTCCTAGGCCATCTTGGTGTCTTGGAAAATGCAACATCTCACCATGTGCCAAGACATGACATGCTTCATCTTCGGCCCTTGGGTCGTACCAAGCCCACTTTTCCGATGTGAATGACCTGAGAATTGCTCGCGACACCAACGAGAATTATCCGCATTTGGTCACGATATGATATTCTCTCATGCGGGGGTTCGAGGTAGAGTCGGTTAAATTGCTGCTGCAGAAACGCGATGGCTATGCAAGACCTAAATCGATATCGATTCCTCAGTATCCCCGGTCGCCAAGACGGGATCAGCACGTCCCATTAGGATCTAGTCACAAATTAATCTATTGAATTGAGCTATATTTCTCCTATCTGGCTCCTTCACGCCCCAATCGTCCAGATGTCTGCGTATCATTCCGAAAGGAAGCCGCATCTATACGTAAGCGACCCTCTTTCTCACTCTCTTTCTTACCTGCATCGCCGATTCTGGATCCACGAGGAGGGTTATTTCGGACCCTTTTCTACCGACCATACATCTTCTGTATCTGTCCAAGGTTCGGATGGGGTGAACTCCTTTGGAGTCCGGGAGCTACATGCAGATCCCGCCGGATCATCGTCTCAAGGTTTGAGTAAGGCTCAAGCCTCCACTATAGGGCGTTCCAAGGTTGTTATCTTCAGGTCGGAGCTATGACACGACATATTTTGTCACAAAAACGGACACATGGAATTACCGTCATTTGCCCTTGCCTAGCAATTGTAGATAATCTATCATGCATTTATCGAAATTGTCATGCACTAGGTAGTAATTTGTCTGGATTGTTATCTGATCACGATGAATCCATGCCCACTTGTGCAGTCCAATAAGTGACGATACTCGGAGGCAAACATCCAATGTTTGAAAAGAATTAACACTTGAATATACATTTGCTAGGTATGCGTTTACATACGACCCCTATACATACGCCTGCCCAGGTGGGCCTAATCCTTCAAATGTTTTACTTGAACTTGGTCACATCACTGACCACGGGAGCTCTCAGCACTTGAGTGGTTGGTCCCGCCGAGAATCTTGGACCCAGGAGCCTTCAAATGCTCGAACGCTTGAGCACCAAGGCGCTAAAACATTTACAGTACACTCGTGGAAATCAAGGGAGGTACTCCGAGTATCTTCAACCAGAGCCATTCGAGACTTTTTTGCGTTCGGACCTCAGTTTGAGTGCTCAGCCTTGGAAGTGCTGTAGATTACCTAGTCGGTCTGCATTGATCTAGACAGTATCACGATGTTCAACATTGCTACATATGTACAGCTACGTCCATTCTAAACAAATGCCGTTTTTATGTACCAAGGTCCAAGCTTGAATGTTTCGAATGATCACCTCAGGCTCGGCTTGTTCAAATCCCCATGTCCCGATGTCTGTATTAGTGATATGCATAGGCGGTACTACTTATTGTCAATGCTATACAATCAGCCATTACAATTGCACATGTGCCAGTGGTATCTCATTCCCCGGGGCCCACCTGGGCAGGTGGTATTGAGCACTTGAGTTAGATAGGTATTCAAATTTGAAGAACGATATCTATCTACATGTAGGTTTTGATTCCAGTTGTTCTTAGGACACCTAGGTGCCTTGATAGATACGTAGGTACTACATGTATTCAAAACATTGAAGTCGATTGATACGTGACTGCCAACTCAAACATTGAATGCTGCAGATGCATGCATCTGTCGGGGCTTCCGTGTGGACCTTTCCATACTAGCTCCGTGTCCAGGTGGGTCATTTGCCTTGAT
The DNA here is from genome assembly GCA_911649655.1 of Penicillium sclerotiorum. Classification (NCBI taxonomy): domain Eukaryota; kingdom Fungi; phylum Ascomycota; class Eurotiomycetes; order Eurotiales; family Aspergillaceae; genus Penicillium; species Penicillium sclerotiorum. Next base: position 4,167,413 of record CAJVRJ010000005.1, on the reverse strand, counting down.
TGGTGAAATCGGAAGATGCACCCGAGTCGGCTATTGAAAGGTTGGAAAAGGTGAAGAATTTTCCATGTCTCAATACATGCACATGTGTGCATTTCCCAAAGGTCAACCGCGGGCGGTGTTTTCTATTGGAAACCTATGTCAATATTTGACATCTGGAAATGTTCGAACTGATCATTGCAGGAGAGTTTCAATTCATACATTAAATTAAGGGCCATTGAAATTTAGTTAAGGCCCCCTGCAGCATTCAAATTGAACTCATAATTAAGAAAGATAATGCATACTATAACTTATCTATCAGTTCCATGGAGGTCAGATACTTCCGTGCCAAGGTTGTAGATCACCCTGAAACAATCTGCCACGCGAATCTAGTTGGGCCAAGAGCAAAATAAAATAAATTAATGCGAAAAAAAGTTCAAAAATGAAAAATAAAAATTCAGCCCCACGATGCAGTTGTAGCACCTCCGCAATGTGTGAAGGACAGTGGGGGTTCAATGGGGAAGTTCAACCGAGATTGCGGGTTCAAATGTTGCCCAGCGACTAGTCCCAGGTTAATTTCCGCGTTCCTTGAGCTCTTGACGAAAGCTCTCCGGAGTTCCTTTCAGTTTCTCCTCTCTTGGGAGATTCGGGAGATCAACAACCCCGCTTCTAAGGGGGAAATCCGGGCCTCATTTATCTTGGGGCTTTTCTTGGTGTTCTTGGCCGTCGGGAGCCCAAGTTTGCTGTCAACTTCTGCCCCACGGTGATCTCCTTGTCTCGACAGGAGAAACTCTATCACTTCGATCATGTTCCTGAGAGATCTACATCCATGAATCATGAAGCCATTCAATCATTCACGAACCGCTCAGTCGAAAAAAAAAAAAAAAAAAAGGTCCAATACACACCCGATAGAGGCATCGGAAGACTCGTGGATGAGAGCTCATCCCCCAAAAGCCGGGGAACCTGCATTCACATCGACGGAGATCGGACAAAGGAGGAACCCGGCATGATTCTCGGCATCGTGTTTGTTCTTGCCATCCACCCCTGGCCATTTCGCCCCGAGTCATCCTTCCGATGTAGACTTGGCAGTTCTCGGCGCTTACCCAGTCTGCCAAAACCCCTCAGGATAAGGCCACAAGCCGGGATTAATGTTACATTTCACAGTTCGGTGCCGCATCTCGTGAGCCAAAGTACGCCTAATCCGTTCTGAAAAACGAGGGTTTTGTTATCCCAACGGACTTCAACTGCTTGGCTTGCATATGAGGACTATGTATCTAGTTCATTGGTGGCGAAAAAGGTTGAGACGTCCAAGAAAATATCGACATGCATGTGTCCTTGCCCTCGCCAGCCTCTCTTAGCCACACCAATCGGTCGCATATGCACGTCAACTTGAGTCAGCTTCAGTCAGCTTGGAGGCGTTCCAAAGGTTTGCGCCATGGTTCTTCCGCTCCTCCGCCTGATTCCAGCAATCTGTCTGGTGAATCTCCGCCAATCACTAGTACCGATGAATGATAGGGGCATTCCAAGGTTGGAACAGAAGTCAACTGGTATGCAGAGGTTTGCTATGACTGGTCACAATGTGTCACCTATCACGACTAAAAGCTCGAGCTGTTATTGAACAGCGCTGCGAAATTAAAACGAGACGTATTAGTAACATTGCATCGTTGAGAGCCAGGGCATTGAAATCGAATTCCCACCACCTGTGAAGTAACCCAGCCAATGGAATACGAATATTCGAGAAAAAGACTTGATCTCAGAAGAAATCTTCAAGTTTGGAAACACCGACGCAGCACTTTCAGGGTAGGTGGACGGCCTGGTAATTACAGTGGGTAATAGCAGTGAAAATTTGAATAATCTACTCGAGGCAAAATACACGCAAGGTTCCAAATGGTGTCTCCATCCCAACATGAATGAGGAGCAAAATTTGACTCAACACTGAATCTGATAATCATTGGATCACGCGTCCTGCACCCTTTATTTCGTCACATGCGCATGCAGCTGGCCTCATTTTTTCTGCTGATGTCGATCAAGCAATCTATCATGGCGTGTGCTATCTTCCAATATGCACAATGGCATGGCCTTTTTGCGCGGCTGGGTCGGCTTATGGATGATCAAGATACGAGAGTGTTTCCAATTCCAAGTCGGACTGATTGGAGACATAGATCCAGCGAGAATCGAACCAGAATGAAAAAGTAGTACATGGGAGTCTGTATTGATTAATTCAATTCCAAGTTTTTGTAGTTATCTGGGAGTTAAACTGGGACCAGATTCATGCAACCAAGTCGCCCACTAGCAACAGCAATCTCGTGCAATGACGACTTAGGTGGGCGTACACATTCTTGAAGCTCTTGCATGAGCCAACTGGAAGGATTCGACGCATCTGAGTCGTGAACTATTAACGTAGGCATCATTTAGTAGATTCTTGATGATCAATGAACGAGATCGGGGGATTCAAGTTTTTTTCGCCAGAGGGAATTTGTCAGTGATCACATCAAAAGATCGGCTGCCCTCATCGGGTATTTCGGTGGAGAGGAACTGATGAAACTCGTTCGCGTTGCGCAATTCAAATAAGACGTGGGTTCCGAAGATGGATTAGCTCTCAAGCTGCTCCGCACAGCAACCTGAGAATTGGACAGGGAAAAGGTCTGGTCAGAGTCGGGCGGAGAAAAGTTGGGAGTTTGAGGCATAGTGAGGCAAGGAACAGAGTAACTTGCAGCCGAAGTGAGAGATCATGAGATGCCAGTAGTGGGGGATAGTAGAAGAGAAGTGAGGGGAAGAAACAAGTCTAAGTGAGAGATGCAGGGGCCCGCTGATATCCCCACTGACACAATTGATGAGAAATGGCATTCGTTTGATGCGATCATCCAAAAGCGTGTCAGTGCTAAGCAGAAGCGAATTTCGTACTTGCTCTCTCGTCGTGGTCTTGGCCCTGCCTTTCACGAGTGGCATTCTGATCGCGATGTTCGCAAGATGCGACCAGATCTCTTGGAGACCTTTGAGGCGTCTCCCAATTAACGCTTTACCTTACTCTCATGTCTGTCAGTCGCTGTATCTTATGGTTGCCTGGAGCTTTACCGCCTATGCTTTCCTCTACCCACCCGATGTGGGTTAACGACGCCTGTATTTTAACGACTCCTGTTTTTGTTTCCGGCGTTCGATTGGATTTCACTTCCTTACCTATCGACTCACTTCGCTGCCTATCACGAAGTGAAACTGCCTGTTTTTGTTTCCGGCGTTCTGTTGTATTCACTTCGCTGCCTATCGCGAAGCGAGACTATTTAAATCAATGTCCACCTCGTTTTTTATTTTTCCCTTCTTCACCTCTCCTCTCCTCACTGCTCCGTGCCTCGTTTCGAATTCTCAACGACGTGCCTCTTCGCTTCAATTACGTGCTTCGCCCAAACACGCTTCCTTGTTTCATCCCTTATCTCAACTTAACGTGCCTCGCTAAGTTCGCCATGGGACGTGGTCGAGGTCGAGGCCGCCTGCGGGGGTCGAAGAATAGAGGCCGTGGGCGCTGGCAGAGGTGAGGGATAGATTCTACAAGTGCCAGTGAAGAGAAAGTAAGAAATGCATTATACATATGCAATGTAGGCAGAAGCCCCATGACCCAGAAAGTAATGAATCAAGTTATTGGTACCGCCCATAGTCATCCACACTGGTCATCGAGCCCATGGTCCATTCAAATTGAGCCAGTCATCCTCAGATGTCTGACTAGGTAATCACATTGGAACTCTGGATGCATCTATAATCTAACACCTTCATTCTAGTATCTGCTGAGAGTACTTGAGATAGAGTTCTGGGTACCATTTTTGGCCGACATCAGGGTGGCTCAAAATGCGATTCCGCAAGTGCGCCTCTCCGAACTAGGATGATCTGAAGTTAGGTCATTGTTTTGATATGACTCTCGCATAAAACTTACGCAGGAATAAAGGGGCGACAGAAACTCGCTAGGGACATCAACTGCTCGCTTCTTTCTATCATCTGAGACTGGAATCCGGCGCACAATATGCGCTGCTGACTCCTCCAGCTGGCTTAAAGTCAAGTCCAAACGGACGCCCAAAAAGAACGGGATACTATATCGAGTCCGATTGGTTGGAGCCTGATGGGGCTTTTGTCAACTCTTATCGTCGAAAAGAAACTGCCCAGGTGCCAGACACTTACTATGACTCGGTGTGTAGTCGCGGTACAGACGCCACCAGTGATGGCCTCGAATCCTTGTTGAATGTTGACCACCAGGCTTCCCTCGATTGGCGGGACATCGATCCAATCGCCATTTTTGTTCAAAACTTGCAGTCCGCCGGTATCGTCCTGGGAAAGGAACGTGAAAAGGCCGGCTGAGTCTTTGTGGGGGCCAACCCCCTGCGCATATGCGGTGGAAGGCGGGTATTTCACAAATTTCAAGCGACTCATGTTTCCCTTGAACGTATCAAAAGTATCCGGAAGGAGTGATAGGGACTCTGCGACCAGGTGAACGAACTCTTGTGCCAGCTCATCGATGTGGTCAATATAGTTCTCTACCAGGCTCTGTGCGCCTGGGTGGTTTGGATACTGCGTGTGCATTTGCACATGTGGTTAGTGGCTACATCCATTTGGGTAAAAGGGTAACTGGAATCATGCATGCCACCTGGGCAGCACTTGAGTGCAAGATACCTGATTGGACCCTTCCAGTCTTTGCCAAAAAGGATCATGCGTAGCCCATTCTTTCATCCCTGGAGTTCCAAAGTCGAATTGCTATGGCCAAATGTTGTTTAGCAGGAGCACTCAGGTTATACCCTAGAACTGGTAGGTCCCAGAGCAGTCGATGGCCACATACCTCACGAAGATCGGTTTTCGAAGCAGTAGTTTCGGCACCAAGTCGAGTGTATCCTAAAAACGACGGGGAATTGATCATGTTGCACCCTTCCTTCACCTCAGCAGGTAAATCAAAAAGTCCCGACAGGCTCTCATGAGTATGGCGAAGCAAGTTCTGGGGTTTCATCAGCACTTGAGCTTTCCAACAACCAAACATTTCAAATGATGTTTGAATATTTCGCCAATTCCCAGATGGTTTCTCCTACCTCAAGTCCTGTATTGGTCAAGTACAAAAATCCGACTGTAAATATAGCTTATTTTAGCTTTAATAGCTCGTCGGTCTTGTATTTCCCATTCTTAAGTCGAGAAAAGTCCACCGCTGGTACTGACGAAAATGCGGACGTCATGGCAGTCGGTTCGAATGGACAGCACGAGAACGGACTACAATCACAATCAGTACAAAACCTTCATTCCGTGGCAACGAGAGGAAACGAACATTCCAAAGCGTTGAATTAATCCAACCTTGGAAGGTTCCAGGGTCGTTTCCAAGGGTGTTGAAGTTCCAAACTTGAAGTTGTCCCGAGGTTAGTATTGCGTGCTTCCCCGCTTGCATGTTACACTTTGGATCTTCTATAGAGTCCAGCTTACTCAGCTCATTCCACTGCTTCATAACATGAACATGCATTCAAGTTCGTAATGAATCTAATTAAAAAGTATTATATCAGAGGGTATCACTCAACGGCATGTAAAACTTTTGACACGGCATTCAAACATTGGATCTCAAGCAGCTGCACGTGTGCACTGTCCTGGAATCCCATACTTCTTCCCAAATGTAGAACCGGAGGGAAAGTCATCCAACTCGACTTTATACGGTGCGTTCTTTTAAAAATGAATGCAGGCTCACTAAATCTTCACTGGATGCTGGTGTCACATTCAGGCTGATCTTGGACGCGTCAAACTCCCACGCAGCCTCGCGCTCATCTCGCTTGTTCCGCTGATAAAATGGCATGATCCATTCCTTGAGTCTCCCCTCGAGAAAACCCATGTCCCGATTTCGATCCCACATCCGACGGGACTCTTTAAAAGCATGGTTGACTGTGTCTCGGCGTAGGCTTTCGTAGGCCTCAAAGACTTCAAGAAGCGGCCCCGATCGATAGCGCGCCAATAGCCTAGCGAACAAAATGGCATCATCAAGGGCATAGGCCGCAGATTCGTCTCTTGGTGGCATCTATTATTCACCAATCATAGTTAGTTACTTCAATAGGCCACCCAAGCTGTCAAGTAGGGATAGCACTCACAGCATGGGCAGCGTCCCCCAATAGGATCACGCGATTCAGACACCATCTCGCTCCCGGGCAGACTTGATACACCGGGTAAAGCATCCAGTCCGCTTTGCTTGCTGTGATCTCCCGGATACATGGGATCGCGGACTTGGAAAAGCGATCTTGAATTTGCCTTCGCAAGGAACATCGGATACGATGTTGGGTTGCCCAATCCTGGTCGGACTCCAGCTTATGTGTACTGAGCTCGTTTTGGTCGAATTGAACGATCGCCGCAGCAAAGATTTGGTCGCGGTCGCGGTCGCAAAAACTGGTCAGCATGGATCCGTTCCTTGAGATGTTCAAAGCGGACGATTTGAAGTGGATTCGGGATGAGATCTCATTTGATGAGACATTCGCTTGCAAAAAAGACATTCCGGTATACTGAGAAGGGGAGTCTGGGTCTACCCAGCGCGTCCGAACTGCTGAATGAACCCCGTCACATCCAATGACCAAGTCGCCAATTGCCTCGGACCCATCTTGGAAGTGAACAACAGCTTTTCCCTCCAACTCCTCTCCCCCAATCACCTTTTTCCCGAACGCGATATCGATATTGCCAGTTCGCTCTACCATGGCCATCATAGCCATCGAAAGGACGATTCGCATTACCCTGCGACCCTTGTAACCCCCAAAACCATTCCCTTTTTGGTCCACAAAGTCAATCGAGCCAATTGAGCGTCCAGAACGAATCGAGTAAAGCTCGATTGCATCGACGTCAGCTCCACTTTCTGTGCCCATCCGATCCAGTTCACTCAATACCCCTAGTTGAGCGAGGTGACGTTGGGCCACCGGTGTCAAGTTGATCGCGCCACCCGATGTGGATAGGATATCATGTCGCTCATATATCGTGATATTCAGGTCAGGTATGAATGGTGTCAATTCCTGAGACAACGCTAGTGCGCAAGTGATGCCTGCAATGCCTGCGCCGACGATGATGATATTGCGAGGTACATCATCCATTCTGACCGTCTGATCTGATTTGGGTTAAAAAGCTGGATCAACCCGTGTGGACCTCCTCGATGTATTTTTTTTCTCTTCCCGAGTTTAACCGTGGACGTGGCTTGTACTGGGATTTGCTTGTTGCATGTGCAGTGGGTGGCGAGAGACAAATCCACTTTGAGCTTGAAGGTTGCCGAACATTTGAAGCACGAAATCCCGATGCGCATGAGTGGATGGCTGGATACTTTATAAAGGAGCTCGAGCTCAAGTAATATCGGTACTCATGAGAATTGATCCACTATCATGACCCTTCCAGGGAAGTTGACCGATTTTGTCGAAAGCAAAGTGCTAAATGAGGCTTCCTCGGCCGGAGCAGGCGATCTTTCGGCATTGGAAACCGTTAACCGTGGGACCGTTGTGAATCGTAGTGGAGTTTGGCGCAAGGCTATGGCTTTGTCTCCACGCGATGAATCACAAAATCAAAAAATCACATTCCAGTATAAGTTTTCGACGGGTCGAGAGCACTGAGCCTGGTCGAGACCGAGGACGATCGGAGATGGGTGAATCGGGAAGTTCTGGAATCTCACTGATTAGTGATGAGTAGACATTTGGATGGAATTGGAATAGGGGAACAAACTTTTTTAAAGATTCTTCACGATTTTCTTTCACTAGTATCATTCTTGACCTGTTATATTTTTTTATATTTAATTTTGATTTTTTCTTTTCAAATCCCTGCTCGACCAAAACCAATTTGAATTAGCGCAGCGACTCCCCCTGCACATCCAGCCATCCGGAGAACCTTGGAAGCACTGCGGTCCGTAACTAGTCTCCACCAGTTCCACTTTCTTTGTCTTGACAACCGTGACATTCCGCGAATCTACACCTGCTCCTTGACTTGAACTGATTTTATCCCGTCATATACTCCTTACTCCATACAGTGGAGGGTTTCCCATGTGGGCCCAAGTTAATTGACCAAGTATGGAGTAATAATCAAACACGGCACACGCGGAAAGACGACGCGTGTGGAGTCACTAAAACAACTTCCAAGATGGAAAAATCCTCACTCATTTGCGACATTCGCAAGCGTCAAGGAGGCTTACACTCGTCATCGAGTCCATGGAGCCCGGTGGAATGAATTTCAACGGGACGTCGATTTCTGTGGAGAGGCACTGGCAGCAACCTCATGAGTGGCAGCCAGGGAAGATGTTCATATATTGAAATGACATTGCCGAGGTTTCCGACCAAAGAAAGCTGCAATTGGTCAGTGGTTGCAAGAACAAACTGACCTTCACACATTCAAATGCTGTCAAATGTTTAAATGTTTGTTAAATGTTTGGAGAACAAAGTCACGTGATGTGATCACCCTCACGTGATCGATCATTCGAAACTTGACTGCGATCTTGCCCATGTGAATCAATTGACAGTCAAACATGCAATTTATTTGAATATGCGCCGACTAATACATTCCCCAAGCCTGAACAAACATATTTGTTTTGGTCAGAGATAAATTGCAAGTCGACACATCGGCGCAGAGTGTGGGGAGATAAAATCAGATCTCCCCGACCGTGGCAGCCTGACACAGGTGCAGGAGAAAAAACATTCAGGGGTTCAAATTTGCATAAGCCTGAACCTTACTTCCTGTCTCACTTCTGGCCACTCGAGCCAACCTTCCCCATATCGAACGCTCCAACATTTTTGAGATAACGCGAATGGTTTTATCAGCTTCGCAGCGAAAAACCAAGGCCCACTAGGGCTTGCCCGGTGGTCTCCGATGATAAGCAAAGACCCCGCTGAGATTGCGACAAGCCAGTCACGGTCTGCCGAGGACAGCTTCTTTATCACAGGAGTGCCTGGAAAATTCAACACCAATCACAGCACCAATCGTCACGGACAATGGATCGCTTGTAACGGCTCACTGTTGATCATTGCTGAATTGGGCTCACGCGATACCCACGGATCGATGGTACCTCAATAGCGTGGAGACGCGCAACAGACTTAAAAAAAAAAAGAGATCAAAAAAATAATCTTGCAGGATCGAGCTAGTCGATCATTTAAAGCGAAGATGGCTCCCCCGAATGGAGCCCGTTCTCGAATTTCCTCGACTCCAGTCGCTTGACACGATCCTGCAGTGATCATGTTGCTTTCCAAGCTGAGTTTGATCGCGTCTTTGATGCTGGGTGGCAGTACCCTGGGTGCCGCATTCCCAAACCATGCGCCCATTGCCCCAAAGGTATTCATCGTGTCAATGTTCGGCCCAGAGGCGGAGGCATGGTGGGATATCCCCGAGTTCAATCTCCTCGCCCATAACATCACGGTCCCTGGCCTGTCGCCTATCTATCCTGACGTGTACTGCACCCACGACTACGAGATTTGCCAATTGATCACTGGTGAGTCGGAGATCAATGCAGCAACTACCGTCACCTCTGTCGCCTTTTCGCCTCTATTCGATCTCAAGAAGACCTACTTCTTCGTCGCGGGCATCGCGGGCATCAACCCCGAGCGCGCAACAACAGGCTCTGTCACATTCGCCCGATACGCTGTGCAGGTGGCATTGCAATATGAGATTGATATTCGGGAGCTACCAAGCAATTACCCGACCGGCTATATCCCCCAGGGATCATACTTCCCAGGTCAATACCCGGCTAGTATCTACGGCACCGAGGTCTTTGAGGTGAACGCCGATCTGCGCAGCATGGCCGCCCAGCTGGCACGCCGTGGGAATCTGTCGGATTCCTCAGACGCCCAGGCGTACCGCGCGCATTACGCAACTGCAAGTGGCCAGTACAAGGCTGCAACCCAGGGCCCCTCTGTTGTCGAGTGTGATGTTGCCACTTCGGATGTGTATTATTCGGGTCGAATCCTTGGCGAAGCTTTCGATAACACCACAAAGGTTCTGACCAATGGAACTGGTGAGTACTGCAGTACCGCCCAGGAGGATAATGCGACGCTCGAGGTTCTCGTCCGCTCCTCGGCCCACAAGCTCACCGACTTTTCTCGTATCATTATCATGCGAACCGCCTCTGACTTCGACCGCCCTTACCCTGGAGAATCGGCAGCGTACAACCTGCTCTATGCTGATCAAGGAGGCTTTGAGCCGGCTATTGAGAATATCTATCGCGCTGGAATTCACGTTGTGCAAGGAATCCTTCACGGCTGGGACTCGACATTTGCCCGCGGAGTGAAGCCTCACAATTATATCGGTGACATCTTCGGCACATTGGGTGGGGAACCTGACTTTGGCCCCGGCCGCGCGGAGTCGCTGGTTGAGAGCGGTGCCTTCACCAAACGAGGCCTGAATGAGCGGGTGCGACGCCGCAGGTGATACCACTTTTGGCTTTGGCATAGGGCGTGTAAAGTGCTTGCATTTGACGAACCTCCCAGAAGAAACTCAAAGGAGGGAACCGGGATCTTATTACATGCATCTGTACATCTATGGACTGTCAATCATGTTTGACGGCTCGACAGAGACTGAAAACCAATCTGTATGATTGAAATGAACCATTGGATATTCACTCAACATACGTGCTGAACTAAGGACTTTCAATTTTCGATTTTGTAATGGGGGCTCTTTGCAGTCTGATAACCACCTGTGAACTCACAATTAAATCTGCCCCAAGCGTGGGAGACTGGGGAGTTGACCGCGTCTTTTATGCGTGCATTGGATTGAAGTGGAACCTTGGAACCAGTTTCTATGATCAACCCTGTAGACTGGTGTACATCTACTTAGCATTCCCATGTTATGAAGTTAAGGTTATCTAGGATTTTCTAAGACCTCATTCGGCATCAAACCCCTGTATATGCATACCTAGCTATGGATCTAAATCGCTGTCAGCATCATCATGATCCGTTGCTATCTCCGCTAGCTCCGGGTGACACGGCAATCGGAATTGCCCCGCATAACTTATAAGTATGCGCACAACTCCATCTTGCGCTTGCACAACAATCTCTTCTCTCACTTCCATTCACCGCTTCACCAGCTTAGAATGGCATCTATCATCCAGTCACAAAAGACCGCGCTCATCACTGGAGCTGCTTCAGGCGTTGGCTTCGCGATTGCGAAGCTCTGCCGAAGCAAGGGCATGCATCTGGCACTCCTGGACATTGATGCAGACAATTTGTCCAAGGCCAAAGATTCTCTAGCGGCCCTCGATACTACACTCAAAACAGAAGCATACACTCTGGATGTTGGCGACAATGCGGCATGGAAGCGAATCGCACAAGATATCAACGGCCATTTTCCGGACCTTGACCTGGTGGTCCTCAATGCGGGGAAGGGCTACAAACCCCAAGGTAGCCCATCCGACCGGCTGAAAGCTTGGATGGATGGTGATTACTGGCACAAGGTTAGAATTCTACGGTTCCTTTACCCATTGCTCGTTGTAACTAACACTTCCAGACCCTCGAAACGAACGTCCACGGCCCTTTAAACGGACTGGCCGCTCTTCTGCCTCTGATCCTTTCATCAAAGTCCCAATCTCCCAAATCTATCGTCATTACAGGTTCCAAGCAAGGAATTACCAACCCGCCCGGCGGGGGAAATCCGGCTTATAATGCGTCCAAGGCCGCCATCAAGCACCTCACCGAGCACCTCGCCCACGATCTTCGATCCGATCCTGCAACCGCCCATATCTCAGTTCACCTCCTGATTCCTGGCTGGACCTGGACGGGACTGATGGGCAACGTCGGCCCAACGAACGAACAGGACGTTAAGAAGCCAGCGGGGGCTTGGTACCCAAGTCAAGTGGCTACGGAGCTGCTGAAGGGGCTCGAGTCGGGGTCCTTCTACATCATCTGCCCTGACGGCGAGACCGACGTGCCCTTGGATCAGGCTCGCATGAAATGGGCAAGCAATGATGTTATCGAAGGGCGACCGGCACTTTCCCGATGGGAGGCGAGCTGGAAGGCGCGCGCTGAAGAGTCGATCCAAGCCGATGCGAAGGCGCGGCGAAGCACTTGAGTTCGAAATATCATACAAAATGCAGCTGAAGCCGCTAGATCAATTGAACGAGATTTGGAATATTTAGGATTCGAATAAAAGAAAAGGTCATGATACCAGTTGACACACATGTGCAAACTTCAACCATCCAACCTTGGAACTAAAAGTCGTAATCAGATGCAACCCTCCAAGGGTTCAATGCCGGAATTGGTTAGTAAAGACCTTAATTCTCACAACTCGGTACTTTGTGAATCAATTTTTTTTTTCTTTTTTTCCCAATAGAATTTGACCCATTTAGTATTAAAATGAAGATTATCGAGCATTTTGAAGCTTCCAGGTAATTCCCCTACATGATGTTTCAAGGGATAAGAACTTGAATGTAAGATCCCGCAATGGCGTCAATCAAGACCTCGGCTAACTCCGTCCCTGAAAGCTTCCAGCTTTCTCCGCAGATAGGCTACTTTCCGCTTGGACCCTGATGCAACCGTCGTTCACTATCAAAGTGGATCTTCTGTCCACCTTTTCGTGGGCATTTTTGCGGAGAAACGTGGGGGTGACATGGCGGCTACACTTGCAGTGATGCAACATTCTTTTGAACGAGCAAGGGATATGCCCGCGTTACAGCGCCTGATAAACGACTCACGTCCAGGTGTTCCCCCCTTCCCAACTCTGTTGACTTACGATGCACGGTCTTGGCTGATGTTGGAACATTCTACTACGCTTTCCATTCCAACACGTTAACATTCTTCTCGTCCTTCATGGAGTCTAACCCACGGTCCACTTCGGTGGACGATACGGCCAAAGCGCCCTCGTTGAAGGCCATCGATGAGCCCAACAAGCTGCAGGGATATGCGTCCGCAGCGGGCGTCGTCGACGAGGTCACTCGTGTCGTCGATCACAAAGCAGAACGACGTCTTTGTCGCCGATTTGACATTCGGCTGCTTCCGATTCTCGCAATTATGTGTATGTGATCTTTCTTTCTCGCGCCATGGCGGCTGTGGCTTACGATGAACGACTTGCAGATCTTTTCAACGCACTGGACAAGGGAAATTTGGGTAACGCAGAGACGGCTGGAATGACTGACGGTAAGCGGCCTGAGAGATTACACACAGATCTCATGTCATACAATGCTCGATGCTAACATCTATGCGCGATAGATCTTCACTTTAAACCCAATCAATACAACCTGCTCTTGTCTATCTTCTTCGTCCCATTCGTCATCTTTGCACCACCTTTCTCTATGCTTGGAAAGAAGTTCAGTCCAGCCCGTGTGCTGCCAATCCTGATGTTTTCGTTTGGCTGTTTCACTCTGCTGTCTTCGGCGGCAAAGAACTTTGGAGGAATCTTCGCCTTGCGTTGGTTCCTAGGCATGTCAGAAGCAGCGTTCTTCCCGTTGGTGATTTACTACCTGACCACATTCTATCGCCGTGGAGAGCTCGCTCGACGTCTCGCCATCTTCTACGCCGCCTCCAACATCGCCAATGCCTTTTCTGGGTTAATTGCCTTCGGCGTCTTCCAGATCCAAGGTTCCAGCATTCCGAACTGGCGATACCTCTTCATCATTGAGGGAGGCGTGACCGTCCTTTTCGCAACATTTGCCTTTTTCTACCTGCCCAAGAGCGCCGCCGAGGCCAAATTCCTATCGGAAGAGGAAAAAGCCCTCGCCTTCCACCGTATCCAGGTTGATTCGAGTGCTGTCGTGAACGAGGAATTCCGCCTCCGAGAAGCGCTTGTTATTTTCAAGCATCCCACCACCTACGTCTTCCTGTGTATCGAAATCTGTCTCGGCGTTCCCCTGCAGGGAGTCGCGCTCTTTATGCCGCAGATTGTCGCACGACTGGGATTCCCCACTGTGAAAACCAATCTTTACACCGTCGCACCAAATGTAACCGGAGCCGCGATGCTCCTTGTCTTGGCTTTCCTGTCTGATTGGACTCGATTGCGATCTCCATTTATCGTTCTAGGGTTTCTCTTGACTTTCTCCGGGTTCATGATCTATGCGTCGATTGACGATGTTCACCGCGACTTACACTTGGCTTACTTTGCCACGTTTATGATGACCTGGGGTACCTCGGCCCCCTCCGTCATGCTCAGTACCTGGTACAACAACAATATCGCCCACGAGGGTCGCCGTGTTCTTCTCACCAGTATCGGTGTGCCATTGGCGAACTTGATGGGACTGGTGGGAAGCAACGTGTTCCGCGAGCAGGATGCTCCCAAATACATGCCCGCGTTGATCACCGTCTCGGCCTTTGGAGCCACAGGGGCCTGCTTGGCGGGCTTGCTCGCATTGTACATGTGGCTGGATAATAAGCGACGCGATCGACGCGATGGCGTCACCATCAGAGCTCGGGATATCCCCACGGATCGAATGCGAGATGGTCCTTCATCACCGGAGTTTCGCTGGTTCTTATAGATACCGTTCCAAAGCTGAAAGGGCACACTGGCATGTGCCCAGTGCCCAGGTGGTTCAAGTTCAATTCCAATACATATCTACTAGGTAGCCAGACATATTCAATGTTATTCAATTGATCCAATACCAACCTTGGAAGGTTCTCCACACTGAAATATTCAACTTCAAATGTTGAATGTTCGATTATTCACCCTATTCAAGTCGATCTTTGGCGAGCCTCGCTCCAGGGCTGTGGCCAGTTGACTCGTTTCTGATCGTGACGAACAAAGAGTTCAATCAATGTTGGACGTGACACAGGTGAAACTTGAATATGTTCAAATCTTGCCTTCTAAATTAATATCAATATCAACATCACTGATCAACTTGAATCCATTTAGTCAAGATATTCCCCAGGTTCCAACATTTCCAAGGTTGAATGACCCCGTGGGGGTATCCTGCCTCACCTGCCCACGGTAAGAGTGGAGATGGATTGCGCGGGATAAGAAATGAGATAACCTACATAACATATGTACTATCGGCATTACTCCGACCCGGACTCGGATAACTCAGAACATTCAAATGAAGTTCGTCTTGGACTTTCAAAAACATTTCAATTAACGGATGTTCAGCAGTCTCAACCCGTGTGTATCATGGCGCTAGTGCAACTTGAACCCTAACCAACTGGCATGCGGGGACCTTGTTCATCTCATGCCATGATATTGAATAACAGCAAATACCCCGAGACCAGAGAATTTCCAATAGTTCAGTCTCCTTTGGAATTTTTTCAGATATTCCAACATTTCAAGGCTTTGTTTTTCTCTTTTCCTGCTGCTAAATGTGCATCAAGCAAAAGTTGAGATGATCCAAAATGACCCCCCAAAACGGCCCCCAACTTCAAATGTTGGGTCCTGAAGATCAAGATCCACGGTGAGATTTCTCCCAAAAAATATCTGATATTGCGTTTATTCCAATTTCGGGCAAACAAACAGCAGTTTCAAAATTCTACGAGGCTGAGGTGGGGAAGCATGAAAAAAACAAACCTGAGGTCCCGCATCAATTATTAAAGCCCACTTCCTCCCCCCTCGTCAGCGAAATATCCTGAATTTCACTTTGCTTTCAACTGATTCTTTACTTTCAAACATTTTTTTTTGAACCGTCCACAATGTCCCACGCACAGGAATTTGTGGAGGCCGGAGAGCGTCACCAGGCGACTGCACTCCCTCCCGTCATTTGTCACATTACGGGTCACAATGCAGAAGGCAAAGCTGTGCTACACTCCACTACGGACGTGCCCACCTCCTTCCAAGGCAAATACACCCCGGGCGAGAAGGCGCCAATGGACTTTAATGTTGCTTACACCACTTCGCAATTTCCCCCGGACCTCAACAATGATGCGGATCTGAAGGCCCACGAGAAGCTCATCAGCTCCGGCACCCTCGGTCTCGTCAACCCCAACGGATCGGTGTTTCGCTTTGTGGATTTTGCCCCAGACTCCCCCGCAGCCGTGCACCGGACCCAGAGTTTGGACTACGGCATCGTGCTGGAAGGACAGGTGGAAATGATTCTGGAAGAGGGGGAGCCAATCTTGATGAAACGTGGAGACGTTGCCGTCCAGCGAGCCACGATGCACGGCTGGCGAAACCCAAGCAAGACGGAGTGGACACGCATGGCGTTCATCCTGCAGGATTGCAAGCCCCTCACTATTGATGGGAAGCGCTTGAAGGAAGATCTTGGCCCACTGGGGGCAATCCTCACACCCAGCGGGAATGATCAATAGATCAAAGCCACGGCGTGAACTGAGTACATCATCTTTATCATCCAGATGTCTCAACGAGTCCGAGTCAGTGCCACTCGTCGCCC
Organism: Penicillium sclerotiorum; assembly: GCA_911649655.1. Classification (NCBI taxonomy): domain Eukaryota; kingdom Fungi; phylum Ascomycota; class Eurotiomycetes; order Eurotiales; family Aspergillaceae; genus Penicillium; species Penicillium sclerotiorum. The sequence goes on along the minus strand of CAJVRJ010000005.1, from coordinate 4,151,197 downwards.
AGGCTCAACTTCACCTGGGCAAGTTTAAATATTATTTCCAATTCCAAGTCGGAGTCTTTCTGACCATGATCACACTATTTCCATGCGCATGTACGACCAGTTTCAAACACCTCAAATCCTGGGACATGCTGGATACGTAGCCTCATTCAAGTTAATCCGCCGAGTGCAATTTAGAGAAACCCCCCGGAGCCGTAAATTCGCCCCGCCGATTGTATCCTACCGATGCGCATCTGGCCCGTGACTGCTTCAACTTCTACAATAGGCAACATGCATCAATTGATACTTTCTCGTCTGTCCAGATGGGATGTCAGCTCGAGCAGCGACTAAAGCATGAGCGGGGAAGATGCGGTGAGTATTGTGAGTAGTGGGGTCTTCGGCGATCATTTTGAAAGAGCAATGCTTACAGGGCTCAGATGTCAATCCTTGAAATTAAGACCTCGGGACTCCCCACCTTGGCAACCATGGAAGTGATTTTCGATCAAGGCAAAAAACTTGAATCGATCGAGAGCTTCAAACATGTATTCCTAGCATTCGAATACGATAATAGGACCACGCATCACTTCCTACGGTATCCGAGCATGGCAAAGTGGGGCATTTTAGCTTATTTCGGCTCTCGGCGGCTTTAGGATCAGATGTTCATTCACCTCAAGTGCTCTGACCAGCAGATATCTGAAACCTTGGAAACCGTTGATTTTGGCATTCAAAGAAGCTGCACTGGCATTAAACTACTTCAATGTTTGATTTCAACCTTGGAAGTTGCTCATCTTCTAGCCTCCAAGTTCAGACATCTGGAAATGCCTGGTTGATGCCCAGAGGAACATATCCACCTGCATCTCTTCAAATTGTGGAGACTTGCGACCTACTAATTCATCCATCTAAATACTGTGGATGATGAACAGGTCCAGTAGTGAGAAACTCGACCTGCCTTTTATTTCATCGAGTCCAAATGTTCGCAAATTGGAGATATTTTGCAGCGCTGAGTCAGCAATAGAGTGCCAACAAAGCCGTAAAGCCGTGTTTGAAAGAACGATGTAATAGATTTGGTCAGAGACTAGAAATTTCGTATATGGCTTGATCTGATGTAGTACAACATTTAGTGCAGAAAGCCTTACATATGTGCGCTTGGACATGACAATAGGACTACTCGAATATCCACGATTTCCACCAACCTTGGAAGACAGGCTCCATCTTAACGCGGGGTGGAGAAAAGGTCTAAACTCCGTCCAAACTCCGACTAGATAAAATCAGCGCGTCCTGCATCTCACCTCGTTGCTTTTCCAGCCCATATTTTAATCAAAACCTGCAAGAATGGTGGACGATCAAGTATCCCCTAAAGGGGATCATCCGACAGATATTCCAGGTACGTGTGCGAATGGATACGGTCAAGGTGGACCGGTTGAACTCTGAAAGAACTGCAATCTGACTCAACACCAGCACATTTCTTACACTCGCCCATCTCAAATGATTCTCAAGGATTACCACAGATTCTCGCACATAGAGGATTCAAAGGGCAATATCCGGAGAATACAATTTGCGCGATTGAAGGGGCCATTCAAGCTGGGACCCATGCGCTGGAACTGGACTTGCATCTGACACGCGATGGCGAGGTCGTGTTGTCGCATGTGAGCGATACCATGCCAGGCTAGAGAATCAAAGCTCATTCTTACTAGGATAAATCCCTCCAACGTTGCTTTGGCGTGAAGAAAGACGTCATCGACTGCGACTGGGACTACTTGAAAACTCTTCGCAGTTTGAAGGCGCCGCATGCACCCATGCCTCGCCTAACGGATGTCTTGGAATGCCTTCGACAACCAGGAAGGGAGCATATATGGGTCTTGCTCGATATTAAGGTAACACCCCGCTCAAAGAAATCCTTGGTCCCAATCTTGAACCCTGCTGAGATCGGTGTAGTTGTCCAACGACCCGGCAGCCATTATGCAAGCCATCGCCAAGGCCGTGGAAACGGTCCCTATTCCTGCAATCGGGCCCGATTGGCACCGACGCCTGGTATTGGGCTGCTGGTCTGCCCGATATCTGCCTGAGAGGGCAAAGTACCTCCCTCGCTACGAGATGTCACTGATCTGTGTCGACATGAGCTATGCTCGACAGTTTCTGCAGGTTCCTCGGGTGTCATTCAACGTGCTTCAGCAAGTATTGATGGGACCACTGGGTCGTGGATTTTTGGAAGAGGCTCGTGCTGCACGACGTCGAGTATTCATATGGACGGTGAATGAGCCGAATTTGATGCGCTGGGGTATACGGCACCAGGTCGATGGCATTATCACAGATGAACCGGGGCGACTGAAGGAAGTGTGCGAAGAATGGAAAAAACAACGCGCCGAAAGCGCCCCGAACTCTCATGCCCCAGCTCCGGATCCATTGACTCTCCGACAACGCGCCCTTGTCGTAATGGTGACAATATACATTCTGGTTTTTGGGTGGTATCTCAGGCGAAGATACCTGCCCACTGTGGAGCGCGTGCAGTTTGAAGAAAGGAAGATGACATGACTACCTACTAGATAGTAGGCCCAATTTAGAAAGGTTCAACTGTTGATATTAAACAGGACATATTGTTACAATTGCATTTCGGGCTTCTTGCACCACCTGGGCAACTTGAAGGGTCGTCCATCCACCCTAAATAAAAACCTGTAGTAAATCATGCTAAGGCATGTTCTTGACCGAACACCAACCCCATAAAGTTATATGCGCATGGTACATACCGAAAAGCAAAACCCAGAAAGAAACATGGAACAGGGCCTGGCCTGAATTTATGCGCCAGAATAAACGAGAAGATAAAGCAAGCCCAATAGTAACGACAGACAAGTCTGCATTTCTCATACACGGCCAAGAAATGCTGGTATGCAGAATGAACGATTTAACGCCAGAACAGCGGTAGAGACGTGAGCCAGATGACATAAAAACCAGATATGAAGGGTATAACGCTGTCTAAAAGCAAAGGGAGGTCGGGGTGACGTATGATATGTGAATGAGAAGACGTGGTAGGGAAGGCGTGCAAGGTAGAGAATGAGAGAATGAGGCAGTGGCTAGGATCGTGGCTCAGATCATCATGAGCTTGGTGGTGCGACGCTCGGGGAATCGTCGGGTCCCACCAGAGGGATGTCGTGGACCAGGTCGAAGACCTTGACCAGGAGCAGGAGAAGGTGGAGGTAAGTAACCGCTTGGAGGACCAAACGAACGGGACTGAGCAAGAGGCGAAGACCCGATCGTGGGCCGGCGACGACCGGGAGGTGGTGGGTAATAGGCTGCCGCTGCACCACGAGCATCTCTCTCACAGTAAACCTCGCCATTCCACTCGAAATAATCACCGTTCAGAATGACACGACAAGTACGGCACTGTAAGCAATGTGGGTGGAATCGGCGTCGGTCAGACTTGCCAGGGGTTCTCTCAACGGTCTCCAGATATTGACCTTCAATTCCAAAGTGGCAAGTCGAACACAGCGACCCATTTCGCTCGTGATAGTGTTGCGCACAGTACGGGCGATTGTTTAGAACGTAGAAGTCGGCCGTTTGAAAAGGGGAGTGGCACTCGAAACACACAAAGCAGCCGCGATGGTATCGGCCTGTCAAGCGGCCATCTGACGAGGAGATCGACTTCCCGAGGATGTTCTCCCCGCAGCCCTTACAGGTGCCTTTGGATCGCGTCGCAGATCGGGTTGGAGGGCGATGCATGGGTACTGTGGGGATGGGTGCTGTAGCTGATCGTTGCATTGGCTTCGGCGACGGAGCCTTTTCGGGCGGGACTTCTGCTAAGATCTCCGGTAGGATATCTGGCTGTGTCTTTTCCCAGCGGTCGGCGATGAGGGACAGACTGCCTTGACTGATTGCAGGGTCTGTGGGAGAATCCGGACTAAACATTGCCGCTGGGATTGGAGGCACCTCGTCCAATGTGATCCTCTCCCTACCAGGCAATTCCAGTATGGTTTGTCGCGTCCGGGCGGGTAGTTCTTTGACGAGGGGGCCGAGGTTGAGGGGATCAGTAGCCTTGTGTCGATTGAGGCTTACATCAGAAGGTAGACTAGACATGGAGCTTCCGCTGCGTGCGTCGGATGGCGATGATTCCGAGGACGCAGAGCTTTCTTCCTCGGGAAGATGGTCATCGAGCCCTAGGGCACGCGCGAAAGAGGTGATTGACAGAGCACTTTCGCTGGCATCGGAGTTCTTTCGTAAGGACTCGGGCCCAGACTCAGCAGTCGCCGGATGGAGGTGATTTTGGGAGTATTTATCGAAAGCCTCGCCATGATCGGTCCCTTTTTCACTGACGGGGGTTTGTTCCTCCGGAAGACCCTCCAAGCTCGTAGATGCCTCCATCGGGATCCCGAAATCAAACCCGCTGTATGTCTCCCCTCGATAACCGCGATGGGAGGAGCCTACTGATAGATTTGAATCACGAGAGAATGAATGCTTGTTTGGTGTGCGAAGTGGCGCGGGGGGCAGCGGTGGTTCCTCCATAAAATTTCGAAACCCACGCGACATACTGTTCGTTGAGGATCGCGCCGTCGAGCTCCCATAACTAGTACTCGCCAAGGAAGTCCGGTAGCTACTGTGGCTTGCCAACGACTCACCACGCTGATGCCCCGTTGCGGGTCCCGGCGGTGGAGGTAAAGGACTTGGTGGCAATTGAACATTCTCAGGGACCAGATCTAATCCAAGTCCCAGGCGTGGAGAGGGGGTCGGCGCTGGGGATCGAGAAGGCCCACTACCTGTCAGTCCCGGAGTGGAGATTCTGGCGGGGGAGCGGTTTCCAGGCATCGGGAATGAAAAGACGGTGTCGAGATTGATCACGGATTCATCGTCGGGCGATATTTGTTCCCCTGTTGGTAAGGGAGATCGAGGCGCTGAGGTGGAGAGAGGTGAGGGCACATATGATCCAATACTGCTTGCTGGAGTTGGTATATTTGGCTGCAGAAAAGCACGATCTGGCCGGATTGTTAGTACTTTGAGTGAAATCTCCATGGCGACAATTCTCAAAACAAGCTCCAAGTTCCAAATTCCACGTTCATATCAGAGACATACTTGCGATTGAGGGGTCAATATGCGGCGGGCCTCCGGACCGACCGGGTCTGGTGGCCATTGCGGTGGTCAATCGATCTGGAGATTCGAGCCCCGCTGATGGGGGTGGTGATGGAGGTGCAAAAGGGGCTAAATCAGTAGTCAGAATCCAGTGTTTGACATCTCGAAACATCTCTCCAGCGCTTTCCAATGTTGTCGTTGGCAAGTCTCATTGAAACACGTACCGACAATCGGGCAGATATGGTCACCCATGGACGAGATCTCGACTGCATGATTGCAGTTCGAGCATTTGATAGTCATCTCCATGATAGCGATATTCTATTAGTCCAGACCACCCGGGTCATTTGCATTCAGGGGCAACAATGCTGAATCTCATCCCTCCACCAGATCACTATGTGCGGGGAAGGCGTTTGGCAGGGGGAGGATCAAGTTATTTTGTTCCCTGGAAATTCTGGAAGGGAATTGCAGACATGCAGACATGCAGACTTGAAATGGAATTGGAATTGAAGGTGGGGAATTCGAAAGGATTGAGGAGAACCTTGGATGTGAGGTGATCACCTATCAGAGAGCGTGGTGCATTGACGCTAAGGAGTAGTGCGAATGGGGGATTCGTAAGTCAACCTATTCAGGGGTAAACATCATGGTTCGCGGTTTTAATTTAATTTTATCACATTAAATCATAAAATATGATAAAAAATAAAAAAAGTAAAAAGTAAAAATAAAATAGAATAAAATAAAATAAAATAACCCTTCGTCATCGTGTGCCACAAATGCAATCAAATGTTCATGTGGTTCTTGCGTTCTTCATACCTCGATAGTATGATACGGAGGATTATGGAAAGAAAACTCCACATTATCCTCCGATCCTCTTGGTCCACATGGAGTACAACACAACCTTCAGGGGGGCCGTCAATGCTCAGAATCCACGCAATACATGCTCACTTGATTTCAGAGTTATGACACACAAACTTCGAAGGGTCCTGAGCTCCACTGACCACTTAAAAGCCAATCATAACCGCTGGACATACCACCAATGTGCCATCACAGTGGAGACGCTAATTTCAGGCCGATGCATTTCCAACAATTGAATGCTAGGAAAACCCGAAAAGAAAGGGAAAGGGGGAATCCTGCGATCTGGATGGATCGATCACCCACAACATCCCAGTCGGTGACTATCTGTTCGCCCCCAATGCATGAAACAGGAGGAATTGAAGTAGACTGCTCTTGCCCTTTGCAGACAGAGAACCGCTGAAGAACAGGTCAAGATGAAGATGATCGTCACTAGCGATTGCCCATCATGATTTCTCTAAAAAAAGACAGAGAACGTGCCCGACAATCCCACCGTCAAAGCCAACCGTTGAGGTTCAGGGTCGTCTCATGCACGTAAGCAATGCGAGTGTTTTCTCAAAATGGGTCGCGATCATCATATCGCTGACCTGCGAAATCGTCACACTGGTGGGGTACAAGAGAGACGGTGAGAGACTCCCAGTACGGAGTACGGTAGTGTGAGTGTCGGAGATCACCTAGATTGAATGGTCGATTCTTCAATCATTCTCGCCCTCCAAGGAGTCCATCTCTTGCAGCTGACGCTGTAAAGCACGGGTAGGCCATCCATGCATCGAAGACATCCGGGTCAAGACTTGAACCAATTGCTCTTGTTCCTGTCGATCTGTGAATCGATCACCACCTAAAGTCCATTAATTTGAGTCGGCAACAGGCTCGGTAGAGGCGCTTACAGAGGTGAATGGCCATGCACCCAACGACCATCGCAGGGGGCACGGATAAATTTGCCAATGCTACTCCGCAAAGGGTCCACACCCCCTGACGAATCCGAAAATCGGCTTCTTGGACCGCTCGCCGCCGTAAAGGTCCAACGGTCGGGATACTTGGGTCGTGGACAGCAAGTAGCAGGCAGCCAAGCTCGATATACTGATTCCCGATAGCTGAAAAAGCACAAGAGTGGTCGGGTCAGTATATACCACTCCGTAAAACTTTCAGAAGGGGTTCACACCGGGAAACCTACCGTGCCAGGGGCAGCTATATCGAATATCCGGAAACGCAGCACCGACCTCCACTTTGTCAGTGCCTACAAAGTATGGGTCAAATGATGACGGCCGAGTGTCTCGCCATTGCTCGTTCTGCTCCCGCAGGTCCTCATGCACAGCCGCGGAGCGTGGACCTGACCCGAAGCAAAAGAGGAGAACATCGGCGCATTGGGCAATCGCCTGGTTGGCCCAGGCACAGTCACCCGCATCTGGGCCCAGGGCAGTGAACAAAGAATGCAAGGAACTCAAATCAATATCAGGAGCTTGCTGAAGACTCAGAGCATTGTAGATCTCCTGGCGAAGACCGCTCCAGTAAACCGCTTGGCGTAAACTTGGGGTTCTTGTGGCTGATGGTGGAGGACCCTGAATGAAAGCTTTGGTCCCGAATGAGTGACCACGAAGGTCCGAGCCTGCAAGTGGGACTGGGATCGTCGTCAATAGAGTCGACTTTTGAGACGCCGCCCATGGGGCTCCACCGGGACTTACCGTCGAATTCCTCCAGTAGTCTGAGAATCACGGTCGCAGCTAACAGGTCATCGTCCATCGTGACTCCGTGGTCGTTCAGTGCAGGGATCATCGTTTCCAGGCAGACCTGATAGTAATGGTCTGCCACAAAGGGGTCAAAACTAGTCATACAGCTAAGGTGCCGGGCGGACAGGGCCATTATTGCATTAAAAAGCGTATCGCAATACCGGGCACGGTATGGTATGTGGACGGCAAAATGCTGTTGCCGATCTGTGCAGTCGAACTGGAACATTGTCGTCAGATGAGCCGATTTCGCTGAGAAAAGAGAATTTTCGCGCAGTGCTCACAAAGGGTGCGATTTGATCGACAAAGTGCTTCAACAGATGGGCCTCCTCCGGGTCTCGAAGTGGCCAGGAACGCGTCCGAGGTCGTGCGCCCGTATTCGCCCCTTCCAAACGGGTGTATCGATTCTCCTCATAATCTAAGTGATGGTTCGTGGATTCGGTCGTTGACTGGATCGTGGAGGGCTCCTGGTGCCGAGATGGAGGCTCCGGACTGGCAGAGTCCTCCGCATTCAACTGCTCGGGGTCGCCGCTGCCCGACTCGAGGACAAAGTCCACTGTGAGAGTGTGTCATTATAGGCTCTTTCTTGGTCTTCGGACACGTCGGTTGTAACGAACCTCGAGGTGGTGGCTGTCAATCACGTTCGCATCAGTCAAATGATCCCAAGTTCCCAGGTTGTCTCTCGCGCATCTTACCCTTATCCAAACTTGATTGAGCGGAAATCGCGTCCGTCGATTCGCCGGCCTAAACGAGTGACCTCGTCTGGTATCATCGCGGGTGCAATTTCGATGAGTTTTCGCGCATCTCCCACATTGCGGTTGGTTTCCATCGCCTGTTCGAGTTAGACTTGATGCGTTCACGAAAGGCGGTCACACGTGCATTTATGGTGGAGAAGGCGACATGGGTCACTAAAATGATTAATTTTGCGGACCTTGGGGGTTCATTGAACGACTCCACTTACCAACATCGGAGATTCCTGGAGGTCATGATCTGATGCCAGGTGGGGAGAGGTGAAATATTTGAAAGGAGCTATTAAGGTGCGGGGTGGATTGTGGGGAACTCCATAAGCTGTCTTTGCCACCTACAGCAACCTTCAAGTTGGAACTTCAAGACGGAGCAACTAGTTAAATCTGGATCCTACTTTTGAGACTTTCAACTTCCAAGGTTGAAGTTCAAGCCGACTCGATCTCATGATTTTCAACATTTGAACTATTAGTAAGTTCAAATTTTCAAGAAGTTTCAGCCTCAGGCTGGAGGGCCCGGGCCTAGTATATATCTGCTAGTAGTAGCACTTCAAGTTCAAGTTCAATGTCAACTGGTTCAAGTCCAACTTGAAGTTGAACCTCCGAGTCTCCGAGTCCCAAGCCTGAGCCACTGCCAAATGGATGCCCAGGTGGGTACTATTTATTTTTTTCCTCTGGGATTTGTTAGACTGTTCATCTCCAGGGCTCGCCTTTATCGAGGCGACAATGACGTCGAACCCTCTGGGATATCTTCTGTCGATTCAGATGAGGTGACAGCCTTCGCCCCCCTGCGCTCCACTAGTCCAGTCTCAATGCCAAACAGCTGAGACATCTCCTCGAGGGTTCGTCCCTTGGTCTCCACTATAAGAGGCGTCAGGCTCTAGGTTTCTCGGGCCGTACAAACAAAATTGAAACAGAAGGAAAGATTGATAGTGAACCCACCTAAGCAGAACCGAACGAAGAAAAACGCGATGGCACAGATCCCAGAGTAAATGATGTAAAGACCCCATCCAATAGCATCGCCAATTGGTGGGCTTGCCTGAGCCACGATGTAGGTGCCTGCCCAGAGAGACGCTGTGCTCAAGGCGTTGCCCTTGGCTCTCATTGAAAGAGGGAAGATTTCGGCAGCATAAGTCCATGATCCCACGCCCCAACTGATGTTGAAAAACACATAAAACAGATATGGGAATATAATGATGGTATAGTTTGCGGGATCCCCAGGGTTGTGCTCCGCGTGGTATTGGAGTACAGTGACTATACAGAGGTTAGGAATCAACATTGAAATCGTCTCTTGGGAGCCAGAGTAGTGCATCAACGGTTTAAAAGGAGAAGAGTAGGTCACTTACTACCAATCATGGCGCCCATCATTCCAACGGTGCCAATTTGTAGCCACGTCTTGCGACCCAGTCGGTCGAAATAGAAGATCGGAATCCAAGCGAAGACGAAGAGTACAATGCCTACACCACCAGTCGCAAGATTGCGCGTGTGGGCGTCCTCGATCCCTCCTCGTTCAAAAAGAGCGGGCTATCCTGCTGATGAGCAAGCACTCTTGCCTCGGAGGAGAATCAACAGGTCAAAGTACTTACCGTATAGTAGAGAATGGAGTTTGTGCCCGTGACTTGCTGGAAAAATTGAACCGCCATTCCCAACAATGTAACACGCAAGACCGGCATGGTGAACATGTCCTTCCATGTGGCTTCGCTGACAAGATTTTCAACTTCAAATGAGCGCTGGATCTCCATCATCTCCAAGTCGGCTGCTTCAGAGCCATGGAATCGGGTGAGAACCTCGCGGGCGCATTCATGGCGATCCTGGCTGGCACTAGAAAATTCCGGCTTGTCAGCTTATTTTCAAGGCCAGACTATTGATTGGATCTTGAAGAGTACATACAGCCATCGAGGAGAAGGAGGAAGCCAATACCAGCATCCAACTGCCAGAACCAGCGCGGGCAAGATCTGAATGGCCAGCGGGATTCGCCACCAGTCATCGGTGTCAAGCAAGTTAAACCCGTAATTGAGCCAAAATGCGACAAGCTCTCCCAGGCAGAGAATCATCTGTTCTATTGCAACGATCCGACCCCGAATAGCCGGCGGAGAGAGCTCTGCTACATAGAGCGGAACACCCCCCGCACATACCCCCACGCCATATCCTAAAATAACTCGCCCAATAGTCTGATGAGAATTAGTATCATGATATTCAGTTGTGCAGGAGAAGGGGACTGGATGATGAGAGTTGAAGTTTGCCTCAATTTCCAACGACCACATACTATTTGAGCGATCGAATACGAGACGGCCTGCAGGATGGCACCGAGAATGAAAACCACACAAGCAAGGGCGAGAGTCCGCTCGCGACCGATGGGATCGGCGAGATACCCCAGGGAAATTGCCCCGATGAAACACCCCACGTCGTATAGCGAGACCACCATACCGGTCACCCCTAGTTCAATCATCAGCTTTCAATGTTCAGGGGCTCCCCACCGCTGCCCAGGTGTAGTGGATGTGCGAGGCCATGGTTCCAAGGGTGACTTGCATGAATTTTTCGGATGCATCAAATCAATCCATCGTTGATCTGCTACAATCACGCCCATCACCCCTTGATCATAGCCGAAGAGAAACGCCCCTAGCGATACAAAGGCAGTCACGAGATAGAGGTATCTCGGATTCCCTTCTCGTCTCTGGGATGAGTCAACACCGGCAGGTGGGCGAATTAATTTAGTTGGCTTGAGGGAGAGCATCATGCCGGAGACTGCAAGTCCAGCGATGAGCATCACAAATGCTAGCAAGAGCCATCCCTCGCTTATTATACATGACCAGGTCCAGCACATTTCCACATGCAACCTTGGAAGGTGGGGGATCTATGGGGGGAGTAAGAGTATTGACGCCAATATTGCAGTGATGTCCCCGCACATGTGATGTGCAAGGGGTCCAATTTGGAGAGATCAGCAACTTTAAGTTCACCTGCAGACTTTGAGTAGACTCAAGTGGTTCAAGTTCGAGTCGTATCAACTTGAAATTGTGATGTTCGTTGGCCCGTGCATTTAAATGAACTGGAATGCGGGGGGAGCTTGTTGACATCTGGAGTATACTAGGTAGTACTGGTAAAGACTATCTAGAGATTGACTCTGTCTATTACTTAGTACGAGCTACTGTGTATAAGGGAAAATTGAACCTAATGAGTCAAATGTCCATATGGTTCAGAACTCACTTGGGCGGTCCATTTCTGTCAACTGGGACTAGTGCGTATAGTTCAAATGTTCAAATGATGTTGGAATCAAAGTCTCTTTTTTTTCATGTTATAGTCCTCGAAGCAACATTTGAAATTAAAATGAATTATCAAATCAGAACCTTTCCCTACAGCCAGAATATGACCAAAATTGGCCCTGATTTTAAGCTCTACCACTTGAGTGGAGGACAACACGCCAAGACTTCAACTTGAAGTTGGTGTATATTGTTTTTGGGCTTCCAAGGCTTGCAAGGGGATGGGGCCAACATTCATCCCTGCAAGTGTGGCCTTTGCGGTTCAAGTTCAAGTTCACGCTCACTGGCATCAATCAACTCCTTACCTAGTCCCTCTCATGACCAAATCTTGAATTCTGCCAATCGTAGTCTGAAGACAGTCGACCTGGTGTTGAAGGTGGCAGTTTGCAATTTCAAGCTCATCATAGGTTGGCGCCGCCGGGCTTGGGCCTTCCTTGGCGTTCTTCTTGTCTCTATCGCTAGTATGCCAACAACTCTTCAGGAGTCTCCAAGCAGCTGCCGTTAGAAGTGCCGTGGTGGACTCTCTGTACCGGTCGAACCAGAGTTCGGGTTTCACTTCTCGCCTTTTCCAGTCGACATAATAAGTTGGGATTTCCTCTTGCTTGCACTTGTAGAAATTTGGGTGTGTCTGGTATGCTTTGCCGCGGAGCAGAGAGAGGTTGTGAAATTTAAGACTCCGAAAGGACATGGATGCCATCTCCTCAAAGCAGATGCGGGGGCTTTCAAGATTCTCAGGTTCGAATTTATCTTCTTCATAGTTCATGATGAAATGGTATTTCCAGATTGGCTCCTGGGGATGGGTACCACAGCCGAGAGCAACCCATTTAGTCATGATCAGAGCGATCTTAAAATTCATTGGTTGAATTTCAAGACACGCCTCTGTGTTACATCCCGCACATCTGTAGGTAATGAGAGTCTCACTTGTAGGCTTCAAGTTGAGCAGTCGTTGGATTCCAGCTGTCAGATCCGCAAATAGTATATGGCGACATACTCTAAGAACATGAGAAGGGTTGTTTGGAAAGTTCCAGTCGTTCACTGGCATGTCATCTGGATCCTTTGGATCGCCTGGAAGAGGGATCAAGTCACGTCCCGTACGAACAAGCATGATATCTTGCATTCGTAGGCAGAGTCCAAGATCAAGGTGACTAGGGCAAACGTGGGCCTCGCGGGAGAAAAGGGATGTAATCCCCGAATGGAATTTATCCGGGGCAAAATAGCGAACCTGAGTATACTGGAAAGACTTGGAATCGATTCCATATTGAGCGCCATACTGGAACGCCCTCATGGCCAGTTTGACATGGAAAAAACGGAACTGGCTAAGTGAATAGTTCTTAGTGCTGTGACTTTTGAAGACGTCGCCGGCGGACCTCGAGTCGGAGAGGCGAGATTCGCAGTATCTTGGTGCGCAGGGGTACCCTCCTATGTATTCTCCACTCATGCCAAAAAAACGTGAATCGGAGCCATCGCAACCATGAAGTAGATAGCAGCGAGAACAAGCGTAGTATTGTGGAAAGTCTCGTTCCAGTCGAGTCAAAATCAGAAGCTTGTCTTCCTTGGTGCACCCCATACAATTTGTCCATCGGGTGAGCTTTTGAAGTCGATGGTTGCAAAGAGAAAGGCAAGCTAGGTCGACAACTTCGAGATATTCCGTGACGATAAGCAATATCTCAGTAGGCAATCCAGAAAACGTATTGGCTTGGGTAATTTCATCATAGGGGCTGGAGCTGACTGGATCGTATCGGCCATGGAGGCTGTCGCTCAAGAAGGATCGCAAAGCGTGCATAGCGGCGGGGCGAGATACTAAACACCCTTTGAGAAGTAGTAGTCACTGATCGAAGCAGATTGGCACGCTGGTGGGGTAGTGGGAACATTTGAAGGAACATCTGAAGGATCTGGACCAGGGAAGAGAAGATAAACCAAGTCACGTTGAAGTCGCCGATCCGGATCTGGATGATTCAACAACAACTTCCAAGGTTCAATCTTGGAACCTTGGAAGGGAATGACTAAAACATTTGAAAGATCTAAAAGCTACCTAGGTAAAAACACACCTTTCTTCCTAGATTTTACTTCTTGGGTTCCAAGGTTTTCGTAATTCGGACTAGGTAATCAATATTGCCCTATGCCTGGATGTATACTACTGCATTCGATGTTATGTACATTCAAATGTTCACTGGCAAGTTCGAACCAGTTGACCCCTCGGCTATCCATATTTCTCGCTTGTGTCCAGAGGTCTCTCTTAAGGGGTTTTCTGACTCAAGTGCTGTCTTTCCAAACGTCTTCCCAAATAGGTAGCCTTCCCACCGTCTTTCTACCCTCTTTCCTGTCATCTTCTAAGTACTTATTAGAAAAACACCTAGGTGTTACCCCTAATACCTCTGGCAGCTTCTTATCTGTATTCAACTTGAAGAAGTAAGAAAATTCAAATGAATCGAAGATGCTCCTCAAGTAACAGACTCATTTTGTGGGCAGGGTAATATTAGTCTGACTACGAAAACCCGGCTAAAGCAGAAGTAAAAGGAACCCTGGAAGGGTGTGTTTTTAGTCATTCTTGGGACACTGGAAGCGATCCACTGAGTTATAGAGGATAAACTCTGGAGGCTAATTGAACAAAGCGGATTTTTGACTACCTTTTCAAGTTCAAATGTTGAAGCTCATTCAGCCATGCCGGTGGACAGAGTCTTGTCCAGCCTTGTCCGCAGGCCCCACTCGGGCACTTTTCAAAGGTTCCCTTCCAACATTGAATGTTCACTCTCTGTTTGCGCATACCTGGATCCTCAAAAACATCCTCCAGGGAGGTCCAGACCAATCTCAGTGCGCATGCGTTTCTTCATCCAATTTTCTCAACAGAACCCCATAAATGACCAACCAACCCGATCATACTATCACCGCCTCTCCGGCCCCCGGTCGTATAGTCATTGGAATCGATTTTGGCGCCTCTCACACTGCTGCTGCCTACGCGATATCAAGCAATGGGAATCGAGAGCCTGTTTTGCTTGAAAATTGGACCACGTGGACTGCATATGTCGATGCTGTAAAAAAGGACTCGATGATCAACACGGTTCTGTATTACGATCAAGACCAGAAAATACGTGGCTGGAGCGAAAAGAACGACGTTTTCGGGCCTACTGGACCAAAGCCTGGGATCCTGAGGGTTGAAAGTTTCAAATATGACATTTCTCCTCTACCAGATGCAGATCTGCCCAGCGCATTACTGCCTCCCGGAAAAACAGTGGGCGATGTTGTCGCTGATTTCCTGTGCAAGGTCCGAGAAAGCGTCGTATCACAAGTTGCAGCTGAATTGAACACGGTGAACGAGTCGATGACAATACAGTATGTGATCACCGTACCACTGTCTTGGAACAAGGAGGCTCTCTCGCGCTTTTCTGTTATAGCGAGAGATATCGGGTTCGGTACCGAAGGGAGAAATCTTTTGACTCTGGTGTCCGGTCCAGAGGCTATCTTACTCCAGGCTGTTTCCAGCGACCCCTCAAGCTTCGTGGTTGGAGATTGTGTTCTGGTTTCAGACTGCGGTAGTCATATTGCAGAGATGGTTACCTACGAAGTCAAATCAAAAGAGCCTTGGAAATTTGAGAGATGCACCGATGTCTCGGCAGGAACCTGTGGTACTCGTCAAGCTCAGCATTACTTTGAGAACATCGGTCGCGATAAAATTCGAAAGATGCGCTTGCCTGCCCACTCCGTGACTGCTAGGATTCCCCTTCGCAAAGCCCTCACTGTTTTCCAGCGGGAGATTATCCGAAAATTCTCCAAGGATGGTAAATTTGACCAACCCGAGCCGGAAGTTACATGCATGGACGAACGCCTAGGGGACATATACTTTGATATTGGCATTGAAGCAGATTTTCCTGAAGCCAGTATAGTTACAGGCTACTGGTGGTTCACCAGGGAAGAGATGATTTCTTGCTTTGAGCCTGGGGTGGAATGTTCCAAATGGCTCATTGATGAGCAAATTGCAGCGGCAAGAGTGCAAGACAAGATTCCAACGGTGAGTTGAATTCCACGTTTGATAGCCATAGCTCCTTTTACCTTCGAAGCCAGCTACGTTCATACACATGTGCAGGAACTAAATATGAGATAAATCCGCAGAGTTGTGTTCTAGTTGGAGCCTCGCTTACAACTCCATATGTCTCGGAAAGAATACATGCTCACTTGTCATCACATGCCAGTGGGCTTCAGATCATTCAGCCCGATATCGATTTGACCTGTGTTAAAGGCGCTGTTCGAACTGGTCTACAAGTAGTTGAAAGTCAGCCATTCAATTTCAATGTTGATGTCAATGTCAGTGTTAATCAGTGGCACTAGCACTTCCAAGGTTCTACTACTATCCTCCTTACCTAAATATTATCAACTTTGAATATTCCCGAGGACATATCAACTTGAATTCAACCTTGGAATCAATCGTTGATGGTGCCAATTCGCAGCGTACGCTCCATTTAATGGATGTTTCAGTGTTTTGTCTTCCATACTCATATGTAACAGGGAATTTTGCTTCAAATGTTGATTTGAACCTGCCCAGGTGCCAGGTGGGAACTCAAACTTGAATTTCCGAAAACATTGAATGAATCTTACTGGTAGTGTTCAAATGTTGGGAAGAGATAGTGAGGACTCGATTACCTATTTACAGGCCAAGGCGCCGGTTACGATAATGGAAGAATTTGATATTCGAAGCTACGAATTCACATGCATAACTCCATCTTATCTATCTGTTGACTGATATCATCCTTCCACTCGCCATGAATTCACGCCTACCATATACTTCAAGACATCCGGTGATGGTCCAAGCCCTCTGAGCGGGTCAGTAGCGCGTGCTCGCTGGGTTCGAGAAAGCAGGGTCAGTAGGGGAAAGACCGATAGAATCCGGTATCGAGCAAGGGGCACACTCTGACTAAAGGGATCTAACGGCGGACGGAAAACCAATCATCTCAGACTAGTTCCCTTGAACCTTTTAGCAAGCTGTTCACCGTCGGATTTGGGGGACGTGGAGCGGGAAGATTGGGTAGCGGGCGAATTTGACCTAGGTCTAAGGCCCCCCGCCGTGGGCCAGGGGCGCTTAAGGGGGCGCTCACCACTCTCGTGAAGGATGGTCATCAAGGTCGCCCAGCCGGGGGTATTCAATAATTGAATCCCATCCGCAGGGGCATGAGTTGTGGCGACCTGGCAGAGGAGGCCCTCTTCATCCTATTGTGCAATTGGTTAGTTCTAGGTAGACAGGGTGATGAGGGGTGCATGCAAACCTTGTTAAATGTAGAAAGGCCGTGTAGGAAGCACAAGAGCTGAAAGTCCGAGACACCCTGAATTGCCTTGTCTGGGTCATCGGGGGACATTAGCTTCTGGGCGACATGCCGCAGCTCCTGACCCTCGCCGATAACTTCGCGATTCGCGATGGGAAAGCGACTGCTGGTAAAGAGCGGGTTGGAAACCGTTGGAAAACCGTGCGTGAGTGTTACCAAAAGAAAGTCGACAGGGAAACTTGGCTTCGCGTTTTCTTGTACGCTGGCACCATGCTCATTGATGCGACGGAAAAAGACCTCAGGAATATACCTGGTCTTGCTGCCAATGTCTTCGTCCTCCTCGGACTGTACCAGCATGACAGAGGGCTCTGCAGACGGCTCCACGATATTCGCACGCACCATTTCGGTCGCTGAAACAGTGGCCTGGTATGAGCTAACGGCGATGGCGCCAGTCTCGTCGCCGCTCAATACACAGGTCACAAAATCCGAGCCAAAGCGTCCCGTTCGGCTCCATTTTGTGGCTTTCGGGTTCTGGGCCTGAAGACGGGAAGCAAAAGCAATCTCAAGAGAGGAAAGATAATATGAATCGATGTGTCGCTTGCACACCACAGAGCCATCGCCCTTGCCTGCATCAAGAAGGTCCGTGAAGATAACTCCAACCTTCTGAAGTCCACAAAGACGCGCCACCTCATCCACATCTGCTTCGTTATGCCAGTCATGAAGCGTCACGCCGTCGACTTCCCCCACCTGCGGAGGCTCGTAAATTGCCTGGACAATAGCTTTGACGCCCAGAGGCACTTCCTTGTATTCTTCGTACGTACCATAAAGAAAGCCGAGTCGTTGAGATCCCGATTTGCGCCAAAAGTCCAGCAATGAATTGATCAGGTCCGGAGTGGAGAATTCAACATGATCGACCATGCGAAATTCCTGGGGCTGTAGACTGATAGCGCTGGGTTGACATTTGGTACAGATACCCTCAGGCCACGCAGGGTGTCCTGATGGGCAATCACGCCGTACTCGGTAGAATGGTTCGCTCAGTGGTGGCATGAAGGAAGCTCCAAGCTCAGGTTTGTTGGTGGCAGCATTGATCTTACGCAGATAGGAATGAAACGAGAGATGCTTGATCTTCTTTTCTGACAAGTAATTCGCATCATATGGCTCCAGCGGCATGCAGTAGTCACACATGCCTTTCGGGCCATGCTTGCACATGCGTTGATCCTTGTTTCGCTTGATCTTGCCATCTGTCTTGTCCAATAAATCGTCTAGCGCCGATTGCTTCACTACGTCCCATGGGTTCTTGATATTAACGGTAGGCGATGTTGGCTGCGCACGGATGGGGACTGTCTGTTCATTGGGCACTGCATGGCCATTTAGTCGACGTGCAGAGGATGTTGAGGGTTGTCCGTTCGAATGGCCATTTGGGAGTGCGGCTCGGTCTGTGTACCCCACAAAGAGCTTATCGCCGTGACTGGAAGGAAAAATTTCAATGTCAGTCATAGGAATTGAACATCAAAGAAAAAGTGTCACTGACCTGAGTCCAACTTGTTCGATCGAAACTCCGCCCAATGTCTGTAGCTCTCTTTCTTCACCACCGGTACCTATTGGCTTATTCGAGAGGGTGAGGGAGGTCGGTTCAACATCTGACGGCAAGTTTTCAAGGATCTATATCAAAAGGTTAAGAATCTCAATACCGATATCATGCCCGCTAACATGTGTTCAGGCGTACCTTGTTTTGTAGGGTAGCAAAGAGATCGCTGGGGCTGACGGAGACTCGGAATTGCCCGTTTCGGCTCTCAAATCGCAAGAGCATCGGCCGGGCGGCCATCTTTGATCAACTAAAAGAACAATTATTGAGGAGAGATGGGGGATGGAGGGGAATAGGAAAAAGCAATTAACGCGTTTGAAGGAGGTGAAGAAGATGATGGAAGTTGGATTCGGTTGCTTTGGAGCTCCCACTGCAGGTCACGTCACAGCTTGCGGGCGGTATGGTCATACGGTGACATCTTCCCCGCATAAACTGGCAGAAAATTAATGTAATTTGAGTATTAAATTTACACCCAAAAATACCAGACCAAATAAGAATTCAATGTTGAATAGCTTTCAAATTTCATATCTAGCTAGATAACATCGCTTGAAATACTTTGGACTGAATTTTGATACCTAAGTCCTTAATGCTGGAGAGCAAGGCCCAGCTTAATTCCTCATTCCGAGGCCCGGCGGTCCCCTACTACTACTACTACTACTACTACTACTACTACTACTACTACTACTACTACTACTACTACTACTACTACTACTACTACTACTACTACTACTACTATTTTACATATCGCTGGAGCCGGGCAGTGGCTCACCATTGAATGTACCCAGGGACCTCAGGCTGCATACGTACTACACTGGAACTTGAACTTGAATCTAGTACTAGGTAGTAACTCAAGTGCTTGAGCTTCAAGTTGAAATTCGATAATGGGCTAGTCTTCGAAATACGCAAATTTAATAACCAAGTAAAAATTCTCCATTTACTAGTACTAGTAATAACTAGAACTGTCTTCTAAGGATAGGTAAGGTCATAGATCCGTGTCATTATAGTCGAAACAGCCGTAGAACGCCATTCACGCAAACCCGCAAGTAGAAAAAAAGATTAAAGGACTACAAAGTTCTGGATTTCCAATCACATAATAGTGCATTTCTTGGGCAATCCACAAGGTCCTTCGCTGCTCTTCTCCTTGACTGCTGGCTGGGTGGCCTGCTCAGCCTGCTGAGGGGCAGGCTGCGCATCAGACGTCGAGTTATCGGGCTTCGACTTGCCACTGCCATGCAGTCACTGGTGGGCCTTGGCAACGGTCTCGTAGAAAGCCTTGCCTTGGATCTCGGCGATCTGCAATTCAAGTTCAGTGGGCTGGCGGGAGCCATCAGCGGCCTGTGATTAAATTGTTAGCGGTTATTCGTCCAGTCCAAATCATACTTCTTGCGAATACTTACAGCGAAGGTACCGGCACCCCAGGGGCTACCACCGTGGATCTCCTCAAGGTTGGACAACTGAGGGAAGGCGTACTTGTAACCCAGAGGAACGTAGACAAAGCCGTGGTGAGCGAAGGTGCTCATGCTGGCAATAGCAGTCGACTCCTGGCCACCTCCGAGGGTACCAGTCGAGATGAACAGACCAGCGTACTTTCCAGCGTAGCCACCAGTGGCCCAGATGGAACCAGAGGCATCCCAGAAGGTCTTCCACTGAGCGGGGAAGTTTCCGTAACGAGTGGGAATTCCGAAGAGAACGGCATCGTACTGCAGGAGGTCGTTGGGCTGGGCAACGGGGTAGCTGGACTTGGGAGGGGCGTGCATCTTGGTCAGGACCTCCTCGGGGAGGGTCTCACCAATCCTAGATAATACAGTTAGAAGAGAGGCTTTGGGAGAGGCAATTGAGAAAGCTCCACGTACTGGTAGATGGTGGCCTCACCACCAGCGGACTCGATACCCTTCTTCTCAGCCTCGGCCAACTTCTGGATGTGGCCATACAGCGAGTACTGCGAGAGGGACGGAAAGGATTAGTCAATTGGTCTCCGTGCCGTAGAGGAGATAATAAGCCTTGTAGAGATAGTACGTACGAAGACAATAGCAATCTTGGGAGCCATTTTGAGATGTGTTGAGGTGGGTATCGCCGGAGACTGGGAGAGTACAAGTGATTGATGAATGGGTGGTAAGCTGGCGGGGAAGACAAGGACGCTTTATAGTAGTTCTCATAACCCCACCTCACTTTCAATTTATTACCTCCCAACTTTTTTTTTCAAATTTAGCAACTCAAAGGGTCTAGGTGGTACCTCTGGGCGCCATAGTATGGACTATGTGGCAGCTAGTACCGATTCGCAAGCTTAGCAACCTTTCAAAGCTTCGCAATGCCCCATCAGTAAGAGATGACAGAGCGACGGAATACGTTAATTGGTGGATCCGACTCCACTCGGGTCTACACGGATTTGGTCGTGGTTAGTCGAGTCTGACCGATCTCTGACAAATGACAATATAATCACCATAGACCACGTTGATCTCTGCAATAATTCCGAAGTTCTTCGATGAATCAGCGCGGAATAATCCAACCTCATTCTTCATCATCCGGTCTCAATTGATTATGTTTGCAGCATGCTGGTCCCCCTTTTTTTTGTGTCGGTCTCCAATTCTGCACATGCGTACTAGATCATGATGTCATGGACTTTATGATGCGGAACATTCTGGCATTCTTGACGAGCGATTACAAGGGTGGAAAACTCCCAGTGAGATTGCCAAGCATTTGGATGTCTGGGTAACGAGAACGGTTGGGTATGCAGGGTCTAACCAATAAAACGGCGGGGCAAGCTCCTTCTCCCAATTGCAGTCCATTTGGAAGGGGGGAAACTACCGATAAAGTCCAGGGTCAGGTTCAAATCGAGATAAGGTTAAATTGCTTTGTGGTACGGTGGTGCGTTGGAGAACCACCATAAAATAACGTGGGTATCATAAGAGACAAGCTTGGTAAGAATGGCAACCCCGAGATCAAGAAGAAATCAAAAATGGGGAATGAAGCGCACAATCAAAAATGAAAAACGAAAAAAAGGAAATAAAATGCAAGCATGAAATGTCCCTCGCGCCATGTAAATGCAGCTCCGAAAGATCCAATGTGTAGCTCCCTCAAACTCCCTCCCCCCTTCAGTGCTCCCAGCATTAGCCCCTGCCTCGACCGCGGAATCGCCCTCGCATGAAGCCACCGCCACGTCCACGTTCGTTGCGCCATTCTCGTTCTCGCTCCTTTTCGCGCTCTTGTTCTTCTCGAATCAGCGCCCGTTCGTGCTCGAGTTCTTCCTCGGTCTTCTCGGTTCGAATTGTTGGTGGGGGTAGGTTCTCCGTCCACCGCGGGTGCGCATCAGCGCATGCTTTGCCCTCGGGACAGAACCCGGCAAGGTAAAAGAGACACAGGCGGCGGCGAACGTGACGTTTTGCACAAAGGGGTCCAAGCTCGCAAAATCCACGGTCGTAGTGCTCACAGGGTGGGAGGCGGGCTTCCTCCCGAACATGTTGGTATAGACAGTCGTCACCGTTGGGGCAGTATCCGGATCGAGAGAAGGATTGACATTCGGGCATGCGTCGTAGGTTGTATTCGTGCAGATACTCGCACTTCAGTCCTTTCTTGCAGAGCCCCTTGAGGAAATGCTTGCAGACCAACGAGCCGTGCGTTGTCGACGGTGCAAGGCCTGAGGCGGTAGTCGTCGAGGTGGTAACACGTGAAGGGGTTGGGTGTCGGTCAGGACAGGCTGGTCCAAGGGGACAATGTCCTTCGCCGTAGGCCTTGCAGACAGGTACATCGCTTGCAAGACCGAATCCGAAACTTTTGCGCAGGAAGGGTGTGAAAGAAAAGTCATCGTAGCTTGGGTCGCGCGTAGCTTCGGCAGACAGAATGCCTGCGGCCACACTTTGGATATCGGCTGTCATAATCGTTCAAGGGCGGGCAGACGTTGATGATGTCTGTTATGAGCTAGCAGAGCATAAGGTTGCCTGAGATGGTCAGGAGATAGCAGCGAACAATGCGCGATCAAGTTCATGGAAGATGATTACTGAGGTAGCTTCAGTCTTTTGTTTGATCGGTTTGCATTCAAGTGAATGTGCTTAGTAATTGCTCACACTCCACCAACTGGCAACGGTAGAATCTAGAAGATTCAATAATCTATTCTACGATACTTCATTATCACATTTAATTGCCCAACAAAGTTTAATAATTCGTAAGAAATTCCTGTTAGCTACGGTGGTAAGCTGGCCTTTTCTGGCTTAGGTGGTGTTTGCCGATTGTTTCAAAAGCTGTAGCTGTTGGTCCATGACATCGTGCACCATCTCCTCCATGGAACGCCACTCCATTCCCAGTTCACGTTCTGCCTTGGAACAATCCACCTGCATGAAAGGTATCAGGGTATGCCCATTCATGGCTCTACTTGTCTTCGCCCCTGAGTCAGGATAGTCACGATGAACAATATCTGCGACTTCTTGCCATGTGGCTTTGTTTGGAGCCAGCACATAACTCGAGCCGTGAAGTATCTTGGGATCCAAAGCTTTAAGGTGAGCCTCAATAACATCCTCAATATGCACACAATTCAGACTAGCAGCCTGAATGCCTTCCATGATAGCATGCCAAAATCCCCCATTTGAGGACAACATGACTGCCTCCGGTGTGGTTTGCAGGGGATTTCTCCCAAAGGTAAAGCCTGGATGAAGAAACACGCAGCTGTACGAAGGGTTATTGTCTCTGCAAAATTCTTTAGCAGTTTTCCTAGCCAGCAGTTTCGAAGCATGGTAGAGATTGAGGGCAGTTGCTGTAGAATCGTGATCAATGGTAAAGTCTGCGGCCTCGTCCACTTCAAGATTCCAACCATTGTCTTCTATTGTACATGTAAGCTCATCCGAGTCTATACACAAAAAGTGACATGTCTATGAAATTCAAGTGTTCCAGAACTAACCTCTGACAATCCCACCAGGGGGCACTCCAGCTAGGGGAGTGAGCGCAGCAAGGGAGGAGGTGATAACAACTTTTTTGATCGTTGGCACCCTGGTGGCCTCCCGAAGAAGCACTGTAGTTATGTTCACGGCCGCAGAAAAGTAGTATTCCCTGTCGGTGCAATGAGGTACGGGAGATGCTATATGGATGACGTAGTCTGCTCCATCTAACTGCCCCCTCAATGCCGTCTCGTCTGCCAGGTCCTGGACAAAGACGAAGTCCACCTGGTCATGATATGGAGCAAGCAAAGTTGATAATTTCTGAGATGGCCGCCGAAGGCATAATCGAAGCCGATATCCCCGGTTGAGTGCTTCCACCGCCACGCTGCTGCCAATGAATCCAGACGAGCCAGTGATGAAGATCAAGTCGCCAGGCATATTACGGATCAAGGGACTGGAAAAAAAGATATCAGAGCGGCGAGAGACCTCCGCGGCTAGATATCGAAGGATTCAAAAGTCTTCAATTATTCGATGATTGCTCCTGGGGTTGAGGCGTTATTTCAATAGCTACCCAGTGTCCAGGTAACATTGAATGGCCTAGATATTTCGCTGTTTCAAGTTCAACATTCAAATGTTTGAAAGGTCAAATGCAGGATTCCAGAGGGAACCTTTATAAATTTCACTTGCAGCACTTGAGCCTGCGACATCTGGACTCGGATGAATCATCCATATTCAACATTCGAACCTTCGGAATATCGTAAAAATCGCCTTGGGGCACACAAGCCTGATGTGAGCTTAGTCAATAGCAGCCGGACTTCAAATGTTGCGATGGAGCAAACATCTGAAGTCGCACAAGAGCACTTGAGGTGAACATGAACTTGAATTCGCGCCATGATACATAGTCTTCCAAGGTTGCAATGCGTCAAATGTTCCGAGTCCAATGTACCACGCACGTGCTTATGTACCTTTGGAACATATACATTCATGTTGACACGGGCTTGGAAGAGCTGCCAGTACCTGTGTATGTAAGGCTCTCCGAGTCGGCGTTCAGGTGCTGGCCACATGCACTCGCAGGTGAGGGCTGAACATATGCCAGTGCACATGTGTAACGAACATTGAAGTGCCAGCGGTCTATTCAAACATTTTGCTTGGGCAACACTCCAGGGCTTGAATGATCTTCAAGTTCAACCCGACTCGGAGCGCTTCAGACTGGCAACTTCAAATGTTCAAGCCCGATGTTTTGTTCAAGTTTCTGAGAGCATCATGATGATGGTCCGAGTCACTGCCAGTTCAAGTGATTCAAACATATCCATGCCAGTGTAGTACAGAATCATTGTGACCATAATACCTTGAATGCCACCAAGTCCAGGCCCCATCGTCACCGACATTTGAAGGCTTCAAATATTCGATGCGAGGGCCGTGGCCAAACATGGTTGACAGTTAACCAGTTTCGAATGCTATTCCAAGCCAACAGCTCCGAGTCGCGGGGATCTCATTTCAAAATTTGCCCCATGTCAATGCTGCCGCTTGATAATTTTGCACAGGCAGTTTACAATCATCGGGCTCATTTGCAGTTGACACCGAGAGATCGTAACATTGGAGGCTCAACGCCGCCAGGGCTCAAAATTCATGGTCGCACCGAGTTGAGAATCAGTCGTAATGGTAATTTGGCAGCCTATGTAAGCCTCCATGTTGAAAATCCGGAAGATGTTGATTGGCGGATGTATAACGGCATACATAATACAAGACAGAGCTCCGTCGATCGGGTTGGGGGGTTGGGTTAAAAAAGGGGGGCGCTTAGTGTCGTCAGCATTGACCAACGTGCTGACTATTCTTCGCCTTCCATTCGCTGGCTGCCACTTGTCTCGGTTGACTTGCTTGTCACTTGCATGAAACATTTCGCGGGGAAGGAGTAAGGGGTTGGTTCCCATTCCCCGGAGCACCGCCTCGCCCTGGATCGTCTGGACCAATCGCTGTTCGCTGCACGCGACCCGAGCATCGAGCCCAGAAGAAAAAGGAACGGCAGAGAAAGGGGAATGAAAAAAAAGCAAACATCGGCAGACCAACTCGGTGCTCATGGCCTGGCCTTCGGTCCACTTTGTTGGAGAACGCCCCGTTCAAAGTCCCCATAAAAAGTATCTTCCACGATACTGACGCCGTACCCGCCTACCTTAGCTGAGTCTCTGGTCCCATATTGAAAGGAGGGGGAGGTAGAAAGAAGGGTTGCCTGGTGCAGATCTAGCGCTATGATCCGCAGAACTCTGAGCTTTGAAGAGTCTGGTACATGTCGATCCACGTGCCGGGCCCAAGTGGGCAAATTGGAGGTCGCATGATCACGCTGACGGGGTCAATCTCACCGCACGTCATATGTGGACAGTGGACATAGTCCGGAGTACTGCTCAGGCCCATTGAAGATGAGCCTAGTCAAGGCACATGTGCAGTAGGGCGGTCCATCGCGATCTATTTCGTCTCGAGTGAGCACTTGCCAGATTGGCATTGGTCACGGCGCTCTGCAATTGGTTCCATCGATTCTTGCTGCGATGAAGATCCTTCAAAAAGAAATTTCCCCAATTTTTTTTAAGAAAAAAACAAAAAGAAAAAAAAAATGTCCATCGTGCAAAAAAGGCCCGATTCCTGGTCTGTATTAGCCTGCATTCGCCCCGCACCGCATTGTCCTCGCTGACGGTCACTTTCTCAGGCTCGGATGCATTCAACAGGTTTATGCGGATGGACCGTTCAGTGGGGTCAGAAAAAAAAAAGAGGGCGCCTCCACGCCTCCACTTTGGGGGCTCATCGTTTCCTGCGTGAATCTCAATCTCAGCTTGGGCTAATATGAAGGAAGATTGTCCAATCGTGCGATTTCCATAACCAAGACATACTCACATCCACGTGACACATTCCCGAACAGGAAACACCGCCAGGGAAGGTTCGCTGCCTTCGCATGCTTTTTAATTCTTCAATTGATCCTGCCCAGCCACGGTGCTGTCCTCGGTCTCCTTCATTGAAGTTTTCCGACTCATCTCCCATGATTTCAAGCGTGGGATGAACCAAAAAAACTAAGACATGTTCTCCGCTGCTACAAACTTCTTTCGCCGACGGCCCGTGGCCGTGGCTGACCCCGCCATCTCTCCTGTCCCTGCCTCTACTGGTACCTATGAGGTACCCTTATACACAAACGCCGCATACTATCCGAACTGGAGGATTTATCGGAAACAGCCTCCATCCTCCTTGCGATTGGGCTTTATTTCACATGTATTCTACTCATTTGCTTGGTATGTCAACAACCAATCAGCATTGGGCAGGATTAGAGATAAACAATACGCTAATCTAGATCTGGCGTTCTTGCAGGGTTAAAGAAGATGGCACAGTTTATGTAAGTGAACATGTCCTTCCCTTTTCAAATCATACACTGGGCACCTAGTCCTTGATCGTTGGCCCTGACTCGGATGTGCTAATGAGTGATTGCGATATAGCTGAGTGATGAGTGGGCTGATACTCAAATGCCGGTGGATGGCACGGAGGGCTGCCTGCGCGCTTTTGTTCAACTGAAACAGCAATACTCTCAGCTGCGGGTCATTCTTTCTGTTGGCGGCGGTGGGAAAGGTAGCGAGCACTTCGCAGCTGTGGCTTCCAGTCGAGAACGAGTGGAGACCTTCGTCCGTACGGCGCGAGAGCTGGTTGACCAATTTGGATTGGATGGTATCGATGGTGAGTTGAACGAAGAGCCCCTCTCTATCTCGCCCGAAGATGGATTGTTCTTTCAATCTGAGAATGGAATATTTCTGACGCACAGTCATGGCAAATCAGTTGATTGGGAGCACCCTGCCGATCCTAAACAAGGGAAAGATTATCTCCGTCTCCTTGCTCGTCTACGGGAGGTTTTACCGGCCCCTCGTTATATTCTCGCCACTTGTCTACCGGCAGGTCAATGGGCGCTCGAGCACATTGATCTTTCTGCAGCGCAGAAGTACCTCGACATGCTAAACCTTATGACTTATGATTTTTCTGGGCCATGGGAAGCCGAGACTGGCCACCAAGCCCAACTTTACGGCACTCCTACATCTTGCTACCTATCGGTATCCTATGTCTTGTCGCAGGGCGTGCCCTCTCGCAAACTGAATCTTGGGATTCCAACATACGGCCGCTCGTTCCTGAATAGCAATGGACCAGGTCAAAGATATACCACCTGCGGCGGCGAGGATGGGGTCTTTGACTACCGCGACCTGCCTCGACCGGAATCGCAAGAAGTCTTGGACAACCAGGCTGGAGCTGCGTATTGCGTTGGAGGAGATGGTGGGTTCGTTACTTATGATATTCCTGCCACAGTTCAGCAGAAGGCACAATTGGTTACCACCACCAAGCTCGGCGGGCTTTTTTACTGGCATATTTGCTCCGACTCTCGAGGCCCGCGAAGCCTGATTGAAACCGGATATAACACGTTGCATGAGATGTAGGTAGCTAGCGAAGCCGAAGATAAAAATACCCCTATTGTGTTTTACTATGGGAACGGTTCAAAAATGAGGAATCCCCACATGCCCAGGTGTGAATTGAAGTCTTCAAATGTTTCAACGTTGTAACAGCAGGACTCATGTAACATCGCACATGTGGTTTTTACTTGAAGGTGGCATAGACACAGGTTGAAGTAGCCAGCATTGCTTACCAATTCCTGAGTGCATACCTTGGCATAAGAAGACATGTATCTAATGCAAAGTTGTGCAAAGTTGTGTCAACGGGTGCATTCCAAAATTCCGATCATATTCAATGTTACATGTAATACTGTGCTCGGTGATTCTACGGTGCTTCCAACCTTGGGGGGTTAACCCAATGTAGGTGGGATCCACCAGAAACGCGCATGCGACTAAGCTCCGAACGCCGAGGTCCATTTCACTTGAGCTGATTTATACCCCGGATAAGCTTCCCAGCGCCCCTCCCCAACTTCAAGTTGACGTTCTGGAACCTTGGAACTTCCAGACTTGAATTTTATTACCCCAGATTTCACCCTTGAACTTGAATCTTGATTAATCTTGCTTCCCTCAACCTTTGAAATATGGCATCGTCTAAGCCTGCGACGGCAGAGAGTGGGTATATCACCCAACCAGCGGCATTGGAAAATACCTTTACATCAGACAAGTCTCTCCAACGACTTTTAGAATGTAAGAAGTCTTCGATGTGATACCAAAAGCTTCTTCTCTGATCGAATTATAGGGTACGTTCCATCTGCAATCCGCCGGTCCGCCGAGCCCCATTTCACTCAGCTCGGTGGCGAGGCAGTATCTGAACGGGTACGGGAATGGAGTGCGGACGCAGAGCGCAACCAGCCCATCATCAAAAGTCATAATGTGTGGGGAAAGCGATATGATTTCGATCGGCTGATCACCACGGACGGTTGGAAACAACTGGGGCACTGGGGTGCTCGTAACCGCATTGTTTCAGCAGGATACGACTTGTCTCTGGGATCACATCGCAGAACGATTCAATACACATTGTGAGAGAAGAATGCCAGACCCGAGCTTAACCATATGGCCACTGACTGTCGGCTCTAGAAACTATCTCTACTCTCCGTCTTCAGGCCTATATTCTTGCCCAATCAGTATGACAGATGGAGCTGCTTTCATCCTGTCTTCAAGGATCGCCAGATTGCCTTCTGGGCATCCATTCCATGCTGTTTTCAAAGCACTGGTCTCTGAAGGTGAAGATCATTGGACCTCAGGACAGTGGATGACAGAGAGAGCCGGTGGAAGCGATGTGCAAAACACTGAGACTTGGGCAACTTACTCTCCGTTATCCAACCCATCTGGGTCCGACCCTCTTGGCGAAGGAGATTACTTGATTAGTGGGTTCAAATTCTTTTCTTCTGCGACCGATGCCAATGTGGCCCTTTTACTTGCGAAGACCCAGTCGGGAAAGCTCAGTACCTTTTTGGCTCCTCTGCGAAGAACCGTTATCGATGAAAATGGTTCTCCACGTCAAATCTCTAACGGTGTGAGAATTCATCGCCTCAAGAACAAGCTGGGAACAAAGGAACTGCCGACTGCTGAGCTCGAATTGAAGGATATGCGAGCGCATCTGGTTGGCGAACTGGATCAAGGAGTGGTTACTATTGCGCCGCTATTAAACGTCACTCGCATCCATACCTTTGTTGGCTCACTTTCTGGCTGGCGCCGGGCCCTCAGCATTACCAAAAGCTTCGCCAAAGCTCGATCCACCGTCGGTGAGCCTTTATGGCTGATTCCCATGCACCTGCGTCTTCTCGCAGACCTGGAAGTGAAGCATCGCGGTGGCATGAATCTTGCCTTCTTTACAGTTGCGCTTATGGGTCTCGTGGAAGACAATGTAAAGCAGCCGTCGGAGCTACCTCATTTACCTCGACCTGGCAAGGAAGCGAATGTTGTTTTCCGAACTTTGACAGCTACCTCCAAGGCAGTAATTAGCAAAATGGCTGTCGCAGGTATTCAGGAATGCCAAGAGGCGATGGGAGGTGTGGGCTACATGGACGAGCCCGATGAGCCAGAGTTCAACATCTCGCGCATTCTACGCAATACTTCTGTCAACTCCATCTGGGAGGGAACTACAAATGTGTTGGCAAGTGAGATGGCTAGATTCCTCTTGAAAGCAAACAACCTGGAGATATTTAGCTCGTGGCTTGATCGCACACTGGCACTGATCCGGACAGAGGATCTACGAGTATCGTTGACTGATGCATGGGGGGCATTGAGAGCCCGATTCTCTCCCAAGAACCAATCACCCGCGACCATTGTTTCTGATGCTCGCCGATACATGTTTACTCTAGCTTGGATTATCAGTGGTGCGCTCCTCGCCCTTGACGCCGAACGCGACACCAACTCTGTGAGCATGGAGATTGCCCAGCGTTGGATCTTAAGAGCCGAGGGTGGCGTCGGCGATTTGGTCTTCCATGACATTGTTACAGTCAAGGGTAAAGATGCCCCTGCAAATAGCGATGAGCACCTAGAATGGGACTGCCGAATCGCATGGGGTATTGAACTTCCAGCAAACCGCGCTTCTGGCCATCGATCCCTTCAAAGCCACGGATCAAAGCTGTGATCCTACGACGATCGCCTTCAATATTGATCATGTGAATAGTATATGCTGCGATTGTATTCAATGATATTCGAGTTAGTATTATCTAGTAAATGCATGTGTGCACATGTGGCTAGGCCAGGTGCTCTACAACCCTGAACTTGAACATCCATGGATGTACCTCAAAGCTTCGAAATTTGATGAAGTTAACATTTGAAATGAATCCATATGTCAAAGTCCTTCAGCCCCAGAAAGGTTCGAGTACTACTTCCAGTTGTAGTGAAATTCCCTTTTGCCATTCATAAAATCGAGATACTGCTAGTACATGGCTTATATCTTAGATGCTCGATATCCAGTAGACGCAGTCGACGGCAGCTCAACGCCCCAGACTATCCGAGAATCCCACTCAGTGCGCTCCTTGTCCGTAGGCAGGTTGTTTTCATATGACACCGATTGTTGATAAATGAGGTCTGTAAATGCGAACTCGCCGGACACTCCCTGGCCATCGAGAATCCACCTCCGAGCCACCTCAAAGGCCACCTCGTCATTGTCTCGCTCAGCGTCCAGAGCAAGCAAAGTGCCACACACCAGCCAAGCAAGAGTGAACATGATCTGGCGCCCCATACCAAGAGCAGCAATTAGCCCGTGGTTTGAGGCACCGGCGGCAAGTTTCAACTTGAGTTGAGTCCAAACATTCAGCAACTTCGATCCCAACCCCTTGGCCGAGACTTGGTTTATCGCATCAAAAATCCAAAGATCAAAAAGCGTCAGATTCTTCGGCTTTGTCAAATGTCGCACTGTTTCGCTGGCCAGCACATTCGTGGTTCCTTCCCAAACACTGTTGCTAGCGGTATCACGCCAGAGTCTACTCACGTTGAACTCGGGCTCTTCGGGTTCATCTGTTGTTATAAACCCATATTAGCAAATCTCGTAGACTTGAGACAATTGAGATATACTGACCAATGTAACCCACGCCACCCATGGCCTCCTGACATTCTTGGAAGGCCAGTGTAGCAGATTTACAGATGACTGCTTTGGAAGTTGATGTGAAAGCTCGCAGCACAACCTGTGCCGCATCGGGAGACTGGGCCAGCTTTGCGAATACACCGATGGGCTTCTGAGGAAACCCGTTGTCGACGTAACTTAGCAGCGACGAGGTAAAGAAAGCAAGTTGCATCCACCCTCGGTGCTTCACCTCCAGCTGGGATAAGACATTCAAATGCATAGGGAACGTCCATAGTTCCTGATCGATGGTCGTGCGGGCTCGAGCAAATGTCTTCGCGATGTCAAGGGCACGTCTGAGACAGGAGAGCGCAGTTATGAAGTTATGCGTCCGCGTGGTATTGAGTAAAAGGGCAATTGTCGCAATTCCGCGATCTTTCGCGCCAACCAAGTGCGCCCGCACGTTCTGAAGCTCAACCTCTGCAGTAGGAAGCTCTTTTGTGCCCATCTTGTTCTTAAGCCGATGGATACGGATTCCATTAGACACTCGCTTGGCCTGTCCATCCGCATCAATGATCGTCTTGACTGTTGGGGCCACGAAAAGAGACAGTTCACCAGAATCAGTCTTGGCTAGGAGCAGCACGATGTTACAGTCAGTAGCACTGCAGAAGAACTTGAATCCAGACAGAAGATAATCGCCCTCTTCGATGTTTCCGAACCGACCAGTCTTGGTAGCGAGGGGTGAGTATACAGCAACAGTCTCACTGTTACGTACATCACTGCCTCCAGGACGCTCCGTCATCCACTGTGCTGATATCCAGTTGTTTTCACGGGCGATGAGACGAGCATACAGCTCGTGGAAGGGGTGATCAGGAGGTAAATTGGCCAGCTGGTGTCGGATCAATCGCGCCGCACCAGATGTCATCGATACCGGGCAAGAGTATGCTGCAGAAGAAGCCGAGAAAATGTAATTGCTAAGTAGGTCAGTGAGCCAGATCGAATCGAAAATGAACGATGTGGTGGTACTTACAACGCATGTTGAACAATTCGTCGCTGTGATCCAAATTCTTCCTCATATCCAAGTCCAACAACACTTAAATTCAAATTTCACGATTAGACCTGGACTTGGACACGGCACTTCAGATAGGGAGGTGAAGTTCCTAAGGAAGAGAGACAGGTATTGCTCACCCATTCTTGATCCCCCACTTGCCCAATTCCTTCCATCCCACACTCGTCACCAATCGGTCTGCGTCATATCGTCCACCCCATACATTGTACTGCTTGACATAGGGCTCTTGCTTTTCTGCATTCCCTATGAGACTGTTGATGTCTTCGGAGATCGCATCCCGACCAAACTTGGTCAACTCGGGGGTGATTTTGGCGAGCACATCGTGAGGGAGATGCCCTGTTACGACATAAGTAAGTGAAATATCAACCACGAAGCCACCTGTCAGCTCACATACAATCTAATATCCGCTGAAGAACTTTGTCCGATGTTGCTGGATTTTCCAACGCTTTTGGAGATAGGATAAACCCACTCTCCACCGTTGATGGCGACAACTTGAATGGCAGTGACATTTTGTTAGATGCTCAAGTTGTACTGACAATTCCCTCAGGAGCACCAACTACACGAAGCTAAGATAAACATCTCTTATATCGGTCTTACTTCAATTCTTCCATCCTGTCTGCGGGGTTCGCCACGGCTTGGACCGACAGGCGACGTGCGAGATTGCCGATCAATAACACCGATTATGACCGACAACCACCGAAAACAGCCGGAGGACTCGTTTTCGCGCTTTGTCCACTACACTTCCTCGTCATTTGCGGAGCAATACAGCAGCTATACAGTGGTGGATGTGTGCATCAGCCGTGAGGACACCGTGTGTTGACTGAAGTCGTATGCAGATCCCGACCACCGAGCGGTTATTAATTGCCATTTTGCCGACAACTCCATGACAGACTTAACCCCCGTCACAGCCAGGAGTTCAGGCTGAAGTATACTTGCTTTTAGATTTTTTTTTTCTTTTGCGGATTCGAATCATGGCTATCGCTCCGTCGAATGACAATGGCACAAAGCCCAGTCCTA
Source organism: Penicillium sclerotiorum (assembly GCA_911649655.1). NCBI lineage: Eukaryota > Fungi > Ascomycota > Eurotiomycetes > Eurotiales > Aspergillaceae > Penicillium > Penicillium sclerotiorum. The sequence continues at coordinate 4,117,825 of CAJVRJ010000005.1, read as the reverse complement.
TATGGGTGCCTACCCTCCCCCAGGACCAGATTCCAATGAACATCTACCGAGCTCACATCAACAAGAAGTTCGGTGTGAATCTCACTTCATCGCAAGAGCTACATCGGTGGTCTGTTGAGAACTTGCAAGACTTTTGGGTAGACCTGCATGAATATACCGGTGTCATTCCGCGTTTGCCAGCAAACACGACCAAGGCTTTTGATCGCGATGTGCCCATGGAAAAGGTACCGGAATTCTTCACTGGTGCGACAGTGAACTACGCAGAAAATGTGCTCACTGGAAGAGATCCTGCGAAAACTGCCCTGGTTGGAGTTCGGGAAGGACAGGAATTGAGCGGAGAAGTTTGGACATGGAACTTGCTGTGCGAGAACGTGCGGCAGGCGAGAAGTTCTTTGCTTCGAATGGGTGTCCAAGAAGGAGATCGAGTGGCGGCTATTATCTCGACTAGTGTTTGGTCGGTTGGATTATTCTTGGCCACTGCGAGCATCGGTGCCATCTGGACCAGCATTGCGCCTGATTTAGGAGAGGAGGTGAGTAACATGCAGTGGGTCAATACTTGACCAGCAACTAACACTGTATAGGGTTGTGTATCCAGACTTCAGCAAGTTACACCTAAGGTTCTTTTTGCAGACAGCAAGTCGACATACAAAGGCAAAATGAAGTCCAATGTGTCAAAAATTCGGAATATTGTCCAGGCTATGAAGGTCAAGCCACAGGTATTCTTGATTCCCGTCACAGCAGGGGTTGAAGAGAATATCTTCTCCACCCTGGGTCAATTTTTGTCAAAATCATTGCCAGAGGACAAATTGGAGTTCAAAAGAGTCTCTTACTCTCATCCCCTCTACATCCTCTATACAAGTGGTACAACCGGCCAGCCAAAGTGTCTTGTTCATAGCCACAGTGTGATCTTGCAGCACAAGAAAACATCCGTGCTTCATAACTCGCTCACCCCTGACGACGTCGTCTTCCAGTATAGCAGTACCTCATGGGTACTATGGAACATCATGATCGGCCACTTATCGGTAGGGCCAACGCTGATCCTATATGATGGGTCGCCTCTATGGCCTACTGCGAAGGTCTTAGCTAAAGTGGCCGAATATCATCGTGTGACCTACTGGGGCTGTTCACCTCGCTACTTGCAAGAGCTTGAGATGACTCGGTCAATTCCCAAGGATGACTTTGATCTTTCCGCTCTGCGAATGGTGCAAACTGGAGGCTCTCATCTAGGCGCCGATCAGTACCATTGGTTTTACCGCGCATTCCCTCCTCGTGTTCACTTGACTAGCGTGACTGGTGGAACTGACTTGGTTACTTCGTGGATTGGAACTGACCCAGCTGGACCTCTTTATCCCGGTGAAATTCAGCTTCCAATGCTGGGTCAGGATGTGGATGTCGCTGACCCCATAACTGGTGAATCGATCAAATGTACTGGTCGGAGTGGAGAATTCGTCTGCCGCCAGCCATTCCCGTCTATGCCGATCTTCTTTTGGGGAGATCATGATGGCTCCAAATACAAAAGCACATATTTTGACAAGTTTGAGAGCTGCTGGGCACAGCATGACTGGGCGAGCTATAACCCTCAAACAAAGGGCTGGCAAATACACGGCAGAAGGTACGATCTTACTCCCCCCTGGAAATAGTTTGATCATCATTGTTAATATACTATTAGTGATGGAGTGTTGAATCCTCAAGGGATTCGATTTGGGTCCTCTGACATCTATTCGATCACAGAAGCTGCACCGTTCAATAAGATGTTATCATCAACTCTGTGCATTGGAAGGCGCAGACCCCAAGACTCCGATGAATCTGTTTTTCTATTCGTGGTGATGCAGCCCGGGTATTCCTTCAACAGCCAGCTCGCTCTTGAGTTGAAAGATTCTATTCGGAAAGGCCTGAGTAGCAAGCATGTTCCTCGTTTTGTGTTCGGGGTCAAGGAAGTACCCATGACAGTCAACGGCAAGAAAGTGGAAACTTTGGTGAAGCAGGTTATATCCACCGGGCAGCTGCCTAAAGTCATTAGCAGCACAGTCGCAAACCCTGGGTGTCTGGAGCATTTCAAGCAGTACTACGATACTGAAGCCCCACACAGAGACAGAGGAAGATTGTAGATGTGCCAGGAACTTCCAAGGTTGGAAGCGACAGTGTGACCAAGGGGCACCTGGGGTATAAGAGATCTGATTCAAGCACTTGAATTGACCACTAGAGTACATAAAATTTGAAAGTAAAGATATGTATGCTGAGAATATCAATGCTGAATATTTGAATAGATTGATGTATGCGAATAGATGTCTTCAAATGCTGGCAGCACTTGAGTATTAATTCAAGTACATAGAATAGCCTGAGCCCGCCTGGGGTTTCCTCGTTCGTGGTCATTAAATTCGTTCAAACATGTGAACATGCCAATGTTGAATGCTGTCAGCTTCCGAATATTTCATCAAACATGCGTAGATCCATTCTGTTCTCGTCGAAAAAACTCTGCGAGATCATGTCATTCCACGATATTGTATCCTTACCCCAGAAGGCTGGCCTTTTCGTTGCACGATCCTGGCCCGCAGGATAGAAGTTTCCGGAATCGGAAATCGATGGGTGGGAGACAAAGGAATCGAATTGATCTGTTCTCGATTCACCGTTAGACAGTGTATTCCAAAGACCATCTATTTTCGGGTCAGGTGCAGAATTAATAGTATCTAAAAGCGGGTAGCATGTGCCGTCCAAGAGCGGTTCAGTGTCCAGGCTAGTCACTGATGAAAGTTCGCGTGAATCGGAGAGATGGGGCTCCTGGAGAATAGCTCTGTGGATATCATGAGAGCTGGAAACCCGGTCTAGGTGCTCCATGACCTTTGTCAGGACAGCTTCCCAGGTATCACGGTATTTTTCCACTTGCTTGTTGCGCTCTGCAATTGCAAACAATACGGAGGAGCAAGCGCCTAAATCATTCGCCACATCAATTGAGCACGGTTGCGATGAGCGGAACAAACAGTAACTGAAATGTTTCGTATTAGTAATTTGTATGGGTTTTCAGAGAGACGTGAACTCACCACAATGTAAGGCCAGCCTTGAACAGTGTACTAACAAGGAAATAACCGAAGCCTATGTAGCCCTTCTGGTGTAGGGCTTTGAAGACTTGACACATTTTCCCCGAAGCTTTCATGCATGTTCGAATCAATTCGTGGTCCGAGGGCAATTCACCCAGAAAGGGCTGGATAAGAACCAGGATTCCGTTATTCCAGTGCATACTAATCCAGTCTTTATCCATTGGCGAAAGATCTGATTGTAAAGATCTCCTGTATTCTTCCAGCTTGGAAAACAAAGGATTGATCTCGGGAAGCAGCAACGAGACATCTTTATCGACTCGGTGCACGCGGGTTTGGATTTGTGACTTCAAACGGATCAATCGAATGGATGGGATGAAGACGGCGATACTCGTTCTCAAATGGCGCTCTCGTCGCAGCGGCTGGTCTCCCGAATAGTTTTGAAAGGGCTCCTGATAGTCGAATGGTAATCCGACATCGATATCATACTCGGCAATATTGAATGGTCGATCAAGAAGTCGTGCAATGCTCCGATCCATCACGTAGACACTCCAAAACAGGCGTCGTTTTCGTTGCGACTCATCACGCTTCAAGTTGAGATAGTTAGCCTCTCGGTGTAACCCGAGATCTATTGCCGTTCGCATTGCCAAGCCAATCATGTACCAAATGTTAGAACTATTTGGGATGCGCAGATTGTACATAATCAGTAACATCATTGCCTCGATACTCTGAAGAGAGCGTAGCTCCGTCACGGGGGGCTTCAGCTGCAAAGCTGTGCGTAGAAAGTCATTGACAGAAACGTTGGGCTGGGGCTCTGCCGCTCGGCAAGTCGCAGCACCAATCGCGTACACCATGAACAACTTGAATGATTTCCAACGCGCAGAGCGTGTGGGAGCAATGGGCTCAAGTCTGTCATCGTGCAGTTGATAAACCTCTTCGCTGTCAATATATGGCATGTGGTTATGCATTGTTTCCATATAGGTTCGTATATACTTCAGCCCTTCCGCATCTGACGGTGCAGGCGGCTGCGTCACGGTGGGCTGAGATTTCTCTTCCCCGGGCCTGGGATCGACTTCAAACTCTGGCTCCCTGCTGATATTCTCCGAGTAGTAGCTCATTAAAACGGTTTCCTCGAATATTTGGTCCATCTCCTTCGCGATTAACGACCCGGCCGAGGATATAGGGATCTGGCGAGTATGATCCGTCATGTGCCCTGTTGTCAAAAACTCCATCACATCGAATAAATGAGCAACATCCGGGAGAGTGGTGAGGGGACTGCACTCTGAATTTCCGTAGTGTGGGCGGGAGCGTTCTTTCTGCGTATTGGACACGTTGTTTAATTGGGCCTCAAGCTCCTCAATCCTATCAAAAAGTGCATCTTTCGACAGTCCATGGTATCTTTCGGACGCCGGTTGAAATGTCGATGTCTCCGATCTGGTGCAGGAGGAGTTTGCAGTCTCACAGTTAGTGCAGGTTGGGTAACCCACGCATCTTTGCTTGCGACGATGACAGCGTCTACAGGCTTTCGGGTTGCGCTTTCGGACCTTAAATTGGGTGGCCTCCATCGAGAGGGTTTCCGGGGTAGAGTCAACGAGTTCGTGTATGATGGCGCGAGAAATGATAGGGGCCTCCAGGCTCACATTGAAAGCTCCAAGTCCTTAGGGGGTTTGAAAATCAGTGATCAGAGTTATTCTTAGGTTGTGATGTCGTGACTATTGCGGAGAATCGCGAAACCCCTCAGATGGGCCAGTCACGTGGATCGCATTTCGAATCAACGTTGAAGCAAAAACAAATAGGAAAAAAAAAAATTTAAACTCGCTTTTTGAGAATCAAAGCTAGATTTCCAATTAAAACATAGGAATATCATAAATTGCAAATGTTTATTATCTCCAGAGCTCCAATTTGAAAGGGAGGTCATCTCAAAAGCTCCCGAGGTCCATTCGAAAGTCAACATCACTCGGGCCCACGGCCGACTCCGACATCTGGAGTCTATGAGGGTACCAATAGTTCCGCGGTCTATACATACATGTATGGCACTTTAATACTTGGAAATTTGAAATGTAGATATATGGATGTAGGAAAGCACTGTTCGGGTGAGATCTACTAGTATTACACTTGGTCAAGTTGTTCAATTCAAATGTTGACAACTTCCAAGGTTCAAGTTGAGATGCCAGTGCGCGCTCATGACCCCAGTGTGTATGTAGGGGCGATACACAACATCGAATGCACTGAAACATTTGCTTGTGATGACGGACTGGCATGTGCACGATCTGCATTCGGAGCCACTGGCCCTGAGAATCCAACTTATAACTATACATTCAATAGCCAAGATCCACTCCAATCAAACCCAGCACCCTCCCAGTTGGTACCATAAATATCCATATCGCTATTCAATAATGGGAAATTAAAATCGCCCAGCGTATCTTCTGGCCGTGCAGCAAATGCGGGTGCGACAATCGGGTCTTGCAGCTCAGCCATTGTACATGTTGTCGTATCATCCAGATGGGTATTTTCAGGCTCGGAGGCATCATGTCCGATAAATCGCCATTGTTTGCACAGCTTCAAATCAAACCCTTCGAAGAAAGCAGCGTTCTCGTGGTCCAGCTTGGGTGGTGGACCGTCAAACGGTCCTTGTTCTCGGACCTTTTCGGTCAATTTGTTCAAAGCTCTCAATGGTCCAACTGCGGAAAGCCACCTCTCGGACAGTTTTTGGAGCGACAGTTTCATGACCGTCAGCTCGTGCTCTGCTGTCGTTTGCAATTGCACATATCGACAGCACGATAAGAGGGAGAGACCCGCACAGAGTGGGTAAAATGCGAAGACGGGGCCAAGATAGCGAAGTTCATCTCGTAAGAGAAATTGCTCATATATGCCGGCGATAAAAGATGATGCCACCAATGATGCAGCAGGTGGAATACTGTTGGGAGTTGGTGACCGATGTAGGATAGTCAATACAACGAAGTACATGACGAGTAGCTGTTGGACTTCTAGCTGGGACGTCATGGTATCTTCGTTTGATAATGCCAAGGATTGTAATTTGGGAATGATCTGCTTAGCCCATCGATAGACAGCATTCTCAAGGTCAACTCGGCGCTGCCGCGAGATTTCCTGTCTCAAATAGCACTCAACGGTATCCCCTAGAAGACACGATATCGTGCAATAGGCTAAGAAGAGCCGTGCCCGGAAATCCTTCTTGGGGAAGTCGTTTAGCGAAGGGGGAAGGACATTGCTGTCCCGTAAATTAATAGTACGCGGGCGGCCAACGCCAACTGAGATGACATTGTCGCGGATCTGTAATGTACAGGTTAGAATTCAGTTACCAAAGCATGCCGACGATATTCAATCACTTACTACTAAAGACCACCATAGCCGGCGGCGAAGACCACGATGTTTGGCATGTGGGGGTGGCTCTTTGTGAAGTCCTAGTTGAAAGGCCATCGCCCCCGCTGTTCGAATCCAAAAGCCGCTCGTATCAGTTGAGACATCCTCAGGTCCGACGGGATTATACCAGTGCAGAAGGCAAGCTGCTACAATAGATATCAGGGATCCATGTCCTCCGCCGAAAAAGAACAGCAATTTTGCACGTCGATAGAACACTTCGCTAGATCCGTAATCCAGATGTGCTTTTGAAACTCGACTTCCAGCGAGGAAAATGGATTGGAGTAGAAGTATAGAAGGCGGCGTTGTTTCATCCAGCCATGCCGGATCGATGACGGGTGTCCAAGGTGCACAATATTTATTGAAGCTGTCCATCAGCTGTTTTTGAATAGGCAATGGCGGAAGCTCAAATGCGCCTTGTTCGCGTAGCATTTGTAAATCCATAGCCGAAGCTTTGGGGCTGGTATATGTTGTTTCGTAGCCAGGCTTAACCATGTTCTCGTCGAAGGGGACACTGCCGCCTAAGTACTCGCTTCGCCCGCGGTAGCTTTCCTCCTTGATAAAGGGGTCGCTCGCATTGTTTTCAATTGTTTCAACGGCATCATTGACAACGATAGGCTCTTTAAACCCTCCTTGAGGGGATGGGCTTGATGTGACTGCGCTCTCAAGGGGCGGGTCTGCCGGCAATTGCGAACTTGGTCGACTCACCGAGTCCGACCTGGCCGCAGTGCGCCCTGGTGAAAGACTATTAGTGAATCTCTTACGCTTTCGCGTGTATGGCCTATTTCAAGGTCAGCTGAATGGATCATTATCAAGAATTCACGAGGAGCCCACTGACCTGCACTCCACTTCCGACTTGGTGCAGTTGGTGCAGGGATTGTGGGTCGCGAGGTCGCAGCGCACCTGAAGCCGTTAGCGATAGTCCAACTCGTTCGGATGGAGATTCAACATCATTTGTTTACCTTGCGCTTATGGCAAATGATGCACGCACTCGACATGGCGTAGATCGTTAGATCGCGCGTGGTTCGATGAAGGTCAAAGTGTGGGGAGTAACCGAGGCATCTCGGCGTGTCATTTTCGTCGCGTCACTTTTAAACTTCAATGTGTCCCCGCTCACATTGAACTTACTAACTTCAACTTCATTGGAATCATACAATACCAATTTTCAATGAACAGGCAAAAATGGTCGATCAACTTTCAGAAACTGTGGTAATTGACAACACTTCACATTCCGGAATTTGTGTCATATCAATCAATCGATCGGCTAGAAGAAATGCGGTAGATGCTGCCACCGCGAAGAGTCTCTATGATGCAATTCTCAAGTTCGAGGAAGACACCACACAGAAAGTGTGTATCTTGACAGGCACAGGGGGTACATTCTGTTCAGGGGCAGACTTGTCCAGAGTTGCGCAGAAAGAAGATGAAAACAGCGACAATCTACAGCCTGTTAAAGGGCGAAACCTAGGGCCAATGGGACCCTCTAGGTTGATGATTCAAAAGCCAGTGATCTGCGCAGTGGCGGGCTATGCTGTCGCCGGTGGTTTAGAGCTGAGTCTCCTGGCAGACATGCGCGTCGTCGAAGAGGACGCGATTTTTGGTGTGTTTTGTCGACGCTGGGGAGTTCCGTTGATCGATGGCGGCACAGTTCGACTTCAGGCCATTGTTGGCTTAGGCCGGGCTATGGATATGATCTTGACAGGTCGACCGGTGGATGCTAATGAGGCACTCAATATGGGCCTTGCAAATCGTATAGTGCCAAAAGGAGAGTCGCTCAATTGTGCTTTAGACATTGCGCGACAGCTCATCACCTTTCCTGGCATGTGCATGAATACAGATCGACAGTCTTGTTACTATAGTGCCTACGAAGCACAATCCTTCGAAGATGCTCTATCTCAAGAGTTCAAAGCTGGTGAAAAGGTCATTGCAGCCGAGGCCATTCAGGGTGCCGGCAAGTTCATGAGCGGGTCTGGCAGACATGGCAGCTTCAACTTGAAGGAGTCGGCCAAGTTATGAAACCGCGCAACTAAGACTTGATACTCTGGGAAGTCCTCACATGCGCATTAACATTCATTAATTATAACTTCATATTCTATGAAACATTTTCAAGTGTCAGAATGAAATATCTACATCCAAGTAATGATACATTTTTTTAAGCTCGAGGTTTACCTGGCTTAAATAACACAGGCAAGTCAGAGGCCAAGTTCAGAACCCACCCCTACTCAGACTTCTCGTTCACTTCTTCCTGTTCAGGCGCAAACTGGACACGCTTGCCAAACAGGAGGGGTGTACGAGAAACCAATGATCCCAACGCATAGCCAATGTACGCACCGACCAGAATGGTGATGGGGAAGGCTTGCCAGGGGCGATCCCAGTCCAGAGGGATGGGAATGGCACCGAACCACGCACCCAGGCAGGTACCTAGAGCACTTCCCCAAACTGCATCGGCCGGTCGGGCAATCCCCCAAACTTCCTTCCACACCGAAGCATCCACGCCATGCACGTAGATCAAAGCAGAGGCTGAAAGCAAGGCCATGTGAGCTGCACATAGCACAGTCTCGAGATTGTGGGTGGTGAGAGGGGCACCGAAAAGAACGAGGAGAACAGCGATGACCGGGGTTGCAAGGAAGGCTGTTAAGGTAACGGAGAGGAAAGCAGGCTGCCCGAAGTAAGTTAGTGTGAGCTTTCAAGGAATATTTCTAAGGAATTGTCAGTGGAGCAATAGGTTGGTACATGCCATCAGCTTGGCCCAGATTCCAGCCCAGTCATTCTTTCCTGAGTGCTTTCGTCGGTATCCTGGCTTTCCAGGGCGAAGGGTGACAGTCGGCCCTGAGGGCGCGCGAGAGGCTTTCGCGTCATTCGTAGGGCCCTCGGAGTGGTGTTGGGATCCAGCAGGCGGCAGGCAGAGAATTACATAGATGAGTTGTAGGAGTGCAAGCCAAGGAAGATCAGAAATCAGCTCTTGCACGGAATTTTCCACCAAGCCATTGAAACGTGTAGCACCTAGTGCAAGGAGGAGTATCGGGTGCACGAATGAATAAGTTTGCGCGAGTGACGAGGGCAGGATATTGACTGGTGGAACTGGTGGCTTTTCCACAGGAGCCTGAGCTGGCACGCCGGGTGTATTGACAGAGGCCATTGTCAGCGGAACCTTGACTTTGCTTCCTCTGGGCTGAATCTCTTTCTGAAGCTCCCCGGTTTAGCCGGTGTAAAAGGGACAAGGGATCCACTTTGGGTTTGTCTGGTTTGTATCCCTAGCGCCTTATCTCTCAGGCGACGATCACGAATTGAGAACCATTTGATCTCAAGTTTTTAGAAACTTTGCAACTCGCTGTAGCCTGCAGGGAATCGGCCAAAACAGAATCACCATATACAGAAACTACGTAGAATAATGAGATCAGAGCAGTTGGCGTTATTGTTCCATCATCCCACTGCTATCCATCCCAGCACTAAACAAACCACCTGTATGCCCAGGTACTATTACCAATGGATATCGAATGACGAATACTGCGAAAAATACTAGTATATCCTTAGAATTTCCTGTTTCTTCATTAAATACCATGATCTTGTACCACTTGTTTCTCTATGCTTTGATTCGTTCCCTTTTTTTCAATCGCCAAATTTCAAGTATAGAAAATCTATGACGTCACCCCACTATTTAAGAGAAAGTGAGAGCTCACGAACGTTAAGACTTTGTTTCTACCACGAACCTCCATGTTGACTTTGAGAGAATTTTCTGTTCCTATCTCAATATGAAAACTTTTTGGTCGTCTACGAAGGATGGTGCCGATGAGAGGGGGCAGGGCAATCATCCAGACGCTCAAGATGATGAGGACCGGAACGTCCAAACACCCCAAGAGCCCACTGAGCGTACGAGATTACTTCCACCGGAGTCACAACAAGGATTTTTGAGCCCTGATGATCCAGCTGTGAGTTATTCCATCGAGCAAAAATTCATCGAACTCTACTAACACAGAACTCAGGTCTCGCCTTATAACTTATGGAGCGTTCGTGCTTTGCGCGGTGTGTCGCTGGTGGCGTTGGCGATTAGCTTCGTCTGGTGGACTCTACTCTTGGTGTCCATCTTTGTCAGTCCCCCTACTATGCATCCTCGGGGCTCGGGATTCTTCGCCTTTTCATACACCACCTTGACAACTGGATATCTGGTCCTCGGCTTGCTCTTTTTCGTTGTTCCGTCCAAGCCAATGACTATTTCGGGCTGTATTCTCACTGTCTTCCTACTGGTAGACATGATTATAGTGCTCGCAGTACCACGAGTCCGACTGGAGGAAGGCTGGGTTGGAATCGCGTCTGTGGTATGGGCCGTTATAATCTCCGCGTACCAGGTGATTCAAAATCTTGCTGTGACTAGGGGGAAACGCCAGGAAGAAGAACGGCTTACCGGACGCGAGGAAACACGTCGGTCGCTACGGGAATGGCTGGTTGTACTGGCCCAAATCGTGGTCTTGGGTGTCATGACACTCTCAGCAGTTCTATTTACCGCCACATTATCACTCCGCTCTCGTGATGCATCATTGGAACCTACCGGTCATCGATACTCCGTTCAAGGGGATATCTATCAGGTTCATCTGGCCTGTGTTGGAAATCGCACAGATGAGAATTCCGATGAACCCACAATTATCCTGGAGGGAGACTATGAACCTGTTGAGCATACCTTGCAACCGTTTATTGACGAAGCGTACCAACACGGGGCCATTGGCCGTTATTGTTATTGGGATCGTCCAGGACTGGGGTGGTCTGACAATGCGCCATCGCCGCACTCCGCCGGAATGACTGTCGATGCTCTATCTGAAGCACTTGCTCTCGCCGATGAGAGCGGTCCTTGGATTGTTGTCTCTGCGGGGATTGGCAGCCTATATTCTCGACTTTTTGCTAGCCGCCATCTCCTTGAAGTAAGCGGAATATTTCTTATCGATCCGCTACATGAGGCATATCTCGGAGATGTCGGGAACCCCAGTCGAGGATTTATGCTGTGGCTCCGGGGCATAGTCTCCCCCTTGGGACTGGATCGTTTAGCTGGTGCTTTGGTGCGCGGTCGAACTCGTGAGGATCGACTGATTGGGCGCTCCGCCTACCAAACCGGCAAGTTCATCAAAGCAAAGCTGCAAGAAAACTTGGTTGCTGTCACAATGACAGCCGCAGAAGTGCAGTCTGCTCGCCATATCCAAATGGGGCAGACTCCAGTGGTCGTGGTTAGCTCTGGACAGAAAATGCAGAGCGATCCGCAGTGGGCCGAACGACAAGAGGACTTATCTCATATAACCAACAAGTTGTTGTCGTGGGATGTGGTAGAAAATGCTCCTCACGAAGTATGGTCCACTCCAGAGGGTCGCCAAATACTGGAACAGAAGCTGCGGGATATTGTCCAAGAAAGTCGGTCACAACGGCCTTGGTAGCCTGCTCATGTGTGATTTTTCTTCTACTTGGAACACATTCAGAATTTAAATTGAGTCGGACTGATGAATATCTTCCATTGTTCAATTCAATGTTGTCCAAGTCATATCATCTCAGAGCCAGGGGATTTCTCAAACCCTAGCGATTGTTTGACCCTCCTTGTCCTGCGCGCTATCTTCCATCGAGCATGGTAGGCGTTTTGCCACCCTGACAGGATCCCAGATGCTTCTTGAGGAGACAAAGATATGATCTATCTCCTCGAGGGTGCGTCCAGAAGTTTCAGGGAACAGGAAGTAGACCACAATCATGATGATCAAGTTGATCACGGCGAAAATTATGAAAAATCTCCAGCCAATGGCCTCGAAAGCAATTGGAGTGATTTCAGCGATGAGAAAACAAAAGGCCCAAAAGACGCCGATGCTGATACCATTGATTGTGCTACGCAATTTCAACGGAGCAACTTCTGTCGCATAGACAATGGGGACTCCGGCAAAACCGACGAGGAAACTGAAGTGGTATAGAAATATGAACACAACTGCACCGTTTATGGCCATCCGGTTATCTGGTTGAGAACCCAATCCAGCCACGAGAGCCATGCATATAGCATTGCCACCGGCACTGGCCAACATCAGGTTTCGCCGTCCAAACCCTTCGACTGTGTATATGCAAATAATTCCTCCTATGCCAGCCGCTGCTTGATAGACAGCAGCCATGATTCGAGACATGACCGAGTCAAGCTCCAAGTATCTTTCAAATATCGTGCTGGCTAGATACAAAGTTAGCTCGCCATCTTTGTTTTCCATTCCTTCAAGTTTTTTGGCGGGAACGAAGTGTCTCATTGGGGTGTCTCATCACATACTATAAAACCCAATCACATTGACACCCGTCAGTTGTAAAAAGGACATCACAGCAACAGATATCATTGCACGGTGGAAGATCCGCTGAGGCCCCATGTGGAACACTTGTTGCAAGGATCCTTCGCCACTCAATTTTAGAGACGACTGCACGTCTTGAATCTCAGCTTCTACCTTGCCTTCTGCGGGCTCCTCAAATTCCAGGGTTTTAAGAACTTCCCGTGCTTCCGCGACTCGATTCTTTTTGATAAGCCAGCGAGGGGACTCGGGCAGGTGCATTATCAAAAGGATAGCTGTCAACGGGAATAGCGCCTGCACGACCATAGGAAGTCGCCAGCCTATGCTCCCAGAAGCAAAGGACAAGCCAAGGTCAAGAAAGAGAGCCACCGATCCGCCCATGCTTCCGAAGAGCCCAGTAGTACTTACATGGGCTCCACGCTTGCTCGCGGGCGATATTTCGGACTGCCAAACGGGAGTCATTGCCATCAGTCCACCCACCCCGAGGCCAATAACGACGCGAGAGACAATCAATTGAGCAAACGAAAAAGCAGTCCCGGCAAGAATTATCCCCATCAGCTGAACGGCCGAGGCACCCATGATCACCTGGCGACGACCCAGAAGATCGCCCAAGCCGATGCATGACAGGGCACCGAAAAGCCCTCCGAGTGCAAATAGCGCCACCACAGTTCCTTGAATGATTGAAACTTCTTGCTTCTCAGACGAACTGGCATGAGCCACGTCGATCTCACGAAACTGCTGATCGAAACTCGGCAGGGTCAAAAGCCCACCAAGAAGACATTGATTGTAGCCGAATGACATCATGGCAGGCATTGTCACGCCGGTCAGCGACACCAAATTAAGGCGATTGCCTCTCAAGCCAAGAAAGCTCTTCATCTCGGCGCTAAATTATCCGGTGATATTCGATGTTGTAAGTGGTGTTGAATTTGTCTATGCTATGGGAACCCAATATTGGACAGCAGTGTCTTTTTCAAGGGCGACTTTGCCCCTTCAATTCCATGTCGATGTACTGTCTCGTATATTCTTCAAGACATGAGGGAATCTAGAATATCAGTGGAGCTACTGGAGCACTTGAGAATGCGGCGATGTCCACATTCCATCGGCGCCCTTGTTTTGCGCCATTTGATATTGACCCGACAGCTCATATCAAACTTGAAAGTCTGTTCAATTGCAAAATGCGAATATTCATACCTAAAACTCAACCTTGGAAGTGCTACAACCTTCGAAGGTTGTTTTAGTTAGGTATCAAAACGCGTGCATAGTATGTGTCTAAGTCTTCCTAGGTTCTTGTGGAGACCAGTTGACTATGTTCCCCCAGCCCCCTCTGAATCAATGTGGTGCATTCATGGACGGCATACCAACATTTGAAATCTGATCAAGGCACAGGCATTGAACAGAATGTTCAATTATGTCATTATACAGAGTTATCAATGTGCATATGTGCATATCCTCGAATAATACATGTACATATGATCTGCACATGTGCCACCATGCAAGGTACGAACATCCAAGCTTCTTGAAGGGGCTTGAGCTTAGCATGTGAATTTGGACTCGAAAGTGCTGCATCCTCACTTCAATTGATCCAATTTGAGCCACTTCAATGTTGAACCTTGAAAGTTTCATATGGTCTACCTGGGTCATTCAAATGTTGGCAACACTATACTCTCATGAAAAGTTCAAGTTGGGGAATAGCACCAGAGCCTATAGAAGTGGAAGCCTGAGGCACCATTCATAGTACATGTGGTAGGAACATGGTAAACATTCAAATGTTGAACATTGAAGTTGAGTGAGATGGAATTTTAGCCCTGGAACACTTGAGGCTTTGGTCTTCTGGAATAGTGAACTCGACATACGACTCTGGAGTGCCATTTCTAATCAAGATGATCTCGGCCTTTCAGACACATGGTTCAGCCCCCAAATTGAACAGCCTTAACTTTTAGGAGATGTAGTCAGATACAACCCTCTACTCAGACGACTTGAAGGGTCTGGACAGGGGCGATTGCACCATTTTGGGGCTACATATGTAAAAAGAGTAAACATTTGAAGACTCAACATGGGCGCCCAACTTGTGTTCTCAATGCTACACATGCGCTATCAGATATCAGACTAGGATCAGTACCGAAATTCAAGGTCTCTGCGAGCATTCAAACGCTGGATCATTGCCCCGTCTTTCACCGTTTCAGATGCTCGGAACTCCTATTTCGTATAAGCCGTTTATCGCGTATGCCGTGTTGTTCTGATGGTAAAGTGCGGTGTGCACATGTGGATTAGGCGAGAGAAGTGGAGACGCACATCCCCCCGCTGTATATGCCGAAGCACGGATCACCCGGAGACCGAGGGGTAAAGATGAAGTTGTGCCTGCATTGGGATCATCACTTAATCGTCTATGTAGAATGTCCCAGATACCACAGGATTAGAGAATCAAGTTGAAGCAGGACATGTTCAATGGCCTCAAATCCAGGAGAGTCTGGAGCGTACGCGTCGATACGGATCCCGATGGAGCTTCGGCTAGATCATGCCATCAATTATTGGTTCGGGTTCCAAAGGTCAGATTGCCTTCTGGGTAAGCTTCTTTCGGGGATTAACGGGTTCCGTGAGAGCTGAATTCTTGGTCATTTGTCTTTGGTCAGATTGGCCCCCATTCGTATCAGGATAGGACCTGCGAGATGCATAGGCGAATGGATCTTCCACAAGGTATCGGATCTGACTCCTCCGTCAACAGGAAGTCTAGTGCCCAACCGGTCAACACCGCTACTCTCCAAAGCTCAAGAGAGTTTAGTTCGGAGGAATAAGCGAAAAGTAAAAAGTACCCAGTCCAAAAGAGGAAGAAAAGTCTGCACATGAAAAATGCCCCTGAATGAGGTGACACCGAAACCGGTGGGGAATCAGTGGGAATCAATGGGAATCAATCAGGAACCCCCCGGAGCCCGGACTCACGTGCTCCCCGCGGGGCTCCATATATTAATTGTTTCCGCTCTTTCCTTTCTTTCCCTTTCTTCTAACCAACAATTCATCTTTTCTTCCCCCCCCCCCCCCCTTTTTTTGACCTTACGGTTCGTATAAGCCTTGTCAGTAGGTTCGATCGCATCTCCACGAGACGTGATCACATACAACCGGCAAAATTTTCTCCACACACCTTAACTCGTAAGTGCCCCTCCAGATGTCAACTATGCAGTACAGATGTACAGATGTACTTGACATCAACATTGGAAAAGCCCAACATGGAATTGAAGACTGACCTGGTTTGCTTCTACTAGACGCCACCACCCGTTCAACGGCCGACGCACCTCCAGCCGCGGAGGAGCACCGGACAATTCACTTTACATTCAGTAAAGCTTCCGCGCTCCAAAGTACCCTTTTTTTCCAATTCACCGCTTCATCCCGCTGTGAATAATGGCTCCTCACGCTAGCGCTGATGGTGCCAATGGTACCGTGAACGGGTCGGCTCGTCAAGAATCCTCCCCCTTGTTTACTGTTCAGTCTCCCAATGTCGTCTACACCGCCGACGAGATCAAGAGTCAGTATGCCTACCAGACCACTGAAGTCTCCCGCACTGCGGACAACAAGTTGGTGGCTACCCCCAAGGCCACCAACTACCACTTCAAGGTTGACCGCAAGGTCGGCAAGGTCGGTATGATGCTGGTCGGCTGGGGTGGTAACAATGGTTCCACCGTTACTGCCGGTATCCTTGCCAACCGCCGCGGCCTCTCCTGGGAGACTCGTGAAGGTCAGCAGTCGGCCAACTACTATGGTTCGATTGTCATGAGCTCGACCGTCAAGCTGGGCGTTGATAGCAAGACTGGTGAGGAGATCAACATCCCCTTCCGTGACCTGCTTCCCATGGTCCACCCCAATGACCTCGCCATTGGTGGTTGGGATATCAGCAGCCTGAACCTCGCTGCCTCCATGGATCGCGCCCAGGTGCTTGACCCCAGCTTGAAGACCCTCGTCCGCAAGGAGATGGCCGAGATGAAGCCCCTGCCCAGTATCTACTACCCGGACTTCATCGCCTCCAACCAGGAGGACCGTGCCGACAACGTTCTTGAGGGAACCAAGGCTTGCTGGGCCCACGTCGAGAAGATTCAGCAGGACATTCGGTAAGATTTCCACTCTCCCATCGTATGTGGATCAAATGATCAGTAACTAACTCCAGTACAGTGACTTCAAGGCTCAGAATGGCCTGGACAAGGTTATTATCATGTGGACTGCCAACACCGAGCGTTACGCCGACATCCTCCCCGGTGTCAATGACACCGCCGACAACCTGATCAACTCGATCAAGTCTGGCCACGCCGAGGTTTCCCCCTCCACTGTGTTTGCCGTCGCTTCCATTCTGGAGAACACCCCCTTCATCAACGGATCGCCCCAGAACACCTTTGTTCCCGGTGCCCTGCAGCTTGCTGAGAAGCACGGCGCCTTCATTGGTGGTGATGACTTCAAGTCTGGTCAGACCAAGATGAAGTCCGCTCTGGTCGACTTCTTGATCAACGCCGGTATCAAGCTCACCTCCATTGCCAGCTACAACCACCTTGGCAACAACGATGGTAAGAACCTGAGCTCGCAGAAGCAGTTCCGTTCCAAGGAGATCTCCAAGTCCAACGTCGTGGATGACATGGTTGCTGCCAACCACATCCTCTATGAGAAGGACGAGCACCCCGACCACACTGTTGTCATCAAGTACATGCCCGCTGTCGGTGACAACAAGCGTGCTCTGGATGAGTACTACGCTGAGATCTTCATGGGTGGCCACCAGACCATCAGCTTGTTCAACATCTGCGAGGATTCTCTGCTGGCCTCGCCCTTGATCATTGATCTTGTCGTTCTGGCTGAGATGATGACTCGTGTCAACTGGAAGACTGACGCCGATGGTGCTGAGTACAAGGGATTCCACAGCGTTCTGAGCGTTCTTAGCTACATGCTGAAGGCCCCTCTTACTCCCCCGGGTACCCCCGTTGTTAATGCCCTGGGCAAGCAGCGCTCAGCCTTGATTAACATCTTCCGTGCCTGTGTTGGTTTGCAGCCCGAGTCGGACATGACCCTGGAGCACAAGCTGTTTTAAGCTGTCATCGCCTATGACTTTCGTACGTAGCCTAACGGCTTCGAGTTGATGCTTTTGCTGCTCTTTGGTTTCTCTACGCGCGCCAACTACTAGTCACTCGTTAGATGCAACAAGATTGATATTCTTAACCCCATATTTATGTTCAATGTTCTCTCTAGTAAACCGTATGTACAGTCTTACGTAGCACCTGCATCGTAAGCCTTGACTTGCCAGTGCACTGCAGCCCGAGTTCAATCTTTCGTTGCACCAAGTTCCGAGTATGCGTTGAGAGCCAGCTGGCCACCCAAGTGCGCATATAGAATATTGCCTCCCTCAATCTCTCCACGCCGAATCATATCTACCATTCCTGCAAAACTCTTACCTTCATACACAGGATCAGTAATGAACGCCTCCATGCGAGCAGCATACTCAATAGCATCCCATGTCTGGCGATCAGGAATGCCATAAATACCAGCATGGTACCGATCATCAAGAATGACATCGGCATCCGTGATATCATCAGCAGTTAACCCGATCTTACTCGCAGTGTTTCGAGCAATTCTCAACACCTGCTCCCGCGTTGCCTCCACCGTGGCCGAGGCATCGATTCCGATGACTTTGCGCTTTGGATCATCGGGATACAGACGTTCCAAAAGCTTAAAGCCCGCAATCATTCCCGCGAAAGTTGAGCCAGTCACGGCACAAACAAGCACGGTATTAAAAAAGACACCTTGCTCCTGTTCCTGTTGACGAACCTCGAATGCCCAGCGCGCAAACCCCAATCCTCCAAGCGGATGATCCGAGGCTCCAGCCGGGATGTAGTACGGTTTCTCGCCATTGGCCTTTGATTCCTCGACGACAGCCGCGGCGGTATTCTTGTGCTCGATACCGAAGCCCGATGGATCCAGACGCACGTCGGCGCCCATCAGACGTGACAATTGGATGTTCCCGACACTGTCATATCCCTTGTCTACCCAGTCGACCCAGTGCTCCTGGACGAGACGGGCCTTCAGACCAGTGCGGGCCGCAACGGCTGCCACTTGACGGGTGTGGTTGCTCTGCACACCTCCAATTGATACCAAAGTATCGCAGCCCTGCGCCTGGGCATCGGCTAGCAGATATTCTAGTTTACGAGTCTTGTTGCCGCCGTATGCGTAAGCGGAGTTCAGGTCATCACGCTTGGCGTAGATGGTTACTGGGGGGTGCGAGCTGGTGCGGGCAAGATCGGCGCTGATGCGGGGGAGGGCGTGGATCGGCGAGGGGCCGAGAAGGAGGGGAGTCCGAGGGATAGAAGCAAAGGGCTCCGGGAGGGAGAGAGTGTCTTTGGTTGTCATATTGGAGGAGACGGAGGCTGAATACGAGTTGGAGTGATGTTATATCCGAAGTAAATTGGAGAAGCTCTGTAGAGACGCGAGCTTGAAGTGTTTTGGTTCAAGTTCAAGGGGGTTTTCTCGTACCAAATAGATAATCGAGACACTGAACCAATTCAATGGCGAAACTTGAATTGTTGATTCAAGAAGAGATTGTGCAGTTTATAAACCTGCGCTATCGCTCTCTATTCGGTTTCAACGGAAGTCTGCCGCTGGTGGAGGGAAACCCGATGCATGCAGCCCCCTCTCGCCGTCAAGATCTCCTCATTTGGGAGTTTCCTATCAGAGTTCACGACTTTCCTGGTAAACCGACATCGGTCCAGCTTATCATGCTGCGGGGAGGAAAGGTGGGGAAGTCGGACTATGCCCGCCATCATTCGATTGACCTGTGAGATAGCACTATCTGTCGAGATTACCCCTGAGTGGAGAAAAACAGAGTAAAAGATAGTATCATGATCAACCGTTCCTCCGATGCTAAGCGATATTTACCTTGCAGAGTTGATATGTCGTGTTTTTTCCGTTTTCTTTGTTTTGGTTTGGCATAGTTTAGATCAAGCCTCGTTAACGGGGCCAGTTGATCTGCACTGAAGGCCATCATGCCATGAGCGTCCACAAGGTGGCGGGGGTTTGAGGACCTTGGGTGACTTTCTCAGCCCTACAAAGCTCCTTGGACGCCTCCTCTTCATTCTAAAGAATTATACCCGATACATAATACGGTCTATCAATTTGCAAGGGTCAAATTTTGAGAACACCACAAATGAGATTCATATTTCACATCAAGCCTTTTGGAAAATCATCACCACGCTATATCACACACAGATAATCGATAATCTATTTCATATCCACAACGCAGCGGACGCAGTCACCCTGCTTCATTTGCTCGAAAGCAGTGTTGATGTTGGCGAGAGGCTCGCGGTGAGTGATGAACTCGTCGACCTTCAGCTCGCCGTTCAGGTAGTCGTCAACCAGACCGGGAAGCTGAGTGCGACCCTTGATTCCACCAAAAGCGCATCCCTTCCACACACGACCGGTGACCAATTGGAATGCTGTGCAGCGAGAAATAAAACGTTAGCGAAGAGAAACTTCAGGAGACGGGCTACTATGCACTTACGGCGAGTGGAGATCTCTTGACCGGCAGCGGCGACACCAATGACGATGCTCTCACCCCAACCCTTGTGGCAGGCCTCCAGAGCAGCACGCATAACACCAACGTTACCAGTGCAGTCGAAGGTGTAGTCGCAACCACCGTCAGTCATCTCGATCAGGTGCTCCTGGATGGTCTTGCCAGAGAGCTTGGTGGGGTTGACGAAGTGGGTGGCACCGAACTTGCGGGCCCAGGCCTCCTTGCCGTCGTTCACATCCACAGCAATGATCTTGCCAGCCTTGTTCTTAACAGCACCCTGCATGACGGAGAGACCGACACAGCCAGCACCGAAGACGGCAACGTTGGAGCCCTCCTCAACCTTGGCAGTCTCGACAGCGGCACCGTAACCGGTGGTGATACCGCAGCCGAGCAGACAGGAACGGTCGGTGGAGATCTTGGGGGTGACAGCAACGACGGAGATATCGGCGACGACGGTGTACTGGGAGAAAGTGGAGGTACCCATGAAGTGCAGCAAGTCCTTGCCGCGAGCCTTGAAGCGGGAGGTACCGTCGGGCATGACACCCTTACCCTGGGTAGCACGGATCTTACCGCACAGGTTGGTCTTGCCAGACTTGCAGAACTTGCACTCACGGCATTCAGGGGTGCTAAGGAAGAGAGGTCAGTTTGGAGCTTCTTCACCACCGCGTGGGAATAGAAGTGGACGACATACTAAAGGGCGATAACGTAGTCGCCGGGCTTGACGGAGGTCACACCCTCGCCGACGGACTCGACGATACCAGCACCCTCGTGACCGAGAACGACGGGGAAAGCACCCTCGGGGTCCTTGCCGGAGAGTGTGTAGGCATCTATGTGGGGTCAACTTCTTGCTCTAACATCGACCTCGATGAACGGCTTCGGAGAATCTTCAGCCTCGAGTGGGGCTTATCGCGGGGCTTACCTGTGTGGCAGACACCAGTGTGGTGAATCTGAATACGCACCTCGTGGGCGCGGGGAGGCAGAACCTCGACGTCCTCAATGGACAGGGGCTCTCCAGCAGCCCAGGCGATGGCGGCCTATGAGATGAGAATTTTAGTTTCCATGATTGATGAGGCTATCTTTCTGTTTTTCTTTTCTTCTTTTCTTCCTGTTTTTGATCGATTTGATTTGTTGAGGGTTGAAAAATGGGAGATCCAATTTCGCGGGGGAAGCTTTTTGGCAACGTCATTGACGGCGGGGGTTCGCGTTGAGCTTACCTTACAGGTGATGGTCTATTGCCGGAGTTAGTTTCACATTTTTTTACCAAACATTCTTATCGAATTGAATGGAACATGGGAGAAAAGTAATTACCTGACCGACTGTGCTAGCCATTGTGTCTGATGTCCAAAGCTAGGATACTATCCGAGTATGTTAGTATAGAGAAGGGTCCGTAGTGGGGGAGTACGCACGATGGTGGAATCTTGAAGAGAAGAAAGAAGGAAAGTCTGCCCTTTTTGAAAGAAGTGACAAGGTGGGTCAATGAGGGGAGTGGGGTTGAAGAGGAGAAGCGGGCGAAGAAGGACGTGAGGAGGCATGAGGGGCATTCTTTTCTCTCCAACGTAAACCCGGCATCGGCCGGCTCTACCGGTTCGCCGTGTCCGTCTATAGATCGAGCAATCACAATCGAGACTTTCACGGGGCTCTCGGGCCACCTTCCCGGGTCAAGAGAAATGCTATTGGAAGACTCATCTAAACATTTTATCACATCGAATACAGATTCTGATTTGGCTTCCTAGTAGAATTATTGTCAGGGATATCACTTAGGAGATTAGATAGAGATTACACAGCTCGGTTTATCTAGATCGCAACTGCTTTTGGGGTAACCGTCTGAAACAGGTAAAGTTATCCGCCAGACTCGGGCCCTGGAGGGATTCACGACGTCCACGGGTTTTGGGGACACTCCCAAGATGCACCTGCAGTGTTCAAGTTAACATTTAAATGTTAGCAAATCGTCTAGAAATGAACTAATCGTTATGTTCATTTATTTTGGAGGACAGATATCAGCTCCTAATTTTGAAATAGGCCATAACAGCGGTTAGGGGAACCATAGAAGATTCTGACTCGTGTGTGGGTATCATGAACACATGGATGTGTGATGAGTTCCAAGGTTCATTTAGTAGAACGGGGAGCCAACTCAATCTAAGACATTTCAATGTTGGAACTACTCGTTAGTCCAGGCCAAATCTTTGGGGCCCTGCACGTGTGCCTAGGTGAGCAGGAATCAACAATTGGAATAAGAGATCCCAACCGACAGGTACTTCGGGGCGCCGGGGGCATGATACGCACTGCAGTGCCCGGGGTATTGGTGTCCGACACGATGCAACGAGAGAAAAGAGATGGACTGGTTCATATCCATGGCCATGCCATGTCCTTTTATATTTGGGTAATCGAGAAGGTGGAGCATATTTTTGGTTTCCGATCTATCCCGTCCCGGAAATCACTATGGTACATGAAGACAGCCAGTCCTCCCTTGGCTTCATTGGACTGTTGTGGTGGTCCAAGTGGAACTGAAAGGCTTCGAACTGGCTTCTTGAAAAGGGGAAAGGTTCTGGGAAAAGGGCATTGCCACTAGTGGCCCCCCTGCCCATTCCGTACATTGTTCGCATATGCAAAGAATCAAAAGTCCGTCACTGCAAAATCCACATCACTCCGGCGAGAAATTTACTGGAGGTTCATCTGACCACTCTGCATCATAGCGGCATTCTGTTCCTGGAAGCGCTCCTGCAAGCGGGCGGAGCTCTTCAAGTGCTTGTCGACACAGCGCATCACGCAGGTTTCTTCACGGTTGATCAGGGACTTGGTGGTGAAATCATTGACACAGTCGTCAAAGCAGCGCTGGACCATCTTGGAGTACATCTATAATAGGAGAGAGAGAGGGGGTCAGCAAAAGCAGCTTACTAGGCATGACGGAATCTTGTAAGGATTCGGAATCAGACAAGGGCCGGATTAATATCCAATAGGCAGCATGGCAATCTTGATGCATTGGGGCAATTGCAAGGGAAAGAACCACAGATACGCACAGTCATGAACTCCTTCAGCTGCTTCCGCTCCATGCGGTTGGCGAACTCGCGCTGCTCATTTGCGTTGAGACTACCGATACTTGGTTAGCCGTGGTCTTCCACAACTCCATCGCGCCGGGCATTTGGTAAAAAGCTGCAGTTGATCGGCATAATGATACATACCCTTCCATTGTGTAGATGT
The DNA here is from genome assembly GCA_911649655.1 of Penicillium sclerotiorum. Classification (NCBI taxonomy): domain Eukaryota; kingdom Fungi; phylum Ascomycota; class Eurotiomycetes; order Eurotiales; family Aspergillaceae; genus Penicillium; species Penicillium sclerotiorum. The sequence goes on along the minus strand of CAJVRJ010000005.1, from coordinate 4,094,402 downwards.
GAGAAGAAAAAAAGATATGAGGGTGGAATAGATAGAATTGATTCAAGTTAGATAGGTCGTGACGCTCCGGCGAGACACGCAGCTCCGAAGCTGTTTCTGTCGGGAGCCGCGAGTATGTTGATCCGGTCTTTGTCACGTGCTCATTACCTTCAACAATTGCTGCCTGTATATTCAGGAGAGAAAACTCCGACTCAGCTGGTCATCACGTGATTGAACGTTTGCAGTCAAGTGATCCTGCACGGATCAGGCCGTAAGGCCCACACCATTCCATATTTAGGGCATTGAAGGACAGATCAGCTTTAGCCTTGGAGTACAGGACTTCCAAGGTTGTAGGAGGTACCTACAGGTCCTAAAAATTAGGCGATTCTACCTCTTATGAAATTGACAGGATCAATTCTATGGCCACACAGGAGACATTTTAGCTCACCAGTGTTAGTACGGCCAGATGTAGATCTACACTGCCAAGTGTATAGGTACCTATCCATGATTAAGATGCTCGAACCTTCAGCCACAGCATATGTGGAGACCTCGAGGGTTCAATGTTCAAATCAGCTCGCTAATATCCAACCTCGAAAGTATTTAATTACTTTATTCCCAGCGTTTCTCAATGTTTACCTACATTACTATAGTCCAGGGCTATAAAGGGTCCCCCACGTGACAAGACTCCACCCGCGTCCCTGATCCGGATCACTGCCTGGAGCCCCTTCATGTAATGTAAATCCCTAAATTAGAAACAAAAAAAAGGTCCAGAATTTTGATGGAATGTAGAGGATGAATTCAGATGAAAACATATGGCTTCTAGAACAATTTCAACTCTTTTATATCGTAAATCTCCAAATAGTACACCATCTCTTTCTCTCTCTTCCTCCCTCCCTCCACTGTACGTATAGACCGAAATTGCCATCATGAATCAGCTCCCCGCGCCCAGGGTCATCTATCCGTTACAAAGTGACAGTCGACCCTGAACCATCCGTGGTCCAGATCAGCCTCGCCTCAATTTCATCCTACACCATTAGTGGAGCCCTTTGTGGATTTTCCATTCGTTCAGAAAGTGCCAACAGCCTGCAGAAACCGAGGGAGTGAAAGCCACACAAATTCATCTTTGGCTTGTGCTTAAACTCTCCCCTCCAGTGATTCTCGACTTTCCCCTCCCTCCACACCCTTTCCTCGTCATCCCTTCATCTTGATCATCCCCTTTTTTTTTTATCTGTCCTAACCAGCAGTATCGTGTCCTGATCCTGGACTGGAATCGACGTTGCTACCTTTTTCTTCTCCTTCACTGCTCCCTACTCCCTTGATATACTGGTCTATTCTCCCCTGGATCGGTTGGCCTGCTTTTTGGGCCCAGCCCCGGTATTTCCACCACGGGCGGTGACGTCCCACCTTTCTCCCCCCCGTTGACATTCCCGTCCTCCGTCCGATCCTCTCTCTGCAATAACCCTCCAATCCTCCCACCGCAAGCGTTTCGCCGTCGTTTCTATATTACGTCGAATACTCGTTTGATCCCGGCATCATGGTGACCGGCAAATCGCAGCCGGGGATTGAGCCGGTTCAGCTGCCTGTGTCCCCCGAACCCGTTGGCGCCGGCTCCCCGCCCTCGAAGCGAGACCTCGCTTCATGGTGGAGGCAGTTCAAACGTAATACGCGAAAGGACGAAATGAAAGGTACGTGGAGTTCTGGTCCAGAAGGATCGCATGGCCAGGACAGCCAAACTTGAGGGTCACTCTCACATCCTGTCGCATCCTGCGTCATCGGGACGCGGCAGTTCGCGATAATCCTCCCCCTGAGTCCCTCAAGTCCCCGAGTCCCCGGAGTTGTCCGGCGTCGATCCCCCTCACGCCTCCTTCGAATGAGTCGCATTCTTCCTTGAATTCAATGGGGCGATGGCGTGGATCGCTGTTGGTGACCAGATGAGCTGACTCGCGAAATCGTGAAACAGAACCCCCACGAGGGATCTTCGGAGTGCCGCTGAATGAGAGTATCAAGTACGCCAATGTCGCGATTTCCCTCACCAACGAGCTCGGAGAGAATTTTATCTACGGATACGTGCCCATCGTTGTGGCCAAGTGTGGTGTCTTTTTGAAAGAAAAAGGTGCGCAACTCCACTAGCCCTTCCTCCCCCCACTTCGCTCCGGTATAGTGCGACTGGGCTGACATTTCTTTTTCTTCTTGGTAATAGCGACCGACGTGGAGGGAATATTTCGCCTAAACGGATCTGCAAAGCGAATCAAGGATCTCCAGGAGCTCTTCGACTCACCCGAGCGATACGGAAAGGGCCTCGACTGGGATGGATACACCGTGCACGATGCGGCCAACGTGCTGCGCCGTTACCTCAATCAACTTCCCGAGCCCATCGTACCCCTGGAATTCTATGAACGCTTTCGGGAGCCCTTGAGGGTATACCAGAAGCAAGTTCAAGATGGTACCCAGGCCGCCGAGACAGAAAAGTTCGACCATGCGAAGGCCGTGGAGACGTATCAACATCTGATTATCGAACTACCCCCGCTTAACAAACAGCTCCTCCTTTATATCCTTGATCTTCTCGCCGTATTCGCATCCAAGTCCGAACAGAACCGCATGAACTCCGGCAACCTTTCTGCCATTTTCCAGCCTGGCATGCTCTCCCACCCGCAACACGATATGTCACCGGAGGAGTATAAGCTGAGCCAAGACGTCTTGATCTTCTTGATCGAGAATCAGGATCACTTCCTGGTCGGCATGAACGGAACCAAGGCCGATGAGCAGACTATCAAAGAAGTTCAGGCCGGGATCCAGCCCAAAGCTGTCCCTTCTGTTGCACAGCCCAGCGGTACCAAATCGCCCAATTCTACTATCCGGCGATCGGCCTCTAGCGCCAGTGCGAGCACGGAGGGGCCCCGCAAATTGGATACCCTGCGTCGCAACGCTTCTGTGTCATCTCGCAATTCACGAGCGTCGCGCTCTTCAAACCCGATGCCCAGCCCTGGAACGCCGACATCTGTATCTGGAAGCGTGCACCGCAGCAATACCCTACCCTCCAAAATGGGCCCCGCGGGAGCTACTAATCGCCATGTGCGCGGTGCTGAGAGTAGTTCGGCAAATCCATCGAATCTGTCGATGTCTCATAATAGCTCCCGTTCGGCAAGTCGAACACCTTCTCTGCGCGAAGAGGTCGAGCCAAAATCGGACGAAATTCAGCCAGAACAAAGGAACGATAGCCAGCCTGCTCCTCCGTCGTCAACGGGCTCATCATATGTCCACACCTCGACCCATGGCCCAATCCCTATCGCGGCCGCTGCGCGTCTCAGTATTAGTGAACTACCACGACCACATGAGAATCTTAGCACTCCCACGTCCCCTCAAGCCCCGCCCCAAGCCCCTCAGCTTGAAACCTCTCAAGTCCAACCCCCCCAAATTGAACCTCCTCAAGTTGCGACTCCGACCCGTGAGCGGAAGCTTTCCAATTTCTTCACCAAATCACCTCCACCGGCAGATCGTGAGCACAAGGAGCCACGTCAGCCGAATCGACTAAGGAAGAAGCGGATCCCTGGAAGTGCCAGTATCAGCGCCCAAAGCTCCTCAAACTCCCTCCAAGGGCCATCCTTTGAGCACGCAACAGAGGCTGCAGAGGCAAACCCCGCGCCATCTTCCACTGAGGCAGGGCTAGAAGCTACTCCCAAACCCCCCACTACGGCCACTCTGAACAACCGCGAGTCGGCATCAGAATCCAATCCCATGTTGGTTGAACACCCTAACCACACCGAAACTTCGTTACGACCCCATCAATCACGAACGCCGTCAATGAATTCCCGATCATCGTTCACCGACGCATCGGATTTGGACCAGCCGGAGGATGGTAGTCGATCTGAGCGCCGAGACCATCGGCGCAGCTGGCGCTTCCATCGTTCTGCAAAGCGCAGCAGCGAACAGGTCGGGCTCGGCCTGGCATCCCCTCCACTCAGAGCAACCAATCCGGAAATGGATCAAAGCACCAGCTCGCTTACTAGCGGTGGACACCCCAGCAATGACCCTTCCAGTCAGCCTCTAAGCTTGGATGCTGGTATTCAAGCTAGCTCAATCTCAAGCGCCGAGCCAGAGAAAAGGAGTTTGTTTGGAAAGTTCAAAGCCAAAGTGGCCCAGGTTCGTGATGGCGTTCGCGATGATCGTGAGCGTGTCAAGAGCCCTACTCCGTTTGACAGCGAGCCATCCAGTACCACCAGCCAACCACTTTCGCCGCCCACCAATCAAACGAATGGCAATCCATCCATTGAGGTACCAAGCGAGCTACCTAAGGACGAAGGGGTACGATCTCCCGCGTCGCCACTGCCAGGGGCAGGCCTCCCTCCTCCCATCCCCGAAGAGCCACACAGTCCCGAAATAGTCGCTGCTGTTCCAGCTGCTGATGCTCCGAAGGAGGTGGCCGCTCCGGCAGCTGAGCCCGCGGAGGCTGCATCTGCGCCTATCCCTGAACCGACCAAAGAAACAGTCGGCGAAAAAGAGGCCACCGCTTGATCATGACGAAAATTCCCCAAATTTCCCGCGGCGTTTAGACACCTATTCTGTCAGATATCCTTTATTTGCTTTGATCAACCCCATGAATTACTCTACGATTTACTTTTTTTCTATCACTCCTCCCCCCTTTTCCCACCATGTCATCCCTTAGTGCTCTACTAGGGGCCGCAGAATAACCCTTACTACTCTAGAGATCTGGCATCGAGCTATTGGTTGGCTCATTCATCTGAATGATGCTTCCCAATCCAGCGTCTATTAGATCTCCCAGTGTGGTGCCCCTGTGGGTCGGACTGGTTCTCATGTGTTATCCTGCTAGTATTGTCAGTGGGCGCTTTGCTGACTGGTAATCTACATTGATCCCTTTGCTATGTGACATGACTGTATGTATGCTTCTGAAACATTTAAGCCTGTTTGTGCCTACGTTTTTCTCTTCAATTTCCAAGGACTTCTTCTCTGGAATTGTCTGTCTAGATATTACATAGCTATTCAATGTTATTACTGTGTAAGAAAGATCTGAAGTCACTAACTTGGATGTTCAACTTGAAGTTTTGCAAGGCTTCGACTTGAATGTTCAAATGCTTAAATGTTATCTAGTGGGCCCAAACATCCGCCTTAGTCAGCGGAGTTTGTATGTGGCATAAATCATTCATTTCCAACTACATCATTCTTTCAATGATCTCCATTGCGATCTCAAAAGAGGGATATCGATGAGTTTCCAGATGAATCCCGCAGAAATCTGAATTGACTCCGCACAGCTGGCTCCAAATATTCAAAATATCCCAATATCCCAACATCCAAATCTCAAATCTCTCTGATCTGAAAGATTGACGGGTCCCCCCGCACTCAATGAGTGAGCTCCAGAAATCCTTCGCCAAATCAAAGTTGGCCAAGTTTCAATCCGAGGCACCGATGTCAGATCCGATTGAGACCCATAGTATCCAGGGTGTGGACGATGACAGCTCGTCCGCATCGTCGCTCTCATCGACGGGTACACTGATGCCGTCACCTACGAAGCATCTGTTTGCCAGAGCAAAACCAGCGTTGGTCTCTCCTTTATTTCCCTGGGTTTTCAGATTGATTCTTGGATGTTCCAATATACACAATATCTCCAGGGCCACGTTGACTCGGTATCTAGGTATTCATCACAATCAACACCCTGGACAGACTTCTTTGAACAGGAGCTTTTCCTGCCTCAGCAGTTCGACGATCTACATGTCATCCACCATGTTTATCTAACGCCACCAAAGAATTCCGGGCCCCTCTTTGTCATGCATCATGGAGCGGGTTCATCTGGGCTATCCTTCGCAGCCTGCGCGGAAGAGATCCGGAAGATCCTTCCAAATGCCGGAATCCTCTCTCTCGATGCCAGAGGACATGGTCGCACGACCACAGCCTCAGCTGCCACTGGAGCTGACCATGAAACGCCATCACTAGCTGCGGCTGCCCAATCGGAAGCTGAAGGTCAGGTTCAATTGGATTTAACGCTGGAAACTCTGAGCCAGGACCTTGTTTACGTGATTCTACAAACGCAAGAGCGAATGAGCTGGGGACAACTGCCGGATATTGTCCTTGTGGGGCATAGCTTAGGAGGCGCCGTCATCACGGACGTCGCCAAGAATGGCAAACTGGGGCCCAAATTGCTTGCATATGCAGTATTGGATGTCGTTGAAGGTGAATGTTATTGCCCGCATCGTTTCTGCGCTCTGTTTTCTAACCCGTCACTTCTCTCTACTAGGATCCGCCATGGATGCGCTTCAAAGCATGGAAAAATACCTTTCAACTCGACCCACCAGATTTCCCTCCTTGGAATCTGGAATTGAATGGCAGTAAGTATCTTGACATTGCTTCTGCATGAGGATTCAATACTAAGCTTCATCACAGCACCCGCTCCCGCACAATTCGAAACACTAGTTCAGCCCGGGCGTCTGTCCCTTCCTTAATATTCGAAGAACCATCCGCTGTTGACCCTTCGAAACCCTGGATCTGGCGCACTGATTTATCCGCAACAAAACCCTTCTGGGAGAATTGGTTCATTGGATTGAGCAAAAAGTTCCTCGAGGCGAGAGGTGGAAAGCTGCTACTCCTAGCAGGGACCGACAGGCTGGATAAAGAGCTCCTGATCGGGCAAATGCAAGGTAAGAAAAGCCCCCCGGGTTGTTGTTCACTTTTGCAATCAATGTTTTGCTCATGTATCTCGTAGGCAAATATCAGCTCCAGGTTTTTCCGGAGGCAGGTCATTTTGTGCAAGAAGATCAGCCAACCAAAACAGCACAGGTGCTTGCTGACTTCTACAAACGGAATGATCGGAGCGCCTTGGTACTCCCCCCTAAAGTGGCAGATATGCAAGCTTCTGCTGCAATGAAGAAGAGTACAGGGGCCTCGGGGACGAGTGGCCAACCTAAATAGATAGCGATTCGAATCCTGGAACAGAAGAACTCATGGGGCAGAGGTAAACTTGGGCGATTGGAGTATCAATACTTGATAGACAACGTTTGAATGAAACCAGTTGACAACTTGGAACATCGAATGCCCAAGTAGCTCGGCGATAAAAACTTGAAAACAACTGGCAGGCAGCCTTTATGAAAACTTTTGAATCCCCCCTGTAGGATTGTTGGGACTGTTTACGCATTGGGTATTTGACAGTTGGAAGCCCTTGGTCTACGATAAAGGGTCCTTACGGAGGCAAGAGGATTTCGAGAAAAAAAAAAGACATTGGGGCCTTAGACTAAGAACAGGAGTTTCCGTAACAACAAAAGTAAGGCGCTTCCAAACGTCTCAAAAAAACGGGGGGAACAATGGGAGCCCTGGGCTCAAAACAGGAAATTTCGTGGCTACAAATCAAGGCTCCTCCAACACCGTTCCCAAATTACCAAAGAGAAAAAGAGAAAAAGAGAAAAAGAGAAAAAGAGAAAAAGAGAAAAAGAGAAAAAGAGAAAAAGAGAAAAAGAGAAAAAGAGAAAAAGAGAAAAAGAGAAAAAGAGAAAAAGAGAAAAAGAGAAAAAGAGAAAAAGAGAAAAAGAGAAAAAGAGAAAAAGAGAAAAAGAGAAAAAGAGAAAAAGAGAAAAAGAGAAAAAGAGAAAAAGAGAAAAAGAGAAAAAGAGAAAAAGAGAAAAAGAGAAAAAGAGAAAAAGAGAAAAAAAACCAAAAACAACCAAAAAAAAAACCTCCAAACAACGCCTTTTGTGCCGGGCGTGATGCTCAAGCTTGATTCAGAGGGAGGTAAGCACCGCCTGCCAGAATGAGGTTCATGCCGGTAAACATGACTTTGTAGACGGGAGACTTCCGAGTGGGAAAGGAGTTGATCATATCGGCAGTCTCGACAGATTCCTTGACCTTCTTCTTCTTAGCCTGTGCAGAGGCGGCAGCGGGCCCGGCGCCAGCAGCATTGGTAGGGTCTGCATCGAGCACGAAAGTGGAAGCACCCTCGTTGACGACACGGCCCTGAGTAGGCGCGTCTTGGGGGTGGTACACTTCCCAAACACGGACAGTGCAATCGGCACCACCTGAAGCAATCAAAGTGGATTCGGCGTTCCAGCTGAGAGACCAGATACCCATCTTGCCATGACCACGCATACGCTTGAACAAGCGACCAGACTCAAGATCCCAAATTATGATCGAGCCGTCGTCATCGGCTGAAGCAACGTATTTGCCATCTTTGCTAGCCTCCAGCGCGGTAATGTTACCAGTGTGACCGGTAAACATACGTACGGCATTTCCAGTAGTGACAGCCCACATGCGAACAGTGCGATCACATCCGGCGGTGAAAACGTACAAGGTATTGGGGTGGAAAGCCACGCAGGAGACAGCCTTATCGTGGCCGACAAACATGCGGACCGAATCCTTCTTTTCAGTTGCCCAAAGTTGGCCCGTGGTATCATTCCCACCTGCAGCGAAGAAGTGGCCAAAGGGACCCCAGCGTACGTCAAAAACAGGGGCCATATGACCCGAGTAAGCAACAACGCAAGTCATGGTGTCTAGATACCAAAGTCGGATTGATTTATCTGCAGAAGCTGACAGCAACCACCGAGAGTGCGTTGGTTCATAGTCCTTATCCTTCAGGTCTTTGCGGGGAGCTGAAGGCTTGAAGGAAACAGCAAAAACGGGACCGGAGTGTCCGATGAGTTTATGAGACGCAGCTGGCGGCAACAAATTCGGCACATCTGGCTCGCTCCTTTTGATTGCTTTGCCGTCAAGAGTCCAAACTTGGATGTAGGACTGGCTGGTGCCTGTAGCGGCGAGTTCCATGTCTTGCGAAAAGTCAATGCAGTTGACACTGTATAGTGGTCAGTAAATTAAACATCTTAAAAAATCAAAGATAGATGTAGCAGAGTACTCACGAATCAAAGGTGTTGTGGAAGGTGTACATGACAATACTGACCGGGGCGCCCACGCCTCCGGTACGAGTGGGACCCTCGAGCCTCAGACGATCCCGGTGATCCTTGACCCGCTGAACTGTCATGGCCACATCTATGGCAGTCGACTCTGGAATGCCCAGTTCAGCCCGAGTAGGGCCCTCCACGCCTTCTTCTTCCTTGATCATGTCGTTGTACTCTTGCACGAGACTGGAAACGCCCGTTCCTTCATTCTGCGCATCGATTCCACGAAGGTCCTCACGTACGTCTTCAGCGAGTTTAGAATCGGGAGGCAATTTGCCAAGCTTGAGTCGGGGCAAGGTACCCGCCATTGCTGGGTTGTCACCAGTGTAGGCAGAGCCCGGGTGGTGGCCTGGGATGCCTTCATCTTCCATTGGCATGGAATCTCCAGAATCAGCGAGTCCAACTTGATTCATCACCTCAGTGATTCTCAGCCGGTAGTCCTGGGCGCGATCAACCCTCTTGAGAGCACAGTAGCTGGACAACAACGACAACATCAAAAATCCGCCTTCTCTCTCCTTTTGTTCAAGATGTTGCAGAAGGTTAGCGAAGGCCGAGCTTGTCATGGTGATTCGGTACTTGTTGTTGCGGTAGATGTTTGCAGTTTCGCTCGATTGCACGTGCTCGGGCAGGCTAATGCTCTGCAAGGCTCGGACGTCATCCTTGTGCTGAGGTAGGAACATGTTCTTGTTGGAATCGAAGAACTGCTTGGCCTCTGCCGGGTAGAAGCTGGTGACGAGGGAGAGGAAAGAGTAGACGAAAAGAGGCCAGAGCAGGCGATTCAATTCCGGCTAGAGAGCTGTCAGAAAGAATAATACGAAGCGAATGAGTGTGACCCAGCGACAAACCTTGTAGATGTCGATGTTTTCATCGATGAATCGTTTCAGGGTTTCTAAAGAGCGCATGAGATAATTGTTTCGTCAAAGTGAATCAAGAATCGAACTACTAACCGAACCCCTGCTTGATCCTGGGCCGTGCATCCTCTCCTTGATGGGGTAGAGGGCGGCCATCGATTTCTTGGTTAGCCGACTCCATGCGAAGCATGGCTTCAGTACGGCTGTAACCTTTCTTTGCCAGATAGTCAATAACCTAAATATAATCACCAAAAGTCAGCCACTACTCTCATTTTTCAGTAAACGACATAGGTCATTAGTTAGACACAGACAGTTCCCGTCACGGTGGGGTCTAGGGCTCGAGGGTCAGGTTCCGTGATGGGTAGGGTTAGAGTGTCATTCTGGGGAGAATCGTTGCCCGGGTGTTGTACACCGGGCGAAGGCGAGTTTTGTGCGGGTGCAGCTTGGGGCACCGCTGCAGACCCGTCTTCAGCACCACCATCCAGCACAATCGGGTTTTGTGCGGATGCACCCGGGCGCCTCGCGGCTGCCCGGGTGGTGAGTGGTGTTCTTTCTTCCGGCTTCAATCTTGAAGCCAAATAGGTGTCGTATCTGTGGGGAGACCGTTTTCTGGCCTTCCCCTTCCGGCGTGGAGCCATGGTGCGGCCCCACGAGAAAATTGGGTGATTGGAACGAGTATCAAGAATCGGACCAATTGGTCCAGAGAAAAAGACGGGTTTGAAGGTATTCGGAGAGTTGGGAGATGGCAAGAATGAGAAGTTGACGAGGTGACGAAGTTGAAGAAAGTGAGATGTGACAGAGAAGTTGTGGTGAGGCGCGACCACCACCGCGACCATGTAAACAACCAAACAACTCAGGCAACCATCTCAAGTAATCAGGTGGGGACGAGGAAATAGGCGACAACCACATCGAAAGCGAATGGTGTTTTGTCAAGGACGTAGTCCTGTGATTTCAATTCTCAACCTTCAGCCTTTTGTTTTGTATTGTTTCGTATCATCAGCCATCCCACATGGGCTTTCTTTCTTTTTCCTTTTTTGAATTGGCCTTGTTGAGTAATATCGAATTCAAGCCGCCATACAATGGCAGAGGGCTAGAAATCACCGGTGATGTCTTATTGGTCACAGCCCAGCATGGTTGAGCACAAACAAACTGAGGCTTGGCTCACACTCAAGGAACATGGTCCAGACGATGATAGCCCAGCATGGTGAAGCTCAGGCAGACTGAGGGCTGCACAAAACCCAGGGGGCATAGAATGGACGACAACAGCCCAGCATGGTGAAGTTAAAGTGGGCTGGGGCATGTTCCATACCCAGGGAACACAAAACAGGCGATGATAGCCCAGCATGGTGAAGCTCAGGCAGGCTGGGAGCTGCACAATGACCATGGAACGTGGAACAAATGATAACAGCCCAGAATGACAATCCTGCAACAGGCGAAGAGCTGCAACTTACCCAGGGAACACGGAACGGAAGACCACTCAAGCCCAGGTATACAAACAAAAAAGAAAAGTGATTTGACTTACAATCTGGTTCAGATTCTGCTGTGACATGGCGCCACTGGGTGGAGGAGGTCCAGGAGTAGGGGGTTGGTGGTGGACTGGGGTGCCAGTTGACATTGGCTGTTGCTGGTTCATGGGCATCCCATTGCCATTAGCACCAGGACCCATGCTGCCTCCTCGAGGCACCGGGCTGGGGGCGCCTGGAGGCGCAGACATTGTTATTTGACCGATTCGAGGGTTGTAGGAGTAGGGATGAAGGGGTTGAAAGATGGGAAGGAGATGGGGAGGGAAGATGAGGAAGAAGGAGAAGATGGGGGAGGTGAGAGGGAGAAAAGAGGTGAGAGGTTGAACATGAAAGTGAATTTGATATTCACTGGGATAGATGCGGAGCCTATCGCTGAATAATCGGAGCCCCACGCCAAGCCTCAAGCTTCCCTTGGAATGCTGGTCCCTCTTGGATCATTCACTCGTGTGCTCGCAAGCTGGCAGTGAATGCCTTGAAGAATCCTTGAGGCTCGCTTTTGCTGGACGGTATATATACGGTATATATACCGTCATAACTGTGGGAAGGCCCCGTACTCGATACAATCCAGCACACAGCACAATGGAACAGTCCGAAACCAAGATCTTGAGCTCCGCGGACAGGATCCGCCAGCTGAACGACATTGATCAGGTACATTTGAGTCTCTCTGGAACTCCAAATCAGTGTTTTAACGAGGTCAATATCTATCTAGGACGTCACGAAGCTCATTCATTCCGCCGGGCTTGCCATTCAGGCGTTGACCAATACAGCACCCGACTCATCTTCTCCCGCCGACGACGGCTCCCTGGACTCACACAAAGAGCAATTCAAGAACGCTACCGCTCAATACTTTTCCCTACTATCTTCAATAGATGTCCGGCTACGACGTCAAGTCTACGCGCTTGAAGAGGCCTCCGTCCTAGGGCCGGAATCCAACTCGCGTGGTGGCGACGCGGGCGCAGGCGCCAAGGGAACTGGGGCGGCGGCGGGAGCTACAGGTGCTGCCAACCCTCTGGATATAAGCTGGCTGAACAGTCGGAAGGACACCGTTGGAAAAGACAAGGAAGCAGAACTATGGGCGTCCGCACGACAATTTGTTGAACAATTGGAGTCTAAAGACTCAAATGGTGATGGGTCTGAGAAAATGCAACTTGATTGATTGGAGAGCGTCAATCAAGAAGAGCTACAATACCGATACTGGCGCTACCAACGAAACCAATCAGACGTCCCTACCGTCAAGAACGATGACTTCCCCCAGCCAGAGGTCCAAATCTCTGAGCTCCCGGCTCGCCTTCGCATCGCACAGTTCCTTCACATTCTCGATCGGGTCACGGAACCCATCTCTACACAACGATCCATGCTGTTTGTATCGCCGATCCCACGATTATTGAGTTGATGCCGGATATGCACGCTATGCAGGGCTTGGAGGCATTGATATGCCGTCTTTAAATTCCCCCTTTTTCCTTGTTATCTTTCCTTGATACCCCAAGTTGCCAGAATTTGAACCTGCGGGTTTTGAAACAGCAGGCACCTACAATGAAAAACCATTTACGCTGTAAGGATCCTTGGGTAGATGAATTGATTCAAAACTCGATTTGTCTATGAACAAAGATGGACAGTTCACAGTAGTAAAGCTATGCAAAGACAAGAACGTAAAACAACAAAGGGCTCTCTACCATTGGCTCCAGAGCCATTGAGCCTCGCTGTCTGGTTTGCAAGGAATCCTAATCTTATTTCTGCATGGACTTGATCATCTCGCGTTGTGTCTCACGGTCCCGATTTGTCTCGGAAAGAGATCCCAAGCCTGGTGAAAGTTATTAGCCGGGTTCTATCTAGCGGGAAATGCATACGCTGGACCACTTACTTCTCAGTTCACCAACCACATCCTTGGCTTTGCCGAAGTAGACCTCCTCTGAAGAATCACACATATATTAGCTTGAACAGAAGTTCGGCGGTTCGGGAGCTCGGGATCCCAAGGCCCGTCGGATAGCACTTACGCAGCAGATTCCGCATCTTCAATTCCATGTCTTCAACCAGTCTACCAACATTGGCAACGTGGCTGGCGTCTGAATCCACCGGCAGGTCGACCTCCACCTGGCGAGTCATGTTGCCGCTCAGATCCATCTCGCCGAGAGCCTGGCTTTCACTCGCCAGGTGCAGGATCACGGTACTCGTCAATTTGTAGTGTGACATGCGAGCCCGATCGGTGGACTCGAAGACGTGGATGCTGTCCCATTCACCCGAGGTCGAGGCACCGGGAGTCACGCCCTTCTTCAAAAGGATGACACCAGCAAAGCCATCGTCCAAATCCCAAAAGTACACGCTGCCCACTCCACCCTCGTAGTAGAGCTCCCGGTAAACATCGAAGGCCTCGTTGGCCGCAACCTCCAACTTGCGAACGCGCTCGCTAGGCACTGTGCCATCCTCGAGCGGGGGGTCGAACTCATTGCTCCATGGTGACCGGTAGCTATCGCCGTCTCGGTTGTAATCGCAGAGTAGGTAGTCACGGTTCGTCTGCTTGCACCGACGAATCTCCAGGGGCTGGTCAACGGAGGAAAGGAGATCTTCGGTCAGATCAGGAACGATCGTAGTGATGGCTTGTAGGTTGGCCTTGGTGTCGCGGGGGTTCAGGCGTCGAAGGAGATCGCTGGAGACCAGGTGTCAGCTCAAGGTCCGTATGTACCTGGGGGCGGGGTTGTGGTCGGGGGATGGGATTGCGATGCCATCGAGGTGATTTCGTTCATATTCTGTGTGATAATGTGGCTAGGGGAGGGAATGCAGAGCTCTACCACTTACAGCGCGCTGTCAAACTGTGCATCAGCCATGGTGAGGGGTCGAGGAGGGGGCTTTGTATACTGACGACGCTTGAACGCGAGCGGATGTTGATGGGGTGGAGGTGCGTATATCTCCCGCCGCCGACGCGTGGAAATAGTACGAGCCAGTCGATAACGCGGGTGAGTATACCATCCATACATTCTAATTTCCAATTTTCTTCACATAGATAGACAATGACATGAGAATCCAAAAGCATTTCATTATTTATCTCTTGATCGATTGCAATTTCCGCGGCTATTGTCAGTACAGATCACTTTATGTAGCGGCGTCACTGGTTCAAAATTCAACGCCCTGTTTGATCAGACCACGCCCAAGTGTAACAGCCTACATGAAGTTGGTCAGGTTGAGCTTTCAGCCAGGAAGCTCCCCAGATCAATATTCAGGCCTCAATCGATTCACACATGTGCGATATTGCGACAGCTGGGTCTACCTAGGTGCCTGGGCGGTCTTCCGAGGTTGAGAAATCATAATGCCCTGGTCCACACTTGAAATACTCCAGCAGGTATGGAGCTGCCCAGGTGACTGGGTACGGAGTAAATCCATTGATGCGACCTGGTAGACCAGGTAGACCAGGTACGGATGACTTCCTAGTCAGCACTTTGATCGGTCATGCATGTACCCCTGAGATCCGGATGATGACCTGCTTCCACATTGCAGATACTTTTGCGGAGGATCAACCTCTTGACCCACGAGGGGTTTGAAAGGTCAAAAAAATATTGGAATGGGGGAAGAACGGCCATTCTGTGGCTTTGGGAAGCTCCTTGCTCTCCCACCACTAGTGGATGATGGCTGAAACCCTTGAGTGTCACAACGAATCAGCCTGCTGCTCCCCCGGATTTGACAGGTCCACTCTGCAGGGTCTTCGTTAGCGCCCCCTTGAAAGGGTCTTGGGATGCGCAGGAACATAACACAAACTCAGTGAGGGGGAAGTAAACTGCTCAATCATACTGCTATTTACAGCTATTTTAGGCGTCAAGGGAACTCCATCCATGGAAAGTAACTACAGACCCATACTTTGAACCCTTGAATGTGAGACAGGGCGAATAGGACTTCACTCTAGCTGTATAGAAAATTACGGATAGTCGTTTATTTTATTTTATTTCATTTTTTTCTTTTTTTAATTCCCTCATTTGAGGGGAAATTATACCCCAAGTCAACAGCGAGGGGGAGCCTGTGGAAGACAAAAAGGAAATTGTTTGTAAACAGTATTTATTGTCAACCTGCTCGCCTTCTACTTCTTCCTTCTTCCCCAACCCATTCCATTCGTTCCAAACCCCCCACCTTCAGTCGCTACCTCTTCACCCACACCTTCGTTTACCTCTCAATCGCCTCTTTCAAGATGAAGCTGACTCTCATTGTCTTTTCGGCTCTGCTGGCCCTCGTCGCCGCCGATACCACTACCACCGCTGATGCTTCGGCCACCACCGCTAACGCTCAAGTTCAGTGTGCTAAGGCTTGTAAGTATCCTCTGCGGTCTTCTTCTCTCATCTCCCAACTTACATTTCTAATTCTGATTCTCCATAGGTGACCCCAAGGACGTTTGCTGTATCGCCAAGTGCTACAAGGTTCCCTGCCCCAGCGACAGCCAGGCCAACGACACCAACAAGTGCGTTGCCGCTTGCCCCCAGGGCACCGGTACCCCCGATGAGACCAAGAAGTACGCCGATTGCGAGCAGCGCTGCTACAGCTCTCACTTCTTCCCTGCTGATGGCGCTGCCACTACTCACGGTACCGAAACCACTGTCTCTGGTACTTCTGGCACTACCGCAACTGGTGTCCATGCCGTCGCTACCCAGACTGGTATGACCACCGCCGGCTCAGGTTCCAAGTGTAAGAGATTCTCCATCTCCCATCCATCCTACACTCCCCAAAAACACCCCTTATTGACACTTTTCTTACAGCCGCCAACGGCGAGGCGACCAAGACTGGCGAGACGTCCAGCAGCGCTAGCGCCAGCCACACCAATGCGGCTTCCAACGTCAAGACTGGTGCTTCGGCTGCGGGCCTGTTTGGGCTCGTCCTTGCAGCTTTTGCCCTGTAGGCCAATTTCAAGCCCGTCTGACATGACGGACATTTGTCCACGGACGGACCCTCGGGCATCTGCCCTTAGCCGAGCCTTTTTTGTTCCCTTATGTTTTATTCTGCATGTGTGATACTCTCTTACCGATATTTGATCCTGATGGCCGGCAATAAAATTCAAATGTTCTGAAATGATTTTTTCCCCTAGAACTCCGGCTGATGCAGTAAACTTGAACCAGATTTGAGATCTAGAAGACAAGGCGCGTCGATCAACTACTTTCAATAGCGCAGATCTTACCCCACCGGGCTTCCCCACATGGTGTTGTATTTCGAAATTTGCAACGTATATATGGAGGATATGAATTGCTGTGTTCCAAGGTTCAAATGTTGAGATTTCGATATGCACTACCTTCCCAGGCGTGCAGTGTTGCAAAATTGACACCGTGACGGAGAAAGACTGAGTAATGGCGGTGCAGCGACTCGTCCTTTACCGCCAACGCGATTGTTTACGCGGGGAACTGCTCCACACAGAATTTATATTTTCATTCGTTTTTACCTAAACACAAGCTTGAATCCAACACTGGCATCTCAACCTTCAAGTTCAAGTTCAAGTTGGAACACCTGGCAGCTGAACATTTGAACCAAGTCAACAGCAGAAACATCTTGGTAGCATAAGCTACCTACCCATACAACAACCATGGCCGCAACACCCACCATGTCAGTAACAAGCGACGAATTCCAAAAGCTATACAGCTCAATGTCTACATTCGTGGAAACCTGCATGTCAGGACACGATCCATCACACAACCCTCCGCACGTGCACCGGGTGGTGAACCTAGCGATGAGAATCCTATCAGCAGAGCAAGCCCTGCACCCGGAGAAAGGGTACTCGGCAGCAGTCGTGAAGCTCGCGGCACTATTACACGACATCGGCGACAGAAAGTATCTGCCGAATATGGCCGAGGGCGAAGGATCAAACGCGGATCTGGATCCCAAGACGATGGTGCAGCATGCGTTGGTGCAGCAAGGAGCGCCGGTTGAGCTGGCGCTTCGAGTGCAGGCTATTGTTTCGCATGTGTCGTACTCGACCGAGTGCAAGGATCCGGCTGTTATTCGGCGGTTGATTGAGGAGGAGGGGTTCAAGGAGTTGGCTATTGTGCAGGATGCGGATCGATTGGATGCTATTGGTGCGATGGGGATTGGACGGTGTTTCACCTTTCTGGGGGCTCAAGGGAAGAAATTTGCTGGGCCGGATGGCTGGGTGATGGATAATGCGATTGAGCACTTTGCGGATAAGCTGGTTAAGCTGGAGTCCATGATGAAGACGGAGACGGGGAGGAAAATGGCGCGTGCTCGAACAGAGAGATTGAATGTTTTCACCAGCTGGTGGGAAGAGGAGACGGCGGAATCTATGTGAAAGGACTAGATTTTTTAAGTCTTGGAGTAATTGATCACGTATCTATGTTGAATATTGAGGCCCCCAAAGGACCATAGGATTGTATTGATATGTGTAGCTAATTCCCGCCTTTCAAAGATAACTTGAACACCAACTCGGCGTGTGGTAATGAGCAAAGAAAAGCAAAGTTCAAGTTGGATGATTGACCAAAAGGATTGACCAAGGAAGGGGAGACCCTTGTAAAAAGCCTCAGAAAAAAACAAAACGAAATGTCCCAAGGTGAGTGGACGACAAGCCTCCAGTCTATCAGAATGCAAGTAAAACAAGTACAAGTTTGGGTATTTGGGTTTCTGTGTAAAGAGTCAGAGAAAACGGTCAAGTGCATAAAAAGAGGAAAGAAACGCGGGCAGACGATCCATGCATTTGGATTGATCTGATGCAATGTCACGGATGGGATATGACCTGCCACACAGTAGCAAGTCACAAGAAAAGAAAAAGGAAAAAGACAAGAACCGAACTCCGAGTGCAATTCTTCAACGCCATGTACGCGAGAGAGCATGAATTCTAAGCCACCGAAAAAGAAAAGGAAAGGAAAGGAAAAGGAAGCGGAAGGAACAGAAATTGAAACAAAATATTAGCATGAGTTGAGATGGCTGCTCAGACTCGGTCTCGAGCAAAGTCTAGGACTTCACAATCGTCCTCAAAGAAACCATCATCGACCTTCATAGGTGCTGATGCCTTCTTCTTCCGCCGAGTGGTGATGACGACTTCCTCGACGTGGCCTGTGCTGTTAGCCAGGCTGATGAGATTCTCCATATCGCCGCCAGCGCCGAAAGAATGACCATGAATGGCACCGGCATCGTCTTGCTCATCATCGCCCGGGGCATCACTGGTATTGTAGGATCGTACATGCACCTTGGTAATTGGAATGTCTCCTCCAAATACCCACTGACCCCCTGGTGCGGCCAGAGATGAGTCGCCTCGACCACTCTGGGAAACATAAATGTGTAAGCCAACCCGCTGGTCTGTGTGGAAAGGCTGGTATGGAGTGTTCGTCTCGATCTCTGCCTGGGAGAGAGGTTGGCACAGTGGCCTGCTAATGCTAGATGGATGCGCACTGGCTGATGGTAAGAGCAGCGTTCCCCGAGTTACAAGCTCCGGGTCATATGGCAGAAGAGGTGCTGGTCCAGCAGGGCTGTGTAAAATATCAGGTAGCTTGTACTGCTTCTCCTTGCCACCAATGACAGTGTGAAATTGTCGGTTCTTGTGACTGGTGGCACCGCGCTTGAGACGGTATAACTTGAAGTCTCCATCATCAACCACGCCCAGGAAAATAAGACCTTTGCTGCAGATCCAGATTACACGGCATGGTGCCGGATCCTTGGCCAGTCCGATCAAGTGTAATCGGGTTTCCCCCACATGGCGGAGTTTGTGAACGGTACCAGTAGCCGCGGCACCCACTGATTTTCCCAGACCTGTTGCAACAACCTTCCCACCCTTGATGGTGGCTGCTGTTGGTAGAGCGAAGCTGCTGATATTGGGAAATGAAGTACTGCTAGTCGTTGCAGCACGACCCCGCATGGCTGAGAAGAATGGTTGGGTCTTACCACCCACTAATTTCATGGCCGCTGATAGGGGGTTACCACCAATTGACTGTCCAGCAAGATCTTCACTCATTGGGTCGAGAGCCGGAGACTTCTTGGCAGCAGGACGCGCACGACGGAAAGGAGGCCACTGAAATGCACTTCGAGGCAAATCAAATACGTGAACAGTCCCCTTGCGCGTGATGACAGCCAGTCGGTCACCAATAGGTGCTGTCCATATCACATCGACGATACTGGATGTAGTCAGTCGAGCAAATCTTGCAACCTGCCGCACGCTGGAGGTTTGATCTGCAAGATCATCCGTCATGAACGCCATTGCTCGGCAGTTCCTGAATTGCATAAGATCCCAAACATATTGGACATCGCCCTTCCTACTGGCAGTGAAGAGCATTAATCCGTTAGGAGATATGGAGAGAAAGCTGCAGCCATTGGGAACCTGAAATGTGGCCATGGGTTGGAGAGATGCTGTCTTCGCATCCATTCCATCGTCAACCCGCTTCAAGTCGATGATCGAGACCGTATCTGGCTCAGGAGACGAAGTAGACTGAGTATCTAGACCATGTGTTGGCGGGAAAAGCCCGTAACCCGAGACTGGGGAGTCTGTGCCTCGGGCTGAGCGCGGAGGAGTGCCCGTCGATTGCTGGTTGTTCCAGTACGAGTTCCATGCTTGCATTCCCTGGTCTCCCATCCAGCGTGCACCCTTGACCAATTCTTGTGTGACACCTCTGGTAACCTTATCAAGGAGGCTTTCTCCATCACCCACATCTGTTCCGCAATTTACTGACGGAATAGTAGGTGGGCTGCGGGTATCCAGTCCTTGGGCACGCTCGTGTATCAAACTGGAGGGCACTACTGCCTGCAATGATGGTCTGTGTGAAGAAGAGGGAGGAACTATTGCCAGCCATCTTCCCTGCACAGCCAACGTCGGGCGTTCTCCCAGAGACGTACGGGGCAAATCACTGTGAGACCCATCTGGGTCAGTCGAGCTAGACGAGGTTGAATAGCGCCTAGCTTCGCCAGCCTGAACATTTGTCCAAACTTTTCCGAGACATTGGTACGTTGCCGAGGCCGTTTGTCGGTAAAGAAAGACTTCGCCACTGGTACCAGAAGCCACGACGACATGTCCTCCACTTACCAGAAGCCTCAAACTGCCCACGGGAGAGGGTGCTAGCGATGGAAGCCCAGGAATATTCTCAATGCATGGAACTGCTTTGCTAGCAAGTAAAGTGGCTACATGAGCCCCCGACCGGAGAGAATATACCTCCACTCGCGTTTGATAATATGGGACCATCCCATCCCTAGGTCGTCGATCACTCGAATGGCCTCGAGCCGAAGATGGGGGAACCTCATTGATCTCAGATGCTGCGGCGGATGCCGGACGTTCCTCATCATTCGGGGCCAATGGCCCATGAAGAATGACAACCACGTGAGGCTGAGCAGCGGCAAATGACTCGGTAACAACGTGACCAGGCACTATCTTGGCATCAATAACCCGTCCATTAAGACCGGTGATCTGGCCAACCAAACGCGTGCCTTGGTCCTCGACCGCCTGAACTTCCACGCCGTTGTCTGTTCCTATCACCAGAACATTCAAAGCACCACGCGATGCCTTGGACAGATTTGGAAGTGTATCGAATGCACAAAAAGAATACGTGCCGTCTGTAGCCGAGCGAGGCTGTGCTGGAAGATCGATATCGGGAGCACCGTAGAAGTGGGCTTGGGGGAGATGAGGCAATGGTGCCAAATTGCCCTTGGGACTTCCGTACGAGTGGCTCTTACGCCGATCTACGGACTGTTGTCTCGAGTGCATGTTGCTGCGATAACCACTGCCGTAACTGAACGGTCGAATTTGGGTTGGGGGAGAAGCAGAAGAGGGTTGGCTGAAGCCACCCCGAGCTTGAATGGTAGGAAAGTTGAGAGGCGATTCATTAGGAAGCTCTCCATCCATCAAATCCGCAGGTGGACTCTTTCCAAAAGGCACTGACTGAGCCCAAGTATCAGTGCGGGTGGTGAGGTCGTGTTCGTCGTTATCTTCGATTGATCCAAGCACATCCAGAACGGGAGAGGTCACGGTGGGAGGAACATGGTGCTCCAAAGAGGGCTCCGGGCAGGAGGAGGGCTCTATAGAAGCGGGACCTGATGGTTGAGTGCTTAAAAACTTATCGTTAGTACTTGATTTCGAGTCTATCAGAGCAAGGGTCTCATACGATTCGTCCGGGGGAGATTCTGCGGCAAGCCTAGCCGCCTTGGCCGCCTTTTTAATCTTCTTCTTTTTACTCTTTGAACTTGGCTCATGCTCCAAAACGGTGGGGTTTGGATCAGATAACACAGTTGGATCGTCCTCGAGTGACCGACTATGCTGGCGGATCAAGTCGTCAGGCGCGGCCGGGGGCATAAACCAAGATGGGGTGCCTTAGGAGGCACGGAACAATTCACAGGAGAGAAAAGCCGCCCCCAGGACCTTTGTTCAGGTCTGAGAACGGTGAAAGAATCGTCTGCAGCAGACCGAACCGTAAAGCAGCAGGCTTAGGCAGTACAAAAGGAGGGGTTCGGTTCTAGGTGCCACCAGTGAGATTAGCTCATAGCTCTTTTGTTTCTTGTTTGCCCGGAAAGAAGTACATGTTCCTTCGACCCATGTACATCGATCCTTTTGTACTCACCTATTTGAATGTAAATTTGTGGCAGATCAAAGGCTGTTGTTCTAGTTGAGGTTGAGGTTGAGTGTTTAGACAGGGGGGTGAGGGGGCGTATCTAGAAGCGGAGTCTGGATACGCGCGGGGAAGAGTAGCTTTGATAAGAACGATAGGAAGTAGATCAAGGTAACACGGTGGCTTACTGGAATCTCAGATTCCAGTCAGCGCTCAAATAATGAGATAGTGGTAAAAGGTAAGGTATCAAAGTCCAGGTAGGGGAATCAAGAAGATTGAAGAGGGGAAATCGCGGTTCCTGAGTCAGAGGGGTATAAGTTGGGGCCCGGAAGGAGAGAGGGGGGGCATGTGGCTAACTGGCTACGATCATCAGGCTAAAGCATGATGACTGTTTCGGTGCCCGTCATTAAGTGACCTTGTCACTAACAGTGGTAAGAAATCGGAAATCGGGCAAATAAAAAACATGAGGTTTCCAAGGTTTCACTTGGCTCTGATTTCATTCATCGTAACACTGGAACCTTGGAAGAGCTTCCAAGGTTGGAAAACGTTACTTGTCGCCCTAGAGGTACTCTCTTTGCTTAGCACTATTTGATTACATCCTTATCTAAACTTGGCCACTGAAGTACCATGGAACTCGGAAAATCGAGAACACCCGACCATACCCATTATACTCGTAATAACAAGGGAAAACCCGCCATGGGAGTTAGTCATACCCTGAATAGTTAGCCACCTAGGAATGCCCAGATGTAGAATAATCTCAACTTGGAAGCTGAATCAGTCATCAGTCGAGTGGAGACTCCGGAGTCACGGGGCCGAAGAGTGACGCGATCTAAACCTTGAAGCCGTGAACGCGTGTTGATCATTCGGTTCCTGCTCCTGCGCTCCGATCGCGTACCCCCAAGCACATACCACTGCCCACTGCTTCCCAGGGTCTGTTCGCTTGACCTCGGGAAGATAGGCAAGGGGGACGCAAAGGTGACTCGGTAGAAGAAAACAAATTTTTGGCTCATCGCAAAAACAGGGAAAAGAAGGTGAAGGAGATATTTGTTTTTCTTTTTTTGATTGGTTCTATTAGGACAGGACGGCTATAGCTGGAACCTTTGATGTATGGTGATGATACAGGGCCGTGTGGGGCAGTTTGTGGGAGAGATGCGGATTCCCCTGATTTCGCGGGAGCCCTCAAGTCTTCTTCTTCGCGGCGGCCTTAGCCTTGGCGGCCTTCTTCTTGTTGCTGTTGATCATCACGATTCCTATGAAGGTGCCCACCACGGCGGAGCCCAGCAGAGCGAGGATAACGGGGATGCGGATGGCCCAAACACGGGGAGGGAAGAAGTCGTGGAGTGGGTGGCCTGGGTCCACAAAGGGCTATTACACATAGGTCAGTAGAGGTTCACAAATGGCATTCAACAGCACATAAGTGACAGAAAAGGATGGGGGAAATAAGGCAAAGGGGGCTGAAAGATGCGCATGAGACATACCATCAGGAGGGTCCAGGCAGTGTAGTAAAGAAAGATAGCAGTAGCAGCCAAAAGCATGGCGGAACCGACAAGTTGGCCGAGCTAGAGGAGTTAGTCACAGCGTCCTCAATTTTTCAATCCCTTGGAAACCATACCATTGTTATCAAAGGAGTGGTCGCTGGAAAACACCAGTTCAAGAAATCCGGGGGAGGAAAGAGAGTGATAACCCTGGAGATGTTGAATGTTGTTCCCGAAGCTCCACGTTTTGCTTAAGGGCGCGACTGGGCCCCGAATCACGTGATTTGATTTTTTGCTCTGAGATCAAAGACGACCAAAAACGACCATCTCAATCTAGCTACCCTCACCTTAAAACCCCACCTCACATCTGCCTTCTTGAGGTATCACCCAGCCTCTATCATCCGAACCTGAATTCGGAATCTTCTAGGTTTTTTCACCATGGAAGATGCGGCTGTCCTCCAGTCGGCGGTGCGAGTACCGACTCCTCCCCCAGGCGCGTTGTCACCCAGTGCTGGTTCACGAAAGCGGTCACCCCCTTCAAGATCCCCATCACCAAATCGACGTCGCTCTGCCCCAGGGGATTCCCTACGAGATGATAGAGAAGGCCCCGGTCCAGACTCAGCTCGTGCGATCGACCGCGAGCGCCAGCTCGCCGAGCGATTTCGCGAACATGAACGACAGGAAGCTGCCCGCAAGCCGATGACCGAGGAAGAAAAGCAAGCCTCCGCAAAGGCTGAATATGAGAAGCTTCTCAACATGCGATCGGGTGGTACCTACATCCCTCCGGCACGACTACGCGCCCTTCAGGCTCAGATCACAGATAAGACCAGCAAGGAATACCAGCGTATGGCGTGGGAGGCATTGAAAAAGTCCATCAACGGTCTGATCAACAAGGTCAATGTCTCAAATATCAAGTACATTGTCCCTGAACTATTTGGTGAGAACTTGGTCCGCGGTCGGGGCTTGTTCTGTAGGAGCATCATGAAAGCGCAGGCAGCTTCCCCCGTGTTCTCCCCCATCTACGCTGCGATGACCGCCATTGTCAACACCAAGCTACCACAGGTAGGAGATCTGCTGCTGGCTCGACTCATTACTCAGTTTCGCAAGGCCTTTAAGCGAAATGACAAAGCGGTTTGCATTTCATCCACAACATTCATCGCCCATCTCTGCAACACCCAGGTGGCCCACGAGATGCTTGCGGCTCAGATTTTGCTCCTTTTGCTTCACAAGCCCACCGACGACAGTGTCGAAATCGCAGTCGGACTTACTCGAGAAGTCGGTCAACACTTGGAAGAAATGAATCCCCCAATCGCGCTCGCCGTTTTCGATCAATTCCGCAACATTCTACACGAGGCCGATATCGACAAACGAGTTCAATACATGATTGAGGTCTTGTTCCAAGTTCGCAAGGACCGTTACAAGGACAACCCCGCGGTTAAGGAGGAGCTCGATCTTGTAGAAGAGGAAGATCAGATCACACACCGTGTTGGTCTGGACGATGACCTTGAGACCCAAGACACTCTTAACATTTTCAAGTTCGACGCCGAATGGGAAGAGCATGAAGAAGCATACAAGAAGCTGAAGGCGGAGATCCTCGGCGAGGATAGCGATGAGGATGAAGATGGTGAGGATGAAGACGAAAGCTCAGACGAGGATGAGTCCGATACGGAGGAACAGAAGATGGATATCAAGGACCAGAGCAATACGGACTTGGTCAATCTGCGCCGAACTATTTACCTGACAATCATGTCAAGTATTGATTTCGAAGAATGTTGTCACAAGCTGATGAAGATCAATCTACCAGTTGGACTGGAGCCGGAACTGCCGTCAATGGTCATCGAGTGCTGTTCTCAAGAGCGTACATTCTCCAAGTTCTACGGTTTGATTGGTGAGAGATTCGCCAAGATCAACCGTCTCTGGTCTGATCTCTTTGAGGCTGCTTTTGCCAAATACTACGACACAATCCACCGATACGAGACTAACCGTCTGCGAAACATTGCCCGCTTCTTTGGACACTTGATCAGCAACGACGCCATTGGTTGGCATGTCCTTTCGGTTGTTCATATGAATGAGGAGGAGACCACATCAAGTAGCCGTATTTTCGTGAAGATTCTCTTCCAGGATTTGGCTGAACACATGGGATTGCCTACTCTACAGGCTCGGTTCCGAGATGATATTCTGCGGCCAAGCTTCGAAGGCTTGTTCCCAACAGAGAACCCGCGCCACACCCGATTCTCTATCAACTACTTCACCAGTATTGGTATGGGTGCGTTGACCGAAGACATGCGCGAGCATCTCAAGAACATGCCCAAGCCCGCCCTGCCGACATTGCCTGCAGCAAGGTCTCCATCACGCTCCCCATCTCTACGCTCCCACCCAGCCTCGTGCTCAACCTGCACACCTCGATCCTCTCGTTCTCCTTCTCGCTCTCGCTCCCGCTCATACTCCTACTCCCGATCTCCTTCCAGGGATCGCGGTCGTTCCTATTCTCGCTCCGTCACACCGTCTTCTCGCGGCCGGAGCTACACACCCTCGCGTTCTCGGTCCCCGCCTCGCCGTAGCCGCCGCAACGCTTCCGTCAGTCGATCGCGTTCTCCATCGAGTCGCCGTTCGCGATCGGTGTCACGCACTCCGCCCCGACGTACTCGTCCTCGCTCCGGCTCTCGGAGCCCCAGCCGTAGCCCATACCGGGCTCGTCGGTCGGCTACTCGATCAGTGACTCCCCCTCGACGGGGACGAAGCTACTCGCGATCAATCTCGCGATCTGTGACCCCTCCTCGTCGTGGACGAAGTTACTCCCGATCAGTGACTCCTCCCCGCCGTGGACGCGATCAGTCCTACTCTCGCTCTCGATCTCGCACTCCTGAGAAGCGACGTGGTGATTCTCCGAGGAGAGCATCCCAGACACCTCCCCGTCGTTAATTGATGACGATTCATTTTAAAAAATGGATCCTGCCTACTGCTTTCTTTTGTATAGTTCCAAATTGACAGGAGCATACATGATTGTTTTTCGAACGTCCAACCTTGGTGTTTGAAGGTTCATATTGTACTGAAGACCGGTGAACTGCTTAGCATATGACACTTTTGGATAGTGTATGTACTCTTATTCTATGAATGACCCTTTCCCTTTATTCTCTTTTCAAGTATTGGCTTGCTGTAAAATGTAAAAGCCCTGAATTTATGTGAAGCATGCCCAAGTATGACCACCAAGATTTAGTCAATCCCGTCTAAATGGGTATCTCAGTAATTCAAGTGCCCAACCTGAAGCCAACAAAATGTCCGCCTTAGTCCATATGTCCCTTAGTAAACGTTGAATGTCAAATCTATAATGCTTTTATGTACTCATAAACAGTTCCCAATCAATTTACCTCCAACGCCTCCCATGCACATCGATCACATCGACACATCCCACCCAAAGCACCACTAGCCCACTCTCTCCGCTCCTTAACGGGCAATCCAATATCACAATAATGATTCAAAATCTCCGCATCCTGAGCAATACCACCCGGCTTGAGATCCTTCATCTCAACAGCACCATCTAGCTTCGTCCTCGACCAAACAGCCGTTTCCTCGTCCGACCGTGCACGGAAAGTGATCTCTCCACCCCATTCCCAACGCACATTAGGGTCACAAGAGTGATTAGCCAGACACCAAAGCGGATGCACAGCACAAAGCTCAGGACCACCATCCCACGTCGACAGACGGCCGGAGGCGGTGCCCCGGAACTTGGCATAGAGGGTATTCAGAACCCAGGTATCATATCGTTGGATAGAAGCATAGGGGTCGATCTCCATTTCTTCGAGAAAGCGCATAGGCTGTAGAATATTCAGTTGGAAAGAAAAGGGTAGAGAGGCGACATCTTCAGAGGCTGGTCGCTCAATATCGAAGTCATGGAAATCACCCCAGATATACTTCACCTCCGGCAATTCCAATGCATGCACGTCCTGCGTTGCTGACATGGCAAGCGCCCGACCCAGGAGCAGCAGATACAGGTAATCCGCCTTATCCTTAGGATCAGGAATATCCTTCCCGATAGACTCCAGTCCATCCTCCAGCCCACAGATAGCACCGTGGTAAACCTCCTGCGCGGTATCATGACAGGCCTGGCTACAGAAAACGGTGTCGGCACAGTCACCCTCACATGCAACGGGGGGCTCGGCCGCCGAGAGGTCCGGCAGGGGGGCATTACAAGCGTCGCAGAGATCATCATGGAGACGGTTTGTGGCTGTCAGCAAGGATGACTCGCGCAGGATGATCTCGTTCGGTGCAATGGCCTCTTTCGCGAAGAGACCCAGCTGCACCGAGACCTCGCCCGTATCTTCTCCCGTTCCGGCATGGAGCGCAGGCAAAGCGACAGCACGGACCTCGCATTTTGGTGCCACTGTTTCTAGGCGTTTATTCAGGAAAGCCAGTTCCTCTGGGGCGCGGCGATCGGGCTCGTGTTCGTTCCAAGGGTATAGGACTCGGCGGGCGAAGCCCTGTGCCGGGAGAACAGCTGGGTCTATGGCTAGCAAGTCGATTTCGCCGTCCTTCTTGGTGCGTGAGGCGTAGACTTTCTTCACGGCATCCATCTGCGCATTCAGGATAGTCAAAGGAGTGGATGTGTCGGTCTTCTCCCCGTCTAGGTCACGCAGTAGTGAGAGGCCGCGGACACCGAATTCATACGCATCGCGGTAGCAGCCACAGTGCACCAGTCCACGCACAAGGATCGCATAGACTGCTCCAATCAGAGTATTGTATTCCTCCAGTGTCACAGGGACTGTCCCATCATCCTCGTCCTCGTCCTCGTCCTCCTCTTCGTCGTCTTCAGCGGCAGTCTCGGCGGGTTTCTCCGTGGGTTGAGAAGGATTGGTTGTCTCGTCGGTACTGTCGACCTTTCGTCTCGCGTGGAATTCGCATCCATCCGGGTCTACGACTGACTCCAGTAAGGAGAGCGCACGGTAAGCGTCGGCGGCGGCAAGATCGGGGAAGCCGAGTCTTTCATGGAGACGGGCTCGTTCGAGGTAGAGGTGGGGATTATGCGGGTCTTCGTAGAGTTGAGCGGTCTTCTCTGCTCGGGCTTGGAGCGATTGGGCCATTTTGGAGGACCTTGGAAGACTATGCCTTCAATGTTGGAGAGGATTTATCTTTTATCTTGTCTTCAAACTCTCAAGAATTTCAATGTGGGGCAGATTTTGGTGGATCGGCGGGGTAGCCCTATGTCATTGCTAAAACGGTTGATAGTAATGGAAATCAAGTTCAAGTTGTTAGAACTATTTATTTACTATTATGAATGATTGAAAGTCGAATATGCTTGCACATGTGCTCTTGGATCTGAACTAATCGTTGAATCAATGCCAACTTGGAATGACCATGGTTTACTATGGGGCTCACAGAAGGCTTTTACTATCAAATATTGACTACCCATGCACATAGGAGTCAAGGAGCTTAGAAGGCCACCTAATACCTACTTACAAGATCAGTCAAGGTAGATTTGGTTCCAGGGTTCTTTCGATGGATATCTTGCTATTTTTCATCATAAAATCATTCCTAAACTGATATACCCCAAGTTCAAATACACTCGCGCCTGTATGCAATCCGCCGATCATTCTGCCTAATTAACAATAGTAGGAATCGTAAAATGGTAATAAAAAGGTAATAAAAAGGGCAGGGGCGTTGCCAAAACGATCCGAATCACATAACCTATTGGAATGTTAGATCAGTTGGGAGAAACCATTGGCGGTGATAAACTTACCAGACAGTTATCGTCAAGAACGATGGTGGCTCGTTCGTCAGCCCCTTCGGGTCCGTCGACACCATCACCTCCGAGGCCCTGCCGACCTCTCAGACTGGCAGCAAGCCGGGAAAGCATACTCCTCTATAACAACTGTTAGACACGTGGCAAATATGATGGTGACTCTCACGTACCGTGATTGAGGCTTCGCTCATGCCGCCGCGACGGTCAACATCGTTCTGAGCAATGATACGATAACTGTCCTGGAGGCGTTTGCGGCTCTGGAGGCCTCCAAGATTGAGAGCGGTATTGTGAAGACTAGTTAAGGTTGTGGCTGAGTGATCAGGGTTGAGAATGTTGAGGCCTTGTCTCGCTAGTTCTTGAGCATT
This sequence comes from Penicillium sclerotiorum, assembly GCA_911649655.1. Classification (NCBI taxonomy): domain Eukaryota; kingdom Fungi; phylum Ascomycota; class Eurotiomycetes; order Eurotiales; family Aspergillaceae; genus Penicillium; species Penicillium sclerotiorum. Next base: position 4,065,085 of record CAJVRJ010000005.1, on the reverse strand, counting down.
TTGATCTGGATTGAAGATCTTGATGGTGCTGTCGATACCCGAAACAGCCATGGTTGGTTCGTATGGGTGCCCTGTGACGCGCGTCAGAAAAATGAAAGTCTACTAAGAGGCGTACAGAAATGGCGCAAGTTGCTTACCTTGAATGACATTTACGACCTCACTGTCGCCTTCCAAAATGTTGACCAGAGTGGCACTTTTGCGATCCCAAATGAACACATGCCCGGAATCACTTCCACTAACCACATATTCATCATTCAACCCGAAGAAGTTGACGTCCTTCACGGTTTTGATATTGCAATGGCCTCGATACACTCTTGTATGAGAAGAGCAAGGCGTATGGATCTCAACAAGCTCTCGACGTGCCCTACTCCCTCCACGCCGCACTGATATGGGAATTCCAATGTCAGAATCTTCGCTATCTTCGTCCAAATCGAAGTCCCAGTTATCAGAGTCAGCCTCGTCCATGTCACTGTCCTCATCACCATCACTTGAATCGCTAGCTTCCTCATTTTCGCCATCGGAGGATTCGGAAAGAAGTGGGCCATCGGCAGCGCTTTCTTCATCAAACAACGAGCTGTGAGTGCCCGAACTTCGATTCCGGCGACTAGCTCGCACAAGACTGATGGCCTGGACTTGCTCATCTGATTCATCGGGATCTATGTCCCGCTGTGATTCTTGAAGGTAACTCTCCAGCTCTAGATCACTGTCTGACTCGTCTATCTCGGGCTGAAGCCCACCGAAAGCGCGATTGACGAAGGCATAGTCCACGTCTGTCCCAGCTGTCATCAAGATTCCCCGCCCAACTCGCAAGATCCAGAACCGTGAGGTTGATGCCCGATCAAGGGCCCGAACTGACGAATGAGGGTTACTTATCCGACGCCTGTCAATGCGAGCCGCGCTTGTTCCAAGATCTTCCAGTGGAATCTTCACAGCATTGCCGAACGCCGTCACTGCCGCAGATTGGGTTCGGAACAGTACTCGTGTGGCATCGCGCTCAAAGGGCGAGGCGTCCACATTGACGATCGGGGTGTCACCCGCTAGGTTTTGAAGATAGGGGATTAATATGGTTTCAATGGCACCATCAGACGCATTTTCCGGAATAGGAAAGCGTCCAGCCTGACCCCTGGGACATGAACTATCTTTTTTGAACCCAGCCAAAAGCTCTTCTCGGCCGCCTTGTAGCCACAGCAGAATGGCCTTCAGAAAGTCGTAGCCGAACTGTGCTTCCCGCTCGATGCCCTCATCCTCGGAGGGCGCGGGGGTGATTTTCTGAAAATCTGAGTATGTCTCCAAGTCGTCCTCTGCATCGTTCGCTGGATTCTTCAGAATCCGTGCTAGAGTACCTGCAGCCTGAATAAACCTCCAGGCTGCTTGACGGTGACGACGTAGAGTTTGCTGGAAGATAACCGTGTCATTGGACGGGTTCATTGGATACCTCCAATCACGAATGATAGAATTCATCTGAGGCAGTACTTCAGAAGCAATAGTCAACGCGTCCGCAAAAGATTCCGCATAAGGTGTGAGCGCAGTGTTCTCTGTTTCGTCTACAGCCTCGAGAACGGTCTCTTCTAGAGAAAACAAGGCACGTCGCATTTGAACCTGTGCCTTCGCGATGTCTCTGCTAAGCCGCTGGGCCTCATTCAACACAGAATATCTGGCACGTTCCATTACTTCCGGGAAATCGTATTCGTCAATGGTTGGAATTGGAATATTTGATGTCTCGCCATTTGCAAAGCGGACTCTGAGTGTGTCCGGGTCGTTAGACCGACGCCGAGACTGATGGCGATCACCACTTTCCTGAGAAGATAATGACCTGGGCTTTGGGCGCTTTCGTTTTCGCTCATGGGAACCGTGTTTTGATTTTTTCTTCTTACTTGAGATATCATTTCTCTCTTCTGATGAGACGTCCTGCGCATCCGGGCTCTGGAGAAGATCGAAACTGTAGATGTGATCTCCAGACCAGCTTACTATCATCTCGTCCGGGTTCGCATCGCTGATTTTACAAGCGGTGATATGCCCGTCATCAGCATTCTGCATGCGACGCTTACCGCCAGGGGCAAACCGTCGCACGCATCGAGTTGCCTTCCCCATCAGTTCATCATCTACTCCCCCGGGACTTGGAGCTGACCCAGTCGGGGTCCCTCTCTCGGATGACATGTCGCGTCCAAGCATTCGTCGATCGTGAAGGAAGCAGTGCACGTGTGCACCGCCGAGTGCGATGTAGTGTGGCTGGGAGGGAGAACACGAGATGGTGTTGAGATCCAGACCGAATTTCTTGTAGGATATGAGAGGTGGCGGCACGTTGGAATCGTCATGGACTAAGCCAGGTCTGTAAGCCATGAAGCCCTGCCCACCAAGTGGCATGGGGTATGCAGATGAAGGTTGCCGTAAATCCCACTGTCGCACCTCGCCATCCTCAGAACATGTTAGAAAAAGATACGGAGATGATTCGGTGACAATTCGCTTCACGCGATCAGCATGGCTTCGATAGATCCTAGCATTCGTGTTCCCTTCACTCAGGTAACGTGTCCCGCCAAAGAAGTTGTTAAACCGGCGACTCCTAGACGAGGCCGCAAACGCCGAGGTGGTCCCGGCATTGGCGTTGTTACTGGAGTATTCGATATCGAAAACACGCACCTGCGCGTCGCCTGCGCAAGTGATCAAGGTTCCATCATTCGAATGCGGCATGAACTTGACCGAAAAAATATTGGCCTTATGGCCGGTGTGGACCGTGGTATTCAACGCGAATGGGGAGTCGGAAGATTCTGGCTGATAGGAGTAGATATTCAGATGCTGATCATCTGATCCTGAGGCTAGCAGACGTCCTGAGCGAGACCAACTGAGAGAAGGTTAGCGCGACTCGAGTAGGCCAGGTTATCATGAGGAAAGAGCAACCTCTAGGCCATCGGTGATGAGGAAAAGATGTATATAAAAAGCGCTAGAGCCAATGATCATACCTGAGAGCATTCACACAACCTGTATGGCCACCAAGCTCGTTCACGATGTCGAGATCGCCGATCCACTCCTTCGAACCGTAAATATCCCGAACTCCGGCGCGGCCAGACAATCCCCCGCATTCACGGCGCCAGAGGCGTTCATACAGCGAATCTTTCATGATAGCTGATCACAGTGTTGCTCAGGTTGATTTTTCCTTGGTTAGGGATGACAGGCAATCATTGTGAGCTGAGATAATAGCTGAGAAGTTGTCACAAGAACACTTCACTCTTCTCTTTCCTTTTTTTTTTCTTTCTCGATGCGACGGAGTGCTGTAGATGACGTCAGGTGACAGATAGCCGAGCTTAATCGCATCCACTGACAAAAAGAGGAAACCCAACAGACAATATGATAATCCGGGGTACAGTTGATGGCGGGGATAGTCTGGAGATTGTCACACTAGGGGTTGGAGAGGGGATCAAACAGGGACTAAGTGAGCAAAGAACCGGTTAAGGTCAGGCTGGAGCTGGGCTCCATACAGGCCAATGACGTCGATGACTCAGCAAGGTCGAGACCCAAAGTTGGGAGTCCATCTATATGATTGGCTGGGAGCTTTCTGCCGTCCCTACAAGCTATCCGGATGCCCCAGGTGTCAACTTATGTCTCGAAGTATATACACATTGGGACATCGGGATGACTTCAAGTTGAAATATGTAGCATGTACAATATGCATAGGTATCAAATGACTAAAAGGAGGTTGAATGGTCGCTGTGTACATGTTCGCTGAAAGTATCATTAGCTAATTTTGTAGGTATCTGAGCTCCTCCCTTGGACCTTGGACATCTATCCACAGGTATTGATATGATCAAGTCTTCCAGATCCCAACTCGGGCAGTCTGCCTCTCTGGTGGAAGACTTGTCAACTGTGTAGCCAGCTGCCCAACGAGTTCCCTCTCGAAACGAACCAAGTCTGACTCAACGTTCTGCATAGCACGAAGCTCTCGTAGCATGAGCTGAATTGAATCCATCAGACTTTGGGCGACGCGGGCCAAAGCTGATTGTTGCAATTGCTCGACCGCACCAAATCCAAGGATATCAAGTGTTTGAAGTTGTCTGCCACAGAGCTCCAGCTTTGCATGTAAGCTCCGCACTTGCTCTTTCCAGCTCTGATCTAGAGGATCGACGAATTCCACGCCATCCAGGATACCGGATAGCTCACGGTGGTGTCGGATCGCTTCTGCTTGCTCGAACCAGTTCTCAAATGTGGCAACGGCATGAGTATACCTTCCGCCCGTTCCATCACCAGCTAGGTCCATGATCTCTTGCAATACTTGTGATAAGATTTGTATTTGCTCCGGAAGCCCATGAGGGCCATTGTGTTCGCGGCAGTTCTGCGCCCAGCGATCTAGTGCCTGTAAGTTCAGCTGGTGCTGTCTTATTTTCTCATCGCCCAAAATAGACCGATATTCGCGTGTCACGGTGTTATGCTTTTCGCGGAGCTGCGCTTCGGACTCGGCTTTCCATTCAGCATGTCTCTCTAAGGAGCTCGAATGAAAGAGGCTAAGCTGAAGTAACTCTGTCTGCAACGCCGTGATATCCGGCCAAGATGTAGGTATCAGGAGGCTACTTGAGCTTGGTCCAGTATCCCCTGGGGTCGGTGTGGGAGGTTTGGTGGCCGGCTTCTTGGGGGTATACTGTTGCTGGTAGGTTGAAAAGCCGGGACGGGGCTTCTGAGCCAGGTCTGGCGGAATCACTATCGCACTGGCTGAGACCATCTGACTTCGATGTCGTGCATGACCTCTTGCAGCAGCTGGGGTATTTGTTCCTGAGTTGACGGGCTGTCTCAAAGACGAGGATCGTGCCAGACGGGGTGGTGGTGGCATTTCAGCCTTTTTGGGGGAGGGAGGCCTCGGCGTGGAGGATTGCGCGGGCGGGCGTGTGAGGGGCTTTCGCGGGGATGGTGGTGTGAACGTTGATGTCGCAGTCTTCGACGGTGCTGAGACATTGCTGCGAGTAGATGAGACTTTCAAGGCCGCAGGGCGCATGAGACTTTGGCGACGGGTAGGTACAGCGGTGCCAGGCGTAGCAGCGGTCGCCGTCTTTGCCGGAGCAGCTGAGGTCGCAACCGAACTTGAAGGCAAGGGACCATGGCTTCTCTTGTCTGAACTTGTCTGCTGTTGTCTCTTTGGAGAGGTTTCTCGTGGGCGTCTGCTTTCGGGGGGTGGAAGTCGCGCCTGTCCTGCGCTCACGTCGTCTCGACCGAGATTGCTTCGTTGGGGGAGGAGGGTCCGCGCGCGAGGGAGAGCTCCATTGTCTGGTGTAGATACTCTCTCAGCCGACTGAGGAGTTGATGCGGTAGTTGGACGAGTTGGTGCCTTGGATCCTGGAGGCGTGGGGCGAACAATGTTCGAGGCCTGGAACGGGTTAGCTATCGGAATGCTGGCACGGCCTGGCGGTATGTGCCCTAGGGGGACCAACCTTCCCGGGTTCCCGCAGAGAGATTGAACGCGTCGGAATGGGCATGGCGAGGTTTCAGGTTGCCAAGCCACATGGAGCTTCGACTCGCTCTGTGTGAGATGTGTTTGAAGTGCTTTGAAGATCGGAGCCCCGTTCGGAGTGGAGCTGGAGCTTTCCCCCTCCAAAACAAACAATGAGTTCCACGGTTGACACTTAGCTTATCCAAATGTCTACAATCTACATACTCTACACTGTCCGACATATGGATTTTATCTAGAAAATTATGATTATTTAGCTATCATTCGAATTTGATTTTCAATTTGTCTTTATGAGAAAAGTATGCCTCCTCCCCATAACCTTGAAGTATACATCGCCATCACGTAATCAAGGTAAGCATTGGAAAAAGACAAGATGGTTAGAAGGGGCTGAATATAGAGAAATGTTTCAATCTTCTCGCTTCTGACTTTCTATCTGACCGACATGGCCGTTTGTACACGTCTTAACAGTCCGAACCTTGGAATCTTAGCGTGGGATTAGTCTGAAATAAGAATGACCGTCGTTTCAGACTCTAAGTTGATTGCTTAATTAGGCAACTTGATTTCGTTGTGGAATCCTCTAGGGCTTCGGAGTTTCGCGGTGGTCACTCAAATAGGCAAGATTGAACACGAGAGCCTTTACCCACGGACTTCTCCGCTCAGAGGGGGAGGGCCATTTCCTTTCCATATATAACCTGGGCCGGACGGCTAATCGGGCCAGAAGAACCTTGCGCTGGTGCATACGAGGCCCTTCATCGAGGACCGGGGGATTGAACGTGGCCACATGTGCAGGTGTCTTTCGCTTCTTTATGGTCCTTCAATTTTTCTCGCCAGGCCGATGTGACGTCAAAATACTAGGTTGACATCATGATGCAGGTCGGGTCTGGAACCGACAAGAACACATCATCCATCGACAGGGGTGCCTATGTACAATGATTTCACTTGGGAGGAAAAGGATCATGAAACAACCCGCGACTTGGCCCCCGTGAGGCCGCATTGTATGACCGACCATGACACAGCAGGCAGAGGATTTCCGATAAAGCCAGTGGGGTAAGCAACTAGGCCCATCGATTAGTTGAGAAAACGCATGGGGACAGGCCTCAGCCACGATATGAAATCGTTTTGGGAATGCTTTCAGCCCCTCAGCCCTTTCGGGGCCAGGATTGGGGGCAGCCCATCAAACGCGAGAGTGGGTATGAGGACACCCGTCGATCACTTGAAAAGCAAAGAAACACAATAACAATGCCGAGGGAAAGGATACCAGACTTCAAAGTATGGGCACTTCAGTCTCAGGTGAAATTGACTCATGACAATAAGGGGGGTCGATAAGGCGCCACAAAGGTGCACCTATCGGGTGTTAGTTGATGCTAGTTGAGATCAGTTGGGGTTAGTGAAATGTTAGTCGGGCTTAGTCTGGCTAATTCGGTCTCGATTTGAACTCATTCTTTCCGACATTCCACGATGATTCGCTCAGCTGACCCCATCCGATGTGGATCGTTATGGTGATCATGGGGGGAAATAATGGGTTTTGCTGAACAGAGTGGAAGCTCCGGGAGAGAGGAAATATTTTTTTGGGAGTTTTTCGGGGTTTAAGCTACTGGGGCCTACAACCATCGATCCGATCCAGCCGGGGTGGTCGTGGTCTTTTAATAACTTATCTCTCATCTTAAAAACCCCCTCTTCCACCTCCGTCATCTTTCAATCAAGTTTTCCTTGTATCAAATTACATCATCGTCTCTTGGAGCTCAGCTATTTTTGGACGGCTTCCTCTCCTGCTGCCTGCTCAACAAGATGAATCCTCCTAGTCTTTCAGTCGTACCGCCAACTGGGGTGAACAACCCTACGGCACCGTCCCCAACTATGAGCCTGGGGATCTTCCGGTGCTCCCGCTGCCAGCAATCGCTGAACGTCGCAACAAATCCTCACACGGCCGTACAGTTCGGGATGAACCAATACTATTGTAACCGATGTGCCTCCAAAGTGGGATTTCGCTAGGACGCTCAAGAAGTCACTCGTCCATCACTACCAATTTGATCATCAACCTTTGATTCAAATGTTGAAGACGATACACGATGATACCAAAACATTTGAACCAGGAAGTCAATCTTCTATGCCCAAACCTGGTCCTGGGCCCAAAAGACACTCAATAGCGAGCATTTGAGCAAATCATTCAACTGCCTGTGCGATCAACTCTTCGCAAAATCGCCGCTCCCTTAATGTTCAACGCCCTTGGCGGCTGCCTCTCGTTTACGGTTTACGGGTCTGTGCGAGCACGTCCCTCATCACACCAGCCCTAGTGAGCTGGAGTCAAAACACTCATATCCATGGATGTGACCTACATGATTATGTCCAACTCTGTGTCGATACTGCATCAACATACCGAGCAACGATGTGCCAAACACAAACCGTGTCATGGATCATGGATCTTAGAAGCATCTCTGAAAGAGAAGGAGGAAGGCACTCGGTGTATCAGGTGTGGCCTGCTGTATCAACACCCTGATTTTCTATTCGTTTCATGCATGCGACTATTACTGCTGGCGGTATAGCCCGCTGCGGCTTATTATTTTGTTTTTGAGCGTCCCTGGCATCTTGCATATCGATTTCTGAGCCACCACTTGTGACCCCATGGAGTTCTTTTCCCATTGTACATGATCTTATTAATAATGAATGAATGACCTTGAACTGAGCTCACTCCACATTTCCACCTAGCACTTAAATGTTGAGCTAGCTTCACACGGATGTGCAAATGTTTTCTTCTTATCTTTCCTGAGATTCCCGAGGTCAAAACAGGCATCACTTCAAATGTCATTGAGTCCAGATGTCAACTGGTAGTACATAGACGTGGACCTAGGGCATAGGCAATATCCACGCATATCGCGCTGGGAAAAACATTCAATGTTACATACGAACATTTGGAGTCCATAGCAATTAGAATGTTCAAAAAATACGTGTAGCGTAGTATTTTCAGTCTACAGCCCTGGAAGTTCACACCAGAACTGAGAGTGCATAGCCTTCAGGTGTTGCGCCCCAACGCCACATCTCAGGGCCCACCATCTCTCCACCTGTTCGCTGTCAAGTTACATGTTTCCGTCGTGTGCCACCTCTGTCCCACCGGTGAAGCTTGGATCTCCTGCATGAAAACATTGAAGACATCAAGATTTCAGTCACACATCAGAGAGAATGGCTCTCAAAATTCTATCTTGGAGGCCACGGTGGAAAAAGGAAAACCATTCCAAGGTTCGGATCGCCGGATCGGCAGCAGCACCGAACCACAAAATCCCATTGTCGATCTCCGGGTGAAGGATCCCAGTGACCAGGGCTGAGAAGTACGAAAAAGAAACCTAGTGGGGAACGCGAATGGAATTGTATGTAGATCTTTCGGGGCCGAGAGACACAGCTGGAGAATTTCGCCTATGTAAGGGAGGGGCAAAACAGCTGCAGTGTGACGGTACGTCTGAATTCCCGCCACTGCGTCAATTGACCTGACAACCTGGAACTTGCTCATGTATCGCACATAGCCAAGCTGCGGGTCCACAGTTCCAGGAGTTATGGGGAGGTAGAGAAGAGAATCAATACACCGGGAGGGAGAGAAAACTCCTCGGGATTACGGAGTTCAAGTCCAGCACCCAAAAACAGCCCTGGAGTTCCTAAACAGTTGGAAACTGGTGGGAAGCTGTCTGATTCAGTCAAGGGTGGGCCTATGGGAAACCCACTAGACTTCACTAACCGCACACGCAGCCAGCCACGATCCCGTCGAGCTGCCGCTGCAGGTACTCTGGTGGTCCAGTGCGACGCAATCGAATCAATAATCGCGGGCGATCTACCTCGAACAGCGACCAAGCTCCAGAAAGCGAGAAAAGCAACGAAAGAAGATCATATCTGGAAGTCCCGGTCCTCCAATGGACCGTTCGGAATGGCGCGCATCTCGTCTGATTGCTCAGGTTACAGGGTTCATGCTAGGGATAGAAGTGGGGGATCGCCGATCTTTGCCGAGATATCGACTTGCATCATCGAAAGGATCCTCTTTTTTTTTCAATTTTCCCACATTTACACTTTCTTCTCCCTTTTTTCGTATCTGTGACAGTGTATTGATCAGAAAATCCACACGGGAAACTATGCAAGTGGTAACTTCTGCAGAACAGGGAAGAATGGACAATTATCGGATACGGTATGGCCCGCTCCCGTCTCTTAGGGCTCCACTCCATCCCAGCTTCTCTACACGGAAGATGGAGATATATCTTCTCCAATCTCGATCTAGCGGTGTAACACGATATGCTAAGCGCTGCACTTAACACTCGATCTATGAGCTCCGTGCACTCTGATCCCCACTGTCACAGCTTCTTTTTTCTTTTTCTTTTTTTTTTTAGTCTCTGGGTTTCTTTCACCCCACCCAATCTGCTAAGAAAGAAAAAAGAATTAGTCACGGATTCCACGAATGACAGATCAGAGCGCCAAAAAAATAAATAAAAAATAAAAGCGCAGAAATCAAGAAAAAAAAAGAACACAGAAAAAAAGCAAAGAGAAAGCAAAAAGATGACAGATTCTGGGTGTTCCTGAAGAGGGAATAGTTCCCAGCATGGTGGTACGGAGAAGTGATTTATTGCATTTGACAGACAGGAGGAGCTGAGCTCGGGGCTTCTGTTCATTACATGACAGAACCTTGGAAATGACATATGTATCGCAGCATCGCAGGAGACAGAAACCATGGCTGACCTTCATTGGCTAATGCTGCAGCTGGGCCCTTTTTTCGTTAATGCATCTCTCTGGGTCTCTCGACTTGTCTGAACGAGCGTCCCTGAGAGGCATTCTCCAATTAATTCTCACCCAGCTACTAGTCTCTGCTCCATGCTCCTCCATAATGAGCTTCGTCTGTGAAACATCCAGTCTGCTCGTTTCTTTTCTCTTCTCACCTTGCAATCCCATATAATAGCCCCGATTGTTCGTCCAGCTCGTGGTTATCTCTTTTTTTTTTTCTTTCTGCAAGATCGCATTTACTGGCCTCGAGGTCTGACCAATCTGTGACCTTGCATTGAGACACGGACGGAAAGGATTTTTTTTTATTAAAAGAAAAGAGAATTATCCTAACTTCAAACCCATGTGAGTGGACTTCCCTTGCGTGCCCGCACCCCCGACATGCTTCTCGAATGTCTGGTGATGTCGTTAGCCGTGAGGACAGACCAGATTGCGATGCCCTGTCTGCCTCGAGGGTCCCACCAACCTTGGAATCCTCTTCTGATCATGCAGAGTGTACCCGAAGCTAACACGATTTTTTCTCGGCCATAGTCGCTATCCCTCGATAACATTGTCCTCATTTCAGTTCCAACTGAATATTCTACTTTGGCCGGACTGCAGTCCTCAAGATCAGTTGATTTCTCAACATATCGATCTATCGAAATCCAATCGGCGAACGCCTTTTCCCCACTCGAAGAAGTACCGACAGGCTTCAAAAGGATATACTTCGGGTCCCTACATATTTCCTGTCGAAAGACACAGGAAATAACGTTGGAAGGTGAAGCCGCGGGTGTCTTTTAAACAACTTTCAAACCCATCCTGCAGCCATGCCGCTTTCTGGGCGCGATAAGGGACGCAGCTCGCGATCTCGCAGGGCTGATGATGAATTTGTCGTATTCATCCAAGGGGTAAGCATTGAACAGATGCTATTGGGCTCCTGGCTTGATAACCGCAACTTGCTGACAAGAAATACTGAAGATTCCGGCGCACTGCCGCTGGCAAGAGTTGAAGGACTTGGTCCGTCAGACTGCCCTTCATATCCGACAAGCTGTGGTATATGACGACAGCCATGGCTTCCCTACAGGACTAGGCCAAATAATCGTCAAGAATGAGGATGAAGCATGGAGAACTTATCGTATGTAGTTGTCCGCCATGACCCATATTATTCGATTCTGACCATGCATGCAGACAGGTTATCAACAAATGGATGGGAGGGCCAGAGCCTGGTCGTTACCCTATCACGCACCAGTGCGCCCACCAAACCCATTGCAGGACCTACGAGAAGCCCACCGGCAATGATCCAGGGCTACATGTCCGGGCACTCAACGCCACCTCGATCGCAGGGGAACATGGCCATGCCCCCATCGCCCATTTCACCCGAGTAAGCGAGATCACCCCCAGTAGCAGAGCGATACGATACTAACCTGCATAGTAGTTCGACCCAGTCTGCAAGCCCAACATTCTCATACCCAGACTATGGACAAATGATGGGTCCCATGCAGATGCCACCCCAGCAATTCATGCCCATGATGCCCGACATGTCCCAACCCATGCAGTGCTTCCCACCTTCCCCTATGATGCACTGCTCCATGTTTGACCCACCAGGCTGGAACATGATGCCCATGTACCCGGTGTCACCCATCCAGCCACTCCCCGAGTCCCGCAAGGAAAGCTTCGCCCGGTTCCATCAAGCCAAGCCCTGGTCCAGTAACGCATCGGACCTGACAGGGCCCACAAGTGACCTGGCCCAGCGCGCCGTGTACATCAAGAACCTGAGCGCAAGCACCACAACAGCTGATTTGAAGGGACTCCTGCAGGGAGCTGGAAAGGTCGAGCAGTGCAACGTCACCGTCACTGCTGATGCTCACGAGAGCGAAGCGCAAACGCACGGGTCAGCGATTATGCACAGTATCGACGAAGCAAAGCGGGCCGTGGCTATGCTCAACAATATGACATTTATGGGTATGCAGATCCGGGTGAAGATGCACCATCGGCCGGCTGTTGTACGCAGTGGGAGCTGGGATGGACCTGTGGTGCAGGAGGGCCCGGATCTTATCGAGTTGGTGAAGGACCACAAGAGCGCTGATGGCAACGGTGATGCAAGTCCATCCAAGAATGAGTCCGTTCCGTGCAAGCCTCTTGTTGTCGATGGATCTGGACAACGGAGACCGTCATTGGAGATGTTGTCAACATCGGCACCGGCTTAACAACACACATACATGGCGTTGGGTGGAGATAGGACGGATGCACTGCATGGATTTCATGGGGGTGGAAATGGATATTAATGTATTATGGTAGTTATTGAAACGGAGTTATGAGGAATCAATTCATGACATTTGGCATTTATCTGCACATTCAAGGTTCAACCCTTGCCCAGGTGGAAGGCTTCGATGTCCCATGGACACTTGAAGTATAACATAGATCCACGTGAAAGTATCCACACCGGGGCATGTCCAGCAAGGCCTCTTAGGCTCTGAGGCTATGCTACATATGGGACAGCCTGCACGGACTTGCGATCATTGATATTGCTAATTACAACGGGAATCCTTCAACTGTTGTTCGCATTATTTCGAATCGTCGAACGTTTGCCCACTCTTGCCTCTCTCCGGGACGCGAACACTATCCGGGCGCGGTGGCCTTATCCCTTCACCATATTGATAAACCGCCCCCGGGCTTCTCAGAGCTTGGTATTCTATAACCTCACCAGTTTAGTTACTCTTGCGCCTTTCCAATCAAGCCGAACGTACCATCGTTTTTGTCAGGATGTCGTGCTTTTTCTGAATTTTGACGGTTCTTCATCGTGTTGATATCGGCCGCACCACTTTCTTGTGGAATATCACTTTCTCGTGGGGTGTCCATGGACCCCCTGCTCTCATCGGCGGATGACCGTGACATTATGAAATTTTTATATTTGAAAGTAAAATGACAACCTTGGAAGCAATATGTGTTCGATGTTCAATCTTGTCAATACTTATGGCATCTGGTTTGCGGTGGCTCTTGGGGTCGATTTCATCAATGTGACGTCAATCTGGGGTAACTATACAGCCCTGGAGTTTAATCTGGATTGAGATAACAAACTGCGCAATGGCCATTAACAGCTACTTAGGCACACGACAGGATATCTAGAGGGGTCAGGTACACTGAGTAGGGGCAAGCATGGTACTCAGGACTTCGAGGCAACCTCGAAAATGAAAAAGCAAGCAGATTTGGTATCCTGGATTTTGATAGTGCTTATCTTTGGAAATAATCAATTCATTCCAAGGTTAGCACTTGAAAAGAACAATCAATTGACAGCTTCTGTGTAATTCGAGAACTTCTGAATGAAGTCCTTATCGTGTGTCCAAATGTTCGACACTTTGCCGGTAATCCCCGTCGGGGCTTTCCGTCTTCTCCTCATATCTCGCATGTACTTTGCTCACTTCAAATGCTCCATGTACCTTGACAAATGACACCAGGAGTACTCATAAAGTTTCAAGTCCTGTATACTCAAGTTCAAATAACACAGCTTCTTCCAAGGTTCGCAGGAGTCACAGAATAAGAATCCACAACCCACTACTTTAGCTCACCAACCCCACATACAACACACCGCGAGCAAGGCTACACAGGCATTTCACCATGTCAAAAAATCGAATCCTTCCCCTGGCCCCAGAAGACCTCAACTCCGCAGCTTCCGCCTGTCTAGACCTACAGATCTCCGCTCAAGACATCCACAAGAAGAGACCCTTCACAGCGCTACTGCTTGGCCCAGACAATAAAACCGTCCTAATGTCCTCTCTTTCCTTATCCCATGTGCGCCACGCCGAATGTGAGCTAGCACGCAACGCAGCGGATAACTACGATTGGGCCTATCTGGCATCCTGTACCTTGGTTTCAACATGGGAGCCGTGTGCCATGTGCTCGGGCACGATATACTGGGCCAATATCGGGCGGGTGGTCTACCTCGCTTCTGAAAAGAGACTGAGAGAGCTCACCGGGGATGGGAATCAAGAGAATATGACGCTTGATTTACCCTGCCGGAAGATCTTTGAGTGTGGTCAAACTGCTGTTGAGGTTATTGGACCGGTTGAGCAGTGGGAGGAAAGAGTTGTGGAGGATAGTCGGCGTTATTGGGACAAAGTAACGGCATCATAGGCTAGATATTCCGCTGTCTCATCTGGGAAGGCTGGTCCTGCATTGGTCCAGCATTCCAAGGTTGAGGGTCCTCTGGCATCTGCTTGTGTTCGAAGAGTTTCATGCAATATCATCAATTCATATTAGTGACGGTTCTCATACATCATGTCCATCACGCTCATATCAAAGCCATAAAAATCCACCAAACGCCAGGCCATGAAAAATAAACCATTGAACAAAAATAGAAAACAGCAATAAAAAATACAGTATGAAAACAGAAAGTTCATCATTTCGCGTGACTGATCATGTCGGTATAAAGATCAGCGGGAATCTTCGGGGCTAAAAGCACCGTAAGAGCAATGATCTTTTCGGCATCAAGAGCCGGCAGATTACGGAGAATCTTATTCGGACTAGTACCATTTGTTAGCAGGTCAATCGTCTTCAGCTGATAATATGTTGCTACTCACTTATCACTCTCTAGAAGGGCATCTTTCATGCGAAGCAGCTGGGCCACAATGCAAACGATATTCAAGTGAGTTCCATAGGCAAAAAGAAAGTCCCATAAATGCAGAACCTCGGGGAGAGGAGGTGTGCAGGCGCAGAAGGTGAGGACTGATGGGAATGCATAAAGTTCAGCATTCATCCCCTTGGAGAAGAGATGGGCCGCGAGCTTAGGTTCCAGGACCTCCAGACACCTATCGACCAGTCGAAGACCCTTATGAACTCCGTCCATGGCGCCGCGAATGTAGCCAGGGCATTCTTGGGTGATGAAGTAATGGAACAAAGCAAATGCTTCGACTTCGCTGCGAGCCGCGTATAGGAATGGCGCACAGAGGACATTCATTCCTTGCACGTATGTCGCAGATTCGACCGGTGCGGGATTCGGTGAATCTTCTTCTGGCTCCTCTTCTATTCTCGGTGGTGTATTGATCAGGAGTTCCATTTCGAGTCTGCGAGAAGATGAGGGCCGGGACCTGGGCTTCGGTTTGATTTTGGAATCGTGTAACTTCCACGCCACCGCATTCAACAGTCGTATCAGACTTGCTTCTGTGACACGACGTTTGAAAAGAGGATCTGTGGCGAGGGTACGGAAGGTGTCGTTGCGGATTTTGGCGTAGGCTGGGGAACGACCACGATGGATTAAAGCAAGATAGTCGTCAGTCGGGACGGGAGGAATATTGAGAAGAACGAGCCAGAGATAGATTCGGTACGGGGACTATAAGAAACCGGGGTTAGAGACGTGAGGGAGAGCAGTTTGAGGTCTCATGGACCAGCTCCAAGAAACTTACCATGCCATCTGAATCGGCATCTACTCTGCATGATAGCACGAGGTACTTTAGCTCCTCCAGGCTGTCAAACCCCTTTCCATTTTGTGGACCATCACGCAATAGCGTCTCAAGTTGCGACCTCTTCACTCCAATGCCTGAGCCGGTCTTGCGCGCTGGTCGTCGGTGCGTTGGAGCTGGGGCTGGGGCAGCAAGAGCTGACGCGCGAGTTGACGCATCACTGTTGGATCGAGCTCGACGGTGTGTAGGGTTGCGCGTGGTCGTAGTACCGGGTGTTACTGGTGTTCTGTTGTCATTCGGAGAGGCCCCTGAAGCGTTGGACGCCTGTGTTTGAGCGATCAGAGCGCTAGATGTTGTCAAAACTTGGTGAGATCGGATCTTCCGTAGCGCGCGCATCGTTCGGGGCGAGGCCGGAGTCTCCGCAGGACCATTGAAGGCCCTAAAGGACTGGTTGTGTGCCATCTCACGTTATAGCTGCATCTGATGAGCAGATATGCGCACGAGGTGGAGGTTATGAAGCAGTTTGTACCTGCCTTGGTGGCTGGAGATGATTTTCTGGTTTAATGGAGCCGCTCTAAACAAATCCTCCGCTCTCCGCCCAGGTGGGTCCCTGCAAGTGTTACTTGCATTTGTTTCAGATCTGGAATCGTTCCAAGATTTTAAATAATTTAATATAATTGATACCTAGGTGAATGATAATTTATAATTTATAATGGATATATGGTGTCATCTCAAAAAAGCTTCAAACATTTCAAATGCTAGAGATTGCCTCCGTGGTTGGATAAAGAGTACGCGCAAACCCAGAGTATAAGGCTTGAAACAGAACAACCACCAACGCCAGCTGTGGTACAATGATATGAGGGATTCAGATAATTCAAGCCGGGGCAGTACTGGCCTCTCGACTTCCATTATTACCATTCTCTCCGCCCCCAACTATACTACGGACAAAGTCATGGTATTGGAAGACCTCGCCCCTCTTACCCATTCCACCACTCTTTGCACCCCGACCCCCAAACGCACGACGACCGGTAAAGCCATTAAAGACCTCGTCGATTTGTCTTTCCGTAAGGGGAACGCCTCCATCCTCAGGTGCCGTATGCAGTAGAGCGTCGCGTAACTCCGCAACATCCACCTGGCCGTTGTCATCATCGTCAAATGCCGCCAGGGCGTTGAGCAGTTCTTGGGAAGAGGACATGGGCGACATTAGTTGAGAGAGGGTGTTTAAGAAGGTTGCAAAGTTGACTGTTTGGCCAGTCCCTGGTGGGAAGAATCGGGTGAGGGTGGAAGATGATGCATCTTGGCCTAAAACATGAGACAGTTAGCGGAATTCGGTTTTTTTTTTCTGTCTTTAGCGGCCAGACTGTCTCAACGACCTACCCAGACTTGTCAGAACCTCCGCGACGTCATCCTTATTGATCAGACCGTCGTTGTCGCGATCGAGAACCTGGAACGCCTCTCTTATCTCTCTCAACTGGTTCGGCGGTAGCTTGGATGACGCATCGGCATTCATGTTCGTCATAACAGGTGGTCTGGTCAAAATCGGGGACGCATGTCCGGGTGACTGCGCGCCTTTTGTGGGCGAGGGAGGAAGTTCGCGTGTAAATTTGGGCTGCGGGATTGGATCCGCGCGTGGGGACACTGAATCTCCATCTTCCACTGTATATGACTGGTTGAGCTTGCTCGGGGATACCATGGGCGTGTAGCCTCTGCTTGGAGAGCTTCCAGGTGTCACTGGACGCCCAGAGGGAGGAGAGTTGGGTGTCGAGGGTCGCCGGAAGGGCGATGCCCGTTGGCCTCCAAAGGAGAGAGGGGAGGGTTTGAAAGTTGGGTTGTTCGCCTGCATTTTTCAATGGTCAGTTATAGAATCCTGAGTTGGTCGAACGGTGGTTTTGTCAAGGTCATACCATTTTGGTTGTACAAGAGGGCTGGAGATGATCTGCGGGTTATGATGAAAGTAAACAATGCCCCGGCAACAGTCGGCCCGATAAGTACTGGAGTTTGTATGGGCGGTGTGAAGGTTAACAGGCTTAAATCCATCCGCTATAGTAATTCAACGAAAAAAAAAAAAAGAAAAAAAAAAGTTTAGAATTCAAATTTAAGATGAAATATCCTCTTTTAATGAATTGTCTTCAAGATATCTAGGTGTGTTGGTTGAATATTGCCCAAACAACCTACCGTAAACCGTTATCGCCTATCAGCGACCCCCGCTGTGGAGACTTTCTTATGGCTCTAAGATTCATCAAGTTTCTGCGATACTACATGAGCAAACTAAAACCATTGGCTTTAGAATCTGGATCAATTTCGGATAAGCTCCAGCAGTCTCTAAATGTTTTGCTCCCAAATCCGTATATTATCTACTAGTATGGCCACACGCCTGGCCAGTATGAAGGGTATTGCGAACTACTGGGAATCCCTGGGATGCTTGCCAGGTAGATCTTTGAAATGGCCTGGGCAGTTCCTTGATGCGTGTGACTTAATTGATTCAAATGTTCGTCCAGATGTCTGTTCAACTGGAGCCATTTAATGCGAGACTACTCGCATGCTCCCAGGCTCTTCAATCCTCTCCTGGCTATCCGTACATCATGATGGTATAAGTCCGTCTCTAGCATTACTAGTATGCATGTAGGATCCCCTCCATACAAACTTGTCCGAGTCTGGTCTGTGGATTCGAGGTTACCCAGAAAATCCAAGCCGGAGATTAGAATAAGCTATTCTCATGATAGAAACCTGGTATCCCCA
The DNA here is from genome assembly GCA_911649655.1 of Penicillium sclerotiorum. NCBI lineage: Eukaryota > Fungi > Ascomycota > Eurotiomycetes > Eurotiales > Aspergillaceae > Penicillium > Penicillium sclerotiorum. Next base: position 4,046,794 of record CAJVRJ010000005.1, on the reverse strand, counting down.
GAAGTCATACAGAGTTCAACATCAGCGGACTTTAGCGGGAATAAGACCAATTTCCGCATTAGGTCGTTAGTAGATTAGTAAATGGCAATGTCTGTTCTGACACCCTTAAATCCATCTCAATTATTGAGTCCAGGGAACAGAACCCCACTAGGATCCGATATTAAATCCGGCCAATATTAAGCATTGGCACCACGGAGATAGTGGGGGAGAGTCACACTGGCAGTTATACCAGTGTAACAATATTTGGAGGTACTTAAGAAACATCAGGCCCGTGAAGCTTAGCAGAACATCAACCGGAAAACACAAGTATCCAATCTGAATAACTCAAGGCAAATTCTCCCACATCAACAAAATGCCCAACATCCTTGTCCTCGGCGCCGCAGGGTACATTGGCAGCCAAGTCGCCACGCAGCTCGTCCAAACCGGCCAGCACACAGTATACGGATCCACGCGATCTGCCTCTAAAGCAAAGCAGATTGCCAAGCAAGAAGTCATCCCAGTGGTCTGTCCCGACCCCGTCGAAGAGCCAGAGCCATACCTATCGATCATCCGCACCAAACACATCGACATCGTCATAGATCTCATGAGCGCAAGGGAAGGCTCGCGAAAGCTGGTCGACGATCTGTCAATCATCGGACAGGAGCGTGTAGCGGAGTATGAGAAACGGGGCATCACAGGACCCAAGCTGGGATTCATCTACTGCTCCGGGATGTGGGTTCACGGGCACTCGACAGAAGCGATGAATGATCTTGAGCTCGTGGGTCCTGGCACGAAGTCGGAGCCTCCTGAGCTTGTGAAATGGAGAATTCCCGTTGAGGATGCTGTTCTGAGCGCGAAGGACGCGCTGGATGTAATGATCCTGCGTCCGGGATTGGTTTACGGACGTGAAGGAATCCTTTGGTCGCAGTACTTCTCGCCTGTGCTGGAAGCGGCCAGAACCGGGCCAGATGGCCCGGTTGATATTCCGCTTGATACTGATACCAGGACTTGTCTTATTCACGTCGACGATACTGCTTCTGCATTCCGCAATGCCGTTGAGAAATTGGCTTTTGTCGCTGGGACCGGCGTGTACCCAGTGTTCGATCTGTTTACGAACCAGGAGAGTCTGCAGGAGATTTTCAACGCGCTGGCGACTAGCTGGGGCGTCAAGGGTGGTGTCAATTTGAAAGGACATGCTGCTGGTGGGAACTTGTTTGATAAGGCTATGAGCAGTTCGCTACGTGGATCGGCGGCGAGGGCCCAGCAGATTTTGGAATGGAAGCCAACAAGATTGAATGGATATGCTAACGACATGGATATCTTCGCTGCTGCCTTCAAAGCACAGTAATATTTACAAAACACCTGGGGGAATCAACATTAAATAACAAAAAAAAAAGAATCATATCGTATCATATCAAATTGGAGATGGTTGGCCTTCACACTTCCAATGGCCCCTTAGTGGTATCGGAATCGATAAGGAGCCGTGAACGCCCGAGCCTGATTGCGTATTGCAGGTCGGTATTGATGCTGGCGGATAAGCTCAGCAATTTCATCCTTATTGTGTATAGCAGTGAGTAGCGAAGGCGTGATTCCACGAATAGACTCCGGGCAATCCGCATCCGCTCCCCGTTCCAGCAATAACGTGATCATCGCCATATTATCACACTCAACGGCTCTGTAAAGAGCTGTTCTCCGGGGGTACCCAACATGGTCAACCAGGGCACCATTGTCCAGCAAGAATCGAACGATATCCATGTGGCCGCTTTGCACAGCTTGGGTCAGTGCAGTGTCACCCGTGTGGCAGATTCCATTGATATCTGCACCCGCATTGAAAAGAAGTCTCACGATATTCTCGTGTCCTCCCTCTGCAGCCTGGGATAGGCCGGTCTTCCCTTTATTCACGGCCCCATCTACTGGTGAGCCATGGGTCAGCAGCGTGCGTACAATTTCCTCAAACCCCTTCGAGGCGGCAAGACTCAATGCTGTATCGCCCCACACCGTCCTCCGCGTCGAGTCGGCACCGTATTCAAGCAATAAGTCGACAACCTGTTCATGTCCAGAGGACACGGCCACCATCAAAGCTGTCAGGCCCTGGGAATTCAGCGTATCGACCTCGGCACCGCTATCCAGGGCGTTCTTGACTGAGAATAAGCCTCCCGCCTGAACCAAGCGAATGAATTCTTCTTTGCTAGTCGTCAACTTGAACTTCATTTTCCTCATAATGCTAGGCTTTTTCCCTCGGGATATTCTCAGCTTCGTGGTCGAGTAATGTACCGAAGCGGAGCTGCCATCTGAACGACTTTGTGTGCTTGTGTATGTATCGGAATTATCGGGTTCGGCTGGGAGAGGAACGGGGAAAGTCTCAGGGAAGAAAGCCTCTTTATCTGCATCATCGCCGGGACAGTATGTTGCTGAGAGGAGGAGCTGTTCGTTTCGTGGAGGATGGTTTGATAGCACTTGTTTTTCGGAGAGCAGTATGTCGGTGCTCAGCGGTATAGGGAGGTCTTCTAGGGCAGCGTTTGGCAAGGGTATTTTGTCGGTGTCGTTCGTATATGATGAAATGGATATTTCCTTATCGGAGAATGGCTCTTCTTGCAGAGTCTTCAGGAGATCCTGCTCCTTTGCAGCCTTTTCGAGTGTTGTGATGATAGAATCGTGGTCCCTGGTCGATAATTCCGGTTGGACGTCGAATTGTTCCAGTTCCTTCTGCAGTCCCTGCCACGCCTCGTCCTTCTCTGTGTCCGGAAGCTTGGTGTCAAGTGCCTTGGACACGGTAGTCGCATCTCGTTTCCCAGCGCGGATTTCATCGATCAACCCCCGCACCGCTTTATTGACCTTATTCTGCGTAAATCTAAGACAAATCGTAAGTTTATCGCCGACGCATCGAAAAGGAGAGAGACCAGGGACATACATAGCCGCGTTCGCATTGATAAGATTCAAGTCAAAAGTCAAGGATCCAAGTCGCGACCGAATTTCCGCAACATGATGCTCTGATTCATCCTCACCCGAAGGCTCCTGCGCCTCCTTTAATTCCTGCAAGATGTCGCGGCATCGTTCCAGTGTCCTTGACAGCTCCGATGCCGCCGACTCCGTATCCGTAGGCGAGTAGCGCGACTCGGTCGAAGCCAGAACCTTCACGAGTAATTCCAACTCATTTTTCACCTGGTTCGCGATGGATGTCGATTCCCGAGTGGAGTCGACGAGCTCCTCTGCCAATGGGCGGATGTCGGCGGCCTGAGTGCTTGGTTCGCGGGGTGGCTGGGTCTCATCCATGGTGCTACTGCGGCAAGGGGGAGGGGTGGCTCATCGCCAGAGGTGTAGAGAATGTATTTATTCGGAGATTTGGTGATGGATGCCAGGTGATCTTCGATTTTTTTTTATTACCTGGTTAGGTAGAGAGGATGTTTTTCCTGCACATGTGGAAGGTAGTAGTTGATGGCCCCCGCCCTCTGACGTTCCTTAGCTCCATTATGCAGACGGAATAATTTGGGGGCGAAAAAAAACAACACTGGAAACAGCCTCTTTATTCCCGCTTCATTGTGACTAACTCCCGCAGATAAGGGCTACATTTCAATCTAATGAGTGCTTTCAAGAGTTTATCGATCCTCTCGATAAGAAGGATGAACCAGTCTAGTACAGAAAAGGAGATATTTGTGAATATGTGCCGAATGAAAACCCTGGCGAGGACTATTTATAGGGGGTTTGCGCCGATCCCTCAGAACTCCGGTGGACCTCTGCAACATCTGAATACGAGGGGGATGATCAGGTCCAGTCTAGATGAAATGTTTCACAAATGATGGTTTATATATGGAATTAAATAATAGACAAGAGGAAATATCCACATTATGAAAGTTCGCTGTCATCACACATAACCGTGGCTCCAAAGGCAATGGGAACAGCAAAGGACCGACATTGATAGGAAAGACACGCAGCCCGGTAAAGGGCTCCAAGGTTGTGGGATCAAAAGATGCCCAAGAATATAAGACCGACCGTGAACCCGAGGACAGAGACAAGTCGGGTGGTAGATTGGGAAATTGCAATCCCATCGCCAGTTTGAACACTGACGTTGTCGCTGCCAGCGGTGATGTTGGTCTTTGCGAAGCCGGCCCCACAGTAATCATTCACGATTTGAGCCGACGCGAGGTAGTTCGTGTCAAGAGCCTCATTGTTGATTGTGGCCCAGTGGGAGTAGATCTTCATGGTGGACTTGAGACACTGGTTGCAGGTGAGATTGCCCTTGGTGAGGACATTGCCAACCGGGACCAGGTATACATCATAGTCGTTCGGATTGGTTGAGTTGGTGGCGGCGTCCACGAAACAGTACTCGTCGGTTTCTGGGTTGGTCAGGCAAGTAGCCTCGTACACTGGCTCGTAGGCCATCATGGCCTCGTATGTATCTACCACAATGGAGTTGTTGGCTTGATAATCGGGCCCGCAATTTTCTTCCTGGAGCAACCGAGCAGCAGTCTCAGTCATTATTGACTGACATTGGGCAACCGGCTGCGCGCAGGTCGTGTTCAGCACGCGCGAGGTAGCTGTCGCTGAACTCAAGTCGTGGAAGAAGGCGTTGGAGTTCTCGAGGAGCAGCGAAACGGCATGGCAGTTCATCACCGTGGCATTCGCCTGGAACGTGCTGAAGAAGCTCACGCAGCTCGAGTTGGCAAAGTTATTGGAGATTGTATCAAAGGGCTCCGGCATCGTCGTCGACTTTTCGGACGTGGCACTGACGATTGCTCGTCGCAGAATATCGTGGCCAGCGAACACTGTCGACTCATCACGATCGTTATTGTCCGACTGGGTGTTTGTGGACTCGAGTGACGATCCCTGAAGATCAACGGTAATGATGTCTCCACTAGGATTTGAGGGTGATCGTGGGATATCTGCGATCAACTGCGATGCGGCTGAAGTTGGATGCGCCAAAGTAGATACCGGCGATAGACAGACAATAATAATTAGGATTAAGAGGATATGGTAGGCTGACCGAAAGCCTTTCGACGGTCGGGGCATCCGATCGGACGGCGAGCGACAAGATCGCGCTGTAGATTCCATAGAGAGTGAAGGGTATACATTGGGACTGCGGCTGCAGCCCGAAGAACCAACAGTGGCCTTGGCCATCATGTTGATGAAGTTGGACAAACGAGTGACAAAGCCCCCCAGGGCAGTAAAACGAGAGAATGGACGCGACTGAGCGCTATAGACTAAACTTCATGGCCACAGTTACTGGCCCCCACAACAAAAGAACGAACGAGTCAGGGAGTCATCTCAGACAAAAGTTCTTCTCTCCGATTCGCAACAGGGGGGGCGATGAGGGAAAATGGGGATAATAAACGGAGAGTATAGTGAGAAGCTGAGAACAGGGAACTGGGCAAAGCACGGAGCACCCGATTCTCGGGTTTTCTTTCTCATTTTTTCTTCGTGCTCATCTCATTCTAGCTCTAAAGAAGCCTAAGCCAAGGCCGAACGAAAGCCCATAATGCGCTAATCCCCGAAACAGTTGGCCTGACGGAGGACTAGATCGTTCTGTGGATCCCGGATCCCCTCGGGTCTGGTTCAGGGGCAGTTTTTGTATGGGTACAATAAGAGGTCCAATCCAATGAGGAAAAGTGAATACAAAGAGCTGGAAAGACAAAAAAAAAGAGAAGATTAAATGATGATCATGGTTCAACGGGGGCATGTTTACTTTGCAGGTCGAGACCAGTCTATGCGGATTCCCGTGACTTCCAAGGTTCCATCCGACGATCGTCATTCAACTACACACTTTACGATGTGCCATACGAGTACGGAGTACTAATTTCAACTCTATTCTCTTAAGCTCAGCCCATTGATGATCAATGCAGATACCCATGTGCAATGGGCTTTTCTGCCCGTGGGTATGTGGGAATTGCCTACAGGTGTCTTATCGCCTTGATGCAAGGAGGCTACGGGATCACCGACAATGCACATGTGGTTAAGACAGATGTCTAACCAAAACGTGAAACAGCATTTGGGAAGACCTTTCACTTGAATTACCCGGTACATAGGTGCTCTCTGTGTTACTGGCACCTGGGTGAAGTTGAACGCGTCAAACATTTGAACGAGATGCCAACCATAGCTTCCAACCCTGGAAGGGGTTGAGACCAGTTGACCCAAAGTGCTACCTATTAGGGACATCAACGACCCTGGAATCAATTCGTGGGATCGAAGGTATTGCGGCACTCGAGCATTTGGATTATTCCCATGTACCATGGAGGTACTTCTGAGCCCTTGGAATCATTTAGCCCCAGCTGAGCCTCCTTGGACGCGTACCACCCACAAAAGTACATGTGTACCTTAGAACTTTGATTTTGAAGGCTCAGAGCCAAATGTTCTCTGTACACCTGGCATCCATGAATGTAGCACTACCAGCTAGTCACCCAATCTAAATGCGCATACTATCAGTCTAACCTCGAACTAGCACACCTGGACAGCTGTGGCCCACTTGCAGACACTTTGTTGAAACATTACATCAATGGATACGGCACTTCGTGATCACTTTTGATTGGGTCATAGTGGACATATAATCGTTAAATCTTCCTGTAGGCCAAACATTGAATCCACTCTAGGTGTACGCCGTCCTTTTCCATTCCCACCCATGGTATCCATGTACCTATTTTAGTCTGATACCAGACGAGATCTAAACACCGGTGCTACCGAAGCCACCGGCACCACGGACGCTCTCCTCCAATTCCTCGACGACGGTCACCTCGGGAGTGTAGATCTGGGTCTGTGGTTAGCCTAATCCGACATACATAGAGAGGGTTGAACTTACTCTCTCAAGGACCAGCTGAGCAACGCGGTCACCTTCCTTGACTGGAATCCAGCATGTCAGTATTTAATCATTGAGGAAACGAAGGAAGCATAGCCGTCGCGGCGTTGAGCAGGTCATACCGGGAAAGTCGACATCAGAGTGGTTAAACAGCAACACCTTCACCTCGCCACGGTAGTCAGCGTCGATGACACCAGCACCGGTATCGATGAAGTGCTTCGAGGCAAGACCACTACGAGGAGCGACACGGCCGTCTAGAACGAACAAAAAAACGATTAGCCATCTGAGTCCTGAGCAACGCTCAACCATGTCTCTCCACTACTAGGTACACGTCACGTACAAGTGCCCTCGGGGACAGCAATCGCAAGGCCAGTGTCGACCATAGCCTTGCCCTTGGCAGGGATCACGGTCTCCTTTGCGCTGTAGAGATCGTACCCCGCGGCGAAAGCAGAGCCCCGGGTAGGAGCGCGAGCGGAGTCGACAAGCTTCTTCACCAACAGAGGGATAGAGGCGGCGGGGGTATTGGAGACAGTCATGGTGTCGGTCTTGGTGCGCTTGGGAAGCGGGGAGGTAGGAAGGGAGGGGGGTTCGTGGGTGTTTGTGGTAGTGGTAGTAGTATCGGCGGGTGGGGTGCTCTCTTTGGTCATGGCAGGAGGAGACTCAATTGAAAGGGGAAAAGGAAATTGATAAATTTTGCAAAAGGGCCAGGATTGAAGAAATCTATAAATCAATTCTTAAAAGGTAGCTGGATCCCAGTCATAAATTGCGGTGTGGAGTACATCTCCCTTGCGCGCGTCCCAGCGGTGAAAACCCACCTTGCACGCGTCCCGTGTTGAGTGTTTGGTCTGTTTGCATTGAAGCTCTCCCCGCCTAGGCCGAGGACGCTGGACCGAGGTTCCCCGGCTGTGCAACAACGCTTTATGACCTTGGCTATTGTATATACCCCCTTCACTGAACCCTGTCTCTACTCGTCTGGTGGCTTCTCTTTTGCCTTTTCTATCTTTCTCTTTTTGTCGATTCACATAATTCACCTTAAACCTCAAGACTCATCATGGCGGGAGCTGTGCGCCAGCCCATAGATATCCCCTCTTTGGAGCGGTACATCAACCAGAATGTCCCAGCTCTCAAGACACCGCTGGATGTGAAGCAGGTGAGTGGGGAGCCTTCTTAGCTTGGCCAAAAATATACAGTTCAAGTTGCTTATAGTTGTTTATGTAGTTCGGTTTCGGCCAATCGAACCCAACCTACCAGCTTACCACAGCCGATGGCAGGAAGGTGGTGCTACGAAAGAAGCCTCCGGGTAAACTTCTTTCGAAGACGGCCCACCGAGTCGAGCGAGAATATCAAATTATCAAGGCTCTAGGAAGTACCGAGGTGCCGGTCCCCGAGGTACTTTGTTTGTGTGAGGATAATGAGGTGATTGGAACACCTTTCTACATTATGGAATTCCTGGACGGTCGTCACTTTACCGACCCAGCCATGCCGGGCGTGAGTGCGGGAGAGAGAACTGAGCTGTAAGTTGAACCCAACACCATTGGAGAGAGGGGCATATATGAGAATGAGGAGGATGAGCAGAAAGGAAACACAAAAGACGAGAAGAGTGAAGATGAGGTCGAGGGCCTGAGATATTTGGGGCATTTACCATTCATCCAATCAAATGACTTACATTTCGTTTCAGGTGGAAGAATGCCGTGCAAACGCTCGCCAAGTTTCACTCGGTCATCCCCCAATCCGTAGGTCTGGAGAAATTCGGCAAGCCGACAAATTTCTTCGACCGTCAGATTGCCACGTTCAACACCATCTCCAAGGCCCAGGCGGCGGTGGTGGACGCGGATACCAAAGAGCCCGTCGGTGAGCTCCCACACTTTGACGACATGGTGCGATTCTTCTCGCAAAAGGCGACGCAGCCTCGCGACCGGGGAACGCTGGTGCACGGCGACTACAAGATTGACAATCTCATCTTCCACAAGACGGAGCCCCGAGTGATTGGGATTCTGGACTGGGAGATGGCGACGATTGGGCACCCACTGTCGGACTTTTGTAACCTGAGTAGTCCGTGGATCCTCGAAGGGGCGGACTCGCAGCTGGAGGCATTCCAGAGCGGACAGGTGCCGGGGTTGCCCACGCGCGAGGACTGTCTTCGCTGGTACAGCGAGGTGGCCGGATATCATCCTGGCGCGGATATCCTTTGGGGCGATGCGTTCTTTGCGTTCCGAGGCTCCGTCATCATGCAGGGTATTGCGGCCCGGTTCGCGGGGCGTCAGGCCAGTAGTGCACGGGCGGGTGACTACGCGAAGCGAGCCAAGCCCTTTGCGCTGGGTGCCTGGGAGCGAGTGCAACGAGTGGAGCGAGCGCAGAAGGGGAAGTTGTAAAATAAAGCAACTATGTCTATATTCAATATTGCAGGCACTGGAAATGAACAAATATTCAGTGTTTGAAACTACATGTAGTCAGATTCACATGTACATTGGGAGTAGGTTTGAATGTTGGGGTGACCTTGTCACCTTGTCAGCTATTGTAATGGATTGTTGGACCGAGGATACAATTGGGGCTCTTCCTGTCAAACACGGCACGGTCTTGGCATTCTCCATTCAGCCCCAACTCGAATGTGAAGAATATTTGAACTTGAAGTGTTGGAATTGAAATCCTTTAGGACATGATTTTCCATGTACAGTTAGAAGCCCGATTCTTACCATTTACTTTCATTTCCATGTTTTCCCGACCTTGCATCATGCAACTTCTACGTGTCGATCGCAAGGGCTGACTTGTTTAGGAGGCCCACCAAGGGCGGGGTTACAGGATGCGGTCAGCAGTTGTGCGTCCAAGTCATTATTGGTGGTGGACAACACTATCACGTCAATGCAACGCCACTTCATGCAGAACTTTGTTGGACGCATACGAGCCTTGGAGACTTGGGAGAATATGATTATAATCATGACTATGGAATACCCAGGTAAAATCAGTATTATAATCACCGTGAGAAAATCAAGGCATACACAAAAATATGAGACCTTGGAAGACCAAAGTCCGGATGGGGGCGAAGGGGGGAAAAGAGGGGCGGCAGGAATGAGGCTGCGTTGGCCCTGCGGCTCTACCTACAGTGAGGCTGATGGGGGCAAAAAAAAACCCACCGGGTTAGGGAAAAAGAAAATTAAAAAACGAAAAAAAAAAAAGCAAAGGAAAAAAAAAGCAAAAAATCAAGAAACAAGTCATGGAGATCCAAACTCAAAAAGTCTGCAGCAGTTTCACTCATTTATCGAAACCTTGGAATAGAAACGGGACGCAAAAAAAGGTGAAGAATACCCACTTCTCCAACTACACCCGCCGTGGTTTAGTCTGGGATTAGTGTCTCGTTGGGATTCACCCAGTGAGAAGAATGATCTCGGCGCGGGCCGCGGTCTTTGCCCTTTTGAATTGCGCCGGCAAAGTTCTGAAACGCGTAAGTGCATCTGGGCATTTGGGATGCACTTGGACTGCCCACCTGGGGTGGGAGGGGAGCCCTGGAGTACGGGTGTAGGTAGTACCGAGGGTATTGGGTATTGGGTACTTAGGGAAGTACCTAGGCAAGGTTTAGATGTCCCTACACACTAGGACGAAAAAGACTAAACACACGAAGAAAAAGGAATGAAAAGGAATAAGGCTTCGGGAATCGGGGAGGAGGTGCAAATGAGAATATTTCCCGAATTCATATCTGACATACGAGTAAGGTGGAGCGTGCATCCTTTTCCAGTCGAAAGAGGAGGAGAAAGTGGAGAGAAGCACAGGCACCTAAAAGAGGGGATGAGCATGGAGCGCTCACCACTGAGGGTGTTATATCCCCGGTAAAGAACTCCGAAGATCCACTTGAGACGAAAACGAGAGAAAAGTAAAATGAAAAAAGAAAAGAAAAGAGACGAGAAATACGGTGCCTAGGGAGTCCACCTGGGACTCAAGTGGACTCAAGTGCTAGCACTTGAGTCCTAATCCTAGGTCTTAGGGTACATGATACCTGGGTACAGTCATTGTACTCATGATACTTACCAAGGTTGGTATGCAAACGTGGAACAATCACGCTACTTAGGTGCCTAGCTGCACATGTGCATACATATGTACTGTAATATGTCCATGCCCAATCATAAGACCGAAATCGCTCGAATAAGCAGCATTCGCAGTGTGACTTGAATTCCATGGCTGTTTTTTCCTGATACTCCCCATTCCCCTCTTTTCTCAAATCCTCCGAATCGACATTCCTATATTCAGACCTAGGTGATCGAATAAATTCAAGACATATGTAGATCGTCGTAAAAATTACTCTCCCAACATCCTGACAGAAATAATAGAAATGCATGTCAAATAATTTATGATAATTCCATAATTCCATAATTTCTCATCTCTTGCGGGGAGTGAGAGGCTCGGGATCCACTGGAATTCCCTCAGAGCCGCAAGCCGCATAATCTTTGGGCCTTTTTTTTTTCTCCCCGCCTAGTCATTTTTCATTGAATCAGTTGGAATTTCCTTTTTGTTTTCGCCTCTTCCCCCCTTCTTTACCCCCTCTTTTTTCCCTTCGCTGTGGTAACCCTAATCTTGTGGGCCTTTTCGTGCGATGGAGTCGACTTGTTGAGCCTCATTCTTTACCCGTTCCTTAATTCCCTCTCTTTCCTCTATCTTGGTAAGTTTCCTTTGTTCCTCTGATTCTTATTTTTTTTTTCAGCCTCATTTTCTGTCATTACCGATCTTCCATAACCCGGTATTGGGTTGATTTCGGAATTTCTTTTGCTTCCCTGGTTGTCGTCATTACTTCCCCCTCGTCCTTCTCTTCCCCCCTTTTCCCTGGACCTTGGGTCTTTACCGGGTCACCTTTTAGTGGTGACGACGTGTGGGACTTGGTCAACCTAGCCGCCCTCTATTGACTTGTTGTTTCGCATTGCATCCCCCCTACCTGTTTCGACCGTTTCTATTCTTGGGAACCTTCCCCAGTTGACTCAAGGGGGCCCCAAATTCAAGAACAGAAAAACAATTACACAGACAAAGCTACAGACGAAACAACAAGCTAATTCTCTTAGAACATTGAATCATTCCGTCACTGGCCAACATAGCAAGATTCTTCGAAACCTCTTCGAAACCTCTTCGAACCTCTCCCCCCCCCCCCCCCCCCCCCCCGGGTAGATCCATGTGCGCTCGACCTGCTTGACATCTTACACATCACATCTTCGTCCATGCACCCCCACCCGCCTCTATGACGTCCGACATCTACGACTCGGACGATGCGATGAATCGATCACCTAAATTGGAACCACAAAGGATACATTATGGAGTACAAGATGATCCGCCGCCATTCGCAAAAGAGTCGGAGTGCGTCAAGGGAACGCCTGACCGTTCCCGTAAGCACCAGACGGATACCCCGAAACAAACGCGTTTCGGCGACCGTGTGCTGATTGGGATGATGGGACCAGATTATCCAGAAGTTGCCTTGCATGCGCAAAATGACCCGCTGGAGCTGTCCCCTAGAAACGCCCAATCTAATCGACCAAAAGATCACTTGCTGGTGAAGCAGGATCACCGCCCAACGCCGCAGCCGTCCCTGCGTGCATTACCGCCGCCAACCGTCATCGCATCCCCAGAGAAGGAAATCAAAGAAGACAAGATCAAATCTCCCATCTACCACCACCAACCGCCGCCGCCGCCGCCGACCCTTCCCCTCCCCGTTCCTCAAGAGGCCAAGCCAGTGTTCGCCTCGCCGCCTCGTCGTCCCCGACTCCTGTCCCTGCATGCGCCGCCAATCCCATTGGTACAGCCGGAGCATCAACATCGACGATCCTCGACGTCAGAAGGCTTCTCCCCCGACTCCAAGCATCAGACCGACCTCAAGCCCCGATTCTCTCTCCCCTCGCTCCAGCCCATCCAATCCCCTCCTTCGTCACTGGGCGGCCCGTCTCCCGAGGCGAGCAACCAGCAGACATTACCTTCGATTTCCTCCGCGCTGGGGCCTGAATTCTCCTCGCGGATGAATGGCTTTCCTCATCATTCTCCGTTTACTTACCCCCCGTCTGCTTCGTCGCGCAATGATTCCCCTCATGACCGCCAGTTTCCTAGCATATTACCACAACAGATCCCTCCCAGTCCCTTCTCACAGTTCTCCCCCTTGAGCACCAAGGATATTTCCAATAATCCCTCTCCGGCGTCACAACCGTCCTTCTGGCGTACGCCAACCTCCGCGGTGTCTACAGGGCCCCCTCTGCCGCCAATTCATCAATCGGCACCTCCTCCCCCGCCGCCGCCTCCCCCAGCGCCGTCGGATACGCAGCAGCCGCCTACGCCCTATGACATGTCTCCCATGACTACAAAGAGCCCGACCGCTAGCTATCCCACCCCTACTGAACCGGTGGCCCCCACAGCTGGGGAACGAGCATCATTTAGCTCACATCCTTCGCCCAATGACGGCATTACGAGCATTGGTAGCTACAAATGTACACATCCTGGGTGTACGGCAGCACCCTTCCAAACCCAATATCTCCTCAAGTGAGTCACGCGTCTTCATCGCCAATTTCCCTTTCCGCCCGAGCTATCGTATCGATTGCGCTTGGGTGTCTGTGAGATGCCGTTTCCTAATACGAGTGCAGCTCTCATGCCAATGTGCATTCTCAAGATCGACCACATTTCTGTCCCGTAGACGGCTGTCCTCGCGGCGTAGGTGGGAAAGGGTTTAAACGTAAAAATGAAATGATGCGACATGGCCTTGTGCATAACTCGCCCGGCTACGTGTGTCCATTCTGTCCGGATCAACAACATAAGTATCCTCGACCGGACAATCTTCAACGGTATGTAAAATGACGATAACAGGTCCAATTGGACCGACTTGTAATGAATTGGCTAACATTGAGGTCTGATCTAGACACGTCCGAGTCCATCATGTTGATAAAAGCAAAGATGATCCTATTCTTCGCCAGGTTCTAGCACAGCGTCCCATTGGAAGCACACGAGGCCGACGACGACGACTCAATGGCTGAAATTGTCTCCCCCTTTTCCCATTTTCCCATTTTCTGATGATTCCGTGGTTCTGTGACTTCTTAGCGCTGTGACCCACTGGGACGGAGGGGCTCCATATGATATCACTTCCCCCTCCAAACAATCCGAGGTCGGAATTGTTTCTCTCTTACGCGTGACGAATTTCCCATATGTGATACCTTGCTTTGATTCCTTTTGAGAAGCTTGCTCGCACCTATTCTTTTTTTTTTTTTTACTCTTCTTTACTTCTGTGTTCGATGATACCATACGTCAAACCCCGGTTAGAAGCATGATGATACATGGGCCATTCGTTATTCTGTTTTAGTGATAATTGTGGGTGCTTGACACCGCTACTTCAACCCCGGTCCACTCGTTGTTCCTCTCTCTTTTGTTTTTGCCCTACAGTCGATCAGGGATTGGGTATTGGGGCCACAGGAATACGACTAGCAAAGGCAAATCAGGAGTTGGTCTTGGACTTTCAATGTTTCTATTTCTTTCCAAACAAAATCTTGAACGCAATCACTTGAACATGACAATATGACAATACTTCCAAAGGTTCCCATATGTACCTGGTCTGAGAGATACACAAGTACATCATAGCTCGAATCAGTCCAGCCCTGTACCATTGAGGTCATGATCTCCGTAATCCTTTTGCCGCCCTCTCTGTTTCATCCAAAGCAATGTACTATAATTACCCTATATTGCCTCACACCCCCTAACCCTGAGCTGTTTGACCCGCAAATGTGGCGTGACCCCGCTCAAGCTGGTCCTCTACTGGATAATCGAGGGGCAATAGGAAGAACCTTGGGCAATAACACGTAGATGATCAGCAAAGGACGGAGTGGAACCCACTCGTTTCCCTCAGTATATGAACCCCCTCATTGCCCACCTGAATTCCTTTTCTTTTTCTATCTCTATCTCTCAAACACAAATCCCTTCAATTCTACTACATCTATCAAAATGGGTTGGTTCAGCGGTAAGTTTTTCCCCCCTTTCTCAGCCTCCATGCATGCACGGGAGGGGTCAAACCCCCAGACCCAGACGCCAAGCCTCACTCCCTTACAAGCATTCACTAACATCTTGGCTTAGACGACGACGAGCACCGCTCCCACCACGAGCAGTGGAACAACTCCGAGCCCCGCGAGCACGATGCCAGCTTCGCCCACGAGCTGATTGCCGGTGCCGCCAGCTACGAGGCCGCTAAGGCCTACGAGGAGCACGAGAAGCGCGAGGGTACGCCCCACTTACCCCTCCCCCCACAGGACTCGCGTGTACGGTGTACTGATAATTTGCAGGCAAGCCCGAGAGCCACGAGAAGGCCAAGGAGATCATGGCTGGTTTCGCTGGTGCCTTCATTGACCGTGAGGTCGAGACCAAGGGTCTGGACTTCATTGACCGTGAGAAGGCTAAGCACCAGGCCCGTGAGCGCATCGGCCGTGGTGGCGAGGGCCAGTGGTAAATGTGATTCAGTCTGTATATAGTGACTGCACATACTATGATACCATGTGTCTATCAATGAACGTATGATACAAATGATTCGGTACTTGAGTGCTTCAAGTTCAGACAGTAGCTTTTCGATCGTATAGTAGAGCTTCCCAAGGTTGGACACCTACAAGATGTATGGATGTAGGTATGGAGCCTCGGCATTATATGCACACGTGGCCATTCGAGATTGACTATTATTCACTGCGCAGATCCACATGTGCATTCAGGGGGCTTGACTGTCGAGTGTGAGCCGCGTCGACCCATGGAAATGCGCACCGATTGACTTTCAATGTATCTGCGGAAAGTTCCCCAACCAGTTGACGTCTTTCAATGTGCATGCTGCCCAGGTTGTGTATGGACTTGGCTAGTAGAAATAATTATCAAAGTTGATCAAATAACATTTGAACTGAAGGGCTGACTCTCCCCTGGCGCAGTATTTGTGGCCACGAAGCGCTGTGTTGGGTGCGGCCCAAGTGGAGTACACCGCACCAAACGTTTGAAGTTGCGCTTCGACCAGTTGACCTTGAAACATTTCCAAGGTTCCAAGGTTGACGACAGAACTGATGGCCGGGCACTTCTTACGGCGGATCTGAGAAACAACAATTCCAGAGGCCCTGGGTCAAGTTATCAAGACCAATTCGGACATGGTCTTCTCAATAAATCCATTTGTTGATTGGATACACGGCTCGAAGCTGGCCAGGTCAAGAATTTGAGATCTCCGAGTCTCAGTCCTAGTCACGGTGCCTTTCAATTGCAACCTCTGCTAGGTATATCGTGGTCAAATATCAGGGTCCATACTCAAGTGCTGGAACCATGTGGCATTCCACGGAACAGCCGACAATGCACCTGGCAGATGTCAAGACCAAAGCGAATCATCGGATAATTCATCGGTCACACAACCACTGCGCCCGAAAGCTACTTAGTAGCCGCAAAACCCCAGTCTGCGGACTAGACATCCAATTGACTCACGAGGTTGGAGCAAGACAAAAACCAGCAGAGACAAGGGTCCTTGACCCGGACAAAGATTGCCGGTGTTATGAACCAAAGTCATGACTCAGCTGCACACCTGTATAACCTCGCGGACAAAAGTAGCATACGACCTCGACAAAGATCTACCTAGGTAGGTGTTCATCCCTGTTGCATTCTAAAAGCAACCACAAATGCCACATGGAAGCACCGCCATAGAGGAAGCATAAGCCACAACCTGGTCGAGTGCACATATCTCCGAGGCCGAAGTGGCAGATCCATGTCCCAGGGAGGACGAAACAGGCAAAGAACCACGTTGGAAGCATACTCAAAGGGAGGAAGGCCAACAAAATACAAGCTGTGTGCCCATGACGCTGTCGTGTAAGGTCACATTCAAGTTTCCAACAGCCTTGGCCCTCAAACATATGGATAGAGCCCCAACCCTGGTGAAGCCCACGCGGCCTCTGAAACGATATAGTAGACGTCCATCTGAAGCAGAGGCCTTCGGGCGTTGAATTGAATTAAGGCCTAACGGCGAGAGGATGAAAACTAGGTCACGGCCTCGGCACTCCATGACTGAACTACAGTCATCGTCACAAAAGCCCGACGAGGTTTCACGACATTTGAATGGAACGGTGAGAGCCCCATAGCTATGACTTGGCGGAGAGTGTACATAGCAATTCAACAGATGTACGCGCAAGCTGAGTGGAAACCGCGTTGAGCTCGATACTTCTTAGAGTCCAATCAATGCTCAAGAGCTGCTAGCTGACTCCAGGGCTTGTCTTTCTAACCGGTTTGCAACGGTCTTAAATATTTGAATGTTTCCCATCTCGAGTCGGAACAGCGGCAATAACCTTGGAATAAACTTGATTTGGGACCGGTCTTTGGGGTCCAAGAATCGGTCAGCAAGAAGAAAGTTCAGAAAACGTGGTTGAAGCTTGAGGGCGACACAACCTTGTACCTGTACATGCGGAAAAAGGGATTTTGTACTAGGAAATAAGAAAAAGTCATTTGAGGCACGTTGATGTTTCCAGATGTCCCAGAGGAACGGTTGATCCCTGCGCGTTAGGTATTGATCGTGTAGACATGTGGATCTGAGCAACATTTCAACACATGTGCATCAGTAAGCCCCAGACAAAACAGCACTCGAGCTGAAACGACAACATTCGAAGCTGGAGCTGGGCTCCTTCAGCGGGTCTTTGCGCCGTTGGTCCCGCTCGTCAAGGCTAACCTTTAGCAGATAGAGCTGTCGGTCCCGCCAACCTTGGAATCTTCATTCCAGCATTCTCCGGCTTCATGGGAAGCCCGGGCCCAGGTACGCGGCCTCGGGATGCTCTAGTCCCCAAGGAGCAATCACTTCGTGCAGAACCGCGTCACGAATAATCGGGGTTGGGGATCCGCATACCGATCTCCTGCAGTAGTTCTCCTAGTATTCGCATGGGACTTGGCATCCATGTAGCACTGTTTTGTTCTTGTGCATGTCTCTGGTCGCGTGCTTGTACACAGCCTTGGTCATCATTGAACCTGCATAAGGCAGATTGGGTCGCATTCTGTTTGACTCAGCTCGGTGTATACGGAATGTAATATGGCGTCAGTTATGTATTTCAATGTTTCTATTTATTACAATTTCAGTCGATCAGCAAAATAATGAAGCCTGAAATCAGAATTTACATCTGTACATGTTCAGTCAAAGTGACGATGTGCATCGGGGCGGGGACAAAAATAGACAGCATAAAGGAAGTGGCTGTGGGGGCCGTCCATGTCATACTGATCTGTAGAGATATTTCAAACCGGACTTACTTAGAGTAGAGACTGACTTAGTTTGAAGTAGGATCGTTATACGCAAAGTTTGTTTTTAGATCTGAGACTATGCAAACACTTGCATCTAATGATGGGCCTAACTGGGATAAATCTCGATTCAGATTGGCGCAGTGCGTATCGAACGGGCAATCAATAGTAATTATAGAAGATTTGACTCAGGCAAATTGACGACTTACCCGGGTTTATACTCCAATCAGAATTGCAGATCTATAAATCATTCTAAGCCAATCGATTCATGTTGGAAGGATTCCCATACGCGTCATGAGTAGTTGAGATCTTTGATTGGAGATGCTAGGATTAACAAACATTTGAAGGAACCATTCAGCCGTCACTCATAGATCATCTGTACATGCGAGAAATTTAAAGCATCAAGAATAATAGAACAAAATAATGGATAGAAACAACTGTGTAGCGCCAATTCTAGAGTGCCCGGTCTGAACCTGTCTTTTTGGGTTTAAAGTCATTTTCAACGCAGTAAGCCCATTCTAACCCGTAGCCAGCCGGTTTCCAATTCGCCGAATTCACCGTACCCGCTAGCCCATGATATGTATACAGTTCCAAGAAAGACAAAACAAAAGAAAAGAGACAAAATATCGTAAACAATCATCAAGGCATCCCAATCCCATCAGCGACTAGCTCCACGACGGTGAATTCTTCGAACATGATCCTTCATGTTATCAACCCGACTAAACACACGCCCACAACCATCCCACTCGCAGACAATACCAGGATTATGCTTCGCCTCATGGCGCGCACGATCCTTCTTACTCGAAAACCCACCCTGCCTGGACTGCGGGCATCCCTCATGTCGACAGAAAAGATGTTTCCGGTGACGATTGAAATGCTTACGCAGGTCACAGCCGCGTCGGAAAGAAGCCTGAGACGTGCATCCCGGGTGGGCGCATCGCCAAGTACCGTCGCCCGCGGGAATGCCGTATCTAGTCAGATCGGCTGGGTTGGATGGGGGCGAGGGAGGTTGGACCCGGGCGCCAGCGCCGTCGAAGTCGGAGAGAGTTGTTGGGGTTGGAGAGGGACACATGAGGGATGGGGGGCTGAGAGCCACGGATGGAACTGATGGTGGAGAGAGGTAGCCGTCGTGGGAATGGCCTGCATTTGGAGGAAGACCGGCGCCAGAAAGACTGAACCACTGATCGGGTGTGGAGCAAGAGGTCATGTTGTCGCCCAGAGTTGGGAAGGCGGCCTGGGACATCTCCGGGGTGGGGTAGGAAGGAAGTGGGCTGAGGGTGGTGAAGGATGCGGGAGTCGAATGGTGAAGAGTGGCTCCATTGTTCGGATGAGCGTCGATGCACCACTGGTTGATCTGTTGGGGAGTCAAGCCCGAGGCACCGGAGAGTTGAGGATCCAGCGAAGGCTGGGAGGGACGAGAGGGGTCAAATCCAAAATAAGTGGACTGCACGTAGGGTGAGGACGTAGTAGGACAGTTGGAGGAGTCAGCAGAAGCGGAAGGGCGTAACATGTCGGCGTCAGAAGCAGTAGACCAAGCACTGTAAAGAGAACTCATGGCTTCACTAGCGGGTGAGGCTCGTTGGTCTGATAAATAGTCTTCGGGTGCTAAGAAGGACCCCACAGACTCAGCATGGGGTGGCATGTATGCCAACGAGGGCTGCAGCCCGGCCATATGCCCGGGAGATGACGAAGAGCTGACAGGGATGTCCGTCAGGCCTACCATATTCGACGGTAGTCTATAGGCAGTATCACCAGGCGCGGTCCCATTTGGACCCTCGCCGGAGTAATTGTTTCGCTTGTTGGACATTCCAGGCAATGAGTTGGTTCGTTGATATTCCATTAATGGACTTTGGTCTTCAAGGGAGAATACAACAACCTCACGGTCGAAGTCTAGTAGAGTGTTGGAAGGCGAATAATTCACTCTCATGTCAATCAGTATCAACCAATAAGAAGCGCGTTGTGCCACTGAGATAGTCGAAGCTGAAGTGGCTGAGCCAGGTCGACAACCTCACAAGAGTGAGAGTAAGAGTAAGAAAAGAAGTTGGAACAGTATATGCTAGTGTTGTGTGTCGATGTGTGTTGGGAGTGTGTGTCGAGTTAGGATAAGAGATGGATCAGTATAGAGATAATCTCTGGTGGCGGGATCTAGGATCCAAGCGGGGGGATCATAAGCTTTTTAATTTATCTTTCTTTTCTTTCAAAAGTGATTTTCATCAAGTGGGCACAGAGCATTGATGAGTTAAAAGTGGCCTGGTCTTCAGGGATGACCGAATTGGGAGGAGACTGCGAGCCCGAGCTGTATATAAGAAAGAATGCTTGGGGGAGGCAGTGCTTAGTGATGAAGTGCCAGGCGTTCCGTGAATTTGAAATGTAAAAAATGCCAGGGACCCGAAAAGATCAGAAATAAAATAATTAATAACAGCCCCAAGAGCATGCATGGAGAGGCAACGATCTGCGAAGAAAATTGACTCAGAAACAAGTCACTTTGCATGGGAGGGATGGGGGCATTAAGGGTATGGAGATCGGGTCCGCAAGTATCAGGACATGAATCACCATGATTCAGATCCAACGGAACCCAAAATGCACGCATGAATGCATGGTTTTTTTGGCAGTCGAGGGGATCGACGTAAGAGCGTCAATGTACATAGCGGTTCAAAGAATAGGGTTTATGGACCTTATTGGTTGGGCCAAGTAGGGCTGAGCAAGGAAACCAACTATCGAATTTAGCACCGCGGGGCTGAAAATGAGAAAATAACGGGAAGTAATGAAAATAATGAAAATAAAAAAAAATTAAGAATGGAAAAAGGTCAAAAAAGAATAACCCAAAGGGACCAAAGTACGCAGGGTTCAACGTGATAGGCCTGCTGTACGAGGGTAGCGGAGTGAGATACGAATCCCTCATTAGGGAATGCGTGCGGCGTTAAAACCCTTTGGGGCCCATCGGGGCGTCATTGGCTCCGCTACAGGGTCCACTTGGTCAGAGCAAAGCCACACAGCGGGTGGAAAAATAATATCTGAACGGTTTCCCACCAGGTTGGGTCGCGGAATTAATGGAACGGGGCATTAATAATGCTCCAGCTGTTCTGGAAGTTCCAAGGTTTATCGAGGTCCCGGAAAAGTGTAGCCCTAGGGAGGTAACGTGCGTAACGGGATGTCGGGGACTCTAACTGTAAACCCCAATCTAGTATGCAGATCGTACTTCATAGTCGAACATGAACTCGTCATTTCTCAGTCCAAATGCAGGTAGATTATCATATTTGGAGGCGAATGGAAAATATAACAATAACAATAATAATAATACTAATTAGAACGTTAAACCATACATGTTATGACTAGACTTAGGGCCATTGAACTGTTACGGATCACATTCCTTAACCAGGGTTGCTATTGGCTGTCGGTCTGTATCGGTCTCAAAAATAAAAAAGTACCGACCTAGAAATACAGTGCACGATAACAGGTCCCTCACAATTAGAACCAACTTGCATGGGCGCCTGGACGCAACGGCACCACGAAGGTAGTATCCAAAAAGTGGCCATGCGGAAAGGTAGTAAAAGTCAGCTCAGGTGTCGACGGTCAGAAAGAAAGAGAGAAGTCCGTGGGTTCATTCAAACGGGAAATCTAGGTACTCGAGACGACCCGAAGACCCAAGTTACTCCGTCGATCCCTCCCTGAAACATACCAGGATTCAATCAATTGTTGAAAAATGGTCCGGGGGGTAAAGGAAAAAGGATAGAGGTTCAGCTACTTGGGACCATTGTCACCGATCCCGACACCGACGATTAGGACCGGGTAGGGATCCATAGCGGGTCCACTCAGATCCCTGTCAAGACGCAATAGAGTGATATGATTGGTGAGTTCGC
The DNA here is from genome assembly GCA_911649655.1 of Penicillium sclerotiorum. Classification (NCBI taxonomy): domain Eukaryota; kingdom Fungi; phylum Ascomycota; class Eurotiomycetes; order Eurotiales; family Aspergillaceae; genus Penicillium; species Penicillium sclerotiorum. The sequence goes on along the minus strand of CAJVRJ010000005.1, from coordinate 4,024,948 downwards.
AAAAAGCTAGTGCTTAGCGCCCCTTTGAACCACTGACATTCCCCCGCGGAGTCAAGTGGGGTATAGACTCCCAAACGCGAGAAGCGGTGTCGATGATGATGTGCGTTCTGTGCGTTCCGACAGCTGGAGCCGCAAAATGTGGGCTAGGTGGGCTACATTCTCGAGGAAATGAAGTAAAATGCAGTCGAGACTCTTGACTCTCTCTGCAGGGTGGAGAATTTGAAGGTCTTCCACCCTTTTCACTTTGGCCACGCGTTCCCAACAACGCATCGATGGATTAGGACAGACATGTGCCGGACTTTCGTCATTAAAAAAAAATTCATTCCTCTAATCTAATGTTCTTTTTTGTTTGCGACCATTTGAGTGGGCTGCGGGAGGTCTCATCCTGAACTCCACCACGGGAGAATCGAGAATTCGCTTACATGCATTATTGATTCGCTCTAACCCCGACCCGAGGCCCCCTTCTATTCCAACAAGGAACCGAAATAATTATGATGATAAAGATAAAATAAGTCATTAGCAAGATTCGAGCTCCGAATTTCAAATCCCACGAATTATTAAGACTCGGCCTCGGAGTTAACCTTGGAAGCTTTGACTCGCCCACATGTGCAAGTGCCCTTTGGCCCCCAAATGTCTCAACATTGAACGCCCACAGGAACCGACATTGGGTCAAACCACCAAAAAAGGTGCCGTTGTCCCAGACAAAAATAGCCGCATCTCTCCCCACGATGTCTTTCATCTCGCCCCAGCTTGGTATTGGTAGAAGCTCGCTTAACTACCACCTAGATAGTGTTGAGCATTTGAAACATCCACGTCATGTCGATATTGCTCTCTACCTTAGCTCGGTAGATATTGGCATGATGACAGAGACTAACCCAATGTGGTTAACAGTGATCCCTTTCGTGGTCTATGATTTGATACTTTTTCCACTACCACATTGCTTCCTGGCCCTGACCGAGGGGTTTATCTGCCATCTGCCAGTAAAGGCGTGATCAAGTCGGGATCCGCCCGGCCCGATGGCGGTGGCTTAGACCCCCGATAGAGAATATAGTGCTGAACGATAAAGATTAAATCAGAGACAATCGTGATGTTCCCCAGAAAAAGCTTGACTGGATTCCCGGTAATTCCGCTCCAGTCATTCTGAAAGCTCGAATCCAGCACAAGCTGCAGAAGGGACAGCACCCCTCCACTCAAATCTAATAAGATTTGACCTATATTCCACCCGTCCGTCGATTTCCGTCGATAGTTCATCCATGCCTGAGGCACATACTTGAAAACGGTAATCACGAGCTTGATGTAGGAAAAGGCATAGATCTAGCGAATCAAAGGGTTCCTGCGTTAGACCGCAACATTCGATCAACAGCAAACATTGAAGATCCTTGGGAGTTCCTTGGATGCCTTGCAGGGTTTGACTTACCACGTCGATCCACGCCCAGGTTGAAGGATCGTACCCACCATCAGGACTTTGGGACAGAACGATCCAAATCACGATGAACGGGGCCAAGATCGAACCCCAAAATAGGCCCGCAATGGGCTTGCTGATCCTTTGGTACTGCGAGACCTGCAGACCCCAGAGAATGGGCCAAAATTGCGAATAGGTGATCAGGCTGAGGATTACGGCGTGAACCGCGAAGGCGAAGTCGTTGAAGCGAACTGTTGGTTCCTCCGACAGTGGATGGCGGGCCGCATATTGGCAGCGAATCACAGGTGAATATAGAAAGGCCCCGTTGTAAATGGCGTAGCAGAAGAATCCCAGGGTGTTAATTGTGGGAAAGTCAATCGACAGCCCTGCCGTTGAGCCTCGCCGGACATTGGAGATTGGCTGTGGGTAAAAGGATGCTGACCAGCAGCCCACGCTATTGAGATTCCAGGTTAGATGCACCTCCACATGTGTTGAAAAGTCAAACCATCCAGGAGTTGACGTACTAAATCCAGCCTAAGAGACTGTAACATCATTATCAGCTTCCATGTGAAATCATCAGCTTGGCCATTATGGGCTGCGGTCACATACCGGGACACCGCTCGGACGAAGATCTCCAGCTGAGATGAAGCCATGATTCCCAAAATTCCCGAGGTCGATCCAGTCAGATAATATCACCTTACTTCACCTTATCTGTGGCAACTCTTAGGCCCATATGGCATACATGTGAATAGAAAGACAAGATCCAAAACTTTCAATAGAGAGCGAGTCACTGACGAGCGAACGAGGGATATCGCGTGCTGATAAGGACATATGATGGCAGATCAAGTCAGAGGATCGAATGCAGAAGGCGGTCAATACTATGTATGATGTATGTTACACACCTATATCAAGCCGACACAGTATTCTGTAGAGTATACTTAGATGAATTTCTCAGCCTCTATTTGGGTTTATGCATTTCTCTAAGCGAGATCAATCAATTCATTCCCTTCTCTAGACTGTCTAAAGGTTGATAAATGATGTTTGAAGTGTGAAACTGAACAAAGCGTTATATATCGGCTTATCTAATCGGACCCAGTAGGTAAACTGGTTGCCCCGGTTATGCGTTGGCGCGCTAAACTCCATTCAGAAATCAGTGTTGTCGGGGTTCTGTGTGACTGTTAAGTTCTCACCATCATCGTCAATCATTACGGTTGGTTGTTTTTGAAATTCCAGGCTGGCTCTTGGTGAAACCCCTGTAAATCTCCCTTCTTCATCTTTTCTTCAACCTTTGGCTCACAATGATTTAGAGTACCGATTTCCATCCCAGCGCCCTCACCGCTACGAACACGATACCCTATCATCTTCGCAACACCTTTCTTCCCAGACGACTGACCCGACCGACTCGTATCCAAGAAGCGTTCCATACACGATCTACCTCGAAGCCCCGATCTTATCGCATGGTACATTCCTCGGAACGGGAGATCTGAATAGATCTCCTTCAATCAACCCCGACATTCCAGAGATAAGGATCGCGCGCAAAGATAAAAAGTCAAAATGACAGTCTCCGGGCTGACGGCTGCGGGGAGTAGCACGTACTCCTCGAATACGCTGCATGTGGGAGATGGAACATGGGACTCACAGGATGATACATTTTTGCTACCCAACCTCATGGGTGTCAATTTTGAGACTATGCGATACAATGGTGAGTTGCAGCAGGGTCATGGGAACAAAGGCCATTGTTTACGGGCCGCTGACAATAAGATGAAATAGGCATGGGGAATCGATTTAAAGACATGACTGGATACCGCTCTATGATTATTGCTCACGGTACTATCGCTGCTATCGTCTTCTTAGGCCTCGTGCCTATGGGGTCACTGATCATACGATATTACTCCCGATGGAACCCTTATTGGGCATTCAAACTCCATGCTTGGTGCCAGGTCTTGACACTCCTCTTGTCAACAGTGGTATTTGTGCTTGGCTGGTTCGCCGTTGGACCGAAGAGAAGTTTGACCAACCCGCACCATGGAATTGGCTTGGCAATCTACGTTATGATTATCTTCCAAGTTCTATGGGGCTACTTCGTGCATAAGATTGAAAGAAACAAGATGCGCCATCGAGTTCCTTTGAAGCTTGTGGTTTGTTTACACTTCCGGATATTCTGCTTGGGGCTCTTACTAACTCTTATTACTTAGTTGCATCGATGGCTTGGTCGTGCGCTTGTCCTGCTGGGCATTGTGCAAATCCCATTAGGCCTGACACTTTACGGCTCCCCGAAGGTGCTTTTCATTCTTTTCGCTCTTGCCGCCTTCGCATACTTGGTGGCTTATTTCATTCTGTCCTACTTGTACGACGACGAAGGTTACCATCCAGGAAGTGATCATGGAGGAAGTAGGTACAGCCACAGCCAATACACTGGGCCTTCTGAGGTAGACGAGAAACCTCATGGCGGCGGCGGTGGTGTTCTGGGACCAGCCCTAGCTGCAGGTGGCTTGGCAGCAGCTCTAGCTGCATTGTTCCGACGCCGTCAAGGGAGCCGACATTCAAGTGAGGCATACGAGGAATCAAGAACGTCTTATTCGGATGAGAAAGACTCTGATGAAGCTTCGCACAAGTCGAGCCCTGGCTTCGGTAGAAGGTTCATGGAAATCGGACTTGTTGCTGGTGCCGCCATGGTTATTAAAAGCTGGATGGATCGTCGAAAGAACCGTGAAGACGATACTGAGTCAGGAAGATACCGACCTGCTCATGACCGCAGTGATAGCTACTCCGAGGAATCCTTGAGCAGACTTGAAGACGGAAGACCACCACCGCCCACTCATCAAACACCCTTGAACCGACCTCCCAGTCGGCCACCTAGCAGACCTCAAAGCCCCGGCACATCATACATGTATGGTAGTAGCTATTTCACCGATCCAACCCCAAGACGCCCTTCGAATCGCTTTAAGGACGCGATTCTGGGCGTAGGTGCTGTTGCTGGTATGAGGAAACTCTTTAATGGCCGCCGGAACAACAGGGACGAAGAGGACAGGCGCCGTTATGACGAGATGCGTCAACAAGAGGAGGATGAGCAATTTCAAAGAATGAACAGCAAGCGGCGACCCACTGGTCCAGGACCCTACCCCTCTCGAAGAAGACCCAGCTCCTACACTGAAAGCGACCTAACCCCAACTGATCTCACTCCCCGCCCTCCTCGCCAGCCATCCCGTGGGTCTTTGCTCTCAGCTGAGCCCTTGGCTTCTGGTGCCATCCCTGATCCAATGCCATTGGGAGTCCCTCCAAGACCGCCAGTCCACCATGAGCTTTCTGCCGATTCAAGATCAGAGCTGCCTCTTTCCAACGACGGTGCCACCGAGCTCGCGACTGGCTTTGGCGCAGGAGCTGCCGGTGCCGCGGCTGCATCAGCAGCAGCTGCTTCAAGCCACCGACGAAGCAGCGGTAGCCGAAGTCGACGCCGCGACCGCCGTGATGAGTCTGTAGAATCTCCGCCCGTTTCAGTGAAAGTGAAAATGCACGGCGACGGTCGACATGTCACGCTTCGCCGTCTCACGGATGAAGAAGCCGAAGCAAGCCGCGAAGCAAGACGCCGTGATAGAAGAAACTCGCGCCGTCGCACAGGCAGCGCAAGCTCATTATCCGGCGACGAGCGATCCTCCGATCGCTGGCGTCGCGTGGAGGCGATGGAGCGACGGCAACAAGAGCAGACAAGACGTGAGCAAGAAGCTGCTTATGCTGCAAGTAGACCGCCATCAGCCGCGCCCTCTCCATTCCCTGGTTCCGCTACGGGCTACCCACCTCCACCAGGAGCTCCGCCATCAGCTGCACCCTCCCCATTCCCTGGTTCTGCTATGGCCTACCCACCTCCACCAGGAGCTCCCCCCAGCGGCCTTGCCACCTCGCAGCAGCCCTATGACAGCGTGACGTCTCCCACTTACACGGGCACCGAGGCCAGTGGTTCCTATGCGAACAACCGGCGCCGTCGACGAGCGGAGAGAGCTAGAACCAAGGAGAGGCAGCAACAGCATGGAGTGGAGTTTGAGTAAGCGACTCCAAGCTGCATATCTTGTTCAGGCTTCATTCCAATCGATTTCTTTTGTTTTCCTTCTCCTTTCCATGCCGCCAAAATGGAGGTTTCCACGACCTGTACAAAATGACTTGTTTTTGAGCCCGTGTCGATACGTTTCATGCCCGATTGACGTTTCTTTTCTTATCTGCCTTATGTGGACCACGCACGAATCTTTCAGCCCGGCAAAATCAACTGATGGGTAGGTATTATGTCTTTTCATGTTAATTGGGGTTTCTTTTTCTTTCTGTTCTGGGACAAGCGAGTTTATGGCTTGGTTGGTGGTCGTTCTGTCTGACTTGAGTCACATTTTACTTCATTGTCCCCCCAAGTCCTCCAGGTGTTACTTTCTTGTGAAATTTTCAACGTTGAAGTGAGCTTTCATCTACATGTATGCATTTCAATAGCTTCGTGAGACCGAGAGGTCCCTCAAATGCTACATAGCTCCAAGGTTACTCTAATGTTCAATACAAAATTTGAAAATTTCAAGCCTATTTTCTTCCGTATGAGTAGTTGCCGACTCTGAGGACGACATTCTACCTAGTAGAGTACTAAGTAGCTCGATATAGCGCATTAGAAAACTGAAATCGTTCAGTCATAACATCTTAACAACTGCTAAAACTACCCAAGTAAGAGGTGACGAGACATGAAGCACGGGAACGAGACATCAGACATCAGGACATAAGGACATGGACGAGCGTTAATAAACAACAATAAGCTATCGTTTCATGAGTTGAGGCGGATTAGAGATATGAAAAAGTCGAGAGCAAGGAATATCTGAAGCACTTGCGCCCGAACTGAGATAAGTCAGCCCTGTGTGTGGACTATCGGCGTGAGCGGGCTTGACCAGGGTACTCTGTCTGAACCTTGCCATAATATCCAAGTTCCATGCCGCAAATCTTTCGCATCGCAAAGTTGATAAACGCGACTGTGAAAGCCCAGGTGACTCTGACGATATCGAGGAATGAGATACCCGCACGCGAGTTCGCCAATCGACCAGCTTTGGCTAGCGCGAGGAAGGGGATCTGTACGATGAAGTACGGCACAACGACAACGAAATGCAGAAGTAAATCTTCAGCTGGCAAGCGATACACGATCTGCTTCGTCTCGTGTGCGTCCTTCGTAAGACTAGACGCTGGTATGAATGTAGGGCTCATTTGAACTCGCCAAAAGGCCCATCGGGAGCCATGCGTCAAGTCATGAGGATATCGAGATCGATACAATCCGATATTGAGAATGACTAGATCGCATATTCTTCCATCCCGCTCATCAGAAGCAGCGTCCTTGGCAACTTTCATTTCTTGGCTTGGGGTGTCCGGTCTCTTATCTGATGCTGGTGGTAGTCTGCCTTGGGATCGAAGCATATGGTCAGTGTTTGGAGAGGAGTCCTTCGGTGCGAACGAGGAGCAAGTCTTCTGTTGTCTGGCCAGGGCCGGTAGTGGGCCTTTGCCTGGACTACGACGCGGAGAGTGTCGTCCGCGCAAGGCTCGATTCGCGCCCTTCCACTTTTCTTGCTGCTTTTGTTGCCGATACAACGAAATGTAGTCCTGCTTTCGCTCCACGGATGGGAGAATATACGGTGCCGAGCGAGTTGCCCGACCTCGGGGCGACTCAGGCGGCGAGAATCGAACAGCTCTCGCAGAAGCCATTGACCGATTTGTGTCCTGGGCAGTGGGGACACCCACGATCCGGCCCTCCTTCGCTGGCGCAGTAGTCGTAGCTGATTGCAGTTGATCCGAGGTGGAGAGTCGGCGCTCTGTAGGGTTGGATTTCTGATTCTTCTCACTCGGTGGGCTGATTTGGTCATCATCGTCAAGTAGGCTGAGGCCCAATGTCGGGGCTTGCGGAGTGAAGCTAGTGCGAATATTCTCAACGTGAACCTGTCGGCCTTCTTCGCCGCTGTCACTGGGCGATGCAGGGGTGTTCTGCGGGTTGAATTGTTCTGCAGGCCCATCGAGCGCATGGTAGTTGTTCATCGCATCGTCCATTGCAGCGTTCAGTTCGAGTCGAGGGTAGTAAGATCGATAACCTGCACCTCGTGAATGATACATCTCATTGGTGCCACTCGATTCAGTCGATCCATGCAGGTCCGAGTCCATTCCATGTGCGCAGTAATCGCGCTCTCCGAGTTCCTGGAGGGATTGATATGTGGGATCGTCAGGTTCATCAAACGCAAGAACAGATGCGAAGGACGGGGAAAGTAAGTCGTTCGCTGGAGAGTCAGTCATCGTCACAGGAGACTCGATTTTACAAAATGGGCACTTCAGCTAAGGAGGTTGTGAGAAGAATGAAGTTCACCTTTACCCGTGGAAATGAGGAAGTGAGGGGGCAATAGCCATCTAAGGAAGGTACGTCCTCGTCTACCATATAACAGAGAAAGTAAGGAAAGAGCAGGCAAAATGCAAGATTTGGAGGGAGCAAAAGAATTGCGATAATTCTACAGGTTAAATGGTGTTAGGGTGTCGCGCGAGTGGATATGTACATCTATTTGACATGGGCCTGAAGGGTCTCCAGAACCTGTTTGGTGTGAAAAGAAACGGTTAGCAATCAGTCCTTATACGCCTGAAGCAAGTCTTGAAGATGAGAAATTCCATACCTCAAGCTCAATCTTAGCCTCAGCAATGTCCTGCTCGCTGCCGCTGCCGTTGGCGATCTTCTGGGCCTCGGCGATCTGAGAGCGGATAGCCTTAATTCAGAGAATTGAATGTTAGAACTGATTACGTTGCATGATATATTCAGGTAGAGACGAAACGTACCTCGGCGCTGAAGTCCTCCAGAGGGAAACCCTCGACGGCGTTGATGCTCAGCTGGGAGTCAGGCTGGACAACGGCGAAACCACCGGACACTGTTGGCGAAGGAAAAAGCTATCGTTAGCGATTCTGTTCGTATTTTGCTGAAAACGCGGTTTTTTTTCGTGTTCGTCAACAAGTTTGTTGGGAGCGATAATCGGACGTACGGAAGTACTGCTTGGTAGCACCACCCTCCTCGACAATCTCAACGAGACCGGGCTTCAGCTGCTCAATGGCGGGAACGTGGTTGGCGAGGACACCCATCTCACCGGAGGCGGCGGGGATGTTGACCTGGGTCCTGTAGTCGCAAAGTTCATTAGTATTCAGGGAGACGTTGAAACGAGCGCAAGATGGAAGGTAACGCACACTCCGGTGGAGCGGTAGATGGTCTGTGAGAAAGGTAACATGTAAGTCCGGGGTCTATCAAGCTAGGGAGATTTAGCCGGAGTCGGAGGTTCGACATACCTGGTGAGGCAGGGTCAGGGACAGCTTGATCTTGTCGGCGACGGCCTCAGCGTATCCACGGCGCTGGACAGGAGCGCTGAACATGGAGGGACGAGCCCGCAGAGCGGAACGAGCAAAGCGGAAGGAGTTCATGGTGACAATGGGGGGTGGAAGATGCAAAGACACGGGTGATCCCTCTTGAAGTTGGCGTTGCAAAGGTCGAAGTCGGAACGCCGGTTGTTCCCTAGTGCGGATCACGTGGTGAGCCCACCCGGCATACCAGTTGAGCGATGTTTACGATTGATATTACACTCCTATGCTACCAAGGAAGGACATATTAAGATTGCAGAAAGACTTGGTTGAAATTCTAGTTATTGTTAACTTTGCTTATGCTTTTTTCCCGCTTTATGACTCCATTTCCTGGTTGTCTGTGACGACCTTGGGCGATTTTCTCTCGGGTATGTCATCCGCAATTGTCAGGTTCAAGCCATGTGAGAAGATAAATTGAGGCAATATACTGCTTCCGTTTCTTAGCAATATTTTAAGATCCGGTGTTGGATTGCTGGTGATATAGGGTGTCTTGAGATGAGAGGTCTAGGACCATCCAATATGGAGATCCATAATTCAAGTCATGTGATACTTGGTTATGTCATCGTCACGTGGATTTCTCGGGATTTTACTGCGCAGCTGCTACCACAGGGCAATTTATGGATATTCTCAAAGATGAGTAAGATAAATCGATATTCTAAATCGTAGAGAGAGATAAACGAATTGAGTCATCATTTAAGATATTCTAATTTCAAAAGAAAAAAGCAACTTAAGTAGACCGATGCTATAGATGTTCAAGCAGTATAAAGAGTCCGTGCACCGCCCGTGGATGGCGGTAAGCGAGATCCCACACAGAAGCAAGCCCTAGCCGAGTCTCCATTTGGGTCCTGACTCCAGTGCTCTCCTCCTACTCTCTCCATCCCGTCCACGTCAATCAGCGACAACATTCGTCAAGATGGCCAGTATGTTGCCCCCGGAATTTTCGTCTTATCGAACCTTTCACAAATTCCTCTGGAATTCCGATCGCTGACCTAGCCTGCGCTCCACAGAGTCCAAGAACGCGTCCCAGCACCACCGCAGCCAGAAGGCTCACCGTAACGGGTTCGTACCCCCTCTCAGTCACCAATCGCGCACAATCGGAATCCGAAATTGTTTTTGAATACGGCGGGCGTATGGGTAGCTGGGCAAGGAGGAATATCAAGGCCGACCGGTCCGACTTGGACATGAACAAAATCGAAAACGAATCGAATATATCGGCATGCTCTGTTCAAGTCGACTGGAAACGCTTTATTCCTTCTTTAACTACTACACTCTGCGCCGTGATACACAATCATTCCTGAAAGAATACCTTCTGACGTTCCATCGCTCTACAGTATCAAGAAGCCCAAGACCAACCGTTACCCCTCCCTCCGTGGTGTTGACGCCAAGTTCCGCCGCAACCACCGTCACGCCCTGCACGGCACCGCCAAGGCCCTGGTGAGTTGAAGAACATTCAAACTGCCGCCAGGATTCCTTACTGACAACCCCTACAGAAGGAGCGCAAGGAGGGCAAGCGTGAGATCGCTTAAATGTCGAATGGAATGGGAAAAAATTGAAAATTGGAGGGAGACATGCGCGCAAGGACACGGGGATACAATAACGTGCGATGATCAAAGAACGGTCCGCTGTGTCGAATAGGCCTGGTTTCTGTTTGTTCCTTGCGCGCTAGCACGTCCGGGGTTGTTTGATATGCAGAAATCAACAGGCTTAAATTCGATATCCGTGCAACGGTACCAATCCCACTAAGTGGAACAGCAACTCTTCCGTTTCGTCTTGCTTTTTTTGGTTGACCGTTGCTCTCGTACTTCAGCCTCGTGGTTGACTTCTTTTTTCTCTGGGAATCGTCTCGGATTCCTTTGCTTTTTTTTTCGTTTCCCCGGCATATGTGTGTACAGCAACGTGCTCTTCTATGCGCGCCTGCTGAAGGATTTTTATTACGTGCCAAGATCAGATCCCAAGCCCCTGTCTTTTTTTATCGCCCTTTCGAGCCTACCATGGATGAAAGGGTGTCATGATGGACGGTTACATACTTCGTAAGCCGTAGTTGGTTGCAGTTCACAACTCAATCGAGTCGGACTTTCCTTCAGATTTATCATCCTGAGGTGCATTTCAACTTGATGCAGTTCGTGGAGTTCATCGATTTTTGGTTTACATACAGATCTTCTCAATGTCATACCTTCCAAACAATCAACCTTTTATCAAATCCGCCACTAATAACCCATTCTTCCTGTACTGTCTTTTCACCTTGGGTCACATCCACGTAGCCCGACCAAATAGTTCGCACTTTGGATCCAACCTCATGGCCATTCTTCAATATAGCCATCACCTTACCAGTCTTCGTCTCAATCCCTCGAACCACCCCATCGTCCCCGTTCACCCACACGCCCGACCCATCGGGTCTCCACGCAACTTGTGGAGTAGAGTATGCGGTTTGCGGGGCAAAGGTATTCGCCTGGAGCAATATAGCCGCGTCCTCACGGTTCTGAAGAGCCAAGGCTTCCATGGCCTGAGTCGCCTGTGTCATTGCTTCCTCTGCAACAGGCAATTCGGGACTGGTCGATAAGTCCGTAGAGGGGAATAGAAGACGCACAATCATCACCTTCATATGAGGTAGCGTTGAAGTGGCAACGGCCAGTAGTCCAGGATCTTGTGGACTCAGCGCCATATGAGCCGCAGAAAATGCCACCCAGGCATTAGAATGAGGAGCAAGATTTTGCTGTCCCAGGAGAGGAAGGCCAGGACTGGATGATGAGACGTGGTAATAGTAGATGTGAGTAGAGTCTTGACGTGAGACGAGAAGGAATAGCTCGCCGGAATCGACATGGGGGACGAATAGCAGAGACTCGGGGTTCGTAAGTAGCTTTATGCGCGCCACTGGCTCACCAATAACCAACGGCGCATCTGTCTCCTTGTCCTCATCTGGGATCTCCATTCGGTATAAGCAGATATTCGCATCCCAGCCGGCAGTTGCGATCCAGAATTTGCGAACGCCGTCTGCACTTCCGTTCTCATAAGCAACAACTTTAACCACATACTTTGCGTGATCCTTCCTGCTATCTAGGATGCGAGATCTGTGTTGGAGCAGAAGATGGCCTGACATATTGGCTAACAGGGTGTATCGACCATCGAGGATTGATGCAAAGGAAAGGACCGGCGAATCAGACAGGCCAGATAGCGAAGCAAGAGAATCGTGACCTGATGAAGTCTCGAGCAAATGGACCTGCCTATCAGCGCCAGCAGAGGCGATCAACGGCTGTGACTTCGCATTTGAGTCTGTGTTGTCACTAGAGTACTGCCACGCCTCTACTGATGCTGCCAGAATATTTGACGATGTCGGGGTGTTGACTTGTGTCGGTTTAGATGGAGCTTGACGAATATCAATGAACTGTTTGGAAAAAAGTCGGAGAGCTACTTAAGAGTCTCACCTGGCACTGTCCAGCCATCATTTCCACCGCCTTCTTCTCCATATCGCTCAAAGTTTGCGCTATGGTCAAAGGCCCTCTTCTCTTCCAGCAAGCGTTGTACGGTCAAATTTTGGGTGTCGTCACCCGAGCTCTGCCCCGCATCTACTGGGAGACCAGCTTCACGAATAAATGCTTCGAGGGTCTCAGTGTAGTTGTTAGTCCGCAAGAATCGTGCGACTATGGCGCTCGCGAGCGCATCGGTTGATGAGGCTGTCGCCATGGGTGTTGGGGTGCTGTCAAAAGTGAAAGTGGGTGGGGCACTAGATATGGGTCTTTCGGACGCGGGTTACGCGCTGGTGAGCAACTAGGATTCGAGTACTCTTTACACTTTGGTTAACCTTGGAAGTCCTTTCTGGGCTTTTTTTTTTTACTGACATGTCTGTTATTCACATGTTTGTTTAGATCTCTGCGAGAAATCAGATAGGTATTCAATATGACGATTGAAGTCGTTATTAAATTTGAATTAAGTGCTGTCTATGACTCTAGTCTATTTCCAATACATACCTTATTAATTTGACCCATTAGTTGCTTTCCAGGAGCTTGTGATTCTGTTCCAATATTGGTCCGGGTGCATCCTCATATGTCCAACATGCGGCGAACCCTCAAACATCTCAGCTTCTACATGAAGAAACCCGTTCGCTTTAACCATTGCAACATTCTTCTCCAAATCCTCCCACCAAATGATCTCATCTTCCTTGGAATAAAGATATAGTCTGGTGGGTTCAACCGAGCAGATAGAGTGATTCAAACAAATCCGGGTAGCCCATTTACCCGAGGGTTCCGCGCCGCGCAAGCGTTCCCAAGCCCAATTGCCCCAAAGAAAGGCATACCACAGGGCCTGCGTAACTATAAAAGGCCAAGGAAAGTATTTCGACGTGCCGACTGCCATCGCGCGAGACCAGCGGCCAACCTGCGAGGCAAAGTCCAGCCCACCCGGAGTGGAATCACAGACCAGGAGTTGATGGGGGAATTGTTTATCGGTGCCATGGCGTTGCTGGTACGCAACAAAAGCCGCGGCCAAAAAGATACCTCCTGTGTTCGACATGGCGTGTAGCAGGACGCGCTCGGGCTCCGCCGGGTCACTGCCTGTGGGTGTAGGGAAGATGGTATCGATAATGGGCATGACCGCTTCGATTCTGTCGTTCTCGGGCTGATTCGATGCCTGGAAAGTGCCTGATAGCAGGACCAGGATTCTGGCAGAGGGGTATCGTTCGTGGAATCCGTCGCTGTATTTCAAGACGTGTTTGGGCATTCCGTCGCCCCAACCGAAGATAACGATCGTCGTTGGCTCGTCTGCCGGGGCAGGTTTAGCCTTCTCGAGGCCATTGCGAAGGTAGACTCGGTTTGAAAGGGGCGTGAAGCCAGGGAATGGTACTGGCTTCGGTGGCATGGTTGTGTCGGGGTCTTTGAGATTGCGATATACTGAAAGGCGCAGAAAGAGTGTTGTCGACGCGAAAAACAAAAATCTGTAGAGTTCTTCGGAGAAACGCGCGCTCAGGTTCGGCTTCGCGTATTCTCCCTGTTGATGAGTTTAGAATAAGGACTGAAAAAATTGCAATGGATAACAGGAGACAAGGAAAGCCCCTCGAATTGGTAATTCATCCGATGTCGGAGAATCTACCATGATTGGAGGTTCTGTTGGGAACCAAGGCTCACATTGTGATGATAATGTGGGTCGTTGGGAGGTTTGAAGTAGAATTGACGAATGAGCAGATCAGATACTGCTGAACCTCGGCATCTCTCTCTGCTGATTATTGATCTCGGGGTTTAGGGTTTGATGAAACAACAGGGATTTTCATTGAAACAACAGGGGTATAGGAGCGCTAGTCCTAGTGATTTTATAGAATAGCTAAGAATAAAATATGGAACTTGGGTAGGAATTTGCCTCAGTCATAGATTACTACTCTAAAGGGAGGCCTCTAGGCGGTCAATCTGGCTTGCGATTACATAGCTGATATCGGACTATATCGTTCAAATTGTTTAGTTCCTGGAAATGAAAAGAAATCAAGGACTGTTTATATTGCTCTAACCCTTGGACCAACTCCTACGCATCAACGCGGAAGAATACAGGCAGAGTCTCAATGGGACAGTTCACCTCAATAGTCCTTCCGCCCTCGAATATCCCCGGAAGGCTCTGTGGGTCTGGAGGGCCTGCTTGCAGTGTACTGACCTTGCTCCATGGCGTCCAGTACGCCCCAGCAGGTAGATAGACGCTTCGCGTTCGCTGGCCAGCCTCCAAGATAGGGCAAACCAGGTATCGTGACCCGAACATATACGCAGTCTCAACATCCCACGCCTTTGGGTCTTGCGGAAACTCATAGAACAGAGTGCGCATAATGGGGGTTCCTTTCTCGTGCGCTTCCCTCATCAAGTCCCGTGTATAATCACGAAGGATTTCCCGAATGCCGATGAATCTCTTGCATATCTCATAAACTTCTTCTCCGTATGACCATATCTCATTGTCAGCCCCAGTAAAGGTTGGGAGTCCCTCTGGCTTTGGCTCACGATCCCCATGCAGGCGCATCACTGGGCAAAAGGCACCCCATTGAAACCACCGCGTAAACAATTCTCTGAATTCAGGGTCATCGGAGTTCCCGCCATGAAAGCCGCCAATATCAGTCGTCCACCAAGGAATCCCAGCAAGGCCCATATTGAGCCCTGCCGCTAGTTGATTGCGGAACGAGCTCCAAGACGATGCTATGTCACCGCTCCATACAAGAGCACCGTACTTCTGGCTACCAGCCCACGCACAACGTAGCAGATTGACAATGTTTTCCTGTCCTTCTGCCGTCATTCCCTCGTAGAATCCTCGGGCATATTCTCTAGGGAAAATGTTGCCAATTTGCATGTTGCTTCCGGCATGGTAGCGAAAGATATCAAAGTCATAGATCGAATACTCAGGCTCTGCCTCGTCAAGCCAAAATACTCTGATACCTTTATCATAATAGTGCTTCTTCGCTTTGCTCCAGACGAATTGACGCGCTTCTGGATTTGTGGCATCGAAGTAAGTGATATCGCCCTCGCACTGCATTGCGACTCGCAACCCGCGGTCATGTCGGATCAGAAGCCCGCGCTCCAGCATTTCGGGGTAGTTTTCAGAAGCGTTCTCCACGGTTGGCCAAATAGAGACCATCAGCTCTATCTTCAGCTCCTTGAGCTCCTTGATCATGGCATCTGCTCATATGACGATCAGTATTGTTAACCAGACTGGGGAAAATACTTCGAGTCTCACCAGGATCGGGCCAAAACTCAGGGTCAAAGCTCCACTCTCCTTGATGTTTCCAGTGGAAAAAGTCAATGACGATCAAACTGAGAGGAACTTCGCGACGATGGTATTCACGAGCGACATTCAGCAGCTGTTCCTGGTTCCAGTAGCGGAGTTTGCACTGCCAGAATCCAAGTCCGTACTCTGGCATCATGGGAACATAGCCCGTCACCTTTGCATAGGCTTCTTCAATCTGCGCCGGAGTATCTCCGGCTACGACCCAGTAATCCAGAGCTCGTGTAGAATAGGCCTCGAAACTCATCACATTGGTCCCAAACACTGCTCGTCCGATGGCCGGATTGTTCCATAGCAACCCATAACCACGCGACGAGAGCGCAAAGGGGACACTCGCTTGGGAGTTACGGTGCGCAAGCTCCAAATCAGCTCCCTTGAGGTTCAAATATGGCTGTTGATACTGCCCCATCCCGAATATCTTCTCTCTAGGGTCTAGAGATTCGAATCGTGCAGTTAGATGAAAGTCTCCACCTAGGATGGGACGCAGCTCTCGGGCTTGAATCTCCAGTGAACTGCATTTTGGGTCTTTGGGGTCCAGGCGATTGCGAGCATATTCTTCCAGCAACTTGGTCCCACTAGAGTTGTAGATGGTGATTTTACCCCGTTGGGAGACTGTCGCGTTGATTTTCCCATTAGTGATTGTTGCGTCTTGGCCTTCCTTGATGTCGATGGTAACGGGAGAATTTCCTGGTTTGGAGCTTAGAGCCCAGTCCGCTGTCGGCATTGCTGCTAGCTTTGTCGCCTGCACTCGAAATGCATCCTCGCCCCATGGTTGAATCCAAAGTAAGTGGTCATCAAAACGGAAGATGAGTTTTTCGTCTTCGGAGAAGAGCATGTTGGATGAATGACAAAACGATGAAATTCAGTATGTTTCTTTTCTTTTAAATGCTTGCGGGGTGAAAAGAAGAATAGTTCAAATGTCCAATTTTTTCCTGTGTTCAAATGATGAAGAGGGGCAGCCTCGTCTGATTCACAAGTCGAGGTATGACGACAGTGCCCTAAGTACTAAATCCTTGAGGGCTTCGAGAGTCTCAAACAAAATACCTAGGTACTAAAAAGATTGTTGCAAAAAATCGCAATGATCAATAGCTATAAAACATTCGAAGCAATTCACAGTCGAAGGGAATGATGGGCAACAACCCTCGTATTCCCAATTAGACACGGGAGACCTCCGCGTTCACTTTGACATGTATGCAAACATTGAATGTGATATTGGGTAGAGTTGAATACTTAATTATTGGTTTAAGCCCTGGAGTCCAGAGCATCCAAGTAAACCTTCAAGTTGGAATATTTGACGATCCTATTTCCATTATCAATGTTGGTTTCCAAGGTTCTCCCTTCTTCTACCACGAATTTCCTTTTAAGGGTATACATACATAGTATGTATTGGAATTAGACTGAAGCATTTTCAAAACATTGGAGCTCAATTGCATCACATTCAAGTATTTAAAATATCATCGAATGACTATTTCATTTCAATCTGTTCTCACTTCCAATGCTGATAGTGGATCGCGTTCTTCCCCCACACGCACTAAACCCGAATGGGCAATGAAGGCGCGGAAAGCTCAACACCCAACCTTAGCAGTTTTTCCTCCTACACGTCACTTCAACCTCTTTTGACTCTCACCTACTATCCCGGAAACTGAATAGCTTTTTGCATGACAACCTCCATACAAACAGATCCTATCAACCAGGCCCCCATTGCCGACGCGGATATGGATTACGAAATGGACATTGATCTGGGTCCGGGGCCCGAGCCCGAGATGGAACACGAGATCATCCAGATGGTAACAATCATAGCTGAATGAGAATATTTGCTGGAGTTCACGCTAACCTGGGATAATTGTTTGATAAAGGAATCCACCGGTCAAGAAAACACGATAGACCCTCTCACAGAAGAAGCGGTGTACGAAAAGGTTCACGTCCGAGGGGTTGACGAATTGACAACCGATGACATCAAGCAATTTGCGCACAGTCACTACACAAACGAGCGACCGACACGCGTTGAATGGATTGATGACACCTCCGCCAATATCATCTACTCATCCGGTGATGTGGGTCTTCAAGCTCTAGCAGCTCTGACTCAAGTCAGCGACGTCGAAGATGCCTCAGCTCTACCCCCTTTGCGCCTCCGATCAGCCAAGCTTCTTGCAACGCATCCCGACTCGGTTCTTCAGGTTCGATCGGCCGTCAAGTCAGATCGCAAACAACCCCGTGCCTACGAAAAGAGTCGCTTCTACCTCATGCACCCTGAACACGACCCCCGCGAGCAGTTGCGCCAAGAGTTATCGGACCGACGACGACACGGCGACTCCAATGATGGTGATTACACACGTCGCCGCTTCGATGATCGTGAATTGCGTCGCAGACGTAACCGAGATGGCGATGACCTCTTTAGTGCCAACATGTACGACGACCAGCCTGAGAGCCACTCGGATCCCGAGCGGGATCGTTCCGGTCGGAGTCGACGAGGGCAGCGCGAACTGTTCCCTAGCGATGAGGGCTCTTCTGGCAGGCTGCGCAATCGCAGTGCTTCCCCCGGTCGAGACACCCTCGAAGAATCAAACCGAGCCAACCAAGCGGATTCTCGCAGACGATTCCGTGAGCGGTCTCCCCGCGGTCGTGGAAAAAATGCGGGCAAGGAGCTTTTCTCATCAGCCGACTCGGGCGCTCGCGAATTGTTCCCCAATAAGCCGGCATCCAGCTACATCAGGAAGGAGTTGTTCCCCACCAAGGCTAGCGGCCATCGCCGTTCTGATGCCTTTGATGCTGCAGACGAGACGGCGGATCTTTTGGGTCGGAGAATCTCTGTCCCTTTGGTTGATGGAACGTCTGATTCGCGCAATCGCAAGGCCCTCCCTGCTAATGACCAGGGAGCTCTGATGCGAGGAATATCCACAGAGGATCAGGGCTTCGCGATGCGAGGTCAATCTGCAATGGGCATCCAGATCAAAGGTCGCGGCACATCGGCTCGCGAGCTGTTCCCATCCAAGTACGAGAACAGTTCCGGCAACTCCGGAAATGCAGGGAAAGAGCTTTTCTCTGATACGTTAGAAGGACGAGGCGGACGTCGCCGAAAGGCACAGGATATGTTTGGTTAGTGGTGACATGTTCTATCTGTTCTAAGTTTATTTTTCAAGCATGTGTTTCCGAAGGCGTTTACATGAAGGAGAGAACATGGGTTCTTTTTTTGCAAGAAAACATTTGATATTGCGTCGGGAATAAACCAGATACCCCTTTATGGTACAAATGAAATATCCATCTCTTTAGGTATATTGTCCTGGCATGCGGATCAATTCGTAAAGGTGAACGCGGGGATATCAATTTGAGGAACAACCCAGGTCTTGCCACCGTCAGTGGTAGTCATATCACCCGTGACACCGTCACCAAGAGCCAGGGTATCGATATAACTGGGGTCAGCAGTTGAAAGGGTGATCGTGGTGTTGATCCAAGCTGAAGAAGCATTAGTGAGAAATATCGCAGATCGGCTTTTAAGCTTGACATACAGTGAGCATCGACAGATCCACAGTCGGTAGCAGCGCATTCAACGGCGCTTCCCCAGCCCTCGGCTTTGCCATCGCTGGTGGATAGAGTAGAGACGACCTTGTTATTAACAAGGACTGTCTGGGTGTAGTTTCCAGTGGACTCTTCGAACTTATCTGTGGAAGGTTAGCTTTAATCTTCCTAGCGGTGAAGGCGTCATATCGTACAGTGCATGGTCACCTTGTTTCCGGCGCTGGCGTCGGACGAAGGCCCTTGAATGACCTCCTGAGAGTTGGCTACCCAAGTATTAACTCATATTCCAGTCATCAATTTCCAAAGCTATACTCACCACTAGTCGACTTCAGTGTGTAGGCATATACACTCCAGCTGCTAGACTGGTAGTTTTCAGCAATGGATTGAATCAGATCACCAGCTGAAGTGCCCATTCCAACCCACAACGATAGGTCGCCATCATTATTGCTGGGGACGCTGGGAAGAACGAGAGTGGAAATTGCCTCGGCAATATAGGAGTCAGAGGATGTAGGTCCAGTACTGAAAGCTGGACCCATGGCAGCTTCCACTGACCCGAAGGCGGCCGCTGCAAGGACAAGAGCTTGACGCTTGGTGAACATCTTTGCACAGTTATCTAGTCAATCCGACTTCAGTGATGTAAGACAAACTGATTGAGAACAATTCTCTTGTCCTCGTGAGATGATTTGGGCATTTTAAGTACTATTTCGAACTACGCAACAGCTGTAATGTCGGAGCCTGCTCCGTAGACCCTGAGCGAATGGGCCATTGATCTGCGTAATACATGACACATGCGCGTTTCATATATCATATGTTGCGGTCTAATTGCTAGATTCGAACATTGAAGTAAAGACTCATGCGCTAGATTGAGCGGCCGCTATATGGTTAGCGTAAACGGGCAGTTGCTCCGAGCCCCATAGGGCACTATGAAACAAACGGTCGACGAACTAACTCACCTCTAATCACTTACATCAAACATTAATTTAATTTTGCAGATCAGGGTCATTTTTAGGTTAAAACAAGCTGGATTAAAGTGGCCACCTCATATATCTACCTGGAATCTTCAAATATTCTGGTGCTGTAGAAGGAACATTGAAAGGGCGGAAGCAGAACCGTATACAGTCTACATAATGCGTCTCATGGTAGAAGAATGGGACTTAACTAGCGTGTAGCAGGAGGCTGAGATGCATCTCTGGGTGTATTCAAGTCAAAGTCAGCAACTGAATCATAGTCGACGCGACATGTGGTTGTGCCTTTCAAACATTTGAAGAGATGCACACCTACCGATCACCATAACAAGTCGCTGGATAACCTCAAATAATGAAGACGCTAAAAAAGTAGTATAGCCAATGTAATGAGCACGACTTCACGCATCATCCTAAACCTTCCATGGTTGGCTCCAAGACACTCACGCGGCATACTCCTCACAGCATGCTCGTATGTACTGGAGCTCACTACATGTGCAGTCTAGGGACCGAAACATCTTGAGTGACTTTAGATCGACTGAGACACGGCATTTGGGTGATCAATCACGGTGTATCTGCATTGGAGAAACTCCTGGCATCAAACGGTAACGCTCTTATCTAAGACAATTATTCAAATGTTGGCTCGGACTATGGCCGATCCAATCTAAAACAGTCCCTAGTCTACCTTGACATTTGCCAGAGTTTCCACAATCAAATTGATTGAATTTTCTAGTAGTTTCCCGTATGTTGTTACATACATTCATGAAAGTAATGCCTACCTAGCTAGGCACTCGGCAAAAGTTCCTCGTGGCTTGATCGACTCATCTAGATCCTGCCGCGGGCGATAGCAGCTGAAGTTGATCTGAGGAATCAGGTTTCTCTATCTGGAAGGATGCATTTAAATTTGTAATAAATTATACATCGCTTCTTTCTTCCCAACTTGGTCATACATGGCTGAAGCTCATGGTGTGTAGTGCAAACGGGTGCAGAAGATGAGCCTAGTCAATTACAATAAACGGGTATTACGGTGTCTCTTACATCGATACACGATTATTATGGGAAGAGTTACGGTTTCATCTGGTGCTTAAAGCCTGCAAAACAAAATATTAGGCTAGGGGTTGTTCGAATCTGCGCTTGACGGCATAATCCCTTCTGGAATAGTCAAACAGCCGAGACACGTTTCGAAGACTTGCGAAAAGAAAGAAAACGATATCTCTGGGGTTGCCGCACGAGTTGACACGATTACGTACATAAGCATGTGTGGCAAGGGGGCATCTGTTTGAGACATGCCAGCTGCCGATTCCCGTTGATTCGTGCCTTTGCTTCAGCTGCAAGTTCCTTGTTACGGGCCACATGGTGCAACCATCGTATCCGTGAGCCTGGTACCAGATTATACATGATCTTACGGAAAGCATTAAAGGTTTTCAAATCACTTTCAATCAAGAAAAATCCTGTCGAGGGAATCACCGAATCCCCAAGGATGGACCTGGATGAGAAAGCACGGGTACAGGATAGTACCACAGGCGACACAGACGAGTAACTAGAGCCAGAATCAAATAAGAAAAAAGCAATAACGTCAAAACGCAAACCTAAACGCCAAAGCCTTGCATGCACTGATCTTCTGATCGCCCCCTGCCAACCTTCTCATACATGCACCCCTTGCATCAACTCTCCGTTCCGTCTCGGTATTCAGTTGCTCCTGGAATTGTTTTCACCACGAGCTGGAATGGAACTTTTTTTCCCATGTGCGGTATCAATTTCATGGGGCTTGTATCTCGTGATCCACAGCATGGCCATTCGGTTACGCAGCAATTTGACTGGTGTGGCTTGCAGGGATTAGCGCCACTGAGGCGTCTGATCTATCGACAACGCATAGATACATAGCCCGTGATTGCCCAGGTGCGATATGCATGCGATATTAAGGCAGTCTATTGGGTGATTCCAAGTTTGATGATCACCAATAGACCACTGCTCAGATTCCGAATCCGTGCTCACCGGGGGATGTGAGATTCAACACGGAAGTGCTCCGAATGTTGAGCTGACATTGAATCTGGACCCATGTTGAAGTTTATACGCAGGCCTGAGAATATGGATACTCCAGGGCTCCAATCAATCGAAGGGAGGAACAGACAAACTTATGACAAGGAAATAACTGGGTATTTAGCTTTTGCCCGGAATTGAACCGACACGTCCCGCAATATGGCGGACATGATGTGAAGACAAATATTGAAACAAAGCTAGCACTTGAGGCTGAGAAACGCCGCACGGAATACCAGTTGGCCTAAGTACATGGCATCGAGAAATACATGCATGTGTACACCAATTCACTCCAGTTTCTAAGGTTCTACTTACATCCATGTAGTATGTAAATTGCGTGATGCTGCACGGAATCCTGACAACCAGGTGCACTTAACAGAATAGTATAGATGGATCGCCCACATGCGCATGTGCACGAGAAATATCATCAATTGCAAAGGATTCTGAAGTTTCCAAGGTTGAACCTTGGAAACCTTCAAGTTGGAATGGATTTGGATACCAGTTGATTTGCTGTATGGGCAATATAGTTCCTGAACCAGTTGACTGCCCAAGCTGAAACCTTACCGCCCTAGTGCAAGACGCTAGCCCAGTTTAGACGTCACGTGAAGGGCTAAAATAAACGAGTTCAGATGCGCCCTTTCACACCGTTGCCTCGGCTGATCTCAAGAGCTGAATTGCATCATGGCCAACCCCGAGGAACTGGGTGAACCGCTGTGGGACCCGCTACCAGCTCGATTCATCGTGGCCATACCGCATCGAGACGTTAGACGATGGAATTATCTGTAACGAGGCTGCGGCGACCCCGTAACCAACGAGTCAGTCTATTGTTTCGTCTTGCGCAGTGGCCAACTCCATTCGGTTAAGAAGACGGCATCTGGACATGGTGGCATAGACGCTATGCCCGGAGGAGGCATTGCTGAAAAAGTGAAGCGCCGGGGTGCACCCCCTGACTAGTACAGTCTGCGGCTCCAAGGGAGTGGGTGTGAAGAGGGGCTCAGACAACAGACCTGCCTACTGTAGCTAGATGAGGCCCATTGAGCAGGGTGTTGTGGATGGGTCAACTGGTTGAGTGCTCGGTGGCTTTCCGCCTGGGTATCATGTAAAGAAACGGTGAAAAAAAAAAGTTTGCCAAAAGCCCCATCCAGAATGATTGATTCAAAAAAAAAAACTCTCTCGCCCCAAGACTTGTACGGTACGTCTCCTGTACCCGTACAAGAAGGGAAAACGGTATGGGGTCCAATCCAGATACGGCTGGAACTTGTCATGACATTTGCCGTGCACTCCGCTTCTTTACTCCACCTGTGTCCACTGTGTCCACCTGTTCGCCCGTCTTGCCACCAGCTCAACAAAGCCCCTTTGGAGGCGTCTGATTTTGCTCGCTACAGGCACGGCAGAGAAAAATGATCTAGATCAGATGGATTTTAGCCCTAGAGGGGTACCTGGGAGAACTAGTAATAATCAAAGTGTTTCCTATGAGGGTAAATACACTAGAATAGGATAGGTACATACTGTACAAATGTGCACTATGGATCTAATAACCGGACCAAGGCCGATGGCCCCTTCAACGATCTGGAATCCTTTCAACGGGACTTCGCCTGGCGGTAACCCTTGGAACCAAGTTGAAAAAAGCCCAACCTAAACTCTCTTTCTAACGGTCGCCCGATCGATCCTTCGATCGACCCCTTATGGTATCGGGTTGGTATATGAGATACCCACCGGTTGAGTAATAGGAATGAGGATATTAACTTTAGAGTGGGCAGCAAAAAATAAAAGGAGAGACCTCAAGTGCTCGTCTATGTACTCTACCCTGGGCAGAAAAACGAGAAAACAGTCCAGAATCCGATTGAGTTTAAACCGGGTAGATAGGGTTGGGCCGGCAGCGGAAAGTCAACGTGGTTGGACAAAAACCATGGAGACTCCATGTAAACATCCAGAAAGGGTCAAGTTGGGTTCTAGACGAGTCGCACTCCTGAACTTTTGATTTTTGAAATTTTATTTAATCTTTTTGAAACGAGTGTAGTTTGCTTTGGAGCTACATTTCCTGGAGGCGATCCCCTGTCCATGCAGGGAACGTAGAAAGTAGTGGAGAGGCACGGAGTTCATTTCCACTATCCATCGATATGGGCTTTCAAGTTGCTAGGATTAAAGTACGATTTTTCAAACCATGCCCGTAAGAAAGTATCCCATGGGACAATAACTTTCACCTCAAACTCCATTTACTTTGCCACCGATTTGTTTTTCTTTTGCGGTATCGCGGGAAACCTTGTTGGTGCCACCGAACAGGAATCTCCCCCAACGCCACCAAAAACGATCGAGCGAAGCGAACCAGTTCGTGAGACAGCTGTCAAACCCGTCCGTTGAGGCAAGTTCAGCCAGTCACCGTCCAGCAATGACGATGACGGGCCCCATGAAGCGGGGCAAGCTGGCCCGTTCTCCATCGGCCACGCCCAGAACGGTTGAACCTCCCGCTCGCCCCTCTTTTCCTCTCCAGGGCGGCATGGACAGGTCTTCACTGTAACTGGCTGTCGTTTCTACGCTGTCCAGGTGGGTTGGGACGGGTTGGACGGTTGTACGGTACACGAACGATGTATGTTACCTATGTTCTAGTTGCTCGTTGCGGGTGACTCTGTGCCCCGTATCCTCTGTACGCCCGTATCTACACCGAACTGAGATCAGATTCATGCAAGTTTCGGGTAACCCACATCCGTAGTAAAGGGGGAAGAAAGACGGCAAGTGGAAACGGAGATATACCTTAGGTAGGTAAGTGACGGCATCTACGACCTGTCGGATGACGAGGGATTGATGTCAAAAAGGGCGAAAAGCATAAAGGCCAACCTTAAAAAGGAATCCTTTCGATATGTTTACGCCCCCTTTGTAGGTAGTAAACGGTTTTTTAAGGGTGGGACCCAATGACCGACCTTCCAACAGTAGTACTTGAGCAGATTTCCGCCATGCCACATTTAGCTACCGAGGTAGGGAACTGAGGTGCTGAACTTGCAGTGCCTGATAACAAGAGAGCCAATGGCAAATGGCGACATTGGCCACCACATGTCTATCAGCTCCCATGGTCAGATTATGCCAGATCTAGTGGTTCGCGCCATCGAAGCCCGGCCCGCTCGTAGGCTCACCACCTAATCGTAATCCTAGCATCTCATCACAGGATGCCCTAACCCGTGGAAATGCTCCATTTCCAGTCCAGCTGGTACTAGTACTTTGTCGCCTTCAACTAGATCCCAGTGTATATTCAAACGGCAGATCGGGCACCACATGGTCCCCGAGAACAAAACTAAAGCCCGAGGCACGGACCAAGAGAAAAGCCCGAAGCCGTCTGGAATGGGCGCCAAATGGAGTAAACAGTCCCATCTGGATTTCAATCTGGAGCGGATTTCGTGACGAAATTGAAGTTTATCCTGGCTCCAAGCTTTTTGGGTCAGAATTCAATCTGATTCCGCATGTTTTGCGGAATTCCTTATTTCCGTTCGGATCCCTTTGAAATCCGGACACAATTGGGACACATGTGCACCGTCTTGGATCAGGTCCACGTGATAAGGAATTGACATGGATGTGATGACATTGAATCTAGCGAGAGTGCCAGTGCTCCAGGGCTCCGTACATTATGAAAGACGCTCGGACCTTCACGCCACGCAGGCCCGACAGTCAGGAAGCAGCGGATGCGAAACCGTTCGGTCCACTTTGGAGTATTTTTATCCCTTTAACCCCGGTTTTGACCCCTTAGCCAAGGGGAAAGTAGAATGATTATTTATGAGATATAAGAAATCATGATATCAAGAAATCTACAAAGTCAGAAAATCAGAAAATCAGAAATCCAAAAGCCATTATCCTGGAAAAACTAAAATCTACCAAAAATCCACTCCCCACGGACCGGGGGCAAAAAGGAATGCTCCTAGTTCCAGATACCTGGTTACATCGTCCGAACTAGTGAGCTGGTCTCTGACGGAGGTTTTCCCATTTTGCTGGGACAAGCACGGCTCAGCAGGGAGACGGCAGGGGAGAATTTGGGTCTGAACGTGCACGGGCGCGATCAGCGTTGATCCCTGCAGTGCGACAGGGATGTATCTCAAATACTGACGGGCGCTCTGATTGGTGGAAGGTGAACAGAGAATGACAGGTCATATCTCGGGTCTACCCTAGTCGATGTTGCATCCCAGAAGGTTGGGTTCATGGGCGACAACGGCTTTCTTGTTTCCCAGAACTATGGAAATCCGATCGGTCCACACGAGGAGCTCTTGATCTCACCCTGGTGGCTTTTTTATTTTTCTGTAAGAAAGATTCAAGGTTTACAAAAAAAAAAAAAAAAAAAGAATATTTGAATCTTGAACTGGAATTCTTTTTTCTTCAAGGGATTCCCTGTTTCTGGATCTGAATTCTCAAAAGTCAAAATGATCTCAAAAAGGGGGCGTGGTTTTATTGTTTCCCACGTCCACCTGGGCAGTATGTACCCAGTTATTATTTCCAAATCTCAAACGATAATTCCGTCTCAAAGTGCGACAGCGTTATTATTATTTTTCAGCTCCACTAGTCGCAATGGTGTGTGCTGGTGGGTGTTCTAGGTCCGTATCTAAGGAGTAGGTGTAGACACTATGTACATGGAAGTACACATGTATACTCCGTACTGACGGGACAAAAGAGGAGAAAAGACTGGAGCAAAAGTTGACGTACTCCGTACACATGCGACTCCATCGATTTCACTGGGCGAAGCCGTCTGGAATAGATTAAACGTTTAGATTACTTTTTTCTCCCCCCTCGACTGTCCTTAACCGCCCAGCACATCCTTGCCTAAACTAGCAAGTCCCGCACCACAATGACAAATACCTTGTGAACCAATTAGAGCGTCAGGAAGAGGTTCGTCACAGTGGGCCAGTCAGTGAGTGTGGGTGATACGAGGGTAAAACAAACCAAACAGAAAAAAGAAAAGCAAAAAAAGGTGTGGCTTGCGACGGCATGCTCAACGGTTTCCACTGTGGGGAAAGGCCCATCTGCAGGACGCCGAACCGGGTAATGTCCACACAGGGCGATCTCTCTAGACTCGATCGAGGCGAAACGACCAGGAACAAAAGTGGGGGAGAAGAAGAGGAGAAGGTGGTAATGGTCAAATGTGATGTGTCTAGAGGGTGGTTCTGCAGTCTTAGTCGTCCAAGTTTGGTACACCAGGGCGTTAGGGCGGGAATAGTGGGAAACGAGACGGGAAATAGATTGGTTACCAGGGGGCGTTCAGCGCCATTGCGCGCAGCGTGCAGCCGAGTGATCGTCCCCGATCTGCCGCAACTGAGGACCATCACGTCACGTCCTCCCCGGGATCGCCCCAGTACTCCGTGACAGGTGGCAGGTGGTCCATGCGGATACCAGACTTTTGGAATTATCGCTACTATTATTATTACTAGTGACTGGGATCCAAATATCCAACATGGGTCCTGTCTCGTCCAGGCGCATCGACTGCATTGCATGGCATTAGCCAAAGGTCTGTTTCTCAGCACCTGCATTTCACAGTATTAAGTCTTCTACAGAAAATTCGTTACAACCTTGGAACTCCCTAATGAAAATGTAATCAAGGACTGAACAAAACCGGATTCCTCCAAGGGAGATGGCTGCAAGGTGCAAGTGTTGGGCGTGTGCACTATCCCGTACTTTTGTGCCCTAACTATCAGCAATGGAGAGTTCCAGTAAAGGCAAATGTGCAACGCTCGATCCACATTCTTCCCCGTCAGGCACCACAACGTCGGACTTATTCGGGGTGTGGCAGGTCTGGAAGGGAACAGGGGCCTCAATTCTACGGGAAAATAATGGGGAAAGGGTCAAAAAAAGGAAAAAAGGGGGTTTACAGATTAGAGCTGGAGAGAGCTTCCTGCGAGATTACGGAGTGGCCGTTGTGAGATCTGATTCCCGCTTCCTTCGTTGGGAATTTTTAATTAATTATGGATATCTGGATTTATTTTGGTGGAACTTTTAGTTCGAATGTTTATTGTTTATTGTTTTTTATTCGTATTTTTGTATTGTTTTTGTAGCTTTTGTTACTGAATGGGAGAATGTGTATGGCATTATGATTTCCCCATATTCCTAATGGTCTTCTTCAAGAGACCCGGTTGTAGGGAATTTGTCACGATCCGACTCCACCTCATGCTTCGACCCACCATGAAGAGCGGAGATCCTGTGCCAAAGACTGGCACAGAGCCGCCGATCGGACCAATCATCGGTCATATCCGACCGATTGCACATGGATCGGACACGATCGAGCAAGTGTCGTGCATGGCTGGCTGAGGGGGGAACATCATGACTCTAACCGCGTCTCTGTTCGCCTGTCACTTCGTCCCCCTGGCCCCAGGCCCCTTTTGGAGAGAATTCGGCGCTGTCAAGGGGGAAGGCGCTTGGACTTTTATTTTATTTTTTATTTTCATTTTTAATTTATCTTTTATGATTTTTAACGTCTTTTTGTTCCATATTCCATGTTCCATGTCCCAAGGTTCAAGGTATTATTGTTCGTTCTTTATTCCCGAATCAATTTGTCAACGGTCAACTGTACAGATCTTCACTCATAATATTTCCTGTTAATCATTAACAACTACTAGTACCTAGGTAGAGTACTTGAACATTTTGAAGATTTCAGCCACTCTCGCTCTCGCTCTTCTTTAAATTAAACATTCGAGTGTGAGGGTCCAGATCGTGGACAGTTCTCTCCCGCAGAACCGGCGCTTTGGGACCTGCGCTCAGACGATTGGAAAAAATAGCTCCAGTTTAGCGCGAGAATGATTTGGAATTCCAGCAACGGGGCTCAGGGTCGATCCCTCCGATCATTACGGTATTTCCTCAGCCCGGATTCCCGGGTCGTACTGACGATCGGAGCATTTTTGAATTGCTTTTTAGAATGATTTGAGATCCGGGGATACTCGCACAGGAGAATTAGTGAAATAGTGAAATAGTTCAATGGATGTTTATCCTTTTCCTAATTGCGACCCGCGCAGGGACGAGACCATGGTTCTTGATGTGACCTTGGGTGATAATGAGATCAATTCTCTGGAATGGTGGAGTGTACCGAGAAATGGGAAGAAAGAATTACCATTAGGATAATAGGGAATAAAGAAAATGAGAGAATAGGGAAATAATAAAATAATTAAATAAGGAAAATATTAAATCAGAAATCAGAAAGATTTAGAAAATAAATAATAAATAATAAATTGAAAAATAAATAAATAACTAAATAAAAAATAATAATAATAATACCCGTATTACCGGTATTACCAGTATACCAGTATTGTTCCGAACTGTCAGCTCCGAGATCTTGGATCGTGATCTTCTTCCCATAGCGTGTGCGAGTGGAGCTGGTCATTTTTCGTTGGATCCGTCCCCCTGGGTGCAGATATAATTCTCGCCGTGCTGCTGCGGTGGCTTCTGCAACTCTTCTCCTTATATCATTCGACCCCTCCCACCTTTGGATCCTCCAACTTTAAAATATCAATCTCTACAACTCTTACAACCTCAACAACCTTATACCTCTCTCTACCTCTACCTCTCTCTCTCTCTCTCTCCTCCCCACCCTCCATGCCTGCCTCACACCGCCGTGGACCTTGGGTCCCTGAGGAAGACCAACTGCTCATGCAACTCGTCCGGGAACAAGGCCCCAACAACTGGGTTCGCATTTCGCAACATATCCACTACCGCTCACCCAAACAATGTCGAGAGCGATTTCACCAGAACTTGAAGCCCACCTTGAATCGGGAGCCGATTTCCGCAGATGAGGGGTTGTTGATCGAGCGCCTGGTGAACGAGATGGGAAAGCGCTGGGCTGAAATCGCCCGCCGCCTGGGGAACCGCAGCGACAATGCCGTGAAGAACTGGTGGAATGGCAGTATGAACCGCAAGCGCCGTGGATTGTCTACTCCGACAGCCTCTCGTACATACAGCGGCCGCGTGGAAGCACCATATTCCCGCGCTTCGGTGGTCAGCCCAACTCGTCCTCGTTTCAGCACTCGTCCTTGGGCCGATACCGAGTCCGATGATGCGTACTTGCCTTCTCGTCGTGAATCTTTGTCTGCCGCTCGCCAACTCTCTCCCATCTACACTCTACCTTCTATCAATCGTCCCATTGAAACCCCCTTGACCTCTCCGGCTTTCTCTGAAGTCTCCAATGCTACCTCCGTCGAACCTCCTTCCATGGTCTCCGATCACAACTCCGTCTGCTCCTCTTCGCCTCGCACTATTCCCTCACCACAATTATTACCGTTGCCCGTCGATGTAAGGGCTCAGTACGAGATTCGCCGCACCAGTGTGGCTTCCGTACATGTGGTCGACACTTCTCCCAGCTATCCCGCCCGGTCTTTGGAGTCACTCTCAGATCTCGCCTCCAAACGGTGGATGGAGCATCAACCCACCCTGGCTTCATGGCACCAACCCATCGAGCAATTACCGAAGCCCTACCATCGGCCGGAACCCGCTCGTGACACCCGTATGGGCGTCAACAGTCTATTGAACTAAAAAGACTGGATCCTCGATTTTTTATTTTGTTTTCTCCTGAATTGATGATTGTACGACCTTTTTCTTTGTCTCATACATGTTTTCTTTCTTGGATATTTTTTATTCCCCTTCTCGCGCAGACCATTTTCCGTGCTGCAAAGTTGTACATGTGCCAAAAAAGCCCCACCCCTCACTCGTTATTTTTTTTTTCTCATTTCATGGCGAACTCTCCTTTGTACTCATAATGTGTATTACCATGGTTCGGATCTTCAAAAACCTGGGTGTTTTTTTCGGTCAATGTGGGGACATCTAGTTATTTCCGGGGGTTTCAACCCTGATGGATGTTTCAACGGGACGTTGTCCCTGGGGAGTTTCGATTTTACGAGTGAAGACATCACACAAAGCCATAAAAAGAAAAAAAAAATCAGAAATTAATGATTCAATGTTATCATGATAATCTCTCCAGTGCTATTTTCTACAATTTAGATTTAGATCGTGCGACTTGTAAAAACTGGAAATCCATGTAGATCAAACCAGGGCACGATCGATCGCTCGATCGTGAACTGAGATTGCCCGAAAGCCCTAGTTCAGCAGCCAGTTCAAGTTGACGACGAATAATCATCCTAACCGTGGTACGTGCGAACCTCGACCCCACACGGCCCGGGGAGATAAGAAGAGTTCCATGAAAACATGTACGTCTGTATGTCTGTACGTATGAAGTACTAGGTAAACGATATGCATAGACAGATGTACAGATGTACACCTGGCAGATGTACATGTACGAACTAAGTTTGATCAACTCGAACCCATCTTGTGCAACAATGATTCTCTTCCCCGGTATAGTTTGTGATACCCTATCTCTACCATGACACATCATACTTTGGACCTGCATGTTCCACTGTCCAGATGCTCTCTTTACCTAGATACAGAAGGATTGAATTTGACGCATGTTCGAATATGAACATTAACCAATGAATGATTCCCCTCGAGGAATGCGCCACTTGAAACGACTCACGAGGACTACGCAAGGGAGGGCAGACCCACTCATTATGCACGGCGCCTTTTTCATACATTTTACTTGGCCTCGGCTGCACAGTGACGAAAATTACCTCCACAACGGTTCAAATGCCGTTCACAAAGTACGGGAATGAACATTTGAAACGGTAAAATATGAGGAGGGTGCAAATAATCAGAAGAACCTAACACTGGATAAAACCCTTTGGAATATTTTAAAATGAAATGTAATTATTGAACCTTGGAATATTCAAAGGTAGAAAGAAAATCCGTACGACAAAACCTTGGAACCATTTCAATTTAATACACTACATTCAACATTAAGCCCAATAAGGCCAAGTCAAACCTGAAAAACCAAACTCAAAACCCCCAAAAGTCCAAGAGGTTCGTCCGCGGCTGCAGGAGAATCAACCCCAACGGCGCCATCACCAACCACAAGGCCCCGATCGCTGACCGATGCAACACCATCTGCACGCAAGTGGCGCCGCTCATTCCCCCTCCCGCGGGTCCCCAGCGGCGGCAGCCAATGAAGCGCAGCGTCCATCAGACTGGTCACGTCTGACGGAATGAACGGCGGGGCATTGGGATCGTGGAGGGTGTTCGTGCATGCAACGCCCCGGGGCGAGGTTTCCGATGGCCCGGCGAGACGCAGAGCTTGGAGGTTTTATCCGGTGGTGTCTTCGTGGTGATCTGGTGTTCGTTGCGATGGTGTAGGTGTGATCCACCCGGGTGCCGTTATAGGAACCTTGGAACCTTGGAACTTGTTATCAGGCTAAGTTCTGCACGCCCAGGTGGGCTGGAAGTTGAGATACGGGGTACGATACCTCGTACTGAGGTACGTGTATGGAGGACTGTTGCATTTGACGTTTAGATTGGTGGGATCTAAGATTAAAGAGCGGGATGGAACTCAAGTACACGTAGTCAACTGGTTGAGCCTATGGAATCGAGAATCACAATCACATTGGAACCTTGGTATGAGCTCATAAAATCATGTACTTTGTACCATCTACCCAGTTAGCGCCATATCCCATCTCTCCTTTTCATTAGTGCCGTCTTTTAGTCCAGCTGATACCCAGGTGACCATGGTGAGCTGAAGTGAAAATCCACATCAATATCGGGAATGACGAAATGGGAAATTTCGAAGGAAAATATGAAGACTCACGGAGTAGTTCGGTGGTGAATAAGGATAAGAAATACTAGTCGAAAATGCACAGATCAGTTGTCTATCCGACCCCCCGGAGACTATTTTTTTCAGCTCTTCCCGCCACCGAAACCCCGTCTCTGGGTAACTGAACGGACCACCAGCCCCATCAGCCAGCCATTGTCCAGATGTCTGTTCCTTGTCAAGTTTGAGATTCAAGTTTTCCGTACAGTCGAATCAGAGAGCTGAAAGGGGTGATCATCACAGCACAATCAATAGTACGGAGCACATACCAGTGAACAGCGTTTCCCAAGTTTAGTGGGGAAGATGATTTGGAATTCCAAATCATTCTTCGATGTCGATTGGGTATAAATTTCCCGGTAAAATACACGTTCAGCTCCACATTGCCCGTCTGGGAAGTACGTACTGGTACACTACGCCATAACGGAATCAGATAAAGACCCAGAATGGTGGATCAAGTCGCTTCGACATTTCCAGTTCGTCTTTAGGCCCAACAGAAAGGAACAAAGAATCCAGAGAGTGGGAAACCCAGAACCGCGGTCAAGAGCAAACTTGGGTTCATCTTTGAACAAAGAAAAACCCAAATAAAAATAAAATAAAAGTTTGGTCCATTGAATCCTTTCACCCGCGGGGTTGGAATTAGTTTCTGGCAGCGGGCAAACGGGTGCCAAGTATCGATCGGTACCGTGATCGAAATATTGAAAAAATTAAGAAAATAAGGAAAATAAGGAAAAGGGGTTGAAACGGTCAGCAACGGCTTGGAGTGGAGACTCTGATCAGTTTCAATTGTCTACTCCGTACAGGTTCACTCTGTAACTGGCAAAAAGGAGAAATGGAGTTAGGAAATCGGTGAACCATGGGACACGGTAAAGGGGATCAGGGGGTGGTCCCCATGCCCTAACTGGGAATACACGATACCTATTGTACAGCCACTGTACAACAGTTCGCCGTTGCGTTCCAAGCCATCAGATCCTGCGATCGACTCGCCCGACATGGCAGTCTTGACGCGAAGCCCCATTCAGAGACCCATTTTTGGGCTCTATCCACGGATCGGGTTACTGTTGGAGTAATTGCTTTCTTTGTTTCTTTTGTTCCTTTTTCCTTACTTCTGGGCTTCTGTACGGGGTAATGACGTAGAAGCGGCACACCCCGCTAACAAGACCATGGCTCAATACCAATAGATTAATTTAGTTCGTACCAGAGGGAAACACTGACTCAACCTGATACCTCTCATTTCAGAGATCCATCCAAGACTCCCTCAAACAAGCTCCCTCCAACTCTAATGCATCCCAAACTCAAATGCTGGAGAATTCAACCGGGCAAGCTTCAAATTCGCCCCATTCTCACCATCCCCGTTTCTCATTGGCTTACGGAGGATCTCGGTGCAATCGGGGACTCTCTGTTAGCGTGGTAGGTACCCGTCTGTCGGGAACCTAGAACACCTGGAACGCTGGATTTTAAGCCAGACATGATCGACGACCTTGTTTCGATCTGTTTTCGCTAACGGACCACACATTCCCCGAATGCTAAACTTTCAACTATACACCTGGTCGCCTTTGAAATGTCCTTCCTACCTAAGTAAGACCCCGCTCGACTCTTCCTGGAATCGGGAATGGGGCTATTCCCTTGAACCGCTCACTTGGAATTTCTTTCTTTGTTCTATCCCTGACCCCGTCGCCGTCATCCTCGGTACTGGGCCCGGATGACGTTGGACTGGACCATCTACATGGAATCAGATCACACTGCGATCACAGTGATCAAAGTGATCAGAATTGCAGCTCCGATTTCTTAATCCCTGCCACTTTCTTTGTTCTCAATTACATCCCTGCGGACAGGTTCGAGACAGGTCCCACGGATCACACTACATGATTTACGATAGTCACCTACAGCTTCCAATGTCGGATCCAGCCGTTAAAATTAGCACTTTGGACCTGAGTGTAATAAAGTTTCCATGGAGAACATGGTTCCAGTTCCAACCCATCCACCATCGAATTTTTGAGTCAACGAAGCTCCGAAACTTGCTGGCAGGCTACATGGAATGACTAGCGTTTCCAGATTGACCCCATCGCCGTTAAGAACCTGCCTACTTTAGGCTTACTGCAGATCACCTCATCCGAATACCTGGACCGGAATTCGGTTGGGGCTGAGCTCTTACTGTATTTGGTGGTGAACTGCGAGCAAGGATTGAATTCGAGGCGCCCAGTGCCTTATTCGGTTTGTGAGCTGATCGGGCCTGATATCAGATTTGGAATCACCCCTGAACTGGGAGCTTCGTCAGCTGGCGTGACGAAGCTGGCGCGGAGCGGTATCGAACGGTCTTAGCTTTGGTTCGGTGAATTCCAAGGCTATTGAACTCATTATGCCCTACACTACATCCATACGGACCTATGTGATATGGCTTGTGGAATGCGCATTCACATCGTTGGATCAGAGCTCAGATCGACGGGTCTACCGGGTCTAGGTCAAAGCATTACTTCTAAAAGGGCCATCTTTGTGACATTTGAAGTCATGTTTGGGGGCCATTCTCAGAGAAGCACAGACGGACACAGGGAGCAGACACGGGCAGAGGACAGGCACAAACTTGAAAGTCAAGGCCTGGATCCATTAAGCGCACAAGTAGTACCCGCCCAGGTGTCTTAGTATTCAGACATCAGATGAAACAAAGACTACTAGTAGGTAGTAAAGTAGGCCTTACACATGGCATGTAATGGATACATCAGGTATCAAGGGCTGTTTTCCGAGGGATGCTGGGATGTAGTTAGCTTCCAACCTTGGAAGGTTGACAAGAACTACGCAAGTACTAGGCTTCAGAGTCAAATGCACATGTGGAAAGTGAACGAATGTATGCCGGGCCTAAGAGCCATCGCATCCAGCCCAATCTATCAGAATCGCAAGGCAATGCCTGCGAATGACACATAATACGTGTACAAGGTCTAACGCCATGCAAAAAGATGAAGTTCAAATGTCGTAATCCTGCACAACCCCAAAGACCTGAAGACAGCTTCTTGCCTTTGGTTCCTTGGGGCTATCCGTCCAAAGTTCAAGATGAAAGTAAAAAAGAAAGTTTGGTAAGACAGTAAAAGAAGGAGAAAAAAGATTGGAAATAGATGGAAAATGGCCAGAAGCCCATGAGAAAGATATGAAATGAAAATTGCAAATAACGATCCCAAATCAACAATATAGATGTCCCAGTATGCAAAACCTCCCAAAAAAAATATTCAAAATCGCTCAAGGGGTATATCGCTGTGCACATCATAACCAGATATCGCCTTCTTCGCCATTCACCCATTGCGCCCACACAGCGTCGTAGGCGTCTTCCAGGTCGCGCACCCAGCGCGCCGTGTCAAAGAGCTTGTTCGTGTATCGCTGCAAAAACAACATCTGTCGCATGTCGGCCAAACGGCCAGTAGCACGGCCACCGCCACCAGGCACGTACTTGAGATCCATGCAGAGCCGAATGGCCTTTTTCTCGTAGTCGTCATCAGAAGAGGCAATTAATTCCTCCCGGGCACGGTTCCCCGCTTCGGTTTTCGGGATTGCACTGGAGAGGATACTGCTCGCCATGCGAGAGCACATCTTGTACTCGTAGCGCGGGTATGTAAGCAGCGGCGTGCCACTCCATAGGACATCGGTGGCAGTGGTGTGGGCATTGCACTCGGGGGTATCAAGAAAAAGATCGAGAACCTTGGCCCGCGCAATATGTGTGTTCTTTGGTGCCACGTCTGTAAAGATGATTCGTGAGGCTGTTTCTTCGCCAGCCCATGCCTTGGCAATGTCCCGCAGATTCTGTTCGCCTGTTTCGGGGAACCGGAGGAGCCAGAGGATTGCATTAGGAATATGCGCCAAAATACGCAACCATGTTCGGAATGTAGTTGGTTCAATCTGAAAAGTGTTAGCCGGGATGAATCCAAATACAGTTGCAGATGGTTTGAAGGGTCAGGAATGTCATACCTTATACAGCTGATTGAAATTTCCAAGAATGATAGTGTCATCGCTGAGCTTAGGGAACAGTTCTTTCCTCATTCGCCAGCGTCGCATCTGTTCCTCGTCCCACGATAGCTGCCTCTCCCTTGCATCTGGAGCGCTCTGTCGGTGATCACAACAGAAGAATGTGTCACGGGTGAACACGATCTTCTCACCATAGACCCAGTTTTCAAGATCCTCTCCATTGTCTTCTTCAAAGATACGATCTTCGATCCGCGTCGTACGTCGAGCGGGACTGAGAGTCTCAGGAGGGATTGAGATCTGGTCGGCGAGGATATAATCACACCATTCGGCGCCAAGAGTTCCGGCAAAGCCCATGAAAGACATATGGATTGGCGCAGGCCGAGCAGCAAAGACTTCGTTGCGAGCACCTCGCGTGTAACCATTAAGGTTGATTAAGATATGAATCCCATCATCCACGATCTGTTGGACTAAACGCTCGACAGACCAAGAGCTTGCGTCATGGAAGACAGGCGACTCTTGCTCAATCTGTTGGCGGTGAACAGACTTGTCACTGGCTGTGGTGGCATAGGAATATGCCTTGACCTTGTTTGGATTGTGCAATCCAAATACCGACTGCATAAGATGGGCCAGTGGATGGTTGTTAAAATCTGAAGACACGTAGCCAACGCGCAAGGCTGGATTTGGAGGTGCTGGAGGTCTGTAGACTGTGGCAGGTAGCCAAGGCAGTCGCAGGGTTGAGGTGGAGATTCGCAGTCCGTTACGCTGAGAGATCTGACGAATCTGCTTGGCGGACAGCGGGCAGGTAAAAGTGTGGAAGGGCAATACGGTAGGAGCATTCGGTGCACTCAAGGCGGATGGGAGCTGCGGTCGGCGGTACTTGGATGCAGGGTAGTCTTTGCCATGCACATACCGATCCTGATACCATTGCCACGTAATGGACCTGATCGCACGTTCAACAAGTCGAACAATGCGAGATCCTTCCCACTTCTGCCCAGCCCAGGACTTGAAAATAGTGGCTAGAGTTGATCGTCGGTTGGCAGTGCCGCTTGAATCAAGTGCGGTCGCTAGTTGAGCACACAGTTGCTCAGCCGTGGCTTGGGTCAATAACCCACGACCCCAGTATTCACCTTCACGCAACTGCCGATCGACAATATCCACGACCCTCTTGATCCATCCGGCGCCCGTGTCGTTGCTTTGGGCATCTCGGAGCATGCCTTTCTCGTCCACATGCCACCTGTCACGGAATCCACGACCGTTGACAATGCCACCGCGGCCAACCCAATTGCAGACAGAGTTGAGTGCATTTGCCAAACCGCAAACAGCCTCAGCAAACTCAGGATTGACTTTGACGGCACGCTTGTAGTACGAAATGGCGTCGTTGACACGTCCGGCATCCTTGACAGCATTGGCCAGGTTAGCCAGCGCAATGTCGAAATTACCGTCGCACTGGACTGCTTGCTCGTACATCTTAATAGCAGCCTGCAACTGACCAATGTCTTTAAGCAGGCTACCAAGGTTAGTATAAAGATGTGCATGACGAGAGTCGAGTTGCAATCCGTAGTTATAGTATGCCAGAGCCAAGGAGATACCACTCCCAGGAATAACACCGGGGATTTCTGGGTGCTGACTCTCGCCATTCGAACGGACGAGGCCTCGAGCTGGGGGGTTGTTCTGAATACCAGCCAGCAGAATTCCGACATTGTTTGCAGTTGACGGGCTTGGTTGCAAGGAAAGTGACAAGTAGTAAAGAGCCAAGATGTCTCGAACACCGGGCGTGGCTCGCGGTGCCCCAGATGAAACGGTCGCCATTCCATCCTGATAAATCTTGGCCAAAGAAAGTAGGGAATTGCTTGTGGTTGAAATGGCTGCGTTCCGTGGTGTACCCTCCGACACGTACTTGATGCCGGGCGGGGTCCCATTAGCCTTGAACACCAACTTGGACGTTTGTAGAGCTCTGTCTGGATACAGCAGAACACTCTCATTGGTCTCCTCAGGCTGGTATCCAGAGCCTGAGCTCTGAGCGAAGGCAGCGAAAATTTGTTTGATGAGGCTTTGGATGCCGTGTCGCCTTCGCCCAGCGGCTATCAAAACAGCGTCCTCAAAGGCAGCTGCGGCGCCCGAATTATCACCAAGAGCGTAGAGCATGTTACCCTTGGCGTGGACCAATGCGAGCATTCGGCCATTGTCTGAACCTGGGATGGCATATCCGCTGGTCGCAAAACCAATGGGTTTAGCGGCGTCAGGAGAGCCAAGCTTCAAGCTCTGACGACGACCCATGTCATCCTCATAGTCGAAAGACGCTTTGTCGTACATGCATACATCAGAGACGTTACTCTCGACATCGCTTTCCGTTTCACTAGCGTGCTCATCCGATTTGAAGCAATCTCCATCTTTGGGATAAAGTAACGAGGTCTGGACAAAGTCGATAATGTGAACAGCCTCTTTGCCGCGCTGAGAAGTACACAGGAGTCCAATCAAATGCTCTACTGCTTCGAAGAAGCTCGGGCGCAGCTTCACGGCTCGCAGCCAATTCTGCAGAGCTTCGTCTCGTCGATCAAGAGCCAACAAAGTTGCTGCTAAGTTAGAAATAGCTTCCACGTGCCTGCAATGATTTTCTTGTTAGTCAGGGGGTATCAAAAGCATGGGGTTGATTTTGTACGCACGTTGAATCACGGGCAATAATTCTAGAATACCAGCGCAGAGCTTTATGGTAATCCCCAAGTCCATAAGCGAGACACCCTCCGAGTAGCATACCATCAATCCACTCCCAGTGACTTTCCTCGCATAGGTGAGACAGCATTTCCAATGCAGACATGCCGTTCGCAACTGGAGAGCCTTCATTGAGGAGCGAACCTCGATGAGGGGGAGCTATAGAGATTCGACCAACATCCCGCATTCGGGAGTCTGACGTCCGGTGATGCTGAAACTGATTCAGAGATGGGCGTCGATGATGAACCTGGCCGTGCAACGGGTTTGAATGGGAATCATTCATCCTTGATGACAATAGTCCGAGTTTCTGGCGTTGTAAGTCATGCTGGCTAGAAGGGTAACTGTTGTGGCGGGGAACATCTGATGGCGGGTTCTGTGAGAAATCAAGCCCCGGTTGTCGAGGCGGTTTGGGGTAAATGTTGGGTTTCATGAATCTGGCGTTCTGCCCGTCAGCGCCACCATTCGTCATGCTGTTACGACGAGCCTGGTGAATTGTGGCAAGAAGATCGACATAAACTCCATGGGCCCATGACAATATCTTTTCTTTGAATTCCATATTTACTGGGACGGCTGGTCCAGGTCCAGGTGCTTGGAAGCTCGGTACTGGAGGGCGATTATCCCAGGCCATCGTTTCATGATGCAGGGGGGTTGATGAGTAGGATGAAAAAGGACGGCTAGCTCTTGCGTGATAAGGGAGCTGTTCGGAGTGACGGGGAGGGAAATGAGTTTTCGACATGGATTCCTGGGTGGGTATGGCGGGCTGGGATTGACCCCATGCATAGCCAGCATCTGCACGGCTGCCGAGAGGTATCTGGGGCTGGCTAAACATCTGCTGGTTCAGGTCGTAGAATGCAGGGCCCAGTGGATTCGGTGATTCAAAGCGCGGCTCACGAAAGGCCACTGGACGGTAGGGGATGTATGCACCATCGGGCCAATATGGTCCATACGGGCCAGTCCCTGCTGATGCAGTCGGCCCGACGCATTGCTGGAGACTTGCCGGAAGCACAGTGGGAATATAGGAGCCGTTATGGAAGAGGAATCGCTGAGGGGCTTGCAACGGCAAGCTCTGGTTCAACACCGAGTCCACACCAGGCGGATAGTTGACTGGTCGCACCCAGCTTGTCCCATTCACATCATGAACCACCTCGCCCGCTGCGATCGGGTTACCCGCCTCATTCTTGAATATGGGAGGAAAGTTCATGTGCTTGGAGGTGGCTTGGTCCATGGTTTGCGGTTGCCAGGCGTCGGTCTGCAAGACCTGTGGCGAGAAATACTGCCCTGATTCCATCGGCGATACTAAAATGTGTTTGGTTGCGGGTTGAATAGTCGATTCGCCCGGGGTACCATCGTAGCCCGCCGCCAGAGTCCCGTTCGGCGTTTTCCTTCGCAGCGCATGTTCGCCCGACGAGAGATTTGAGTTGGACCCGGAACTATCACGGGAGTCAATACGTTGGACGGGATGAGGAAGTTGTAGACGCGATCGGGAAGCTAGGTTGGCGAACGATTTGGTGGGGTCATTACGGGCGGGGAAGGTTGGGTTATTCATGTCGTACGGGGGCTGGTGCAGGGCATCTTGGGTGGAATAGGCGAAGTGTTGGTGCGGCTGAACCGAAGGGAATGGCGCAACAGTGGGAAACATCTTCGGCTGGTGAGGTTGGTGGCTTTTTGGGAAGTGATTTTCCCGTGGAGCTTCTTTTTTGATGGTTTTTCGGACCCTTCTCACTCACCTCCTCGACCACCACAGTCCCCCTCTCTCGTGGAGCGATCGGGCGGTCGAAGAAGCGAAAACAGGGGGTAGATGATGTACCGAAGCAAAATCAACATTCACAATAGATATACAGTGGTCGACAATCAACAAGCATCCTCCTTGTAACGTTTTCGACATCGCATTATGTGGCTTCAGTGGATGAAGGGGGAGCAAGGCTGAATCAAAAATTCAGCGGGCTCAAAATATCGTCATCGAGGGATTCCACGCGAAGAATACACGGTGATGCAAATAAAAAGGCCAAGTGGTATTAAAGATCGATGAGGACGCAAGGGAGAAGGGGGAAGTTCAGCTCGATGATGCAAGATCGAGGACCAATGAAGGGCGATCTTGGCAAATATTGTAGAGGCGACAGGTATGGAGAGAGAATTAAAGGAAATAGGAGCCCTTGGGGGAAGAAGAAAGAAAGGTAGAAAAGGTTTAAAAGAGGATTCAAAGAGAAGAGCAAAAGAGAGCACAAGATGGGGGAGCCAAGCCAAGTGGGGGGGAAGTTGCAATAAGAAGGATGCGTATCCTGGTTCCTTTTCTTGACTATGGGAAAAAAACATTTAGGTGATTTGCTTCCTCTACAGAAAACACCTTCCTTCTTCCCCTTCCACTTCATACAAAATTCATACTATTTAGTGATATCTGGAAACATCTTTCTTTGTTCTCATGCTTCTTCATGTCCTCTACTACTTCCAACACCCCTTTCTTGCTGACTTTCCCTCTTTTCTCTCCCTCTCTCTCACCTTCCAGCTCCACCGACCCACTTGATCCAACGGCTGAACCCTCTCTCTGGCCATGCAGTCTCCATCCCGCGGTCAACGTCAATGGCCCATTGGTTCCACCGGGGCAACTAGTCATGGATCGGTGACGCCCCGCTGTGATGATCGAGTCGAGCCCTCACCCCCCGGTGGGCCTTTGACTTGGCTCTTGCTGGAGTCCGTACGCGCTGTGATTATCTAGCAGTTACCCACCGGTCCACCAGTCACTGGAGTTGTCCTCGACACAGGGCAGCGATCCAACCCATAAAAAATCAAAAAAAAGTCCCGGAGATCTGCACAGGTCATGGAACTGACAACCGCATATCAAAAAGGCTGAGCGAAACCCGCCACACCACCGCCATTTAGATCAAATTCTAATCACCGTATGAGACCCCCCTGTTTGCTGGCCGCCTCATCAATGTGCGATCCTTTCCTATCCCGGTCAATTCTGGGGTTGCTTAACCAGGATGACCCGATTCCTGTGCCCTAGATCCGCGGTATGTTGAAGGATGACTTGGATGGTAAATGGTCTTTTGCAAGGTGAGTTCTTTTTCTTTGATTTTTGATTTTTGATCTTTGATTTATTAATTTATTTTTGAAAAAGATCTGTCGGCACCTGAGTTTCTCTAGGCAGACGCTCGTATAATAAGCTCAGCCTTCCACCCAAGGATCATCCCGCTCAACCCTTTTGAAGTATACCTCCACGGCTAGTTTGTGTATATTCATATACGCACACTTAGATACCCATGGGGGTCCTATGGTCACACTGGGGAATAGACACATACCGCTCCTAACGAAAACATTTTAACATTTTCACATTTGACTACTCAGAAAAGCCGAACGAAAATCAAAACAAAATGAAATTATTGCTGATCGGCAAACTCTCTCCCCACCTGCAATTTGTTGCATCCTTTCCCTGCAACGGCCACTGGCATGCGGGTCGGGTGGTACAGGGAACCAAACACCGGCAGGTATCGGTTTCAATGAGAAGAGAAGAGAATAAGAGATTGAGAAAAAGAAATGAAAAAAAAGAGAAATGAGAAAAGAAATGCAATATCGAAAGCTCGAGCTAATCCCAGGCTTTATTGGGGCCGGGCCCACTTTGATTGACCAACCTGTCAATATTGAATAATCCCCGATTCTCACGCCAAAATGGGCATCTCCTTCCAAGGTTCCAAGGCTATAGTCCTATACTTCTCCTTCACACATTGAAATCTTCCAACGTTTGAAATGCCATATGAACCCGAGGACCTCGGTATGCCCTACTCTAAGGTCTCTGGATATGGAGCTCTCAAGTGCTTGAGTCCAAGAACACTGGGATCAACACGGCCCCCTGTCAGAACTA
Organism: Penicillium sclerotiorum; assembly: GCA_911649655.1. Taxonomy (NCBI): domain Eukaryota; kingdom Fungi; phylum Ascomycota; class Eurotiomycetes; order Eurotiales; family Aspergillaceae; genus Penicillium; species Penicillium sclerotiorum. The sequence continues at coordinate 3,981,749 of CAJVRJ010000005.1, read as the reverse complement.
ATTAAGAGGGGGGACAAACAAGAAAAGAAATTTGAAAAATGTTTTTTTTTTTTTCTCATTTCCCTCATTTCCTCAATTTCCTCTTTTTTTTGTCTTTCAAAATATTTCACGTCTCCACCAAACTCCGTGTGGACCAACGAACATCACCCGCTATGTGCTATCAGAGCCAACCAGCAATGATCGGCGGGGGTGGTGGAGACGGTCCGTGGGCAACTGGGGCCAGCGACTCTGGCTTTCCCTGCTCGGTGTGCAGGGCTCCACTGGGGGAAAACCAGGTACGAGACACTGGACACGTACTTTGCTGATTTCAAATCGTACACATATATTGAGTTCTCAATTCGAGGCTCCCGACAAACTGCACATTTGAACATTGATTGTTGAACAGTAGGTACCAGCACTTGAGTGCTCCATACACATGCACATGTGCACTTGTCTACACCCATACATATGTTGATGTGGTAGGGATATGTACCGGGGTACATATCCTAATCCAATAGACATGTCCGATCGTAGATGACCATCAAAAGTGAAATCATTTTGAATTTGAATTTCATCTATTTTATTTTCCCTGTCGTATTATACTGGCTGTGTAGCCCTGAACAGGCGTCCAATCATCGCCACTCTAGGGCTCTCCGATACGCTCAAGGCCAGTTTGGTCGTGTCTCGCGGTTTGCGGTGTGCTAGCGACCGTTGGGATGTTTCAGATTCTTCCAAGATTCCCTGGTCCGAATATTCAATGTTGGAGCTAGGGAGCTGTATAATCTCACATGCAAACGTCAACTGTAGAATACGGCATGTGCTACCTATGTATCCCAAGGTTGAGCCTCCTCAAAAGAACCTTGGAAAGATCGCACATGTGCAATGAGATATTATTAGCAGCCGTGGACGAGGGCCAGCTACCTGGCATATAGCGGTGGGAATCCTGCCCTGATCTAACACGAGAAGATATGACACATCGTGTCTCGACTGGCGGATCTCGGGAGGACTTTTGATCTTCAAAGATTCAGGGAGGATCCTGGGACTAGGGCCACAGAGTCGAGAGGATCGACAGACGTGAGGATTGCAGACTACGCTGTAGAATTCCAATAGCCGAACTATGTATGTAACTGCGCAGCTGTGCAGACGGCATTGGGGCAGATCAATATCAGATTCTGATGAGAGTCCGGCATATGTGGATCAGGGGGATGCAGACGCCTCAAGACCAAGTGAAGCAGGCAATGCGGTCAGCCGCAACCAAACGGATTGCCCGACTTTAATTTCAAATATTCAAGGTTCATGCGAGAGGATCAGAAGAATAAAATCTTAATAATTTGTCATTATGAGACAACCCCCAGGCCAAAGGCACAAGGGATTAGACATTCGCATGCAGCTATCCTGCATATTCAAATGAACTACGAGTCTACGACAAAAACCAGGAGACCTGGATTTTGAGATGTTGGCCACAAAAATGGACCACTGCACCCACGGGACTCAAGGCACGAAGCCGAATCCCAAGGATACCGCGGTGAGTAATGGGTCAAGTTGCTCTCCTTCACTTAAAATAAGCGTAAACCACATAGCAAAAATGTTCAATCCTCGCAAGGAAGGAACGGTAAGCGCCAGAGTGTTGTGAAGGGTTCCGGAATGGAAAATAGGGCTTGCGCCAAGATCTCTAGGAGACTTCCAGCGTCCTCATCGCCATTGGGGGATGAAGCGAGAGGATAGCATGAAAGACTTGGGAAAAGGGAATGAACCAATACTAACGGAAAAGAGAATGCGAGTAATCCAATTGTTCATTTCGAACACTCGCAAAAGAGCGCAAAGGAAAAAAAAGGTATCAAGTCATGACTCATGAACAATTTTTTTTTGTTGAGGCATCATTCGTATTCTGTAACTAGGACCGCTTTTACGCTGAAATCCAAGACGTTACAAAAGGAGAATGCTACCTCTCTCCATTCGAGAGAAGCATTTACTCCTCAGGAACGTCGATCTCGCCGGCCTTGACATCGTCGGAGACGTCCTTGGGGCTGCGACCATCGACCTGGCAGCCGACGGAGAAAGCAGTACCGAGGATCTCGAGAACAACACCCTGGAGAGACTTGGCCATGGAGCGGTGCTTCATCTGGCGGGCAATCTCAACGATCTCATCGAAGGCGATGGACTAAGGAAAAAAAAAGAAATTAGCAATGGCGCGATGAAAAGAGCGGAATGCAATAATGATGTACCTTGGAGTGCTTGATGTTCTTCTCCTTCTTGCGGTCACGCGGGGGCTCCTTGAGGGCCTTGATGACCAGGGAGGAGGCAGAAGGAACGACAGAGACAGCAGCCTGACGGTTCTGGATGGTGAGCTTGACAGTCACACGGAGACCCTTCCAGTCACCAGTGTTCTTGGCAATATCTTCACCGATCTTCTTGGGAGACAGACCCAGGGGACCGATCTTGGGAGCCAGAGCGGACTGGGCACCGACTTCACCACCAGTCACACGCAGGTGAATGATCTTCACCTCATTGGGGTCGAACTTGGGAGCTATTAGTAGAAATAATGTTAGCCGCCATTGAGTTTAATACCCAGGTGATGATACTTACGCATGGCGAGTGCGAAAGGTAGTCAATCTGCCTTGGGTTGTCGAGAAGATGGTTGGGAAAGAAAGAAGAATTTTCCTGAGAGCCACGAGTCAAAGATATCACCGACGGAAGGGATCCACAACGGGTGGTAAGCGAGTGGCCCGAATAGGAGACTAGGGCAAACCCTCTTATCGATAGCATCACGTGATTACTCATCAAGTAAGCAGCTGAGGTACTTGCCTCTTTGGGAACGGTGTTGATGTTCTACAAGCTCCATCTGCTCCATCAACTCCATCTGGTGGGTCCTTCATTACTACATAAAAATTGATGGCCAAGCGATGGATGACGTACTGTGGAATGGACTAGTATCATTCCATTCAATCTACTACTTTATCGAAACCAGGAAAATGAAAAATTTAAATCACCGCTAAAGATACACAAGACCCGAGGGGTAGGACCGCCCTTTGCTCTCATGGCTATCGTCTCGGTCCAATCATGAGGACGTTGATAAATGGATCAACATAAGCTGAAATCACTCATCTATTGAAATAACCCCAATTTCGTTTGGAATATCTCAACTAGCTGGTGCCAGATACAGCAAGCCTGGTATGATATTAGTATAAGATTGACGGGAAGAAAGGTATTGCGGAAATGAAACTCACTTCATCAAGTGCTCCATAAACGTCTGCAAAGAAACGTCATCGGTGAAGATGGTTTGCGATGAGACACCGCTTCCGTATTGACCAGAGCTAGTATGTGTCGTACTGGGGTTAAGCTTCGACAGCAGGAAACGAGCCTGAGAGCCACCGGCGTCGCAAACAATGAATCGAGGCAGAGGGAAACGATCGGCAATGAGCTCCTATAATATGTTGTCAGTAAGAGGAAAGAGGGTAAAGATAAGGGAGTAGGAGGGGGCAAACATACCCTGGCATCTTCCTTGGGTTGTTCCAAAAGAGCCTTGAGGTTTTCGTAGCCCTCTTGCTCCTGGTAACCCGCTTTCCGCCATTCGGCAATTGTTTCGCCGTGGAAGATAAGAATGTGGAAGAAGGTGTCAAGGAGGAGGATGTGTTGAGGTTGAATGGATGCAGAATCCAGCAATACGGGCTGACTGCCATCTGCCTCCAGGGAGTATGAATCAAGGGTAGGCTGAATCATGATAAGAGAGTCACCAGCGTCCTCGTGATTCAAAACATGGCGGTAGAATGCAGTTTCATCGGGGGAGTTGTTGAAGACCTGCAAGAACTGGCTTCGTCGCAGATGGAACATAAACTGGGGATACAAGGTGAAATTCTTCTCGAGTCGGAATGATGTCGGATCATCCTTCCGGTAGTCGGCAAAGCGTGAGCAGAGCCTGATCAACATGCGATCCACCCAGCGGAGGACATCTGGACCATCATCCACCTCAGCCTTGAAAACAGCAATTCGGGCCATGAGAACAGCAGCAGCCTCCTGGTCGAAGGACTGGGCCAAAGCGGGATCGCCAGCGGGACCACTCAAATTACGGGCAACTGTGGTAACGCGCAGGTGGTAATGCCCAGAGGAGTGCTGGTAGTATGTCAAGAACTGCATCATGCCCTTTTGAACGCCAGGTGTCACAGCAGCTGGGCCGCCCTGGTTGGCAATCTCGAAGTAAACGCCGTAACTGGAGCTAGGGTCGATTGAACACATCTTCCATGCGCATGTGTTTCCAATACCGCACTCGGTCTCGCCCACGGAGCTTGATTTCTTGTTCATGGAGATAGCGTGACCAATAAGACCGGTAACCTTAAGTTCCTTGGTGGTGAGGACCTCCAGAGAGGCATTGAAGCCCATCAGCAGATTATCATTAGCATCCTTGTCAAATACCCGGACAAAGGACTGCTTGAACTGAGAAGACGTGAAGCTGTCTGTCAAGAGCATGTGACCACCTGTGTAGTTGGACAGATTCTTCATTTCCAAAAGACCAACTTGGTCGAGGCATCCAGCGAAGATATCGACGATGTGACCGTTGTTGGCAGCGCGCTTCGCGAGGTTGTCGTAGAACTATACAAACGATTAGAGACGAACGATACCTAGGTAGGAGGATGCGAATGTCGTCAGAAACCTACCTTGACAGCCTTCTTGTAGTATTTGATGTTGTCGCGGTCGATATCGTGGTGGGAACGGATGGGCTCCTTCAACTCGGGCGAAACAACATGTCCAGGTCCCTCAGTAGCAGCACCACTGACAAAGTTCATGATACGAGCACCAGCATTCTGGAAAGAGCTCTCCAACAAGCCAACTGCAACATTGAGAGCAACTCCGGTACAACGCAGAGGACGCTTGTCGTTAGCAACAGGCCAGGGATCGTGTTGCAATTGCTCGAGAATGCTGGTGATCTGGAACTCGGCCTGCTGAACAGGAAGGAGGAATCGGGCCGCAGGGGGAAGAGGAGCGCGAGCGGGTTGTTGCTGAGGGGCACCAGGGCGAATGCCGTGGCTGAGGCCCAACATCTCCTGAACTTGCTTGGCGGTGTAGTCCTTGTTACCACGGAAAACGAAAGATTTGGCGCATTCGGTGTAGCCAATCTCGTGCACTTGGACCTATAATGGACAGTCAATATAAGCGTCGGTAATCACAAAGAGTGTCCTAGTTTCCACCTACCATAGTTCCGTATGTGATTAGACCGACCAGCGCATTGGGCGGCAACAGAGACAAGCTCATGATGAGCGAGTCCTTGACTGCCTGAAGACTGTCATCTTCCTGGCAGGTATCGACGACGAAAAGGAAGATCGGGGGCGCAGGAGCCGGGCGTGCCAATTGGTACTCAACGGTGGAGTTAAGGGGGTGGAGCTCGGGGGGAATCGTGTTCTCCGTGATATCCTTGTAGTGAGGAGGAAGGGGATTGCGCATCAAACAGAAAGGACAGATCCAGATGCGTGCTCGGATATCGACGTTGCTATTTGAGGTGGGTTAGCTTCAAACACTTGCGTCTCAGGCAGACAATAAACAAAAGCGGGCACATACGCATATGGGTTGAGAACAGCTCGGCAAGGTTGCTTGCAAGTAACAGGCTCATATTGAAGCAATGGTGAATCAGGCTTCTCCTTCAAAGGGGTGTAGACTGCACCAATGGGGACGACCAAACGGGAGGCTTCCTGAATCCGGGGTTTAGTGGGAGGGATCCGATATTGAGGGGGTAGGAGCATGGGCTAGTCCACAACATACCATACGAGAGCTCGGGAAGGTATTCCAACTCAGCCGGATACCATCGCGATCCTCGATGTCACTCCATTGATCCTTCAAACCTTCAAAATCCATGATGGGGAGCGGGCGGAGGACTCAAGGTCCGGGTGTTGACGAAAGAGAGGGGGGATGTAGATGAAGTGAACAAGGCGCACAAATTCCGGTATGGGGCAGTACCAAGGTAATTCCAGATCAAAGGAACAAGCTGGAGCTTAATCCAGATCCCAATAACAAAGACCCCGTCGTCAGCTTTCAGAGAGATGGATCGAACGCGTGGAGAGAGTTGTGTGAGGGAGTGGTTCTCCCCCATTAAGGCCAGGTTGCAGCGCTATTGGTCACTACCGGCAGCCGGACAAACATCATTAAAATCCTGTCCCGCTTTTTTTTCTTCTTCCTTTTTCTTTCTCTTCTATATTTCACGCCGACTTTCTAATTCACATTAATTATCGACGACTTCTGTCTACTCATGATGAAGTTGTTTTCGCGTCGCGCGGAGATCGACTTGACCCGTTGCTGGGCACCTGGTTTTGAAAGGTCATTCTGATCCTTTCGGATTTACTGGGAATCAGCTGTGGTCACAGACCTCTCCTATATAATATATTTTATTTGACTTGGACAATTGAAATGGATCATTTTAAAACAAAAATCTTACTGAAAATCCCTGCTTGGAGTATTTGTCAATTGATTAAGAAATAAACCCTGCCTTGATGCTCTGCAAAAAAAATCTCGAATGTACAAATTTCACGCCCACAACGCCCATTGAACCTCGGATGAAGGGCCGACATAACATCATGAAGCCAGAAAGGAATCACATAAACGACGCAAGACTTTACTTCATTCTCGACTCGGCGCCTTAGCCAACTGCTTCAACAAGTAGCTGCGCTTGAAGTAAACGTTAGGGTGAACAATGGTGTCCAAGTCAGCCTGGCTCCATGTTCCATCCTCCTTCACCTTCTTGATCTCACCCTTGTGAGACCATTCAAAGACCCGGTTGCAGGCAATATGGTATCGTTGCTTGCCCACATCTTCTCGCACCTCGCGCAAGACACCCTTATCGTGCACGCCCGTAGATTGGAGAAGTCCAACCAGATTATCGACGGAATAATGGCGGTATGGACAACCGTGCGATTGACCAATTCCCACGTTATTGTCGCCCAGGATCTTTTGGCATGAGTAAGGCGGGTATCCTCGGCCTCGACGGGCATCACCACCGACCTCTCCGTAGGCGTGACGAATATTATATTTGTATTGGGAATTGAATTCATCGTCCGTCTTCCCCTTGAAGGATTGGCGCCAGAAGAGAATACATTCTTCCACAGAGAGACCAATACCCTTGAGGAACAAGGTGTACTGTAGTCTGCCGAAGTGCTTCAGATGGTTGTTTTTGCGGAGGTTCATATGCAAGCTGCGCATGCAGAGCGGGAAGTGTTGGGAGAGTTGATCGATGGAGCTAGCTGTGATGACTCCACCATCGACGTGGCCCTCATCATCTGTGAACGTCGAGTCGGCGCTGCCAAAGTTCTTGGACAGGTGATTCAGGATTGGGGTCAAACGGTCGTCCTCGTCTAATCGCGGGAGGGCACGGCTAGTAAGCTATTGCAAACAGAATTAGTAACGAGCCCTTGTGAATTTGGTGTGCCAGCTCATTCAGACATACCTCCAGGGAGCGTTCGAGGCGAGCAGTGAACTCGGCCATGATCATGGCAAGCTGCTCCCTCCCAGGAACATAGGCCTTGCCCTTTTTCAAGAATACTGAACGGCGTTCTACCAGCTCAGGAACCTTCTCCCAATCAACTTTGTACCATGTCTCTTCCTCTACTCGACGTAGGCCGGGTGTCGAGCCGAGTAGACTCTCAGCCACTTCATTTCGCTCCTCATCACTGACAGGTTCCCAATCAAGGTTCAAGCTTTCGATAAAAGCACGTCGTTCTCGTGAATCATCCTTTTGGAAGCGGTATCGGAAAAGCATGGTCTCCGAGCGAGCAAATCGTCGACGGAGGTCCTCGGTGGCCGAGAATGCCAGCCGGAGGATAAAGTGGGAGTAGTGGTCTTTTTGACGTTCATTTTTCAAGCTTTGGTCGGCAGCACCATTTGGCCGTGAAGTATTGGCGCTGAGAGGAAGATATTTCTGGAGAAGGGGGGTGATGTATGCTTCGGTTTCCGCGGGGGTCTTGTTGCGATAGGAGCATGCCTCAATCTCGGCGAGAACTGCATTTCGAGAAAAATTAGCTGGGGAGATATAATTAACGTATGGACCATGATGTTCGCACTTCTGAGACGATCGATAGCCCATTGCTCAAACTGCTCCAGGGTAATCTCTGCGGTAGGCGGCGTATCGTACAGGTTCAGACGATGCGGATAGTCCTGCTGCTTGTAGATGGGCGTAGCGAACTGTCTCTTCTTGGGGTCGATGGTTGCTCGGCGTTTTGGATCAATGCGATGGGCGTCTTGTCGAATCATGGTGTCAAATATCCCTTAATACCGTGGGGAACGGTTCTTCACAGGTTGGGATTTTGGGACTCTGGCTTATCGCTACGATCATTACTAATTTACGACGCGACGCGCTCCACGCGACTCCAAGTCACGTGCCTATTCTATTAACTTTGCTGCCTCGGAACTCAGGCCATCACATCCCAACACCTGTTAACTAACTATTATTGGTTATTCATTGGTCCTAGACGAAACGCATGTGAGAGCCTTCGAAGCCGAGCCAACGTTTGCCCCCACTTGAATCAGTTCAGGTGAGCTTATATACTGATCATTCCTCACTATTTCGTACTCGACTCGAGGTTGTTCAGGACCTTCGGAGTTCACTGCTTCACCGGGGGCCAAAGACAGGTAACCCGCACTCCCCCTTCAAATCCCCACGGAGAATCGGGAATCGGGGAAACTTGGGGATTGAGTAATAAGCGCTAGATAATCCCATTTTGTGATCTCTTTTTTATTGTTGCATTGTTCTCTTGGTCATGCATCAATAATAACGTCTCAATTTGCACTCCGTTGTTATACCTCGACCCGAGCTCAACATTCCTCGGCATCCTGTCATCTACGCGGCAGTTCCAGGAACGTTTGGATATTATTCTCTGCAAGTTTATAGACGAGCAATCACAACACCAGTGGCTCAAATTCCACACAACCAGTCAGGATGTCACAGACCGCCAGGCAGCTTAAGAAAGCTGCACGGATCATCCTTATTGGAGCTCCTGGAGTTGGCAAGGGCACTCAGTCAGAGCGTTTACTCGCTCGATTTCCGCAGCTGGCATCCATTAGCTCCGGAGACCTACTTAGAGAGAATGTGCGCCAAAGGACAGCATTGGGTACGTGCGACGTGTTCTTCATTTGTTTGTTTTCTGTTGCTTTTGCTTCGAATCATATGGGAGAGTTGAATTGGTAATTGACCTGAAATAGGAATGGAAGCAGAGGCCGCAATGCAGTCCGGCAACCTCGTCCCCGACTCAATGATCCTCAACCTCATCTCCTCCGAACTCAAATCTAAGGGCTGGCTCAATTCTACACAACAAAAGCCTTCTTCTATTCCCACATCATCCTCCGCACCAACTGCCAGCGAATCTTTCACATTATCTCCTACTGCCTCTTTTATCCTCGATGGCTTCCCCCGTACCGCTACCCAAGCAACAAGCTTGGACACCATTGTACCTGTCAACTTTGTAGTGCACCTCTGCACGCCTCCCTCTGTGATTCTCTCCCGGATTTCCTCACGCTGGGTTCATGAGCCTTCCGGCCGGGTCTACAACACAGATTTCAACGCGCCCAAGGTCCCCGGAAAAGACGATATCACTGGTGAACCGTTGACCCAGCGCGAAGACGACTCCATTGACACATGGAAGCAACGCCTGCGCAAGTTCGATGAAACCAGCCGAGCCTTACTCGAGCATTACGAGCGTCGTGGCTGTCTATGGCGCGTTGAAGGAAACAGCAGCGACGAAATCTCACCGCAGCTGTTCGCGGAAGTTGAGAGACGATTCTGCTAGGTGGAAAATGAGGACATGCTAGCTCGATGCTAGCATGGTCCTAACGGATCCTGTTAACATTGACACGCTTATACTTATTCGTGTCTGTACTTCGGGCTTATTATTATACCCCGACATGCTCCCGAGCCCGACCGGAGCACATTATTGTATAGTTATGATGTTGTGTACTATTATCATACACTGCAGGTCTTATATAATTAGGCCATTGGACGAAACATTTTTGGTTCCCATATACAGTAATCATATCTCGTAATACATACATATCCGTGCAAACTCTACAAATGTCGCTCACTGAGTCTTCCCATTCTTATCTGGATCTCCCATTCCCATCCGGTTCTTGTATTCACGGGGACTCTCCCAGTCAGATCCAACACGCTTATAGTCTTTCCATAAGCCCTTGGACCTCATCTTAGCCCACCATTCCGCCCGCCGGTACTTTTTCTCCATGGCATCGCCTCCAAACTCGGCGCCGACCTTCGCTTCGTACACAGTTGCGAGTCCGCGTCGCAGCATCTCATACGAGACATCTCGTCGCCAGAAAGGTGGGAAATCGAATGCCCTTCGCACAGATACACTCGCTACGACGCGATTGTATTGGTCCTGTCGATAGATATGTGCGCGAATGCGTCGATTGAGCAGGTACGAGGTAAGCCAGGCGTGAGCGTCTCGGGCAAAGGGTTGTTCAGGACGACCGAAGTGTGCGAGCTCGGGGGCGTCTACGCCAGCTAAGCGAATGTGAATCTGCAGGGGCGAGAGATATATTAGCCAGGAAATAGCGTAAATGCAAAGGAGGAGAGGTTTCCATGTGTAGGAAGGTTCCTCCAACGCGATGTGTGTTTGGATTACACAAACCGTTTTATCTTTCAGCTCTTTCTTCGTATTCGGGACCTTCTTCCAAGGCAGCCAGCCCCATCCAGCTAGTCTTCCGCCGGGTGTATGGTAGATTCTGAAGTTATCGCCATCGCCAACGCTCGTGACTTGACCGAATACACTGCGGCGACGGAGCCAAGAAGGGGAGATGCTAGGCGCGTCGGGGACGCGACGGAGGTAGCGACGATGTAGGCGGACGGCAATGAGAATGCCGCTTGTGAGTAGAACAGTTGGGATGAGAGTTCTGAGCTCTACGAAGGCTGTCCAGTCGAGGGGATTGCTGGAGGGTGGGCGTGCAGGCGTGGCGCTGGACGAGCTTGCGGAGCCAGTGTTTTGTTGTTCCGTGTCATCATTGGGCGACTTGGAACTCCATGGTGGCCATCGCATGTCGACCCCTACCTCCGCAGTTACAGGGAGGGGTGGCTCTTTGTTTGTTGAGATGCAGGAAGGTTGTTAGGGTGAAAGTCATCGGCGTGGGGGTTCGGGGAGCTTGAAAGTACTGCCGATGATCGTTGCCGCAGATACCTGTATGGGGTACATGCAGCATTTGAGGGCACGAGAACATAAGGGAGCAACCTTCAAAATAATATCATTTTCCTTGAGCGTACGATAAAATATTCAAAATTGTAATTCAAGCGTTTTCAACCTTCCGAACACTGAAATTTATGAACCATGTCTGAAGAAACGAAAGTTTATGTACAATAAGATCTATCAACATGAAACCGCCCTCTGGCACTGGACAATCTTCGAAAGCTCAACAGGCTTAGAAATTCTCTAGGTCGTCCGATATATTCGCAAAGCAGGGAAACCATCACGCCATGAATAGAAAAGGGGTTGGAAATAAGAAGCAAGGAACGTCACATAGACGACCTTGGGAGGAATCAAAAGGTATCAACAGTCAAAAAGATCATTTCAGGGTAGCAGGCGCGCTACTCTTGGCCTTATCCACGACAGTGTCTGCGACCTTCTTGATCCTGTCACTCTTCATCTTCTGGAGATAGGCGAAAAGAACGATGAAGGCCAATTCCATGCTGAAGAAGGACTGTTAGTATCATCATTTGTAATGTGTAGCATATCGACACGTACCGTTCCTTGGTCATCATGAGCAGACCCTGTACCAAAAGACCCTTGGTAATTTGGGGTCCAATGCCCTTGAAAAGAGATAGTACACCCTCCTTCTCAATAATATACTTCATCACTTCACCAAAGGTCTTGAAGGGCTTGCCCTTGCGAGCTGGTGGCGGGCGCGATTGTAAACCAACCTTGGCAACAATCAAGGGTTGAGTAGCAATGGTGGCGAGAGCCTTAGACATGGCACCGAGGACTATGATCATTAGTATATGTGCAAGGAGGTCTGCAAAAAAAGAAGAAGAAAAGGGACTGGGAAGAGGGGAGACGTCGTGACATACAGAAAGCTTCCCAGGGCTTCAGGTTGTTCTTTCCCGGAAAGAAAACATCCTTGAGTCGCTGGTATGCGCCATAGGTAATAGCAGGGTTCACGACAAGAATCAAGCTAGCCTTCAGGCCTCTCCACAATCCAGACCAGCCGTCCTCACTCTCAACGACCTCCCGGCCCGTCTCGATCAAACCCTTCTTCTCACCCTTAGGCTGTGTCTGCTGTCGAGTGGTAATAACCGACACTGGAATGGTGAAGATCTGAGCCACTGCACCTGCCACCGCGCCGAGGGACAATTCAATGGCGGTTCCGGGGGGCTTAGGTGTCTTGTTGGAAGCCATGTATAGCGTGCGAACGACGCTGTACCAATAGAAATAGGCGAAGTTGGTGGAGGCTACACCCAGAAGCGAGCCTGCAATTCCAGAGTACAGACCACTGAGTCCCTCCTTCTCCACAATCTTGGTGATCGCATCGATAGTCGATTCATAATGTTCGCCGTCCTCGCCGGTCACACCCTTTTCCTTCACCTGGACTTGCAGCTTCGTCTTGACCCTACAGCGGAAGAAATGTCACAGTCAGTTACCAAAGTCTCTGGGTGAATATGACATCAAGGTCTTGCTGGGGGGTGGGGGCTTGATTCTCACAGGTCCAATGGGTATACCATGGTGTTGGCCAGCACCGCACCTGTTGCTCCTGCAACGGCGCTCCCCCATGGCGAAAGACGGGCAGGCTTCGATTGACCAGTCATTTTGATGTATGTGCGGGAATGTGAAAATGAGCAAAACGGGGGGCACAAGGAGAAGCGGGCGGAGCTGGGCGGCGCTTTTCTGGGACTAACAACAACGCTTGTTCCGAAAAGCGGTGAGTTCTTGAAGCGCTGAAGACGAGCTCGAGATTCCGATGAAGGGTTAACACGGGATGAATGAAGACCTCAGGTGCTCTGAGCAAGGCCGCAAGCACCAGTTGACCTCGGCGCAGATCTTGAGAATAACCTTGGACACCATGTATGCCGAGGCGTTCCCGAGCCGAGGTCTACTTAGTCATCACATCTGAAGTTACCATTTGAACCTTAGGGATACTTGAACATTTGAATTATTTCGATCTTATTAAGGTCCTTGAGTAAGTATCAGATCAATCCATCTGGAGCTTCTCAAATTGGCAATTCCAAGGTTGACAAAGATTTGATGGTTTCCTCCCGCTTGGGCAAGTTGATCTGATAATTCTTCAGATGTTCCACAGTACCCACTCTAATCCCACGGTTTTTGTACATATGTCGTCTCAAGGTGCGACAGTCCTGGCCCTACGCCGTACGTATATACTAGAAACATTATTGAACACTTCCAAGGTCGAGGCACTTCGATTCAACCTTGGAAATATCTGAATATCAAAATCTTCAAATAAATGTTCTTTAGATCTGTCCAAATTTGAAAGCACCTGGTACATAATAAGAGTCTCGGAGACGTTAAATCAGCACAATGCTTCTTTTGGACAGTCAACTGGTGTAAAACTGCCCCCGTCCACTCAAGTGCTAAAATTCCGTCGCCCTGGAATAATGTAGCTTTCAATGTAATTGGAAGGCTCATATATGCGTGCATGTTTAGGAATCTAGACCCAAGATGTTCAAATATCAAAAGGTGCCCACCTTAGTGGTCTATGAGACCTCAAGGGCTGGTGTTCGGTGGATCCGAGTACTGCAGCACCCGCGGGCCGAATTTGCGGGGCGCGTCTTCTTCCGCAACCGCGACGACACTTGGGGTCGAGCATGTCGCGACCGGATAGGCTAATGCAGCCATCGCACATCTCTCATGCGCGGGTAATTAACCTCATCTAGATCCTTTGTTGATCTCGCGGGAACGCTAACCGGCAGTTAGAGAGCCGAAGGTGCCATAGCTAGTGCTACCTCTCAGAAGGCGGCACTTGATGCCGCTATCGATGCCGCCGAACATTACATGAAGGCTCTGCGCCTAGCGTCAGCAGAGGACAAGAAACTGTTGGATTCAAAATGCAAGGAGCTTTTGACAAAGGCTGAAAAGATCAAGTCCGCGGAGGATTGGCGGTCGGTTGCCCGATCCCAACCAATTCGCCGCCCGCCGCCCCCATCATCCACGAGACGGCTGACCACTCGTGAGGAGATCATTCTGCTCGAAGGAGCTAAGCTGAACGGCTTCATTTTCCCACCATGGGAGCGTCCACCTTCCCCTGCGGAATTCCTAGTTAAAGACGGGCAGCTTTATGCGTATGCAGATGAACTCTATTGCACCGTCGCATTTCCACCGCTGACGAACATGCAGGGATTTGCCAGATCTACATCTTTCAGACTGCCAATATGATATCTTTGGCGGGTGGAAGAGACCATCAGATTTGCTGCGCGCAAGAAATGCAGCAGAAACTACCGCTTCATCGGTCGAGCCCGTCATGGCAGTCACGAGAACGGCTGATCTGGTACAAGATGTCTTGACTGATTGCTCTGTGGTCGCCAGTCTTTGCGCAACAACCTCACGGGAAGAACGGGGTCTGGGGACGGTTCGTGACCCATTCTAGAATTTGAACTTGAATTGACGACGGAGGCTAATTGAGCATTTCAACTAGCATGCTTCACCAATAATGTTTCCACGCGAGGATGACTCAGGTACACCCAAGCTATCGCCTTCAGGCAAATACATATTTTCTTTCTATTTCAACGGAAGTTTCCGAAAGGTCGTCATAGACGATCGTTTGCCGTCTTCCACCACGGAAAGATCATTACATGTTATTGATCGCAATAACCCCAACTTCCTCTGGCCGGCCCTGGTGGAAAAGGCATATTTGAAGATCCGCGGAGGATATGACTTTCCAGGGAGTAACTCTGGAACAGACCTCTGGGTTCTCACAGGATGGATTCCCGAGCAACTCTTCTTGCACCATGATGATTCTACCTCTGACGAGATATGGAGTCGACTGTACCCGTCGTTTTCCAGTGGCCAAGTGGTCCTCACCATTGGAACTGGAAAGCTGACTGAGTTAGAGCAAGAAGGCCTAGGACTGGTCAGCGAACATGATTATGCGATTCTTGATATGAAAGAGCTGAACGGGCGTCGCCAACTTTTATTGAAAAATCCATGGGCTGGGGCAGAGCCTATCATAAAGAGCGCGACGTCTGGTTCATCAGGCTCCTCTCTATCACCCGGTACTTTTTGGATGGACTGTGAACAAGTTTTCCAGAACTTTGAAAACCTCTATCTAAATTGGAACCCGGCCCTGTTCAAATATCGCGAGGACATTCATTTTACCTGGGATCTGTCTCAGGGCCGCGTCATTGCCGGCTGCTTTGTTAAAAACCCGCAATTCTCGATATACAGTGAGACTGGTGGCAAGATCTGGCTTTTGCTTGGAAAGCATTTCAAGTCCGCTCATAACACTGGATTTGAGGACTTGGAGGAAGAAGACGTCGAACAGGGGTTCATCAGCATTTACATATTCAAGGCAGATGGCAAGAGGGTCTCCCTCAGTGACGGAGCACTTCATCGGGGACCATACGTGGACTCGCCAAATACACTGATGAGACTCGAGATGCCTCCGAGGACAACCTATACAGTGGTACTCTCCGAGCAATCTTTACCATCTTCCACTCAAAATTTCACGCTCTCTGCCCTGTCAAACTCCCCAGTGTCACTTACTCCTGCCAGAAACAAGCACCTATGTTTTAAAAAGGCAAGTGGCTCCTGGACTTCCTCGACCGCGGGTGGCAATGCAGAGTCCGCTCGATACTCATCCAACCCTCAGTTTACCCTCGAAGCGTCAGAAAGAACCGATGTTTCTATTCTTCTCGAGTCCAATGATCCTGAACTTGCAACACATGTCAAGCTCTTCTGGTCGAACGGTCAGCGAGTCGCAAGAGTGCGCAATCGAGATATGATTGCTGACAGTGGCGACTATCGTCGAGGATGTGCACTGGCTGAAACAAAGTCACTCGAAAAGGGCGTGTATACCATTGTCTGCTCAACATTTGCCCCTGACCAACTCGGTCGGTTTACGCTGTGGATATCCTCAGATATTCCGTGTGTAGTAAAACCACTGGTCTCCGAATCTGCGGGTCGCCGAGCCACATTGTCCCACATTGGAGTCTTGTTACCAGGCAAAGATCGAATGCTGGCATCGTTGCAAATATCTCGGTTGACACGAATCAAGTTCATCGCAAGGAACAAACAGTCTACGATCGGATCTAGATCTGTTGCTCCCTCCCCTGTCTTGATGACAGTGGAGCGCGGACAAGGGCCTTACAAAGAAGTCCTTGCTGTCTCCGAGGATGGAACCTACTGCGATGCTGTTTCGGGGGTTCGAATCGATGATTTTGATCTATCTTCAACTCAAGATGCGCATAATAGAGTTTGGATTGTTCTAGAAAGGATTGGAGGTCCGGGAGGCCAAGTTGAAGACCACTTTGAGGTCGAGGCGCTTGCTGAAGAGCGAGTGGAAATTGGTGAATGGATCGTACAAGACGCATAATAAAGATGAAATACATGCAGCTTCCATCAATAGAAACGCCTTGTGATTAATTAAGCTTTAGCTCGTATTGGTAATTCTCCAAAAAGAAAAGAAAAAGGAATTTACAACAAACATTTAGGGCTCAAGACGAGTAAGAAATCCAAACCAGTAGATAAAGCTTGGCCCCTTATCTCCGCACGGGCGGTGGCATTATCCCGAGCTTCAAACGTCATCAAGCGCAGGCTGCTTTCCCCACCTTCACCTCCTTTAAGACTCCCAAAGAGAATCAAGAATGGCGAGTACCATACCTGCAAGTCTGCGGTCCGCAGATATTGGGCGCTTCGCCTTGCGCGCTGCACAGATCGAGAAGGTCAAGCCAGTTGTTGCCTACTGGTGTGAGTATGGTCCAGGAACACCGCGATCAAAACACCAAGCTAAAGATGACCGATAATGCAGGTAACTTCTACATCGTGAACCAAATTATCGAAAGGGGACTTCACATATCAGACGATGAAACCAAGCTTTACACCACTTCGCTTGTAGACAAGCTCGAACAGGTACTCCAAACACCTCCTCCCCCGCCTCACCCACACCCCGCGCCGCACCGCATTTTCAAAGTGCTAATTTTTGACTCGCAATAGTTCAAAACCGAGAACCCGGACAACGAAACAATCACTGATAGTGTCGCAGCAAGTGCATATGTGGAAGAATTTGGACTGGAAGTCTTCAACCGCGCGGAGGCAGCCATGACTGCCAACAAGGTTACCAAGTAAGCTCAGTGATAGACTTACCCATTGGACATGATACTCATGCATGACTTTTGCAGACAAACGGGCGATACCTTTCTAGCCGCAGCAACGTTTCTTGAATTATGTCAGAACTGGGGAGAATTAGAGCCAGAAATCGCTGGGCGAATCAAGTTCGCTAAGTACCATGCGATTCGGATTACGAAGGCAATCAAGGCGGGCGAGGATCCGAATGCGACAAACCCAGCACCCCAAGAACCCGAGGAACCAGAAGCTCAGATTGAAAGCGCGGATGTGCAAGCATTCGACGAATCGGTGGCAGAGCAGGCATCTAAGCCCCGACAAGCATCCGTGGAGGAAGTTCCAGATGAAGCTGACCGTCTCGGACGGTATATGGCCCGCCAATCTTCATTGGATGAATCGTTGCACCCTTCAAGGACATCGTCATTGCCACCCTCTGCCGCTACAGTACCAGAAATCCCTTCCGTTCCGCGCAATGCGCCCGGCTCTCCGCAGGGCATGGATATCGACAACCCCCAATCTGCCGGTTTGGAGCTTCCTTCCACCCCGGGCACGATTGGAAACTCGGCCCCCGTCCCGCAACTACCTGATACACCTGGATTTACCAATGCGCAGCCGTTCGCAGCACCGGATGCCTTTCAATCTTTTCCTCCTCCATCCTCAAACCTATCTGGCACCGGACCCGATCCTGCTTCGTACTATGATCCATCGACTGCCAGTGCCCATTTGCCTGCCCCAGCCGCTCCTGCTCCAGTGCCATCCTTCGTTCCTGCTCCTGTGGCTCCTGCGCCAGTCCCCTCGAGTCAACCTTCTCACTCAGTAGATGACAATTCCATATCCCTTGCTCAAAAGCATGCACGCTGGGCAGTCTCTGCGTTGACATTTGACGATGTCAATACGGCGATCAAGGAACTGAAAAATTCCTTGAGATATCTCGGTGCAGAGTAGCTGAGTTACCCAACAGTGAGCTTGCTGAATTGCGCCATTATGTATTTCCAATAGTATGTACTTGCAATAGCATGCAGATAATTCTTTTTCCCATTTTTTAAACGTCCAGTGGTCTTTTAAACAACGATCGAAACTACACAATGATCCCTTTTGCGAGTTCCTGTACAAACTTGAAAGAGCACTCGAGGTAAGCACCAGGTGACGGCGAGCAGCCTACCTGCCCTTTTTACTACAATCGCTAATTTCACGTTGTCCTCGCTGATAAGAAATCCGTTTGTCCACTTCTACTCCCTTCACTCATATCGCGTTTACTCAATCTCAACTTTCCTTCGGCTATTCGAATCCCACCTTTCTTACTTTCCTTCCATCTTGTCTCACGCCTCTTGACCTCGCCGTTTTCTCATTCTTATCCCACATCTCTTCGACCTCGACCTCCCAACGTTTATCTCTAGGCACTGTGTGCTTTTCATCATGGAAGGTCCAGGCTCGGAGGCTAATCCTTCCGACGAACAACTCATGCGCGTCTACGACAAGTTGCAGTCGACTTTGGACCTCATCGAATTGATGACCAAAAAGGACGCCCAGCTTACCACCTCGAGTGACATGGAGCTATTTAGGTGCTTCTTTGATATCAAGGAGGAGCACTGGCAGGAATTCCTCGATTTCTTGGATGCCGAAGTTATCTTGGTCTCGTCGTGGGACAATGTCCGAAATGATCGTGCTCAGCCAGCTCTCTGTGCAAAGTCGTTCTTGAAGTACTACGGATCCGAGTACTGGAGCAAGGAAATGGGCTTGCATCACCTCCTTCAGGAAAGAGTTTACCACTCTGATCATTGCCTCTACCCCGAAAATACCAAAGCGTATGTTCTCATCGGCACTCTCCTGCTTCCTTGCCTGGTATACAACCTCATACCATGCGATCGTTTTGACTGACAGTTGGGCAAATAGGCTTCTCATGGCTTTGGAGCTTCTCATGGCTTTGGAGCTTCTCATCCTAAAGTCTTCTAGGCATTGCCAGGATTTGAAGGTGAGCATCCCCGAAAAAAGAGACCTTAACACCTTTCTGGTCGTTGAGTAGCTCTGTTGCTAAAAGCCCTCAGACTAAGGACCTTGTCGAGCGTCTCGAAGCTAAAGCGGCTCGCCTCGCCTTGTCCGAGGACCTAGCTCTCATTATGAAATTCGAGGAGGTGACTCTGTAAAGAGATGCACCAACAATTCTACTTTCATCACTTTTTCGTTTTCTTTCTTTCTTTTTTTTGCTCTCTGGGCAGGGAAACCGGCGAGGGGTTTCCCATTCTTTTTACCCTGAACTTTTCTATACATGACGAACCTACTTTGTGTGAATAGGGACTCGGAGGGGGGTTCCCAGTACATACTTTTTTGCTGCTTTGGTTTTCAAGTTTACTCGAGAGGACTTACTACCTATGTGGTACTTTGCATTCTTTTGAATGAATAAAATCCGCTGAAAACCCTCTGCCCTAGAGCCTTGGTATCGATACTGGCATTGTAATATTCTTTCCAAAAGACTTTCTTCTGAACATGTGCAGTAACCTCAAGCGCCCCGAGCCGGAATAATATTGATCTCGAATCCTTCAGCTATCCATAGTTCTTGTCTCCTAGGAGGGTCTTTGTAAACGTCTTCCTCACACATGCAGTTTCGGCGTTTTAAAACCTCTCATGAATACCGCACCAAACCCAACAAGGTAAAAAATGTGTGTTTTAGGCTGAGTGGCTGTGATAGATATACCAAGAATTTTTTTGAGATTAAATATATTTTTTTTATTTTTATTTTTACTTTTTCTTCTTTTCCCCATTATTCAGCCTCTCACTATCTCATACAAGAACCATGTTATGGGATGGGTCTCGGGGCGATCCTACCAGAACCATGGTTACTGGAAAAGCGCAAGTCCGCGCTTCAAAAGTTCCGATTTCAGAATAATTTCCCATTCGTAAAGGCTCCACTAAATGACATCCACTCGGGGAACTATAGATCAACGGCGTCGCTAGGGCGGAAATTGAGGAATGCGATCTTCGCGAATTTTCTAGCGACGGAGTGGAGACTCGATTTGGTTTCACCTTTCCCCTTTCTTCCCCCTCCTTTTCCTTTCTTCCTTCCCCTCTCGTTCTCTGCGGGGGATATTTTGGTACTTCGGCGCTTTTTTGTTTCCCTTTCATAATGACGGATCAAAAGCCTTCAGTTTTAATTATCGGTGGTCTCGGTATGATAATACCTAACAAGCAAAGAAATAACCCCCCCCCCCCCCCCCCACCACTGGCATCAGACCGCCATGGGGATTCATTGGATCTTGGCTAACATATCCTACTAGGCTTCATCGGCCGGCACTTGGCGCTTTATATTCATGAAAACAAACTTGCATCTGAAGTTCGTTTGGTCGATAAAGTCCTTCCACAGTTGGCTTGGTTAGCTCCTGAATTTGAAGAGGCTTGCTCAAAAGACAAGTTCGTTCAGGCCGACGCTACTCGTGAACGTAAGTGGCGCTTTTTTTTCCCACGCTAAAGTGGAGGTGGTACTCATACATTACCTTTGAATTAGAACATTTGCCACGTATCTTCGATCGACCCAATGGCGAACAGTTCGACTATGTGATCAACTGTGGCGGTGAAACCCGTCACTCCCAACCGGACGATGTGTACGAAGCACGCAGCTGCGGTCTCAGCATAACCCTCGGCAAGGAGTGCGCCCGTCGCAATATCAAGGCATTCGTGGAGACTTCTACCGCGCACGTCTACAAGAGCGGATCCTCCCCGCGTAAGGAGACTGACAAGACGGCTCCATGGCACAAACTCGCCAAGTGGAAGTTGAAAGCTGCCGATGAACTCCTGAAGATCCCTGACCTGAAGTACTGCGCTCTGCGCTTGCCCCACGTCTACGGTGAATACAACCCTGGTTACTTCGCCATGGCGATTTGCCTGGCTCGAGTACACTTGGAACTGGGTCAAGATTTGGAGTTGCTGTACACCAAGGATGTCAAGGTGAACACACTGCACGTGAAGGATGCCGCTAGTGCTCTGTGGAGCGCGGCGGAGTGGCGCGCTAGCTGGGGCAAGCTTGACAGGGCCGACCCCAAGCTGCCGGACTTGCTCAGAGACCCCAATATGCCTGTCGCCTTCAACGTGGTTGACCACAATAATACCCAGCAGGAACATGTCGCCAATGCTCTGGCTGCAGAGTTTGGCCTCAAGGTTTCCTTCCTTGGCTCACTCGTCTCGAAGCTCGCTCAG
The DNA here is from genome assembly GCA_911649655.1 of Penicillium sclerotiorum. Lineage (NCBI taxonomy): Eukaryota > Fungi > Ascomycota > Eurotiomycetes > Eurotiales > Aspergillaceae > Penicillium > Penicillium sclerotiorum. The sequence continues at coordinate 3,960,321 of CAJVRJ010000005.1, read as the reverse complement.
ATGAACCTGGATGATGTGGTCGATGACATGAACGAGGTCAGTCTGCAGGAGTGGGCAGATCTCGTGGAGAAGAGCAAGATCGAGCGACCGGGTCCAATCAGTCCTTTCCTCGAGCGTGATGTTTTCAAAGACCAAGATTTGTCGATTGACGGCTCTTTGTTTGAGAAGACAACGGGCTGGAAGCCTGTATATGAGCACTTCAATGCCGACAGTGTTCGCGAGATGGTAGAAAGCTACAAGCGAATGGGCTGGTGGCCGTGAGCTTGATCAAGCATGATCATCAAAAAGGAAGGAATTCACCCTCCAACTCTTTTTCCCTTCATCTTCCTTCATTTCCTCCAAAAATTATTTGTTTCCGGGCTGCAACGATCTAGAACACTACCCTTCCCCTTTTCTCACCATCTCATTGCATTGTGTCCAAGGAAATATTGCACCGAACTCTCCTACGATCCCCTTGATGATTCCTCAAAGCTTTCACACTCTCCATATGCATCCCTTCCCTCCGGTCCCCTTTTCCACTTTGCTGCCCGTCCTCTCTAACCCAGTCCTCTAGATTGGGTGTTGCCAGTCCAGTCTTACCATGTTGGATCTGCTTCTGTACGGTAATAATCATTTTTGGGAGGGCATTTTCTTTTTTTCTTCTTCATGCATATATACCTTCTTTTCGTTTACTTTTGCATTTTGAGCCTTCTCACATTCTCATTTTTGATTCATTTCTCTTTTCCAAACTCCTTTCGTTGAATGGAAAGGCCCATACTGGCAGATCCTCGGGATATGTATGTATTTTAGATTCATCAAACTCTTTATAAGATGCTCTTTCTGCGTTATCTTGTCAGATTTAGGCTTGTATTGGTTGGTCGATCTTTGAAGTTCAAGTTCTCGTAGGTGTATGTCACGGGCATCTACCTACTATAAAAACATTTGAAAGAAGGGGAGTAAGATTTCTCATTTCCTCTCTACCTACATACTACAGGGCATTGTATGTGAGCATGTAAGCCCACGTGAATAATGACACTTAGCCCAAATTAACCAGACTGGTACATGGCAGGACCAGCCACAACATGAGTATTGATCATACTCAGATTGAACGGCGTCAGATAAGGATCCGAATCAGTGATAGCCACAAAAATAGTACCATTGACAGCAGGGTCACCTTCATAGGTCTCCAGATCGGGCTGAATAGTGTATCCACGCTGTCCCTGGACCCCGAGAAGAGGCGTGTAGGTAATATTCAACTGCGAAGCCCAAACAACATACTTAGCATCACCCGCCTGAGTCGTCGTGACGTAGCTGTTATTCGGTCCAACCGCCTGGCCCGGCATCTCCCACTGTAGATCGACACGACGACCCGGGAATGAAAGCGCTGAGTAGCCCTCAGGCGTGACGCTTGCGCCTGAATCCCCGTTTGCTGCGTTCGGGTTCTCGTCGCTGGACGCCTTGGCGACGTTCAAGCCGGGCCCAATCGTATTGTTGAATGTTCCGTTGTTCATCTTGCCTGCATCAGCCAGCGTGGGCTGGTTCAGGATCCAGAGGGCCGGGAAATTCTCCCAGACCAAGCGTGTCTGGTCCGCGGGACAAGAGGCCACGTACGGTGCCATGAGGGTCCATGCCCAGGATTGCGGGATACCGACTTCGAACCAGACAGGCATGGGGAAGAGGCCTTCAAACTGTCGGAAGATCATCTGCTGGCGGGCCTCGGTCGTAATAGATTGCGTGAGGAGCGTGGCTGCTTCCCGGGAATCGAGGTGAGCGAGGAATCCGTAGACGCCGGATTCGCCGAAGCGAGTCAGCTTCTGGCAGAAATCGAGGTATTCCTGCACGTTCGTGTAGGGGTAGTTGTACTGGCATTGCTTGGGGGCTTCGGCGCCGAGAATGTTGCTGATGAGGGTTGCGTGGCCTACTTCTTGTTGAGCCATGAATTCGATTAGCTCGCGGTCGGCGGCGTTGAGACCTGCTTCTTCGAAGTCCCTTGCGGAAAAGCGGCGGAGTCCATCTTGGAAGAGGTCGAGCTCGATCCATTCTTGATAAAGAGCTAGTGCCTGATAGCTTTCATTAGGAGCATATTCAAGTCGAGAAGCGGATATGATGACTTACCAGGGACTCGTAGTCGAAATCACTCTTAGCGTTGTAGATTGGGATCTGGCCACTGACTCCAACTCCTCCGGCCGGAACGTACGGTGCAGGCTCAGGGTTCTGGAGCTTGCCGTTGCTAGGGTAGGTAGTTTCGGCTGGAGCGATACTAGCGGCCTCTGATATTCCTGTTCCAATGGAAGAGGCTGTAAGAGCACCGGTTGTTGTCGGTGTTCCGGAAAAGGGCGTATGCGGAAGGGAGCTGGGGTGGTTTGCAGTCGGCGGTGCAGAAGGGCTAGGGATATCAAGCGGCGACGCTGAAGCAAATGGCACTGAGCCAAGGGCTCCTAGCCATAGAAAGGAGCTTAACATTGCCACGAGTAAAGGGAGAAAAGAGACCAAGAGATCTGTCTTGGCTCAGCTTGATGGGATGAAGCATTCATAATGCTCTGGATGAGCTTGACTTTATAGGTAACGATCTATGGGGTTCCGAGGACATGTTAACCTCGAATGCTTAAGACTGGCAAGCGGCCTGATGCAATGTGCAGACACAGCATAGCGCGGCTCGGGCGCAATTAGTCAAATGGAAGCATCCAGCTGGAAGATGAAGTCAGGCAAGCCGATCCAGATCGACTTTCCGGATTCCTGTGGTGGAAAGTAGACGGCATTGAACAGGAATCAAGTGCCGCTCACCTCAGTCTAGGATCGACCAGTGTCGCAGATAATTGACCAAGCATAACCTTGTTTTGATGGATGATCATGCTTGTTTGTATCGGCCAGGTTAGATGAACCTGCAATGCGGTCACACCGGATCCACTCTATACAGAGAGAGCATGGTCATGGTGGAGCGCGGGCCGAAGATTGACCCTACCATGGTACCTTGTGGTCTAAACCGGGTATTGAGCTATGCTGTGCGTGAGCTTGATTTGCGAGCACTCGTCGGTAGTTGTTGTTCGGATGTGTTATAGACCGAATCAGCTCACAAAATGTGGAGTTGTGAGTTTTTTGACGTCACAGAGACCTGACCTGTTGAGGTCAGAGCAGGTAACAGCGCCAGAGGTGCTTTCATGAAGATATGAGAATTCAGACGAAAACAAAAAAATTAGTTCGAATCCTAGATCAGACCAGGGTTCCTTGATGCTTGATTGAGACAAGCACAAGCCACATTTATGGCTTGCATTAATCGGATCGGAAATCATCACCTCCGAGTTGATTTCTAATGATCTGCATGTTCCCACTACTGGGGTGAGTCTGAGACCATGAGCTTCGAGCATTTCGCGTGAATCGGTGCCATGTGTGTTTCTGCTTTGAATTTTGTCGATTTCAACGTTAACAGGACTCTGTTTCTCATAGGGGTTTTCGGGTTGCCCTGATACCTGTCGGCCTGAAGACTGGGTAAATCCCGGGGAAAGCCTTTAACATTGAGCATTTAATCGGATTTCCTTGAGGGCAAAAATTCCATGAAATTTCTCCACATTTTATGCGCGAACCGCGCGAACCTGAGAAATCTGGCCTTACTTTCTTCTTGCCGTGGACATTGGACATGGCTATTCGCGTGGGCTATGAGAGCGCGACGGTATCACGTGGGTTGCGCGAAGGTGAATTCCTATACGAATGCAGTCTGCCTTGCAATATGCAGATTTTAGTCAAGCCTTCAAGTTCCAACCGGTGAAAAGCCCAGACAAGGTTCTTTTATCTCCTGTACAGCGGCGACAACCCAAACATTTGAATGCCTGATATCCCTGAGCTACTGGTTTGGGGTCGTCACAACAACAATGATCCAGTAACAGTCTCAATTGGAGGCTATTTTTGGCACCGCTATGAATACTGTCATATTTTGGAGTGTCGATTCAAATGACAATGCACTCCCAGATTCATAAAGTTGTGGCGACAGACACTGAGAATCGTCATGACTCATGAATTATGCAAAATGTTGCGTCAGAAGACCCTTTCAAGCCACATGGAGATCACTTGGCACGCCTATCACAGCATCGTAACATCCAGGCAAGTCAATGATTATTGGTGCAGATGTGTCCACGTATCAGTGTGCATTCTGTCCGGCTTCGAGGAGGGGCCGGCGGCATTGCCTGCCTCGGTCCGCTTTACCGTTCGCTATGATCATCTGGAACAGAGACTATGCCAGATAAACTCGTGACTTGGAAAGATATGAGGGTTGTTTGGTATTTAGCAGCCTCGTAAGTGCTTGAGCCAACATCTTTCGGATTACTACTACCTTTCTCAATCAAGTCACATCCTCAACCCACCACGAAAATGTCTTCCACAGCAGTCGAGACCATAACACAAACCAATAACACTGTTACTGCAAGAGGCCGATATGGTCCATATCACTCGCCCGTCCTAGAGGCAGACGCCATACGCACAATTGTTGCCGAACAGTGTGCGATGAACCCGGGCAAAGCGGCCGTGCTGCTCCAGATCGCAGCCAAAGGAGTCGGCAAGGGCGTTTCCGATCACAGCAGCTTCACCAAGAGACCTGTTGAGCGAGCCCGACGAAGTCTTGTTTACATCTACGGCATGTCATTTGGCACACCTGAGGAGCGGAAGAAGATCACCGACATGACACATCGTGCCCACCTACGCGTCAAGGGCTCCGACTACGACGCCAACGACGTTGATCTCCAGTTATGGGTTGCTGCAACAATCTACTGGTCCATGGTATACGGCTACGAAGAGATATACGGGCCTCTTGAGGAAGACTTTGCCGATAAGGTCTACGCAGAGTTCTCCGTAATGGCCACAGGGCTCCGCGTCCCGCCCGATATGTGGCCCAAGAACCGTAAGGAGTTCCAAATCTACTGGGACCAAGCCGTCGACGATCTGGAGATCACAGATGAGGCCAGAGCCGTAGCGAAAGATGTCATGTATCCTGGCGTAAACATGCCATGGGGTCTTTGGATGCTTGCCAAACTCCTGGGGCCGTCGCAGCGGATCGCGACAATCGAGTACCTGCCTGAGCGAGTCAGGAATGAGCTGGGATACCCTTCTACCTTGTATACTCGCAGCATGTTCTGGTTGAAATCATCAATCGATAAAGCCCTCTATCCGTGGTTGCCCGAATTTGTTCGTCATGGGGCGAAAAACTACTATATGGCTGATTTCCGTAGCAGGTTGGCCCAACGAAGGCAACTGTGATCTTCTCGGATGGCGCATGTTAATTGATTGGATGGATACCTTCAAGTTCTGAGGAATATAAGACTGTGAAACTTCTGTTTATAATTAATCGCGACGAATGTCCCGAGGTCCTCACCTGATTACCTGGATGTATTCATGAGTTATGTTCAGTTTGAAGCGCTAGAGTTCATTTTGGATTTAATACCGCTAGCACTCGTTGCCTACGTACTATCTGTGCCTACCCATACAATGCGCATGAAATTATAAAGTAGGAAATCTCATTCATCAAAGTTAAGACTATTCGAAGTCTGTATCTGTAAAGACAGGAAAAAAATATTAATCTGGCTAAGTCCAGGTGATCCTTGTGTCTTGAACGAACCCACACTTCTGTATCCGAAAAAAAGACGACATCCCTGAAACCTTTCGTGAACCGTCGAATCTTTTTTTTCTTTTTGGTTTTCTTTCTTTTTTGAAAGTTTCCCTTTTGACCTTTTTTTCGTTATCAAATTTCCCATTTCAACTTTTTTTAGATGTGAAATTTTCTTCTTGGCCCTTTTTTCTATTAGCATGTCTCACGCAAGCCATAGTCAAATTTGCCACGGTACGTTTGAATTGCTGAAGTCAAAGTTGCCGTTGAAAATGGCACAAACAGGCCAATTTGACAACGAAGGCGTACAGCTCAATTTGCTGCAAAAGCTCTATCCAGGAGTGGACATCGGCCCGGTACTGGGTGTATGTCCACTGGAAGAGAATGCAACAGAAGCATCCGTGATGGGAGGGGTGGTGGAGCGGGGTCGGAGAGAGACAGAACAGTATTCTTCGGTAAAAGTAGGTTGTTCGGGACAAGAAGATTGCCCTGCAGAAGCAGGCTCTCCGGTAGAAGGGCCATGCCCAGCAGGCGGTTCAAGGTCCTCTGGAGTCAACCGATACACAGATTGACCAATGTCACCATCAATCTTCCACCGCCTACCGACCTGGCTCTTGTGCCACATCCAGGGGGTTAGGCTCCCCTCAAACCAGTCCTCGGAGATGGCCATCAAGGTCCACACGTTCAAAGGAAAACGAGTCTGACGAATAACGTTCGTATGGTTGTCCACATACATTAGGAGGGCATTGCCAGTGTCGAAGGCCGCCTTATCCAGAAGAATGATGGGATGATAGGCACAGGCACGTTGGATTCGAGCAGCACAAGACTCAATCAAGTATTGTGAGTTTTCCATCCAAAGTCGAGGGTTTTCTTTCTTGTTGTAGGCAATGTCCTCCTTGAATTGCTCTTCCACGTTCATGTACCAGGGAGGAATACCCTTCCAGCGGAAAGTATTCAATGGCGATTTTTCAGGCATGAGCTCCGGGCCCGCAATCTCTGGCAGTTGGGCGTAGATCGTACGCCAGTAGGTAGGATAATCAGACTGAGGAAATTTGAAGAGATCTTCGCCTTCGATAAGATTGCAATCACCTTCCTCGTTCAACTCATCGTACGCGGCGAGCCACTCCCGCATCTTCTCATCATGGACTCTGTTACCCGGCTCGTACCAAGCACGGAGCAGGTAAGGAAAACAGTTTTGTCGTTGCCAGATGTGATTAGCCAGCTTTCGAACATCATCTGAGCGCCAATCACGTAGAATGTGGTTGACCTCGTCTTGAGTTGCGAGGCGGAAATTGGGGTCTTTCTTGTCGTAGTACTCTTTGGGAATCTCTTCGAGCAGGATGAATTCCTGGATCAGACGAAGTCGCTGCTCTGCGACTGGCTCAGTTGAGTCGTAGTTCCAACTTTTCTGTTGCAGAATTAGTGGCTTTGGTCCTATGTGAGCAATTCAGGATGAGGTAAACTGACAATCATGTATGCCTCCACGGGAAGGGCGCCCCATCCGGGGACTTCTTCTCCGACTCGGCGAACCCGGGCCATGTTTGGATGATATTGAAGATACTTTGGCTGAAGCGCGGCGAAGTGGGATGCGGTGGGGTAGATTGGAGGCCGCATTCTCGAGCGAGCCCAGAGGGCTGGGGGTTAAAACTTGAAGATTAAACGAAGAAGGTAAGACCTTGGTTGAAGAAGAGAAATTATTCGCAGTCAAGAACGGTTCGAGAGGCAGGAAGAAGAATGGAAGAGAAGAAGAGGAATGGGAGGAAGAATGGAAAAGAAGAAGAGGGATGGGAAGAAGAAGAGATTTCAAAAGAGAAAAGAATTGGAGGGGTAAAAAGAAGAAGAGGGAGTGAGAGATGAAAAGTTGGTCTCGCCATATCCTAAGCGCACCGCATTTTGGTTTTGTTCAAGTTGGCGAAACCAAAATCCCATCTCTCACTTCAGCACGACCGATGCAAAAAAGCCAAAATGTTCAAACCAAATCATTTCCCTGCTAAGCTGCTTCCTGTTAATGGCTAAAAAAATCATAATTCCTCTTATCTAATATCTCACTGTTCGAATTTTCCCAGTACACATTAAGGATGCTACTCGAACCACCCATCTAAAACGACCCCCTCCTAACCTAATTCAGTAGTATTTTTTAGATAGAGGTACTCAAAATTTGAAGTTGACCTTACCTATAAGTAAATAGAAAAATATTTAACAGTTTGTTCAAAAGAATGGTTAGAAAGAGGGTTAGAAAGACAGTTTGAAAACCACCTAACCAACTATTTTGGCGCTGACCCTTTTGAGGTTTTGATAGAGAGATCACCTGATCTTTGGTCGCGGCGACTGATGAAAAATGGTCGTCTTTCGAGGCGATTTGTCCAAAATCCTGCTAGCCCAAAGCAAAAACGCGTCTCCTATCACTTTTCCCGACGCGGTCTGGGAGCGTTCCATGAGTGGCATACGGATCGCGACTGTTCCGTCCCGACCTTCTGGATGCGTTCAACAATGCCTCCAAAACTTGATGCCTACCACTTTCTGCCTATTTCTGTCAACATTGAACTGATGTGTGTTAGACTTGATGTATGTAGCATCAATCCTGAATATCTTCAATATTATCTAGAAGTTCAAGTTACTATAAACTTCTGATACTATATCAACATTTGAAAGACTATGAGTATAGTAAAGTACGCTTTCTCGATAGAAACGCAATGGACAAAGGCCTGGCTAATAGGATTGATAAATACCTAGATCGGAAGCGTGTCCAACTACCTAGGTAGTTAACTTGAAGGTACCTGGGAGAGAGTGACTGAAATACCTACACCCTTGAATGAACAATCCGAAAAAAACTCATTGACCTCTGAGCAGTTGATAGCAACTACCTTGATACTCGAGGAGCTTGTTCACCATAACATTGCCCAGCCCAATATTAAGAAAGAAGAAAGGAAAGAGAGAAATGAGGAAGAACCAATGGCAAGGTCTCAGCACATGGGAGGGGACCGGAATTAACCAAGCAAGCCTTGCTCTGAAAACTGTGACATTTCATTCCAGGCTCAACACATGCATTTTTCAGTCAGACACATGTGCAGGCAGAGTGCACTCTGAGTACCCGATAGTACCTCTGGCTTCTCATGATGGGCTTGGATGTTGAAGAAGCAGCCATTGGAGTCGTATCGGTCCCTTTGACTTCATACGACACACATGGATGGGATAGTTACGTATACCCTGTTGCATATGCCATCATCGTCGGGACAAGCGAATGTTGAAGGATCAGCACAAAGATTCTCGCCAAATGTCGAAGCTGCCAGAACCTGCTTTGGTGTCAATCGCACTCCCTGGCTCCGGCAAAAACGGAACTTGACTGATTCCGACGCGATATTGGGCTGGAACTCATTGGGTCAGTTGGGGACTCGCCAACTATCCAACATTTTTGTTTGAAATCAATGACACCACCAAGGTGGGCTTAGCCACGCGAGAATAGCCAGACTCACTACCATTTCCTCCAATGAGATACCTGATATCCTGGTACACATCAATGAGACCGGTCATCGGGTCCTCTTGCGCAAGATGTCGGGCGCTTTGAAATGTTGAGAAACCCCACTCAGCATGCCAGTGGAGCAAAGATGAAACGCGTTCTGTGTCATGGTGGTGCGCATTATGGCCATAGCTTTCTCCCCAAGAGTCCGATCCATGTGGTGGATCGACGATGGATATAGCTCTGGTGGGCCCAATATTTGAAGAGATGAAACGACTATTCGGGTCGGGCAACATGATCGAAACGCCCCCAATTCGGCAATAAGTTGTCAGTACAGATGCAAATATTCGAAGTGGCGACAATTCATTGGACATGTACCTACAAAGCTGGCCCACTGCCCTTCGTCGGAGTAGACGAGCTGTTCCGTGAAGACTACACTGCCCATGTGGCTTTGGAGTCCAATAAGGGAATAATCGGCCGGGTCACCGACGAGCTCGCTTATACAGGTTTCAAGTGCGACGCTGACGTTTGAAGGGTTCAGTTGACGTTTAAATCGTATTAGTTTTAAATAGATCAGGCCTGGACATGCACATGTGTGCGTTAGGCCGATATCTATAGACACACTTTGCATCTGCATGTGGTAGACAAGTATCTATGGAGCCTGAGAGATTCAAATCTCGGCGTCCAGTTTTATGCCCTGCATGCGAAACTTTTTCAATAGGTAACAATTCACAGCAAATGTATGCGCCGGGCGCAATTACTTTGAATAAAAGAAATAAGATCATCTAGTATGAATTTGCGAGGTGGTCCATTTTACGCCCATCCAAAGATAGCCTCCCCCGCTAGTGGGGCTGAGTGGCGATTTTCTCGCTTTCCGAAAATAGGTTGATACGAAAGCCAAAGTGGGTGCGATCTGCCATCACGATAGCCACGCGGGGAGTTTCAGGGGCTTGATCTGGATGATGGTTCGTTTCAGAATGGTCGCATCGCTCGCGAAATGAACTTGAAGTTGATTTCGTCGACAATTGTATAGTATAAGGTTTAGATAGATCGTTGATCCCCACATTTTCCTTCTTGCATTTTAATTGGTTGAAAGCAGGTGCCAAATGCAAGTGTTCCCTTTCGGCCCCGGGGGTCCAACCAATCATTGTTTCCCCTTCTTACTCCGGTCCCTTGCCGGCCCTAATTTTTTACCATCTCATCCAGTCCTTACCCGTTACGATGAGTACACAGTAGCCATGTGTCTTTTCATCGCGTGGCATGGACCAAGCCTTGGTTCGTGCACTCGAAGGAGGTGGTCCGTGATATGGATCCTTGCATAGTAGACACCCCGACTTTGTCGATCTCCGTTGGCTCCTGCGCCCAGCACTGATTGCAGGACATAGATAAATATGAATTGCTTCGCACTGGTCAGTCACAATTCTTCAAGTTGCAGCTGTCAAGAAAAACTTAAAACTTACAGACTTCCCGACTTTCAAACCTCATCTCCAGACCATTCAGCCCAGACTGAACGGTGAATCGAATCTTTGTCGTTTTCTCTGCGAAAGAACATCTGAAGCTATGGTGAGACAGCAGCCAGGTCTAGCCTGTGAAGAGTGCCGTCGGCGGAAAGCACGATGTGATCGTGTTCGTCCGCAATGTGGCATCTGTGCTGATTCAGGCCGTCAATGTGTCTTCGTGGATAAGAGGTCACCTCGAGGTCCCAAGAAGGGTCAACTGAAAGAGCTGAGATCTCGCGTGGGTAAGTTGCCTGTCAACAATGACAATTGAATTAGTTGATGCTGATGAACTTGTACAGCAGAGATTGAGAAGCAGTTGGTCAACCAAAGCCGCTCCACTAGTGCCGAGGCTGACCAGAAGGTGCTTGATTCCGTTGAAATGAGTCCAAGAGGGACGCCAAATGACATCCCAGCCTACGTTTCAACAGGGGCAGACGTTCCTTCGAGTGCAGGCTCCTCCGTCTCTGGTGACCACCTTGATCATATTGATGGGGTTATGTCCGCCGGTTATGCATCTCAAGCTTGGTCTCATGACGTGAGCTTCGCATCCAGCCCAAACAACCCGTATACTGCTCGTCCAGGCTCCTCGCCGGCTCAATCAGTCTCTGATCGCCGGACAAACTCCTATCAAGGGCTGCAAATATCAGACCTTATTCTCAATGAATTGTACGAAAACTTCCCCGTCGCTCCAGGGCTGTATCAAGATGAAGAATGAATGGCTAACTTTGTGTTGCTGAATAGAGATCAAATGTACTTTGAGCGCGTGAATCCTATTATTCCTATGATTCACCAAGACCGATATTTTACATGGGCATCCATACATGATGACCACATTTCTCCTGCACGTGTTTGTCTACGTTCGGCCATGCGAGCGCTCTCCGCTGCCATGTCCGCCGAGTTCGGGGAAATTGCCGATGTTCTCTACGCCCGAACTCGCCACATGCTCGAAATCCAGAATGTGCAGGGTTCAACTGGAGTGCCATGGATGACACGACCCAGGAGTCCTCGCAACTGGATAGATTATGAGCTTGTTCAAGCGTGGCTTCTAGTGTCTCACTATGAGTTTTTAAGGAGGTTCGAGCAGGAGGCTCTCCTCACAGCTGGACACGCTTTCACCCTTCTCCAACTCTCCGGCATATTCAATGTTGATATGCAGCAAACCCTGGTATCCTCACCAGGTGAATCTTCAGTCGGTTCATCTACGAACCAAGCCTTTCACAATGGAAACTGGGTGCAGGTTGAAGAAATGCGTCGAACCATATGGACGGCATTTGTCCTCGACCGACTATCTAGCATGCTTAATCATCGACCACCCATGCTTGATGAGAAAGCTGTAAGTTGAGATGAAATTCCGGTGATAGCATAGACTGTGTTCCTAATTCGATTTTCCAGATCTTTGCCCGACTTCCAATGCCCGAATCGGCTTTCCAAGTTGGCCAGCAGCCAGTGGTCATGGACTTTCTTTCTGAAGTCATGACCAATATCGATGATTATGCGATTCTCCCCTCTTTCTCTCAATGCGTGGTACTTGCAAGCCTCTTCGGGCGCTGCATAGCCCATCGCCGCCTTTCGCAATCCGTCTCCCCTCCAGGCTCCAAACAAGAATCTGAGGAATTCTGGACTCGGCACCAATGGTTAGCCGCAGCTGTTGGAGCCGCCACTAAGCCACAGCCCCAGGATCAAATGGCACATAATCTTGAGGGCCAAAGGCTATCTAACGATACCATGACCTTTTTCATTCGCATTCTGGCCCACAGTACGTGCGTCTTGCTAAGCGAGACCGCAGAAGAACGGCCGTGGCAAACACTTGACGACCAGATGATTTCTTTGACATATAAGCAGACCGCATATCAGGCTGCAAACGAGGTGACCTCTCTTATTCAGACTCTACCTCGAACCGCTTTCAACAAGATGCATATGTTCCTCCCAAGCGCCATATGCATCGTTGCAAGGTTTCTCAGTGCCCCGACGACTCAGCTTGTCTGCTCCGAGGGACAGGGACAGGAGCGCGTTCAAAGCTTGCTCCTCGCTCTGAGACTTCTCGGTGGCACTAGCAATATGGCACGGGATATTTTGACTAAGCTTGAAGCGGAGGTTGTGTTGACTATGCCTGCCTCAATGCAGTTGGCAGGCTCGACTATTTAAATTCAAATTATACCCAGAATTAGGCGAGAGTGATACTCCTGCTGGTACAGGAGTTGATACGGATCCCATGTCAACTTAGCGTCATTTTTATTTTCTTTCAGCATGTTCTTTCACAATCTGCATTATTTTAGTCTTTTTTTTGTATAAGAATATGATACCAGTTTAAACACGTGCATTTGAAACATCCACTTTTTTATCTACCTACATGTGCGAAATAGTACCTAGCACTTGAGATAGTCCACCTGGGCATGAGCCAACATTTTCAATCAACTGCTTCCAAGGTTAAACTGGGCGGCATTTCATACTAGTAATTGCTGAACATTCAATTGATGTTGCACATGGATGTGAATGGCACATGCCACTGTATGTCAGTACGTGCCCAGGTGTTGTAACCTCGACCTCAGGAGTACCTACTTGACCTAGAATACCTAGGTAATAAATACTACTTGGGTAGGCTCAGATTTCAAAGGTGAAATAATTCTTAGTTTGTTTTCTTTTCTTTTTGTATTTCTAAGAAACTATGGAAACAGAGTGCAGTTGAACTAGAGTACAAGCGATCAATCTTCCTTTCAAATGTCATAACATTCCAAGGTTCCGTGTGCTGACCAAGTCCCGGGGCCAATGCTGGATTCTTAATGACCAAAATTGTGATGCAGAACGAATGCAAAAATCTGAATGCAATCTTTCTTGCTATGTTTATCTTGCGCGCTGTGTAGACCCGTCGCTGGTAGTGTCCGCCGAGGAATCTATCTGGCGGGCTGCAAAGATGTCCGCGGGACTGGGACTCATGCAGAAAAGACTGGTGAGCCTTTTTGCCGAGCCTGGTCAACCCCAAGGGACCTGTTGTGAAGGAAGCAAAAGGGAAAATCCAAATCAAAAGCCAAATCAAAAATCAAACAGCAAAGTATCACTTCCAGAAGCACAGAAAGCAAAGAAAGAACTCGTTGAATCTGGATTGAAAAAAAGATCGCAGACCGGTGGCGTTGAAAAGGATATGTGCTCAAAATTCCCAGTCCTCTTCGACGGACTTGATGGCCCATTCAAACTTTTCACGCAGCGCCTTAGAGAAAAACTTCTCAATGGGCACGTTGAACTTCTTGCTGAACACAACGGTGAGACGGGGATCAATGTAGTTCTAAAGATGTCAGTGTGTGTCAGAATAGATAGGTGTCCGGAAACTTACAATCTTTGAAGTTCCGAGCGCAACCTCCTTGTTGTCCTCCTTATCCTGAGCCTGGACGGACATCGTCTCAACACGTTGGTCAAGCTTCAGAATAGCCCCTTCAATCTTCTCGACAGTTGGGCCTCTGCCTTCAGCTTCAACCTTGCCGGACTTGTTCTCCTTGTTGAACTTCTTTTCCATCTCTTTCACTACCTCAAGTCGCTCTTCCAGCTCAGACGCCTTCATTTCCTTCTCACCATCGGCGACGCGCTTTTCATTGTCCTTCTCAAACTTCTTCTTGATCTTCTGGGTCTGCTCCTCGATCAAAAACTTCTGGTGGTCCTTCACCCACTCCATGTCGAGATCTTCGTCCCGCTCAAAGAAAGCAGCGCCCCTCTTCTTCTTGAGAGTGGGTTCTAGATCAAGCATCTGCTGCTTGAGTCTCCATTTCTGGTAGCGCAGTCCCTTGATCTGCAAATAAAATGTGTGATTAGTTTCATTCCATGCCACCTTGTTGGATTGTAGATGAGACCTACCCGTTCACCCATCTTCTCCATTTGACCGGCGTGACCAGCAGTGACCGTTCGCTTGTGGTTACATAGGATAGCAACCCTGCGATTGGCATCGTTGTAGGCCTTGACCTTCTCAGGAATTGTGCCTGTGGCCTTCATCTCTTTGAGCAGGGTGCTCATGGTGAAAGAGGCATTGTAAGTACGGAATACTTTGGCTGTAAGACCAGTCATGTAGTTCTGAAGATGCTTGTTGAGTGCTGAGGTCTAAGTATATGTTAGCGAAAAGAGACTTGGTTCAATGGGGCAGGTAATCTTTCATACAGTCAACCGATCAAAAATCTCGTCACCATTCTTCTTTGGTGCCTTTTTGAAGATCTTCAGGTTCTTAAAGACTTGGGCGTCGACCTGTACCTCGTCGTAGAATCGAATACTGTCTTTACCCAAGAAATCGAAGACAACAGTGTTTGGTGGTTTCAAGCTGATATTCTCATACTTGAGCGAGCAACAACCGACAGTCTCGGCTTCGTCCTCGCCCTTCTCGTTTCCAGCACGTAGCGCAAACTGATCAATAAGATAAACAGCTGTAGCCTTCTGGCGCTCTACCATCATATCGTGCTTCAACGCTTTTTGGTAGTCTTTGCGAATCTTGTCAATGTACTTCTTGAGCTCACGGGCTTTTTCGAATTTCTTGTAGTCGCTTTGACCCTTGACGTCGGAGTTGGCAGCCAGCATGACATATTTGTAGTTTCCGTTGATGTTTTCTTGCCACATGGCCAACCAGGTACCCTCTTGATCATGCTTGACCTCCTTCCAGTTATGACCAGCCGGAGGAGGCGGGACCGTAGCTTCTTTGCCGATGTTGATGGTGATTTGCTCCGGCTGTACACGAGTTTTGACACGGCCAGTCTTGGGATGCTCGCCGCGTCCACGGAAGAGCGAAGGAGGTTCAACACGGAAGTTGCCGACTTTTTGTTTGCGGCCATCCCACGTGCAAAACTGGTAGATAGCTTCTTGCGCATCCTTCTCAGCCTTGAGTTGCTTTTTCTCAGCAGCAGGAAGATTTCTTTTCTCCTCACGCTGGGCATCGTAAAACTCAAAAATGGGCTTGAAGTCACATTTTGTGAACTCCTTGATATCCACCTTGTTTCCCTGAGCATCCTTGGCCCCGCCAGTCTTTTTAAGGATATCCTTGAAGTCTGCAAAAAAGTTTTTCTGGAAGACAGGATTCTCCACGTTGTGAGTAGAATTGAGCATGCCTCCAAAAAATCCAGCAACTTCTTCGGCTTCTGGGTGTAGGGTTACCGGTACTCCATTGTACTTCAACTTGACGTTTTTCGGCAGAGGCTCATATGGCGGCGGGAAAACAACACCGTTATGTTCCAAGGTGGTCCACTTCTTGGTTCCATCGCCCTTTGTCGGATCTTCCCACCACTTGTACTCCTCCTCCTCGTCCTCATCCTTGACATCGGCATCCTCGCTTTCGGCCTTGACCTTGGCTTTCCCCTTCTTTGGGGTAGCCGATTCAGCCTTGACCTTCTTGAGAGAAGCCTTGTCATCAGAAGGTTCCTTTTTCACGCCATTTGTCTGCTTCTTGGTGGCTGCCGCAGGCTTGGTCTCCTTCTTTGGAGCAGGCTTGCGCGCAGTACGGGCATCTTTGCTAGCCTTTTGCTCAATTCTCTTCTTCTGTGCCGATAGCTTTCTCTCGATAGGCACATCAGAGTCGGATTCCTCGCCGATAGCTGTTTCCGATGCCTTGGGTAGTTTCCTCCCATTCAAGGCCAGGGGGACATCGTCGTCGGTTTCGGGGTCTTCGTGCTTCACGGATGTTCGTCTGCGTTTACTCTGTCCAGTGGTCAGTCGCTGAAACCAAAAGCGACAGCAATGTCGCATAATGTAAGTCATGCTCATGAGAGCAGATTATGGCGTACCAAGGGCTCGTCATCTTCATCGCTGCTCACTGGCTCGGCATATGACTTCTTGTCAATGCTAGCTCGGGACTTGCGCTTACTAGCAGCGTGGGGCTCGTCCGCATCCTCCATAACCACGTCCTTGTCCTGGACGGGACCAAATCGAACCGAGATACCGGGGTTAAGATCGCCGTTTGTTGCAGGGGATTTCGTTTTGGCTAAAGGCGCGAATGATCGCATATCAGGTAAGCATGAGATCAAGTCAGGTGGAGAAGAATAGCGAAAGAAGCAATACGGGCAGATGTAAACAAAGAAAGATGGCTCGCAGTGAAGATAGGGCAAGGAGAGAAACATCCGATAGGGGTATTAAAAGTCTTCGACCGAGAAAATAAGAGCCGAGGGAGTAGTACATTGAACCGAATCACCCGGGGCAAGCTTACCATTTGCGCGGCCATTCGCGCGTGCCAGAGGCACGTCGTCTTCCGAGGAACTCATGGCAGGCTGGAACACCGGTAGCGAGAAACGGGGGAAGGAATGAAAGAAACGAGGGATGATCAAGGGTGGGTGTCCTCGTGCGCGGAGTCGGGCCAAACGAGCCGCTTGATAGAAGGAACTCAGAGGAATCCTGGCCAATGAACAGAGCAAAAGTGAGAAATCAGAAGAGATGATGCATCAATGACGCGGAACGAGATGTGTTCCGAGGGGGGTGGGGTGAGAGATAGGAGGAAAAGAAGATTGGGGCTAAAGGAAAAGAGGAAAGACTCTCGACGAGTGAAGGTAAGTTTGGGGGAATGGAGGGAATGGAATGGAAAACGAGTTACCTCATGCTGCCTGAGGCCTAAAACCTAGCTGCGATCTAACCAGAGTGAGTCAATTACGTAAGTCGACACCCGGGTTTTCAGGCGAAAGGGCAGAAATATGAATGTGACGAGAAATCTTCAACTCATAAACTCACGATAAGTGAAAGGCTCAAGTGCTCTGAGTACCAGATTTCCGGATTAACACCCGTGGATATGCGCATATACTTACCTAGGTACCTAGATATCAATGCCTCTTCAAGTTTAAGGCTCCATTCGACTGTTGTTTGCATCCGAATCAATCAATTGATGGAATTCCATGTGCATTTATGATTTACATAATTTTAAGCACTTGAGCGCTTCAAACTTCGACACCCGTCATACAATTTCTTTTGAACTATTCCGGATTTACCAGCTTCAGGGCTGTGGTGTCACCTTAGAGGCTAATATACTTATGCAGCTAAACATGTGAGCAAACAAGTAGATAAACAATGGTATAGTCCTTTGGTACTGTATGCGAAAGGGGTAGGCGGTAGGAAGGTAAACAAAGAACTTGGTGCCTATAAATCCAGGTATTAAGGCATCAAAGTGCGCCGGAAGCCGGAATGGCACGCCGTAGATACTTACCCAAAGTAGTTTAGCGCAAATGGGACGGCCAGGAGTTCAACTTCGCACTTCCCGACCATCGCAACAACCCAGCAACCAGCGAGGTCTTCTTGCATACGCCTGCTCTCCTTTTCCCTCTCCTCTCCCCACCTCGAGCTCCGTTCTCACCCCCCATATCCCCCTCGCAATGTTCTCCCGTGCTGTCCGTCCAGCCCTCCGGGCTGGCAGTGCTGCTGTTACCCGGTAAGTCTTCTTCCGATGCCCGCTCAGGTGGTCCGGTCCTTCACCTGCCGAATTCGACATCACCACTCGAAGACCACGTCTTTTCTCCTGCACCACAAACAAGAAAACAAACCTGGAACTCGACATTCACAATTAATGCTCGCCTATTCATTCATTGCTGACTCCATTCAAAGCACTGCCCCGCCCAATGCCGCCAACTTCGCGACTCTGCGTGAGATTGAGGGACGTCTCAAGTCCATCAAGAACATTCAGAAGATCACCAACACCATGAAGATTGTTGCTTCCACCCGTCTTACCCGCGCCCAGAAGGCCATGGGCGAGTCCCGCGCCTACGGTGAGACCTCCAACACTGTCTTCGAGCAGGCCGAGACCAAGCCCTTGGAGGACAAGAAGACTCTGTACGTCGTTGCTAGCTCCGACAAGGGTCTTTGCGGTGGTATCCACTCTGGTCTGAGCAAGGCCACCCGCCGTATGCTGGCCGAGAACCCCAATGCCGATATCGTTATCCTCGGTGAGAAGGCCAAGGCCCAGCTGTCGCGTTTCGCTCCCGAGAAGATCCAGCTCAGCTTCGCCAATGTCTGCAAGGACATTCCCACCTTCGCCGATGCCCAGGCTGTTGCCGACCAGATCGCTCTCCTGCCCACCGACTACGCTAGTATCAAGATTGTCTACAACAAGTTCCTCAACGCCCAGAGCTACGAGCCTTCCATTGTTGAGGCTTACTCCGAGGAGGCTATCACCCAGTCCGGTACGCTGCTATGCATTCCCGCTAAAATGTAATGTCCAAGTACTGATTCATTGTTTCTAGCCAACATCTCCGCCTTCGAGATTGACGACGAGGCTCTGGCTGGTCTCCGCGAGTATGCTCTTGCCAACAACCTCTTCTGGGCCATGGCTGAGGGCCACGCCTGCGAGATCTCTGTATGAACCCCTCTGAACAAAAGATCACGATTATTGTTTACCTTTGCTAATATGATATCAGGCTCGTCGCAACGCCATGGAGAACGCTTCCAGCAACGCTGGTGACATGATCAACCGGTATGTGTTTTTAGACACTGTTCTGCCTCGAAGATTTTTGTACTAACATTTTCCACAGATTCCAGATTCTGTACAACCGTCAGCGTCAAGCCGCCATTACCGGTGAGCTGGTCGAGATTATCACTGGTGCTACCGCCTCTGCCGACATGTAAAAGCCTTCATCGAAGCCTTTTCCAAGATACAGTCGCCTTGGGCGTAAACTTTGTTGATATTTAGATCGACTCTCCGTTTTCTGTAAAATCAGTGTCAATCCATTCTATTTCTTTTGTGCCCTTAGCATCTTGGGCCTCAATATATACGTACTTCCGCTTTTCCTTCCCTAGGTAACTTTCGTCGCATTGCTTGCTACTTTTAGTTCTTGCATCAGTATTAACACAAAGTTGGAAATTTACCCTAAAAGATTTCTGGCAAATTTTCCAGGTGTCCCAATCGTCCACAATCGTTATCACAGTGACCTTTTATCTTTGACTCGAATCTTGCCCCGGGGCCCTCATCAAGGTCATTCACTACTAGAACATTCACTTTCCTGCCTTCTCTCACTTGAGCAACCACCATTCTCCTTCGATCAGTTAATATTTTCTCACTTCTACAATCTATCGATTAATTGTCGCCCTTGTGTTTCGCGTCACGTCAGTCTTCCTCAACATTCACTTCTACTCGAATATTTGATCCTCGAATATTTGATGCTGTGATTTCAGCATCACCAACCCTCAACATCACATCCAATTTCCTCATACGCCACGCAATCAGTACCAGTTACCAGCCATGTCGTCTTCAAAAGTTACCCCCAACTATTATGCCGTGCTTGGAATTCCCATCGGCTCCACGGAACAGGTCATAAACACAGCTTATAAGAAGCTGATGTTGCTTCACCACCCCGATAAGGCTGGTGGAGATGAAGTTTCGATGAGTCGATTCCACGAGGTATGATAATCAGTTCTGGTCAGGGTGTTATGATTTTGTGACTGTGGACTCGCCCAGAATTCCTTCGGTGCTAATACTTTCATATTCATTCAGGTCCAGGAAGCAGCTGAGACACTTCGTGATCCCGAACGCCGCCATATCCACGATGAAGCATTAGCTTTGTACAGCAAGAGTAAGTCTCGCCTTAACATCCGACGCTACTCTGCCGCAGATGATCGCCGTAATTGGTTCCATGAGACTTCCTCCTGGTCGTCATCTAATCGCCAATACAATTTTGATGACCCCCATGATCGCTACGTTTTCACTTACGGAACTGGTGTTCACATGGATCCAGACTCTGAGACATCCCGCGCTG
Organism: Penicillium sclerotiorum; assembly: GCA_911649655.1. Taxonomy (NCBI): domain Eukaryota; kingdom Fungi; phylum Ascomycota; class Eurotiomycetes; order Eurotiales; family Aspergillaceae; genus Penicillium; species Penicillium sclerotiorum. The sequence goes on along the minus strand of CAJVRJ010000005.1, from coordinate 3,940,107 downwards.
AGATAGCCCGGCATGAGCATGACATGGAGGATTGGGAGTTGACACATATTGGAGTCTATCCCGAGATTGAAAGAAAGAAGCGGGAGTTCCGAAAGGCGGCAATGGAAGCTCGAGCTGCAAGAGATGAAGTCGAAATGCAACGCGCGGAAACATTGTATCCTGAGGGCGAGCCTCGATCCGATGAAGGAAGTCTGGGAGACGAAGAAATGACGATCGGAGAAGGGAGCTTCACGAAGGGAAAAGGTGCCTGCGAGGACTACTTTGAAGAGAAAAAGGATGCTTGGCACTATGATGTTAGCTTTGTCGAGCCGGATGCCAGCCCTGACTCGTTGGCTGGAGCCACCAGCACGCCAACCCAGCTCTTCCCTTCCCTAGAAGATGACTGTCTCGTTGATTTGAGCCACTTCGAAAAACCAGCTGAAGCAGATAATGAGGCTCAGATGACCGAGAACCAGCGCCGCACTGCGATCAATAATTGGAGCCTCCAAGTTGACGAAGCCGCTTGTCACAATATTTATGCCAGTGGAGCTTTCACCTTGAACGGAAGCACCGCCGTCCTGAGTGCCAACCGTGACTCGGACCCTCTTCAACCATTTCTCCAGTTCTTTTCCATGAAACTGGAAAGATACAACACTCGGTACACAGCCGGCGATATGTATGATGAGATGAAGGGCCTTCTGCTTGAGGTGTACGCTACTTGGCTTGAGAGCGGTCGGCTTTCTCTTGCGGATCCTCATTCATCCAAGCCAAAGGATGTCAATGGCGGATGCCTTCATTTGGGAGCCTGGAATCAAACTGCCGGTATTCCAGAGTGCCAAACCTGTCATTTGTGGATGCCCATCTTCATCTTGACTTGCCCTGATTGTGGTATCAAGGCATGCATCCGCTGCAAATTTTCTGGCACAAATTAAAATGTGTTATGCTCGCCACGACTCGGACTTTCTGTCATTTCGTCTCCTAAATTGCACGTCACTACGTTTTCTTCAAGTTCCAATTGATCCACTTCCTGCTTTGTTTGGATTGCTTCATTTTTGACTGGTACCCAGGCCACGTTTTACCTGACACCCTTGTACCTATTGTTTGGGCTGTTCCGCAGCCCGATATCGCTGCAAATCCTTTCTTTTCTTCAATGACGGAGAAAAGAAGCCAGGTGCGACATATCCATTCCCCCTTTGTTTCAAGTTCTTCATTTCATCAAGTTCGGGGTTGTGGATGGATCCCTACTAGCAGAAACCCAATTGTTCCCAGCGGTCTTGGAAATCCCCTTTACATCGTTACACATTCAAATTCGAGTCCAGCGCAGTATCCGGTCAAGTTCAAGAACTTGAATTCGTTCAAAATTAAAAGCCCCAAAGATTGAAACTTTGGCACTCGCAGACGTGCCTTGGGCTTGCTAGGTCACTTCTCAATTCAAATGTTTGCTTTTTGAAAAAATTTCTTTGAAAATGGTCATGATAACAGTATTCTAGCTAATCTCCGGGATCATATTGCAATGTCCTCCAGATGTCAAGTGCTTTACGTCAAAAAACTTGGCGAAGGCTTTTTCAATTGACAGGAGACAAGACTCCCTATGTCACAGTAGGTCGGGGAGACATTCTCATCCTACACATCCAGGGCTGGGCAGGAACTTGAATCTCATCTGGGCATCGCTTTCTTCACCGATCAAATCTATAAACTACTAACTCCCGGTTGCAGTTCTCACCTAACACATAATATTCGCAACCACTGATTTTGCCTCTGCCAGAAAAGTCCTGGTTATCCTTAGTGACCTGCGAGTCCATGGTCTGGATAGAAAGCCTTATTGGCTTTTCATTGCGAATGTTGCTCCGTATCTCTCCGAACATTTGAACGGTATCGAGATGCAAGCAGAAGCTGAGACCAGCCTTTGGGTCTGACACTTGTGCAATGATACCGTACCAGCAGTCAACGAATAAAGCCATGGCATTCAAAGGTGACGTCTGTAAGCTGCAGTTACCGCGGTAAGGAGATAGTATTAAGTTGCTTTCATGGCGCCAGTGAGGGCCATGTCCCTGAAGTGGGATGCTGGTTTGTATCGTCAGAGGGAGACCAAGAGGGTCCGTAAGAACCAGCTCAGTGTTGATGTTTTCTGTAATTATGATTGATTGGCCATCATCTGTGACTTCAAGTCGTTGAATACTTGGGCAGCCACGTTGTCGAACGCCAAAGAATTCGAGGTCCCGGAAGCCAAACCTAGCCACGATGGTTGGAGACTGGTCGACTTCTGGACCTGTCTGGCGAGAGGCAGGGTCAATGGAAGGTCGATAAGAAGACTCTTTTGATATGTCCCAGACAAAAAGGGACTCGATGGGTGCATCCTCATCCGCAGTATACAAACTGCGATTGGGCTGCCAGATGTAGATCACGTAGTACTTATCACTATGCGCTGAGAAGAATCGATCTCGTTCACTAAGCGGATGCCCTAAGAACATGATCTTCCATTCATTACGTGGAGCAATATTCCAGCCGGCATCAGCGCTTGGAGTCACGTCGAATGATGACGCGAAGTGGCGATGCACCCCATCGCTATCATTCAGCCAGTGAAAGGCTTTTGGCTCTGCCCATTCAACCACAAGCAATCGCTTCTGCAGCCGCACTCTACGAACAACTTTGCCGCGTGTGATGAACGGAACCATAAAATGTCGATCATTCCTCATATCCATGAGTACCAGACACTGATGATCGGCACTAGGGTATACAAGCAATCCATCCTCGTGAGTCCACAGCGACTCTGAGAACTGACGATCCACAAATTGCCTGGGATGGCTTGCGTGCGACTCCCAGGGCTGGACTTGGAACCACTCTCGATCTCCTGAACCACCGAAGTCGTCACACAGGCGGTACTTTTGTATAGAGCGGGGCACCCCACGTTCCAAATGGTGATATCGTGCGGTGACTTGATCGAAGAGACCACGGGCCGCCTCCTGCGATGAACCTAGGTCGCTATCGTGTAAATCCTGAACTTCTTGTGTCCAAGGGAAGTGTCTTTTCATCAATGAGATTAGGATGTCCGGGTTGCTGAAGGCTTCATTCCAAGGGCGTGAGACGCGACGACAACGGACCAGATCTCGTGGAGCCAAATAGCCTAGGATCAACCAGAAAATGTCCCGGGGTAAAAAGGCCAGATCATGGCCATTCTGAAATCCTGTACAAGGCTGTGTGGCCATAACTTGAGTGCGGCGAAAGGAACGAAAGGAACAAAGCCTAAGCTTCTCATTGGAGAAGCTTTTTTTCTCTCCGCATGCCAAGAGCTTCAGGACACCTTGCGTAAATTGTCTTTTCAACCAATCTGGCTTCTTTGGCTAGGTATTTAGCGAGGCTCTGCTGAGCTTGGAAACCGCTGCTCCATTTTTTATTTTGCTCACCCCACTCTTCCATCATCATGTTACCCCAGAGCTCTACCTTGTTGCTTGTTGCTTCGTTGCTGGCAGCTCTGCCTGTCAACGCGGATGGTATCTACACCAAAAAGTCGCCGGTTCTCCAACTGAACCAAAAGACATACGGATCGCTGATCGCGAACTCAAATCACACTTCGGTGAGCTTCTAGTCTCTTATCATCCCGGATGGACACTCGTCTAGGCCCGTGACAGGCTAACATTCCTCTAGATCGTCGAGTAGGTTCCCCAACTCCCCGCACCGTCTACAAACCCCGAATCCTCCCCAACGCTGACCCTTCCCCTTCTCAGATTTTATGCCCCTTGGTGCGGTCACTGTCAGAATTTGAAACCCGCCTACGAAAAAGCTGCCCAGAATTTGAACGGCCTGGCAAAGGTTGCCGCGATCAATTGCGATGAGGACGAAAACAAGCCCTTCTGCGGACAGATGGGCGTCCAAGGCTTCCCAACACTCAAGATCGTAACTCCTTCGAAAAAAGCCGGTCGTCCACGTGTCGAAGATTACCAAGGCCCACGTACCGCGAAAGGAATTGTCGATGCGGTGGTGGATCGCATCCCCAACCACGTCAAGAAAGCAACGGATAAGGATTTGGACAAGTGGCTGGGACAGAATGAGGAGCGCCCCAAAGCTATTCTCTTCACAGAGAAGGGATCAACTAGCGCGCTCATTCGCGCACTGGCAGTCGATTTCTTGGACGTGATTGACATTGCACAGGTGCGCAACAAAGAATCGGACGCCATAGAGAAGTTTGGCGTTGAGGAATTCCCGACATTGGTCGTTATCCCCAGTGATGGCTCGGAACACAAGGTGTACGAAGGTGAGCTGAAGAAGCAGCCTATCCTGGATTTCCTGAGTGAATTTGCCGAGCCCAACCCAGACGCCAATGGAAAGGCCGCCCCCGCAAACTCCAAGCCCAAGTCCAAGTCTAAGCCGGCCTCCAAGCCAGCTTCTGAGGAGAGTCCCGCGGACGATGATGTGCCGAAAGAGACCCCTGAAAGCAAGCTCGCTCAGGCACCTCCCGCACCTGCGATCCCTACTCTGGCTAGTGCTGAGACCCTTGAGGCTGCTTGTCTGGCCCCCAAGTCCAATACCTGTGTTCTTGCTCTCGTCCCCGAGTCAGATGATGCAGACTCCGAATCACCCTCCGCAGCTACAGATGCGCTCAACAGCCTCGCTGATATCGCACACAAGCACGCTTCGCGTGGTGTCCACCTATTCCCTGTCTACGCCATCCCTGATGTCAACACCGAGTCCCAGAAATTGCGTACTGCATTGGACCTCGATAGCCAAAACGTGGAAATCATTGCCATTAATGCCCGTCGAGGATGGTGGCGCCGATACAGCGGAGAGGGAGACTTTGGTGCCACTGCTGTCGAGGCATGGATCGATGCTATCCGCCTCGGAGAGGGCTCGAAAGGAAAGCTTCCAGAGGGCGTCGTTGGAGAAGCCGAACCTGAGGTTGAAACTCCTAAGGAAGAAGTCGAGCATGACGAGTTGTAAATGCTCAGTAATGGAGTAACCTTTGATCATCGCGTCTATCATATCCCTTGCAACTTTGGCATGCTTTTTACCTGTACTCTCGCCTCAAATGCAGCTTATTTTCAGAGTGTTTCTGTAAAATGTATCTAATGCCCATCATCACGGTCCGGTACTTGAGTGAATTCATCTCGCCCATTCCCTAGTTTTCGAAGCTTCGAGCTGTTACCTAAGTTGAGCATTTCCAACAACTTTACAACCCCCTTCCTGTATTACTAGTAGGCGTATGGTGATATTTCTCTATTATTTCCAAGTTCGATATTTCAAATTTGATACCAGGCAGGTGCTCGACTGCAGACCCATTCTCCCCCTTCAAATGCTTGGAGCTACTAAGGAGCACGCTCAGCTATGCACACGCTCAACTACTTGGGCTGACAGAGCAGACGTCCAGAATCTAGCATTGGAAGAGCTTTTCTGTACACGAACGAGACTTAAGACTCTGATTTGGTACCATTGTGTATCTACAAAAGGCAAATATCGAACATGTTTTGGTCAAAGAGTACAGGGGAAACATCCGCAGAAACACCGTCATTAATGCAAAGTAACGCCGCCAAGTATTCCGAGCTTGAGCTCTATTTTTTCCGACCTTCGGTACCCTTCTTGATCATCTTTTGCCTCTTAGCGTCAACTTCCTTGTCATAGATCTCACGAGCAGTCTCGCCCTTCTTGCGCTTCGATGACTTGGACTTGACGCTGACTGTCGAGGCACCACCGCCACGAATTTGCTTCTCAGCATCCTCCCAGGACGTGGAACCGTTATCAATTGCGTATCTGGAGACTAGAAATCAGTTATTGTTCATTCAGAACACCAGGAGGTAATGAGGTGAAATCGGGATTGCGGATTGCTTACTTGTCCAGAGGCAGAGCATCAATCAGAGCGCGCTGCTTCTCACGCATCTCGGCATTGACTTGTTGACCACCCTCGGCAAGCTCATCGTCGAGGGAGGTTTCAAGAGGCTTAAAGCGATCCTCAACAATAACGTCATCGTGAGCATCGCCAGAAGGTCCAGAGGTAGGAGCCTGGTCCGCAGGCAGAGTCTCAGCAATGGCACCCTCAACCAATCCACGGAAGTGAGTGGAGATCTTGCGGGTGATCTTGAGGAACATAGCGAGAAGCTGAGAGGAAGGCAAACTCAGTTCCTTCTCCAGGTCATCCAGGCTCTTGCGCTGCAATCCGATAGCCAGGAGAATCGACTGCTGCACACCAGACAAGCTCACCTTGCCAGCCAGACGATTGGCAAAGTAGTACTCGGCGATGAGAGGAATCATATCCAGAATGACATGGTAGTCCAGCAGGTTATTGGCATAGCTATCAAGTCGCTTCAAGTCGAAGGGGGAGAAAGCGGCATCGAGATCGGACTTCTTCAATGTACGTGGCACAATGCTCGAATCTAGCTTGGCACCGGCGTTGGCAGATTCGCAGATGCTAAGAGAAAGAACCGAGGGGAATTGGCGGAACTGATATGACAGAAGAGCGAGGAATCGGCGGTGGAAATCCCTGGAGAATGAACCCAACCAGCTGGCATCGTTTGAACCAGTGCTCAGAGTGCGAAGCATGACACAAGAGTGCTCGCCAGTAAGCTCATTGGGAGTCTGACGCAGGTAAACTGGGACGAAGGAACCGCGCTTCCAGAACTTGTGCAGCATGGGTGTAAGACCGTAGCTGACACCGACATAGTCGAGGGCATCGGGGCGTCGCTCAGTCAGCTTACCGAACAGAGGAGGCATGGTACGGATATCCCGAACGTGCACGTTGTCATCGAGGAGGCTAGAGTTGGCGAGCTCTTCATCGGTAACGCGAACCATCTCCTCTTGGGGAGCAATCGCGTCCTCGTCCAAGCTAGTGAACTTGCCCTCGTAGAAATCGACGAGCAGTTCCATGGCGCGCGAGCCGTAACCCATGCCAGAATACTCCGGGTTGGTGGCGATACGAACAATTCGGGCACCTGACAGACCGGCGAAGTCCTCATCTTGGAACTGCTGGCTGACCAGCCAGGGAATAAGATCACCGCCAGCGCGCTGGCCACGGCTGAGGCTGTTAAGAACACTCTGTCTGCTGATACGACCCTCAAGAGCAACTTGAATGACGCAAAGGGGCTCTGGAAGCTTGGTAGCCTCTTCATCGATCGGAGGAACGAGCACAAAAAGCTGGTGTGCAGGGGCGTCACTCATAAGCTGCAGATCATTGGGAGTGTTCTTGTAATGACTAGCAACGTAGAGTGCCATCATTTGCTGCAGGAACTTCTCTGAAACAGGGTGGAAGGAGAAAAGGGTATCCCGGTTGACCTGAAGAAGCTGGCACTTCGACGGGTGAGGGCAACCCTGGGTGTTCATGCGAGACTTCGGGAGAGTAGCATCCAAGCACAAGACCTTGTTCAGCCACTTCTCAACCGAATCTCCAGGGGCATAACGAATCGGCTCTGCAAGGGTGATCTCTCGCAAAGATCGACCGGTGATGTGCTTGTCAGCGCCCTTGGCGGCCTTTCCGGTGCTACGGTCTGCTACATCAGTATCGTCGACCTTGATGCCACCTCGAGCTTGTTCACGAAGTTGCTGGATGAGCTTCAGAGACAGAGAACGCCCAGTTCCTTCATAACCATTGATGGTGGATGCCATGAAGACCAGGTAGGGTCCCATTAATTTCCGCACCAAGGGCAATGGAATGGCAGCGGCCTCATCAATGACCAGAAGTTCGGCTTGTCCAAGGACATGGGCATCCTGCGGCTGGATGTATTGAATAGTCTGACGGTGGTTGCGGTGGATGTTGACTCTGACAATGGCCTTGTTGAAATCGGGGTTCGTCGACTGGAGGATGGTGTAATCGACGTGGTCAAGGTAACCAAGCGCATCGAAACCCTTGAAGATAAATTCGAATAGTGTCTTCAAATTCTCGGGGCTGGGAGAGGTAATGAAAATGTTGCTGTATCCATGGGCAATGGCCGAAGCAATTGCAACACCAAGAGCGGCAGATTTACCACGACCACGTCCGGCTGTCAAAGCCACGGTGCTCTTCAATGTTTTCTCAGCAATTGCATCAGCAAAGGTCAAAAGTGCCTTGGCTTGGTCCACGGTCTTTGCCAGATTAACAAGTGGGCCAATGGGCTTTGTATCGGCCAGGCTCTCCTTGATCTCCTTCAGCTCCTTCTTTGTACCGGAGGTCGAGTCGTCGACAGATTCGGGAGGAGGGAGCGGCTTCACACTTTTACCACCAGAGATAGGCAGCACATTCAACTCATCATCCACAACCAAGCATGAGTCACAGCTACCCAAAGACAAGATGAAACGCTCGTTGAATCGAGCAACAACATCATCGTGTGCCTCGGTCCGGTATCGTGAATGAATATCCATGGACATGGTGTACAACTGCTTCAGACTGCTCATACTCTTGAGCAGCAACAGAACCATACCACCACCCTCCACTGTCTCCACCGTGCGCGCCAAAAGGTTCGGGGTCATCGCTTCAAAGTCCTGCAAGATCAAGGTGCCGTATGTGTTTCCCAGAATTTTCTCCGTTTCCTTGTAGTAGACATAACGAATCTGATTGAGGGTGATGAACAGCTCGAAGGGATCCTCCTGATTCGGTTCGCGGATTCCATGCTTGACTTCCTTCTTGATCTTGGCCTCGCGCTTCTTTCGGTGACTAGTAAAGCCCAGCAGATCCTTCTTGTAAGCCCAGAGTACCGACTTGTTCTGTTTCACATCCACGCTGGACATGATGTAGTGCAGATGAACAATAACATCTTTAGCACGGTCTCCGACAATGACGAAGAAGCTACGCTTCTTTTCCTGGACGCCATTTCGAATGAGGGCGGGGATTCGCGAATCAATCGCCTTGCGCGGCATTGTGAAGGTGCGGAGCTCGCCGCAAAGGAATTCGTAGGTGTTTTGCTCGTAATGGGATTTTTCACAGGGAATATGCAGACACTTGTCGGAGTTGATAAAAAAAATCAACTCGATTCCCTCCGTGAAATTAAAATAATAGGCCGGTGATCAAAGACCTGAAATCCCTCCAGTCGCCAATAACCCAATTTGGGACAGAAAAAAAATCATATTGCACTTCTACACCGCCTGCCCAGGATATTTCTGACGCTCCTTACCGCCTAAGAGCTTGTTCGGTCTTGGCACGGAATCACATGACCTTGGCCGATACGGGTCACATGATCTAGGATGCTTGCGGAACTTGAAGGGGGGAAATTCATCCCGAGGTTTGAGTGGATGTGGATACGAGGTGCTATGACGATGGTCGAAGTGGCGCCCAAGTGGAGCACACGGGAGCCAAGTCCTGCTTCTGGGTGCCGATCGCCTCGACTTTTGGCTGTTCCGGATACATGCCTGGACCGCAATCAAGGGAGCAAAACGCCTGAAGCGGAGAATGATGGAATTCATCTCCTGTCATTGGCTGGTACTACAATGATGTACGCATAGATGTCTTGCACAAATGTACATGAGAAAGGGGGTCCATGGTTACGTGCTCAGCCAACAATCCAAGCGCCCACTGTTGACGCAACTTGATCGCCAACCCGCTCTGCTATGACTGGCTGCAAGCCCTTCGTTGACTGTCTCAAGGTCGGTCCAACCCTGTGGCTGGCCCATATGCCTGTCAATCCCCTGATGCCCCCACCGGCAAATTCAGGGCCTTGGGGCCCTAGGGCCCTCGTGGACCCATCGCCATATCTTGGCCCCAGATCCTCCTCCCTGCCCTGTTTGCTCTCTACCCATGCGCGCGCAAGATTTCGCGACCTCTTCTCACTTCGTAAAGTCCCCTTGTGCTTCGCAATGGCTACTGGTATCGCTCAACTGAGGTAGAACATTCGGATGCACAATGCTCCAACTACCAGCCGACACGGGACTTAAGATTTCTGTGGGGTAAGTCTTACGCTAACGATGTCATTTCTCCGCGCCAAATCGATTCTTGAAAGCGCATGTCTAACGTCGATATTATATATAGGATCTTCTTCCTGAGCTCATTCTTTTTAGACGCTACTTACAATGCTACATTTGCCTTCGGTAGGCTGTTCACGCACATGGCAACCACTCGCGAACTAACTCCAGTCCCCAGATCGCCCCGTCCACACGGCCGTTTTGATCTACTCGCTTACAGGCGCAACCCTTCTGATCCTTGGACGATTCGGCGCATCGGCGACAAGACCATCAACGCCAGTGATCAAACGGTCCACGGTTCCACTAGCCGAGCAATATGAACTCTCCTCACCCTCCTCTTCGCGATCTTCCTCGCGCTCGTCTTCGCCAATCCCCACCTTGGCCACTGACGAGCCAACTCCACCCCTTCGATCCGGTTACTGGTATAAGATTGGACTAGTTCTCACAATATGCTTTTTCCGTGTCGAACTGTTCCGTCAAGTCAGTCTAAACAGTGAATGCGTGCCTGGCGGGTATTCGGTAAGAATGAATCACATACATGTTGATCGGAAGCGATTGTTGCTGATATTTACTCTTTATCAGTATCTCATTCCATTTCTGGTCTCTGCCTACGACTTTTGGTACCACCAGCGATTGCGAAAGACGGAAGAATATGTGTCTTCGCAACGATTGAGAAGTCTACCTGTTCAAGTGGTTCACTCGGTCGCGCAGCGATTGGTCTACTACTTGACACAAAGCCGCGCCAGGGGAATCATCGCGGCGGGCTTGGTTTCTCTCGGCGGATACTCGGCTTCATCCTTTCTGGCTGGTAGTCAGTCGACATATGTCTGCCCAATCACCACATATGCTGCGTTACGGATCCAGATAATAAGGCTTTTTAACGCGGTATTCGACTCGATCATCTTAGTTGGCTTTACTGAGCTCAGCGGTCTTAGTTTTCAACAGCCCGGGGCACGGACAAAACGGACCTTTATGTCTTTGGGTGCAGGTTTAATTGTAAGCTCGACTCATTCATTGCGCTATATCACATCTTATTAACACCCCTGAAAACAGGCGATTGCCGTAATCTGGTCATTCATTGGGATTTTTGTCCAAAAGAGCCGATCAGAGCATAGCGGTCAACCCTTTTTAGACGCGAAATACACACGCAGTGCATTTGGCCAGGCCCTATTGGTCCTACTCTTCATCATATCAGCCTTGCAGATGGTACGAGAAACCTCCTCGAGCAAAGAACCCAATTCATCTTCTAACCCTTGATAGCTGCCAACATATGGTGTCCTTGGCGTGTCGATTTTGGCGGGCTTTATGTTCATATACTTTCCTGCCGTCTCTACTATCCTCTTTCGTCAAATGCCTTTCCCTTTCATCTCCCTGGGACATGCTGTCCTACCCTTTGTGGCTTCTACAGCAGGAGCGGTGCTCTTTCTGTTGACCCGCATTTTCTCAGGCGAGGAATCAAAATCTTTGCGTGCCGCCAACATCACGCTGCAGGCCGCATTCGTTATCTTGTGCTGCTGCGCCCTCACCTTTGCATCAACCAAGCACCACTACTCCCACACACATCCCATTGATCTTTTTATTCACCAAGCGAACGTTCAGTTTGATCGATTCTCCAGTCAAGCAGGTGCTAGTAGATCCTTGGAAGATGCAGTCAGAGAGTACCAAAACCGATACAGCCGGCACCCCCCACCGTGAGCACATGCATAATTATATCTTAAACCTAAGATGTCTAGCTAACATTCTGCTACTAGTGGCTTCGATAAATGGTATGAATATGCCATAAACCGCTCATCTGTCATTATTGATGATTTTGACGACCTTCACAAAAATCTACTCCCTTTCCGATCTGTACCGCCGCACCAGCTGCGCGAAATGACGCAAAAGCTAGCGACAAATCCCTTTAATGACCTTGGAGGGATTAAGATCCGTGGCGGCAAGCCAATCGTTCAAGAAGGCATCATGCCGTCGCATGCCTGGATGGTAAAAGGAGCAGCTTCGATGATTGAAAATTTCTCTGAACACCTTCCAGACATGGATCTTGTGTTCAACTTGAACGATGAACCCCGAGTCGCCGTGCCCTGGGAGAGGATATGGCCCTATAAGCGCTACTCTAAGGAGATGGAATTCGGGTTCGATCCAGAATCAGAGGTTATGGGTACATGGTCTGCTGGCCGAGAGGAGGGCTGGGGTCCTATCGAACCAGCGGACCAAACAAACGAAACAGTATTCACAGCAAGTGGTTGGAGGGGTGTCTTTGACCCCTACGTTAGCGCGGTCTGTTCGCCCTCTTCCAAAGCACGCACTCGCCGGATTTGGAATCGACACGACGTATGTCTAAGCTGTACGGATCCTCATTCCATGGGCCAGTTCCCCAAGAGCTTCAATCTTGCGTCTGATATTTGCCATCAGCCTGACCTGGCGTTTCTACATGGCCTTTTGATCTCCCCCGCCGCCTTCAAAGTTACTCAGGAGCTGGTCCCGGTTTTCAGTCAAAGTGCAATCAAGGGCTTCAATGACATTCTGTTCCCTAGCCCATGGAACTACATCGATAAAGTCAAGTATGAGCCTACAGAGGAGTACCCCGATCCAAGCTACGAAAAGAAGGACAATTCTATTTTCTGGATTGGAAGCACATCCGAAGGCATCAGTCACGTCGGAGAATGGAAAGGAATGCCACGCCAGCGATTCGTACACCTTGCCAACAACAACACCGACAACCAAGTGTCCGTTCTTTTACAAGATGGCGAATCCCCACGATCATACCGATACGAGATCATGAACGGGGACGCACCAAAAAACGACCTAGGCCTCCGTACCAACGTCCACATCGCAGGAGATATCGCTCGCTGCGATGATTGTCGAGAGCAAAAGGCGGAGATGGGAACCGTCTCGCACATCGAGTTCCAATCTCACTGGTCCTACAGGTACCTCTTCGACCTTGACGGAGCTGGCTTCAGCGGTCGATTCCTACCCTTCCTCCAAAGCCACAGCGTGCCCTTCAAGACTGGTCTTTTCCGGCAATGGTACGATTCGCGTATCTTCTCATGGTTCCATTTCGTACCCATCGATATCCGGCTTCATGGCTTTTGGAGCACGTTGGCTTATTTTGCTGGTGTGGGGGATCCACAGCTTGATGATCATTTGCCGCCTAGTGGCAATATGCGTATGGATGCACACACTAAGCAGGGTTGGTGGATTGCTGAGCAAGGACGAAAATGGGCGGAGATTGCCCTCCGCAAAGAAGATATGGAGATTTACTTCTTCCGGCTGCTTCTGGAATGGGGTCGTCTTACGGATGACCAAAGAGAGCTCCTAGGATTCAAACTATAATGTTTGTGCTGTAACATTTTAATGATTTTATTCTTTTGAAATGCATTAGTCTTCTTTTTCTAAGTTCCAATACAATCATCGATACAATAGGAAGATTAATCATAAACTTGTAATTTTCTAGCTGTTTTTTAAAGCTAAAATATTAAGAATAGTGCATCCAAGTAGATCAGACAGCTTCTCATCTTGAACCACCTGGTCTTTAAATAGCCATATTAGCACAAGTAAAAGCCGGCGTGACACTACCGGAGTAATCAGCAATAATAGCCTCGACAGCAGCATAAAGACCAGGGCCAAGCATAAACAGCCCGACAGCCATAATGAAAACATTCAGCAAAGTAAGACTGGTCTGAGTCAACCCAGCAAACAACCTCCCCTTATTCAACTGCCAGTACGCAACGGCAAAAAAGATGAATCCGAAAAAGGAATCAAACGCCGCACTAAGCAGAGACAAGAAATCACCCATACTAGGCACAACCTCTGAAAAGACGAACGCAATCGACCAGATGCCCACCATAACGAGGATCCACACACCCCATCCTTTCACCGTGTTGCTGTGCGCGTGTCGCGACTTCCCCATAAGTCGCACATAGATCCATTTGGCCGTGACGTTCGCGTAGATGACGCCGATGATCAGCGTTGGCACGATGACGAAACCGAAAGAGGCCTTCTTGTATGATACGACACCCAGGCTCCCGAAGGCTGGCGCAGTCGCGTACTGGCCCAGGTAGCGGAAGCCGATGGCGGGGGGAACGATGAAGAGGATGGTTGAGATGACGGCGAGGACGGCTAGGGCCTTGGGGAAATCCTGGGGTCGTTCCATTTCGGCGATGAAGGTTGGGAAGAGGATTTGTGGGACCCAGAGGAAGGTTATGTTTAGGACGGCATTCATGCAGTTTACCCAGGTTGTTCCGGGGAGTGGAAATGCGTAGGTCTTCACCGGGCCTTGCGTTGGGTAGTAGCCTGAGTATCCGTATGCGGGTGCTTTCTCGATGCCGGCGAAAATAAGGAAGAGGAGGATTGCGATTCCCATGCAGGCGGCTATAGGATTAGGGCAATTGGATTAGTGGGATCTTTGGTTGAATGGGTGGTTTCTCGAGTGGACTTACAGGAGAACATCGACATGAAGCTCACATGGTGTAGGGTTCGAGGAGCGGACATGATAATTCCCATGATAGTTGCAATCACTGAGAAGACTGCAGTGCAGAGAGTATGACCGGACAATGTGTTGAGAACCTTTGCGCCAGTGAGAACATGAAAGCCAATGAGCAGGATGTTATTTGCGAGTAGCATGAAAGCAGCGAAGGCGTAGGCGACCTTGCTCTGGCCAAAGACGTAGTATCCGAAGTCACCTGTGAAGCAGATTTCCTTGGTTAGAATGGATCTCAAGTGGGGCGAATTGGGACCGAATCACATACAGATATCCATGATTTGGGGGTGCTTCATGATGTACTTGTGCATCGTGATCGAGGTCACCCAGAACAGGATACCCGAGAGTACCATGGTGATGATACCAGGGACCCAACCAAGAACCCTGCAGGAGCTGTCAGCCTCAGTTTTCAGCCTCACAAGTGTAACCTGTTCTTACGAGAGAGACCACGACTGTGCCATAATGGCGAGACAAACTTGGTCTCCAGCCAGCAGCACAGCCGTCTTCTTCCAAGACATAGTTCGCAGCTTGATGTCGTGTCCATGGTCTGTTTCCGTGAGTGATGGGATAAATTGGGCGGGGGAGCGAATAAACAAAGACAGGTGAGTACGAACCTTCAGCAACCAGAGCATTGATTGTGTCAAAGGAGCTAGAAGCATCGACCTCCGTTCCTAGAGCATAACCCGCCTTCTTATCGGTCTCATCAATGGTGGTAGCCATAGTGCCGGTGCGGTGGGATCAATCACAATCGGAAACAAGCGACGAAGAGGGAGGTGAAGAAGAAAAAAAAAAGGTTGTGATTATTCTCACATGTAAACATTTCGTACTACAAAATCTATAGTGATGGCGCCATAATTAAGAGAATCGCGATACGTGCTCTTATCGGTCAGGGCCCGTGGGTCTAGGCGGTCATTTCATTCGATTTAAGCCCTCTGATTGGTCCCCTTTCCCATGCAGGAAGCAGATAAGGAGTTTTTATCCGTAAACAACGTGGAATAGGAACTAGCGCAAGTGAGATTCCGCTAACACCTTCTAAACTTGCCGATGGGCTGAGCCAATGCCCTATCATTTGACAAGGAACGCACATCCTTGCAGAGATCCAAGTTACTCTAGGTTAGAAACCTAGGGACCTGGAGGGGTGTTCAGACCCCTGCCAATCCCCTATAAACCCCACAAATGGCCCATGGCTAGAAACAGAAATCCCATGGAAGAGCTTCCGGTACTCTCCAGACTGTAGGGACTACGATGACATAGGTATACCAGCACAGTTTGAACTGCATCATGACAGGAATTATAAAAGGCTTACTCTGTTATAATGACGCTATATCACCCCAGTCGGGGTGGGAACCTTAATCAAATGTGCTTTGCCAAAACCACATGGGCAGCATAGAAAAGCAGTAGAAAGAACCACCCAACTTTACTTTCAGGGCAACTCCAGAGCTCATCCCAGCTTCCAACCTTGAAAGGTTGAGGGCTACGGAGGCTACACACATGTGCAAGTAACACATACCTAATAGGTGATTATACAGATACATGGAGCCTAAAACTTGGAGGGAACTTTTTGATTCATATGCATTGAATGATGCGGCTGCGACGCAATGCAAAATGCTCCCTAAACGAGCGGTGGGGTATTCCAAACATATCAACATGAACAAATCGTCAAGACACGTAAAAAGGTACAAGAAAAAAAAAGTAACAAGAAAAAAGCCGATCACCTGCAAAACAGGCGCCATGCAAAGAATAAAAAGTTCCCGAAGGAAAAGAAGAGAAGAGAGACACAAAACCGAATCCAGCGGAAAGAAACTATGTGCGGATCAAGATCTCATAAACAAGGCCACCGTCAAGATGGGAGTCAATCCGTATTTCACGCCATTTACTGGCCGTGCTTGTAACCGTCACGGCGGTGCTTCCAGGCGGGACGGGATGGGGGACGGATGTGGCTGGAGGTACGGCGGCCCTTGGTGTGGGCACCGGCGTGCGCGTGGGGAACCTGGTCACGCTTGGAGCTGCTGCTGTCCTGGTAGACCTTGAGAGAGTTGATGCTCCAGTAAGTGCTTTGGAAAGCGGTGGGGTTGTTCTGGACGTAGTCATCGCAAGTGGAAGCGTAGGAGGAGCAGCTTCCGCTGGACCAGACGTTGCCGGCCCAGTCACCGCAGAAGGTAATGTCAAAGACCTGAATGAAATGTTAGTGCCATGATCATCATTTGTGTTTATATGGATTTGGAGAACGTACGATCTGGAGGTTGCTGAAGTGCGAGGAGATGTCGCAGTCTCCGGAGTAGCTGGCGGCGGGCGATCCCCAGGTAGTGGGGTCAGGGCTGCCGCTGGTAATATCGGAGGGAATGCTGGCGTTGGGGAAGAACCAGATGTTGATAGCAGAGTCAGTCCACTCGGTGGCGTAGACACCGCCGTCGGCATTGTTGAATCCATCGCCGTAGGACTGGGTGTCGGAGTCAAGGATGGCACAGCCGGCGTTGGAGGACTGGCCGGAAGCGTCAACATAACAGTTGCTGGTGTCGAGGGTTCCAGTGAATCCCGAGTCGTTGATGGAACATCCGTCGCTAGTGTGCAGGGTCATCTGGTTGGTGGTTTGCTGGTTAACGCCCTCGATGATGTCGATCTCGCCGTTGTTGGGCCAGTCGGAGCCAAGCATCCAGCTAATCATGAAGTTAGTTCCCAAAACTGGTGACATAAAATACTATGGAATATGGAATTGAGGGATTTCCATATCAGGGTCATGACATACAATGCAGGCCAGGTACCGCAGACGCTACCGGGCATGTGCTCCAGATCCAGAATGACCAGACCCTCGTTGTAAGTGTTGGTACTAGAGATACGAACACTGTTACGACCAGAGCCACTGGCCACATTGGAGTTATCAACACCAATGTAGACGGAACCGCCCGAAGCGCTAATCAGGCCATCGCTTGAGGCCGTGGATTGGTCGACATAACTAACGTAACCTTCGGTGGGGTCCGAGTCCTATAGATCAACGTTAGCGCCCGACACAATGATCAACATGATGCCAAGACCCACCGTGTAGAAATCAAACTTGTCGAAGAAAGACGAGTCGGTGCCGTAGTCATCCAGCAGGGTGTAGGCCGCAGTGCTCAACTGGGCAAAAAGGAGTGTAGAAATAACGTGCATTGTCGCCGAAAATTCCGATCTATCGTTTTGTATAAAGAAGGATTGGATTGCGGGTCTGTCAAAGACTGGGATATTCTCAAAAGGGTCCCACAGGGAAGTTCAATCGAGAGATATACTGTCAAGGAATGGAAGTGGCAGGTAAAATGCAATAGTCCAGCCCGTGTAGGGATTGTATTTTTGACCTGCAAAAAAAGAAAAGAATGTAAGGGAAAGTCGCGGCGATGAGACGCACGAAAGGAAAGACAAGGCGCTGGTGAATGGAGAAAGGAAAAAAGGACGAGACAGAGGAGATCAATGCAAGTCTTATATCCACAGGGGTTCAGGGCGAAAAGATTGATCCACGCGGTGGCGGGCCTGCACCCACCCGACCCGATCTTGAGACTCCAGTGGGACATGCATGACAGGGCCCATGTGAGAGATTCGAAACGCGGAGGGGGGGAGAACAAGGAAAGGGCCAGGGGACCCTGGCCCGAACTACGGGTCCCGAAGGTTGAAACGTACAGTGAATAGGATGAGACCTTACCCACTAACGTACAGGGAGGGCCCACCTACGCCCAGCATCCAGCAGGAATAGATAACCGCAATTGCGAACCCAGAGCTGAACCATAGGACAGGCCGTGGAGCCCGGAACCAAACCGACTGTCCAGACCTTCTATTCCTTTTAGGCCTTTGTTGGAACCATCTCTGCACCCTCATAGGATGTTTCATGCTCTGTCCCTTTTTTTTTTTTTCTTCTTTCCTTTGTCCATGGAAACAGGATGACCCGGGAATAGAGACGGCATTGCGTGGATCATCCGCGCGGCGACTCACTCATCACAATCAGATGCATGGTGTTGAATGCAACCCCACTTGAGATCAAAGGGGTTTAGACTGAGCGCGAAAGGGACTCGAGATATCATTTGGGTCTTTTGCAATCTGGACTTTAGGAATGATTTCTGTATTTGATTTTTGGAATTTCTTTTTCTGATTTTCGAAGGAGATTGGCATTTCGAATTTCCCGTTTCTTTTTGGGGTTAATTCCGGGCTTCGGTCTGTCTTCTTTTCCCCTTGAATATTGCAACATGCTGCATCTGGACGGTGGTTGGTGGATGAGGGGTTGAAGGATGTGTACTTTCCCCTAGTTTCAGCGGCAAGCCGAATCGAATCACTCCAATCAGTCTCAGAACTCCATGAAGATCCCTCAAAGCCAGCGTTAATCCCCCAGTGAAGGTTCACCCTTGTGGGTAAGGGTGTTTCGGAACCGCAAGGCGATCTGGGCGTCGCGGCTGCTGACTCGTCAGGTTGACCACGGATAAAAGTGTGATGGTACCGACAGGATAAGCCATTTGGACAGTTCTTGGATGGTGACTGGTGTTCAGCCGACTGCGCAGATCCAATGAGGTGTAAAGATGGGGAAGAAGTGGGAAGAAGTGGCAAGGGTCTGCCAAGTTTCGACCAATGGGCGCGTACCAAGCGCCCATTTAAGCTTTTCCCATCCCATTTGACCATCTTTTCTCTTTCTCCACTTAGTTCCATATACTCCGTACCACCGTTTAGGAATTACATTCTATCTCGAATTTTTTCTTCTCGGTTGATTCGGCAGATTCAGGGGGATTCGTCAACTTTGAGTTCTAGAAGCTCGAGAAAAAAAATCTCTGCTGCTAGCTTTTTGCTTTTTTCTCTCGCTGGCGTTCCAGCTTCCACGGTTGACGCCAGGGGAAAGATTGAATTTGGTACCTTTTTGGCCCAAGTACGTACACTCTACGCGACAGCTCAAAATGAGTACGCTAGGTACATTTTACAAACTACAACCTGCTAATTCAACTAAATCAACTAAAGTCCTAGGGTGGTATGGACATGGACACGTAGTACGGCCTCGGGCAAGTATAGTGCTTACTCGATCCTGGCTTCAAATCTTCAGACGCCGGATCCTATCCTGAACAAGAATTAGCTAAATGATGGCAAATGTAACTCGGATGGTACCACAACTATGCCGTCGTTTAATCTTCACGGATAAGCAGCTTCACGATGCTTCAATCATGTGCATTCCCAGTATAATTCGTATGATAGCTTCACCTGCACCGGCCTCCCCGAAGGATCTCCGCGATCTCCCCGCTTGTCGACATACCCCGTTAGGAGAAATTTAAAGCTGATCACTGCCGGACCCGCTCTAATTTGTCCTAAAATCCTTCAAGCCTTCAAATGTGACCCCACTCGTCTGAGATAAACAGAGAGTTCTCGGGCACCATTTGCCCTGGATTCGGCTTGAAAGGGCACGGGGTACCTGCAGTCGGGAAACCAATCTGCACGCCACGAGCCGAAGCCATGGGATCTCTAGCACTTGAGGCCGGAGAAATCCAGGTACGGTCTAGACAAAGGTTTAATCATTCCAGGAACGGGTCCCGGACTATTTCTTTATCTTTTTTTCTTCCTCTCCAAGAAATAATTAGTTTCCCCCTGGACCATTTCCCTTTTTCTGGGGCCATGCATTAGTGTAGATGTCCCGACGATGTTACCATACACGGGGCATAATCCGCAGTATCACGTTCACGGGTTCGCTCAAATCACAATCGGGCCCGTGAGCTAAGATGAAAGGGGGAGGAAAATATGAGATGAAGCTATATGACACGTCTCATCTATTACAGGGGAAAACCCCCCACAAAATAACATAGTCATCTATGCGCAGGAATCTCGAGTCCAGGGACGCACATGGGAACTATCAGATAGTAGACGCAAACGGGAAATCAAAGAGTTGGAACGCTTAAGAAAAAAAACATTTGGAAAAAATATCACTATGTACATGCCGGACAGAACAGGTCACCCATGGTCCAGTCGGCATGCTGATGCCGAAATCCAGGCCCATCGGTGGGGCGACCGTGAAGAGGAATAGCGTCTAGAACGCACTGCCGGTGGTAGAGATGTCGACAAGAGAACACGACGATGGGCTCAGGTGCCGGTGCGTCGACCCCGCCGCTAGTCGCTACCCCTGCAGCGTTCTCGTGCCCGAGTTCATGCTCGTGGTCAGACCCGGCAGATTTGGAGCCATGTACGACCGGATGCACCGACTGACCCGCACTCGTTCCCACAGCGGCAGCTTTGCCTTTGCCCCGCTCAGTGGCAGGATCGTAAGCTTCTTCAATTCGTTTAGCGATGCGACGCTGATGCACGTCGGCTTGCTTGTTCTCCCAGATAGTCCAGTGCGCGGAGCCAACACTGGGCCCCCAGATCCGTCGACGACAAATTTCACAAACTTGTCCGCGGGGGCGCCACCCGTGCTGGCGCAGCCGTGTGACCTCATCCACGTGTACAAACAGGTCGCGATCGAGCATGTCGTTGGCGAGAGTCAGAAGAGACTTCTCGTAGGAGTATGCAGAGAAGACGGAGGCGAGGACCGCACGCAGTTCAAGAAGAGAGGGTGACCAGCTGGCGGCCCGCGTGAGAAATGCCCGAAGAATGCGAAGGAAGGCCATGTCATTACGTTCGCTACTTGAATCAGACTCTCCGCCGCTTTTCACGGTGCTCGCCAGTAAGGAGGTGAACACCTGCTGAACGAGGGTGCGGAAAGAGTTCGTCAACTTGCCAGTGTTCCCTTGACCGGAACTACCGACTAACTGAGATTGCGCAGACTCCTCAATGTGGTTTTCTCTCATCACTTTGAACACATTACTCGCGATTCGAACCACCGCCTCAATCAGATCCAACCAAAGCATCTCATCGAATGCCAGTCCTTGCTCAAGCGGAGGCGAGCCACGCTGGCCATTGGTGCTTGTTCTAGACTGCCTGACAGTCTTTGTCTGGCCTTGGCAAAGCCAAGTTCCGACTCCAGAATACTTGCTCAGTGATTCAAGAAGGTCGTCAACTGCCTCGGCAGTAGAGGAGGAATCTGGTGCCTCGGCCATGCTTTGCAAGATTCCAATCAAGCCAGACTCGAGCGTGCCTAGGTGAGTAACCAGCCGTTCCAAAGCTGGTCGCAGCTGGCCTTGTCGTGCAAGCAGAATCACGGCAGCGTCTATGGCCCCACTCTCTTCGATAAATGGAAGCAGCTCATCAAGGTGAATGTCGCCGACTTTAAGCCCGTCGACAAAGTCTGCAATGTGAGAGGGATTAAATTTGCAAAGGAGTTGCACGTAGCGTTCAACCATCCAATTTTCGACAGTAGGCGATGTCTGAGTTTCTGCGTTCTGCCCGGGAGATTCCACGAGCATCAGGAGATACTGGTACTGGCTGAATGGGTCCTTCTCCAGGACTTGTAAAAAGGTAGCGTGTGCCTCGGGAGCCAGACTCTGCATTGTCTGCGCTGTTTGTTTGACGTCGATCTGAGCAATCTCCGTAGCATGCATTTTGATCACATCCACCACCTCTCTTCGCTGTTTCTTGCCGAGGCCAGACCCAGATCGTAGACAGTCATGGATAGCAGCGAAGATCGCGTTCTTATCAACCGGGTCATCAATATATGTCAGAATCCATTGCGGGTATTGCTTCTCCGAACGATACGTTGATTTGAGAATGCGGAAGAATCGAGCTTCTTTAAACAGGGGTACCATGCTCTGAACGTCCGGTGGGTGATAGAACGAAAGAAGATACTCCGCGCTCAGCTCACAGTCTTCAGCCATTTCCGGCTCGGGATACTGACACAAGCGCACCAGGACCTGATGAAGTGTTGTGCCTGAGAGGAGAATATACTGGGGGTATTTGGGAAGATTGCGCGCAACAAACATGTCCAAGTAGATCGTATCAGATGGAGCAAAGGTAGATGCATCCATCACTTGGAGCAAAATAGTAATCAGGTATTGACGATTAATCGACACACCAGCGGGAACAGCGTTCTCAGATTCAGGCTCATTCAGGAAGCTGTCCTCAAAGGCCTCATTGAACATACTCATGAAGCTGGAGGCATCAAACTTGAGAATCGCTTTTAATTGGGAGAACGAACCACCGCCGTCAGAGCTATGGTTGGGCTCTGCGCCGGACAATTGGCCCGAAAAGAGGTACTGGTACAAGGTGGTTTTGGCGCGGAAGGCTTCGGTTTCCTCCATTTCGTCTCCTGTGGGGTATATTCGGCTCGTCAGAACGAAAGACAGGTATGGAAAGATTTTCATGGCGTTCGTATATCGGTTCATTTCGTTGGTATATTCTCCGTTGACAGAACCTTCGGACTCTGATGGGATCATGCGTATGAGCTCCTCTAGAGGGCCGACATAGTCCTGCAAGCAGCGATTCCATACATAGATATATGCATCGTAGAGATTGTGCTGCTTGCATAGATTTGTCACTTGGTCAATGTCCATCGTAGTTGTGTCAAGAAGGCAAATTATCTCCTCAAGGCGACCAGGCGAGTGCGTGACGATAAAGTGACCAATGAGGGCTTTGACTGCAGTCGGAGGTAATGAACGCAGAGTGCCATCGATAATGCGTGGTTCAAGAACGTCCAAGAAGATACCTGCCGAGTCGTTCTCTTCAAACCAGGTGAACACCTCCTCCCAAAGAAACTCTTCATCTGCCATATGCATACAAGCAGTGACAGATACCTCAGCTAGCTCTTGAAGTTGTTGGTTCTCTAGCCTGCCGTTCTCCGCCTCGGCATTGCGACCAAATGCGTATTTAAGGGAAGCAGAGATCATTTCCAGCAGCTTCTCTTGAACAAGTGGCTGTCTCAAAGAATCCTCTTCAGGAAGGCCGACGGTCAACTTCTCTGCCGCCCCGGTGTAGAAAGAAGTCGCAAGGCGGATGGCACCGATGAAGTCACCCGCCTCCATAAGAGCAAGAAGCCGGTCAGCCCAGTTCGAGAGACTACCAACCAGGGCCTCGTTGTAGCCAAGCAAAAACAAGCGACCTTTGTAGGAACGAAAGCTCATATAGAACGCATCTGCTACCACGCCATGCATGGAAGTATCCTCTTCATCCAGCTGCTCGACCAATGTATGTAGTTGCGAAGAGAATAGATCAGCATGGTAGACATGTCGACTTACAAGGTCGATTGAATCTGTTACATGCATGGAATAATCCTCTAAGATAAGGAGGCGCTGGGTGATAGTGAAAACTGCGAGCACAGAGCGGCTTAGCCACTGTACGGCCACAATGGGCTCGTCGGCCTTCCATCTGCTGCGTGCTTTGAATACAAGGCTAGGCGGCCTATCTCGGTCCACCGGCTCCTCTGTTTCAGCCTCAGTCACCTCCAACACGGTCAAAACGTTGGACCAGCAATAGACGAGCTTAGTGTTAGAGATTTCAGTGTTCTTGCCCTTTAGTCGGATTGCAGGGAACCAAGCTAATGCACCGGTCATGGCGCTATGAGCAGGGACTTCTTTCGGTCTCGGCGCCTTATGTTGAGTCTGTGCCACAGGTGTGGTGGAGACAATGACGAGGAGATACGGTGTCAACATAGCAACGAGACCTATAGAGTCAGACGATTGCTCCACGTTGCCAAGAGGCAGAGGAGAAAACGCCAGCACTGAGCTTGGTTTCCGTGGCCGCGGTTCCTCTAGCGCAGTTGGGGGATACCTGCCAAGAATTCGAGTCGTTTTAACTGAGCGCGCAACTGCTCCCATCCCTCGTGTTGCCAGGTGGGAGAATGCCATCCCCCTCGTATCTGCCGATACTAACGCAGTACGTCGCGTTCCGAGAAATCCAATATGGATCACAGCCGATCCTGAAAGGTGACCATCGGCAGTGCGAGTCTCCGCCTGGTTTGCGGGAATTGGGGGAATATGGAGAAAAGGCCGAGCGGATCGTGAGATCTCCCATGTGAAAATATCGCCAGATTCATGGCCACCGGCTACGGTAGAATGATCAGCAGATATAGCCAAGGAGGTAACGGGACCAGATTCCACAGCTATAGATAATCGTTAGCAAACCGGCCAAGACGCGCTTTAAGTAGAGCACACCACAGACCTTTTGTTCCTGTTCCGATTATGGTCTTGAGGCTTTGCTGATAGTCGAACACCAGAATTATGCCTTTGGATGTACCGATGATAATCGTAGTCGACACTGCTAAACATGTTGGTCGCCCAAAGTTGCGCCGCCCGATCTCCGAGAATGCTTGACCTGTGATCTTCCGTAGCTTGGTCCACCGCACCACATCCCAAGGGCTTGGGGGTTCCTCAATTTCCGATTCGGGAGTTGGCGAAACCTGGCTCGTGATCGAAGATTGTCGAGAGTGGATATGAGCTAGGTAGGGCGAGCCTGTCCTCGGCCCGTTCAACGGTGATGACGATAGACGGGATTGGAAGCGGAGATCGAAGGGACGGTGGGCTGGACTGGGACTGGTTCTCGGAGAGCCTCGATACGGCAACGCACTGCCACTTTGTGACGATAGGATAGAGTCCTGCGATGTATTAGAAAAGTCCACTTCCAGAGGTGCCTCCGTCGCAAGGCAACCACTCACATGTAGTGATGGAGAGTCGTCCGGAGTGGACGCGGTCTCATCCAGACTCCCTGCGGCACCCGCGAATTCCGAGTTCCTCTGTGGAGGTGTCTGTGGCAGACTGTCGGTCACAGCCTGAACGGTCTTCTCCGATGCATGATCCGGCGCATGGTCTTCTATTGTATCCAACTCGCGCTGCGGCTCCTGCGGGGAAAGTTCGGGGTGGAGGGTGTCATGGTCGGCAAGTTGGGTAGCGTCTTCCTCTGTGCCCAGATCCAGCTCGTCCTCTCGTTCCCAACCCTCGCTGCCCTCTGCCATCGAGCTCATGAGCGTCCTCGAATGATCATTGCTGGCGGCGAGGCAGAGGGGATGTGTCCAGATCAGCGAGTCGGTCGCGACGGAAGTTGGCGCTTCTGGTGTTCAGATATCGTAGGAATCAATCGATGAGAGGTTCGGTGCTGGGTAATAGGGCGAATTGTGGAGGGTTTCAAATGTTTTCGCGTGGTGGGTGTTGAGTCTGTTGATGTTGGATTGGAGTGAAGCTCGTAAACATGTGGAGAGAGTTCAAGCTCCATTGGATCGGGCCGTTTTAGGGGCTGAGAGCCTCCCAGCCACTGTGGCTACTCTCCGACATCACTTTGTGCACGGGGAAATGAAATTTAAAAATCACAGATATAATGGATCAATTGCAGAGTACAGTATATATCCAGTTCCGTATAAGTAAACTGTATGGCCAGATTGGCTTCAATGCAAATCTCAGGCCAACCTTGGAATACTCCCAGGTGCCGTCAACTGGCAGTATACTAGACGCGACAACTACTCACACCTGCATTTATTGAACACCATAAAAACCAGGCCTACTTTCTTTTAAATAAGAGAAATTACCTTTTGTTCAAGGAAATATTTAGCTCCATATGTCTCCAAATTCACAACGTTCATCATAAATATTTGTGGTTATCTATGGGCTCAAGTCTAGAACTTGGACAGCGCCCAGGTACAGTCCTTGGCCTCGTCAACACAACTTGAACCGCATACAAACCCCCATAGGTCCTGGATCCCGACGTATCCTCCAGAACTTGAACCTTGGAAGCACATGTGCACTCTATTCGATACCACTTTAACTTTACGGCAGTGTTGAAACTACAGATCTCAACTGGACAGCGAACATTTGAACCCTCGGAGAAGCCGTCAATTTCACCTGCATGTGCAATGTACGCCCGATCGCCACAGCAAATCCGAACATCCCCCTCTCTCACACTATGGGTCCCTCCTGCAAATACTACCCATCATTGGTGGGAGATGAAGCAGGATTTCCACCTGCATGCAATAACGGATTACGACCATAGATTAAGAAATGCACTCCGAGTAAGCTCATTTGCCCCTGGTTCCTGGTCATCCTCAGGATGCGGTGCGGGGCCTGCGGTTACATCCAAGTCACAAGGGCCAAATGCACGCCCTATCACTGCCAGGGAGACAAGCATGAGCCCATCTAGCCCATCATCTCCATCAGTCGTGTGTTTTCCTTTCTGGTCAACGATCATCGGTGTGGAATGCTGGGTAAAGGATGCCCCGGCATGACCTCCACCTTACGGTCATGATGACCCTAAAAAGGTGTGACAGATGATCTCGATATAAAGACTCTCGTTCCTGCTATAGCAGAAAAGATCCTCCCAATTTACTAACCATACCTTTACCCTGTTTTTCTGTCTTCTGTCCTGGCAACTCCGTTGCTCAAACAAGCAACAATGCGTCTCGTCCAACATGGTCTCACGCACGCCCTACTGAGCTCTACGCTCCTTACCCCCGTGCTAGCACTACCAAGCCTAACCCAGCTCTTCAGCCGGGATATCGCATCGAGAACCTCCACCGCCACCGACGCAGCTACGACCTGCAACGGCCGCACCGAGTACTGCACACGCTCCTACTCAAACATCACTTTCGTGGGCTCGCACGACTCCGCCTTCGTAGGCTCCCTCCCGCAACAAAACCAGAACATCAACATCACCGCGCAGCTGGACATGGGTATCCGGTATCTGCAGGCGCAGACACACAAGTCCCTGCTAGACGACAGCGTCCTGGAGCTCTGCCATACCTCGTGCTTGCTGGAGGATGCCGGCACCCTGGAGTCCTACCTGTCTACTATCAAGGGGTGGTTGGATGAGAACCCGAACGAGGTTGTAACCGTTCTTCTGACGAATGGTGATTCGGTCGGTATCTCTACCTTCGGTGATACGTTCTCCAGCGCCGGTATTGATAGCTATGCGTTTGTGCCATCGTCGGAGCCCTTGGCGTACGCCGACTGGCCGACATTGGGCGATCTGATTGATAGCGGGAAGAGACTTGTTGCGTTTCTGGGTGAGTTTTTTCTTGTAGCGTCTGCTCAAAACTATGAAAGAGACGATACTAATGGGTCTTAGATTACGGCGCCGATACCAATACCGTGAATTATATACTCGATGAATTCGCCTATTACTTCGAAACTCCGTACGATGTCACCGATGCCTCCTTCTCCAACTGCAGTATTGATCGACCTGCCGGTGCCTCCGCCGACGGCCGTATGTACCTCGTGAACCACTATCTCGATGTAGATATTCTCGGCGTGGATATCCCGGACCGTGATGCGGCGGGTACGACTAATGCCGCTACTGGAGATGGGAGTCTAGGTGCGCAGGCGACGGAGTGCGAGGCTTTGTATAACCATGCACCAAACGTCATGCTGGCGGATTTTGTGGATCAGGGTGCTGTGATTCAGGCGCAGAATGATCTTAATGGGTTCGGCTCGTAAATGACATACCTAGGTATCAGTATGGTGGCCACGCAAGAATAGTAAAGGCAGACTGAGTATATAGCTGGGCATGTGTTACGAAACTTGAAGACTAAATGACTTTGAATGAACTTGAATTTGAAAGAGCTCATGCCGTAATTGGAGACCGCTTTCTAAACATTGAACATTTGAATGCATATGCTATGTAGACAGCGCTGGAGATGATATTCGACGTTGGGTTGTCGAGGTTGTATTTTCATTATGTCCACCCTTGTATGCGCATTGTTTCCTCATTCCTCATTCTTCAATCTCCAATTGAGTCTCGCGTTCTAGATTTGGAGATTGCAGTCAGTAAGTGATTCGCAAGCGGATATATTCTATACTTACCCCAGATCTTATTTGCTGATTCAACGATAGTCTCTGCCTTTATTAACAGTTTTGCGGCATAGCGTTCTGCCTCTGTCGGGTAGAACTGGTTTTTCTGTGTTTTTCGCGGGTTGACCTTGACAGGTTTTAGCATCTCATCCACAGATCTTGAGCGATGAGACTTACCATCATCAGCACAGGGACCAAATCCTTGGGATCAGCTTCAGCTAGGGCACGCAGGTTCCGAAACCCATTCTCTCGTAGACATCGCGCGGTCCAGCTCTTCACAAAGGCGACTTGTGCCATTTCGAGTAGATCCGCGCGAGCACCCGCTTCAAGACGATCTCTCATGTGATCCAGAACCGCAGCTAGCATGCCCCAATTCATACGCTGGCAGAACTTTACGATGCCAGCAGCAAATCCGTGGCACTGTTGTGCCAGTGTCTGGACTGTGCCACGAGGAATCCGATACCGCTGGGCGATAGTCGATAAAGGTACCTCGTTGCTCAAATCACGGAGTTGGAAAGCGGTATACGCACGTCGGTAGATGCGGGCTTTCAGGATCTGTTCGGGGTTTGTCTCTTTCAGGGATGCACCGGAGAGAACCCTGTTGCAGAATTAGTCCAAATTCCGCGCAGATGCCATTAATATAGTCATTCTTCACTTACATGGTGTTGACAAACCCCGGCTGAACGCCAACGAACTGCAATGCGCGAAGACCGCTTTCATCCAAACGATCGAGTTGACTGCGGAAGATTTCCCAATCAATGGGAGTACTGGTGGCGACCTGTAAGGGGGTAAACATGTAGAAGATATGCATGTCACCATCCATAACAAAGGCCTGCAGAGCTCGTTTGAGCTCCTCGTGGACGAAAAGACCATCTTCCGGTGCAAATGCCGAAGCCACCACAGCTTGGCCCAGAAGAGTGGCCCCGTAGGATTCGTCCTCTTTGAAGACTAACAGCTCTTCATTGACCAACTCTTGTAAGGCCGAATTCATGATGCTGTACACAAGTTTCTTGTCAAGGGTGCGATAAAGGAGAGTACATTGAACGTATTCCTTTATTGCCTCACATCCAGATACCAGCCCTGTTGCGACGGCCTCTAGGAGAGCTCTAAAACATTTATGTTAGCTCAGGTGTAACCTAAAGACCAGCAATCTCGTACCTTTTTAGGCCTCGCTTTTCAGGAACGAGTGAGCTCTCAATGGCTGGCATGTCAGCATCTAGTAGGTCACACACAGCTTCCATGTCCGCCTTGGTGCATATGAGGTACGTCTCCCCAGCATCGTCTTTGCCTTTCCGTCCAGCTCGACCGCACATTTGGCGCCTGAAAATAGTAAGCTAGATATTCCATACACAGTACCCAAGGTTTTGGTTCATACAGCATAGCAGGGCCGACTAAGTCTCGGCCCATACGAGCCCCATTGATAATAACCCGTCGAGCAGGGAGGTTGACTCCAGCAGCCAGGCTACATGTCGCAATGAGCACTCGCAGAACGCCCGAATCATAAGCCGCTGCGATGAGCTCTCGCTCCTCGGTTGTCATGCCAGCATCTAAATTGATTGTCAGTTTTTTCAGTGACATATCATATTCCAAGCGGGATCACGAACGATGAAATCCAGTTCCTTTAACGATGGTGCGTTGGAGGACAGGGTCCAGGCCACATGCAAGACTCCTTAATTCCGCAATCAGATCCAGTCGCTGATTTAGTTCCTCCTCGTTGTCGGGGTGCGGCATCGCATCACTGATCGTAGTAGCATGGACCTGACATGAATTGCGACTTCCACAAAATACCAGCGCGCCGTACCCTGCCACGGCGGTTTCTACCGCCAGTGCTACCATGGAGTTCGTGGCGGTGTTTCCAAGCTCTTTGTATTCTGAGGCTTGGATAATTCGATCTGGCGGGATAGAATCTTGTAGCGACGTCGAGGCTGTCAGTTTCGAGGCCGTTTGGAACAATTGCCTGGAGGTTGCGGCTGGGTAGATTGCGTTTTCATAGACCAGATATTCGTCTATCGGAACAGGTCGATACGTCGAGATGAAAAATTTGGCATTCATCCACTGCGCTAACATCTCGGTATTCTAAGGGTTTGTTAGAAAGGTAAAGGGCGCAAGCAGTCCAAAGAAGCGAAGGTGACTTACCGAGAGCGTAGCACTCATTCCCACTATTTGGATGTCCTGCTGTAAGAGCAGCAGCTTGGTGACCATGAGTTCCAAGAGATATCCTCGATGCTCATCATCAAGCATGTGAAGCTCATCGAGTACAACAACTCCCAGGTCTCCAATGCTACATTCCTCTATGGCAGTGTTGATCAATGAATTTGCCTGTGGGCACGTGTCAGCAAGGAAAGACTCTCTTCAAGTTGTAGTAGCTTCACACACTTTCTCAATCGTACAGACAGCAATGTCCGTATCAGCCCAAGTAGTCGTAGTCCTGCTACCGCCAAAGAAGCCCGTCACCCGGATTTGTTTCTGTAGTTTCTTCCATCGCCTGCGTGGGTAGGATGAGGCATCCTGCGCCTCCTCGTCGTCAGGGACAATCTTCTCCACACCCTCCACAATGCGGCGCATCCATTTTAGTTTCTCTTGGACAAGCGCCACGTACGGCAAGACCAAGATTGCTTTGCGCGTGGGATTCTCGATGATGCGCTTGAGCAACAACACATCCGCCACCATGGACTTGCCTCCCCCCGTAGGGGCTGTGTACACCAAATGCCTCTCACCGGACAGAAGGCCCCGAGTCAACAAGCACGAGGCCTGCCACGCGTAGATGCTCTTCACGCCCAGCGCTGCGAAATTAGCCGTCAACGCGGTAGGCAGTCCATACTTTGGATTTGACAAAGAGAGCAGTGGGTTCTGCGAAGATGGCGGAGCCGAGGTAAGCTTCTGCTGGCGATCCTCTTCTAAGTTTGACCCGGCCGAGTTCGGACCAGGAACAATCTTGCTTGCGGTGAAACGATTTGGAGGGGCGCCCAGCGCGGCTCGAGCGGACTGCAGTGAAGTAGATTCTTGGATATCCAATTCGGCATTTGAGCGAAATCGAGGCACCGTCAGCTCTCGTTTCTCGTCTGTTTTGAAGGTGAGAGGCTCCGAGTCTGTTGTGGCCGGTCGCTTGTGACCAGCTAATTGAGGGACTTGTTGTTGACGTCGAGCAATGTCAATTGACGTCTCAAACCCGTGTGAGCTGAACATTCTGCGGACCACGTCATATGTGGCAAGGGATCATTGAGAAGTGGTCGACACCTGTGCACTCTGCAGATTCAAAGAGTCTCCTCTTAGGTAATTTTCATTTCCTAGATATGTGAAAGATGCTCAGCTCTTTCCTCCTTGTTTCTTTACGCGCCGCGTTTGATGTGATTGCCTTAGGTGTCAGGTGTCTCCAGTGTCTCCAGTGTCTCCAGTGTCTCCAGTGTCTCCAGTGTCTCCAGTGTCTCCAGTGTCTCCAGTGTCTCCAGTGTCTAGTTAATTCAGGTGTCCATTTCAGGTGTCAACGATGTCATGGTGCCTTACATAATCCAGATTCCCAAATGACCCCGTGACCCCGGTTCCTGGATCGGGAAGTAAGGTTCACCCCATCCCGATGCTGCATCAAATGCCCACTTCTCATGGATCCCCTTACACAACCCAATATTTGATCTCTATTTAATCACATCTGCATTACCCAGGGGAATTTCATTTGTAAAAAAATTATTGCTATTCAGCTTCCACTAGCATTTTCAGATAGATGTATGATCAGAGTATGACAGCCTTACAAGCCTGGGGCCGCCTGACGATCTTCGGCAGTGCTGCCTGGGTGCTGATCATCAACCTTGAAAGCCAGCTTCCCAGATTGAACCCTGGGAATGGGAAAATAGGAAAAAAAGGAAAAAGAAAGAAATACGAAAGACAAGGAAAATGACAAGTTTCCGGTTTCGTATGGCTTGATGCCTAGGTACATTTGTGGTGGGATCACCCATGTTACTGGATACCGGTCGGGTGGAGGACCCAGATGATGAAGAGTGCGTAATAGAAAATATCAGGTGGCAAGGCCGTTTCGCTGTTCAAGCCAAAGGGTCATGGTCAGATTGATTTCAGGTCTTTTGTTATCAGCCTGTATTGGTCTCGGTAGGACAGGATTCGCCATGTGTACCAATTCAGTACTTTTGCACCTGGTCAGGACGAGGACCGTTTGAGGAAAGGGACCACACCTTTGACTGCACATGTGCAGAGGGTTCCCCACCCAGGTGCTAGTGTCAAAATGTACACTTGGACAGGAGTGTTCAGTGCACACCGGTGATGTTCAGAATTTGAATATGCCGATCGGCAAACTGGAATTTGGTGGAATAGATGGGGTCAGCAAGAATGTGAGAGATATCCCGCAATCCCCACGCACATGTCTCCAACCTTAGCTTCACTTGAGTGCTCGTGAGCCACTACCTACCTAGCAAGCTTTATGATATTTTAAGATATTGACATCCGCGCTTTCATATGTTGGTAAATGTTCTTTTTTATTTTGATTATTAAATGGATAATATTATATTTTTACTGCGCGTGTCAGGGACAACTCTTACCTAGGCATAAGAGCGGAGTTTCGTCCATTTTAGAGTGTTCCGTAGGTATCGGGCATATATATCCCCTGTGGTGGTCTGACCGCAACCTCATTCAAGGTGAGAGCCTCCCGGGGTCCAGGGCTCCAGAGTAGATATTGATGCTAGTATTGATTAAGAACTTGCCCAGGTGAATCGATTGAGGG
The DNA here is from genome assembly GCA_911649655.1 of Penicillium sclerotiorum. Taxonomy (NCBI): domain Eukaryota; kingdom Fungi; phylum Ascomycota; class Eurotiomycetes; order Eurotiales; family Aspergillaceae; genus Penicillium; species Penicillium sclerotiorum. Next base: position 3,907,445 of record CAJVRJ010000005.1, on the reverse strand, counting down.
ATTTTTTTTTTCTTAATTTTCAAATGTTATTTCCATGGGATCTAAATGTACATTTGTAAGCATTTAATATCCTATGTATTTGCACAGTATCTCTTGCGGTATATGTGTCAATGTTCAAGTTCCCACACGTTCTGAGCTTAGACCTAATGCAAGGTGGCGACACGCAACAGCCGCCGGGAGCAAATCATCCTCGGCCAACTGCGGACAGTTCTCGGCGCCGTGGATCGTCATTGGACCAAATGGGCGGTAGAAGTTTAATTGAAAGATTGGACTTACTTTTCCCCCTCCAAACTGGGCCAAGTCCTTTTTTTATTTGCTTTTTGTGGTCTTCATGTCGTGTTTCATTCGGGATTGTGGCTCCCCTCAAGTGTTCACCCGGCACCTACGTATCTCATTCAAAGCTTGAAGGCCATTCTTGTTCCCTTGCTTCGATTTGAATAGACTTTGCCCTGATTGGAGTCCCTTTTCTTTAGAACCATTGCTTTAACCGCACCTGTATTTTTCTTTTTTTTCCCCTTCATTTTTTGAGCGGGCGCAAGATAAATCCCGATAACTCATTTGCCGTGGTAAGCAATATTATTTAAATAGTTTGGTTTTTCGCCCCCGGCTCTATGTTCGTGATGCGCTACTGGTAGGTCACATCTTGTCCTCCAGGGCTTGTCTAGGTAAGGTGTAAGTGTTGACCGGGGGACATCAAGAATCCCAATTCGCCCAAGATATAGGGCGTCAGTATCTCGCTCAGATTGGACCATAGATTTTGAACATTTGAACATTTGAACTTTCGGATTTTACCTCGATACCTCTGATCCTATGATTATTTCGGGGTGTTTGCCTAACCGACGCGTGTTGGATCTTACCAGGTATCATCGGCCTTGGGTTAGTCCCAAGGGGGAGGACGTAGTACAAACATTTCACGACAAATTCGTACTCAGTACGTACTTAGGTCCTAACAGGTATTCATATGAATCTTGGAGCCCTTGAAATATTTTTCGGCTGTCTCCAAGGCTCCTTATAATATTATAATATTGAATATATTGGATTTCCTCGCTTAACCAGTCCAGTAGTAAGTTTCAGAAGTGACGAAGTGTACGGTTCCCGTATTTTTTCCGGCAGGGATCGTGGATGGAGCTGTGTGGAGTCCGGCTACTAGTGCCCTTTTCCCACCACGCTACGTTTACCACAACCTGGCTCCGATATCATGAACTTCCCCCCGTGTTATCCGAGCCTCAAAGGGGATGTTGGGGACTTGGTGTTGTGCCTGACTCGTTTCGTCTTTCATTTCATCAAAAACAAAATAAAAAAAAAGCCTCACTTGCTGGCAGTACACCCTTGCACAACATGATGGGCCTTCAAACCTTAAGGAACCTCCCCAGATCGAACAAGATGACCAGAACGGGTATTGAACGGGTGAATCAAAGTAGAATGGAAGAGTCCGGCCCTCTCTATTTTTATTTCTTTCGTCTACACTTTTGTAGACTTGGGGGCAGTAATTTTTGGCGCCTCTCATATTCCCCCCAAACTTCGAACATGATCGTGACAGCATTCCTAATCGGCATGACCTAGACGATACTTTGGACCGTTGCCGGCCCGTTTTTTTATGGGCTTGGGCCTAATTTCCTTTCCCCCATAGATTCTCCCTTTTGATATTATTCCGGTTTCCCCCACCTAGGTCTATATCGTCGTCATCTGTAGGGTTATTTGTAGTTTATAAAACCCGTAATTCGTAATCCGAGCGCCTCATGCGCAGGTGCGTCTGGAATCTGTAGGCAAGTAGCTGGAATTGATAGTTTGATGAAGAAAGAAGGGAACCAATGACGAGGGCAGGTAGGAAGCTATCGGATCGAGGTGATTTTCCCTTGGTTCCCAATGAATCCGTTGTCCTGAGGATCCGTCATATTAACATATCGGGACTAGGGGCACGCTCGGGATCCTCGACTTTTCTTTTCCACCCATTTCATTCTATTCCTTTAGGTTCACTTCCTTCTTTTTTTTACCTTTTACATCGGTATCAATCTGGGGGGAATTTGCTTTCTGCTCTTTCACCCTCTCTTGATCGGGTGGCTGCGCGCTTGTTTTGTTTCGTACCGCAGCGCTTCTTCCCCTTCCTGTCGCGCTTGGGATCTTTTTCTCATTTCGCCTCTCATTCTTCTTCTTCTTCCTTCCCCCCTCCCTTCCTCTTCCTCTTTTCTACTTTCCCCCAATCCCATTCCCCAAGACAACTTTTCTCCTTCAAGCACCTGGGCAGTCAACTGCAACTTTTTGGTAAGTCATCGTGATCGTTGTTCTCGCGTTCTCTTTCTCCCATTCTATTCGTTTGATAGTACCCGCGACTAGTGCTGCGTACTTGTTTCCCCGTCCCCTATTGAATTTGGGCCAAGTTGGTCCGGTCCACCTTGATATCTGCTTTCCCCCGGCCACCCTTCTTGTCCACCCCTGCAAACTGAATCAGATCTGACACAACTCCACCTTGTATTCACTGCCTTTTCCCAATTTCTTTTTCTTTTTTACCCATTCACTTTTTTTTTGTCATTTCTTCTTTTGTTCCCTTTTCCTCCACCTTTCCCCCATCCCACCCCCCGTCGTCTCCATATCTCTCTCCTTGAAGTTCGTGTTCCCCCTTTCGGATTCCGTTCCATATGACAATCCACTTGGCCCGTTCCTGTGAGATTTTCGCCCTCGGCGGGCCCTAGTGTTTCCACATACCAACCCGCACCATCCACGTACATGCGTCGCGCCACTTGACTTTTTTTCACTTCAACTGACATCTTCTTCCCCCCCACACAGTCTCTGGTACATCCACGTGCTACCAGGAGAGTTCTTTACTCTCTCACTTTCTTGCTATCTGGGGCTTTAATCCAGAATTGGTCTTATTGCATGCCTACCTTGGATGACTAAGGGTCTCTCTCAATGACCGCCAATAACTCCCCGGAGGCAGTGGCCGATCCGGCCAGCTCCTCCGCGGCCCCTTATGGCACGCGATCGAGAGGCCGCAATGCTCCACGGCCCAACTATGCTGAAGACCGAGACATTGAAATGGAATTTGAGCCTGCTCCCTCCAAGAACGCCAAGCGCAACAGTGGGGTGGCTCTGACTAATATCGTGAACGACTCTAAATTGGAAGGTGAGAAGACCTCGCCGGCCCAATCACGGAAGAGCCTGACCAATGGCACTGCCGCCAATTTAATCGCCAAAGAGTCCAAGGACTCTAAAGAATCAAAAGAGCCCAAGGAATCGAAAGATCCTAAGGACCCCAAAGACGTCAAAGAATCAATTCCAGGGACTTCTTCATTTTCAGCTCGCCCAGAAGAGATCAATGGCTCGGCTTTGAGAAAGCGCAAGCAACCAGCCAGCACTCCCATTGCGAGCTCAACTGGAAATTCCAACAAGAAGGTCTTCACCTCCGCTCCGGCAGAGTCTGAGGGTGGTTATTTCACCAATATGGTCAGCTTCGAGAATTCAGGGCCATATCTCAAAGACGGGCAATTAATTGCTGATGATGGTACAACATTTGCTGTCAATGGTTTGTCACCCCCCTAATTCTGGCATCAACCACCCTCCCCACAGTGGCTTCAAATTGTGCCATCAATTCTTCGCCCATCACTGCGCGTCGTATATGATCATTTCATTACATTTTAACTAACTCTGGTGTTTAGATCATGTCTACTTGATTTGTGAGCCTCCGGGTGAACCGTACTATCTAGCTCGGATCATGGAAATTCTTCCTTCCAAGACAAAGGGAAACGGTGTGATCGAAGCGTTGAGGGTCAACTGGTACTACCGCCCTCGAGACATTCAGCGCCACAGCACAGACACCCGCTATGTCTTTGCGTCCATGCATTCAGATACCTGTCCGCTCACATCCCTACGTGGAAAATGCGAAATTCGCCAAATTTCGGAAATCGACAATCTCAGCGCCTACAAAAAGTCTCGCGATTCGTTTTGGTACGACAAAATGTACGACCGCTACATCCATCGTTTGTACGATGTCATTCCGACTAAGGATGTGATCAATGTGCCGGCAAATGTCAAGAAGGTCCTTGATGATCGCTGGAAGTTCATTTTGGTCGAAATCGGCAAAGGAAAAGAATTGACAGGCGCTGTGAAGACGTGCAAGCGCTGTCATCTGTTCGCCGCCAACAACGAGTCCGTGGACTGTGCGGTGTGTCAATCGACTTATCACATGGGCTGTGTCCGACCGGCCTTGACCAAGAAGCCCGCCCGAGGATTCGCCTGGGCATGTGCTGCCTGCAGTCGTGCGCAGGAGCGTAAGTTGGAGGCCCGAAATACCCCACTTATGGGCGAGTCTCGCTTGGAAGGCGAGGATGAACCTATGGAAGAGGAGGAGGAAGATCCACATGCCAATGGTGCGATGAATGGAACGGAAGTCAGTACTCCAGCAGCACTTGAGGATTCGATGCCGCAGCCCGCAACAGAAGAACAAATTGCGCACGCCAAAATGTGGCCTTATCGCTATCTGGGTATTCACTGCCGACCGGAGGACGCTCTTGACTATGACGATCGAATTTATCCCCGTGCGAGTTCCCGCCTGGGGCCCCGCCATCAAGCCGTAGTCCCTCCCTGGCCCGGGCGTCCCGTGGAATACGTTAAAGCGCTCGAATTGAAGAAGAAATCTGTCAAGGTTGCCGGTGGGCGCAATGTGATGAAGTACACCAAGGAGTCGCAGGCTGCTCTCGATGCCTGGAAGGCCGAACAGGCAAACCGACCGAAATGGGTTCAAGATGAGCCTCCCGGCTACATCAAGCGTGGAGAGGATGAGCCAATCATCATTAATGGAAAGGAAACGCACACATCGGAGCTTCTATTCAAAATGCCGACAGCGGCTCAATTGTCCCCCCGTGGCGAGGATATGCCCGCCCGCGGCGAAGATGATGCCCCGGGGTCCCATCTCAGCGATACTGATCGGGAGAAGTTCATCGATGAGTACATGCGCCAAGCCAAAGAGTTAGCTCCTGAACTTGGAGTCGAGAAACATTGCACCAACTTTCTCGATAAAGCCATCCAGCTTCTTTACTCCGAGAGCTTTAATGTGGAAGCGGCTCTCGCCAAATTGAAGAAGGCTGACAAGTACAAGGACCTCAAGGAACCTCAGCTGAAACCAGAAGAAGTGAAGGCGTTCGAGCAAGGTGTTGCCAAATACGGATCGGAATGGCGCAACATCGCGAAGCACGTGAAGACGGTTCACATCTACCACATCGTTCGATTCTACTACATGTGGAAGAAGACTCCGCGTGGAAGACAAGTATGGGGCAGCTACGGAGGCCGGCGCGGGAAGAAGGAGGTCCGACGACAGAGTGTAATTTCGTCAAAACTCGTCGACGACGTCGCCGATGACCATGATGATTCTGCCTTTGATAATAGTAAGGCGGTAGCTATCAAGCGTGGCTTCCAGTGCAAGTTCTGTACGGTACGCCACTCACGACAATGGCGACGTGCTCCGCTGGTGCCTCCTGGCACGACTGTTTTCTCCGATCCATCTGCGAAGAAAGACAAGGGCCACTTGCTGACTGTCGCGCTCTGCCTCCGCTGTGCTCTGCTATGGCGAAAGTACGGTATTCAGTATGAGGATGTTGATGAGCTCGGCAAGCGGATCGCCACCAGCGGTAACAAATCCTCGAGACGTCGTATTGATGAAGAACTGTTGGCTCAGCTGATTCTGGCTACGGAAACTCCATTCACTATCAATAGCACTACGGCAGCCACCGCAACCGCAATGGGGATCGCAGTTGATACCAACCCGCATCTGCAACATGAGAGCAAGGTGGACCTATCGAAGAAGAAAACTCGACCTGATGTGCCGAGTACAGCAACTTCAACAGCAGCATCATCGGTTGAGCCCATGCCATCAGCAGCTCCAGTAGTGGCACCAGCTCCAGCGCCGGCTCCACCAGCGAAGAAGAAAGCTGCACCGGAGAAGGTACCAGATGGGCAACCTATCGTCCCAGATCCTCCCAAGGCCAAGACTCTACCGTGCGCTGTCTGCAACAAAGTCGAGCCCTCTGGAGATGAGCATCTTTCATGCCGTGATTGCCGTCTAACTGTCCATCGAAATTGCTACGGAGTACAGAGCTCTCGAGCTGGCAACAAGTGGCTGTGCGATATGTGCTCTAACGACCGTGGTCCTGCCATTTCTACGAACTACGAATGCGTGCTATGTCCCGTGAACTGGACCGAGCACGAATTGATGGAGATCCCCAAGAATAACAGTCGCAAGAAGTCTGAACGGGACAAGGAGAAGGAGCGATTGGAGAAGGAGATGGTTGTGGAGGCCATCAGACTGTATCGCCAACGACAGGAGATGGCTGGCAAGCCCGTCGGTCCGAGGGAACCGTTGAAGTGTACCGCCGGCAACAACTGGGCCCACGTCTTGTGTACTCTGTTAGCCCCGGAGATCAAATATGGCGAGGCAAAGGAGCTTGAGCCCGCAGAAGGGTTTGGTTCCATCTCAAAGGATCGTTGGAGGGAGGTTTGCAAGATCTGCAAATCTTCCAAGGGTGCATGTGTTACCTGCAACCACACGGGATGCAATGCGCACTTCCATGTTGGCTGTGCTCAACAGGCGCACTATCGATTTGGAATTGAAGTTACAGCCGTGAAGAGTTCGCGCAAGGACAGCGTCCAAACGATTCGCCTCGGCGGTGATGTTGGTGCAGCCGCAGTTGTGGTCTACTGCCCTAGTCACAGTGCGCCAGCTAACCTGCACGAACTTGGTGAAGTGACTGGAAATGATGGTCTCAATGCTCTGCAGCTGTTTGCTCAAACATACAAGCAGGCTGACCTTACCCTCACCGGAACTTCCAGAAAGGCAGCCTATGTGCAACAATCGGTAGTCGCCCCACAGCACCATGCATCTCCTACCGTACACCGTCGGACATCTACAAGCAACGGACATCCACCAGCGCCTAAGGACCAACAGAAAACTCAACTGACACCAAGCGAGGATGCACCGGATGCGATGGATATCGACACAGAGGAGCGACCGGCACCGGCACCCCAACCCACCCATGGAGCAGCCCCTTCAGGAGCAGCCCGCAAATGTGTTCGTTGCGCTAGTGATTTCAGTCCCAGATGGTGGCCACGACACGTAAATGCCCATCGAGTACCTTTGACGAACGGAGCCGGGATGGAATTCCATCCTCTCCACACACCAGGCCCGCTCGCACCCATGAATGGCGACTCAGGACCACAAGCCTACGAGTGTCACAAATGCCACTTGAAGAATCCGCCTGAACCACCAGCACCGGAGCCGCCTCGACCCCAAGCCTATTCGACTCAAGCTCCTCAACGCCCTATGCTTCCAACACCAAGCATGGGCCACCCATTTGTGTCGCATGGTCCCAACGGTCTTCCTCGGCCACAGTCTCATCCCCCTCCTCCCCATGTTCCCCCTCCTCACGCTGCTCCTCTCCATGCAGCACCGCCCCATGCTCCTCCTCCGCATGCTCCCCATGCTTCTCCTCACGGCCCTCCCCCTTCAGCTCCACCAAATGGTGTTCTCGGACGACCCCTTCCGCCAGCCCACTCGCACAGCTCTCTTCCAGGATACCCACCACGATATGAGCAACGACCGCCAGGGGGTGATCCGAACTTGCGCAATGGGATGTCGCCCCCTGCATATCCTGCAACGGCCCCCGTCCAAGGTCCGCCCCCGCATCACCTCAGCAATTATCCTCATGCTCAGAGTCATCATCCGCCCCCATCACCGGTTCATTATCCACCTGGTGGCCCACCTCCTCCATCTGCCCAGCCTTATTCGGCTCATCAAAGTCCATATGGTTCGCTCCCGGCGCGTTCTCCTCACCTCTCACAACCTCCTCCTCGCCCGTACGCGGCAGCATCGGCATCCCCTCCCATCATCCAAGCGACCGTCAACCGGTCTCCGCAGACCTCCTTGAGCGCTCTGAATGGTGGACCTCCACCACGCCTGTTTGCAGTCGATCGTCTAGGTGCTCCATCTCACTCGCCGCCTGTGGTCCAGGCCCGTCCTGATCCACGTGGACCTACTCCGCCTAACCGACCCGAAGACACTCCTCCCTCGGTTATGGCAGGGCCAATCAGTACCAGTCGACACCCCGGCGTCAATGGTACCAGCTCTGGGTCTGGAGCGAGCGCTAGCCCGTCACTGAAGAACCTTCTTTCCTAGGCATTTGGATCGATTCGGAGTTGCCTAAAATGCTGGCTTGCTTCTTCATCATTGGGACTTGCATCGAGTTCCATGCTCACTACTTGTATGATAGCTTATGTCTTCTCTTTTCCCCCACTACTGCGGTTTCTTCTCTCTTTCCCTTGGCTGGATTTTGCTTTCTGTCTTACTGCATATGTGGTTCTGGAGAAATATCGGCGTCGGACGTATTCGTCCCTGAATATGTCCAGTTCAGATATCCAAAAAAACCCGGCGTTGAATAGGTACCATGTTTTACCGCGGTGGTGCTTGTGTTATGCGCTCATGATCTTCGATTCTTTTCATTCCCATTCCCATTCCCATTCCCATTCCCATTCCCTTCCAATTTTTTCACTTTCTCTTTTTTTTTCTTCATCTTTTCTTTCGTCTGTCATCTCGGCGTCATTACGGCAGGAAAAGCACGCGGAGTCAGTGCGGTGGTCTAGGAGTGTTGATGACTTGCATGGAGTAGGCCGGACTTTATGATGATTTACATTCCCCCTTTGTTCATGTCTTAGAAGAATTCAAATGCATCCATTGCTGAAATAACCCATCATATTGATAATCAATTCCTAGTTACCTCGGTAGTTCATTGTATGCCGATTAACCGTGTTCATCATGGAACATAGTGTGGATCATCTCTGGCTGACAAATGTAATGCTTAATCCATTCTGCACGACAACTCGGGATCCACCATCCTAAGCTCTTATAAAGCTGCTCCCTTGCGTAATTCTCGACATTTCACATTTTTCAGATCCCTTGCTGATTATCTTTTCTTCTTCCGTCTGATCCCCACTCTACAGCAAAAATGAGTTCGACCATGCGCGCAATCGGTATGCCCCACCTCACCCCTCATCTACATCATACACATCATGTTCAGCGGGGGAGACAAGCTCCAAATGGGATATTGGGACAAGCACTCATACGATGCTTCATCACCTCCAAAATCATCCACACAAATCAGAAAAAGAAAACTACAATTCATTTCTACACTTTTTACTTGAATCACGTACTCTTCCCTTACAATCCGCTAATATGATTAATGAATGCAGGCGTGAAAGGCGGCAAAGGCCCCGCAACCTCCCTCTTCGTCGACCAGATCGCCAAACCAGTTCCCGCACCAGGACAAGCACTGGTGAAGATCAAGGCCTTTGGCCTAAACCGCATGGACCTGCTCCAGCGAGAGGGCTTGTACCCCGTTCCCCCACAGGCGCCCGCGACCATTGGCGTTGAGTTTTCGGGAGTGGTGGAGGGGTTCGGTGGTAGTGAGGCATGCGATTTCAAGCTTGGAGATGAGGTCTTTGGACTTGCGTATGGAGGTAAGACTTGTCTTTCTTGATGCTACGCTGTGCATTGGTATTAACGGTGATAGGTGCGTACGCTGAGTACATTGCCGTGTCGACCAAGATGCTTGTTCACAAGCCGGCGCATCTCTCGTGGGAAGAGGCGGCGGGTGTACCGGAGGTAAGGTTGAATTAAAGCTGGTATAGCATCCGTTACTAACATACCGTAGACCTGGATCACTGCTTCACAGGCTCTCTTCCTGATCGGCGAGTTTGAGGCTGGTCAGACGGTTCTCTGGCATGCTGGCGCGTCCTCCGTGTCCATCTGCGGTATCCAGCTCGCGAAGGCACAAGGCGCGAAAGCGATCTATGCCACCGCGGGCTCACAAGAGAAGATTGATTTCCTGGAGAAGGAGCTCGGTGTGACGAAGGCGTTTAACTACAAGACGGAGGACTGGGCGGCAGAGATCACGAAGGCGACCGGGGGTGTTGGCGTGAACCTCACTGTCGACTTTGTCGGAGCGACTTATTTCCAGGGGAACTTGAATGTGGCTGCGAAGGATGGCCGAGTCGTGCTGTTGGGGCTGATGGGTGGGGGGCAGTTACCTAATGGAGTGAATATCGCGCCCCTGTTGATGAAGCGGATTCGCGTGGAGGGTAGTACACTGCGTAGCCGTGATGAGGAGTATCAGGCACGGTTGCGGGATACCCTGGTGTCGCATGCGTTGCCGAAGTTCGCGGATGGGACGTTCAAGGTGTTTGTGGAGAAGGTGATGCCTTTTGAGTCTATTGTGGAGGCGCATCAATTGCTGGAGAGCAATACCACGAAGGGCAAGATTATTTGTGTCATTGAATAAGAAAGAGAAAAAGAAAGCGAGCCGAGAGGGCCAAAGGTTGACAAAGGTACCAAGTTGTACGGAGAACAGGTGCCCAGTGGGCAGCTAGATTTCTGGGGGCTGGAAAAGTGCTTGATATTCGGTATTGGTACAAACTCGTACAGAAAGTGACCTTGGTACTGCAGCGCGTGTCACACAGTATGCGTTCTGCTCTAGTCAAATAAGCATGCAAACCATAATGTGCATAGGAATATCATTGGTCCGAAAGTGCGTTTTCTCCCTTGCCAGAATTAGCAATGGAGCATGAGATCTGCATGCCAACTTTCTGGAAGTGAAACAATTTCAGTCCGGACGAATTCCCCTCTGGCCCCAAATCTGGACTCCATGCCCTGAACCGTCCGACCCTCTCAAATGTGATTAATCCAATCAGAGAGGGGGGACTCCATCGCCCGACGGACTCCTCGGAGCCTCGACGGGATCCTGCAGAAATATGACCTATCATAAAGGGGAGAAAGGGCTTACTTAATTCCACTTTAGAGTGGACCTTCTAGAAGGAAAATTACTCAAGTGCTCCAAGCACTTTGGAGTACTCCACTGGAGGCTCACAGGGTAAGGTGGAAATTGTGGGCGATCTGTGAAAAATCAGGATGAAATAGAATAGATTAAATATTGAAATATGTATTTTTGTACATGTGCATGTGTGTATAATATGGGGCATAAGCTCGGAGTAATTTGTATAGACTAGATCTAACCTTGGAAGTATGCTTAATTGAGAGGATATTCAGTGCTGACTCATCCAAATTACAACGTCAGTACCAACCAATCAGCTTGACCCGTTGACCCCCTCTTTTGACTCCAAACGGAACATTTTCCACTTCCAAGTTGGTCCAAGTTGGTCCAGCCTGTCGTAATTCTGTATCAGCCTGTGCCGAAAGTGCCCCAGATAGAAAATGTTCACGTAATTCCCGTAATTCCCGTATCAAAGAAAATCATTTTAAGTAATTCCAGTGTGTAATTTGAGTAATTTTCAAATTCAAGGAAATTCACGTAATTCCATTCTCCGCTTTCATTCGCCTTTCCCTTCTCATACGCCCGTTCCGGACCTTCTGGAAGAAGCACAGAAGCCTTCGAAGCCTTCATCGAAGTCTTCCTTGTCTCCATTTTTTTCCCTCCCTTTTCCCTTGATCCACTTGAAACATCTCAACATGACCTGATCTTTTTCTCTTCTAATCCCCCCCACCCCTTAACCTCTTCTATATTCTAATCGCTTGAAGAGTGTGTGTCACTCTCTTATCCGCCCAACGCATTCAAACTCCCCTTCTCTTTCCCCCCTTCTTTCCCGTTCTCTCTCTCTCTCTCTCCAAAACCCCCTCTTCCCCCCCTCGACCTGTCACCCTGAAACCCCCTCACGTGCCGTCATCTGTGGCGTCGTCGAATTTCTAGTGCCTCATTCGACATCGGCCATTCGAACGCGACGCAAGACGTTGGGGGGTTGTCTCGGAACGTGCTGTCCACGTCGGGTTTGCTGCAGGTCACAACTGCATTGTTCCTGCTAGACGGCTGCCGTCCGAAACGCTTCGAGGTCCGCCCATCGAACTCGTTGATCCTGGTGCACATCAAACCGTCCTTATTCCACGCCACTTGCCGCTCGTTTGCTCTTCTTCTTTTTCGGGCGCTTGTTCAACTATCCTGATCCTTTGCCTCTCCGGTATCTCTTGACATCTCGCTGGAATCGGGGATTCCATCGCCTCTTTTTTTCCGCCCCGTTCCCCTACTCCCGATCCTCCCGAAGCGACAGAACTTCAACTTTCCATTGCGCCCGCTCCTCTCGTCAGGTGGGCCTTATGAAAATCAGATCAGGTCGCACAGCTTCACTTTCCTTTTCTCTGGTTTCTTGGTTACGTTCCTGTGACGCGGGTGGCTTGGATCTCCGACTGCGATCCTCTGTACAATCATGATGGACCGCGTGGAATGCTCGGGCGTCTATATTGACGACCGAGTCCGGTCGGAGCGATGGGTACGCAGGAATTCCATCGCTGCGTCAACCATCTCTTCCGCCACCTCTTTTACCACACCTGAAGAACCCGAAGCTCTGCAGGCCGATGTAGAGCAACTGTTAGACGTCTGCAAGAAGAGTGCGTCCTCTTTCCGTTTTCCCTTTCCCACTTCCCCCTCTACTCATCATGCTTGAATACCTAAGCTCTTTTGTAAATTCTGCTAACAGCCCAATCAAGTCTACCTCTGTCAAAGTGGAGCCTCCTTTGCGACCAAACTGGCCGAATTGAGCGACCGTTCAGGCAGCGATTGCACTCCGATATTCGCCTTCTTCGGCATCGACTTTGGTGGCGACGAAACAAATCTAGCTCGTCGAAAGGCCAGTCGGGCCTCATGGATGGATAACGGCCCACCGTCGCCAGGCTCCATTCAACGCACCTTTACCTTCTCCTCTCATAATGACGAAGCCCCCGGACTCTCCCTTCTTTCCGGTGTATCAAACGATATTCAAGTCCAGGACTGCCCGAACCTGGTCATTCCGGTCGCAATCATGCGCAGCTCCGGCCCAGAACCCCTCGATTCTCCCGCCGAGTTAACGAGCGACCCGCAGAGTACTCGCAATCCTGTGACAATGGAACATAAGCAGATTGCTCGGTGCCTCGACGCCGGCGCTGTCGATGTTTTGACGACCCCGCTCGACCGCTCTCGGATTCAAGGATTAGTGGTTCACGCCTATCGCACTCGTCGCACCGCACAGAAGGAAATGTCTCGTTTCTTGGCCCGGAAGAAGCTCCGCAAGTTGTCCTGGGTCGGCGTGCATGATGAGCAACCATATGCGTATCTGCGGGAAGCTATGGTATCCAAACTAATGAAGGGAATCTGTAACCCCGAGGAAATTCTCGACGACATCCCAGAACGCGGCCTCGATATCAATCCGGAACGGGAGGCCTTCGTGAAGGAGCAGGTTGGCAGCTGGCAATTCTCCGCCCATGAGTTCTCGGAAGATGAATTGGTCTTTGGCGCTTGTCAAATGATTCAGCATGCATTTACCCTTCCCGGATTAGAACAATGGCACTTGACCCCCGGTGAACTTCAGACATTCTTACTGGCATGTCGTGCCGCTTACAACTCGTTCGTTTTGTACCACAACTTTCGTCACGCCATTGACGTGTTACAGTCAGTCTTTTGTTTCTTACTGCACATTGGAGCTTTGCCCCCGTATGCACCCATCGGCCAGGTTCCTGTGGAGGAAAAATCCCCGATCGCCACTCTTCTCTCTCCCTTTGATTCCCTAACTCTCCTTATCTCGGCTATTGGTCACGATGTTGGGCACCCAGGCGTGAACAACTTCTTCCTGGTCAAACTCAACGCTCCTCTTGCACAACTCTATAACGACAACTCTGTTCTCGAAGCATTCCACTGTGCGGCCTTTTCCCAGATCCTCCGTCGCCACTGGCCTGCGGCTTTCAAGGACAAGTCGCTGCGGAAGCTATTGATCAGCTCAATTCTGGCAACTGATATGGGCGTTCATCAAAAGTTCATGGAGCGCATGGGATCACTCCAGGAGAAGTTTTACGAGAGCGGCAAGACGGTTGACTGCTGGAAGCCCCAGGATGTGGAAATGTTCAAGACGCTTGTGTGTGGTCTGCTGATCAAGTGTGCTGATATCAGCAACGTGGCTCGGCCTTGGAAGGTTGCTGAGAAATGGACGCAAATTTTGCAGGAAGAGTTTGCCAATCAAGGTGAAATGGAAAGAGAGGTTGGCATGGAGACTGCACTCTTCGGCGGGCCACCAGAGTTAGGCAACATCTATAAGCTGGCTACTAGCCAGATTGGATTCATGTCTATTTTCGCACTGCCTCTCTTCGAGGGCGTCTCCGATCTCTTACCACAGCTGCAGTTTACCTCTGAGCACATCCGCAGCAACAAGAGCCGTTGGCAACAACACGCCAATGACGAGCTGCGGAAGCAAGGACTCCGGATTGAAGACTCATCCAGAGAAGCTGGAATATCGCCTCGCTCTACAAGCCCGGCTCGTACTCCTGTTTTCAGTAGCCCCAATGAATCTACTGCAGAGGTCAAACCAGCGGAAGAAGCAGAGAACGCTCGAGGTGAATCCCCGTCATCAGGAGGATCATCCGATGAGACCGTCTCGCAGGGTGGTGCTTATAATGAGAACACCATCGAGCCTGTTGTATCTCCCGATACCTCTGGTCCGCAAATTGAGATCACTGGAACTCCAGTCGCGCCGGATTTGATTTCCTCTCGCAAGTCCTCCAGCGCTATGCCGGATCTTTCATACTTCTCGTATCCCCCAGCTGCTACACGATCAGTCCGAGGATCAGTTGGAACACATTACCAAACTCCACTTGCGGATACGGATGCTGCTTCACCTGGGGCCGACCCTGATGTTTTAGCTGCTGTCTTCTATGCCAATTCTTCAACTGTCAACGGCGCCAATACCTCCGCGCCTCGCGACTCCACTGAGCATCAAACTGCAACCGAAAATACTGTCGTCCCTGAGCGGCCAGTCAGCTCTCGTCAAGGTCAGCCGGGATCTCAGCACCACACACATCATAGTTCTTCTGTTCGCACATCTGGTCCATCTGGTTCAAATCGAAACAGTTGTACTCGCACGCAGAGCATCAGCACTTACAGTAACAACATGACTCCCATCTCTCCCGCCACCAATGCAACCAGCTTCTTGGCAGTGGACAGTGGTGATGAGAAGCGTGTCTCGGATGACAGTGCGGCCCAGAGTGAAGTTGGAGGTCCTGACGACAGCAGTACCCGACCGAGCACCTCATACGCTTCCCATGCGGGAGATCAGGCGAGCAGCAATCATAGCCCTGGTCGGAGCTCTACCTATTCCCGATCTGAAGATGCAAAAGACTTTGGTGCTGCGAATGGCACTCGAAGTCCAACACACCCTCCGAGCACCGGTGACAGCAGTACCAAAAATGAGCATCCTCACAGCAATGGAAACGGGAACGGGAATGGAGAAGAGGCCCGTAACGGTGGACAAGGGATGCGCAGGCTTCCTAAGAGACGCAGTCGTCTCCGTCTCGCTTTCTGGAAGCGCCGCAACCATCACCAACAAGAGGTACACGGCGAGACCTGATTACCTCTCCACCTGTTCCTCTCTTCTCTCCCTCCTTTCCTCTACTTGCTGGCTCTCTTCCTCCTGTCCAGCCGTGTATTATGCGATCATGGTCTGATGAACGGTGCATTTCTTTTTTATTTGTGATAAGCGTTGATTTTCACGACCAAAACCATGGAGCCCTGGGGTGATATATGTGAAACTTCTTAGACAGGGCTCCTTGGTATACCCTACCTCTTTTCTACCCTCCACGATCCAAACGATATCAATGATGGAAATAGTTGGCCTGACCAACATGGCGTACTCTATAATCTGGTACGCACAGTACAGATTCACGCTTCTTTGATGTTTAATACCGCACATTTCCCAAAAGTGGAAGTGGACGACGTTCCACCGACCCGGCGCTGGCGGCTTTCATTCAATGTTCTATCAACTCGCCCTCTCTTTCATCTGTTTCATTTTTTTTTTACTCCTACCGGGTATACCGTACTCTGTACTTTGCATTGGGGTCCCTGCAACCCACTCTCTTCTGTGATGATCATGGCCATGTTCGACGTATCTGATTTATTTTTCCTCTCATTCTTTATTTCTGTTTGTTCGGAGGTAAGATCTGGTTTTGGAAGGTTCAATATTTGGGCGGTCATCTTAGATCTCGGCGTGGGCTGGTGGCGTTGATTTTGTTTGGGATCATTCCTGGGATCTGAGATAGTGACTTTGTATCTCTTCTATCTTCTCTCAATAAATGTTGATACATTACTTCAACTAAACTGTCAATGGGCTCGATGTAGTCGTGATCTCGCCTTTTCAACATTTGAGCATTTGAATGTTGCTGCAGCTCCGAAGATTGCAAGGTTGTAGTATTCAAAAGTTGTCTTCTTCCTGCCAGGTACTCCCGAGGTCAAAGACACGACCACTTATAACCTTGGAACTAACTGCTTAGGTACATATGTAGCACTTGAGCGACTCAGGTGCTTGACGGGGGTCATTCGAGTGCCACAAACCTTTGGAAGCCGCTGAATTATCCATATCTCGGCCCTGGGGTCATTCAAGTCTACCAGTTAGGGGAGAGGGAAACTTGAAGCCCGCAAACATATGAATATCTAAGATGCTCAATTGTTTCTCGCATGTCCATAGATTCATATCCATGATATTCTATACATATGTATGAAGTACTAGTAGCTCATTTGGTACCGAGGTATGGCTAGGGCTCTTGACTTTCTGGAAACTGAATTGTCCAAATTCCAAGGTTGGAGTCCCAATTCTTATATTGCGATCTATTGGCAATCTTCGCAATCCTTCTTCCCTTCTTGTACCTGGCTTTCGTCTTCCGTCCTCTTTTCTTCCTTCTTCTCTGCCTGCTCCTTCTTCAATGCCCGATCCGTATGTCCTAGATCTCGCTCTGGAGCAATGACATTTCTTACCAGAGACTTAAGAGCCTTGACCTCTAGAAGAGTAACATTTGGTTAACCATGATAGGACATGTCATACTCCCATGTGTAGAACCTCGCAAAAGGCATAACAGAGAACGATATCAGATACTGTGGTCAGCACATACCAGGAAAGCCCCCATCCCTCTTTCGATCCCAAAGGATAATCTCCTGTGTCTGGACATTCCCAGATGCATCTTTTTCAGCCGTAGAATCGGCGTGCCAGATAGTCACGGTGAAGACGCCACCAGTCATCGGTACCAGTGCAACTTCACCGAGATCTGTGCCAAAGGTTGAGAGAAGTTCTTGGGCAAACTATAGATCAGGTCAGTATTCAGATGTTCCAGTTGGGATATGGATTGTCAGCCTGAGTTTTGGAGGAATACGTACGTAAGCTGCCCTTAGCATCCATCGACATTGTGTGCAGAACTTGATGGAGATGCGCGGGAGATCTACTAGTTCGTGAGATGTAGGGGTAGCACCTGTAGACTCAGCTACAGTGTTCTGTGTCTGCACCGAGGCTGCCATTGTGGATGGTGAAGGACGAGGTGGCGGTGCCGAAAACTGCGCCAGCAAAATTTAGGTGCAAGGTGGAAAGTATCGAAGATAGGTATGCACAAGGATAAGGTGGCCACTCAAACTTTGAGATTATTCGTCAAGAGCCCACACATGCAGAGGGTTCAGAGAGATAAATTCCGATGGTGGGATGATGTCAGCGGGGGAATTGCCTAATTCGGTTGCTTTGACCTGCGTTCAAGCTGCATGTACCCGGAACTTGAACCTGATTTACAGTTTAGGTCCCAGAGACTTGCGAGATCGTGCATGGGATCAGGTACCTGGTACCTGGTAACCCGTGAGGCTGAAAGACAATGCCCGGTTGGGGGCCTCGAACATTTGATTTCTTTGCACAGCCAGGGCCATGTGTTGGCTGCCGTGGATATTTTGGATAGGAATGTTACGCCGAACGGCTAAAATATCTACGGCATACCAATATGAGGATTTGTTGGCACATTCAATGTTGGCACATTCAATGTTGGCACCCAGGTGATTAGACAGTATTGTATTGGTCATTGGATGCAAATCGAATCTATGATACACGAATGGCAACCGACTCTTCATGCCTGATCAACAGAAGAGGCTTTTGGAGAAACCCAGAGACAAAGGAAATTTGGCTTCAAAAACACAAAATAGACGTATGGGGAATGTTGCAAGATAGAAGAGTTGAAAGAGAAGTTGAAGAAGTCGAAGAGTCGGATCAGTAGCAGTAAATGGCCGGGTAGAATGACAAAAATTTAAAAGACACAAGGCGATACAGGGCGATACAGGGCGCGGATTGATGTACCACCGCAGCCAAAGTTGAAGAACCCACGAGGGGAAATTGCGGTTGATACGCCCGCGAGAGGGTCCGTATTTCGGCGAAGTTGGGTCATGTCAGGGCCAGCAGACGAAGATAGGAAGAGATGGAAAATTAGAGAAATCGTGTCGTGGCGATGGACAATATCGTCATGAGACCGTTACATAACGGTACAGCAGCCCTGGTTTTGGGACTGAGGAGCATAGGGATCGTCTCTTTTTTCGACCTGGTAGAAAGGGAAAGGATGTCAGCAATAAGCGCGGGTGGGACTCGGGGCACAGGATGGCGGTCGCATACCGGACCCCATACGGAGGGCACCATGAAATCGCGAGTGTTGTTACAGTAGCTGATGAGCCTAAAAGATAGAAAATGTTGTTAGAAGTTGGGATGAAAGGTGGTTGGAGTGAAGTTTTTGGCGAAGTGGTGGCGTTGGTGGTGATGCGGTCGTAGTGCGACACAGGGGGATGGGACTCACGAGAGCGCGGCCTCGGACACCCTCACCCGTGGGCGATCCAAATCCTCCTTAAGACGAGCATTGAGCTCAGTCAATCGACGATACTTCAGGTCTGCGACACTCTGCTTCTTATTCTTAACATCACCCCCAGATCGCAACTCGTAGGCAGGCATGGTGGTGAGATGGTCGCGAGGTGAGGAGTGTAGAAAGGGGGGTTTTTTGGGAGGGTCAGAGGGGGTTTAACTTGGAACCGCGACGGGAGAAACGGGGGCCAAGTTGTACACACGGGGGGCCAGGATAAATTGGCTAAACAACGGGGCCACAAGGGAGGAAATGTGTGCCAAACAAAGAGGGTCAAAAAAAGAAAGACGTGCAGGGCCAAAGGAAGGGATTGAAGAAGATTGGAAGGCCTGGAGGGATTTTCCCCGTAACGGTTTGCTTGGGGGAGAGCTGGGTCCGTGTGGTGGCTTATTCATCCAGGTACCGGGTACTCCGTGCACTATTGATTCTGAGTAAGATCTCCCACTTAATTTCCTCTATGGTCAATGTACCCAATACTTCGGAACAAATCTGACCTATCTAGGCGTCCAAATGAGAATACACCTAACATTGAATTCAAATGTTCCTGGGTGTTTTGGTCTCTTTCTTGGGGGCGAGAAACCCCTGGGACCAATGGTGAAAATGTTTGTGAATACCAATATCTGGATAAGGCTAGATCTTCTAGTAGGTGTTAAAGTACTGGTTATGTCTTTATCTACTTTATACGGAGTACCTAGAGTTGGAATAAATAGGGGTGGTCAGAACTATTGGAAATCTGGAGATCATCCCCGGGTCTCATTTTCAGGCATTCAGGCATCAACCCATTCGGAAATCAAGACTTTAAGGCATTAAGGCACCAAGGCACCAAGGTGTCAATAATCAATTGTATCCAAAGTTGGCACCTGGGTAGTCCCTAGTTGTAATGCGAAAAATAACACTTCAATATTTAAGTTATGTAAAGAAAATCATGATATAAGCGTTTATGATTTACTGGTCATGAACGATTGCATACCCTACAACTTGAATCAATATCAAAGAACATTTGAAGTAGTTCGAGGCTCTTGACTATTTGTTGGGAGTATAGATATGGATCGCCATAGGCACCAAGCGTGACTTGAACAGCAACACCACACGTATACTTAATTTTTTTTTTCAAACAACCGTACTTCGAGATGATGGAGTTTATCATTCACTCTCATAATTTACCATCCCTCAAGTGACACAAGACATGTCTAGCATCTCCGTCGAGCGCCCGTAGAAATGGTTATCACGTGACTGCCCCATCGCTTAGTCGGATGTGGGAAGAAGTCTCCCGCGAATTTTCGGTTCACGCACAATAAGGCCCTGCTTCCCCTCTAGGTCGATCAGGACTTCGCGTGGCAGCTTTTTCAACTTCGGTCTTGGACCACTGCCCGTGTGTGACACGCCTGCCTACTTTCACCTATTTTTCACTCGAAAAAAAACGACCAAAAAAGAGTCCAAATCCCCAAGGGGTGGATTAATCAATCACCATGCCGCCACCACCGCATATCAAGCCTGAGAATGTCCTCAAGGTTCGTCCATCGTCGACCCAAGAAAACATCTTTATATGTCCAGTTCAATGTTAACATATTGTCTCTTTCTTCTTTCAACAGAGGGCCCAGGAACTTATCGCCGTTGGTCAGGCCCCCGCTGCCTTGACCGTGCTTCACGAACATGTCACCTCCAAGCGTACCCGCAGCAGCCCGATCGCTTCCCTCGAGCCGGTTATGCTCCTCTTCGTGGAGCTTTGTGTCGACCTGCGCAAGGGTAAGGCTGCTAAGGATGGCCTTTACCAGTACAAGAACATCGCCCAGAACACCAATGTGGCGACCATCGAGACCGTTTTGAAGAAGTTCATTGAACTTGCTGAGCAGAAGGTCACTGAGGCCCAGGCCAAGGCCGACGAGATCCAGTCCTCCCTCGACTCCGCTGCCCCTTCGGCCAACGTTGACGACCTCGAGGCCATTGAAACCCCCGAGACTATTCTGCTGGCCACCGTCTCCGGTGAGCAGTCTCGTGACCGTACCGACCGCGCCGTTGTCACTCCTTGGCTCAAGTTCCTCTGGGAGACTTACCGTACCGTCCTCGAGATTCTGAAGAACAACGCTCGCCTTGAGGTTATGTACCAGTCGACTGCTCTGCAGGCCTTCCAGTTCTGCCTCAAGTACACCCGTAAGACCGAGTTCCGCCGTCTCTGCGAGCTTCTGCGCAACCACGTCCAAAATGCCGCCAAGTACTCCGCTCAGATGCACGCCATTAACCTGAGCGATGCCGACACCCTGCAGCGCCACCTGGATACCCGCTTCCAGCAACTGAACGTCGCCGTGGAGTTGGAGCTGTGGCAGGAGGCTTTCCGTAGTATCGAAGACATCCACACCCTGCTCAACCTGAGCAAGCGTCCTGCCAAGAACGTCATGATGGCCAACTACTACGAGAAGCTTGCTCGTATTTTCCTGGTCAGCGAGAACTACCTCTTCCACGCCGCTGCCTGGAACCGCTACTACAACCTGCTGCGTCTGTCCACTGTGGCTCTGGCGACCGGTCAAAGCACCAAGAAGGAGAACCCCTCTGTCACTGAGCCCGAGATGACCAAGGCTGCCTCTTTTGTGCTCCTGTCTGCTCTGTCTATTCCCGTTATCAGCACCACCCGCTCCCGTGGCGCCCTGGTGGACGTTGACGAGGCCCGCAAGAACAAGAACACTCGCCTCACCAACCTTCTCGGCATGGCCCAGCCCCCATCCCGTTCGGTTCTGTTCCGCGATGCTTTGAACAAGGGCCTGCTCAAGCGTGTCCGTCCCGAGATCCGTGATCTTTACAACATTCTGGAGGTCGATTTCCACCCTCTCTCCATCTGCAAGAAGATCACCCCCATTCTGAAGCAGATCGGTGCCGACCCCGAGATGGAGAAGTACGTCGTTCCTCTGCAGCAGGTCATTCTCACCCGTCTGTTCCAGCAGCTGTCCCAGGTCTACGAGTCTGTCGAGCTCAAGTTCGTCTACGAGCTTGCTCAGTTCCCCGACCCCTTCCAGATCACTCCTGCCATGATCGAGAAGTTCATCATGAACGGTTGCAAGAAGGGTGACCTTGCCATTCGCGTGGACCACATCTCTGGCGTTCTTACCTTCGACTCCGATGTCTTCTCTTCCTCCAAGGCCATGCACGCCGGTAGCGCTGCTGGTTCCGCTGAGAGTGAGGTTGGCTCTGTCCAGCGTCTCCAGCACACCCCTGCCGAGATTGCCCGCTTCCAGCTCGCTCGCTTGGCCAAGACTCTGCACACCACCTGCATGTACGTTGACCCGTCCTACTACGAGTCTCGTCAACAGGCCAAGCAGGCTGCCCAGGCCCGCGCTCTGGCCGGCGCTGCCAAGGAACACGAGGAGACTCTGGCTCGTCGTGTCATCATCGATAAGAAGAAGGAGGCTGCTACCGATGCCCTTCAGCGCAAGCAGCGCGAGGAGGAGACTCGCAAGCGTATCCGCACCCAGCAGTTGCAAGATGCCGAGAAGAAGCGTCTGGCTGATGAACAGATGGAGCGTGAGCGCAAGCGTATCAAGGACGAGCAAGACCGCATTCGCCAGGAGGAGCTCAAGAAGCAGATCGAGGAGCTCAAGACTGGTGTCAAGGGTATTGACATTAGCGAGCTGGATGTTGATGAGCTGGATGCCAACCGCCTGCGTGCTATCAAGCTCGCCCAGCTGGAGAAGGAGAAGAACGAGTTGAACGACCGTGTCCGCACCACTGCCAAGCGTATTGATCACTTGGAGCGTGCGTTCCGTCGCGAGGAAGCCAAGCACGTCCCCGAGGACTACGAGAAGCAGAAGAAGCACGACTTGGATCTTTACGAGGCTTCCAAGGCCGAGACTCTCCGGGAGGCCAAGCAGAAGCACGCCGAGGCTGTTGCGCTCAAGCACCGTCTGGGCCGTCTGGTCCCTGCTTTCACCTCATTCCGCAAGGAGGTCTCCGAGAAGCGTCACGAGGAGTTCGAGAAACGCCGCAAGGCTGCCGAGCGGGACTTCGAGGCCAAGAAGAAGCAGCGTATCAAGGAGGTCCAGGAGCGTCGCCGCCAGGAGCGCCAAGAGCGCGAAGAGGAGGAGCGTCGTCGCCAGGAGGAGCAGGAGCGTGCCGAGCGCGAGGAACAGGAGCGCACTGCTCGCGAGGAGGAGCGCCGCCGTGCTTTGGCCGAGGAGAAGGCCCGCCGCGAGGAGGAGAGAGGCAAGCTGGACGAGGTTGCTGCTCGCCAAAAGCAGCGCGAGGAGGAGGCCGAAGCTCGCCGCAATGCCCGCAAGTTTGGCGGCAGTGCACCCGCACCTTCCGAGTCGACCGAGCGTACTGCTCCCCGTCTCAACATCGCTCCCCGTACTGGTGGTGCCGGTGGAGGCTGGAGAGATCGCTTGGCTGCCAAGGGAGAGAGTGCTGCCCCCGAGGCTCCTCCTGCTCGGGAAGAGCCCCGCAGAGCTGGTGGTGGATATGTGCCACCTCACCTTCGTGGTGCCGCTAGCTCTGGATCTGCCCCTCCCTCTAACGGATCCAGCGAGCGTTGGTCTCGTCCCGCACCTCGTGAGGCCCCTGCTCACAGCGAGGCTCCCCCAGCCCCCAGGGCCGAGGAGTCCAAGCCCAGCAGCGGCGGCAAGTGGGTGCCGAAGTGGAAGCAGCAGCAGAGCTAAGCAGCTGTATAGGTGGATGACAACATTTTCTTCTTTTCATCTACAAACTTTAGGGAGGGCTCCAAAAAGTGGCATCGGATGTTTATTCTTCTCATTTTGATATCCGGCGCATGTTTTTTCTCTTTCACGACCTCCTTGCAATGACCCTGTATCATCGGCCACCCGTGGCCTCTCAGTCGGCGAAGATTTATAATGCTTTCGCCGACTCCTCTTCTCTTTTCTCTTTCGCTTGCGTTTCCGTGTGCTTAATTTCCGCTTTTCATCCAACTCTTCGGATGCATCATTTTGTCATCCGTGATGCCAATATCATGCTCTACTCCATGCCTTTGGCTCCGAATTAGTCGGGGCCTAGTGAATAAGAACGAATGATTTCTAGACTTCAAACCTGCACAAATTATAGACACAATACTAGTCGTAAGCCTTACCTCTAGCCGACACAAAGAAGAGATATGACTTGAATAGCATTTGAAGAATCATGAACCTTCCAACAAATGCTGGATTGATTGACGCATGCGAAGTCAACATCACCCAAGTCAACATTATCCTCTAATGGCCTTTGCCCAATTATGCTTACAACATGGATTGAATAGCACAAGTGAGCCATCGATCTGAATCATTCAAACGTTTGAATATCGAACTGGTGAACCTGGCATTTGTATGTGGCTGGCAGTCAGGCTTGTTACTATAACATGGATGTATCAAGAGCACTTGAGAGCTCACAATCTAGTCAGCATAGGAAAGTTGGATTCACGATGTGATGTTTTATGTACCTAGGTACGTAGTGATCAATCGTAGAATCTTGCAAGTTTAGAAGTGCTTCTGTTTGATATAAATTGATGAGACTGTTATGTAGATAGCATTTAGGAACCTTAGTTACACATGTTCACCCTAGTACTAGTAGTGCTTTTGAACCTTTCATCATCTTCCGAGGTTCGTCTATGAGAAAGCTGCCAATGATGCATAGCTGTGAAGTTTAAGTAAGTATTCGTGGGGAAGAGTATGATAAGTCGTGGCTTCATTCCATTTGAGGATAGAATTTGAGAAGAAAGATACAACATTGAATGAGGAAAACAATCATTCTGGCTTGCTGAACAAAAAACAAGAGAAAAAACAATCGGTCGTAGCTTCGTGACATCAAATATTCCTGCCTTTATCCTTCCATCATATCGTAGCTGAGAACTGGGTCAATCAACGCCGATTGGTTATCATTCGACGCAAGTGTATTGCCATTGTTACTTTCGGCGAATGCATCTTGCATCAAGAAGTCCGGTTCTGAGCCATTCGGCAGCTGTGCGTTGGAGGCGTTCTGATCTGGGAAAGCACCCAAATATCCACCCTGGTCAGAATTTGATTGCTGCTGAAACCCCCCGCTGGCATCGTCAAACTCAAGTCCATACATGCCGAGGGAGTTTTGTCCAGTCTGATCTCCCAGAAGAGCACGCTGCATGAAGAGCCCTTGGACTTCATCTTCGGTACAGCCGTGCTTGGCAGTCATATGAACCCATAAATCATAGTCGCGGTGAAATCGGTGCTCACAGAGGTCATATAGACAGGCAATGTGACGGCCCGATTCTTCAACATAACCCTGGCCAGTCAAGGCAGCCAATATTGACAGTTGATTGCCATTTCCTTCATCCTTCGACTCCTTCTTGCCCAAACCGAGACGTTGTCGCCGCTCTGCCTTGGCGTTTTGAAAACCCAGATGAGCTGTACGGATATGTTCCTCGAGCGCAAGCTTGCTGCCATATTTTTTGCCGCAGCCAATACCGTCCCAGCCAACGACTTTCTTAGAGTTGGCTAGGTCGGTCTCTCCGCACGAAAATCGCTTCTCGCCTTCGTGGACAGTTCGGATGTGAACAGTCAAGTTACCCTTTTTGGTGAAACTGCGGTCACAGCCAGGATATGTGCAGTCAAAGATCTTCCTGTCTTCTAGACTGACGTCTCCATGCGCAACTTCAAGGTGGCGTCGCAGCTCTCGTGAGGTTGAACAAATGATTGGGCACTGTGGGCATTTTGGAGGGTGGACAATTCGAATGTGCTCCTGCAGCAGGGTGTATGAAGGGAAAACGGCGGACTGGGCTGCTGAAGCTGAGCCACCCATGGCGGTATTTTGATTCTCGTCACATTCAGCGCAGGTAAATCGTTTCTCGCTATGTATCCTGTTCTCGTGGGATCGAAGGTTGCCGGCAGTATCGAATGCCATCTGACATTTTTGGCCAGTAGTCTCGTCGACATGTGAACAGGGAAAGGGTTTTTGGTGCAAGTGAACGGTCATGACATGCTTCTGCAGAGTAGAGTGTTTTCGGAAGGTCTCGTCACAGGGTGGATATTCTGTACAACGGTACTTGTCTTGTCCCTCATGAGCTGCGAGATGACGACGAAGACGTGACCCCGTTACGAACCCCTTTCCACACTTCTCGCAAACATAATTCCTTACCCCGGTATGGGCACTTTTGACATGGTGATTGAGATGGGAAGTTCGAAGAAAGGTCTTATCACAGTCTTCAAAGGTGCAGGGGAAAATCCGTTCATTGTTATGAGATCTGATATGCTCCTGTAGTCGAGCAGGGCGGTTGAATGCTTTGTCACAGCCTTCGAAAGGGCATCGGTGTGTCTTGAGTTCGGATGGGTATCGAGATGAGGTGGTAGAGTAAGGAGTTGCTGGGGTTTCTTCCATTTGGTCGCTAGCGACACTGGGTGTGCCTGAAGGAGCATATTCGACATCTGATAGATTTTCCTCGTAGATTGGATCTGTCGAGGTCTGTTAGTCTTTTCATCAGCTTATCGGGGATTCGTTCGGTGCTCACCGTCACTGTCCATAGTGCGCTTCTGGTGTCGCTTGGACGGCGAGGCCACACCAGTGACCGCTTTACGTTTGTGAGACATGATGAAATAGTCCCAAAATGGAGGACAGCCCTTCACAGAGAGAAAATCGGATGCTCATGAACGCCAGGAAGTTATTTGCTGTGAACGTCGATGTGAAATAAAATTAATTCTGCCGCAGTCAGAAAAGCGGTGTGGCCGAAAACGGACTAGCGTTGTGGAAGATTTTCCGCTCTTTTTGCATCCACGAGTTCAATCACTTCGGTCCCGCGCATTTAAGGGTTTCTCTCTCCTTGTTTCCCTAAGTTTTCAATTCCAGCGACTCCATCATGTCTGACTACGGCGGCGACGACCACGAGCCCGAGAAGTAAGTTTTGCTTGGGAATTAGCGCAGTCTACATCGCGCCAGAGAAGAAGACCTTTTCCAGGTCTGGAGCTTGCGCACCTTGATTGCGCAACCACAAGCAGAAGCTGTTTTCTGACATTTGGTTTCTACCATATAGCTACGACTACGAGCCCAACGAGGAGGTCTTCGATGACGCTGAGCCCGAGGATTTTATCGATCAGGAGGGCTTCGAGGGCGACGATGCCGTTGAGGGTGAATCGTACCAGCCGGCCGTGAACGGTGAAAATGTCATCGTCTCGGGTGACCCGAACGCAGGATACTCCAACAAGATTATGGAACAGTCTCGCGAGAAGAAGGTCGCTAATGAAAAGCGCACCACCACCCCGTATCTGACCAAGTACGAACGCGCGCGTGTTCTGGGCACCCGAGCTCTGCAGATCAGGTGTGTAGCTCTCGCCTCAAACCGACTTGAATTTGGCGGCGCTTCAATTGAATGAATTGATCGGGCTGACATATATACAGTATGAACGCTCCTGTGCTTGTTGATCTCGAGGGTGAGACCGATCCCCTGCAGATCGCCATGAAGGAATTGAACCAGAAGAAGATTCCTCTGATTGTGCGGCGGTACCTGCCTGACGGATGGTATGACAATTCCCTATCCCAGCAGAGCTTTTCGTCCCCTGACTAATCCCTTTTACAGGTACGAGGACTGGTCTTGTGAGGAACTCCTGTAAAGCGAGTCATAATCGTAACAATGGGGGATTTCTCTTTCTGCTTTTTGGGTGAAATTCAGCATAGCGTTCGGAGTTTGGGATAATGAAACCGTGGCTCCCGAGGTCCAAAAAGAAGACATCTGGAAAGGGCGTGACAGTCTTGAAAAACTTGAACATCTTTGGATACGGTCCAATTGTACATGAATCTAGAAAGACCAAAAAAATCATGACGGTTTCGATAGTATGTTTCAGGGGTTGAGTTCAATTAATTGATTAGAAGGAGAAACAGCACTTGAGTGTAATTAGTAACATTTTCACAATTTTATTGCATATCCCAGGGTCAACTGGTTGTATAGTATTCATAGTGCTTGGGTGCTACTTGTGGTGTTCGTACTTCTCGAAGGTCTAGGTTCCTCTATACTTCTGCACGTCTTCTCGATAGGGCAAAGTGTCGCCACGTGAGCCCGGCTTCAAATCACGGTTTCTCCCCGAAGTCCCACTTTTTCTTCCTCTGATTGGAGCACTTGAGATTGGAGACGATTGGCATACGGTCCTTTATGCTCCCAATTTCATGGATTACTCCAATAACATACTTACATAACGCACAGGTCTGCTGTTAGCGCCATCGCATGGATAAATCGGCACGATTCCCGTACTTCTTTATTGGCCGAGCCTTTCTGTTTGACATCCCACCGCATTTCTACGACTGCAACATGGCAAGCCCTTCCCCCAAAGAAGCATCAAGTGGGCGCCTGTGGATGCCAGTGGGGCCTGGCAAGTCCAAACAGCTTGACTTTCGGTCCTTTCCGCCCTCTTGAGCTTTTAGCCAGACGCCCCGCCCCATGTGGTCCTTGGATGTGGTTTATAATCAATCCGATTTTTTTTTCTCTTTTCTTTTCCCCGTTTAGGAGGCCGGGGTTGACTCAGAATTGCTTGTTGAAGGTATAATCGCATCTTCTTGTCCTGCTTTTCAAAGAATTTTTCCTCCCATTCCCCGTGCTTCCTTTAGTGACTGCCCGCTCTGAACGCGCGAGTCTTAAGGATGGGTTCCACTAATGCCGAAGTAGAGCAGAAGGCTCTTGCCGATAACCCAGCTGTCGCAGTCGAAAAAAATGGACACAGCTCTGGAGTTGACACGCCTGATGAAAAGCCACAGGACCTCCT
Source organism: Penicillium sclerotiorum (assembly GCA_911649655.1). Classification (NCBI taxonomy): domain Eukaryota; kingdom Fungi; phylum Ascomycota; class Eurotiomycetes; order Eurotiales; family Aspergillaceae; genus Penicillium; species Penicillium sclerotiorum. The sequence goes on along the minus strand of CAJVRJ010000005.1, from coordinate 3,879,047 downwards.
CACATATGATCAGGGCATGATCTCGTGGTTGCAGGTTCTGGGGTCTTTCTTCCTTTTCTTTAATTCATGGTATGGATCATTTTCGACAATGCTTGCGCAAAAGGAAACTCGCTAACATTTCACTTCAATAGGGGCGTCATTAACACCTGGGGTGCATATCAAACTTACTACGAGTCAAACCTACTTGCGGATACTTCTTCCTCCACCATTGCCTGGATTGGTTCTCTTCAGTCTTTCCTGCTGATGCTTGTTGGAGTCATCACCGGTCCATTGTTCGACGCTGGCTACTTCAGACACTTGATCATTTTTGCCAATTTTATGCTACCATTTGGCCTGATGATGACCAGTCTTGCCAGCAAATACTGGCAGCTGATTCTCGCGCAAGGTATCTGTGTTGGACTTGGCGCGGGCTGTCTCTTTGTGCCTTCGGTAGCCATTCTACCCCAATACTTCCGCCAAAAGAGAGCATTTGCAAACGGTCTGGCTGCCAGTGGTAGCAGCATTGGCGGTGTGGTTTATCCTATCATGTTTGACCAGCTGGAGAAACGCCTTGGTTTTGCTTGGGCTACCCGCATCATTGGGTTCCTGTGTTTTGCAACCATTCTCATCTCGCTCAGTACTATGCGCATTCGTATTCCTCCTAGGGAAAAGCGTAAGCTCTACCAGTTGTCTGCCTTCAAGGACCCGGCATACTGTCTCTTCATCGCTGCCATGTTCATGGGTTTCCTCGGTTTCTACAACTTCCTTTTCTACGTCCAGTCATATGCCATTGACACTGGCATTGTCGATGCTAATCTTGGATTCTATCTACTTTCCATGCTGAACGCAGCTTCGACTTTCGGACGAATCTTACCAAACTTCATTGCCGATCACACAGGCCCCCTCAACATGCTCACACCGGCGGTAACAATCACCTCTATTTTGGCCTTTGTATGGATTAGTGTCCACACTGTTCCCGGAATTATCATCCTAGCTGTCTTCTACGGCTTCTTTTCGGGTGGGTTCGTATCAATGCCCCCAGTTGTTATGGCCTATATGACTCCCGACGTGCGCGACTTGGGCACCCGTCTGGGCCAGGTCTTTGCCATTACCTCCATTGGTCTTCTGATTGGTACCCCTATTGGCGGTGCGATCCTTAACAGCTCCGGCTCCTATCTCGGTGTTCAGCTTTTCACTGCCTGCTGTCTCATCGTCTCTGCAATGCTTTTTGCTACCCTCAGATTCGTCCGGACAGGTCCTCACCTAATTTCTAAGACTTGAGCTCGTTTCTAAGTGAGCTTTGTCCTGGAACCGTGACCGGGCTGGGAACAAGTCTTCAGTGTATATCCCGGGACACTTCGGACCTTCAAGAACTAGATAATCAACGGTCTTGAGGCTTGGGTCAACTAATCCCCTATTCAAGGTTCTTCCCTCTTCTCTTTGAAGGGTATGCATGAAAGCCCATGCCTTCCAAGGTTGAACAGGTGGAAGGATTCACACACATGCGCATCCCAGTGAAAAGGGCCATCCCGGACTGCACCTTAGGCTTCTGACTTTCTGGCCTTCTGCCCATTACATGTGCATATAGAGTCTCAGGCTTACGTTGGTAAAAAGTTAGTTGCATCTTGAAGACATCTGCCCAGGTGGAGCATTGCGGGCATGGTTAAATAATTTACATGATTCTGGCCTTATCAGACCAAGCACCTAATACAACTTACACGTGATACCTCCGTCCTTTCAGGCTACTAGTATTCAAATGTTACTACATGGACTGCCCGATTTCCAAGGTTCAATTTGGCCACTCCTAAATGCGTAAATCGTAAAGTCTTTATTCAGGGTAAACCTCAATGTCAAGGTTCACCCGTCCGCACACATATTTTGAAAGCTGTAGTGTAAAATCTGAAGTCCATCACATCCTGGACTAAGAGACATCCTCAGGGTAGACCAAAAAGTCTTCTCCCTTATCCCGTACATGTTCACGCTTCTTGTCCCGACTGCATGGTTTGCGCATATCGAACGCATCCTCGCCTATATCAGAGTTTCCGGACGGGTCATCGCTATAATAGCCAACAACACGCCGGAATACAGAGTACCTGGAAGGTTCGGATAAGTTTATGATCGATTCTTGGTTTGAGTCATAGCAAAGTGATAACTTACCCCATTCCCTTGTACATATCGATTGCAACCTTGTTTCCAGATCGTACGTATAGATCGACAAACCAAGCTTTGCTGATGTCTGATCCACGTTCCAACTGTTCAGTCAGGCGGCTTGCATAGCCAAGTCGGCGCCATGCTGGTGCAACAGTCAATACTGTGATGTGACCATGCCAAGGTGTGTAATGCTCTGACATGCGCATGGAAGGGTGTTGCTCTTCCACTTTTCCCATGACTGAAAATCATTTATTAGCCAGGTATTCTCATCTCACATGCACAAAGGGCGGGGTCTGTACTGTAGCCAGCAATTCCGGCATCGCGATCTTTTACTTTACTAAACAGCGAGGGCCATCTAGTAAGGTAACTGAGATAGAAACTGGTATCGTAGTTCTCAGTCAAAGGATCCAAGTTGGTCAGATTCATGGACAATAAGTCCAATGGGGTCATTCGTGTAATTGAAGTCATCCTGTCGGTTATACCAGGATAGCTATTGAAGAATGTGAAATGTGGGGGTTGGTGATATTGATTGATCTACTCCAGGCTGTAATGTGTTTTTCTGCCAAGGCGGTGGCTCACCACGCGAGGAACATAGGACCTTCATGTTTCGAGGTTAAGCTGTGTTCAACAACTTAAGAGGTGATGGACTAGGCTGGTCTGCGTCGGTCTTTACTTTCTCTCACTGGCTTACTTGCTTTTGCATGGGCCATGAAGCCACACACTTAGCATTACTCCGCGACATCTTTCGGCACCATCACTACCCCATCTCCGCCCCAAACAGCAATATTGTGTGCTGTGCCGGTCATTGTCCTTCGTTTGATTATCTTTATTGAAGAGCCGTACTATTGTTAATTTTCACATTTGACCCTGCATTACTCTATTCAATACAAGTTTCAACCCGGGCATTCAAAGCCCCTGTCCCTCCGATGCCCCTCCCTCCGTCTCCCCTGAAATTGGCACACCGCTACCCCTCCTCCAACATGGACGATTCTCCTATCTCACCAGGGGCTCCAGGAGTCAATGTATTTGCCCCAGAGAGCCCTGGATCCCCTCAAACACCTCGAATGTCGGCACCTCCATCCCCCGTCACTCCCCGCCGAAACATGAATGGATCCCACCACGAGTCGATAGATTTCGCCGCTGACGCTGGCGGAGGTGGATTGGGAAATCTTGCCGATGAGCTGGCAGATGCATGGGAACAAGAAGATGATGGCTATGGATATGCGTCAGGGCAGGAGAATAGCCGCTCAGGGTCTCAACAAATGGACCATAGCGATGTTGAGGACGCGTATTTCCAATCTGTTCGCGATATGCGATCTCAATCACCTACGGACTCCCCGGCAAGAAACAGACTACGAGCCAATCAGATCCGACAGCACCGGCGACAAGAATCACATTACGATGGCTCAGACTATGGGAATGATTCCGACCTGGAGGAGACAACTGACCTCTCCCCCGCATTGGAGGCTCAGTTAGCCGATATAGAGAGCCTTGTTCGGCGGGGACTCGAGAACAATGGCAGTGAGAACGACCACGTCATACAAAGAACTGTGGAAGCACTCAGGGATCTGGGTGGGCAGAGCGGCATCGAGAACAGTGCCATGAGGTATGGAATAATGCAACTCGAATGTTCTTCTGGCTCAGCGCACTCAACTAATATGTTTTACCTAGGCTTATCACTGCCCATTCTTCAATCACATCCCATCTTACTCACCAAACCCGCATCCTCCAGACCCTCATCCACCCCCTCTTATTCTCCTCATTCCCTCTGCTATCCGAAGACGCCATTGACTCCCTGATGCCCCTGATTGACGAAGGGCTTCTACCAAACCTACCATACCCGTTCCCCGATCAAATACGCGGGGACTCCAGGCCAGCAACCCCATCCCAGGCCTCTGCCATAAACCCGCTTGCATCACTCCAAGCTCTCATATCTCAAACCGCAGACATCACACACTCGCTCCGCGGTCTCAGCGACACCCTCTACGAATCACGCCAATTAACATCTACCGCATCACGTCGATTGCGGTCCGCCCGAGAGCTCGTGGCCGAGCTTCGACGCGAAGAAGAAAGCCATGAAGAGGGCGCTCGATGGATTGAACGCGGTGAATGGGACCGTCGACTCAAAGACCGCGAAGCTGGGAAAGAATGTGGAGAGGTCGTCAGTGGCTTTGAGGCCGTCTGTGGAGAATGGCGCGAGAAGCTCTTCGGAGCCGCAGCTGCAGAGGTAGCAGCGGCATAATGCCAACATTATGTACTTTCTGTTTTCCATTTCCCGATAGACCCATTGTTGCATCGTCATTCGGGAAGACTTTGTTCAAGCCTCGACTAGACTGTTATGAGTTTTTAGAGAGGTTTCCCTTTCTTGTCAGATATCCATTTGATCATTTTTTTATCTTTCTTCCTTTCATTTTCCTCATGCGATCTCGAAAGGGATCTGGTTATATCCAAGTTCGGAACATAGACCTCCCTGGTTAATATTGAGAAGAATTTTGCTCTGTGTCGTTCTCCATTTGAGTTGCGCTCAGACTAGTCTATAAGCACTTGAGCACCCACCTGATCTGTTGGTTGTATTCGCTAGGGCCTCTCCACTCGTGGACGTGAGTATGCCCATAGGTCTTATACGCCAAAAGAATGGCATACTGTGGGTCTTGCAAAATCCAATGCTTGAAAATTGAAAGCATTCCCATATGGTCTACTCCACACGTGCTAGTGCAGTTGACAACGTAAGATAACGCTAATCACGCTAATCACGGGATCAGACGCATATGTCGCATGCCAATCAGCCCAAGGGGCAAAGCCCACATGGGCACCCCCCATGTGTCAAGGTTAAGCCTAACCAGGCCCAAAGCCCCTTAGCGCCATACCCCACCTCGGCATCTCAACTGAACGGGTGTCTCAGTTGGTAGGATGGAAATAGATTATTGACGGCTTATCAGAGACAGGCTAACTGGAATGGGCGGAACGTGGCGCTTTAAGTGACGCGGGGGTTTGACCCTGAAAGCCCTGAACGCCCTAGGAGTTTTCTTAACCCAAATTCAAATTCTCATGCATGCCAGTTGTTGATCAGGCGGGATAGGCGGGCTGCAGCGACCCTTGTCGTGATCACACAGCCACGATCGAATCTGAAATGGGGCATTTTGCGACCGATCTGATCTGCATTGGGGCCAATTATGGTCTTAGATGGGGTGGAAGGAGTTGAATATGTGTTTATATTGGAGTGAGGAGTTCATGCCAAGTGTCCTCGCTTCCAGATGTCGCGACTCTGGAAGTTGGTAAGGGTCTGTGGCTGGACATGGTCTGCCGAGCATGAGGGGTGCGAGTACGTACTCCCGCCACGCCTTGGCTGCGAGTTAGAACCGGGAATCCACTTGAAATTTCCAAGATTTTTGGGACTAGGGTCCTTGAGTTGGCACTTGGGCACTTTGCTGGGTGGTTCAGGATGTACCTGCCAGGTTTTTTAAATGCGGTACCTGTAGGCAGCGAGTGAAGGTAAGCTGATCAAGACGATCACGCATTATCAAAATCAAATTGCCTATACAAGCAGTACAGGTAAAGAGGGCGGTGTGGGGGATCTGCCCGTACATAAGTCCATCTGGAACAAGTGGAACGTGGCGAAGACATCGATACCTATTAATAGTGGCGTGGAATAAATTTCAATTGTCATAAAACTGATTCTAACATTTGAATGCTCTTGTAGGATTTGATATTTTCTTAATGAAAATTGAATAGATATGATGGGAATGTAGAGACTTTAAATCCATCTCTTACATAGATCTGTACTATATTTGGGGTGAGACAGTTAGGTGACTCTCCACCGCTGATCCCCGGGGATGACGCACCCTAGGGAACATTCTCAGTTTTTTTTTATTACATACCCAGGCATATTTTCATTTAACTTTTTTTACTCTGATTTAATTAGGTCACACATATAACACATAGATAGGTTTTGTACTAGGGTCTAGCCTAATTTAATTTATTTTAGCTGATTAGGTAGAAGGGTTGGGGGAAGAATGTTATTCACTTATCACCTGCCTAATGGCGCGTGTCCTCACTCTCCAAAACGGGTCCTAATCCACGGCTCCGCGCCTTTTCAATCCCATCTTCTCTTAATCTTCTCCTTCCCATCTCCCATCTTCCTTCCCTTCACCCTTAAGCTTTCGACGTTCAATTCCAAGGAACAAGATCCACTGAGCGGCAAGATCTCCCAGGGCGCAACGTCATCCACGCCCACTTGGTCTTTTGCGCTCTTACCTTCCGTCCTGTCCGGTCTTCGCCAGAATTCTTGTATTCCTTTGCTTTTTCCCCTCTCACGACTTTTCCCTGCTTCGGACTGTACCTGATTGCTCCTCCATGGATTAACCTATCCCTGTTACATCATTCGTCCCTGCGGCCAATTCCTTCGTTTGAGCTTGCTCCACTGCGGACCAGACCGTGCACTGTCCTGTCCTTTAACATATCCCTTTTCTGGAGACCCCTGGACTTCTCTGGTCCTACCAACAAGAATCTTTTGAGGGACGTTTCACAACTCTCTGTTTTTGAAGGGGAAAGCATTTGGTCAAACTTCAAGGCTTCACTATGGCTCGTTCACGTGGTAAGTTGGATTCACCCGGTAGATGCGGGAACGGCAATATAAACTCATGGAACTAACTCTTTCCCCCCTTGCGTCAATTTCTAGTTCGCTCGTTCATATCAACCTTGGGAGGCAACAAGAACAATGAGTCCGGAAAGGAGAGTCGCAAGTCTTTCAATGTCATTCCCGCCAACACCAACACCCACACCCCGCCACGGCGACATACCCCGTCACCAGATACCCCTACACCACCCCCGTCAGATTTCTCACCTGTAATGGGTGCAACAAACAGGGGGGATATTCTTGGTTCCCGACCGCCGTCGATGATCTTCTCCCACAATCCGCCATTAATGACCCAAGCTACTGATACCCCACCGGAGCTATCGCCGATCTTTTCCTTCCTCAATACCCACACCAATAAAGTCTACCACGAGGGCTATTTCTTGAAACTCAATGACCAAGACAACCGTACGTATTCTAAGAGACTCGGCCCTCCTTTTTTGACAGCTTACAATATAGAAGTTCTGTTGATTATATGAGGCTAACTGGTTATTATAGAAGGGCGACCTTGTGGTGATCGACAGTGGACTGAATGCTATGCACAACTTGTGGGGACGGTCCTTTCCCTTTGGGATGCGGCTGCGCTGGACGCAGCAGGTGGAGAAGAGGTTCCGGCAACTTTCATCAACCTGACAGATGCCTCGATCAAAATGGTAATTACATGGATCTGACCCAATCGGTCTGAAATTGAAGGATCAATGATGCTAATTGGACTCCAGATTGAAACATTGCCCATCAGAAATGGAGCAGCCGCCCCGTTGAACAACGTGCTTAGTTTATCCTCAGCTGGAAAGAACAGGTATCTTCTCCATTTCAGTTCCTACCATTCTATGTGCCAATGGACTGCCGCCGTTCGTCTGGCTATGTACGAGCACACTTCCTTGTACGAAGCATACACCGGGTCTCTCATTGCTGCCAAGGGCAAGCATTTGAATTCAATTTCCGCCATTCTGGCCCCCGCCAAGTTTGTTCATGAAGACTGGGCACGCGTGCGATTTGGTGCAGGTACTCCATGGAAACGATGCTGGTTCGTAATCAATCCACCGGATGAGAGGCAGATAGCCAAGGCTCGAAAGGCGTTGAAGAAATCGGCTTACGACCGCTTGTCGATCCCTGTTACGGGCAATATCCAATTCTTCGAGACACGAAAGACGAAGAAAGCCGTTCCCATTGCCACAGTGACCCAAGTTTACTCGGCGTACGCGATCTATCCTCAGTCCAAGGCTCTAATCGATCAGTCTACTCTGCTCAAGTTGGAAGGCCGAATTACAATGCATGGACAGAACCAGCGGCAAAATGAGCATACTTCTGAGGGATTCGTCTTCGTCATGCCCGAATTGCACCCTGCGGTTTCCGGATTCGAAATGATGCTACGCTTCCTTTTTCCGACCTTCGATACTTTCAATCTCTATGGCCGACCCACGCGCCTAGTGGCTGATACTAACCATATCAAAAGCATCATGTTCGCCTTCCCCCAAGAGCGCCGCTTTGGATATTTGGATATCATGGACATCGTTCCCCTTCTCCAGACATCGGGAAGCCAAGACTGGAGTGAAGCAGAGTGGAGACGACAGTTGAAGGAGGCAACGCAGAAAAGGGTGTCAACAGGCCGAAGCAGAACAAACAGCGTCAACGGCACCCAACCGCGCTATCGGTCCAGTGTTTCGGGCAACAATACCGGCTCGACCCCAACTGATTCTCCTCGGCGGAATTTCCCTCCAACGAACAAGCCAGAATTCAATCGGTCGACCGAAGCTATTGTCCGCGAAGTTCCTCGAGGCGAGCCTCCTGCCTACCATGCTCGGGGGACATCAGATGTCACTGGTTTCCAAACTGCACCTAACCCTGGATATGCGTCCCTGACTGAGAGCTCCCCCGATTCGTCCGCCCAAGATCTGGTTAATCGTGATAGGCAGGCCGCATTGGCCGGCCCCATTATGGAGGCTTCTGAATTTGAAAGACCCCCGGTAATCGGTAGAGAGCAGCTACCACCACGAACCCCGCCATCGCCAGTAGTCAGCCCGCCATCCTTCGCCCACGGCCCACGCGAGATACCTCCCAACCGACCTTATGCGACTACAGATCAGCAGTTGGCGAACAATCGGATGTCTCAGGCGACTCTTACCCAGTTGGCCTCTGTTGGCGCAATGAGTGGAGCTGCTACTGCTGCAACAGCTATCGCTATGAGGAACCACTCGTCTCAAACCAGTGTCGATCAGCACCAACGTCCGATTTCAAACGAGTACTCTCAGGTATCTAGCAATACATCCTCTGTGCAGTATCTGGAAGCCCGAAGCTCTCCCACCCCGCAGCCAATGCACATCTCCAGCGACGAAGAACTCCGCCTTGCTGTCGCAATGCGAGCTTCACTGAATACAGAAGATCGGCCGCCAACACCCAGTACTGTGAGCACCCCATCGCCTCAGCGGAAGCCTGCTATCGATCCAATCGGGTCAGTCAGGCGCAAGCCATTGCCCCAACGACAATTGTTTGGCCGAGAAGCCCCTGGTGAGCCCAGTTTTGAGGATCTACGCCATACACTGGACGAGGATGCGCTGAATCGCATTGCTCCGCACTTGCCATCCCACCTGCCATCTCCCATATCTCCTACTGGCAACGAGGAAGAGAGCGTTTACGATGATGCGGCTTCCACTGTCTCTCCTGACTATGCCAGTAGTACCCGGGGCTCTGTCTACAGCAAGAAATCTCAAAAGTCCACCAAGCCACGTATGGGCATAAGGAAGACGGTGGGAGAGCCTGCCAAGCGTGACCTAGTCATTGGCGATGCCCATTATTCTACTGATAAGCCCGCCGAGCCCAACCCAGACATCCCTACAATTGACTTTGGACCGACGATGACTTACATGCCCACTACTGGGCGCCCTACCACGGCTGAAACTTTACGGAAACCGCTCCATCAACGAAATGATTCCGAGGTAGAACGATACCGAATGTCGATGCCGGCCAGCGCCATGGACCATGGTCGAGGTCCCTCCCCTGGCCATGAGGACCGCCGGCGAAGCATGCTATGGCAGCCTGGAATGGCTTCCAACCGTCCCACTACCCCTGGCGGTGGTCTGACCCCAGAGCAGTATGTCCAACAACGCGCAGCGCCTAGTCCTCCAATGCAGATGCACCACCGCTCTTCGCCTAACAATACACCTCCCCCACAACACCGCACGCCATCCGGAGATTGGACCCAGCAGCATAATCGTCAAGGCTCCCGCGTGACCTCTTTCCAGGACCCAAATCCCAATCCCAACTACCGACCTTCCTCGCGGGGTACCAGCACAATGTTCAACTATGACGTTTCGAATCACCTCTCCGCTCGCGAACAGGAGCATGTTGCGCGCGTAACCAATTCTCCCTTTTTCAATATGTCACAAGATACCCGTCGACCCCAGGTCCCTGTTAGCCCGGGAGGTCTTGTATCGACCATTGACACTCGGGAACGAGAGAAACGTGAGATGAGAGAGGGAATGTCGAATCACATGGTTCAGCATGCAATCATCCAGCGCCAGAATATTCAGCAACAGCAGATGATGCAGCACCAACAAGTCAATCCTCGATATGTTCCAAGCCCAGCCTACCTGCCCCAACCTCAACCTCAATTCCGCCAGGAGAGTATGTACAACATGCCCGCTGCCAATCGTACTTGGGATGCCGTTCATCAAATGGATCGTTCTGACGAGCCCCGCCGATCTTCTTGGTACGGTCAACTTGGGCAAGCATCGCAAACCCCGCCAAGTTATCAGCCCAACCAAAATATTCCTCAACACGGCAGATACCCGAGTGGCAATTCCAGCATGCACTACTAGGGCATTTTCACCGTGACCCCATTACGGCTTTGCACTCTCCTTCATCCTTTTCCATCCCCTTTTCTCCTATGTCTTCATCCTCCACGTCTTCATCTTTATCATTTAGATTTTAGACCCCACAGTTCAGATTGGACCTGACCATTTTCTTTCCTCTCAATGTCTCTTGACTCTTTCCGCCGCTCATTCTTCGGTCATATCTGCATTGCGCATCGAACGGAGTTCTGATTGCTTTGGCGTAATGGGCTCTTTTTTTTTTTTTGGTTCACCGTTTCAAGGCAATAAGTTGGCCTTTCACTTTATTTCCTTTTATTAGCCTCCTTTCCTGTATCTAGATCAGTTATGGCATTGCCAAAAATGGATAGACTGTGGGGGTTTGCAAAAATCAAAAGATATCTCATCAAAGGATTCTTTTATCGTTATAATCCTATGTAAGGATTACATTTGGACAGGTGGGTCCTTTTAGTGGACCTTGAATTCATTAACTCGTGCTGAGTCTACAATTATCCAAGATACATACGGGCTCTTAAAGGATTTCTCTAAGTTATTTAATTATTGGCCTAAAATTAGTATTATATCCGACTAATTTTCATATAGCCAACGATTTGCCCCCTCAACATCTACCAGCTCGCATAGCTCAGTTGGTAGAGCGCACGACTAGTAATCGTGAGGTCAGCGGTTCAAATCCGCTTGTGAGCATTTCTTTTTGTTTTTTTATTTATTCAAAAATAAAATAGGAAAAAAAATGTCGAGGCCACCGCTGAAGAGATTTGATTTTTCTCTAAGATTTATTAGTATCATGGTCGCGACGGACGATTCATTGGTTGCCCACATTGCGTCTTGCCAAAAAAAATACGCTCACTGGTGGTGGCTCCCAGGTGCCTAGACCGCGTTCGGGAAACAAGAGTGGCATAACTTATGTATTAAGAGACACAATTCTTCATCCATTGCTCGTCAAAGAGTAGATATCGAGAGCCTGATCAGCAAGTAAAGCAGCCTTGCGAACCCCCATAGAACTCCCCATCTTCCTCAGCCGATGAATAGCAAAAAGCCTCAAATCCAATGGATTCAGTTCCTCCACGGATATAATGTAAAGTGGCTCAATAACCGACATAGCCCCTATCAAGAAATTAGCACAAATACCGCAGTAAAACAAACAGGGCCACAAACTCGGAGAAGCAATAACATAATCCACAGACGAGCAAATCTCTACCGAATTCCGTCGAATCACTCTTCCAGCTGCATCCACACACCTCTCATCCGAGAGACCGAACTTAGTAGCTTGGCGCTCATTCCGTAGAATAATCTGGTTAATAGCGATGCGCTGAATGCGCAGATTATTCCATATCTCTGCTATGCGCTGATTTGGATAGAGATATCGTTTCCCGTCTAGATACGGTGCATTGCACGTAGATATTTCCTGGTTCGGATTTTCGTCTTCGATCAGTGTAAAGCGGTATCCTGGAGGGGTCCACACACTCCATGCTTCGAGGTCTCCGTCGATTTCGAGGGCTATATGTCGAATGGTAGTATGATCCGTTAAAGTGCGGTTTTTAATCTTTGCGTGGAGGTTGATGAGTTGGATTGCGATTACGGCTAGTGAGCCTGGGTGCGATTGCTGCTGGCGGTAATATTCTTGTTTCAGGGCGCTGGATTGGTAGTGGTATGTTGCTTGGACGAGGGCTGGTGGGACTAGAAGGCCTTCTTGTAGGCAGATGGGGAGCTATGAGACAATTTAGATGTTTGATTCACGTACTCAAGCCTTGTCTTAATAGTGCACGGGGAGATTGAGGGTTGGGGATCCGGATTGATGGGAAGCATACCATGCGTGTGTATACTTGACCCAGAAGGTGTGCGCCGCGCTCATGAGTAAATTGCTGAAGACCGCGAGATTCGACGAGAGCGATTGCACCATCAACGTGCATTCGAGAGTGCTGAGTTTCCTTTGAATGGAAAGTGATTATCTAGCTTGCAAGTATGAGCTTGAATTCAAGTCAAATTATGTTCAAGGAGAGACGATGGGTAAAAGAAGAAGATAGGTACCTCGTAAAGAGCAAGCAATATAACAGCCGTCAAAGTCGTATCCGAATTTGCTTGAACTGGATCAGCTATAAGGCTCTTCAGGTCCGACAATGCCTGACAGTGCCATTGTTGAGATTCAACGGCAAGGCCCTGAGCAGGCGATATGTTGAAAATGCCTGCAACCCCCACGGCATGAATAGTTGCCCGAAGAGCACGACCACAGGTCTCGGATGCATATGATCTGCTTAGCCAATCATGAAAATTCCTAGAGACGCCGGTCTCCCGGGGTAGATATTTGGTGAAGAAGAAAGTAGCACCGAGGTCTTTCGTTGGCTGCAAAAGCGGGCCAGGGATGGGCAGGGTAGATGGGCATGGCCACGTTCTGTGATTTTCTTTCGTTGTAGACTCAATGGTAACCTTGAGTTCCTTTCGATGGACTTTGCGTATGATTCTCTTTGACTCATCCCGGAATAGAATTTCAGTTAGATTGCGATAACCGGGGCATTGCCTTGCGGATTTCGCACAATTGGAACAGCCTGGCTTCCGCTGATCACACTAGACTTCCCATTAGTTCAAGGGAAGTGGGACATGTTGTTGACCCGTGACATACCTTGATTTTGCGTTGACGGCAACGGTGGCAGCCCCGACTCACCCTGCCGTAATAAACCATACCGGAGACTTGGACCAGATCTGGCTAATTTCCCGAGTTCGAAACTGGATCGGATACAAAGAGACCGCAGATGTGATCGTTCTTTTCCTATAACAAGTGGAAAGCAACTCATGATCAGGGATATTGGCTCAATGTCAGCCTAGTCTCGACTGTTGTGTCGGGGTCTGTGTCGGGGTTCAGTTGGTAGCGGAGATAAGCTTCGGGATTTATCGTAAACGGCATAGCGCAAAAAGCAATTGACCAATCGGAGTTTTGAAAATTGAACTGATCTAACCTTTTTGAGGCTACGACTGCGAGTCTCCACCAGGGCTTTAGTCTATAGTATCATGATCGTGAACTCTTAAAAGGCGTGGATTTCCTGCTTGACATTCTTCAATTTAACATTGGATTTACAATTACCAATTCATCTTACTATCTTTGAATTCTCAACTGTCTCAATTTGAAGCAGCATGTCCTCTACCCTACCCAGTGCTCCACAGGAGAAGACGTTCAGCACCTACAACCAAGCCCAAGGCGAGACCTACGCTCGTGTTCGCCCCGAATATCATGCCAATCTATACCAAATCATTCTAGACCACCATATTGCCACGGGTGGAGAGCTTAACAGCCTCCTCGACGTAGGCTGCGGCCCTGGTACAGCATCCCACGGCCTTGCCCCGAAGTTTACCCATGTCCTGGGTATCGACCCGTCAGATGGCATGGTGGCCACGGCGCGCGCACACAGCGCCCACAAGCCCACAACAAACGTCCAATTCGAAGTCTCCACAGCCGAAGACCTAGGATCCGACCTCTCGCCCCCGGTGCCAGACAACAGTGTGGATCTCATTATCAGTGCGAACGCCGCGCACTGGTTCGACATGCCACGCTTCTGGGCAAGCGCCGCGAGGGTGCTAAAGCCGGGAGGCACGGTTGCATTCTGGACACCAGGTCGTCCCGGTATCCACCCGTCTACTCCTAACGCGGCAAAAATTCAAAGTGCTATGGACGCAATGGAAGCTGAATATCTGGCGCCGTTTTACGAGCCTGGGAATGTGGTTGTGAGGGCTCGTTATGTCGATCTCTTGCTGCCGTGGATGATTGATGAGCCTGTGGTGGCTTTTGAGAAGGGTTCGTTCTTTCGGAAAGATTGGGATATTGATGAGCCCTTTTTCGCTATTCAGCCGACGCTTGGGCTGGATCAGTTGGAGAAGATGCTGGCTGTGGGGAGTCCGGTGACGCGGTGGAGGCTAGCGAATCCTGATCTTGTGGGGACAGAGAAGGATGTTGTTAGAATGTTGCGCAGGCGTATTGAGGAGCTAATGCAAGAGGTTGGTGTAGAAAAGGGGAAGGAAGTCCTCCAGGCTTCTTCGCGGGGGGCGTTGTTGATGGTGAAGAAGAGAAAGAGCCAGGAGTGATTGATGCAGATAGGTAACCTTGGGATTCAAATTTTTCATCTAAATATCTTCAAGTACCGAGGTAGATAACACACATATGCTAATTTTAAGCTCTTTTCTGTCCCTTTATTCTCTTTTAAACGTCCTCTTGTAAGCATCCTTCTATGCTTATTCTTTTCCTGAAGCGATCAACATTTGAGCTCCGTGTGGATGATCATGCTCTGGACGAGACACCCGGGAGCTCCGAGCCTGTCGCCTCTGCAATATCATGAAGCTCTATCTCATTCATGGAGGCCCGATCCTCCTCGGTCCATCCCTCCCGTTCATCTTTGACCATTCTCACAAAGCAAATATCCAGGATTAATGCAACAGCACTGACCGCAACTCCAAAGAACAGAGCACCTCTAATGCCAAGAATTCGACTCTGATAATGACGGGCAACTTGAACCTCAATAGTCGATGCAAAACCCAGTCCCAGGCTATTACCATACAGGTTCAACGTGCCAATAATAGAGCCTGCGACACCTTGCTGGCGGCGCCGAACCGAATTACTTGCGATAATCTGGCCAGCAGTGTAAACAAAGTCCGGACAGAACGAAAAGAGAACGACGGAAGGGAAGACCTGTGCCCAGTAAGTTTGGTTCACTGGCAGGGTGGCCATCAACAAGTTTGAGAGCAAGATCGCGATGGTACCCAGAGCCAGAATCCACTGTGCCGCGAGCCTGCTAATGAGCCACGCTGCTAGAGACGCAGCACCTGTAGCGCAGACTACAAACGGGCTCCATCCTGCAGCAAAATGGAGCGTAGACCAGTGCCAGATATCTTGAAGCCAAAGGACTTGGTACCATATCAGAGTTCCAACTGCCATGAAGTTGAGTAGAATGACCAAGAGGAGAATCTGGAAAGACGGGGCTTTGAAAGCATCCAGTGGCATGATGGGCTCTGGTGCCATGTGCTTTTCCCAGAAGATGAAGGCAGCGAAGAGGACGAGTGACAGTATCAAGAGGGCTATCTCATAAGGACTGGACCAGCCAGCGCTTGGTGCTTGACTAAGACAAAAGCAGTCAGCGATGGGTCATGGTTTGGACTGATCATCAAGGACGGAATTTGAGACCTACTTCCAGACAAAGCTAAAGAGCATAAGAGCCAGAGTCCCCAGTGCTGATCCAACCCAGTCAATCTTTCCGTTCTTATCAACAGGCGGCTCGGACGGCGCAAGAGCCCACAGCGGTAAGACGGTGATAACACCGAGAAGAGAGCTGGGAAGTGTTAGCGTAAGCACTGAGAATTTCAATTTTAACAGTCAAAACATACATGAACAAGAAGAACCATTTGTAATCAGTGTGAGCGAGAAAAGCACCCAGAAACAACGCCCCGCAGTAACCACCCATTGGTGCCGATGCAGCAAAGAGTCCCAGACTCAGATTTCGCATGCGACCCGGTGGATTTGTTGCGGAGATCATCGCCACGGCATTGGGCATGATAATCGCACCCCCGATGCCTGCCAAAGCTCGCATCGCGATGAAAGCAAGAAACAGGTTGCAAAATGCTCCGATCAAGGTACAGATGCTTAGCCAGGCTCCACCAATTAATAGCAGTAGTTTATGACCATATACATCTCCCACTCTTCCGCTGATCATAACAAATGCGCCCTGAGTGAGACTTCTGGAAGTTAGTACACGCTAGATTACCATGAATGAATGGGGACTGACGCGTAACTAGCCGCCATCCATGAGGCGTAAGAGTCTTTTGCTCCCATTGCTTTGCTCAATCTACTTCCACCGGCAACACCGGCAAAGTTTACGATCATCTGAAGGAGTCAGGCATTTCCCACAATTTTTCATCGGGTGATTGTTCATACCTGTACGAGATTTGCAAGAAGGAGTAATGAGGTCACAGTCAATCGACGAAACTGAGTAGTGCCATACGAGGGTACTTGTTCGAATGTCTGCTGAGGTGCGACTGGCTCAGACACAATCGGAGCTGGTGGCGATAATGGCTCCTGCACAACATGAGGGCGCTTGGACGAAGAAGATAAACTAGGCCCCTCCAATGATGAATCAAGAGGCCTAATGTGCTGGTGTAAGGCTGGTCCATCCATGTTGAAGCTTTCGCGCTTTTGCTCGCAATATTCGGTGATTAGGCCTTCTCGGGGCTATTGATATGATTTGTTATCAGATAACAATTTCAATTAAGCTGGCATTGAATTCGATGTACAGTAGAAGCCCTGGAGGCAACAATAGTAAGAAAAAGACACAAAGAGAAGAAAAATCACTTGGGGTTTTGAGCTCACTAGAAAAAAAAACTCAGCATATGCACGATTAATAATGTTCCATGTTACATTTTCGATGGATCAACCCTCTCATACTGAGTCATCTGGGTCATCTGGCCATGACTGAATTGGTGAATTAGCCGGCTCCTACTCCTAGGCGGGGCATTTCCGTGGAAAGTACGGAGTACTTGATGTATAATCTGCTTGGCTATGGTGGGGGTGCTGCAATGTGAAGAGGAACGTGCGAGTTCCCCTTTACCCGATACCCGACTTCTTTACATCTCGGCATAGGGCAATTATTTAGAATACACTGAGAAGGCTCTTCATTGACGCTCGGCGTAAGATCAGTTATGCAAATCTGATCCTCAGTATCCTAGCCAAATCGCTATCAACATTGAATTAGTTTAAACCTAATTCAATGTTAGTAGCCTTTTATTCACCCACTAGCCTGTAGCCGGACCGGATCTATAACTTACATATGTAGTATGATAAAACTCCGAACAGATCATAGTTCTCTCAGCTACAGATGATCTAAAGACACTGGAACACCAAGGCCGTCTGGTATATCAACAAAACCCCGACCTATTGAGTAGGCTTTCGTGATTGGTGCTTTCTGTGCATCTCGGCGGGGCTTTGTGTAGGGTTTTTGGGTGCTGTGGAGCATCCCGTCCTTGATGGCAAAGATTTTCACCCACTTCATCTACCAGCTCGCATAGCTCAGTTGGTAGAGCGCACGACTAGTAATCGTGAGGTCAGCGGTTCAAATCCGCTTGTGAGCATTTCCTTTTTGTCCTATCTCTTCTGTCTCTACGTTTCTTTGCCATTGATCTTTCCAGGTCTTCTATTGCTTTTTGCCCCCCTCCCCCCTCCCCCCCGTCAGAACGTGCTATACTAACATTGAAATATCTGTTTGTTTACTACTAGGCTGACATGTCACGGTACTATATATAGTAACATCAAATATCATACTATAAACTATCCCCTAGTCTTACTACCTAAGTAGTACGCATCTACATAAAACTCCAACCGTGCACATGCCAGTGTGGAATATTTGAAAAACATTTGAACTTACTGAGATAGCCCCTCACGCTACATATATTGATGTATGAGAATTTCCTTTGATATTTCAACCTTGGAAGAACAATTCAATTCCCCAGGTGCCAATATTGGAATTCAAACATACACTGGAGATTCCCACTTGGCCCAAGGACCTCCAGGGCTTTAAACCTTTGGAACACACGTGTATGTACTAGGTAGATGCCGGGCGAGAAGATATCCCTACACATGTGCATACCTAGGACATTGATACCTTAAGTACTAGGTACCTAGTGAGCTAGGTAGGTATCCTTCAATATTCTAAGATTTTTCCTAGTACTTCTAAGAGGTTCCAGCCTTGGAAGGGTACATATGTAAGAACGTTCACCCAATGTACCCGTCATTCTGGTATGCTCGCACATGCACTGTCCACCTCAAGTGCTAGCATCGCCATCATGTTTTATCGTTATTCTAGTGCGATGCATCGAACGGCACAAACGGCTTTTGAGGCCGAGCTTCCTGAATTTTTTCAGCAATGTGAGCCGTTGGTACGTCCTCTTCTCGAGTTCCTTGAGAATGAGTTTGACCTCAAGATCGGCCCTGCCGACCTTGAGCTTCCCATAGATACATTTGAAAATTCTCCTGCTCAAAAGCATATCCGGGAGGCTGTCATACCACTATTGATGAAGGATTTCGAAGAAAAGGGCTGTGAATTTGACCGTGTGAAAGACCATGATATTTTTACAGTGACTTTTCATTGGTTTGTCAACTATCATCGGTCAACTGCTACGAAAGAAAGGACCTTGAAGCGTACCAGACTCGCCAGGGATATTGTGCCGGATTCCAATTTCGGGCTAAGGATTCTTGAGCAGAGCCACGGGCTCGCTCGTATCTTAGCATACGACCCAACTGGTTGTCAGCCCAAATGCCTCCCTCCTGGCTCACGTTTTGAGACTGGTTCATTTTATGGAGAAAGAAGCGTACGTACCAAAGAAGAAGAGGAAGGTAATCATAGTCTCGAGCTGACCTGGCCAAGTCTCACGAACAGGTCGATTCTGAGGATGCCAATGAATTTCACGACGAAGATAGCTCAAGTGTCGAGAGCAACAATGACATCGCAGAATCACCCACACAGCAAGCGGAGCTCAACAAACAGGTCGAACTCCCGGCAGAGTATTTGAGTCGAGCTTTGAGAGAGATCAAAGAACCCAGAGCCGAACGGATGACTTCATTTTTACTCAATGGCTATACCCTTCCGGAGTCTCTACAACAGCCTTGGCAGTCCAGCAATATCGGCCCATTGCCTTTGCAAGAAATAGCGAGCAATGTCATCTCAGTGACAAAAGAACGGCTGGCTGCACGATATGGCGATCTCATCGAAGCATCCAAGGATCTGTGTGAGGGACTATTGAGATCATTAACGCCGTCTGCCAGAGCTGTGCTGAACAAGGATACAATTACTGTTGATGAGTGAGTGGCGTATGCCCCGCGCATTTGGCATTTTTATTCAATTTATTATTGCGATATGAAGAAAGAATACCCAGCTGACATTTCGTTCTTATCACTATATGTAGTCTCATCAGTATCGGAGGAATTCCCGAAGAAGATGAAGGCTCCGGAGTCTATCTTCATATTCTCAAAACTCGCCAAGGACATACCACTAATTTCTATCTCTATGTTGGACAGGCAAGCATACTGTGCTTGCGTATCAAGGATCACAACGACCGTAGTTATCGAAACAGGCATCCTTGCTTACATTACCGAGTTTGGGATTTGTTGGAAAGTACATGTCCAACATGTGAATCAATTTTCGTAAAACTTGCAGATCTCAATTCTGCTCTGTTGCATGGCACGGCAGAGCAACGACAGCTGATCATCAATATGAGCGAAATGTTCTTTGCATGTTCTTTGCAGACTCTTCGAAAGAGGGATTTGGATATCTACCTCCCTGAGAAACTCAGCAAACCCTGGGCTGGCCGTCATTTAAATCTAGCCCTTCCTTTGTGGCAGGGTTTGAATGAGGATCAAAGAAACATGAGGATGTGCAAGGCATCATTCGAAGAAGCTCTCCACAGCCTAGATCCTGTCATTTGAGACTGGGCCACCGGGGTGCGTGATGCTTATCAAAGCCTCCGAGATCACCCTGACCCAAGGGTTCGAGAATACTGGATGTCAAATTTTCGAAGCATTCATGAATTTGAAGATGTTGATAAAGCATATGTCACCGCCCAGAAGGCAGCCCATGAAGCTGCAATGGGATTTTTGATGAATGGGGCAGATTTTCGAATCTACCAACTAGGACGTGGCTACTATATGGCCCAATACTCGATCTACTCATTTTCCCTTGGGTCTATGTTCGACCGATGGAGCTTGAAAGATAATGTGGCGGGCGAAAATGGCCTCGTTAAGGGGAGAACGGTCTTTGTTAAGCCCTTTCTACTCGATGAACCGAGTCCCCTACGATACGCCCAGCATGCTTTACCGACAGACCCTTCTAGTCGCCTTGTAGTCGCCGCAAGTGAGAAAAGCGGAATCAACGGTAAGCTCGTGTTCCTATTTGGTTCACGGGAAAAGCAAGCCATGAGGCTAAACCGCTTGGTCGATACTATGGAAGGCCTGTCTTTCCGTGAATCCGAATGTTTGGCTCGTCGAGGTGTCCGGAAGAAGAGGAGATGGATTTACATGACTGAGACGTTACAGAACGTGGCAGATTAAAGTTGGTCATGAGGTTGAATAGATTCAAATGTTGGTGGGTCCAAGATTATTGTTGTTTACCTTGACAGTGGAAAAATAAACCTTTCGTCGACTTCAAAATGTTCGGTCTACGAGATCACCCCCATCCAGGTACCGCAATAGAAAGACAACAAGGATAGTTGGTTTTGAAGCAAAGAGGAAAAAATACAAAAAGGAAATGCTCACAAGCGGATTTGAACCGCTGACCTCACGATTACTAGTCGTGCGCTCTACCAACTGAGCTATGCGAGCTGGTAGATAGGGAGATAAGGATCCGTGGCTTTAAGAGGCTAAGGGTTTGATAGCCGGCTCGTTCCCTGGTATGCTGCGGATCCAAACACCATTCAATTGGGTTTCAAGGCTCGGATGAGCGCCAACGACTTCAAAGTTTGTGTACCACGAGTAACAGAGCGTGATGTGTACCATAACTATCATGACCTACAACAGCATCTGGGCTACGATCGCGCGTATCACCAAATCCGTGAATCGTTCTATATCCGAGGTTTGTCAAAGAGACTTTGTGAATATATTGCTAACATTTCAAGTGTCCTACTTCTAAGGTTCAATGTTGTCTTATCCACCAGACAATCATCCGCTGTAAACCTCATAGTCATCCGAACCCCACCTGCCCACCTGCCCAGGTGGGCAGGTGGGGTTCATACATACCTATGTAACCACGCCCGTTTGTACCCTTTCACACTATGACGTTGGACTTTATTGTCGGCTTACCACCCCAGGTGCCCCCCAAGGCTGAAAATACCGTCTGTCTGTCTGTGATATGCAAGGCTTCAAAAGCGATTCAATTGATCCCCGGGAAAGCGATCTCCAGCTTCACTGCTGAAGACTGGGCTGATGCCCTATTACGTCACCTGTCTATTGCCTGTTGGGGAATCCCTCGTCAGATCATCAGCGATCGGGATCCCAAATTTATCAAGGCTATGTGGCGTCACCTTTGGGAGAAGCTCGGCAGCCGTTTGAAGTTGGGTGCCGCATGGCATCCACAATCCGATGGACAAAGTGAACGCACTAACCAGACTGTGGAAGTCGCGTTGCGTTTTTCAACCGACGATTCGCGTTTTGTTGGCTGGGAAGATTTCCCACATGCATGGACTCGAACTATCATTTACACATGTCGTGATGGTTTACTGTTTTATGTTCCAAGGTTCCAAGGTTCCAGAAGGGGATGGATACCATTTTTCCTGGGGCGGCTATGTACCTATATACTGAGGATCCTCCTGAGGTCGGTCAACATGAATCGTCGCCAGCGCACGGATGACTGCATTACATATACTTCATGAACGGTAGAAAAATTATGACTCAATGTGGTTTTTCTGAGATCTGTAAGACCTCCGGATCCTCGAGAACTTCGGTAGAGCTCAGACATGATAAAGGCTTCAATCAACAGATCTGAATCTATAGCCTTGGAGCTTTGAACCTACATATGTATGAATGTAAACATCAATTGTGGGTAATAATAGTATATATGTATGTAGGTTTGTGACCACCTGGGCATGGATTCAATGTTGTGATGCCACATGTACTAGTGAAAGATCACCTGATAGATCAAGCATAATTTTTATTACTTAGTGATTATAGTATCTTCCAAGGTTCTTCCTTCCTTCCCTTCCAAAGAAAAAAAAAACCTTGAGCTAGATATCAGTAGCAAACACTACTACTGCCCAGGTGAAGTGCTGTTATCAGTACCTCAGACCTGTGGACCCATAGTTCTCATCCATAGTGGCAGAGATTAGTCAGCGCCATATCTACCAGCTCGCATAGCTCAGTTGGTAGAGCGCACGACTAGTAATCGTGAGGTCAGCGGTTCAAATCCGCTTGTGAGCATTTCTTTTTTGTCCTATCCTCGTCTGTCTATATTGTTTTTTTGCCATTGACCTTTCCAGGTCTTCCATTCCAAGGTTGCTTCTTAGCCCCCGGACAAAACACGATACGCTGACCATTTCAGTGTGATTTGACCAACCTAGTGAACCGACTTTTCCATCTTCATATATGCCTCTGCTGCAACGAGAAAGAGTCGAGTCGTACTTCAGCTTTACCTTCACTTCACCTACAGTTTCACCTTCGACTTTACCTAAAACTTCACCTTTACCTAAAACTTCACCTTCACCTTCACCTATAACTTCGTGTACAACTTCCAACTTTCGTTTACAACTTCCTCTACAATTTCGTCTACAATTTCGTCTACAACTTGGTCTACATACAACTTGGTCTACAACTTGGTCTACCGCTTGGTCTACAGCTTGTAGAAGATTCCAGGTTCGTATTCCCCTAAGCCCCAGACGTTGTGGAAATCATTTACTAATGAAGAATTGCTAGACATGTTTGAGGAATTCGAGCGCAAGTCCTCCTGTCCCGACTTCTGTGAAAAGAAGCCTGTAGGGTGACCCCAATATTTTAGATTATCAACCTAGGGCGCTGTACCTTGAATAATTTTCTACCTACCGCAGATTTACCGGCGCATCGCTCTGACAAGAGATGTGTTCTTTGTGGCGTGTGCTACGGTTGCCAACACTACTTGCCCTTGAACGTGTGCTGTTCTCAGGACGGGTGCGTAAGCTGAGGCTTCCTTTTTCTAGGTACGTCTAATCCGCTAACTTGAAGTTATAATGCAGATTTTGCGGTACTTCAGACGACTTTTGTGGTGCAGGATGTCAAAGTGGTATGATGCATGCTGCCCCGGATACTTAATGCTTCAAAGCCTGGAACTACGAGCGCTCATGCGAGAATCGAGCCCGAAAATATCGATGTGACTCCATGGACGGTATGGAGAAAGCTTCAACTCTTACAAGCTACTGATAAAAACTTTTGACATAGCTGACATGGACATTGAATCTATAGCATTTAAACTATGGTACTAAGACTGGTCTGAGTCTAGAAAACCAGGGCTATCCGGCATGGCTCCCCAGCAACGACTGCCGCCTGGAGCCAATCAGACAAGGACAAAAATATGTCAAAAACACAAGAATATGGAGAGGAATTAAAAAAAATTGTGGTCTTTTTTTTTTCCTTCTTTCTTTTTTTTCCTTCTTTCTTTTTTTTCCTTCTTTCTTTTTTTTCCTTCTTTCTTTTTTTTCCTATTTTATTTTTGAATAAAAATAAAAAAAAGAAATGCTCACAAGCGGATTTGAACCGCTGACCTCACGATTACTAGTCGTGCGCTCTACCAACTGAGCTATGCGAGCTGGTAGATATAAAAAACCCAGATTTGTGGATATATAACTGACCTTCATACGGGGCTCATACTTGAGGTCCGCCCGCGCCCCATCCAGCTTGGCCCTGTTCCCCTGTTGGACACGTGGATTGGCCTGGTACAATATTCCCCATTTGACGTTCTAATGGGATGACTGCAATTACTGTCCCAATTACCGGCCACATGGCACCAGACGGGGAAGAGCCCCTTGACGCCCTGGATGCAGGTATGGAATAGCAGCAATAACCTGCGTTGCTTAACTTGCACATGCATATTCGCATTGCTAACAACTACTCTCTAGTGGACTACGACCCGATCGATCACTTAAACTCCATCTTCTCGCATCCCTCTACTCTATCCTCAGTTTCACAAATATCCGAAGCCCTCCATACCTACGAAGATGAGCTGGACGACGACATTGACACCCTGGTGGAGGAGCAGGTTACCTCCAATGCGGAGAGCGTGGAACGTATCCAAACGGCCAAGGCCGACCTCTCGGAGCTCTTTAAAAAGATCGACGACGTCCGCGAGCGCGCTCTGAAGACGGAGCAGGCGATCACCGACATGACAGCCGACATCAAGCAATTGGACAACGCGAAGAAGAACCTGACCTTATCGATGACCGCACTCAAGCGACTGCAGATGCTGACAACCGCCTATGATCAGCTCCAAGCGCTCAGCCGGACACGCCAATATCGCGATTGCGCACAACTCCTTCAAGCTGTGATTCAGCTAATGGCCCACTTCAAGTCGTACCGATCAATTGACCAGATCGCGATTCTGAGCAGGAACGTGGCGGACATCCAGCGAGATCTTCTCGAGCAGGTCTGCGAGGACTTTGAGATTGCCTTTGCGAAAGGGGAGTTGGCCCAAAAGCGGGGCATGCTCTCGGAGGCTTGTCTGGTGATTGATGCGCTAGGCGAGCATGCTCGGTCTAGGTTGGTCACTTGGTACTGCAATACCCAACTTCGCGAATATCGCCAAGTATTCCGTAATAACGAGGAGGCCGGGTCTTTGGATAACATCTCGCGACGGTACGCGTGGCTCCGGCGCATTTTGAAGATCTACGACGAGGAGAACGCCTCTATTTTCCCACCCGCATGGCGAGTCAACGAAATCCTCGCAAATGTGTTCTGTGAAGGCACTCGTGATGACTACAAAGGGATCCTGTCCCGGTCCGTTCGCAGCGGCCAGTCTATTGATGTCAATCTGTTGCTGTCTTGCTTGCAAGAAACTTTGGAATTCGAGCATTCCCTTGAACGCCGGTTTGCACCGCCTTCTCGCCCATCCACGGACACATTTGCCTCAGCAGAGAATCCTACCTTCAGCACTCACTCCATCTCCGAGGCCTTCGAGCCGTATTTGAGCGTCTGGGTAGAAGCACAAGACAAGCAGCTGGCTGCTCTTTTACCAAAATACCGCCAACAACCATTAAGGCCCCCGGACGACGAATTCAATTCACATACCGTGATATCTTCATCTACCGAGCTCTTCACCTTTTATAGGCATTCATTGCAGCAATGCTCGAAGTTATCTACCGGGGGCAGTCTAGCAGAGCTCGCCAAGGTATTCGCCAAATACCTGGACCAGTATGCCCAGCAAGTTCTTCTCGACTATATTACTGAACGCCCTACCGGTTCGATGCCCCCAAAAATACCGTCAATTGAAGACCTAGTGTCTGTTCTTAATACCGCCGATTATTGCTATACAACATGCAATCAATTGGAAGAAAAGATCAAGGGCCGGCTGGATGAGAGTATCAGGCAGTCGGTAGACTTACAAAGCCAAGCAGATTCTTTCATGGGAATCGCATCAGCTGCCGTGCGAGGTCTCGTTCGTCAAGTGGAGGTCGAATTGGAGGCCTCTTGGCGAGAAATGCGCAACACACCATGGAGTAAGATTGAGGCAGTCAGTGATCAGAGCTCCTATGTGAGCGAGCTACTTTCTCGAACCAAAGACAAGGCAGCGGAAATCCTGCAGCTACTACACAAGCAACAGTACGCGCGAGCCTTTTCTGACCATCTAGTCGAACTCATGTCAAGCTTGTTCATCACCAACGTGTTCCAATGCAAGCCCGTCTCAGAAACTGGTGCCGAACAGGTACGCTCTCATTTTCGTCCATTCTTACCCTCAAAGTTCCCTCCTAACGCATGTGCAGATGCTTCTTGACTCCTTAACACTAAAGAGCGGCCTCACGTCTCTCCTCCCCGCTCCAGCCCCCGCAGGTTTCGTCAAGCGTGTAAACGCCAGTTTCTTCAAGATCGAGACTCTCCTCAAGACTCTCCAGGTCCGCCCATCCCCACCCGAGGCTCTCGTCCAGGCATACCTGATTCACATCGCGGACCGTAACAACAACAACTTCCGTAAAATCCTTGATCTAAAGGGCATCCGCAATCGTCAGGAGCAGAACCACCTCGTGGAACTATTTCAGCTCCACCGTGCTTCGGACCGCTACGCCTCAAACTTACAACAAAGCAACCCAATGCTCACAGCCATCCAAGCTCCAGCAGCAACCACCACAGGCTCTGTCTCCACAGGACTGGGCCTGGGCAGTGCGACATCGATGCCCTCTCGCTTCGACGCATCAATGCTCGGATCTGCTATCATCTCCGCCGCCAAAGATGGCGTCGATCGCTTTGGAAACCCCAGCTTGACGTCAGGTGTATCAGGTATTACCGGATCGGCGTCAGCCACTGGTGGAACGGGTATATCGGGCTCCTCGTCTCCTGCACCGCTCAGCGGTCAACAAGTGAGCCATATGCATAGTCCGTCCGAGACCAGTGCAGCCACGAATCTTAATGAGAACCTGAAAAATATCGGCAAGTTCTTCCGTCGTGACTTGGGCGGCTTTGGAGGCCGATTTGGACGTGGTGCCGATGATGCGACGTAGATTGGAGACATTGGGGCCGGTGTTTGAGGCGCTTATTTGGTGTGAATTGATCATGATCATATGGATAGGATTTGAGAATACCATGAAGAGATCCTCCCAACTAAATTTAGTATGGGCAGATAAAAAGATACCACCACACGTGCATGCATACAATAAACAACTTGGGGAAACGTTAAAGCGACCTCGGAATGAGCGTAAGACAGCTCAAGAACCTAATGATCCGCGGCGATTATACATAGAAGATACATCGGAGCAAGAGCATTTTTACAGACTACGACACTGTTACATCAAGATATTGAAATGTTTGAAACTGTTATCACATTTCAGAGAGCTAAGACTGTAGATCCAATCGCCCAACATAACCGCAAGGTATTCCAACTGCTTACGACTACGCCGTGACTGTATAAAAACCTGTCGACTTCATGAAGTTAGCAATTGTTTCCAAACAAGAATCAAAAATGAGTTGAAAGACAAAAGCAAGATTGATCGAGGCGTCAGCAAAAAATTAGAGTGTTGTTGTTGCGTTTTTAATCGTCAGCGCGGCCACGAGGCCGTATGCTCGGGGTTAAAAATGTTTCATCATCCGCCGGATGGGTAGTAATGTGCGAAAAAGAAAATGCAGAGAATTGGGCAAGAAGAACAAAATGTGTAGCGAAGGAATTGAACTCACTCTTTGCAATCCCGACAGGTAATGGAGCGTATCTACGTCCATTACAATGTGCAGGAAACAGAAAACATTTTCGTTGCCATCATAGTCGTTTCATTACCTCTCCTTTTCGGGAATAGGTCAAGTTAAAATTCTAATACATGGCATTCGTAGCCCTTTGATGAGAAGGCGCTTAGTCGAAGAGACCGAAGCCCATGTCATCATCGGACTCCTCCTCCTCCTCAGCGGGGGCAGCGGCGGCGGCAGGAGCGTCACCACCGGAGGTAGCGGCAGCGGCAGCAGGAGCAGCAGCGGCGTAAGCATCGGGGTTAGCGATGCGGTCCTTGAGCTCCTCAATGCCCTCCCAGGTGTAGTCAGTCTCAATGGCAACGGCAAGAACCTTCTTGTAGGCGTTGATGAGAGAGTGCATGGTAGCAGGGATAGTGGGGAAGCTGATGGCCAGGGAGACGGTGGTGATGGTCTGGATGGCCTGGGAGAAAGACTTCAGGAGAGCCTCCTCGGTGATGTCGAGGATCTCAGCAGAGAAGGTCTGTCCCTCACTGTTTTTTGAATGAAAGTTAGCAATGTGGACTTGTGCAATTGATTTGACTGAATGGAGACTAACGCGTAGATGGACTCAATGGAGAGACCGTAGGTGAAGGGAGAGATGTTCAGCAAGTTAAGGAGGGAGGCCTCGGAGGCTCCGACCTTGTTGCCACCCTCAATGAGCTTGAGGTCAGACACAATTTCAATGGTACCACGAGCAATCTTGGTGGGGACACCGAGAGCCTGGAAGAAAGAGGTCTTACCGGGCTCCATACCGGTGTTACCGGCAGGGACCCAGACGTCGTTGGGGGCGATGGCACCGGCACGAGCGGGAGCAGCGACACGGTTGGACAGGATCTTCTCCTTGACGGCGGAGAGGTCGCCGTTGGTGAAGATGAAACCAACGTTACCCTTGACCAAGGGCAGAAGGCGCTCGAACTCGGGGTTCTCGGTGACGAAACCCTTGAGGGCACGGCGAACCATGGTGTTCTTACCCATCAGGACGACAGCCTCACCACGCAGCGAGATACGGATCTCGTGCATCTGCTGGGAGGAGACATTGTCGACACCAACGATGAAGATGTTCTTGTAAGTATCAAGGAGGCCCTTGAGCTTATCGAAGTAAGCGGCCTTGGTTGCGGACTTGCCCCCCATTTCTTCTTATTATTCTTCTCTGAAGAGAGGATGTTTAAGGGCAGGTGTTGAGTGATGGAGATGGAAAAGAGTCGGAGTTTACGATTTGGGAAATTCTTTTTTTCGGTGCGTTCGCTAGTGGGTCACGTGAACGGTGGGTCACTGCTTTGGTCATGCCGGAGCTACATAAGAGAGATTGGCTTGTACCATATAGAACATTTGTAGTAATTAAGGGCTGATAGGGGGAAATGATAGAAAAAAAATTAAGTCGACTAGATGCGAAAGGCTTTTTCCTATTATTTCTTTTCTTAGTTATTAACAAAACTCCCTTCAATTCAATACAATTGGGTTCTGTTGCCGGCTCTTATAGCTCGCACCGCCTAGATCTAGTATCCCGCCGCCTTGCCAAAATTCTGCCGAGTCTGGAAATCGTCCAAGAATTATACCTTCACTCAATTACACCATGGCTAGCCTCCAGCACCCATTTCGACGCTTGCAATTCGTCAAGCGGGACTCGCAAGGGCTGCCGAACATCCTGATTGCCTCTGCGTCTCGATATCTCTATTCCTACAATGCCACTACCGGTCAGCGACTGGATGCTTGGCCACGAGATATAACCTCCACTCCAGCTGCATCGTCAGCTGCGGAGGACCAGGCACCTCCAGAAAAAAAGGTTAAGTTATCTTCTAGCTCTGAAGATCAACAAAAGAAGCAGCCAATCGATGACCGGGCCTCAACTTCGATTCAGGCTAGCATTCCGCTTGTGGAGATCTCCTCTGATGGGAAATATGTAATCATATCGACCAGTGAGGACAAGACTATCCGAGTCTTCGAGTTGAACGCGGAGGGCAAATTGAATGAATTGAGCACTAGGTTTGTCACCATAATGTTTACATGTTTCATTGAAGTTCCCACTTACTAAATGCCATCTCAAATAGGGTGATGCCCAAGCGAGCAAGTGCTTTGAGCTTGACTCCTGATGGTCAGAACATTATCGTCGCCGATAAATTTGGCGATGCATACTCCGTGCCATTGATTCCCGGGGAGTGGGTGAAGAAAAAAGCGGAAGCAAAGCCCTTTGCGCCAGCCGCCACTCCCCTTACTGTGCACACTAGAGGCAATCTGCGAACCTTGGAGATGCAGAAGATTCAAGCCGAGAGAAATGCTCAGAAAGCGTCGCAAGATGACCCCAAGCAAGACTTTGAGCACCACTCTATCATTGGTCATGTTTCGGTGTTGACGGACGTGCTTGCCGTGTCCTTGTCTGGCCGGAATTACATCCTGACAGCAGACCGTGATGAGCATATCCGTGTGTCCCGCGGTCTTCCCCAGGCTCATGTCATCGAGCAATTCTGCCTTGGACACACTTCCGTCATTAGCAAGCTTTGCATTCCTTCCTGGGCACCTCACATCCTTGTATCCGGTGATGCGGATGGCAACGTGTTCGTATGGGACTGGAGACAAGGGCAGATCCTCCAGCACATTTCGCTCGAAAAGACTCTGCAATCAGAAGTGATGATTCGCGGCATCTGGGCCTTTTCTTTTGACCAGATGAACGTGATCATGGTCAGCTTGGAAGGGTAAGTACTAAAATCCACTTCTTGTTAATACAGCTCTCTAATTACTGAACAGATCTTCACAAATTCTCCTTTACACAATTGAGGAGAACGTTCTCCGCGCCCAAGATACCATTCAGCTATCTGGAAACGTTCTTGACTTGGTACCCATCGATTCAAACGGCTCAATCGTCGCTTCAGTGGACACTGTACACGAAGCTGGCTCTGTCAACTCTTGGAAGGCTAGCTCTGGAGCTCTCCTCGAGACTTTGCAACTCAAGTCCAATCAAGATGGCCTCAAAGCTTCCCTAATCGAAGACTCGATGGTCACAACTGTGAACATGGCAGGCACTACCGATATCCCTGCAGACATCAATGAGAAGGAGAAGAAAGACTACAATGACTTTCTGTACAACTTGGAGAACATGAGAAAAAAGACTTTTGATGACTAGATGTAAATATCCGATGGGATATGCATGGACTTTATAGATTAACGTTGAAACCCGAATGAAAAGTTATATCAATTTCTGAAATCATAATTTACTACTGTAGCTGAAGACACGAGACTGGAAGCCTTAAGTTTAATTTCATATTCCATTCGCGTGTGATAATTTTCAAATACTTGAACTTCCTAATATTGGGCATTTTTGCTTACCGCAGGTCGATCCTCGGCAGGCTGGATCTGCTCTCAAGGTTCTCGGCCAAACTCCCGTGGGGTCCGCAGTTGCCCGACAATCCCACTTCCCCTCCTCCAATTTGCATTTAATCAGCCACCATGCAGGAACAATTTGAACCGTTAAAGAATGACCTCTTGTTGAGGGCCGCTAGAGGTATTACAGACCTTATCTTGACTTGATCTCCGAGAAAGTGCTGACAATCGTAGGCGAGAAGGTGGAGCGTCCTCCAATCTGGGTGATGCGACAAGGTGAGTTAAATTAACATCCCCTCCTTCATGAGCCTCTTTCCAAAGCTGCAATCTGACTCAATGCTCTTCAATCATAGCCGGTCGCTACCTCCCCGAATACCATGAAGCCAAGGGTGGCCGCGATTTCTTCGAATGCTGCCGTTCGCCAGAGATCGCCTCGACCTTGACTCTCCAGCCCATTGAACGATACGAAGGTCTCATTGATGCCGCGATTATCTTCTCTGATATTCTGGTCATCCCTCAGGCTATGGGAATGGTTGTCGAGATGGTGGACAAGAAGGGTCCTCACTTCCCAGAGCCCCTTCAATCGCCCGATGACGGACAGTACGCCCGGGTGATGGAAAAGCAGGTGGACGTCAAGGCGGAGCTGGACTACGTCTACAAGGCGATTTCGCTTACACGCTTCAAGCTCAAGGGCCGTGTGCCACTCATCGGTTTCTGCGGGGCGCCGTGGACTCTGCTGTGCTACATGGTCGAGGGCGGTGGCAGCAAGCTCTTCGTCCAGTCCAAGAAGTGGGTCTACAAGTACGCGAAGGAGTCGCAGGCTCTGCTGCAGAAGATTGCAGAGATCTGCGTCGAGTACCTGGCCCTCCAGGTTGCGGCTGGTGCCCAGCTTGTCCAAGTCTTCGACTCTTGGGCCGGTGAGCTGTCGCCTGCTACCTTTGCTTCGCACTCCCTGCCTTACCTGCGCCACATCTCTGCCAACCTGCCCAAGCGTCTGAAGGAGATGGGCCTGGAGCCCGTTCCTATGACTGTCTTTGCTAAGGGTGCTTGGTACGCCCTGGAGGACCTTTGCCAGTCCGGATACAACGTTGTTGGTCTGGATTGGCTGCACGATCCCGCCGAGGCCATGCGTGTTGCCAACGGCCGGGTCACCATCCAGGGTAATGCCGACCCCGGTATGCTCTACGGTGGACCTGAAGCCATTACTCCTACTGTGGAGAAGATGGTTGAGGGATTCCAGAAGGGCAAGCAGGGTTGGATCTGTAACCTCGGACATGGTACGTACAAAAGTCATTGAACCTAACTTCACGTTTTTAACACTTTGATAGGCGTTACCCCATTTGTGGATCCGGAGAACCTGAAGTTCTTCTTTGAAGAAGTCCATCGCCTTACCAAATAAGAGTTTCATAGAAGGGTTCTTTTCTCGTGGCTTTTTTCCCACGTTTTACGATCACTAAAAGTTTCATGATATATGGAATCATCTAAGTCATTGCGATGTGGAGATCATTCGGACAGACTAATGAAATACATCGAAATCACAAGCTTTTGCTTGGGGCTATTTACATGCAACGTCTTGGGGTTTAAACAGCGATATCCTCGTTCCTGTACAGCAGATAATCAGCAAGGCTCACGGCATAAGTTAAGAAGATTCGGCGCAGACATGTTAGCTGCAACGTCAATCCAGATGACTGAGATTATAAAAAAGAAAGCACAATGTCTTACCAAAGTTCCGGCTTCTCCTTCATAAAGGTGGCCATCAGTTCCTTACACTCGTGGTTATCCAGCACCACGACTTCCTTCTGGCGGCTCTTCAAGAGCTCCTCCCCACCCATGAAACTCTTGTTCTCGCCGATGACGACGCGGTTGACCTTGTAGAGCAGACACGCACCGGTGCACATATCACAGGGCGATAGAGTGGTATACATGGTGGCCCCCTCATAGGCGGATGCGGGGAGACGACCAGAGTTCTCGAGGGCGGACATCTCGGCCTAGACGGGAGTCTCTGTTAGCGGCTTTGTCTTCCTGCTTACTATAACTTTAGGACCTATAGACTGGGGTATACACACATGTAGGACTGGGCTACCCTTCTGGACGCGCATATTGTGGCCGCGGCCCAGGATCTTACCGTCCTTTGAGACTAAACAAGCACCAATAGGAACGCCGCCCTCTGCAGCGCCCAGCTTCGCCTCTTCAACGGCCGCAATGAAACCAGGATCTTGCTCCATAATGGGGATATTAAGTGGATTGGACTTGAATTGTAGAGTTCCAAAGGTATCAAATGTTAGAAGCAAGAAGATCCAAAGGTTCGGAAGTATCGCTATCTCCCGGTTTTTTCTCCTCGGCGAGTCCCGCTTTTGGCATGCTTTCAATATAGTGGATCTCGCAGAAGTTTTCCCCTCTCTTATCGATAAGGCTGCGGGACAACTGACCAGTTGACGGAGTTACGGAAATTTCAACGCCGCTGAGATCCACTCGTCCCGGTCAAAGTACAGTACAGACAAAACTGTACTCCGTACAGGGTCTAGTTCACCTGGGCAGGGCTGAGTTCATTGATTCAATCACAAAGAAACTCTATATTTATCCTAAATCAGAAACTTCATTCATAACCCTGGAATTGATCGTCTGGGTTTTCGCCTCCCTTTTCCATGTTCCATTGGACACTACTAAGCAAGGCAAATGGGGCGATTTTCATTGATTGAACTCCCTTACTCAGCGGTTATATTACGCCCTGAAAACCACGGAATCGTAGAGAAGCCCAGAGAAATTCATCGAAGACCGCAGAATCCCGCAGAAGTGACGCTCGGGCCTGGTTTCTTTCACAAACAGAAGCAGAAGCAGGCAGAAAGAGAATGAAATTTGGCGTCATGAAGTATAGATAGCAACGTATATTATATGGATTCTTCCAGATTTTCTGTGCATTATAGGGAAAAAAAGATTTCCAGTAACTTGAAAGTGAGGTGAAACGAACCTCGGAACCTGGTGCCCTGGTAATCTATTCCGTTATTTTACCATTTGCCTGTATCCTCGGTACAGTACCTGGAACCTCAGGATAGAAAAAAAATAGTTTACTCAGCCAAATTCGGGCTCCTATTCTTATCCCGCGATCTTCAATCTTTCTCAATCACAAACCTCCTCTCCCCTCATTATCCTTCCCCCCACCTTCAGTGACAGTCGTGCTTGACTTGTTACGTCTGCATTCATTTCATTTCTTTTTTTCTCCTTTTTTCTCGGTTCCTCGACTTCTCCTTTCGCTCGCCTAATCATCCGACATAATGGTCAAGGACACCAAGTTGTATGAGTGCCTGGGGGTATGCTTAAATCCATATTTTCCCTTTGATCGAGTTGAGTCAAAACTAATCAAGTATCTTTTTTGTTACCTATTAGGTTCCTCCTACGGCTACTGAGTCTCAACTGAAGACCGCCTACAAGAAGGGTGCTCTCAAGTTCCACCCTGGTGCGTAATTTCGCCCCTCCATAGCTTGGAATCACCACAAACCATCAAAATTCAAGCAGCGCAACGAAACTAACCGAAGTGCTTCACCCCGTATAGATAAGAACGCCGATAACCCGGAAGCCGCTGAGAAGTTCAAGGAGCTGTCCCACGCATACGAGATTCTGTCCGATGGCGAGAAGCGTCAGATCTACGATCAGTATGGTGAGGAGGGTCTGGAGCACGGTGGCGGTGGTGGTGGTATGAACGCCGAGGACTTGTTCTCTCAATTCTTCGGCGGCGGCGGTGGTGGTTTCGGTGGCATGTTCGGTGGTGGTGGTATGCGCGATCCCGGCCCCAAGAAGGCCCGTACCATTCACCATGTGCACAAGGTCAACTTGGAGGATATCTACAAGGGCAAGGTTTCCAAGCTCGCTCTGCAGAAGTCAGTCATCTGTGCTGGCTGTGAGGGCCGCGGTGGTAAGGAGGGTGCCGTCAAGGACTGCACTGGCTGCCAAGGTAGCGGTATGAAGACCATGATGCGCCAGATGGGTCCCATGATCCAGCGTTTCCAGACTGTCTGCCCTGACTGTAACGGTGAGGGTGAGATCATCCGCGACAAGGACCGCTGCAAGCGCTGCAGCGGTAAGAAGACCGTTGTCGAGCGCAAGGTTCTTCACGTTCACGTCGACAAGGGTGTCCGTGATGGCCACAAGATCGAGTTCCGCGGTGAGGGTGACCAAATGCCCGGCGTCCTCCCCGGTGACGTTGTTTTCGAAATTGAGCAGAAGCCCCACCCCCGCTTCCAGCGCAAGAACGACGACCTGTTCTACCAGGCCGAAATCGACCTGCTCACTGCTCTGGCTGGTGGCACTATTCACATCGAGCACCTTGACGAGCGATGGATGACCGTTACCATCGCCCCCGGCGAGGTTATCGTTCCTGGTATGTTTTTGAGACTTATCTCTTGTAAAACCTTGCATGATCAAATTTACTCACATAATATTCTTTTTCCAGACGCCATCAAGGTCATCCCCGGCCAGGGTATGCCCTCTTTCCGTCACCACGACTTCGGTAACCTGTACATCAAGTTCGACGTCAAGTTCCCTGAGAAGGACCAGCTCCAGAACCTCGACCTTCTCGAGAAGGTCCTTCCTCCCCGTATCCAGGGCCCCCAGCCTCCCGCCGATGCCATGGTTGAGGACTTTGACCTCGAGGGTATCGACGGCAGCGAGCCTTCCCAAGCCCGTGCCCACGGTGCCGCCGGCGGCATGGACGAGGATGACGATGATGTTCCCCCCGGTGCCGAGCGGGTACAGTGTGCCTCCCAGTAAGCGTACAATTGGGGAACCACGAAGCAATGAGACCGAGTATATGATCCAGGCGCCCTCTGATGAAACCTTGCTTATGATCCCATGCGAAGGTTGATGGCGAACTGGACTTACCGAATTGCTGATCATTGTGGAAATTGTTTTCTTTGATGCTTTCTTTTTGCTTTGCGCTGGCGTTTGCTTTGAAGACTTGGAGAAGATCCCAATTCACGCGTCTTTCTTACCCCCCCTTTTTATATTGATTTCGTGTAATTCCTTTGTCACCACTTCAACCCCCCGACTTTTTGCACTTGACCATGACCTCATTGATTGATCCTATATCTTGCCCTTCCCAATTTGGTTTTGTTCCGCACCCCGCGTATCTGCTTGCCTCCGTGGGAAATCTGCTGGGTAGCGGTTGGAGTTGCGATAAAAAGTTGTGATGAGACCACGATGCAGCAGTCCCGACTGAGAAGAAAGCTTTTGGTATAGCCGTTGGCGCATTCCCTTTTCTTCTCAAGATCATAGGGCCTTTTTCTCGGGAGTCTCGCGGATTGCTGTGAGATTCATGATGGGGCCTGGGGGGTTATCTTTCGTCCTTTTTCCTTGCACTGATGACCCAAATAGACATTGCGTGGATTTTGACTTTAATGCATTGATCATTAGCATCCATGGATTGAAATATTTTTGAACGTAACCAGTAGCGCGAATCACATGTGTAGCGAACATCTAGACTTGCGGAGCACTCACTACATCAATTGATAACTGTGGACTGCCCTGGAGGTGATGTGGACATCTTCAAACATTTGAATGGTGGGCGTGGGAGAAAGCTGAAGAAAAGCTGTGCAAGGGATTCAAGTGTTTGGAGGGCGATCTATGAATCCTTCCAAGGTTCTCGAGCACCTGGGCATTCAATTGATTTCCAAGGTCCCAAGGTGCCCACAGGTGTACAAAAATTCAAACGTTCAAACGTTTGAAGCCAGGAGAAACATTTAAACAAAACATTGAAGTGTTGAAGGTTGCTGCAACATTTGAACTTGGGGTACAAATGTGCTTGAAGCTGCATCTATACAGTAAACCCCGGAGCCCGAGGACCCTGGGGATTGACCTTGGTGGTTAAGAGACCCCAACAGTGCTTGCATAGAAGTCTCAAACCCAGTGGACCCTCAAGTGCTACAAAAACTGAAATCACATCTGCAGCCAGTCTCTGACAATCATTTGAATTTGAGACTATGTCTGGCCCTTTCTACCATCTGGAGCCTACATACTCATGCTGGGGAAGAGTCCTAAGCAGAGGGTATTTTTATGGTAAACATTGCACATGTGAATAAGGCTATGGCTCCCAACCTTTGGAGGTATAGCTAGGTACATGTATGGAAATCTTCGTGCCAAAATTTGTACTATTATCATTTCAGTTCTCTTGTATAACATGTTTCGCACCACATTGCCAACAAAATCTGTCTTGCATTTGGCAGACAACGCCGCACTGTGTACAATGGCGGGTCTTGCCAGCCTCTTCAGTGCCGGTACCGGCCTTAGCTTCGTAGTTGTTGTAAACATCATCTCTCGCAGAGACCTGTCGCGAATTGATAGGGTTGGCATCGCCTGTTCTGATATTGGATTCATGATAAGCGGGAGGGTAGGACGGTAGAGTTGAGTTGAGAGGCTGTTGTAAGGGCTGTGAAGAATCCATAGAAGACGAGGCTGTATTTGGGTTGTTTGAAGTTGCTCTTTGTACTTCATCTTGGACGAGGCGCCGCGTCGCTTTTTCTTGTTCTGCCTCTTGAAGCCTTTGTGCTTCTAATTCTTGCCGTATTAACATTTCACGCTGGTAGTCCAATGCCGCTTGTCTTTGGACTTCATGTCTCGCACTTGCTCTCGACGCGCCCATGAGAACAGCTGCCCCGAGAAGAGGTCGTCGTCTACGACCGTACATCGCTGAAAGTAGTTGAAAGGCACGAGTGAGTGAAGTTTTGGTCCTAGGTGATATGGGGTGCTGACGAAGTTAGTAGATAGACAGTTCTGGAGAATGAAGAGGTTTGTTTATACCTAGCATTTCATCAGGTTTCTTCAATCTAATCAGGAGACCATTTGGCTAGTCTAGTCGTCATTGACTTTCTATATTAGTGTAGAACTTTCAACAGGGGGCGGTGGCAAGCTATCCTAGTGTAGCTAGGTACCCGATCCATCTGAGACAAACGTGTTAGGCTCAGGCGGATACCCTTCAAATGTTTACAACATTGTGCCCAAGATGGGATTGTTCTTTTGGTGTCTTCCCCGGTACCACGGATGCCACCCGTGGACCGTATTTGAGGATTGCACAACTCGCTCTCGCATTGTGGACGATGGCCTGAGATAGGTAAACGAAAGTACATTAGTCGTAAGATAGGGAAGCCTTAACCTTTTCAATCTCGGAAATTTCAAGGTTCAACCTTGGAATTTGAAGCTGGAGGGCTAGTCAGCGTGACTGCTAGGCTAAGTGTCCTATAGTGAAACCTCCCTCTCTTTAAACACATGCTTACATAGGGAGTAGGTTTAGAGCAAGAGGCAACATCCATCGCCGTGCTGGTCCGACTTCACATCCTTCAGGCAGTACATTGAAGTAAAATAAGATAAATCACTATATTACACCATGGAAAACACCAGGTTCCAATTCGACTACATGAAAGCGTCACATGGCTCCAAAGATCCGTCTTTCTTCGAAGCCTCGGATGGATCGACCATATTTGCCTGCCTCGATATTCTCCAAGGGATGAACGGGGTTACTGAGCAACGGATGCTCGTTTGTCTCACCCATTTTGTGACCGAGCTCAGGTGCCGGGCGAGTTTCGATAGCTTGATATTCGGAGAACATAGGATCTCTCTGCTGGGCTCCGGACTGGTGCTCCGGATCAGGAGACTGGCGGCCAGCTAAAGGTGCGGACATGGTCGCGGTATAGCGTTCACTCAATGGCTATTGCAAATGCTGCCAGTGGGCTAATTTGGTGCTGTGAAATGTCTTCAGTATATGGATGTCAATAATAATGACGTTCTTTTTGATAGGGCTTATAGATTGACCTTATTCCAAAAATGCCTGTACAGAGGTCGGAATATGGATGTTGCTCTGTTCGAAGTTCTTGGTCAAAGTACTGTACTTTCCTTTCCTTTTTATCTGCAGAAGTCCAAGAAAGTTTGGAAAATGACGCGTTCAAACGTGTGGCAACTTCACTACATAGTTCCAAGGTTAAGTCGGGATGGTGACTAACACAGCGGTACTTCCAGCTGCAAAAGGATACTCGAACCAAACGACCCCCTTCTAACCTACTTGGTAGTATCTTTTAGATACAGGTACTCAATATTTGAAGTTAGCCTCACCTATAAGTAAGTAGAAAAATAGTTAGAAGTTCGTTCAAGAGAATGGTCGGAATGGTTAGAAAGGGGGTTAGAAAACCACCAGTTGACCTCGCCAATAATTTCAGTAGGTCCAGATGTCAAGATAGAAGGCTCAAATGAGAACTTATCTGAATTGAGACCCTGGGAATTTGGCCAAGGACATTCACTGGCAAATGTTCGACTATGAAGATGAGGTCGAAGACCCTTCGTCATCATGCATAAAACATCCATGCAAGATATCATGATACCGTGGCGAGCTCATACCATTTCAGATTCCCAGCATTCCAACATCGAAATGATCCTGATCGCCAGGATCGGCACCCCAGATCTCACAAGACTCAAACTGACTCAGTAACTGCAGAGTAAAACAACGCATCTGACAATATTGGGGATGATATGACGACAGTGTAGGTATCACGCGTATGATCCCCGCAAAAAAAGGAGCTCCGGGCCCTGCATATGCATCTCGGGAGCCGAAAACAACCGCGTTCAAACGGCCTGGCTGACATCATTCCAACATTTGGAAGAATTCTCACCGTTAATCATGGAGTTTATTGATCTGAGGTTGCGAATAGGGGTAGTATTTTTATTTAGTTTTCGCGCGCTCTGCGCTCAAGCTTTAAGTTCAAGTTGGCTTAGCGGTAGCGGAGGGCGCCATACGCCATGGGACGTGAAGATGGTGTGAGGATGGTGAGATCGGTTCGCGCAAGCGAGATGAGAGTTCACCTGACGACGCCTCGTATGGCATCAATATTGAAATTGGATAGATCGTTGTCGAGGTTTGGAAGGTTTAGCTTTTGGTTCCGTGAATTTGGGTCCTATAGTGCCCAGGTGGTGGTAGTGGTGGTAGCCACGTGAAGAACCGGGATCTACGATTGCGCCATTGTTGAGGCTGCGGCTTAGCTACTATAACATCTACATACGAGTTATAGGTTGTTCTAGCTCGTGCCATTGACGGATAGTTTTGGAAGTGAGCAGGAGAAGAAGCAAAAAAACAGAGTCGAGGATAAAATTGAAGAGCAATACGAACTGGGCTGTTCTTTTAGGCGTCCGTTGGGTAATGAGATTAGCATCAGGAATTGGAAATTGACTTCAGAAATGAAACCATTTGAAGCTGCAACGCGGCGTGGGCTGAAAATCGGGCGCAATGTACGAGGAAAACGCCAGATGAGACCGCACTAAGCCTAGAGAAGGACAGTTTCGTCGTTTCGTTTAGTCTCGTTAGATTTAAGTTATGGGCCGTGGCCGCGATAAGCTTGAATGACGTGATTTGGATCTTGATGGCGACTTTGCTGGTGGAGAGACTAAGCATGCAGCTGCAGAAAGCGAGTGGCTGAAGACCCCGAATCATTCCAAGAATTGCATACATGCTGTACGCGTTGCATGAGCTCGGTCCAGGAAACTCAGATTCACATTGGCAACGTGTTTTGTTTTTTTTATTTTTTATTTTTATTTTTTTCGGATTCCTGCCGGATCTCTGCCGCATCAGGTCGCAATTGGAAACCCTGTGTGTAAGAGGGTGCACCAGGTACGCCGATCAGGGTTTCCCAGTTGAGTAGTTCTATCAGCTGATCCGGCGCAACAAGTGGGAGTCCGCGGGTGCAAACTACGGTGACCGAGTTAATGTATGAGAGGCTTGGGTATGGAATGCCCATCTGTAGTGGTCGATCCTACTCCGACTAGGTGGGAAGGGGACATCTGTTGCTGAGCCACCGGGAACCAGTGGGAGTCGGTCAGCTCCTGCGGGAGAATGGAGTCACCAATATCAAGGCTAAGGCCAACAAAAGCCAGAGCTCCAGTGAGATTCCACGAACCGCAGAGCCCCTCTCCGAAGGGACCTAACAAATAGGGAAGTGAGCG
Organism: Penicillium sclerotiorum; assembly: GCA_911649655.1. Classification (NCBI taxonomy): domain Eukaryota; kingdom Fungi; phylum Ascomycota; class Eurotiomycetes; order Eurotiales; family Aspergillaceae; genus Penicillium; species Penicillium sclerotiorum. Next base: position 3,838,264 of record CAJVRJ010000005.1, on the reverse strand, counting down.
TCGACAACCATGATGAATTCGCTCTCCTCCCCACTTTCTCCTGCCAAGACAGGGCTTTTTTTTCGACGGTGTGGTTGTGTGTGTGTGTGCGCGGGTGCGCGTGTGTGGGTTTTGCCCAGGTGGATGCGTGATGGCAAAGCTAACGCGGACACGGACGCGGCAACTAAACACGACGAAATGTCTGGGGAGTTCCAGAGCCCCGAGCCTGATCAATTCGTATTTTTGTCTCGTCTGAGCAAGGCCGGGGGCAATAGCTAATACGAGACGTAAATGACATCCACTTTGCCCTGACCTGGCATGGAGAAACAAGCGATCATTCCTATAGGAAGAAAGAAGAAACGTGGAACGGGAGGAAATTTCCTCAGTGCTTTCACCATCTGCACGGGCGATTTCACCATCGGGGCTTTATCTGATTGGTGCGTGGGACCCATTGATGATCATCTAAGCCGACTTGGAGATGATGATTCGTCACCGTGGCTTCTTGGCGGGAAGCTTATGTCATGATTTAATGCCGTTTACACAATGATTGGTTCGTAAAAAGGAGTAACTTGTATACTCGTAACAAGAGAGCTTGAAAGATCTATGGTAGAATTTTCTATAGAACAGTAAAAAGAAAAAATTATGAGAATTCAAGAAGGAAAAAAAATATCTATCTAATGGAGGAATCATGAAATCTCTTCTACGGAGTACAATTGCCAAACAATACTATCTGATTCTCTCCTTTGTCCAAGAATAAGATTAGACTTGATGAACCATAGTTGAGCGGAAACTCGCTCCACGCTCCTTCGTCATCCGCTATCGCTTCCAGACCGTCCGCGGGTTCCACTCAGAACATTCGCCTTGGGATCGGCTTGAGATCATCGGTGGGAACTGGCTTAACGGACACATTGCTGATTTCTTTTTCTCTCAGCAAATCCTCCCTGATCCCTGCTTCTCGAACACGAAAAAAAAAGGAACTTAAAAGCGACCTGTGCGTGGCTTTGCAACTGAGATTGATTGAAATCTGGGGAGCTAGATATTACGCCATCCACACCCGAATCACGCACACCTCCACCGTGACCACCATTCTCCCCCTATTACCCTTCGTGTTGTGAACTTGCTTTGCTTTTGTGTGGCTGTCGACATGGGTAGTGCGTGATCGACTACTTTGACATTTATATTCTCGAAGCTATCCGCCACGTTTTTGAAAGCTGTCACTCGACCTACACTTTTTTTTTTTTAGTACCATCCGCTTTTTCTCGCCGGCCCACCGCCGAGATCGTCGCTGCATCTTGCAACGATTGATATATACCGACATATCTGATATATAACACTTTGGACATATACCGGGGAGGATCAGATTTGACGCAATGGGCGAGAAAGCTACCAAGGTTGGCCATACCCTGGCCAAAGGTCTCGGTATCAAGGTCGCCTATAGAGACCCTCTGGGTCCGACTAGTGCCAGTGACCCTGTCACTCGAGGCGAATCGACCTTCTCCGTCGGCACTGTCGATACCTATTCATACAATGAGCCTGAACCCAGCAGCATTGACTGGATCTGTGAGATCACGCCCTCCGGCCGTCAATTCGTCAACTATCTCATCGGATTGTTTCCCTTCTTGAACTGGATTGGTCGTTACAACCTCACGTGGTTCGTGGGTGATCTGGTTGCCGGTATGTCACGGAGCTCTCATCAGATAAGCGCCGAGATGCTGATTAAGTTTTCTTCTAGGTGTCACCGTGGGTGCTGTTGTCGTGCCACAGGGTATGGCCTACGCGCAGCTGGCTGAGCTTCCCGTACAATATGGTCTTTACTCATCCTTTATGGGTGTTTTGGTTTACTGGTTTTTCGCAACTTCCAAGGATATCACCATTGGTGTAAGTTTTTCATTCATCAGAGGCACTAAAGACCATATCAAGACAGTTAAACTAATTGATTGATTTTAACAGCCCGTGGCCGTTATGTCTACGTTGACCGGAACAATCGTGCTTCAAGTCAAGGACAAGTATCCGGATGCTTCTGGTCCTGAAATCGCCTCGTCTCTCGCCATTATCCTCGGTGGTATTGTTTGCTTCTTGGGTCTCATTCGTATGGGCTTTATTGTGGACTTCATTCCCCTTCCAGCCATTTCTGCATTCATGACTGGCTCGGCTATCAACATTGCCGTTGGTCAGGTAAAGACCATGCTTGGTGAAACTGCCTCTTTCTCCACTCGTGGTGCGACATACATGGTCATTATTAATACCCTCAAACATCTGCCTTCTTCGAATATCGACGCTGCAATGGGTGTTACTGCCTGTGCCATGCTGTACATGATCCGATCCACCTGCACATATTTCGCGAAGAAGCAGCCCCATCGGGCCAAGATCTGGTTCTTTGCCTCTACCCTGCGAACCGTTTTTGTCATTCTGTTCTACACCATGATCAGTGCTGCGGTTAACCTGCACCGCAAGGATGACCCCATGTTCTCTGTTCTCGGTAACGTTCCTCGTGGATTCAAGGCTGCTGGTGTGCCGGTCATGAACTCCAAGTACATCTCGGCGTACTCCAGCCAGCTCCCAGCTGCTGTTATTGTTCTTCTGATTGAGCACATTGCTATTTCCAAGTCCTTCGGTCGTGTGAACAACTACACCATTGACCCCTCGCAAGAGTTTATTGGTATTGGTGTCACTAACCTTTTGGGCCCGTTCCTGGGTGGCTACCCCTCCACTGGATCTTTCTCCCGAACTGCCATCAAGTCGAAGGCCGGTGTGCGATCGCCTTTGGCTGGTTTGATTACCGCCATTGTTGTGCTCCTTGCCATCTACGCTCTGACCGCTGTCTTCTTCTACATTCCCAAGGCCTCTCTCTCCGGTGTCATCATTCACGCTGTTGGTGACTTGATTACTTCGCCCAACACTGTCTATCAATTCTGGCGTGTGTCCCCCTTGGATGTGCTCATCTTCTTCATTGGTGTTATCGTTACTGTTTTCTCCTCCATCGAGGACGGCATCTACTGCACTATCTCCGTGTCCGCAGCAGTCCTGCTCTTCCGTGTGGCCAAGGCCCGTGGCCAATTCCTCGGCCGTGTTAAGATTCACTCCGTGGTTGGAGACCACCTGTTGGACACCGACGGCAAGTACGGCTCATTGGGCGCATCCAAGGCTCCCTCCGACGACGATGAGCACCACCACCGCTCGATCTTCCTTCCCACCAACCACGCCGACGGCTCCAACCCGGATGTCGAGCTCGAGCAGCCCTACCCCGGTATCTTCATCTACCGTTTCTCCGAGGGATTCAACTACCCCAACGCCAACCACTACACCGACAACCTGGTTCAGACAATCTTCAAGTCCTGCCGCCGCACAAACCCGCACGCCTTTGCCAACCCCGGTGACCGACCATGGAACGCCCCCGGCCCCCGTCGCAAGAACGGCGACGTGCCCGAGGAGAACCTCCCTCTCCTGCAAGCCGTTATCCTGGATTTCTCCTCCGTCAACAACGTCGACACAACCTCCGTACAGAACCTGATCGACGTCCGCAACCAACTGGATCTCTACGCCTCCCCCCGCTCCGTGCAATGGCACTTCGCCCACATCAACAACCGCTGGACCAAGCGCGCCCTCGCAGCCGCCGGCTTCGGCTTCCCCACCCCAACCTCCAGCGACGGTTTCCACCGCTGGAAGCCGATCTTCAGCGTGGCCGAGATCGAGGGAAGCGCGTCAGCCGCCGCACACGCCGAGCTGATCAACAACCAGCGCGAGCACGCGCAGCACCAGCACGACGAGGAAACAGGCACAAAGATCGAGCACACGACCACCGAGCGCGAGACAAACACCATCGAGACCTCCTCCTCGGACAGCGGCGTCATCGCCGAAGACAAGTTGCAGCGCGACTTGACGGACAGCAAGGCGTACCGCGGCCGTCGCAAGGTGGCGCTCGTGCAGGGCATGAACAGACCATTCTTCCACATCGACTTGACCAGTGCGCTGCAAAGCGCGGTAGCCAACTCGTCGAACGAGATTCCATCGATTCACTAAGCGTGAAGGCATACGCATTTGCATTCGCATCTTCAAGTTCAAATTTTCTCACATATTCGAGCACCGCCCTCCCTGGTTTGGAGGGTCATTTCATATGCCCAGATCATGACTGTTAATCATTTATTTTCATGACGCCTGTGTCTGCTTTTAATTTGGGTGCAGGATTTGTTTTCTTTTTATATCTGCTCCCGGCGCATGGTTGGATTGGGCTTTCTTTTTCCTGGTTGCAGGATGTGCTGGGCTTGACTCGGCTAAGTACTTTTCATAGGGATACCCTTCAATGCATAGATCGCGTTGATTCTTTCATACACTGTATTGCCATATCATAGACTGTAGACCTCTTCCGTCATACTGCGGAAGCTGTGAGATTGATAAAAAGTTTGGATTGGAATCCATGGGATAACTACTAAAACCTTGAAACACCATTCGTCAGTTGGCGGTTCTGATCAAGGTTATAAACACGTGACCAAACCTCGCTCTTGAAGGTGTCTAGTAAACACACGTCTCTATCGGTTTCGGGCGTTCAGTCAAGTTCTAGAGGCTATGATCATGTTTAGAGAAGCAGCAGGAGTTTACCTTAGTGGTCAGCATCTAATAGGCTATCATTTTATCATGAATGGGTAGATTTCCATGGATTTCGTGAGCTACAGCATGTTCAATTTCCACATTGACACTCTCACGAAGAAGGGTGATCAAGTTGCGCTCAGCTATTGAGGAACCTCGAGGAGCCTGATAGAAAAGTCATGGATTGGATATGACAAGGGCCATGGAACTCATAGCCAACATTTGAACATTTGAACATGCCAAATGAAGACTAACCAGGAACCAAATCGAATCCCTGAACCACATCATTCGACAATACCAGAGATCATATATACACAGTGTGATACATACAATAAAACACCACAGCATTCCAGATGTCATCAATCCCCATCTCAAAGCTCACCTCAAAACACCCCCAACACCAGTCCACCCAAGCACAAACCCACTCAAAGCCTCACTAAGCACACCACCCCCAAACCAAAGATCCCTCCAAGCCCCACTCCTCAAAACAAAGCGTCGGCTCTTCTTCGATCCCCCAAGATCCATCCTCACAGCACCGGACCGATCCATCTCAATCGACCCCTCGATTTCCCCGTTACTACCGGGGAAGAACGCGCCCGCGCCTGCGCCGCCGGAGCGCTGGATGAGGACCAGGTGGAAGAGGCTGGAGATGAGGACCGTGCCGGCGAAGTAGAAGGCGAAGCCTGAGGCGGATTGCAGGGCTAGGATTCCGGCGCTGAGGCCTAGTAGGAAGGCTGAGAGGCTGTGGAGGGAGGAGAGGACCTTTGCGTGTTAGCGTGAGAGTTGGATAGTAGAGGGGATGACATACTCGGTTGTTGTGTTGGACGGCCTCCGGAACGAGGGGGTTTATGAGCAGGGAGAGCTCCTGCTTTGTTGGTGCCATTGGATAGGACTGCTCTCGATGGGAGACTTGTTCGGGGTTGTGGTTGGGATCCCGGACGGTGATCGTGTGGTTTTTGCTTTAGTCAGGTGTAGAGGTGACCGAGAGAACTAACCCCTTGTCCTTTAGGAGCCGGGATCAGAAGTTGTGGTGAGGTTGGTGATGGGGGTGTCTGGTGCGGAATGAGCTGAGTGGGAGGCAGGAGGTCTAGCGTAGGTTCAAGGGTGCATCCGCAGACGCTATCGATAAGTTCAAATACTCCGAACCTTGATGTCCATACATTGTGCAGGTACTGGAAATAAATCTTAAATTTTTATAATAGACCAATTCTATCATACTTCGATTTTTGCCTCTTCTTATTCTACCTAATTTCCAGTCTAGAACCAAAGGCAGGTATGTTGACATCTTTCGGGCACTGGCACATAGTCAGGCAGAGCACCTAGTATATGGAGGCTACGAAGAGGACTTAACAAGACTATGTAACTGGAATTATTTGTATCTTAAGACAAAGAACGAACATTGAATTCAAGTCCGTTCACGATTACCCCAGTCATTTTGAATGTTCAGTAGCCCAAATCCCTCATGAATCCGTTTCTTGACATCACTGCGTTTGATACATGCCGAATTCCACATCCATCATCATATTAGGGTGAACGGAAAGATCACAGAACGAAAGAAAAAAAAAATGAGAAAAGAAGAGAATAGAGAAAAGAAAAAAAAAAAGAAAAAGAAAAGATGATGGAATAGAATATATGCCTATTCCAATCGCTGAGCATAAAAGTTTGTCTTGGTTTCCACAGGAAACGCGAAAGACTAACTAGTCATGCCATGTTTCATGCAAGAAGGCTGTCATCATGCAATGGTGTCAAGTTTGCCGTCACCGCGTGCTTCCTTGACTTGCTCAAAGACCTAAAAGAAGGTGAAAGTTAGTATCAGTCAAAGACAAATCATTTAGATGAAAAGAACGTCGCGTCTCACCTTGAGCATCTTGTTTCGGGCACCCAGTGCATTGACTCCACGGTCCTCCAGGGCCTTGTCGTCAAGTTCAACCAGGTCTGTCCACTTGAGATCCTTCAAATTATCGGTGTACTTGTGCAGCCGAAGGGATCGCAGCCAGCTGGGGATATCCTTCAGAAGATCTGGGTCGGTGGGGTCCTCCGGTGGCTTAGAGCTGCCACGGCGACCACGGGGTGAGCGGCCACGAGTAACCTCCGAGTGGTCAGACAGATAACCCTCACCTCCCAAGCCAAACTGACCAATACCCAGTGAACTCAAACTGTTGCCCATCAGTGGGTTGTTGGGGTCATAGGCTGCAAGGAAACCGTTGTTCTGGGGCGAAGTAAAGCTCATGCCACCAAGGCCACCAGCGCCTTGCATGGCAATGCCAGGAGACATCGGCCGAGAGCGGCGACCAGCCATGGCAGCCTGTTGCTGAGCCTGTAGGGCGGCCATCTGCTGGGCGTTGAGGAGCTGACCAGCCAGATGGTTGGAGCCAGGAAGACCTGGACTCGCCAAGCCCTGAGAAACGGCCGCATTGTTTCGTCCCTGTCCATCATTGGACCGAGCTCGGCGATACTTGCGAGCATCATCCAGAGCAATCCGGTTGTTAACAGTGGACAGAGCGGCGAGCTTCATGGCGGTCGCATTGGCCACCATATCGGCCTGAGAGTTGCCTTGATTCTGCTGCTGAGCAAAGGTTGCAGTCATGGGGGTGTTGGTCATCGATGCCCAGCTGTGGTTTCCAACATTGTACGGCGAGAGCAAAGGCGGCTCAATGTCTGAACCAGGGATAGTAGCACTCTGGGGCATAGGGGAACGAAGACCGGAGCCAGAGGGCTGGCTGAATTGGCCCATAGGCTGATGACCCGAAGAAGACTTTGGTCGAGCGATGGGAGGTTGGGCATCAGAAAGCCCACCACGTTGAGCCCATGGAGAAGCCGGAGGCTGGCTCAGGCTGTCATTTTCGGGGGCAGAAATCGTAGGAGCAACGAAAGAGGTACGGTCGCCGAAGACCAGACTGTTCCGGTTGGATGGGGGTGCGTTGCCGGTCTGCTGGGTGAATTCCGCCTTCTTCTTCGCAATCGCCGCAGCCGCATCGGGGAACATGGCATTAATGGTGGACGAATCGAGGGCTGAGTTCCGTTTGGCGCCTGGTGACGGCGGGGGCCGGCCCAACGAACTTCGAGATGTGTCCATATTGAGTTTCGACATGGCATCACTTAGGCGGCTAGACATGGCATCTGCAAACGCCGAAGAGGATGAGTCAGTCTTGATCTTGCTGCAATTAGAGCAATAGAAGGGTTCTTCTGGGCAGGTAATCATACCCTTTTCTCCAAAGTTGGCCGGAGAGAGAATGCCGGACATTGGGTGGCTTTGGGACATCTGCTGCAGAACCTGGATGAAGAATCGAATCTGCACTTGGGTGGTCTGCTGCAACAACGCATACAAAGCCGCCGTACGCTCAGCCTCGCTGAGTACTCGGAACCACTGTTCGATGGCACTGAGTTCATCCTTGAAATCCTGGTCAAGCGTGGCGGCTGCCATTTCCTCCAAAGTGGTCTCATACTGGTCAATGTCTGCCAACCACTGCTGAGCAGCCCGATCCAACGCATCCTCCGTTGTGTTCTGGCCCTGGGATTGTTGGGTGAAAAAGACCTCCGAGGATGGACGCATGCTGCGAGATGACAGCGGCGAAGGGAATCCTGACATATCGGCTGAGGCTCTCAGCTGGTGTGATCCGAGGTTTCGAGCGGACGATGGAGGACGCAAGGTGGAGTTCGGAGCGGCTTCCGGGGTGCTGTTTCGATTCCCGATGATATGGCTAGCCATATCTCACAAGGAATGAACGGGGGTCGTTGAAGGTTGAACGGTCTGAATAGTAAATACAGTGGGGTTGGAAAAATATTACTGCAAAACACCTGCAGCACCTGCTGAGTTTGCGTAACAAGATAGAATCAAAGAAATTCCCAAATCAAAGGACCCCGGATGAGTAAGGGAAAAAAGAACTCGATGAGATCCGAAATCCCGCGAACGCCTAAATCTCGAGTTCTTAGGCGTCAACGAACAGGGCACAGACCAGTCCAGTGGGCTGCACCTGGAGGGGAGTAATCAGAGGACGGAGATTTGCGGTCGGTAGGTCCGAACGAAGGAAAGTAAGGACCAGGATGGCAATAGTGTGTCAAACACAACAAGCCTGAGAATTGGTCCTGGTACCAAAAGAAAGGAAAAAGGGCGAGAGGGGGGTGGGAAGGATAGAGAGGGTGGAGAAAGAGAGAAGAGAAATTGCGGGAAAGAAAAAGAGGCTTTTTTCGGTCTCGTTGATCACGGGTTCCGCTGGAATGGACTCTCAAGGAGGAAAATCCATCACTTTTCCTTCTTTCCTTTCTCGCGAAGTTTCAGTCTATACCATTTTCGTTCTCCACAGATACAACTTTATAAAGAAAAGAAAAGAAAGGTGTTCTTTTCCGAATCAACTTCTCCAGGTGGAGCTTTGTTACTATGAATATTCACCCCTGCGTCTGAGTCCGTGACGAGACTTAACTTGCGCCGGAGCTTGCGGTCTGGGCCATGGTCCCAGCGTTTTGGCTCCCGACACGCATAACCTTTACCTGATACAGGCTGATAGCAATTGATAAGTCTGTTACTGCTGGCAAGTTTGCTTGTCTACAAGGCAACGGTGAAAGTGGAGAAAAAAAAACAAACCAGCTTCCACAGTTTCTTTCACTTCACGTTCTCCATCATTACCATTCCCTTGGATCATTTTTTCACCACATGAGAGACTCGGTGCCTTGCATTGATCAACACTATGTCGGAACATGATATCCCGATGGATGTTGCTGATCAGTATGCCGTTTATCCTGATTACCCGGATATTGATGAAACTATACATTATCCATGGGCAGACGCAACTCAGCAGTCAGATCAACTGGAAGGAGATGTCCCGCATGCATTGATTGATCCTCGACTCTATGGAGGGGAAATTGCGCCTGCGTCAGAACTTCCAGGAGAGGTAGCACAAACCCAAACGCAAGGTCAACAGTATTATCCTGCCAGTGAATTCTCCGATGACAGCCAACTATTGGATAACGTGGATCAAGGAGACGACGACTCGGACTTTGTGAACGACAGCGAGTATGTACCTCCTACACCTTTCATTTATTTTCTAAAACAAATAGAAACTGACTGTGATATCAGGAGCGATGAAGAGGAAGAGGGCGAAGAGGACCCTGATGATTCTGACTCAGATGGGAGACGTCGGCGGAAACGACGAGGCAGAGGACGGTTTTCAGGACGCTATGGTGCCCGCGGTGCGAAGGGTGTTCGGAGAGGACCTCGTAAACCCTTGGAACCCGGTCCAGAATTCACTATGTTGAATTCCGCAGCCACGGAAGCATTTCTGGACCAAGACTACGAGAAAGCCATGGATCTCGTGCAACAAGCCATTCAGATTAATCCTGAAATGTTCATCGCTCATTCCTTGCTCTCTGAACTTTTCTTGGCCCAGGGCCAAAAAGACAAGGCTCTGGCAGCTCTGTTCAACGGCGCGCATACGCGACCAAAAGACCCTTCTGTTTGGCTCAAGGTTGCCCGAGCCATTTTCCAACGCGCAGGCGATGACCGTCAAAGTGCTTTGAGGGACGTTCTTTACTGCTACAGTCGGGTGTGCGATATCGAACCTCGCAACTTCAACATTCGCTACCAGAGAGCCGCAGTTTACCGTGAACTCGGATATACTGGCAAAGCTGCTGCAGAGTATGAACGCATCTTGCGAGAGCGGCCGCACAATGCGAGAGCCCTGCGGCACCTGGCTGAAATCTACATCGATCTCCAGGAAGTTCCAAAAGCAATTGAGCTCTGGACAAATAGCGTTGAGCACTATTTATCCACTGAACCAGAAAACGCCAAGTTCTCCTGGTCTGAAGTGAATATCTATGTCGAACTTTTCAGCATTTCCGGTCGGCCTGACGAAGGGCTCCACGCTCTGAAGTCTTTGGCCAGGTGGTTGCTTGGTCGTAAGAATGATCCTTTCTGGGAGAACTTTGAAGATGATGATCGGGAATGGGACTCGAACGACTCGCCCCGACGAATCAAGACAGATGGCTTTGTCCCAGGCCAGTGGCCGGCAGACTCATATGGTCTCGGGCTCCCCCTTGAATTGCGTATCAAAATGGGCCTCTTCCGCCTCAAGATGGGTGATAGATGTCACGACGAAGCTCTTCATCATTTCGAATGGCTGAACCCAGAGGATACTTCAGAATTTGCCCGGATCTTCGATTACGGTGACCTGTTCCGTGAGGTGGCCGATAGCCTCAAAAACCATGGATTGTTAGAGGAAGCACTCCGTTTCTACTGGCCCATACAAGAGACTGCAGACCATGCCGATGTTAGTTACTTTATGGCACTTGCTGATTGTTGCGTGCAGCTTGAGAGATATGAGGATGCAGAAACTTTTTACCTTACCATCACCGAGCATGACTCGCAGCATATGGAATCTCGCTTTCGACTTGCCAAGTTGTATGAGAGCCTGAGCATGAAAGACGAGGCATCCAAATACATCAACGAAGCTATCTTGATAGGGAGGCAGCAAGCTGGAAGTCGCCGCAGAAAAGACACGAGACTTGAGCAATTGGCAGAGGATTTCAGGCGAAAAGAACATCCTGGGTACTCCGGAATTGCAGGGTCCAAGCCAACCGCGACATTTACTACCACGACTCACGATCATGACGCTTCAATTTTAGCCCCCGGTGAAGACACCCAACGAGCAGCGGATGCCCAATTTCTATATCGCAGAATGCGGCAGCTGGAGCCCCAGGTCAAAGCGGGCGACAAGCAGGCATTAGAAGACTGGCTTGATATTGCGGATGGCCTGCTTCGCGATTTCCGATCAAATCGTGTCTTTTACCCCATGGCACGTACAATGGAGTTCCAAGGATATCACAAAAAGACTGATAAAAACAAAGAGCCTACATTACTAGACGAGGCTCAAGACATGGCAGCTCGTCTCCAGAAAGGCTCAGATAAAGGAGAAAGTCGCGCACAGGAACCGTCAGATGCCATCCCTGACAAGTACTATGGCATTTCCTTTGATGAGTGGCTCGACATCTTTCTTCAGTACGCTCTTCACACTGCAGAGCAAGGGGAGCCCAACGAGGCGTATGATGCACTCGACTCTGCCTCTGTGGCCAATATTTGGATTCACTCGAAGCGGAAATTGCGCATGATTCATGTCTGCTGGTTCACCTGTGCACTGCGAGCACATGACGAGGATATCCTGGCACAAGAAGCGCGTTGGTTTATCAAGGAATACCAATTTGTCACGGACACATACCGACTGTTTTCAATGCTCAATTATCTTGCCGGTGATCCCCGCAGGCCTCTTTTCCATGCCTCTCCAAGTATGAAGTTCATGCTTCGACAGATCAAGGCGATGGACTTTACCATACCAGATGACCCAGCCAGGCCCGCGCTGATTCGAGAAACTATCTGGAGAGAACGCGCAGCCCTCTCAACCAAAGATGAATTCGGCGAACCCATTCCCGCGACCTCGTTGGATATAGCCCTCCTCATTCTTTACGGCCATATCCTCTTTTCAGGAGGCAGTTTTTACCCAGCCCTAAACTACTTTTTCCGCGCTTATGCTCTCGATGACCAGAATCCCATGTGTCTTCTTTCCATAGCTTTGTGCTTTGTCCATCACGCCCTGAAGCGACAGTCCGAGAACCGGCATTACCTTATCATGCAGGGTCTTGCCATGATGAATGAGTATCGCCGTGTCCGAACAAAACCAGGCGCCATTCTCGCAGAGAAACAAGAGATGGAATTCAACTTTGCTCGAGTGTATCATGGTCTCGGATTGGTACACCAGGCTATCGATGGATACGAGAAGGTGCTTAAAATTGGCCAAAAAATCCGCCAACAGGCTGAAGGGTCATCTCCAGCAGATGATCCTGATGTAGTCATGACGGATTCAGATCAGCCAGTAAGGCCTGCGCCCGCGGCCTCGGCTAAATTCGTGGAGGACTTCAGCCATGAGGCTGCCTACTCGCTGCAATGCTTGCATATGATGGGTGGCAATGAACAAGCTGCAAAGGATGTCACGAATGAATGGCTTGTGATCTAGTCTTGAACAGCAAGACATACTCACAGGAATCTCTGTCCGCGATTTGTACGATACTATGACTTTATGAATTGAAAATTCTCCAGTTGAGAAATACTATGCCTAATGTAACTTTTGAAAGTATGTCAACCTGTAGCTCTAGGGGCGAGTGCTGCCGTTGGTAGGAGTTATCCTGATTCAACATTTGAGAGTTTGACATGCCCAAATATTCCCCATGAGAGTACTAATTTCCATCCATGCCACGATCAGTAACCTACCGCCTCGAGCACTTTCGGGCCAGGGACGGTCAAGGGGCTGATCCGGCACTCTTTGAAGCCCCAGATCTGATATTCGAACTGCTTCTCCCAATAAGCAGTTGAATCACGAAGGTCCACACTCCCCTTGGAGTTCTTCCCTCACATTACTTCTCGTACATCCGGATATCCTCCATCTCTGTCGTGCACAGGATGTCATAGAAGATATCGTTGATATCGGTGAAGTAGGTGATATGGTTGAAGAACGTTCTGCAGTGCACCATACCAACGACAAAGCTGTCCTTGGTCAGGACTAGCGCACCTGTGTCTCCAGGAGCCGAGGAATGAGTCTCATCGGCTCCTACAATACTGTTTGAGACTGTGCCACTTGACAAAATCTTCCCTGCCACATTTCGACGATCAATGATGTAATCTGACTGGGGATTATAGTAACCCTCTGTCCGACGGCCGGAACCATGTCCTTGCATGTAAAGGCGGTCTTTGCAAAGATCCAGATGTTGGTCCTTGGGGGCCTTTCTGATGAAGTCCGAGCCGAGCTGCGCATCTGTTAGCCATGGTCTCACCAACTTGAAAGAGGTATATAGTGATCAACAACCACTTACTGCATTGGTAGGATAGCGACCTTCTCTTATTTCAACGAGCGCCCAATCAACTTTGACGTTCCATTTATTCAAAAGGCCTTTCCATCGCGACTGTGTTGCCAGATACTCACCAAACCCAGAACCTGCAGCAACATGACCCAGTGATTGATCTTCGGTTCTAATACAGGCCTTGATCTCTTCAACGAGCCTCTTTGCTTCATTGGTCTTGACTCGAAAAGAGAGGGCAGGGATTTCTGACGCCTTGCTAACACCACTGACCATTCTGTGAGCTTCTCCCTCACTGTCGCTCGAGATTCCGCATTGTATGCTTTTCTGAAGCTTGTCTAATGTGTGTTTAAGGGCGCAGATGGTTGGCTGGTGGACTTGCAGGTGTTCTCGCGCTTCCGTGTCATACACCCTGACGCCATCTCTGCACCAGACACCGATCTCTGTAAGAATAACAATTTGTAATCAGCAATTCAGTCAATAGTGACAGGATGTTGAAGCAACTCACTATCAACCACAGAGGGCGAAACGTTTCTCAAGGTGGCTGGATCGGGTACCACACAATGAAAGCATGTCAATGCATGGACATACCACTCGTGGGTATGCGGAGATTGGAGCTCAACGAAGCCGCCCAGAGTCCATGAGCCACGTTCTTCGTGACAAGAGCAGATGCTTCCGCCCGCCTTTGATGTACCGGATAGACTGACAGAGTCGAGGCCTTGGGTTGTCGAGGGGTCTGACCGAAGCTCATCCTTGACAATCTCCACTGCGACATTCGGATATTTGAAGTCATCCAAAATTTCCACAATTGTCTCTCGGGTATCCTGCCAGTCCTTTCTGGTGCTATGGGATTCAACGATGATCAAAACAGTCGGCAAGGTGTGCTCAGCCGAATTGTGGCGCCCACGTCGGTAGCACCCAATAACCATCACATCTGAGAGATTGATGGATTTAATGATCACCTTCTGTATATCCTCCCAAGCGATTGAGGTGTTGTCTGTGGAAAGAAGGGGGAAGGTATGGCGAGGGACTTCGCAGCGCGGGTGACAAATTTCCACTGAAACGTGTATGTTCTCACCGCGCAATAGCTTGTAGACCTCTCTAGCAGTCTCCACGCCAGCGAGACCCCCACTCTTCGAATATACGAGGAAGGTGGGAATAGGTTCAGGCTCTGGGTTAAAAACAGAACGCCTGCCGACGAATGCTTGGCTCGCGAGAATCCAATATTTCAACTCGATGTTTTTCGAGAATCTTTCTAATATCCCGCATAATCCGACTTCCAGGCCAAGTAGGCGGGAAGAAAGGTTGGGGACGGTAGTCTGGGTGAGTCTCCACTGGAATCGAGCAGAGGTAGGGACCTCCGACACGATTGACTTCCTTGATGAAGCCATTCACGGTCTCGGCTTTGTCGTCGCTGCAGCCAAGGTATCGTCGCTTTCGAAAATCACTGCAGAGTGTGCCGGCTTCATGACGGTAGGCTCGTGGTTGGCTGGCTTCGAGGTAGCTCGTGTCGGTGGGTGTTATGTTGACGCTGTGCGCGGGACTTGCTTTCAGGCCTTCCCAGTATGGAGCGACAGGAGATGCATAAGCTAACTCATTGTCGGAACCTCTGGACTCAAGTTGCCTGGTACCAGGCTGGATTGAACCAAATATTCTACTAGCCATGTCGAAGGTTCGCATTGAGAGGATGGGGATGGATGGTGGGATATAGTGAAGAAGCAAGGAGGAGGGAAGGTTGAAGGAGTAGTGAGTTGAAGGGAGAGTTAGGGGTCCAGGTGAATGCAAAATCAAATTATGTGACACTGATATCTCATTCACATTTTACCTATTCAATGTGAGGCAGAATCACTTACTTATCGGATTGACTCAATTACTTTCACAATTGGCATTGTGATAGTATTCCAACTTAAAGGTTCAAACAAACTATAGTGAATGTCACAACGCTTAGATATCAGGTAGATTATCAGGTCACTGTCTCTCATTAGCTACTTAAAGTCGATACACCGCAGCATAAAGCCATCCCAAGTTGATGTCTTACTGTGGAATACCTAAGTAGAAGTCACATTGATCCACGGGTTCAAGTTTCAAATCCAAACCTGAACGGCTCTTACCTACTATACCTACATCTATAGACACTGGCAGCTCAAACATTCAAATGTTCACACTGCATATGTGTACTGTAATTCCCCCCAAAATCCCTCTGACCTTGCAGTTCATCCCTAACATTTGAAGCTATGGACCCCCCTAGAAGTGAATATTCGAATGGGTTTCCACAAAAAATGAAGGCCTCCAAGACTGACCGAAGCCCTGCCTGAGGACTTACTTACAATCCATTCAAATGCGGTAACTATCACCACACCGATATTTCAAGTTGGAGCTACGCCAGATACTAGAAACAAATTAGCTACAATTAGTAGGCATATACAAGCGCCGATCTAAAATGGAATATCAATCTAAACTCAGCTTCAAATTATACTACGTAGGTATGTAAACTAGCAGACGGGGCATACAAATCCAAATTATATTAATGACAGCATCTCGCAGCGTACTAGCGCCAATAGTATAAACTGTTATCTGACGAGTATCTGAATGGAGCACTGTGACGCGTATCGCTTCGAGTGCGCACTGCGTAACGTCATCGTGCTTATAGCGGACACCTGCAGCGCGCCACCGTGGACCCCATTCCTACTGCAGTGGATTACTTTGCCGTCCACTTGTTGACCCACAGGGCTGTCGATCATGACTATGCATTTAAGCAATTGAAATTGAAGTTGAAGTGCAGTTATATGGTCATACTCAATATCGAGTGGGACTCGTATTGGCGGGCGATATGTGCCAGTGATATTCGTACACATAAGCATTCGAGCGTATATTACATGGCTTTGGCTTTATTCCCCGCACGATGGTCCAGTTTAGAGCGAACGCAGAAAGAAAGCAATTAGTAAGAACCAATAATGGGGCCGTAATATTCGTAAGGGTCATGGAAACTTGAAATGAGAGGCAAAAAGTTTAAGCTAAACGTGCAAGGCTAAAAAGGTATAGAGATTAATGTAGAAAGATAAACTCCTTGGCATGCGAAGGTGGTAGTGAAAAGCGGGGGATAAAAGGAAATAGGGAATAGAGTAAAAGGCTAAAGTGATAAAAACACAGTATAGCCCGAAAGTACCCGCATAATTCAGAGGGGATAATTAGTAGCCGCCTGTCATATCGAATATCACATCGCGCGGGAAGTATCATGACGGAAAGCGGGGCTGCAGGTATCCCGAATGAGAAAGACCCTGCTCAACGTCATGAGAAAGATAGAATCCCATTTTGGATGCTCGTGGCGCTTGAGCCGCCAGATGCTCAGGTGATGACTGTACCATCGTTACCGAAGATGTCATCGTCAAAGAAGACGGCCGACTGGCGGCGCATTTCTTCCATAAGGCTACCCCTCCTATGAGAGGTTGGGGTCTGTGGGCGCGACGACGCTGTTGATTGGGATGCTGTCTCTTCGGCAGATTCGCCTTTGTACGTAGTGTCGTGGCGTTCAGGAAAAGTCTCATCCAATCGCGCGGTCAGAAGGTCCTCGTTGTCGGCATACGGCAGCCGACGCGAGAGAATGGGGGACAAAGAGCGTCCTGTAGTGGAACATTGTTGGAGGCCTCTCATGATGGCGTTCTCGACATTCAGTCGGTTCTTGATAAATTGGATTTTCGGAAATGCGCTTTGCTGACCGACGTGGATCATGCGCGCAAGCCGCTCCGGTGTCGGATCGGAGAGAATATGGTAGAAGTCGGAAGCGACGCTTTTCGGCCAGATGGTGATCGTGCCACTGAATTTCTGTAACCAAATTTCACTCCAGTCTTGACCGAGCGGTCTAGGTAGAAGTTCAAGATGCCGTAAGACTCGGAGCCATTTGTTGAGGTCCAACTTGATATACTGTTCAATCGCAGTACCAAGGAAGCCGCCACGCCAGCCACGGCCTTTGCGGTGAGTGACTGGCCGACCGACAGTTCCGCGTGAGCTGAAGAAAAAAAGGTTGACATGCGGGTTTACCTAAATGGGATGTGAGCTTACTCGAATACCACCAGTTTTGGGAGGGAGGGGGAGGTTAGTGCACACCTGAGAGACGATAGTAAAGTTCACGTTGAAATGCAAATTAAGTGCCTTAATGGGAATATCAGTTCGCAAGCTACCATCCTTCCATTTATGGCCGAAGGAGTAAGGCGCAAGAGTCCCATCGCGCTTCTTGTACATCAGCACAACCGGATTCAGAATACCAGGAACAGCTGCAGATGCAAGCACGGCGCTCCAAATGACACAGTCTGGACAAGTAAGGTAATTTGCCAGAATAGTCGGGGAGTGTGGGTCTGATGGGACGCAGGACACATTCAAGATGCGACCGGTTCGCTCATAGGCTTCCCGAAAGGTGGTCGAACCCCGACAGAACCAGCTGCATTGCTTCGCCCAATCCAGTGTATCAAATCGGGCGCCTGTATTCCACCAACGGCGCATCCAGGTAATGAAACTTTCGTGACAAGCGCGGATCCGATGGGCAAGTGCCGGGACCAGCAGCTGCTTCAGCTCGGCGTCGGTGCGAGTTGCCACCAGGCCCGCGACCAAGGCTCCGCCCGATGTCCCCGTGATGATTTCAGGTAAGATATCATTATCCAAGAGGGCCTTAACTACACCAAAGTGGTAGTAAGCGAATGTGGCACCGCCCGAAAGACAAAGCGCTGTTCGTCCGAAATTGGTATCCAGGTGTTTAAAGTGTCGTTTCTTCTCCTCCCTATCGATTTCCTTGGTATCCAAGACCAGCTGAATACAGGCACGGACTTCGTCGATATATTCCTGGACCAGCTGTTTGGTCCCTGAGTACGTCTCACTGTAGATACGAGGGTTCTCCACACCAGCAAAATTGTTCTTGACGCAGGCCTCCAACAACGAGCGCAGGTCTTCGACAGCCGGCGGCTCCCCCGATCCCAGGTGACTGTTCAACAACTCCGACTCAGCCTTCTTCCTTTCTTTCCTCAGCTCTGACACCACCCTCGTGATTGTCTCATGGTCATAGTAAGCATAGGCATCATCCTGCTTCCACTTTTCGATCCCGAGATGGACATCCAGTGCCTGGGCCGCGTGAAGCCAATCCGGATAATTCGTCTTTGAGGATAACTCTCGGCGCAGTCGCTCTCGCTTCCCTCTCCATGTGACCCATTGTTCATACAGGAAGATGTACACCCGTACTAGCACGTACCCGCAGCTGAGAAAGACAATCCAGGCGAAGACGGTGAACAGAAACGGCCACTTGAGAACAGTGTAGAGAACGCCTTCCCTTGTTTCATCCTTGCTTCGTTTCGGGTTCTTGCGACGGCCGCGTGTCTTGCGGACTCGTTGGTTGATCGGTCGCCAGTCGTTGATGGCTATAAGTGGAGAAGCTTCGGGAGCATTCAAAGCTCGCTCGAATCGGGCGAGCTCGTCGTCAGTGAGGAATTCGTAGTCGTAGTCTGGGAGCTGGGCCGGATCGTATGGATCGTACGGTGGTACCTTCTCATTCGACATCTTCAACGCATGGTGAGATTAGAGGTAAGGTACAGAATGTACAAAGCAACGAATCCGGTTGGGGGAGCTTTCAACGTGTCGACGTCAGTGTCACATGATCCAAGGTACCCGCCACAGTTACCCCACATGAATGTGGCGCGTAGGGCTTATCTAAGCTTCTTTCATCGTGATGGAAATGTGGCTAGTGACCTCGTTGCCCCGCAGCGATAAGAAGGATCCATGGTTTTGCACAGGATCAACATTGGAATTGTTTCGGCGGGGTTTATCAGTAAACGTCGACTTTGACCTCCTGAACTATTGAAGTCAATTTCTTGCACATGTCCCTCCTGTTCTTGCCGCGGGGCAAAAAAAAAAAGTGTGGCACGTCCCAATGCCACACTGGCATCTGCTTGTATCATTCCAAGGTTATCTCCGAAGAAATTTCTATCATGCAGCGCTAAGTTTGATTTGGCACACCGGGCTATGTAACAAACTTATCTCGCACTGCAATAGGCTCCGATTTTCTCCACCGCAATAATCAATTCCCATTCAATTGTTCAATATTCCAACATTTGAACATTCGAGGATCCCCAAGTCCCCTCCTACTACGTAGGCCAACTGGTGCCAGCACCAATGAAAGACACTTGAAGACATATCCTCAGCAGTCGACCCAAGGAAATGATGAAACCTTAAACGCTTCGGCACGCAGAGGGCTACACCGCCAGATGCCAGCCGTTCAGATCTCGCAGCGCCATACAGGAGGGTGATGGTGATAGGCCGAAGAAAATTTGGTTTTAGTTTGATCGGAGTCAAGATGGAGGCCCAGGAAAGCACCCTATGGGCTGAGAGGGGGCCCCTCTTTAGCCGCCTGCGGGCTGTAATATGCGATATCGGCAGGAAACCGTACCGAGTGGCACTAAAAAAGGCACTAAAACCAAAAGGATTTTGGGGCCAAGTATGTACTCGGTACCCACCTATCACGGACTGAATATCAAGTTGCTGCGTCCTGTATCCTGCACATGTGCACATGTGGATTTCAAGTATTCCGATGAGAAAAGCCACCGAGTCACATGACCACATGATTTGCAGCGAGATTTGGAGATTTGGGGCTAATTAGTCTCCAATGATCATTAACCTCTATTCCCGAGGTCCTCTCAATCCCTTGATGTTGATCATGCCGATCGCTGGGGACTTTTTTGGTCACAGCGTAAAAAAAAGCAAAGGGAGAAAGAAGTAAACATACTCATGCGTCGCTTTCTTTTTCCTTCTCAGCCTCGATCAGCTCTCCCAGGTGGCGGTCACCCCGACAGATCAGATCTCTCGTCCGTGTCAGCCTCGAAGGCACGAGGGAAAGAGAATGACCATGGCGTCCGGAGTACATACGCGTCGCAAATGAATAGAAAATGCGGTGCGCGGTAGCCGCCACCATTTTTATTTACCTTGAAATTAGTTTAGTTTAGGTTAGTTCTACCAGAAACTGGCTGCTTTGAAAATCTAAACTAAAGCGGGAAAGCGAGTGTGACCCTCCAATGGGGACATGCAAGTTTCAGTGCACAAGTGTGGTGTGGTAGTGTTAGTGTATTAGTGTACAACAGGGAATGTTCGGAGTCAGGAAGATTGAACCCCACCTCTCAAGGCGCTAAAGGCTAAATTAGAGCAAACTCGAAACCTTGAAAACCAAGAAAGTTAGCCGCAGCCGTGTTTGGCCCAGTGCAGATCGCTAGAGTGAAAAAGGAGTCAAAAAGCAAAGATGCAGGTGCAGTGAGCCACCGGGCTTGGCGGCGCTCCAAATGACTCTGTATCTGACCCAATCAGAAGATCGCCCACGATCACTGAGTTATCGTGTCCCTCGTGCTGGATCGACCAGGGGGTGGAGAATGAAACCTTTGGAAAGTCAAAGGTTTTGCCCCCCCTTTTTGAAGGAGAACGGCCTCCTGTTTACGTATTTCTTCCAAGGGGGCGGGGCATTATCAGGTGAATTAACCCCTCCTTGATCTACAATTTGATAAGTCCCATGTGCTGAGCATTCCTGATCTAATAGGGGGGCGGGGGTGAAAAAGGAGGGGGATTCATACATGTACATGTACAATGTACACAGGTACACTAGGGTACGGAGTTAATAAGCCACAGGCGCAAGAAGTAGAAAGTAGAACACTAGAAGAAAAGCGAATCGCTCGGATTAAGCCGTAAGGACTTGTTATCCCCCAGCTGCAAGGATGGCTGCATACGAACTCCTTGCAACTGCAGGCAAAAAAGGCTAGGATCCAACGTTGACCCGAGCGTCTGCAACATCTGGGGTGAGGAATGTCGCAGTGCTTGTGATCCTTTTTCCCCTCAATTTTTTTTGAGTAGATAAAATCCCCCGGGTCGCGCTTCGCAGAAATCATCCTTGTCCATGAATGGAACGTTGGCGCTGTATACCTCATGCATTTCTGAAACGTCCCGGAATCTCGTGTTGAGCGACCCGAGGTAGGACAATCGATGTATACATTCCTACTTGTCACTAACGCGGGACGCCGTCACAATAGATTGCATTAAAATCAGACTTAATTTCGCCCGAGATTGAAGGAATCCGCCGAACCATGGCTCGCGGACGGGAACTTGTCACCTTGGGAAGAATGTATGAAGCGGTGTGCCTGGGCGAGGGCGATTCAGGGTTACCAGTTGACCCAGGTATGAGTTAGCGCGGGGTCAAGGTCATCAGAACATTTGGAATGCTTCATATCTGATGGAGTCCATCTCAGGCGTTTTTGATGTCATTCACAACAATGTCGCGAGTACTCAAAATCGGGGACTGAGGGTCTCCACTTAGTGGAATGTCAGATGTCAGTGCGAGCTGACTCGGATGATCCCAGATAGCGTAATGCGCATGGTCCGTTTCAGCTTCTTATTGGATGACAGGATGGTTCATGGCCACCAAACATCCACCAAAACACCGCTAACCACCGCTAACCACTAACCACCACCAAACGGCCCGGGCTTTTTGGGTCGGGCTTTTTTTTTTTTTCGTGAAAGAAAAGACAGTATCAAACTCTCTTCAAATTTTGGTCATGTACATGTATGCATAGAAAAACATACATATTGAATTTAGTAATAAAACAGGTCAGATATGGGTTTTATTCTCCGTCCAATGGGAGGGTCGATCGGGGAGGCAAATGGCTTGATCTGCTGCACGAGAGAAAAGTGTACACTGCAGATGACCAACTGCAGGATCCGCTTTAGTACTGTAAGGATTTGGGGGACACGGCACGGAATACGTGCGTAGACATCTGGATGTGTAGGACTCGAGAGTCAAAGAGTCAACAGTAAAACCCTTATCCCTTCGAAATTCACCCTATCAGAATCGCAATCACGACCATAATCATCGTCGAAATCAAACGCAATCCAGTAAAAACCTTGGATAATCACCAAGAGCGGGCCAAACAGAGCACGGGGCAACGGGGGTCGCCTTCTTGCCTCTCGGCATTCCCACCCGACCTGCAGATGGTGGCTGGTCATCTTGCGCTGATAATTAGCGACACTGCATATCAATGGGTAGTTTGCCTATTTCATGGTGTGGAAACTGGAGATCAAAAAGTTGAAGCCATACAATTTTTTTTCTTTTTTTTTTTTTGATTATCATTTTTTACTCTGTCGATCCGCCAGGAGGAGGGGAAGTACAAACTCGGACCCACCACGAATGGACCTTGCTCAATGATCGACTCAGAATGTTGATACAAACCCATGGGTCAACATGCAGGTTATGCCACAATCAGGGTAGAGCATTCCCATGAAGCCGATCCCAGCCGAAGGGTCTTGATAGACGCGTTCAAATATTGAGGAAATTGAGGAAATTAAGGAAACTCATCCAATTCACCACTCAGCCAGGTTGCCACTATTTTCACCTGGGTTAGCTGAGGGGGGATAGTGCCTAGTAGCTGCAGGAAATTAACGACCATTTGCTATGACTAAAAATAATCACGCTCGGCGATTATTGCTACCTGCGTATTATTGCAACTGATTATTGATACATGCCTCTGACAGGAGCTGCCTCACATTTAACTCTTCCTAGGTGCCTCTCCGGTTCAAACATTTGAATGTCAGTTATGACCTCCAGGCGTTTAAGACATAATGTTAGGAGAGAATTAAAGCGACCTTAACCTTGGAAGTGTAGTCAATTATTTCCTAATCGGATGAAACTAACAAGGTTTCTGACTAACTAGATATTTAATTCATAATAAGAATAATAATATAATAAGAATAGGATTAAATAAAAAAATTAAAAACATGATAGATTAAATCCTAATTTAATGGTTCGGTATTTACCAGTATTGTTATCGCTCGCGATCATCCCATATTTAGCGGTTACCCCGTGCCACCAACTTCTCTTCTCCTTTTCCCTCAACTCGCGACTCGACTCAATTTGATCTCTTGAGTCAAGACACTCCTTTCTCTTGAGGTAGATTACTTTTCCTCTCCGCGATACCTCTCCCTCCAATCTAACTTCTCCCTCCTAGGCGCCTCCTTTCATCCTATCTCTGGTCGCACCTCCACCATGTCGACCGTCCCTGGGAGCTTCTACTGAACGTTCCATCTTCAGAGTTCTTCACACTGGAACATTAACTTCTTTCAGCTGTGCTTCCCTTTCTTCTCATCATGGAGAAGCTGAACACTGAAGATGGACAACTCTTCATCAAAGTAAGTCTGCGTTGTTTTCCTCTTTTCCGCCGCTCTGCAATTTTTTTTTTTTCTCATCCATGCGGCCCTTTGTTTTTCTTTTTTTTTCCTTACTTTTTTTCCCCCCTCCCTCGACCCACTTTCGTACCACGTCATTGAATTGTTTCGCGTGGTTACTGAGACATATTTTCCTTCCAGAATCTGGCCAGCTTCGTTCGCACCCACGAAAAGGCCCTCGCAAACGCTCTTCAACTCCGCCGTCAATCAAATGCCGGGACCCCACAGTCGCCCACTGGCTCAACCGTGAGTCCAGGAGGGGCCTTCTCATCCACTTCCTTGGCCTCCGCCCTATCATTCGGCGCCTTGAAGTTCACATCTCAAAACATCAAACCCGCGAAGCTGACCCTCACCCCTCACCACCTCTTCTACCTCCTGTCACGCTTCGAAGATCTCTCCATTGCGGTTGGGCCTATGAATGTTCGGTTGGAGAACATCCATACTGAAGTCTCACAATCCTATGTCTCCTTTTTGAATAAGCCCCAGCGGGCCAAGAGCGGCGATGGAGCTTCCATTCACTCCGTGTCAAGCGTGCGTAGTGTGATGTCGGGCATGAGTGGTCTGTGGTCCTCTTTCGGCTTGGGCTCCAAGGACTCGGCTTCCAAGACAGAACGGGCCAAGCTGGCTCTGGAGGCGGACTTGAAGTATCTTTACTCTGCATTTACTAAAATTCCTTGTCTGCGCCTCGCTCCGGATCACCGCGCCTGCTTGATCCGCGGCTATGAGGAGTTTCCATTCGATACGGCTGTGCCGCTTCATTCCTTCAAAAATTTGAGTGCTTTAGAGATCATTGACATAGACTATCGTTCTTTCTACGGCTGGGATCGAATGTCGGAGCAACTACGTACCTTGTCTATCAAGCGGGCTCATCTGGATGACCCTACGGATCTACTGACGAGGATTGTGCTGGACGACATGGACAAGAGACGGCGGCGCTCCGCCAAATCCCAACAATCCCCATCGCTTGGGTGGAACAACAGCTCCAGTACTCAGCCCGTCCACGCCCCCGATAATACGTCCCTCTCTGCGCCAGGTTCTCCGGTTGCTAACACGGCCCTCGCCAGCAGCGCCAGCCCCAAATCTACCCCGATGATTCGAGCCGGGTCGGAAGGTGCCAAGGTTCGCCGCGCCAGGGCTGAGAGTATTTCGCCGCAGCGCCCTACTACCAAACATGGCCATCGTCGAGGACAATCCGCACGAATCCGTCGCACCGGCTCGGGCAGTTCGAACTCAAGTGATACGTCGGGTGGTTATCGCACTGGGAGCTCCTCTACCCTGTTGCCTGGTGTCCTACCCCCAACCAAATGGCGGTTCTTGCGTCACCTCGGTCTTCCCGAGAACTCGTTGACTTCGGTCTCTGCAGCTTGCCTTGCCCCTGTGGCCAACACCCTGAACTCGCTGGATCTGTCATCCAACTTGCTCACCGAGATCCCGGATAGTTTGTCGACTTTGATGTCCCTGCGTGCGCTCAACTTGTCACACTGCATGATTGATTCCATGCACTCACTGTCACGCAACCCTCTGCCGGCTATCACTGCGCTGAACCTTCGTGGTAATCGACTTCAATCCTTGGCTGGAATCGAACGACTGCTGTCACTGGAAAGATTGGATCTTCGGGACAATAACCTTATGGATCCGACGGAGATGGCGCGCCTCACCTGCCTCCCTGAGATACGGGAGATCTGGGTATCTGGGAACCCCTTCGTCAAGACTCACTCTGGCTATCGGGTAGTGATCATGAACCTTTTCCGTCGCTCCCCTGGCTATGCCGAGGACATCATTATCGATGGGCGTGGACCGGGCTACACTGAGCGAAAGCAATTGGTTGATCGAGTCGCGGAGCCTGAGGCTGCCCCAGTGGTACGCTCCAGCGCCGCTGATCAATCAGTCATAGTGCACAAGCCTACAACCATCACCATCCAGAACAAGCCGCTGCCCCAGACTCCAGATGAAGCCAATGGCTCGGCCGCTAAACTTGCCGTGCAAGTCGACACTGAAGGCACCCGACGCAAGAAGCCCCAGCGA
Source organism: Penicillium sclerotiorum (assembly GCA_911649655.1). Classification (NCBI taxonomy): domain Eukaryota; kingdom Fungi; phylum Ascomycota; class Eurotiomycetes; order Eurotiales; family Aspergillaceae; genus Penicillium; species Penicillium sclerotiorum. Next base: position 3,812,605 of record CAJVRJ010000005.1, on the reverse strand, counting down.
CGTCGCATTGTTGATATTTCGACCGACAACCCTTTTGTCACGGATGGTCTGGGAGATCCAGGTCCTACGGTGGCCCCGATCCTTCCTACTCAGCAGATTCATGCTCCGACTCTGCCATCCTTTGTTCTCTCTCCCGATCCATGGAAACAGGACAGCGCTACACAGTCCGGATCTTCTAGCATGCAGAGTCCCGTGAAACTTGCTCCCTCGCCTATCAACCCTCTTCCGCAACCCACCGCTGTGCAGCAATCTACACCTACAAAAGATTGGGTACTAGACCAAGAGCTTTGTCGCCAACAACTAGAGGCGTTGCGTGAAGATGTAGGCCATGACTGGCTTACCACTGTTCTGGGAGAATACCCTTGGGATGATTCTCAGAAACAGCTTGCGGCGCGGTTGACTGGTCCTAACCTGACTCACTCTCCCCTTCCATCTCCCAACCTGCAACCCAACACCCATGTAATCTTGAGTGCAGGCCACACCAGTGGATAAACATTTGAGACGAATGAACCACAACAAAAAAGATTCGATCTCGGGTGATCTCCCCCCTCACCCTCTTCTCTTACACACATCAATACCTTTTTTATCTTTCCTCGGTGGATATCAAAGATCTTCACAGGTTTTCAGCTTGATGCTGATGAATCTATCCGCAATCCTCACCTTGGTCATGGATTGATTTTTTTCACATGGTCTCCCTTGTGGGACTTCGCATTGTTTTCTGGCGTTCGGATGACTTATGAGCTATGGTGGGTTGGATGTATGATCAATTTACGGCCGTTCCGTTCTCGTCTTCTCTTTGATGCCCTTCGTTGATTCCCATCCATTTTGTCCATCCCAAAAATGGCTCGACGGCACTTATCAGTGTTGTTCATTGCCCCGGAGGTCATCGTGAAAGATTTGATTTTAGAGCGCGTGTACTTTACTTTTTGACTTGGTTTCTTCGTTCGGGCATGCTGGCGTTGGTGGCACTCGTGCTCATTTTTGTTGCCTTTTGGGTTTTTTTTCTGATCTTCTTTTCGTCTCCATATTCCCCTCTCGTTCTTCTGCGCTTTTTGTCGACATGATTCTGGAACTTCCTCGATAGGGATGAATAGTGATGGCATGGCGGTATGAGCCGGTTCGAAAAATAATCTCACATTTGCCAACTGGTTGAAACCTTTTTTCTTCCTTCAAGAATAGACCTAGGTCTGGGTCATCTAGGGCTCTTATATTAGTCCCAATGTAGTCAAGATGGATGCCCTAATGCACATCGAACTGTCGTCAGGGCCCTGGAGGCGTCCAATAGGATGCAGGCGTATGAGCTTTGATGACGCCGGGAAAGTGCAGTAGACAATGAGATTCTTCGTGTTGCTAAAGTCGATTAGCCAGAACAGTCTGTTATGCCCTTCCATATTCTTCTTGGAGGGGAAGTATCCAATGTTTTTATTCTTTTTGCGCTGGGCCCCAGTGGCTATTTTTATACATGGGTCTCGACCGGCGGCAACGTAAACCCCTCCACGGCGAACCGGAATGGTGGCAACAAAACCTTGGAAGGGACATTGAAGAGATGTTGAATCATATAGGGAATTGGTAGGGGGATATAGGCAATCAGTATTGAAAATAATAGCAAGAGAAGGTGAATTGAAAATTCAGATGAAATTAATCATTTCCCTTCTTAAAAATAGGCAGAAAGTGAATGGGGGAAGTTGAACCAAGTTGAACCCAGTTGATCCCATCTACAACGGGGAAGCCAAACACCTGCAAACACGACTGGGAACTTCCCGCTCTCTTTCTCCCTGCAAGATTCTCCCTCTTCATCCCATCCTGATCTTTATCCCGTCTTTCAACTTCATCTCCGACGACGATAAACAAGATTTGCGTGATTTTTTTCTCGTTGTCTTGATTTTACTCCTTTTCTCACTTCTTTCCCATCGCGGAAGAAAAAAAAAAAAAAACTTCGATCGCCTAATCTCGGAATCATCCCCCCTCCCTTCCATCCCGCTCGAATCCAGCACTCGACGTGTGATTTGCCTGTGAGCGATACATCTCAACTTTCACGCGCTAAGAGACCGCGATCTGGTTTCCTTTGTCTCGTCGCTATCAAAGTTCTCACGGCTTTGGAAAGACTTGGATCTCTCCCTGGCCCCAGTGCCAGACCCAGTCGGTTCCTAACCTCGTCGCGGCCGTGAGGCCTTTTTATCCTTGAGCCGTTTGATCTCATTGAGTTTTTAGCCGGTACGTCTACTTGTTGATGCCTGATTGTCTTTAGTCCCCAAAGAGTGGATGGGGCAAAAAACCTGCCCCGAAAAAAAAAAATCTCGTCATCGGCAACGCGCCTGTGTCGGTCAACGCTCATTCGAGATTTCACAACCGGACTACAGTCCTTGCACCCGTTGAATCTGTCGCTAATATCCTATGGGCTTTGCAGAACATAGTCGCCGCGTCATCAGAACTCCATCCGCTCCGGAAGTCATCCCTTCCCCCCCGCGCGTGCTTTTTCCTTTTTTTTTTCCTTTCTCCCCGTTTTTTCCCTCTTTCTTTTTCTCTTTCCCTTTTTTTAAGGGCCGTCCGAAATGGCCGACCAGGAAGTGGATTTGGATTCCATCATCGACCGTCTGCTGGAGGTGAGGGGTAGTCGCCCAGGCAAGCAGGTTCAACTGCTGGAGACCGAAATCCGATACCTTTGCACCAAGGCCCGTGAAATCTTTATCTCTCAGCCCATTCTTTTGGAGCTGGAAGCCCCGATCAAGGTGCGTGTTAACTCTTAACATTCCAGATGCCACGGACCCTTCCGTGTGTTTACCGATTTTTTTTTGGCCCTTTTCTGACGCGTCGGGTTTGTTTTTTTAGATCTGTGGTGATATCCACGGTCAATACTACGATCTTTTGCGTCTGTTCGAATACGGTGGTTTCCCCCCGGAGGCCAACTACCTGTTCCTCGGTGACTACGTCGACCGTGGCAAGCAGTCTCTTGAGACCATCTGCCTGCTCCTCGCCTACAAGATCAAGTACCCCGAGAACTTCTTTATCCTCCGTGGTAACCACGAGTGCGCCTCTATCAACCGTATCTATGGCTTCTACGACGAGTGCAAGCGCCGTTACAACATCAAGCTCTGGAAGACCTTCACCGACTGCTTCAACTGCCTCCCCATTGCCGCCATTATCGATGAGAAGATTTTCACCATGCACGGTGGTCTGAGCCCCGACTTGAACTCCATGGAGCAGATTCGCCGTGTCATGCGCCCTACTGATGTGAGTTTTCCCTCTCTCTTTTTGATATCTAGGTTCTTTTTTTCGCATCTGGCATCTGCAATTATGGCGGACTCAAGGGATGGCAAAAAAAGACAATAATTGCAGCCAGAGATTCTCCGGCCAAGAGCCAAATTCGCTGACTTAATTAGATTCCCGACTGCGGTCTCCTTTGCGACCTTCTCTGGTCCGACCCCGACAAGGACATTACCGGTTGGAGCGAGAACGACCGTGGTGTCTCATTCACATTCGGCCCCGATGTGGTATCGCGATTCCTGCAGAAGCACGATATGGACTTGATTTGCCGTGCGCATCAAGTTGTGGAAGATGGATACGAGTTCTTCTCGAAGCGCCAGCTAGTCACTCTCTTCAGCGCGCCCAACTATTGTGGTGAATTCGACAATGCGGGTGCAATGATGAGCGTTGACGAGAGCTTGCTCTGCTCCTTCCAGGTGAGTGGATCTCGTAACTTTCTCGAGTTTCAATCGAATGTCTCCCTTTGGTCGATCTCAAGCTAATCTTTTGCTCTTTTCCCCTCCAGATTTTGAAACCAGCCGAGAAGAAACAAAAGTACGTTTACGGGAGCATGAGCTCCGGAGGACCCAACACTCCGCGAAAGCAAAAGAAGAAATAAAGAAATCGATACGAGCTTCCCCATGTGCAGCAGGTTCGGGCGGAGATAAGCCTTTTTTTACATCGCATTGACAACACATCCTCTTTCGCCATGACAATCAATTACTCCTCCTTTCCTCTCTACGACTTCCGCCGCAGACCTACGATTCGATGAATGACCGAGGAACACCCCCGTCACCACTGGGGCAGCCCAAAGCGATCCACCCTACACCATCTCCTTAATTCCCGTCAACCCGTTATGATCCTCCTAACAAACTCTCTCGACCTCGGGCTCCCCGTGCGACATGCGAAAACCAAGTCTCCATCTTTTCCTGGCCGACCCGCGCGACCTCTTGTACTTCGGAGCGGATCCTTTACCCGATTCTTTTCCTTTGCTTTATTTCTTCATTTCCCCATTTTTCCCTTTTTTTTCGACTTGTCATTCCCCTGCTTTTGTTTTCTTACCATCTGGACGGAATGTTTTTGAACGGCATCCTGGAAAGGGGTTGGGAACTGGTATCTTATCTTTTGTCGTTTCCTGCTTATTGGTCGTCTCTGAATTCAATTGATCTTCATAAGTTCTCTACCTAGGTTTTTATGAATATTGTATGCGAGTTTGGCGGTTGCTACAAGCTTAAAATCTTGCATTTATCGCCATGACTCACTTTACTTTTCCATTGTAGGTCTTGAGTGTGGTGTTAACTTGAGACGTGCATTAGAGGAAGCGTTTGTAGAGCATGGGTAATCCTCGAAAATCACTCATATGTACTCAGTGGTAAGTCTGAGACCGCATCTGCGCCGGGCTTTAGCCCATCTTCAAGTTTTCAACTTTCTTACCAACCGTCTTCCTATTTAAAGTTGTGCATAATAGTATTGAACTCAACCTTGGAAGTGCTTTTGTTTTGTTTATCCAGCCTTTTTCTCAAGCCCGCATATCCACTGTTCTCGCCGATTGGTTAACATTGCCGTTCCCCAGCATTTATCAGACCTTCATCATGATCATGGCTGAATCAAATATAGTGCGGCTCTTCGAGAACCTTGGAACCCTAGTATAAACAATGTCATCCTTACGAGGACATGGTTCGACTTGCCCAATTGGGTATATGACTAATCACCTTGAGCATAAATCCGTCTCCACTTTTATCTTCTTCTCGTCCAATCATTGTCATCTTTTATTGTTCGGGCTATCAACAAAGACTTCTACTGCTTTTTCTATGGACTCATCTCAACTCCATCGAGTCTCAGCGATCGAAGATAAGTATACACAACGCGTGAAGCTTCATTCTGAAACAGGATTAATTCCGAAGCCACAATCTCCTCCTACTGTTCACATACTCCTTTCTTTCATTCTATAAAGATTTGTAATCTCCATGCCCTTCCTCTTCCTCCCACGCAGCAGGCCACTTGTCATTTCGATCCGCAAGAGTCGGGTCTGCACCATTCGATAGTAGCAGCTCAACAGAATCTATCTGTCCCCTTATCGCAGCCCAGGAACGAGGTGTTTGGCCGCGCAGAGTATCTCCGATTCGCTCAACAAGTACTGACCAGGCTCATCAGATTAGATGATCTTTGCGACCTGGTATCTTTGCGACCTGGTATCTTTGCGACCTGGTATCTTTGCACGGCGGCGATCTCGAGCGATTGTTGGTATCAGCCGCGAGAAACCCACGCAGATCGACGATGAGACTTGAGTTGAAGGGTTATAGGGTGTGGTACCGAAACTGAACGCTGTAGACAATGCGTTGGACTAGGGCAGCCAAGCGTTCATCGATACAGGTGTCAATAAGCGTTTGAATACCGTCACACACCGCGTCAAATAGTGACCATGTAAAGGGCCTGCTGATGCGGGTGTTGCATAGCCCACTCCTTTCGCTCGATCAGGTCAACCGCGGCAGCGATCCCATCTTTGGGCTCGTCGTCCTCCTTCGCAATTATGTGAAGCTGACCTTTTAGGGCAAGGTTGGCCCAAACAAAAAAACAAATCGACATCCCGAGCTGTTGTACACATGTACAAGCAGGAGCTTCACATCGCTCCATATGAGGATGAATTTTGCCGTAAAAGCGATTCCTCTTTCTTCCACCAGTTCAATGAATCACCAAAGTCAGTCCCTCTTACGTTGATTTTTCCGGTTTCTCGACCTCCGTCGTAACTATATGACCCTCGGTGGTTAGCGAAGCCAATTGAGAGCAAAGTGAGAGCAAGGAAGAGTTGAAATGTACAGCAGTAGCTTGACAGCACTGTACAAAAGGGAAAAGTCACCCGTAAAGGCTATTCCCTTTTGTTCAATAAGGTCAACAGCGGCAGTGATCCCGTCTTTGGGCTCATTGCCCTCCTTCGCAACTATATGAACCTCGGTGACTGGTAAAGCCAATTGAGAGTAAAGTAGGAGTAAAGGAAGGGTTGCAAAGCCCACCCCTTTCTTTCAATAAGGTCAATCGCTGCAGCGATGCTCAATACCCGTTCCTCCCCCCCGCCCCCCCAACTCCCTTCACCATCCTCGACCCGGAGCTCCCTCCCTGCCTCCTCTCTTTGCTTGCGCTTGGCTTCGTACCGACTATATCTCATATCAGCATTTGACCTGTTACTTCATGTGATAAAGGACTGACCTGTTAAGTTCGAGGCGGGCCCACTCTTCACCGAGTTTGACAACTGTGGTGAGGGTGGAGAAAAGGAGCCAGACACCTCCGATGATAAGGAGGGCATGCCCAGTAAAACGGATGCCTTTCCTCTCAAAGAGGTCAACAGCGGCGCTTATCCCATCCGGGAATTTCTTTTGGTTTTCTTCCTCCTTCGCAACTATATGAACCTCGGTGGTTAGTAAAGCCAATTGAGAGCAAAATGAGAGCAAAGGACGCTAGGTAAAAGCCATGAGATGAGAGGAATAAATGAGAGTAACACTTACATGCTTGAGGGAGAAAGGAGGCTAAACATCCATTTTCAACCTCAAGTGCTCTTATTCAAGCTCGGGTCATGGATGGCGAATCAATGTGAGCAAAGACCCCAGAGGGCCCGGTACTGTACTTATAGTGACTCGTCAGTACTGCTTGACAAGAAGGGAAACATCGTTTAGGCCAATTTAACTTCGATGAAATCAATGGTAATGATGTGGAAGCGGATTCAAGCCTGAGTTGGTGGGTAATTGTTGGTCGGAGAGAGCCGTATAATTCAAGTTCGCGGTAGTCTTCAAGTTGGCAGTCGATATAGCTTCTCAGCTTACGCAGCCCCTTGTAGAAACAAAGCCTGAGTTAGCGAACTTCAAGTTTTCGACACAGGTCTCTCCCTTGGTGAGCTTGGTCGTTGCTCGGTACTAGTAATTCTTCGTTGTAGGTAATCGACTTCTTCAATGGCCTCAATCGCTAATATAACTGTTCCCTCTTGTTCAACGCCATCTTCGAGCGGATGGCCTTTCGGTGACATTGGTGAATTGCTGAAGACAGAAGGTCGTGCGCGCGACGCTTTTTTTCGATGATGAAATTCTCAGCTATCATGTAGATTGCGCGCTAAGTTAAAACATGCTATCTCCTGGAGTTTATTAATTATTGAGCCTTCAAACGTTCATTGTCATCGCTCACTCGCTCCAGCTTTGTGCCACATTCGTTCGAATAACCGGCGCAATTGGGTCACGGTTTAACGTAGGCTAGACGCAGACCTTCCATGGAATTGCGCTTTCAACATTTGAAATATGTAGATTCAGTTCTCGAATGGAAATTGAATGTCGTCAAACAGCGCTTCCCATCCATGCCACTGGTGGCACATACGATGAATACTTCTTCCGCCCTCTGGAAAAAAAGCTGCTCTTTCCCAGTCAATAATGCCCGCAACTGCATCCATGTTGGGGTGCAACACAATGTTTGAAAGGTCCCAATCCATATGCGACAGTACTGGTAAGCTGGAAGGGTTGATTTGATGGATGAATGGCGTATCCTCGGATCTGTATGAACTGAGGAAATCTTTCGTTGATGAGAACGGTCCGCGGTGAGGGAGTTGGTCATGAATGATTTCTCTGGAATCACTTAAAGATCGAATGCCACCGACATCATTGGGAACCTTTGCAAGCTCTTGAATATAACCTTGTACTTGCAACTTGATTCCTTCTTGTTGACGAGGGGAGACCTTATCCCAGACCGGGCCTTCGAAAATTGTTACCCCTGGGATTCGCTCGAAAACATTGAATCTACTTTGATCAGTACATTTCCAGTTGTGTTCGAGTCGCTACTTACCCGTTCCCTTTGTATACGAGGTTTGGTACTGGAATACTCGTGTACTGGCGAACGATTTCCAGAGTACGTATTTCGTTTTCGTCGCGTTGAGCAATTGTCAGGAAGTCAGGCTGGTAACCATCAAAGCCAAGTTCACCAGGCTTGAGCCTTTTTTTGACCACATGGTCCTCGAGCATATAGACATATCTATCAAACGGTGGGACAGGCAGATTTTCAGGTCGGCATTTTTGTAGCCAATCTTTATCCATTGAGTATATCATGCCAATCGACAGGTGGACACAGGTGGGGTGGAGAACCACGTTTGAGGCTGAACAAGGCGGGGGCCAGCTTCATCACATGACATTTGGGGGTGAGCTGCCACAGGCTCACAGTGCCTACTCATTGTGCGACGCGGTGGGCCCTCCTGGGCTGTCGTGTGTTGAATTGGGGGCCATTTGCACCTCGGTTGTTCCGCGGCCCCCCGTCTCCTGCCCCCGTCTTGACAATGCGGGCCATTGTTCTGTGCGGGACCCGCCTACCTCGTGGACTTGCAGGGATTGAATGACTCTGGCCTTTGCGAAAATCTGAAGAAATGGCCATGTAGTAATCCATTGTCTACTTTCTTCATTCCAAGTCATCATCAGTGTACTATTTGAGCCATTCTGCAAGGATTGTCCCGTATTATTCTTCCTTGTATCATGAGTTAGGGTTTTGGGTTTTATCATGAACGGTGTGGAAATACGAGCCTCCTGGGGGCCAAAGCTTAATTACCAGGCCAAAGTCACCCAATTTGCTCAATTGAGCATTCCAAGGTCGGTTTCTGGAACTTTCCTTCTCTTTTGGAGAATATCGGTCAGAAATAGCCTCCATTATCCTAGAACTACTTCCCCGCGAGCAATGTCGAGGCTGCCAGCGTCCTTGATCAAGATATCGAATCATTAGTACGCTAAACGCTTATCAAAACCCCTTGAAAATGCGGATGTTCATTAATGGTACAAACGGCCCTCCAGGCTGAAGCTCTATGGAACTGTTTTCATAGTGTATGCGACTCATGCGCTGGTTCCGACTCAATCCTGATATCCGTCATCCGCACAATTCTATCGACAGGCGAAGCGCAATTCCTCATCTCCTGCTCGTCGGCAGTGGTGACTGTTGAACGCAGGCCTTCAGAATCGGTCTCATGGCCAAATGTGTCTATACTTCTAAAGTGACCCAGCGGCTTTTTCTGATCCCTGCTGTGACTGGCTGAGACATCGTAGTAGCCGTCGAATCCTGCCATTTTCTGATTGGAGAAGATGCGCATGAATACAGGTCGTATGGGTGGAATGGAACCACAAATGATAATCATCCAGTATTCCAAGCTGGTCCAGACGTATAGAGGGAATGTTTCCCCTGCAGGTCACGTAGTTAGCTTGTGGGTAGATTTCGCGAATGCGAAGAAAGACCTACATGTGATATCTGCGCGAGCGGTCACTGTTTTCAATAGTGTGGCTTTCACTATACCGAAGACGGCAGCACTACATGGTGTCAATGGGTGGAAATGAAATAGATAGGCAGGGGACATGGTTAGAAAACTCACACCACACCTAGTCCCAGGAGAACGGCTGTGGAAATCCGCTGTTCCAGGGTCATGTTCATTTTCAAAATGATGCTGATTGGCAACGCGGCGAGTACCAAATCTGCGAGAACATTCCAGCCTAGAAATCAACAAAAGATAGTTAGAACTAATCCATCGAACTGAAGCTGAAGTCAAACCGAGTGACCTACTTCCGACAAAGATAGCATAGTCGATCTGGGCGTTCGAGTCCCAGCATGTATGAGGAACGCTGGGATCCCAAAGAGCCCTCGGTGGGCTACACTGCGCAAATGTAATAATGCAATCCACAACACTGATAATGACCAGTGATATCATGAGCGCGTATAGTGTCCATCGTGTCCGCTTGTTGTTTGGTCCGATGATTCTCAATAGTTGCAGAGCAACTGATAATTTCCCGACCACAATCCCAGAAATTCCCCATGGCTGGGTGACAAAATTGTATTTCACTGCGGTGATCTTTTCTGAGGCACTCAAAGTGGAAAGGTGACGAAAGCCTCCATTATTGGCTAAGAAGGTTGCGAATCCGCTCAAAATGAGGAAGAAGATCTATGAAATTTCCAGTCAACATTTAGTCTGCGGTTGATCTTTTGTGCGCGAAAATTGTGGTGGGAGCTGCGAATTGAATAGTGAGACAGAATCCAACTGACTTACCACTGTTATTAGCATCGCCCAGTCATCTTTGCCCAACTTGGAAGAAATTAAACGTCCATAGAATCGCAATGCAAGCACCAGAGTGGCCACTGCACTTTCCGCCCAAAACAGGGCGACGATAGCGGGCCCGCGGTCCTCATCTTTTGTCCCTGAGGTTGACATTTCGACGGAATTTTAACAAGAGACAAGAATAGTGCGCCTGAGAGGGGAAACATTCATTATTAAAATTAATTAAACATGGACTAATAAAGTCCGTGGTAACTATTTGGGGCTGCTTATGAACTAGCGCTTGCATCCTGCAGACTTGGGAATGCGAGCTATGTAGGTCTACATTACCTGTCACATTTTGTTACTGGCCAATGCATGTACAAGTACCTTCTAGAAGCGAGTCTTTCGGTACTTTGGGGCCAGTTTGAATGTCACAGCGCTAAAGCAGGTGAGACCACGTGGGGGCGGATACCTAGGGGCCGACTCACATGGCGTATCCCTTGTTTAACGATAAACGATGAATGTGTCTTGTAGCATTAGAGTCCCATTTTCTACATTTTTGCAAGGGAAAAGCTCCGGTCAAACATGTTCACCGTTAATGTTCGTATGACCCACGCCCCACTAATGACAGTCCGACTGTTCATTCCACCCCCACCTGCGGGCCTAGTTCGTCTGTCATAACTTTAGAATGATCAATGGCTTAATCAGTAAGGCATTTTGATTCATTTGAATATCGCCAATGAGCTCTATGTAACGCTTTTGTGCCTGGCTTATCCATTGTTTCGGTACAAAGTTGCATACCTAGCCATATAGCGTTCGATGCTTCATGACTTCCAACACCATTCACGATTATCAACCGTTGAGCAGTTCATACGAATGTGTCATTGGAAGCCAACACAAGGCTAAAAAATCAGCCACCTTGGAAGCGAGTCTCGTGGCGGCTTACTTTGCAGAGTAGGCCATAATAGTTGTGGCCCCCACCTGAGATCTTTACAGATCTGCGTATCCACGAGGAATTCCAAAGGTTACATTAAACATGCAATAAGTTATACATAGAAAATGAGACATCGGGCCTTATGTAGTCAGTCACACTAAATTGGCGCATATACCACATCATCTGCGGAGTACGAGTGGCACCTCAGGCTGCCTTGTGAGCCATGTTGCGTTGAAGTCAGTGGTCTTTACTTAGGAGTATGGTATCTCGATGGAATTTTAGTGTCAGATGTTCAAATGCTATAAACCCATAACGAAGGCGTTTATGCTTCGTTTCCTTTTATGATATACGATTCTAGCCACTTTGAATAACTTGATCTACTGCCTAAAGGCCGTTACATTTCATCTATCACCTGAAGTGCATACAGCACTCAAGGGCTTGATCTAACTGGAAGAGGGAAGCAAAAGACAGGTATTGATAGCTAGCTAGGTAAAAATTTCTAACCTCATTAACATCCAGCACGTGAGCTAATCTCTGGTGCTATTTTCATAGCTTGGTGGCAGATCAATCATATCGAACGGATTTTCAAAGCATTCACCAACGAGACCCCAGGATGACACTCGGATAATCGGGTGCTTGTGAAACTTGACTGCCTGCTCGCGAAACAGCTTTTTCAGCGCGTTTTTCTCTTCATCGGAGACCTGAAAGCCACGAGCTTTACAACAACACGCACATTCCACCGTACAGTGACCGACTCCAAGCTTCCGTGAAGGGGACGAAGGTTCGCGAATAGAACAACACCCACAAGCACGAGCGCAGCATCCGTTTCTGGAAGCACAATCTTCCTTGAGCAGTTGATGCATATACCATTTTGGATGCGATCTCCATAGATCAAATCCCGGCTGCTGATGTGTTTGTCTTAGACAACGATAATAGCACCACCACTGTTGCTCCAAGAGCCAATATTTTCGGTTCAACGCCTTGAGTCTTTCGCTAGTACTCTGCTCCAAGCCATAACCCATGATCGCTTCCTCTTCTTGAACAACTTCTCGGAGATCCTCCTCGATAAAGTAAATATGATGAAAGGTCAGAGGGTCGTTAGGAATGCCCCCGGACAGCTTCCATTCAAGTTCTAGATTATCCTCGACCAAGCGATGTCTTTGCAGAGCATCTATATCTCCTGATTGCTCTAATTCCTTATGTTCGGGTTCTCTGTCGCCTGCTATAGAGGGCCCGGCAGATGTAGATTTTGTCTTCGGTTGGCATTTTTGCTGGTAGTTGATCATCTTTTTTGGCTGATGGGAACTTGAAGGTGACGCACGGAAAGGGTTAAACATGTTGGACATGGATGTGGGTGAATTCAAGATAGAAGAATTAGTATCCGCACGGGGACTCGGATACTATGTAGTAGCAGCCTGAGATAACCCCTTCAAACTTCAATGTTGAATCCAGGGATGTGAACCTTGGAACCTTGGAAGCAACATTGAAGTACATATACATATATGGATCCGACCGATACCGAAAAGGGTCACGGTCCGAGTCTCTCGGTTGATGACATGGATAAATACTGCCCCACGGCCCGGGTCTGAGATCAGAAACATTTGAACATTTGAAAATCTGGCAAACCTTGGAATGTACTAGTAGGATGCTAGTACTCAATGTTCGGGTGGAAAGGCGTCGATTTCACAGGACCCCATACCCGTTCAATCCAAAAAACACTCTGGCTGAATCAATTTTGAAAACAAGAGACTCTGAATTGATTCTGACTGACACTACCTGCATCTAAAACTAACAAATAATCGTCCTGCAATAGATGCCTCCACCACAGATACAATTGTTCTGCGTAAAAGCGGCTGCTAGGTTGTCAGGCAGGTAGCTCACTCCAAGAATGGGGTCTGATACACTGGCGTTGACGGAATTTTGAACCCAACAGGGACTGATCTGACTGTCATCGGGTTCAGCGTATACGCCACCATTGTCTGTCGCAACAAGATCGAGCACAGGTAAATTATAAAAGCAAGTCGGAATCGTGCCAGTTTTAGACAAATCCGAGAAGTCCACTTTCATAGAACCGAAATACTGACCAGTGGCGTTCTGACATTTATACGAATTTGTGATCATGTCTTCCACCTTGATGCCGTAGCTGGTAATGTTGTCGATGGTGTCTGACGTAGCAAGTGCTTGGATGGAACTGCCGTGGGTGCAAGTTGCTGAGCCAGGATAAGCCAGTGTATAACAGCTGCCATCGATGTAGTATTTGGCGGTATCGGAGCAGTCATCTTCGCTGCTGAATATATCCCTCAGAATGTAATAGTCGCCATCGCCAAGTGCAGCCCCAACCATGTACTTTTGCATTGTCACATTGAGGGCGTTGAACCTGTCACTTGATGTCGTGGCATTCAACAGGAAAAGGTCTTTCGCGTTGTAGAAATAGTTCGCGACCGCATGTTTGAACGGACCTTCAATGAGGTCAGGACTAAGGTTCTCCGCTTTGCTAGGATTCTCGAAGATAGCCGTCAACAAACTAGTCGTTGAATCGATGGTTGCTTGGACGAACTGTTTCAAAAGCTTTTCCAGGGCTGTTTCAAGTGCTGACTCGTCTGGAAGTGTGAATGAATCGGATGATGGCAGAAGTGAGACGATGCTTTGAATGTCGCTAACCCCCGTGCTGAACATACCAACAGCATCTGCAGCAGTCGACTCTTCGGGAGCAACACTGGCAGCTATACCAAGTCCGGTAGAAAACGCACTGAGGAAGCTGTCCAAACTCAAGGTACTAGCCCCCTGTACTTGCGGTGTGAAATCAGTAGCAATTTTGGAGACATCGAATGACGCAAGGAAAGTCTCCTCATTGAAAACAGTATACCACTGCGCCAAGTTGTCATAGAGCTTCGCGGCCAGGACAGATGCCCAGAACAGCTCACTTGAAATTGTGCCATCAGTGCAGTGACTTTCATCTAAGGCAACGCAACTTCCCACATTTGGAAAAGCTGAACAAGTTGCAGAGCCTGTAATATGATGTTGTGTCATCTCCTCGTACCAACCCGAGGGGTCACCTATCCGAAAACATTGATATTAGTTGTCATGCCACGGATTGTGTTATAGGTGCCAGGGGAAGTTTTCCTGACCTTTGTTTGCTTCCAGAACTTCATCGATTTTCAGAGCTCCTAGCACCACATACTTCTCAAGCTGTTCATAGGTGTATTTATGACCCTGAATCAAGGTGATGCACGGGAGATTGTAATCAACAGTGATGTTAAGATCCAATGACGACGCATAAGACTTAGACTGAAGAATCTCTGCCGAAATACTTTCGTTGGCGCTGAAGAAGAACGGTTGATATTCTTCCAAGTCGATAGCCCATTCGGTGGTTCCAGCAAAGTTGTGCGTCTTGTATTTGGCAGTACGCGTGCTCTTCGTGGTGTCCGTCATATAGGCCACCCATTGTGTGTTGTTGTAGACCAAGATGTCAGAATCGTCAGTACTGCTGAAGAGCTTTTGAGCATTTGAGTTTTTATCCAGGATCTGGTTGATCTCTGCGTTGGATATGTAGCCCTCCGTATCAGTACATGGTCCGGCCGCTCCGGCTTTCTTCCAGGTACAATGCGAGGCATGGCATCCGGCAGAGGTCATCTGGAAAGATCTTCCATAGCTAGTAACACCGACCATAATGTATCTAGTAGCCACGGGTGCCTTAGAGATCATGGAAAGTGCCCACATTGTTTCGGTCAAGTTGACGTGGCTGAATAAACAATTACCTCCAGCACAACCATTCTGCGCCCATTCATCGCCAAGGTCCCAAGTACCGTGGAGATCATATGTCATGTAGACAATGTAATCCACAACTTCAGCTATGGCGGCGATAGGGAAGGCTTTCAGGTACCAGTACGAGGCGGGGGCTGCAATGGAGATGGACTTGTCCGGCAAGGCAGTGCGTAGAGCTTTGAGGAACGCAAGATAGTTCGTAGCGTCTTTTTCGCTACCAGCAGGAATCCCGGGAATGTCAGGCTCACCAGGATACTCCCAGTCAAAATCGACCCCGTCGAGAGAATTGGAATTGACAAAATCCACTATGTTGCTGATCAGAGTATGACGGTTGGCAGCGGCGACACCTTCGCGGAAGATCATATAAGTGTTGATGTTGGTTGAGAAATCCCAGCCACCAAAACTGACAATACGTTTCACACCAATTAACCTCTTGAATTGGTCGAACTGCTCTTTTTGGCCAGCAATGCTGATTGAAAAGTCTGAAGTGATGTTTCCGAATGCGAAATGAATGTGAGTGTATTTTGTCGTATCAATACTGATAGCATCCATGTTCAGACACGATCGCTGGACATTGTAGGCTTCAAAGTATCCAACGGCAGAATATGAATCCGGGGGCGTTGCAGAGTTGACAATGGTTGTTCCGCAATTAAAGATGCAACCATTTGACCCGGTAGGAGCTGTGCCTGGGGCACCACTTGCAGCCAAAGTGTCGTTGCAGTAATCAGGAGTAGCTCCACATTGTCCCCAGATATCACAACATGCATTGAGAGGACAGGGGTTCAAGGCGACCCAGTCGGTCGCGTCCTTGGTGCCTGTGAAATTTGTATCTGCGACCTGCGGCCCACATACAGCGTTCGCAATCGGTACTGGACGAGGAGCATTGCCTTTGGAAAGACACATCGCTTGACCGGCCTGCAGATTACCACAGCCATACCATCCCCAAGTGCCCTCGTTGAAGCTTTCGATCTCCTTTACAGTTAGGCTGTATTTAGCAGCGAGCGCAGCGCAACCATCTCCCCAAGCGATGTTGTGGGTGTAACAGGTTCCATTTTTGTAGGCGGATGGTGCAAAGTCAGGGAGACTGCCCGTTGAGCAACAGAGGTGTGAACCAGGGACGAGAGGCTTAGAGCACGCAGTATTGTATTTTTCAATTTGGGCAAGTGTGATGCCACAATCTTTGGCCAGGCTGGTGCATGTGTCTCCACTAGCGACTTGGACATATTTGCATGTTGAACGACGATCGAGGCTGTCCGAGTCGGAGTCGGCATGTTCAAGTTCCCGACCATAGCTTTGATGACGAGAATATGTCTTACTCAAAGTGGTGTTGCTCTTGGGAGAGGAGGAAGAAGAAGTTGCGGCAGTTAAACCCTTTGATGAGAAGAGAGTCGTAGGAACAGTTTGGCTTGTAGCGAATCCAGAGACACACTCGCCATTGCTCCACGCTCGAACATATTCCTGAACTGCTGCCAGATCACCATTCAGATCGACCGCAACACCCAAGGTATCGTTTGAGCCAATGCCACAATACTGCAACACCATACCATGAGGTATGCCGGTACTTTCAAGAATACTGGTCACTTTTTGCACAGCGGAATGAATGTTGCTGGCATGTTGAAGACCTTCTCCAACATAAACCCCAACTGCCATCTTTTCAGACTCTGAAAATGCAAAGATCGAAGATTTTTGACAGTTTCCAGTCATATACTCCTCGACATGATTGAGCGGGGTCAGGTCCAAAGAGCTAGCCTGGGTTGTTGTATCTGCAGCACTCCAAAGTCCAACCTCATAGGTCTGCTGGGACTGAGTAGACGTATCAAGACACGACGTGCTTGCAGAAAGATCATTCAGACCAGACTTTGAATTGGCAGTGCAGGCGTATAGCCTATGTCTGGCGTCGCTGTTGTTGAGAGGGGTGTTGATCATGAAGTCAAGGAGCATGGTCTGATTGCATCTAGCAACTCGAGAGGTGCTCGGGTACACAAACCACTGCGTAGATTCGTAGGTAGTGCAATTATCGGGACATCTTGCAGGTTTCTTGACTCTAGCGCGGGCAGAGACACTGGCAGGAGAGTTGAATTCGGCTTCCAACACAGAGAAGTCGGCAGCAAACGTCAGGAGTGCCAGCCATCCAATGAGAATAAAGCCAATGAAAGCCATGGTTCCTTACGTTTGCGTGGATCAACAAAACAAATATTGGGCTGTTGAGGACCAGCAAGGTAGGAAGAAAGCTAATAAGGGGATTTTTCAATAAAAAGAAATTTTCAGAAGAAGAATAAATGGAAAAGAAATGTCCAAAGAATGACTGAGCTGTTGAGTGTAATCAACTGATGAAAAACGAAATGAAATGAAGGCTTCTCAGTGCTCCGAGCCTGAATTTATAGCCTGACCATGTCCAGACTTATTCATGGATATCGCCGTCAAGTACTAGATTGCACTACACTAAACCCCAACATTGAAAGCCAGCTGATAGCCCCCGGGGCCGCAATTCTACAAGTATAGTCTTCTCCCGGCATGGGTACATGCATCCCACTGGTAGATGGCTTTGAAACCCTGTTATTGGCTAGTCAAAGGACAATACTTACTTCCCGAGGTGCTTAATCATTTCAGACAAATCAATTGCGGTTACATAGCACAGTTACATAGCACATGCATGTGGAGTCTCTGCTGGCAGTGACCGGATAGAACCCATACCTAAATACTCCAGATGTCGATTCAAGCCCACATGTCCATAACTACAAAGAAATACTACTTCCAACCTTGATGTGTCTTTCAATGTTGTCTCAAGATAAGTATCATTGATACATGTAGAAATGACTCAAAAGATCAAGGTACAGGAGAGCCATAGGATTCTTCATGCTTCAAATTCCTTAAGAATATGTAACTGTTGCTTGGGCGCATGAGTATACTTCCAAGGTTGCTACCTAGGTAGTAACAATTGAATGCAATGGCTATACTAAATTCGCGCTAAAAACTTAGCTTCAGGGTCCCACTATATGTCTCAGTTCAACTTGAAATGTTGGTTTTTAGCGTGCTTGCCCAGCCAGAGTCACAGTCCCTTCCAATCAAGTGATATCTAGTACTAGAATAGACCAATCGCCTCCCATCAATCATGTTGGTAATTTAGCGTCTCTGCCAAGCCAGAGTCACGGTCTCTTCCAGTCAATTGATATCTAGTAGAGCATTTGAATAGACCAATCGCGTCCTGTCAATCATGCTACCAAGAAAACGCCGCGGGGCTTCACATGTGCACTAGGAAATTGAAATAACCAAGTAAAGTGTCAGGGAATTTTCATAGGTAGTATATATTTTGTAAGTAAGCTTTAGACCATTGAGACCTTACCTAGCTAGGTAAATTGAATGTTTAGATGGAGTGATCTAGCCACCTTATTCATGGATTTCAATATCCCACATGTGGATGTATCCCCGTAGATAGAACTTGAAGTTTCGTTCAGAGAAAGGGAAGAAAGTCGGTTAGAATAGCTGGGCCCACATGTGCAGAACCTTGGAAAGTATGTGGACATACTATTTTTGATTCGAAAAGTTCAAGTGTTGGCTCAAAATCTTCACTAGCGGGTTTGAAGCTTCGCTCGGAGTCACATATCCTGCGATTCTTTAGGGCTAGACCGACCCGGGGGCCAACACTGCATGATTAGATCGAATTTCAAGCTTGTGGTAGTATCAGCGAGGCATTCTATTTCTGCTGGTATTATTTTTGTTCTTGGCAAGGCTTCAGGTGTAAAACCGTGGGTTTGCCACTTTCTAAAGCGACTCCACTGAACAAGCCGAGTTGCCTAGGAGTTTGATGTTAGGGATGCTTGGGCCGAACGTCCAAGTTCTTGAGGAGTACCTAGGTAGCTGCTCACAGGAAGAATGGCCAATGTAGACTGTCTGTTGTCCTTTCCTTTTCTAGCCTCCACTTGTATTTCAAATGTTCCTACTATGTATGTACTGTAGCTGAGGTAAATCTCGGCAGTTTTGCGTACTCGTATACTCCGAACTATTTCCAAAGCCAATTCTGGCCCCCCGCGCCCCCTGTTCCGCTGCCTCCGCCCGTGTGGCATTGCGGATCACAGGGGCGCAATCGAGAAGCTAGGCCCCTTTTTAAAGACTAGATTATTTTTATTGGTCCTGATATCGGGACGTCGCCACGGAGAATGCGGGACGCCCGCGAAGCTAAGATCTGTGGAGTAAAGCTTCGCTAAATGACCTTAATAGAGAGCCGCTTGTTTGCGCCACCAAATTGCAACCCAATCGGCTCAGTGGAACGACCAATAAAGACAGCTGCTGTGAGCCCCTGGGGCCTGCATTTGCCTTGATAACAGCAGGGGGCCGAGAGACCCTGAGACCCTGAGACCCTGAGACCCTGAGACCCTTGAATATAATTTTGAATCCTAAGCGAGCCCTTGCTGATCTCTGAAAATTCCGTCTTAGGAAGAGAGCTGAGAGCACATGTGCAAGATGTATTACTTTTTAACAACTTCCAAGGTTGAGTCCCAAGTTCGGATCATGACCTCGGGAGTCGACATCAAGATCTTTCAAAGTACTTCAAGTTTATGGAAGAAGTCAACTCGTCAAATACATACCTTGAATATTTCAATATTATGATACCTTCTCATTTTAGCCTTCTATCTTGATCTACTGAAATACATATGTAGTTGGCTAGGTAGCTTTCTAACCATCTTTCTAACCCTCTTTCTAATCCTCTTTCTAGGCCTCTTTCTAGGCCTCTTTCTAACCGTTCTTTTGAACGAGCTTCTGACCATCTTTTCAACCGTTTTTGAGACGAACTTCTATTTTTTCACTTGTATAAATTTGACTTGAGTACTTCCAAGGTTTTATCTACCTAAAGACTAGTACAACCTTGAAAGCAGCCGCCAACTCAGCCTTCAACGAACCTCCTTCTACGAGCCTTTCAACATTGAACATGACCTACATTGGCTGAACGAGCTAACGCAGAACAGTTAACAGCCCACACAGCCATGCAAGCACCGTTATAAAACTGGAAAACATAGTACGTCCATCTCAAACTTGACACATACCAGATTCCCGCTAACGCTTAAAAACATCAAAGCTACAACAGCCATTTTACACTTTTCTTTTTTATAAAGAAAAATGAACCCCTTCCCTACTGGGCTCTAACCATCCTCCTCCTCATAGGAGTAATCTTCCCTCCCGCCTGTAAGTTCCAAGGTTTAGCTCTCGCTTTTTCTCACTTGGCTTTACTAACCACCGAAGTTCAAATAGTTGCGAAGGAGGAGGTAAAGAAGGAGGCAAAGAAATTCCCAGATGGGATTACTGCTGCCGTGGACCTCTTTGAACGGAAGGGAGTGATCTTCACCGCGCATGTCCTCCTGATCATCGGAAGCATCAAGCTACTTTTTCACATTGCCACAACCGTTGTCAAGCTCGGTGAAGAGTGGGCCCGGCTAGAACTTAGCCGGTCAGTTCTTTACCTCCGAAAACAACAGGTCAAACGCTGATATAAGATATAGGAGGTATCAGCAGGAGAGGCCCGGGGGTGAAGGGGGTGATGTCCCCCTTCGAGACTTGGTGGGAGTGGGAACGGAGGGAAGGGGACGAGTGCTCTGAGGACTGAGGATGGAGGGGGAGGGGGTGCCAGTGGAGGGCGGGGGGAGGAGGTATTTTTTGTATTAGTATAATTATTGGCCGGGTGGGTTGAAAGGGAGGCCACTGTATTATTATTTGTATATAATTAAAAACAGGGAGGGTGGGTGCGCTTCACTTCAATGTTCTTTTGCATTCCATTGTACCTAGTAGTATCATCATTCCTCGTCCTCTTCTACTCGGCATCCCGAGTTCACATGAGGTTGGGGATCAGCGGACAAAGAGCTCTGTTTAGGCCGATCAAACCTATATATTAGCCAATGGCTACGCTACTCGAGGATGGACCCTACAAATCCAGAAATGAGAAACTCCACTGGTTTTAAATATAGTATAGAGCAACGACCGAGTCACCGGCTAACTGGCAGCAGTGTAAACAGGGACACCAAGAGGATGGGAAGTACAAGGAAAGGACAAAGCTAAAACCAAAAAGACATGCATTGATTTGGGTGCAGGCTGACCAACACGTCAAGTGTAGAAGGGGAGTCATGTAGGACGTAGATAGCATTTTGGTAGCTATCTAGAGGTATTGCGTGGCGTTGAAGATTATTTGAAAGGGGCGGTAGGTGTTAATTCGGGTGAAGTTCTTTGATAAGCCATGTTCTTCATACCTCCATCCAGCGAAATGGAAGGACAATGGCAGCAGGGGGGATGGGGTGAGCGAGGAGTGAAGCGAGAAATTGAAAACGTCTTACGTATGTCTTTAGACATACTGGGAGAGCCAGCGGATACCCTCGCCGTAACCTATCGCGGGAAACAGTGTTAGCGGATATCATTTCCACTGTTTGGTTGAGAATGGAGCTGCATAATAACATACCCTGTCGCATCACAACACTGCACATGAAAAGCTCAATGGGGCGAATTCCCTCAAGAGGGACCTTGCCCTTGCCGGTGGTCTGGTACAGACCAAGCTGGTGGCGGAGCTCATCCTCGCTGACAGCATCGGGGTGGTCGATCTTGTTTCCGAGGACCAGGAAGGGAACCTTGGCGAGGTCCTCCATGGCGAGGAGCGCGTCGAGCTCAGCCTTGGACTCGGGGAAACGCTCGTAGTCCTTAGCATCAACAAGGAAGACGATACCGCTGACTTCGGGGAAGTAGTCCTTCCACAGGCGACGGGCTGGTAATAAGAAAGAATGAATGAGCTTATTTGACCCCACTAGACCAACACTGGGGAGGGTATGCAATTTCTCGACTCACCCTGCTGGTGACCACCAAGATCGAAGGTGGTGAAGCGGTTGTTGCCAATGGCCAGTTCTTCGGAGGTCGGGTGGGCAGTCGGTGAGAGGACAGCCACACGGTCGTTCTATTCGGGGAAGACAAATCTTGTTAGCCATGTCTATCCTGCCACGTCCCAAATCGTTTCGGTGGCCGTATCCCATTCAAGCTCAAAAATCCACCTGACATCCTCAAGCTAGATCCTCTATCGGAGCGGCGTTCTTCGAGTGTAAATATTCCACCGGCGCGGGTATTGTCACACCCCAACTCACCTTCAGCATGTGGAGCAGGGTAGTCTTTCCGGCATTATCCAGACCAAGGAAGAGGAGCTTGGCGTGCTTGTTGAGCAGGCCAAGGGAGGCCAGCACATCGTAGACTATCGTGGGAAAGTAGGTCAGCCAAGCTGCATTCACATCCAATATCACGGGCCGCACAGGGGCCGCGGCATTTCGAATCAAGCGACCAGGGCACAGGTTCACTAGCGGAGGGCATCATGGCTCTCATCTTATATCCATCCCTTTGAAAACCGCACACCACCTGAACCTGATCGCCCTGTCCTGGGTGCTGATGTCGCATGAAAGCGGAATGGGTGGTTGGGCCGAGGGCCGGGCTCGGGGAGCACTTACACCAGTTGACGATCCACATGGCGAAACAAGAGAGCTGTGAGGTACTTGTAGTGAGTCTGGTGAGGTAGGTATAAGAGCACGATAGCGCACACGAGAGGGAGACAACGAGGTGGATGGAGGGGAAGAGAGAGGCAAGAAGCCAGTTTGATGTTGTTTTCGGGATCGGCCAATTGTTCATGCCTTAGGCGGTAAGGCATCAACAGTGGCGGACTTGACGAAATCGAGTTTCGAACTAAGAGAACAGCCACCTGGTCAAAGATAAGCGCCACCAGACACTCGGGCCAAGTTTAGTGGTTCCATTCTCGAGTGCTACTAGGTTTACATGCGTGAAAGCAAGCGATCGTATGATGGATATTTTCTGATTTGGTAGTATGTATATACTATTGAATGGTCATTCCCAACCCGCTTTATTGACAATGCAGCAAATTCAGATAAGGGGTATATGCACCGCAACCATGCAAACTCGAAAAAATATAAGCCTCCCAGGATCAAAGGATGGTAGAAACAGAAAGGGAATTAGGTAAAAGAATGCTGAACGAGTTCTCTCCAGAGCAATGTTGTGGGAAAAGAGAATAAGCAAGAAGGAAAGGATTAAATGGATGACATAGAATTTGTGGTTAAAGTAATGTATGAGCGAAAGACACTCGGATCACAGACCGAGCGAAGGGGCTTTCAAAAAAAAGGTATTGTATGTACAGTTAGAAGGAAATTTGGTATGGAGAGAACAATCAAGTTCTTGTGGGTAAGCCTAAACGGATAGGACGAGCTGGGTGTCTTGACCGACACCGTAAGCCCTGCATCTCTCAGCAACTTCGAGACCAAGCTCCTTCATCCGTTCGGCTCCCTTGCCTTTAATAGGCCGTCGCACAGCTTGCTCTTTGGCAGCTTTGCGGCAATGTTGACGCCAGAACTTTTCTTTTCGTTTCTGGCGTTTCTTTTCAAGGCCCTCGACAATGTCGATGGGACCACGAGTGTGTAACTCGCGAGTTTCGGTGGAAATTCCGAGGAACCGATGTGACTGGTCGGTTGTAAAGAATGGGTTGGGTGTACGAGGAAGCGACTTTGTGCGAACCAAGGGCTGACGCTGTTGAACCAAGTGGCTGATGTTGACACCGCGGGGGGATTCCACAAGGGGCATATCATTCCACGCTGTGGGCGAAGGAGACTTGGCCCGGATACGAGGTGGCGGAGACTTCAGGCGCTTAGGGGAGGTACGGCCTGCTTTGCGAGGGGGCGGTGATACCATGCGCTTGGGAGAGTGTCGTGGAGATGTTCGGCTGGAGCTGTCCGTGCGACCACGGGTGGGCTCAAGGACAAAACTATCCAGATCTCCATCGGAGACATCGTCGTTGTCTTCCTCGGCCTCGGGGTCGCTAGTTGGGAAGCTTGGGTCGATATCCTGCGGGATAGGGACGTGCTTGGACATGCGTCGCTGTTCAAGGCATGATTTGTAGGCAGCCTCGAGGGGACGATCCTCATCCAAAGTTCCACAGACAAAGTCGGTGCTGTCAGGCAGATTAGGGGTGCCCGGTCGCATCTTGATGGGCCTAGGAGCACTTCGGCGGCCACTAGTCTTCCGAACCGGTGCGGGGAGCCACTTCTGCTGGCTATCGGTCATGGAGTCGAAAGAGGTATTTGAAGCGCGACGTTGCATCGGAGGAGGGAAGACATCAATAGCGGGGACATTGGTATCCGAAGCAGTGGCAGAGGGGGCCCAGAATTCGTAGTCCGATCCATCATCATCGCTGTCATCGGAGTCCGCAAATCCAGCCTCGTTGTCTGACTCATTTCCATCGTCGGAGGAGAAGTCGTGGACGGTTGAGTCATCATCGGCAAGATCCTCAATGTCGTCGTCCTCATCTTCAGCCTCCTCTTCGGCTTCCTGACCCAGTCGGCGAATGTCGTTCTCCTTCTTCATACAATCGTTCAAGGTAATCTTCTGTGTAAACTCAGTAGTCTGCTTGACCCACTCATCATCCTCATCGCCCGAGCTGGCGAATTCGTGAAATCGTGTTGCCTCGGAGTCTTCAAACTTGCCCAGACCACTTGTGGGGACACCAACGGCCTTGGTGGGAAGAGTAACGGCTGTAACAGCTGTTTTGGGCTCGGAGGCCTCAGCCGGGGGAGAAGGTTTTCGGGAGGTGGGAGCGGGAGAGCCCCGACACCGGACTCGGAATGTAGACTTTCGGGCTGTAGAGCTCTCTTGTTCCACTGTATCTTGACGGCTGGGACAAGCAAAGGTGAGGGTTGTTTTGCGTTTGAGAGGTTGAGGTTCAAAGGTGTCTTGTCGAGGCGGAGAAGGAGGAGCAGGTTTAGATTGACTAGACTCAGACTTGCCACTACAGGCGAAGCTGATGCAGCGTTTGCGACCCAGATTGGCTTCCACAGTAGGTTCATTAGTATCGACAACTCTCACGCGTTGTGAAACTTCCTTCTGACTGGTCATTGTCGATCTACCCATGCGGCCCATCATCTGCGGAGGAAGAGGGGGACTAGGTGTGTTGGAGAGGGAGGGGCTGGTGAGACCGCCATCGCTGGTCAACTCAGCTGTAGAGAGTCCAGAGATGTTGCTGTGAGGATAGGAACGGTAGGAGTAGGCGGAATCGTGCATGGAGGGAAGGTGTTTTTCGGTAGGCGAGATTTCAGGGCTACTCTTCAAGGCGCGGGTAAGCAGAGATTCCTTCTGCACAAAAGCCGGCCGAGTAAAAACCACATCGTCGTGGATTGGAGGTTGTTGGATATGATGCTGATCCGGAGGTTCATCCAGGTCCTCTGGCAACTCAGCGTCGTCATGCGACGGCTGAGAAGACGAATTTGGCGTTATGAGCATTTTCAATAGGTTGTGAAAGGAAAACCGCCGATCACCACGGGTTTGAGCCATATTGATGATAATCACAAAAACATTCGTGGGTAGTTCGTAGATGCGCGAAAGGGTTCAAGAGCAAAAAAAAGCAAATGATAACGAAGTCGTTGCTCTTCTCAATTTCGATCACTTAGAAGGATCGACCCGGAGATCGAAGAACACGACAAGTCCCGCGCAGGACACTTGTCATGATAAGTAGGACATGATTGAGTGGCGGTGTTAGGGGGGGATGAAGTTGTAGAAGACGAGGATCGGGGGGCGCCAAGAGTGATAATTGTCTTTCGAGAAAGGCTGCTTCAATGATGAACGCGGGTGGCACGAATAGTTCTTGGCAGGTAGCCAAGAGTTGCCCAAATCCGATGGTACTTGGGGGTTGTTTCGGATGTTCTCAGTGAGGAATAAGAAGAAAAGAAATAGTAAAGCCAAGTGGGAATGGAGGGGGAGAAAAGAGAGAGAGAGGAAAGCAGTAGAAGAGAGGTTAGAGTATAGATGGTACTGGAGGGGGGGGAGTGAGAGAGTGACGGTGGATGTGATCGGATTAGGCTTAGTGTGAGGAAAAGTAATTTTCGTTTTTTTTTTTTCTTTTTTAATAATTCGAATTTCAATTTTTCTTGTTTCAATTTGGTCATTTCCTACCCTTTTGGGACGATCTTCCATCTTTAGTTTTCGTATTTGCAACAAATTCCTATTTTTTTTTTCTTCCTTGCCACACAAAATCTCCTTCCACGCTTTTTTCCACAGACCCACCTCCATGCATCTTACACAGAACGGGGGGTTCCTGCGCCTCTAACTATTCAATATTCGATTTTTTAATTTTTTAATTTTTTAAAATAATAATAATGCATCTTTTATGACTATGACGCTGTTTCTAAAAAAGATCGAAACATTTTGGGCGTAGCAGATCCCTATTTTGTTTCAATTTTTTCCCGACCTTTGATTCATTTAGATCAATTTCCGTACAAAGGTTTCATTGTGGTTTGGTGGAGCGTGCTTTGATGACTATTGTGTGTTGAATTGGTGGTCGACTTTGTATGAGGCATTTTGTTGCTGGGCCGCTAAAAAAAACCTGCACATGTGCCGCTCTTAGTTACAGTACAAGTCGAGGTACATGCGCCCACGGCACAGTTAATTCTCCTTAACACCTGGGCGCCTCGTTATAATTAGAAAAAAATTTACTACTATTTACTCGAAATGTTCAAATTTCAAAGAAAACAACTTCATCTATTTCATCTATCTGCTTTAAGCCATGACTTTCTTTGATTTTCCTCGAGATCGCCCATCGATGACATCGTTATAACCGATGCGGCCCCCGGGCTGCTGCTTTCATACATTTTGTAACAGTACTGTAACGTCTCGTCAATCCACCCGTTTGCAAGGCGGACTCCACCGTATAATCTTGTATTGCCCGGTATCGCACAGCTTCAGGCACAGGCACCCTGCCGCTTTTGGTCCAAACCCTATAAGTCCCGCTGGTGGCCCTAGTCCGAAGTTACTGTTACGAAAAGTACTCCTGTTGACTTGAGTGCGCTCCATAACTCGCAAATTTGTCTCCCCGGTACCATACAATAACCCCCTAGTAATAATAGTCCATAATATACCCTTCCAAGGTTAGAACCAATCGAAGAATCTGGGAAAAAAGCCCTGAACCAAAATACCCCTCTCCAAACCCAAAGCCAAATCTATAAACGCGCTCTCCGCGCTTCCTGGTGTTTCAATTGCTGACTATAGCTGGCTTGGCAGTCCTACTTGATTGGAATGCTTGGTTTTCAATATCCGGGGGCTGCCCTTACTCCTCCCCAACGGCCCTTGTACGGAATACCGTACTCAACATCGGTGGGATCCCTCTGACGTAGACCACAAACGGGATAGTCAGAGAGGAGTAGGTGGATCAATATCCACTGTGCTCCGTGTGCCGTCGGTAAAATCGGGAGACTTGTACACTTCTCCTCTGGTGGAGGTTGTACAGCTCACTCCTCTGGCACATCCCCCACATCGTACGCTGTACACTGCGCCCGGCAGATCACCTCTTGGTATACACCCAAGATGTGTACCTAAAGTTCATGATCCCCCATGCATACTCTGCCCGAGCATGCCAAGTCAAGACAACATTGTAACTCTGCAGATAGTATAGCTTTCGCCAAGAGAGAATTCGTGAGCCTAACACTGCCACTTGAAGATCTAATTTTGGGTTCTTTACGTTGTTCAACTTCATATCATATTCATTGATGCAATAGTCACTCCCTTGGAACTTGGACATGTGCATGCGTCCAATAGTCGCGTGGGCAATCGCAGAAAAAAGAAATCGTACATATCCTACCTTGTTCTTCGTACCCCCGACCTCGGGACCTGCGGTGAAACGTGTACTCGACCCCACCATACGAAATTGCAAAAGCCCCAGGGATTATGAGAGCAGAGACGAAAAGAGAATAATCCCTCATGATCTCTGTTCTACAGGAATAGATATGCAACAGTACTAGGTGGGCACCAATGGCCTCCCGCAAGAGCAAGCTGACCAGTAGAGCACAATGGAGCCAGAGGAGCGGTCAGTTGCGATCGCAATGGACCTCCTCGCTGCGTAGAAAAGCGGGTACAGTAATCAAACGGTGTCTGATACAGTAGTACGTAGTACCTGGGCATGACTATAGGGATGACGCTGCAAGATGCAATCAATTGATTATATCGGGCATACCGAGCGCCCCGTAGAGAAAGGGAATGAGAGAATCGAAACAAAAAACGTCAGGATCAAATTCATGCATAAAAATAGGTTTCGAAACAATATTCAACCCCAGCGTTTAGATCTCGACAAGCTTCGCGAATCGTTGGATCGAACTCCCCACACTGCAGCGCACTGTTGTTGAACAGGCATGTTCCCTGCACCGAAATCGGGGGGAGCTCCAAGCTTACTGGGTTACAGCCTTGTTTTCTGGTTTGCCTTTCAACCGGTCAGCGCAGGGCGTGCATGCGGACGGGAATACAATTGCGGGCACAAAGCTTGTTGAGAACAGGACTGTTTTTCTGCTACTGGGATATCCCGGGGAGGGTTCAATTGCATTGGCTTCTTTATGATTCGTGTGGTAGAGAAAGTTTCGCGAGGGGAAATGAGTAAACACGGGACGTGGGGGATGGAGTTGCCATGTACGTAGCTTCAAACATCTTGGAGGCCGTGCTCGTCGATCGTGTCCTTTGTTTTGCATGCCGCTCGAACGATTTGGCTCTTCTCATTGGAGTAGGACTAGTGCAGAGCGGCCAATGTAATCTTACTTTTCGGTAGTGAAGGGCCGGAGGTACTACATACAGTACAACACATACAACTCTTTGCCCAGACGACACTAAACTACTCTGAGCGCCCCATAACAAGTCTCCACTGTAAATTTGGGGACAATGATCCAATAGGTTTTCCCATTTTCCCACTTAGCAGTAAATTTCGCCTGAACACCGAGATTTTCCAACGAACTTCGATCTCCTCGGAGAAATCACCCCTAATTACACTTGTACAAGTACAAAAGTGTCTCGAGAGGCAAAACAGAAAAAAAAAGATCTTCGAAACTTTCTGCTCCAATGTTGACTGTCGTGGCACCGTTACTCTACACACCAGAAATGGAATTCTAGAAATTCTAGGAAGCCTAGAATTCGGCGATTTTCGTCGCAACCCAATCCATCTTGGGATGGACACCGAAGGACTTGCACCTGTACACTAGCAAGTGCCCAGTGAAACTCCGTAGCGTAATAAGGTGTGAACTGTGCAGCAGAAGGATTGGCGGCATGATGTCCGCAATCCTATAGGAGCCCACTGAGAAGCCTCCAACTAAAAGTACGCCCCAACTTCCCCAAAAACGGTAACATCAACACAAAGGAAGTTGACCGGGAGCATGAACCGGGGAAGTGGGGACGAGGTTAGACTGAATGAGGGATCGTGCAGTTGAGATGGCAGGAACAGGGTGCAGATAGTCGTGCATGAGTTGGCGTTCTCAATTTAATATGAGGCATTTTAACCGCTTTCTCCACTAGATACCAATCGAGGCAAGGTCACGCTTCAACTAGCTGCAGTAGTGTAAGTGTAGTTTAGGGTAGCTTAGGGTACCGATTTGACAGCGGCTGTCTCGCTTGGCTTGCTTTTGTTTAGTAGCAAATTTGGGTCTTTCGGGTTTCTACGGGCTGGGACGGGTTTTCTTTGCACTTTCGAGTTTGGGCCAATTTTCATCTCGCAATCCGATTGTTCATTATCTGGTTATCGGATCAATTGATTTAGCTTGGTGGAGTTCCTCCTCCAATCAACTGACTTGAATGTACTCCGTCCCACAACTCTGTTCAGTGTTTACGGAGTACTCGAACAATGAAATCCAAATCATATTCTTTGGATCGAACTGTCCTCGTCCTTATGATCACCGTTGGTGACACAGTCGATCATCCCGGCGACACGAGGACGGGTAATTTTTTCTGATGCAGGTTGTGCTTTGTTTTTTTCACCTGCAATGAGACCATCGTCAATACTTCACCTTACAGTCTTTGAAACCGGCAAAACCGGCTCTTTCGAGACTTTAGGCACTTCCCCTCTAGCCATCAACATTTCTTTCAATCTATCAGATTCTAAAGTTCTTTTGGGCATGACCATACTAGGCAGATGCTGACTCCCGCCACCGCCGAATATCAATATGCAAATTCTGACTCGACTTGTGGCGAACGCCGACCATCAACATCAGGTACCTACTTAGGTACCTCTAGGTACACCGAACGGGACGGCCGAAAATGCATTTCAGCATCTCGGGAATACATACTACCCTCCAAGGCTACCTGACCAGGTAGCAGCACTGACTGTACACAGTAATGTGCAGAAGATTCTAGCGCCGGAGGATCGTCTTGCAGAGTGTCATCTCGCAGAGAAGCATGAGTCAGCCCATATGATGAACCCTGTTGATACCCTCTAGCGGATCCGTCTGTACTGTAGATCGACCCTATGGAAAACCCATCCCATCCCGATTATTCCCATCCCACCCTCCTTACCCAGACCTCCTTTCTCGAAGAGTCCGATCAGCCGGGGCGGAAGATCATTACAATCCTCACCAACAGCGTCGCAGCCAAGCTTGGCAGCAAGGGCAAAATACCAATCTGACTGCCAAGCCCTGCACAATGCCATCCCAAAGCAGGCTTCGAAGTGCGCCCGGTGCAACTCACGATCAATCTGGAAGCTGTCATGGACCCCAAACGACGATCCAAGGGGGCTGTAAGCACCTCCACTCCATTCTGGGGATTGAACGGGGTAGAGACGAGGGAAAAGTGGACCGACAGGAGGAACAGGTGTTCGTGAGCTGAACTCGCTATTTCGGGACAAAGTTTCAGGGGCAATGGATGGGGGGCTGAAGGACTCTGATTCCTCTGGGCGCCAAGTAAAAAAAAACCATAACTCTCTGCCTACTCCGTAAACCATCTGAATCATCCTGGAATGGACGACTCAAGGAGGCTCGGCGGTGCAGTTGGAAACCATGCGCCAAGGGCGATCATGGCGATCTGACTGCGCAAAGGGGAGACTTGGCGGAGCTGCACACTATTGACTCTATTGATGTTGGCGCCAAGAGGTCGCACCGATAAGAGAATTGAAGGCCTTGCAGTAATTCCACTCCTTGAAACTATCCCCGGGATCGACCGAACACAGGAGACAAGTTGGGATGAATAGATCGGTCCGGACTGGGCGATTTACGCTTTGCTGACCCTTTCGTGTTCTCCGTCCACGGGTGTGATACGGTTGCCTGCAGCCGTCGCTCCTGATTGCGCAAAATTGGCCCTCTGTCGATGCCGAGAATGTTTATTTCTTGTTGGGCAGTGGTGCCGATGGAGGCTACGTACGAATACTCTGTACGAAGTGCATATGGTGAGTTCAATATTGGTATCCTTGTTCGTTATTGCTGACATCCATGTCGCCACGGCTTATGCACTTTTTCTAGAAGAAGTTCTAAACAAGCAAATGCACATACACTCAAAAAACAATGAAAATAGAAACAATGAAAATAGAAACAATGAAAATAGAAATGAACTCGAGATAAAATAGATTTCCTCCAGTACATACACCTGAAGCTTTACAGCCTAGCAGTAGAACTAGATTTCCGTAAGTTTATCTCAACCCGCTGCGTAATTTCCATCACGATTCCTTTAGTTGAAGCACGTGATCTATATAGGACCAATGAGAGTCCTGGAAAATCAGCCAATCATTTCAACCTTGCAGTATATCCCAGAGGCGTTCTAGGTAGCAAGGCAGTATACAGGCTGTTTCAATGTTTGATACAACATTTTGAACATATGAATTTGAAATACCTAGGGTGTAGGCCATTTGATAACTACTAGTATTATCAATCAGGTGAGAGAAGTTGTAGTGATATGTGCCTAGGTGTATGATCACAACTCTGGTCCACTTTTCACATTCTTAACATGACGCTGCCCAACTGTACTATAGAGCCTGCTGATTCAAAGTTGATATTTTTGAAGCTTACGGCGTGATAGGTAGGTATAGCAAGAGTCATAGGGCTATACAAACCTTGGAACTACATGTACCGTGACCAGTTGACTGCGTAGGAGTTCCTATACGACCGGAAGAGTATGTACTTGAGCAGGTCTCCATGGGCAAAAAGCGGCAAGGGATAAACACCAAAGCGGAAATGTACATTCAAATTGGAGCTGTCCGATTCCAAGGTTGTTTCTTTAAACACTTTCCATAAAACGTAATAATTACTGATCTCATACAGTACCCGACAGTCCTCGAAAACACCTGTAAACGATCGAAGCGTTACAGAATCTAATAACAGGTATCTCAAGCTTACATGTGACCCATGCAGTGCATCTACTATACCACAAGTGAATATACCGACGCCAGGTACCTAGGTAAGCATCGAATCCAGATGTCCCGAGCCTAATATTACACATCCAAGGCTGTGTACATAACTCACAAAATCCTGCGCTCAGACCTGATCTTCTGGAACACTCTGGTCGCCGATCACTGAGCTGAGCACAGGGTTGGTCCGTAGCCCTGGTCACTGGGACAATAGCCAGTTACCAATGACAACGACGAATCCCCGCAGCAGCACAATACAAATCAGACACACTTCGGATAACTTCGGAGAAAAACATGTTCGCTTGCTTTTTCGCATGTCCAATTTTTTTTCTTTTTCTGGTATTCCGTGATGCATGATCGGACGAGTGCAAATGTCATCTGCTTTCGTCGTTCGCTTACGCCACATGGACTAATTATTTTTCGAAAATCGATGGCACTTAGGCACTTTGATGCTGACAACGGATTTAGGCGATGAGATCATGCGGGGTGTGATATCATTGCCTAATTGCGAATGGGGCTGAAATGCAGTGGCAGCGCCATCGCTGAGGCGGCGTCACTCTATTTGGTCTTCACTGCCCTTTGAGGGTATACGGTCGCTACAAAATCCCTTGAGAATACTATTTGCAGTTTGTACCTTTGAGCTCTGCTTCATCGAAGAAAAGCCGTCTAAGAACGAATGTATCTAATGCAGTAATGCAGTGGATGGTAGCCAAATCCGGTACTGTATTCGACCTGTAACATCCCTTCCAGTTGTAGTGCTCCTATTCGTGTGTGAGTTCTTCTGTTCTCATCTTCGAGTAGTGGGTTAGGACCTCTATGACGATTCTTTGCTGCGTGTGTTGTATCGAGGGCTCAGATGCGACGCCGAGTCCAGCGGTCTGGGGAAGGTGAGGGATTTTAGGTCCTCATGCAGGGAGTGTCGGTGCGCCAACCCTTATCCCAGCCCTGCAGTGATGTCACAATGTAGAGGATCAACAAGTGCACACGACATCTCAATATAACAACGAATACAATTTGATTCTTTTCATCAAAGCTTGAAGCCACCTTACCGCTGCTATTACGACCTGCTCGCATCTTCGTTTGCCCGCATTGACTTCTTTTCGCCTTCCTGATCAGCAGCTGCCTCGTAGACTGGATGTCTTTACTCCACCGCGAAGGACAATGCAGATGACAGTCCAACCGTGTATATGAAATGCAGCCCGGAGAGATGTTGTCCGACCACAGATTCGATGTCAACCGAAAGGCTCCGATGTATGCCAGTTGGTCTGCAACTCTCATGGTGGGCATGCCTCATAGAAGCGGTGGAGTTTGGAAAGGCTAGGCTACAACATATTGCACATGTGAGAATGAATAATACTGTAGCTGGCAAAAGCGCTGGTGAAAACATCGGGTGCAAGCATCGGTGAGAAGACCATTCCTAGGAACGCTCTTCTCTTCTCTTGAGGTTGAGGACGATTGTAGATTTGAAAGGCTTCAAGGTTGATCCAGACGCCGGCTCGTACGCTGGAAGTGTGATAGATCATGATGTATTCAAATGTTGTTCCGCTTCTAGTTCGTATGCGCTGCGACCGAGGGTAAGACGATGCCGCTATTGGCAGTATGGCGATGCTCTCCTACCACAACCGGCCTTTGCCATGGAGATTCATCATGCAGTCACCTGCGATGTAGACGTCGATGTCCATCACTGGAGTTGCGAGGAGGAGGCATTGCCGTGGGCGTTGGAGTCGGATTTGGTGGTCACAACATGGTTGTACAGCTTCTTGAAAAGTGACTCGGATATGGTGCTCTCAAATGTGCAGGATAGGTGAGTCCATCATGGTATAGTTTGGGCCTCCCCAAACTTATATGTCAGCCACGGAGTTCCTTGCAAAACGTTGGACATCTCCAGTCCCATAGATCCTAAAGCGACAAAGACGTCTTGACACCAGTCATAGCGATCATAAAAGCTATTCCCATGAAAGAACTGAGCTGACATGGCCACAGGGAAGAGAAGGTTGTGCCCGCCAAGAATATGCATATACGGTTGAATGAAGTATCCCACACCACGACAGATCTGGTCGGCATAGAACAAAGCATCCTGAAAGAACGGACTAGAAGGTCCTTGATTCTCTTTCTTCGGAGAGTGAGAATCCGAATGATCATCTGGTTCGCTCTCTTTTCGATGATCAAATTCATATAAAACTGAAAAAATAACCAGCGATGCTGCCCAGTATAGCATGCATGCTTCGGCTATGTCGATCGATATGAATTCGCACCTTTCGGGGAAGATGTGCGTTGTCTTCTCCGTGCGAGTGAATGTAGACGCGCTTGGTGCAAGTGTATAGATGGTATTTCCGAACATTCGCATAAGCCGGGCATACCATGACTCTGCTTGATCTCTGAGATCAAAAGCTGACACCATCACATCGAGGGCATCTTTCTCAGAGCGCACACTGCCCGCCTGTTCAACAAGACCAGTACAGTCCATGAGAATGTCAATAACCTCCTCCAAGGGGTTGTCGGTACTTGGCGGCGATAGCTCCCTCCACATGGGGAAAGAGGCGAGTGCCGATTGGGATTTTCCGATGGCATGGAAGATCTGCCGCTGTTAGTGCTTGATACTAGCGACAGTATTTGCAGTATGCTCACATTTGAGAGTTTCAGCTGGCGAAGTAACATTGAAGAGAGTTGGTCTCTCTTCAATGACTTCTCATGCCGAGAAAGAACAGCATTGGCACCCTGCATGTGCGCCATCCATCCACCGAATCCGTACGTACAATTGAACATCTAGAGTCATTAGCTAACAGTGACCAACTCAACAGACAGTAACATACTTCATAGAGTTGAAACACAATGTTCGCACAAAGGACTTCCTGAACCGGAAGTCCCGAGTGCGGTATGAGCGCCGCAAAGGCTTGAATTGCTTGATTGTAGAGCATCACGCCATGCCATATCAGCCGACTGTCGCCAAACTTCTTGCCCACAAAAACAGAGGCGAGTGCCGATATTCCTCGATCAAAAAGCTGGCTGTTCTTCCCACCCATCAATGAAGGAAAGTCCTCGATCACATTAGTCACTCGTTGGCATCTGAGATTGATATGCCCGACTGGTGGGGATGGAACATAAGAGTCAATGAACAGCGAGAAGAGCTGTGAGCGGATTTGCGAATTCACATTGATGGTGCTCAGGTGCATATCTTCCTCTTTTCTTTGTGGCACAATAAGATTCTTGGAGCCATTCTCTGGCTCAGCGAATGTGTGAATGAATTTGCGAGATACTTCATATCCTTGGCAGCGATGACCTCCTCGAAGACATCGGGCACATTCGGGCCGTTGACGGTCGCACTAAAGAGATTAGACCCTGCCATCTCTTTCACGGTCGGCTAATTACTCACCTTGACTTTTCGCTTTCTGCAAGTATTACACCCGCTCGATCTCAGGGGAGCTGCGCCCATCGTGAGAGTGATGTGGAGATGATCTGGAGCATCGGGAGGCGTTAAAGTGTGCGGTTCTGCGGATCATTTCCGCTTGTGGGTCAACTGGCGTCGATGACCTTATTGACTCCCGCGCCAACCATACTTCCAAGGTTGACTATATTTGGCTATATCATTAATTCCTGGTGGGATTGGACTAGTCGTTTGGAAACTTCAAGAACATCTATTGCTTGACTCTAGTTGATACAAAACTGTAGGTCAAGCCACGTACTGCGGTACTACTATCTTGGAAATGCGCGCTAGTCTTGCAGGTGCGAGCTTCAAATGTTAATCAGTATCGGGATTGAGCATGCTTTATCATGTGTATTGACGCATGAAACTTTTTTCAAAATTGAGACCAAAACGAGTATCTGAAGGCTAGCGACAGCACTTGAGCTAGAGGGCTGTGTTCAAAGCCACCAACCCCAGCATCAGGGGAATGGCTACCGCAAAAATCACAGCCTGGACGGCATTAGACTTCAGAAGCATCATCAAGCAAGAAATGCGAGCAGACCATTTCCAGGTGGTCCAGGCATCCTTAATGCTGAGACTGCCACTGCCACCCATAGATTCATGTTTCACTTTACCACCAAAGGTGCGATCAAACTGCACGATGGGCTTAGCTTCTCCAGGCAGCATAGAGGCAGCCACGCGAATGAAGATCACCTCAGCAGGAAGACAAAAGAAAGTAAACAAGATATCATAGAGTATGAAACCGGCTGTCGCTTGCAAGTCCAGTTTGAATATCGCAACCGAGCTAGTATCAGTGGCACTCGACAAGCCGAATCGCTGAATCAAATTCAGTGGTGCAAGTACCACACAAGTCGTGGCATAGTATAGAACAGCCGCAGGAGCAATCTTGGGCCACTGTTGGTAGCCAAGCATTCGCCGGTAGCTCGTCTTGGGGGACTTATCGGCGATGACAAGATGAACCCAAGCCATCTTCCAAGTGGCGAAAAGAATGCCACTTAAAAAGCCCCAAATTGAAGTTGTAATCCATAAAGGCCCTGGAATTGGTGGAATGAGAGCGAACAAGAGGACCGCGGCCTCGCTGCCTCCCGCGAAAGCCAGGAAGGCTCGAAATCCACGGAAGCAAGACGAGATTCCTCCGCGAGCTCGTAGGTACCTGAGGGTTGAGAATAAGCCGGCAGTAATAGGCTCGGTTG
This sequence comes from Penicillium sclerotiorum, assembly GCA_911649655.1. Lineage (NCBI taxonomy): Eukaryota > Fungi > Ascomycota > Eurotiomycetes > Eurotiales > Aspergillaceae > Penicillium > Penicillium sclerotiorum. The sequence goes on along the minus strand of CAJVRJ010000005.1, from coordinate 3,775,864 downwards.
TTGGTTTAGATAAATCCTCGACATCACTTGTGTCGAAGGAATCAGAGGAATCGTGGCTTTCAAGTCGAACATAGGCATTTGTATTCGTGTCTTCAACGGCGGCGAGGGTGAGAGCCACAAGGCCACAGATGTATGCAGCCTGTATAAGTAAGTTCAATGTTAGCATTATGCATATGTTATTTTGGTCTCCCAGAAAAGCGCCAACTCACACATAAACTGGCCACAACGGCCACGATGCCAATCAAGACTGTGAAGATAAAAATCGAGAATTGTAGCCACTGAGGCTTGTGGGATTCATCACGATGCTGGAGTTGAGTGGAGAGCATTTCGGTGCCCCGACGAATGATGAAGTTACCGATCGACGACATGGTGCTGGCGTCGGATGGAAAGAGATTGAGAAGAAGGAAAAAAAAATCAGGGTGCAAACCCTGGAATTTAGAGTCAGAGATGGACCCCTCATAAGTTCAATGCTAGGCCGCAGCAACCCTGGAGCCTCAGCGGCCCCCAATGATCTATTTAAGGGAATTAAGGGAATTTATCTTTGTCGATCAAACACTCAGCCTTTTCGACTAGAATTCTCGTTTATGAGGCTCCATTGATGTGTCTATGGTATAAGGCTCGCTCATTTCACATGGATAGTATACTCATATAGTGGAATTATGACACGTGATTACTTCAAGTTGGAGATATTGATATGGGAAATTTGCTCTTTACGGGCTTTATGTGACCTTTTTTAACATTTGAAGTAGTAAAAATTTCGGTCACGTATAATCGAACTTATATCTAGTATAACAAAAAATGACAAGTAACATTTGAATACTTAGGAATGTCGTGGTGGGGGATGTCACAATAAGTTTCAGCGACGAATCAGGTACGCCGAGCTTTTAGCGAAGCCTTATGCAAGTTGTGTTGTCTCACTCCCCCTCAACATTTGAATTACCAAATAATTCTCTCCATCCTGAATTCAACACGCATTAAAAAATGACGAAACTCACAATCGGCACCCGCAATTCCAAATTAGCATTGGTCCAGGCGGAACGCGTCTCAAGCGCCTTGAACTCCGCCCATCCCCAGATTGAATTTCCATGGAAGACCGTCTCAGTCAGTGGCGATGTGGATAAATCAAGTCCATTCCTCAAATTTGGAGGTCCCTCTGATGCCGCGAAAAATATCTGGACAGAGGAGATGGAAGCTAAATTGATCTCCGGCGAGCTGGACCTATTGGTGCATTGTCTCAAGGACATGCCGACTCGCCTTCCAGATGGCTGTGTGCTGGGCGCAATTATTCATCGCGAGGACCCTACCGATGCACTTGTCATTAAGGCAAGCCTGCGGGACCAGTATGATGATCTGTCACAATTGCCTGCTGGATCTGTCGTCGGCACCAGCTCTACCCGACGAAAGGCGCTGCTCAAGTACAAGTATCCCCACTTGAAGGTTCAGGAATGTCGTGGTAATATGTGAGCCTTCCAAATCCAGTGATAAGAACCAGGAATGTGATATCGCATGGGATTCGTGCTGACTTATTCCAGCGACACGCGGCTGCGAAAGCTCGATGAGGGCGAATTCTCCGCTATAATCATCGCGACAGCTGGACTGAACCGAATAAAGATGACAAGCCGCATATCAAAGCGCTTGCACCCATCGGAATTTCCTTACGCCATTGGGCAAGGAGCTCTAGGAATTGAGATTCGCGAGGGAGATACTGAAACCCTGAGTATTGTGCAAAAACTCGAAGAACCGCTGACGCGGTGGATCTGCCTAGCAGAACGATCACTGTTACGGACTCTGCAAGGTGGATGCTCCTCTCCCGTGGCAGTGAACTCCACGATCGAGAAGAATGAAAGTCAAGATCCTGCGACAAACCGGCTGCGACTTGAAGGCATGATCATTCATCCCCATGGTTCGAGCCAGGTTTCGTCATTCGTGGTCGCAGATGTAGCCAGCGACGATGAGGCGGTGGCATTGGGAGAAACATTGGCGAAGCGCTTGGAAGAAAACGGCGGAAGGGCTCTTCTCGATGAGATTCGACTCGTGCAAGAAAAGGAAATGAATGCTAGCACTCAGAGCTAAGCACGAAACTACGCACGTGCGCCCAGGTAATTCCTGCCAATGGAAGATTCGTGCGAAATTACCCCTGGCAGATATAACATGGCTCACAATACATATGTCTCCACTCATGCCAATAGACAAGTTCAACTTGAGACATCTGTATTATTTGACACTCGAGTACAGTACCTCTCGAAACTTGAACTGTGCACCCTCCACTCCTACAAACACTTTCAGATAGCGCCCGTTTCCGCAAACTGATAAAGTTGGTCCTAGAAAGGGATCTATTATAGGTGCTCAGATTTGGAAACTTGATTCGATTCGGGGTTATCTCAAAAACAGTAAAGACTCCTATTCTACCAACCACCTGGGCCTCCTGGACCTCCGGGACCTGGCGGTCCACCGGGCCCGTCATCACCACAACAGTCGCAACAGCACTCACAGCACTCGAAGCAGCAAAGACCAGCACAGCTGCGATGAATCATCAGTCATACTGTTAGATTATAGGTATCAGGGTATCTCCAAGAACTTACATGCCACAGCAGATATCACCGCCATCACCACCACGCACGTGAACGTTCATACCCTCCGGGCCAGTCTTTGAGTTTGGTCAGCATGGTTCGAAGTAAACATTTAATGTGGAATCCGGAGGCTCAATGAATCCTCTGGTTATATGTATGGAAAAACGTACCGGTTGCTGGGAAACTGTCTGGGTCATTGAAGGGCTATTAGGGCTGTTGGGCTGTTGCATGGTGACGGTATTGGCGTCCCACTTATTCTCATTGGCAGGCCCTTCGGCAGGCTGGAACCAGCTCTTGATTGCTTCAAACATCGTGTATGTGGATTATTATGGTGATTTTGGAGTAAAAAACTAGAACGACTCAGAGATTCCCCAGGGTCCTTTTAACATGCACTCGAACCAGGCAGCCACAGCCGTGCTTTCAATAGTTAGTTCGGCCACGCCATACGTTTTCAAAATCATTATTTTATCCCCTTCCGCCCGGTCCATCCATGGATGATTCGGCACATCTGGCTTTTCACTACTAGCAATGGTCTCCCCTGGACGCGTAAGTGGGAGCCACGATATGACTGTGAGTGGAGCCATGCCAAGAACGCACCCCGTAGGGCTGTATGCTGGATTCGCTGCTAAGTTGTAGCTTGCGTGGACAGTTGGGTCCGTTGACACGATAATATCATTTGCAAAATTAATATCGGTTTTGAGATTCTTTTTTTGAAATTCCAAGAATGTTTCCTTCGGTATGTAGATCAGCCTCGATGATCATTGAAGCTTCCATCCGCACATGGCTAACCTTAAACTTGAACCTTAATCAGCGACTATTAACGTTTAAGTATAAAGTCAAAAACAGGAAAAAGATATAGCCACATGGAATTCCGTTCCGAGAAAATTCCAGAAACAAACTCAAACTCGGGCAATAAATTAAACTTAGGCAACCATTTCAGCTTCTGAACTAGGATTCCCCTTGGGTGTGGCTTGGCTCATGGAACCCCAGTTTAATTAACCACGCTACTGGAGAAGGATCCGCCATCTACGGAGTAGAAAGAAGAGCCATTACAGTATCCTTCACGTACCCTTAAGACCCATAGTTATTCTTGGACACTTGGCCCTTCCAATGTTCATACTTAAGGAGCCGCGCCCCGCATTATACTCATTTGACTTGATCTTTCATCATCCTTCGTATCTCACCATTAGCAGTCTTTGCTTGTTGCTACGAATAACGACTTCAAGTTTCACACAATATGGGCCTCTTCCATCATCATCACGGACCTCCCCCTCCTGAAGAGGGTGGTCAGTGGGGGCGTCCTGACGGACCTCCTCCCCCAGGTCCCCCGGGCCCTCCTCCTCGTGAAGGCTGGGGAGGTCCCGGTCCTCGTGGCCCTGCCTGGGAAGATCCCAGAGATCCCAGAGGCCCCCCTCCTCCTCCCGGTCCCCCTCGCGAAGACCCTCGTGGACCCGGCTGGGAAGGTCGTGGCCCCGGTGGCCCTCCATATGATCCCCGCGGCCCTGGTTGGGAGGGTCCTAGAGGCCCCGGCGGCCCTCCTCCCCCTGGTCCTCGCGACGACCCTCGTGGTCCTGGCTGGGAAGACCCTGGCCCCCGTGGCCCCGGTTGGGGAGGTCCTGGTCCTCAAGGCCCTCCTCGTGGTCCCGGCTGGGAGGGACCTGGTCCTCGCGGTCCTGGTTTCGAGGATCCTAGAGGCCCTGGCGGCCCCCCTCCTCCTGGTCCTCCTCACGAAGGCCCTGGTGGTCCCGGTTATGGAGGCCCTGGTCCTCATGGTGGTCCCTATGGTGGTCCTGTAAGTACCTTCGATGTCGACTGTTTGATACTTGCTAACGTTTTCTCTTATAGCACGGCCGATGGTAAACACGACGAACCACACCCTGAAAACCACACAAACATGCGGTCTGTACGAACGATCCAGAGCTTCAAGCCTTGCTGGAAAAGGCTGGGAGATTTGGTTCCGAGATTGACTCCTTTCATCTCAAGATCTTGATTGAGACTTTGCATATCTGTATATACTCGTTTCTCGAAATTTTCAGTACTCCAAATGCTACATTGATGCGCGGGTGTCAATTGATAATCGAAACCAATTTATTGTTCGAACTTGAAGTAATGATTGGGTTATCGTAGTAAAACAAAAGAGGGTATTTTCATGCTATGCCAAAGCAGTGAGAACCATATGAAAATGGTTCAGCACTGACTCATCCAGATAACTCCATGAACAAAAGAAAAGATGCGGACTCGGACTTCCGTAGTCTCAATGATTCGTAATAGTCGTAATAAGTATCCACTGACAATGAGCATCGTCATCGCATGGCGAGCAAATCTCAATCGTGGGGAAGTGGAATGTGATGTCAGAGGCGGCGAACTGCCGGGTTCCAAATAGGGTTGCGTACAGCTTGGGCTTGTGTGGCGCTTCTTTGATGCTTTCGAGCCTGGACCTGTCTCCACCAACGGGTAATCACTTTTTGGGCCCACAACATTTCATTCCGGACCTGGACCACAGCCGCACAGTGCGTCGCAAGATTCTTCGCTATGGTGCGGCGGAAGGCATTGCGGGCTTCAAGACGTGCTCGCCAGGCTCTTTGCAGGACTGTAGCTGCTCGGGCTCGGCTCGAAGACGAGAGTAGTCGAGAGCAGAGGAATGCGAGCGCACCAAGGGTGAATTCACGGCCAAGGGTGTGTGAGGATGATGAATTGGGGGAGACGAGGTGTGCAAATTGAGAGCTGCAGCCGAGTTGGCCAAGACGTCTTTCCAGAGATCTGGGGACAGAAGAACCGCTAGGACGATGATCACCAGTAATGTATGGCTCGTATTCGTCAACAATGCTTTCGTAAATTGCTCCATTGGCAAAGCTGCTCGTCAAGTTGTCCATGCGAAGACCCTTGAGACCAGCCAGAAGTCCAGCCCAATGCTGAAGGAGATGTGCGTGATCATCGCCATCTTCATCAAATTGCTCGCCAGTAAACCAAGACTTGTCCTTGACTTCAGCGTGGCCAAGTTGAGCTCGACACTTGCGTTGAAGTCTAGAAATCTCCGAATTGACGTCGTTCCAATCAACAAGCCCAGCCAAGCTCCAGTTGCTTACAAGGGCCCATAAGAGCGCGATGTTCTTTTCACGATAGCCATCAACAATATCTTCAGCGCGTACATCACCAATGATTTGCTTGAAACCTTTGACTGACTCCAAGGCAGACAAAGCGATTTGAACATTCGATATCTTGGCAGCCCGACTGATACAGGGATACCTTAGGTGTGTCGACAAGGGCACATCGGCATGGTCACCAAGGAGTGAAAGAGCTTCTCCAGTATTCAAAGTGACTTCGGTTTGGTCTTCAGATCTTGCGTGGCTCCGTGAGAAGAAAAGCACTTCCACGATCCTTGTTAGGCGCACGCCGTCTCTAAAATCCACGGCAATGTTTTCGATCTGGTAATCGTACTCTTGTAATTTGTGCTGTTTGTAAGATAGATGACAGCCGAGGTGGCTCAGTGGCTTTGAGATATCACCAGAAGATGGTAACAGCAAGCGGACCAGTGCTTGTAGAACATCGACAGAGGATTTGTGAGGGGAGGAGGATGTGAAAAGTTGTCGAGGAATACTGGAACCGGGAGATTGTCTTGCTTGGTCTATCAGCGCAACAAGCATAATACATCGCAGTACAGTGCGTTGGTAGGTTTTCGGCGGTTGGCCGGAGATCGGTCGGTCAATGTCTTCATTGCGCAACAGGAATGTTTCCAGAAAGGTTTCAAGCTTCCTACCAATAGCTTTTCTGGGGCTCTGAAAAAGTACATCGTCATTGGAAATTCTTCGGCCAATAACGGTCTCTGCAGCTGCGGCCAACGCTTGAAGGTTGTATGATTGGATCCAAATATCGAGGAACTTGCGACGAAGACCGATATCTTGTTTCAAGCGACTGCTGTGAGACAGGATGTGTCGAGGAATAGCCAAAGTGCCGCACGACAATGAGGCTTGTAGTCTTTCATTGAGCTGGACGAAGTAGTCGGTATTATACAGCCCTAGAAGTTCTAGTCGAAGGAAATTCTGGTCATAAAAGGTTGAGTCGCCGTTGGAATATTCGAACAAGGAGTTGATCAATTGGGTGATGACTGTCTCTTGATGTGAAAGCCAATCATCCTCGTAAAGTGCAGGCTTCTTGACGTTCTCCGTCAGTTTTGGATACCGACAGTCCAATTCCTTCAGCCGTGATGATCTGGACAGTGTAGGTTTTAGATTTGCAGGCCGACACTTCGAAGGATTATTGGGCTGAGAGCGAGCGAGGCGATCTGACAGGGCGCAGGCACGAGCATTCAGTGAGGCACTAGCAACCGGTCGTTTTGACTCTGTAACAGCGGCCTTCTTCTGGGCAATACGAGCGGGAGACGATTCAATAGGCAGTCTACGTCCGACTTGCCCATGTTCTGGTGCTGACTTCTTGTTTTCCAATTGGCGTGGTGCAGCTCGAGGAGCGCGCTGCAGTGATGTATCGCCCTTGATCGGATGGTTCAAAGGCTTTGCGGGCTTCATATCAATCTTCTTTTCGATGTCGTAGAGTCCACCTGGGGGAATGTTCTCCTTTCCACTGTTTTTGCCGGCAATTTCAACTCTGAGAGCAGCTTCCTGTGCAATCTTTGCGCTAGGTTGCAGCGGAGCTCGGCGCGCATTCAACGCCGAGGACTTTCTGGCTTGTCGCGCTACTGCGGCGGGAGCTTCCAATGGTGTTTTTCCTAGTGGCTTTGGCTGAGGCCCATCCTGTTGCTTTACTGGGCTGAATAGCCCCATGTAAACACTAGGAATGTTCACCTCCTCAGGTGGGACGTACACTGTATTCCGCCGAATGTCTCTTTTCATGGTGGGGTTGGGGCTGGTCTGGGATGCGAGACTGGCTTTTGGGCGAAACCGCTGGGCTGGCTGGGCGAGCAAGGAAGACTTGCGGCCAAATGTTTGGTCTGTTCCTCGACTTGGTCTTTGTCTCTTTTCGACCGGACCCGGTCCATTTTCTTTGACGTCTTCATGAATCTGGAAACCTGCCCCAGCGGTATTGGTGCGGGCGGCTCGGTTGGTGCGGCGGGGTCTCACTCCAGTCAAGGTAGGTGCTCGGATCTCGGTGGTAAATTCGACCTGTGCAGTATCCTCAAGTATCGAGTCGTCGCCGGAAGTGAAACTGTCAAATGTCTCGGATGCGCTGCGGTTACTAATACCAGATGACCTCGACCTCGATGGGCACGGCGTAAATGCTTCACCAAGAATCCCGGACATCTTGTCAAGAAGTCCACAGTCGGAGGTGGGGCGTGTCTAGAGTATCATCGATCGAGGATGGGCGAGGATGTTGTATGGATTTCAGCCCAAGCTCGTAAGTGCTTCAGCGTCCCTTGCAGAGAGAGGCGGTGTGGTCGAATTGTGGGGAAGTTGAAAGGTGAAGGTTATTTGGAAGTCGTCAGATTGAAGTTGCAAAATTTGGGGACGCGTAAAGTCAAAAGTCGATATGCCACGCGCCACACTCGCGTCCACGTTTAGTTCAAGATAGCATGATCCATCTACAACCGTCACGGCATGTTGACAAGGCGCGTTGTTAGGGCAACAGCGTTATGTAATCAAGCTCTAACGCCCCAGACTAGCTTTATCATTTATCCGGCAGGATGGTTGCCAAATTGGGTTTAGTGCGATGATCAACATTGCAGCTGGAGGCACTCAAGTGCTTATTTCCTAGCCTTTACTCAAATATACAATGTGGTTGCGACTTTTAACACATACCATCATCGGGGCTCAACTGCCCCTGGTGAGGTGCCAGTGATCCAAGCTCAATGTTCGAACTTGAAGCTCCCGGCCATTACGACAACTACGTGGCCTGCAGCAGGGACCAACTACGCACATGTGCATGGACTCCGTAAAGTGGTTTTCATTTACCATGAATGAATCCTCAAACCCGAACACAATACATGTACTCGGCTTCAAGGGGATTTCTGAATTCTTTTTGATCGGCCAGCAAGGTTTCCTGAGGGAATTTTCCGTGGCAGGGCCTCTCTTAGCGAAGGACGGGGGAATAACGAAAACTTGCGGTCCCTACAATACCGATACGAGGGTTATCTGATCCATCCTTTGCAAGTCGAATTGCCGCAAGAGGGAGAAGAGCAGGGAAGGATAGTATGTATGCTTCGATTTCCAAATGACGATAGTTATAAGCGTCAAATGTTTACGACTGGCGGATTGATTCATGGGAAATGACATCTCCGAATAGAGATGCTCTCAGCTTTGCTGGCCACCAACCGGGGACGTGTCACACCTGGGTACTTCTATAGCATAACATACTAATATATGGATATCATTCTACATTCATGAGGATATCCGTATGCATACTTTTGGAGAGGGATGGTTAAGAGTCATGTGATCGCCATATAAGTCATAGCGCAGGCTGCATAACATTTCATTTCCTCGCCGATCTGTGCATTCGCCAAAGGGTCCACTTGTTCAAGGCCAGTTTCTCAATACTGATATGCATGTACATACAGCTGCGACTTGAATATCGAAATCAAAATTGAATTCTGGAATACTTGCATCCAGCCCCGTGCAATCCTGGTCCTAACAATCTTGAAAACAGTTCACTGTATACATCTGGATGATAGTAGATGCCCCACATTCGCGTAGAGCCTTCAAGTATTCGTCAACACTTCTTCAGCACCTGATGGTCAAACATTGAAGATGTGATGGCTCTGGACCTCGGTAGACACATTCCTTGGATAAATATGGTTTGAGAAACCCCGTAGACCAATCATGGCCCCTACCCAATACTCATCTCATGTGTCCATGTCATTCTTCAATGCGGAAAAGGAGGCGAGTGGGTCTCCCGCTTTAAATTAGACTCTCGTGACTTCTCCTTTCCCCATACCAACACTCAAAAGAAACGTGGCCGTGTTCTTAATTTCAAATCAAACCCTGCATGATTCGAGTCTCGATAACATCCTACGACTGGTGAAACCGTTGAACTTCTGCGACATGGTAGGCGCGCGCCTATAAACCCCCTTCCCGCACAACCTCGTCCCTCGGCCCCTTCGTGAAACCGCCCACCTTCTCCCATTCCTCACTTCTCACTCCGGAATGATCTTCGGATATGGAGTCACTCGTCTATGAGAACTCGCCTTTGGCCGACTACCTCCAAGGTTGGTGTTCATGTACCACAATGCCTACTCGGCACCAAACTCACGTGTCTTCTTAGAGGAGGGAGAACCGGAGCAAAGCTGGCCTGTCGATGCAACACGCAGTGATGATGAGCGCGACGCCCCCTCGGTGAACTATGCCCCTCGAGGGGCCTCACGATTCCAAGACCGAGTGAGGAATAAGCTACCAAAACCTCTCAATCTAAGCAAGACGCCACAAGGTGCGGCCGTTGGGAAACTGTACAACGCCTGCTCGGTACGCGACTCTCGACACGGCCCCCCTCCCTTTGTTGCTGGACATACTAACCAGTCGCATTCATATTTTTAGTCTGCTTTGAACGCTCGAATCGGACGAGGAGACAATGAACGGTTTTTGGAACAGTTTGGATATGTCATCGTCGCCTCCCAACTATTGAACGAACACAGTGCACCATCCTACACCTCCGCGGCCGACGTCGTATCAGCTTCGCACCCCACAGACCTACCCTCCCTATCTACAACGTTTGGACTACATGGTGCCATTGTCACTGGAACTACGTCATTTTCAATTGCATGGTTACTCCACTGGGGTCGGTCACGAACTGGGTCTGGATTCAATCCTAAGAGATTGGGAGTTCTTTTGGCTGTTGTACCGTTGCTTGGTGTCGTGTTCTACGCGTTTGCGAAGAGACAATGGCTGAAATACTTACGTCTGCAGGCTGTGGAGGCTGCCGGAACTTTTATCGGCAATGCTCAGGGATTTGATTCAGCTGCTTCGGCGTCGGTGGTTTTCATACAGGAGGTTGAGCTTGTTTCAAGAGGATACCGGATGTGAGATGATTATCCTGCTCGAGGGAGGAAGAGCCACCATGCTAACGATTGAATAGAAGTACGCCGCTACCTCCTATCAGTCGGCTCGAGGACCAGGTCCAGACCCGTCGCTGTCTGCGCCTTCGCCGAGCCGTTTCAGAATGCTTTTGGTCTATGCTAGAACGATACGTCTCCTCGCAAAACACGCTGCGACCACTCACAGACGACGCCAACCTGGCGAAATATTACGACATTTATGACATTTCATTGGACGACTTGGAAAATATTGAGTTGACACTCTCACAACGCAACATGGATGACCAGTATTCCCTCCGGTCTTTGCGAGATCTGTTTGGGAAGCTTTACACAGCGAGAAAAAGCGTGCTTTGCTGTCTACTCGCACTCAGTGCCGATGGCGGTGGGTCTGACATTGCGAGATGGAGCTCAGCGGTAGAGGAGATGCGCGAGCTTGCCTCCGTTACCGGAACAAGCATGACCAAGATGGCAAACATTCTGAATGAGGAAGATAGTGAGTATCACTCGTATTGTGTCCATCCAACTCCACAAGAGAACGCTAACTAATTATCTTGCAGGGGATGCCCCTATCCCTCCTTCTCCCTTGCCATCCGCGTCCCCAAGCAAGGATCACGTACGGGCCCAGGTCCGCAGATTAAATTCTCTATCTCAAGGAGTGCGTGCCTTGCATGCGAAAATGCACATCATCAGCGAGGAGACGAATGCCAACCTCGAACGCTCTAATACCAGCGATTTCGAACCGAACCTTTTAGCTCAATACGACTCCATTGGCCGTGACATTCGATCGCTTCTCGAGGAGTGGGAAGTTGGAAAAACTGCCATTGTCAACAGCCAAGATCGCCTTACGGCCACGGACAACTCTCGGCCTTCAAGCACTATTCTTCCTATGTCCCCAACACCTAGCCTTGGGGGTACGACCGCGGTGGAAGGCAGTCCTACCGATGCGCTCAAAGCATTGAACGGCGACTTTCGTCCTGACCTACTTCACAGCTTTGACGATGAGGAGATCTTCGAAGCTGTTGTGCTTCCGGCCTCCCGAAATAAGAGGGCGTCACTCACTAGAGATGAGCGACTGGCCCGCGTTCGGGAAGACCGTGTTCGACAAGCAACAGCTCGGGAGAAGGCAGATGCCAATACGAACATGCTCAAGGAGCTAGAGATGGTCATCAAACAAAGACCACGAAACAATACTTCCAAGCGGGTCACCAGCATTTAAGTCTGGTTCTTGAAGTTTTGATACCCTAATGTACATAGAAGGAAACGGCGCATATGGTGTTCCTAGCATTTCGGCTGCTTTTTGACCTTTCTTTTTTCCCCTGTTCATCTGTTTCCAACTGCTGTCTGTCGACTTTCTGTTCATCTTTTGTTCTTTGTGCATTGCAGGATTATTGCCCGGAGCGGCGTCTCTCGGTGTTGAGTGACTTTATCGACTTACTTGGTCGCGACTTACCATTCGCTCACTTTCCTTTCTCTTTGACTATTCATTTCTGACCTTGTACTATACAACTTCCACAAAGTTAAAGCCCAAATGAAAACATAGTTCAGAACAAGAAAGTTTCAATTGTTTTGCTTCCAGGGGTTCCAAAGAATCTTGTATATCCCTAGGTATGAAGGCATCCATACTTCGATGGAATTTTATGAACATATTATGAATAATGTCAATTGATCTAAGGGATTTCAGATATCGCAGTACATGGAAGTTAGAGCCTTACAAAAGTATACTCGATGGAAGCCCTGAAGTGAGACACCTTGTCGCCTGAGGCGCCAATTTAACCTAAATAGGGCATATCGCCAAAGACGCGCTCACGCGTACCTTAGTCCCCACTCAAACTCTCAACCGCGATTTCTCTTATATTCGAATCTCTCTCTTTCTCTCTGTCCTCCCATCACTTACATCCTTTTCTCTAATCTGCCCCACGCTACCTCTACCTCTACTCTTAACCTCTCTACATCTCCCATCACTTTCTCTTTTTCTACCTTCCGTCCACACACCCACACACCGCCAACAGTAAGTACACCTAATTCGTTAGCGCGACAGAATTCGAATTGACTTGGCGAAATAGTGCTTGAGGCACGACTTGAACAGGCTTCCCTCCTGAAGCGCGTATGTACCCCAGAATCCAATTCGATATGATGGCTCTTGTCAGATTCTAACAAATCTCTCCATAGGTTGTCGACGCTATTAAGGACTTGGTCCAGGACTGTAACTTCGACTGCAATGACTCCGGAATCGCCCTCCAGGCCATGGATAACTCCCACGTCGCTTTGGTTTCTATGCTCCTCCGTGCCGAGGGCTTCTCCCCCTACCGCTGTGACCGTAACATCGCTCTCGGCATCAACTTGACCTCCCTGACCAAGGTCCTGCGGGCCGCCCAGAATGAAGACATCCTCACCCTGAAGGCCGAGGACTCCCCCGATTCCGTCAACTTGATGTTCGAGAGTGCCGAGACAGACCGTCTGAGCGAATATGATATCAAGCTCATGGACATTGACCAGGAGCACCTGGCCATCCCCGAGACTGAATACGCCGCCACCGTGGAGATGCCCGCCATGGAGTTCCAGCGTATCTGTCGTGACCTGAACGCTCTCTCCGAGTCTGGTAAGTTTAGTTCCTCAACCGAACTGATTTTATTCAAACCGCAATGACGTGCTAATATTATCTAGTTGTTATTGAGGCCAGCAAGGACGGTGTCAAGTTCTCCTGCTCCGGTGACATTGGTAACGGTGCCGTTACCGTCCGCACACACACCAACGTCGAGAAGCCCGATCAGAATGTTACCATCCAGCTTACCGAGCCCGTTGCTCTGACCTTCTCCCTTAAGTACCTTGTCAACTTCTGCAAGGCCTCCAACCTCTCCTCCACCGTTACCCTGCACCTGTCATCCGAGGTGCCCCTCCTGGTCGAGTACGGTCTTGGAAGCGGTCACTTGCGATTCTACCTGGCCCCTAAGGTACGAAAATACCCCGCAGATACTTATTCTCATTTTGATCCACCCATGCTAACTTGAACAGATCGGTGACGAGGAGTAAGAATGAGGCTGATTCAGAAAATGCAAAACGATTCCCCTACGATAACGGAAAGAACCCAACGCCTGATGGAGGCAATGACTTCTTAACTTTTTCTGCGATTTATGTAATGAAAAGGATAGCGAAATTCCTATTAGTTACATTTTAACGTCTTTATTTCTCTTCAATACACCCGACCAAAGTTCACTATGACCATGCCACTGTTTACATCGCACGTAGAATTGAGTCAAGAATAACAGGCATGTATTGATTTAGGGATATGTTTACTAGTAGACCGATTATGTACGACCTGGCCGAAAATCACACTTCAAATATTTGCATTCAAATGTTACAGCCTGTAAGCCTAGCTATTCCAACACTCGAACAGCGCCCAACTTGCACCAGCTACACGCAACAAGCACCCAACCAGCGCAAAACCGACTACCTAAGGCCACGTTAAACGAAGCCAACCCCACAATTAGCAGAGTTACAAACCCATCCTTCTCACCGTCTCACGGACGGGCAGGGAAAACTCACCAAAAAGAAAAGAAGAACCACCCCCACCAGAATAATCGGAATCGAATGATACCGTCAACGACAGCATGCTGCGTATTGCACTAAAGTGTTTTCACGCACAATCTTCGCACCGACTCTCCCAAGGAACCAGTGACCGGCAAGCCGGGTGGCCCGATGTTTCTGATGCCGAAGTGCAGGTGAGATCACACCAGGCCCTCACGGGCAGCACCGGGTCCACGTTTCCGTGGACCGGGTTGGTAGTTGAAGATTCCTCCGAATTTCTCATTTGCGGGGGTCTCGGCGGGCCGAGGACAGAGTGTTCTGCCGTTTGTAGCAAAGAAACGCAGCATTGGTGGGGGTGGTTCTTGAGGAAGAAAATTTGTGAAATGTTGAGGTGGGTTAAATAGTGTCAAGCGAGCGGCTTTTTGCCGGTGCCTTCCGCCTTGTGTGACTCTATGCCCGTTTGGTGGATGGTCAACTGGACATCCAGTTTGTCTGCTTCAAGCTTCCTCGATACTATTGGTTCAATCGTGGAGATTTTATTATCTCTTACTGGAGTTTCTGGGTCGGTACTTGATGTGAAATCCGAGTCATTATTTGTATCCATTTGAGCCACCCAGCCCACACAAAACATAACCGTGACCCTATTCAAGTTGAAATCCCATCCAGTTTCCCACTGGCTTGCAATGATCCCTGCCAGTGCCCAGGCCAATTATTCGTGTCCCATTTTAGTTTAATACAAATCGTGATTTCGTATCCTCAGTCCAGGAATTTTCTGGATCTGTCGCCGCTTTTTGCTTTCTGGAATTTTCAATATGCTCCTTCAACCCTTTGTTGAAATTGCAGATACACACGACAGAGTTGACGAGGGTAATGCCCAGAAGCAGCATCGCCAGTGATGCGAATAGAGTGAGTGATACTCTGTAGCTTTGCATTTGCTGGCCCTCGGCGCTTCCAAACAATAGGAACAGAGTGTTGACAAAACTGCCGATGATGAGGACCATCAGAACCTAAACCAATGTCAATCAAACGTACTCGTGAATGTGCTGTGCAAAGACGTACCATCATGCATATTAATGACTTTTTCTTCTCCAGTCGACAGAAACGAGCAGCTAGAACCAAGCTCACGATAGCTATAGGAATCATAGACGCTTGGACGATAAAGCCTTGATCTGTGATTTGGCGATCTGCCAGCAGAACCTGCAGCTGCGTGCCGAAAATGAAAAAGAAATCGAACTTGAGCATAGCAATATAGACCTATTGATAATCAGCGGTGAATAGGCATCGGACTTTACTGGCATGCTCACCTGGTAAGTGGTATATCGCCAACTCATCTGCAAGTCCGCACTGATACTCTTGTAGATCGTCCAGGAGAATTCGGCCCGGAGTCTCCAAGTGATGAATGACATGAATATCGTGCCCACGGCTAGAACAACCGGTACGAGGATCAACGCCACTCGATACTCTGTCCAGAGGCGAGCGCCATTGGTCACTGTTCCAGCCAGGTTGTTCAAAGTGTCTTTGATTTCCTTGGTCTGAATGATACCGTAGATGAAAAGACCCATGTTACAGATGCAGAGGCCCATCAATTGGAAAGTGTTTTTCCGTCGTAGTGCATCGTACGAAAGGACAAGCTCGTAGAGTAGCGCGAAAATGTAAAGACCAAGGAATGACCGAAGACGAGTAGTTGCGCCGTCATATCCATCACCAGAAAAGTGCTTTGAAATGCTGATAAAGACCCAGCTGTAAGAATCGAAGGTCATTGTCAGTGCACGCGTCGATGACATTGATCGTCAAGTCGAACCAACTGGCTCAGAACATTGAAAGGCCTTTTTTTGGGACTTACCTCTCAATGCCGACCGTGCCCAGTGTCTCAATGATACCGGTCACGGCGAAGAAGCGGGTCCAAAATGTGTTCGGGATGTAGATCTTCTTGTTTTTCTTCTTCGGCGCTGAAGCATAGCGATGATCATTCAGATCATTCACCACCGGGCTGGTAGCGACACCCAAATCGTCCAATTCGACATATTGACCGTTGGTATTGTGGGTGGAGAAAAGAGCAGCACTCAAGCGGGTCCTAGCAGAAGAAGTCTGAATAGGGGTGGGACCTGCATGGAATCCCACACTATCAGATCGCATGGTGCTCAAGGTCCATAGGATCAGAGACTGGGGAAATCAGTCATTGAAAATGAGTTAAAGCCACAGTAAATATGAAGGGCTAATGGTCCAGAAAAAGAGGTGTACGTATTATCCGGTAGCTAAAGTGGAGCCACAGGCTTGGGGCGTTGAAATGAGCTGTCGACACTATCGGCCGCTAACTTTGTGGTGGGAAAATCTCGGAGCCTAGAATCAATTAATTAATCAATCTGTGTCAATGCCGCTTATGATCTTGTGCTCTCATTGGATCTTACTGCATCGTACTCGTTTGTGACGTCGTATGCATGTACCAATTATGGCTTAGGTCAGATCACAATCAAATCCGCGTCGGCCACTTTGTGGCTATGGATACCCCTTTTTGCGATTTAAACTTAGCGTCTATTTTTGTTTGCATGGCAGCAGCTGAGTGATGTCTCGGGAATCATGTTAGACATGCAATCATCAAAAATAGAACCTTCGATCTTGCTTCCAAGCTTCCAAGCTTCCAATTCAAGCTGGTGCTCCGCACACTGCCACATTGGCACCCGCGTATGTACTCCGTAGTGTTGATGGTTTACGCTTTTCGGTTTAGCTTCAACCTTGGAATGTCTTCAAAGCTCGAATGTCAAGAGCACGTGGCTTGTACTATTGAATCTCCTCGAAGGCTCGAACAATAAACGATCTGTCCCCGATGAGGACCTTCTCTCCTGGAACCCTCCACGATCCTTCCCCCTCGACGCTGAATCCGGTTATCATCGAAGGGAGAGACGATCCAGCAGGTCCCACCTCATATTTCTTGTCCCAGCCCGAGCCTTCCCATTCTTCCCTTCTGGCATTGACTTCGAAAGGCGCACTCTTCTTAACGGTCCAGCCTCCAGAACCGTCTTTCTGACGAAGAAGAGTCTGCCGCTGCCCCAATGCCAGATAGGTACCCCATATGCGACCCAAGAATACCTTATCCACCTCGAACTCCCCCTCTTGATCCCCAACGTGACCATCATCCGACTCCAAAATCCACGACATGCCTTTCTTAGACCCCTCAGGACCCTCCTTAAACGGCAACTCCCTCCAAACCTCCTCATAGTCCATAACAGGGTTTCCAGTGATATCAGGATGGGGCATCGACCCCGTCTCCAAATCATCACCATTCGGAAGCGAGACGAATGTCCCACAGTCTGCACTTTCAAACGCATTATGCGAGTCCAGCTCATGCGTGAATGATACCCGAACTGCATGATAAATTAGCGGTGCTAAGACCAAAAATCACCAACTAGGCTAAGTACTTACGCGGATCTTGGCTTTCGATCAGTCGCTGGCCGGCAATCGCCCAATCAATCGCGCCAGTGGCCTTATCCATTCGTAGATCCACGTACCAGTCCTGTACTGACATGACGACCGTGTCTGTATTCTCGTATGCAGGATCTGCCTCCCATCTTATGGAGATTCTGGTTGAGAAGCGGCAAGACGAGGTCACGAAAACGTCTGCATTCGCCATTTTGCGTAATGTTGTTGAATTGGATCTCGAGACTCGGGCGATTAAGTGGTGGCGGGGTGGGATTTGAGGGCGGGAATCGGTCTGATCAGTCCGGAGATCTCCAGACTCCGGGCACGGATAAAGCACGGAGCGTATACGAGGGCTTGGAAGTGTTGAGGGGAAGTTGTAGGCCAAATCGGGGAACTGTAGGAGAAAGAAAGAGCTTGAGGGATCTATGCGGCAAAGGTATGCGGGCTGTTATCGCGTGTCCCCTCACCCCGCATCGATGGAGAAAATCTCCAGTATGCACGATCGGCTTCGATGCTCTACTAATAGCAGAAAATTGATAGCAAATAGAGACTCGGAGTTAAGTACTGTTCCATAAACGAGACACGATAGAAATTTCTTGGTAATTTCCATGGGATTTTTAATGCCATAATGAAAAATTCTAGGACATCCCCTCAATTGGTGTAAACATCATACTAGGTGATTAATTCTTCCAACTATCCCACCATTGTAACCATTGTCCATACACAGTACGGGACTACCTAGGTACGCCTCTTTAAACAGGAGTAAAGACTAATTTGCACGTCTGTCCCTTGGGTCTCGCAGAGATAATCTGGTCATCCAACTTCATAGACCCGTCCATATCTGGGGCTACAGTAGTCTGAAAACGAGAGTATACCTCTCGCAACAAGATTCGCATTTCCACCAGCGCAAGACTAGCAATCCAGTTAGAAAAAACTTTCAATAGGATATTTTTGGGTATATAGCTCACTTTTTGCCAGTGCACCCTCTGCCCCCCACAGCGAAGGCAAAAAAGTGCCTATTTCTCTCTGCAGCACCCTCCTCGTCTAACCACCGATCAGGGAAGAACCGATCAGGATCCGGGAACACCTTCTCATTTGTACGATGTACCGTGTATGGCTGACAGCTCACAATCGCATGTCCAGGAATAAAGTACCCATCGATCATCCTCCCGCCATCTGGGACATAGCGGGGCAAGGACATGGGGATAGGCGGGGAACAGCGCAGCGTCTCTTTGATGACAGCATCAAGGTAGACAAGGCTATCTAGGGGGGCATCAGGTGGTGCCGAGGCAAGCTCTGCGCGCAGCTTTTCTTGGTAGATGAGGTTCTCGGGCTGGGAGAGCTCCCACATGAGGAAGCAGAGGCCGTCACCCGTCGTATCGATTCCAGCTGCCATGTGGTCTTTGCATTCGGCTGCTGCTTGCATGAGTTCCAGGTTGGTCTCTTTGCGCTTGAGCTTTTCGAGAAGAGTGAAGCTTTCCAGCTCGGACTGGGCGACCATGTCCAGGACATACTGGTTT
Source organism: Penicillium sclerotiorum (assembly GCA_911649655.1). Taxonomy (NCBI): domain Eukaryota; kingdom Fungi; phylum Ascomycota; class Eurotiomycetes; order Eurotiales; family Aspergillaceae; genus Penicillium; species Penicillium sclerotiorum. The sequence goes on along the minus strand of CAJVRJ010000005.1, from coordinate 3,756,857 downwards.
GTTTTGGGTGCGCTTCTTGGCCGTAGGAAATCTGGGAAGTAGGGTTCTAGCGTGGGGAGATAGTACTCAAGTAGACTTTCTGCTCAAAATAAATTAGATGCTGTCAAAGATCTTCTGTAGAGACGACTCACTTTGAAGGCTTTGGTGATACGTCAATTCTTCCATTATCTCAAAATCTTTGGAGATGTTGAGGGACTTGAGACCGCCGGGACTGAACATGAAGTGAGTAACACAATCTACAGCATAGCAGTGGAGCAGTACCTGGGTTGCAGATCAGTGGTCTGTTCGAATTTTTGAGCGGAGATTGTGGCGTGGTTCCAGAAAACTCACATAGACATCGACACTCTTCTTGCCAGCCTCGGAGCAACGGGACACAAATGCGGCGGCGCGATCGTTAATGGCAACTAGGGGCCCTGCCTTCATGACATTGCTCATGGCATATCGCTCAGCGAAGATTCTCTTCCTTTTGCTATGCTATATGAGCATTGTCAGTCACGGCCTGCGTTACTTTCCAAGTTTGTAGACCACATGTGCAAGTATTTGAAGGTCCGCCTCACCTCATCCTTTGGTAATGTGGAAAACATGGTCCTGCATACTCATCAGAAAAGGAAATTGACATTCTGATCTCAGGAAACAGCCCTACCTGATCTTAAATTGTCTGAACAGCGTATAGAATTCCGTTTTATCATAGCCACTGCCTCCTGAAGAATAGATCTCCTTGATAGCATCGAGACTGGTAAAGGAGATTTCATTGGGTCCAAGACGGACAACTGGGCCATACTTCTGATGAAGATCATGGATTGACTCTCGGCGGTTCGCGGTAAACTCTTGATACTTGATCCACAAGCAGGTATACCGAGTATACCATGGGCCTGGCACCTTGGATATGGGTGAAACAATCCCACGACCCACATGATACCCGACTAACAGTATAGCAGCTACCCACAGAGAGAGCATGGTGGAGTTTCCAAGGTTCAATGTTGGTGATGGCTGTATGTATCAGGGACTTAAGGCGTGAGGGGTCCAGTTTTCGATCGAATGTTATTCTTACTGTGACAGTTCAATGTTGGAAAATCTGAAGCACATGGTTGTACAAGACGAGATTGCAGGACTTTTGACTAGTACTTATATCGGGGTCACGATTCAGTCCGCGGACTCCGATATCTTTGCGATAATGACCTGTTCATTCACAGTTGACTGTAATAGACAATTAGCGATCCACTGGTTGGTCGCTTATCAGTTGCTCCTCGTGCGGGGAAGGCGAACGGAGGGGCTTGGGCTAAGACGATAGAATTTGACACTTGAGACTAAAAGGGAAATCCCAGGAGATTACAGTGCCTATGTTACTTAATAGGTAGGTATTGCCTGCATAGTAGCTCCCTTGTTCGAAAGCTTACCGTTGGATCCTACCTAGTAGGGCTGTCTTTCGGACTATCTGGGATGGAGTCATAACATTGAATACCTAATTATAAGATTCTCCCCCAAACTACACGTGCACATTTAATACTTCGGTCATAATTGGTTCCAAGGAAACATTGAATGACTGAAGTCTTATCTTTGAGTATTTGAATTGATGATGAGTTCGTGATCGGAACTTGGTGTTAAGGTCCCGCCGTGACTGAATTAGGAAACCCAGGAATTGATTCTTCTACTAGTACAATCGAGATACACATCTGGAACTTGAAATCTGCGCGAGCAACTTTGAAAACATCAATTCAAAAATCGAATGTTTGGGACATTGGTTCTGCGTACGGGAGTCATGATGACACAATTATGGGTTCAAATGTTGATAAACTTCAGCCTTTCCAACCAAATCCGAGTCTTTTCACCCCTTTTTCTTGAAGTTCAGTCAAAATATTCCTTTTCATCGAGGTCTATATCTTTAAGCAAGTGTTCAGATGTTCAGTTCCTCCCAATTTTCCACTGATTCGGCACCCCCAAAGCCTGGAGCCAGGACGTTGCCTAATATCACCCTTGCTCATCGCAGTCCACAGAGACTTACCATGCCTTGTAACGAAGGCCCAGACGATGCAGAGAAGGCTCTCCTGATACAAGATGACCTCAGAGCGCTCCAGAAATATCGGTTCGAACGCTACAATCATCTGTGTCATGCCAATGACATAGCAAACGACCGCCCAGTACATGTGTGCGCTAATCGACACAGAGCAAGATATGAGGCAAATCGCTCAAAGAGAGGAATCGCAGCAACAAAAACTTATTGATGCTAAAATCAAGAAAGACTCTTATTCGTATGAGGCAAGCCATAAAGAGTTGAAAGGATTAGCGCGTGAGTACTGGGTTCTTGAACAGACCTGGTGGCGGTCGTGGCGTGAGATGAAGAAATCTGGGGGTTACCTGATGAGAGCTTTTGAGCTATGGCGCTCATTTCCTCAATGGTATCTCCATGGAGCACTTTGTGAAGACTGCGCCATGAGAGACGGCTGTTGCAGTCGTGCCTGTGGATGCTGTGCTAAGCGTGCAACCAAACAAACAGATGCTTCAACCAAACGACTTGGAATCGGCCATTGTACGGTTGAATGCCAATGCTGTATAAAAGCCCGAGGCTTTGACTCGGACCTTTCAGACCAACAGATAAGGCGAGTGAACTAGACTTCCCGTATCTCCGGGTCCCATGAAGATAGTCGATATGCCAGCCAAATAAGACATGCGTCCATATGGGGAGTGTTTTTGGGCGATAATGAACAGAGCCTGGATCAGATCACTAAGCGACCACCTCCATACATACCCAAGACCCCATACACGCCCAAGGCTGTCTTTCAAACTTGAGTGGGCCTGAAAATGTACCCCTTATTCGTTTTGAGAACTGTGGAGACTGGGTCATTGTCATGAAAGTGTTGTTTCTTTGCTTGATCGTTGTCCGGCCTAGCTTTCTGACCGCCAACTGGAGATAAAACGGTATTTTTTTGAATAACTTGAATGCACGGATATCTTGGTTTTCAAAGCTTGACTCAAAGCCATTCGTATGTGGCGAATGACGGCCAACAGCATTCGCTCGCTGACCTATGACGCGATGATTTGAGCAGATTCGAAGCAATTGGTACTTGACTATTCCATAGTTTCAAGGCCTTCGTTGTTTCCAACTGGATCCTAGATGGTTATTGTACTGCTACCAGCAAGGCTAGACCTAGACCTAGCCGGCCCAGGCAATCATCTGCAGCTTCGGACTGATCCCTGCGTATGCACTATGTACTGTTACACTGGTGTGCCCTCGCATAGGTAAGCTTTAGCTAGGAGCGTCTGGGCCGTTGTGTAACTTTTGTCTGCAAGCAATAAACAACTTGAATCGGAAAGCCCGAGAATGGCCAGGATGATAGTCGTCGGAGCTAAGCGCGGTTATCGGTCGCAGCAACGCTTAGGTAGATCTCCGACAAGGCCACCATGCTGTCTCAGAAGGTCAGTTTAACCTTTTAAAAAGGGGAGAAATATGACACCACCGTCGTTCGCCTTACTCTGACAGATGGGGCAGAAGTCACAGCGTGGCTGGCCTGACCTTGCCTGAGCGAACACCGCCACTGGAATGCGGCCATTCCCCAACTACCCCAGCCACCTAGCCTCGGGGGTGGGAAACCCCGAGACAAGCCGCTCCCTTGTTCGACCAGATACTCGGGAGTGGACCAGTAGTATGTGGCTGAGTGTCGTGTGCCATGACCCAAGTGTTCTGACGGGCTCCGCGGTTTCGAATAGGTGGATAAGGCTGAGTCGGCTAAACTTTCCAAGTGCCAGAGCGAAACATCCTATGTAGTAAGGGCAGAGATATGTCCAGATGGGCAAGGTTGATATGCTGCATACGTACTGCAGATGAGATCAAACTGATGAATCGAACCGATTAAGGAGTCCACTTTCGACAGTTCGAGACCCTCGGTAGTTTGGGTGTACCTTTGTACCTGGGAAACGCAATCTGCGCAATGTTTGGATAGTATGGAGTCCGCCCCACTATAGCCACGCCTCTTGAGCCGTTTTGCCTACTCAGGGGGCGATGGGCTAGAAATTCGAGAACGATTCTGGAGTATGTCAGCCCCCTCCAAGAAAACAAAAGTAAATAATAAAAAAAAAAAAAAGCGAAAATTAAGGGAAAATTGTCGCGATATTGAGGTATGTGTGTGGGAACTAAGTTATGCGTTGGCGTAAGAATTCAACCCCAGATCATTATCTTTCCCCCTTGACCCTGAAATTGATTCCACCTTTTACTCTTTTTCACTCGTTTCTACTCCAGCCTTTCTATCCTACCCGAGTCACTTCAATTCCTACCTCAAATATACCCTTGCTATCCTTTTGATTTTCCTCTCACCCCATTCGTCATAACGCCTTCTAAGTTGTCTAAGCCCTGCTGCCTACAACGTTGATCAGACCCTACGGAGCACGCCCCGCTAGACCCAAACAACGTTCCGAGTGAAGAAAACCTTAGGGAACGATCGATTTTTGCCTCTTCAAGTTCTCATCGTCACTCGTTCTGAGCATACAGCTCTATCCCCATCCGATGTCCCGACTCTAATTCTCCCCCTGCGTCGCCCCTTATTCTCTCGCTACATCTGCAACCCCGGTCCCTTGTGCAACTTGCCAAGGCCAATCGCGGCACACGAGCCTCCTGTTGTTTCTGACCGTCCCACGTATCAGGGACCAGCAGTCTCTCTTTCAGCTGCAACTTTCCAAACCTCTTAAAAGGAATCCCACCGTCAGGTGGTCAATACCGTCACTGTGTCTTTCGAACCGCACCCCGCGGATCACACCGCCGCGCCCGACGATTTCGGGAAAAGTAATGGGCTACGTGCTTCTCTACTAGGTGGAACTGCGCCTGGACTCCGTCAAAGCTTGGGATTTCGTGGACGAGAAGGCTACATGAACGTGATCGAAGATTACCCCCCTGCTCCGGCAGCAGTGGCGGCGCCGCGCACCAGGAAGATGTATCTTCCTAACACAACATGGACCTGGTCCTTTGCGATCGTCACTTTCACCCAGACCCTCGTGACTCTCGCTTTGGAGATGTATGTTGCCCCCTCTGATTCTCATGATTCTCGTCTCTCCCGTTCGGATATGCTAATAGCGCCTCTAGCTATATCTTCGTCAACTTCCAAACCCAAGAAACGACGAATTCAAGTCCTTCCTCCCGAACGATCCCCACCTTCCTGGCCCTGTACAGCTTCGGTTTCCTCTACGAGTTGGTCCTGGTCTACGATGCGTTACGGCAGAAGAATACCATTCAGATTATCGGTCTCTGTTTGTGCAATATCGGACTGCTGATCTATGGCGCAGTCCAGGTGAAGCAGATTCGAACCGCGGTCAACGTGTTGTCTGAGAACGACGCCATCCCAAAAACGGTGTGGGCGCAATCCGAGCCTTTCCTCATCATCATTCCATGCATCGTCGGTTTGGGTACCATCTTGATAACCTTCGTGGCATGGAAGTTGTATGACGAGTTCGCATGGACAATCTACAAACACATTAGTGCCGATCTGCGCATGAAGAGACGCTATCTGACCTACCAGGTAGGAAACGCAGGTCATTACATATATGGTTCTCGGAGACTAACCTTCGACTAGATCTACATCGCCCTGCTGAAGTTCGATTTCTTCTTCTTCCTGGGTTTCACTGTCCAATTCCTGGTTGTGGCATCTACGGCTCATAATGCCGAGTTCTACCTTACCATCGTTGCGGTTCCGGTAACTATCCTCATTCTGGCCTGCGGTGCCTTCTTCGTGCGTCGGGAATCCACCGTTGGCATGATCACTATCATCGTAAGTCAAATTTGCCAGGATTATGTGGTATCCGCATCTAACTTGTTATCCAGCTCCTTTTCTTCGCTGCCATGGCATACTTCTGCTTCAAGCTTTACCGCATGTACTCCCCGTTGACCCGAATCGACTATCTACCCGCTCGTGCCTCGATGACCTTCTTCGCCGTCATTACACTCGCGCTGATCGTGGTCACCATCATTAACGCGTGCATGTGCGTCAACAACTTCAACTGTGGTCTCAAGCCGCACATCAACAGCAAGAAGCGCAAGCCTGAAGAAAAAACGACCGAGCTCTCTGCCAACATGGGTGGTGTGGACGTTCCATCTCGGATGATGATCGATTGATCTCTTCCAACTATTGTGAAACCAAGGTTTCATAAATGATCTGGCGTTGATATCACGAGCGATTTATCCTTTTCCCTAAACTTTTCTTTCCTTCTGAATTTGTTGTTCTTGATACAAGGACAAGCGTTTTTCAAGCCTATGCGTTTTATCTTTTTGGCCTCTCGATGATACCTCACCTGCGACCTTCCTTATCTACGCCCCTTTCTATTGCTTCACGAAGCATTAGAGATTCTTGTCATTTTACTTCATTGCTTTACATATCCTTATGAGTGCACCGATGGCGTTTTCTGGGTATGATTCCCGGAGATCTTTTCTCCATGTCTTTATGACGACCTTTGCCTTATGGCCATTTCAATGACTAAGTCATTTCAAAAATCAAATTATTGAACTTGAGAACCGAACCTTCTAGTATAGATAGTATCATTAAACAAGTACCTAGGTATAGAACGAGATGCTCAAATTGAAGATGTTTCACTGATTTTAGCAAGCCAACCTTGGAAAGCTAGCTACAGGTAGAGCAATGCGTTGGATAGCTCCCGAGGTCAGTTTCAAGGTGACTTCTGTTCTTATTGGTGGATATTGTGTACCGAATACGGTAAATTACATGTTTTTGCTGTGGGGTTACCGTACGCATACACCAGCTAGTATCGATTGGGAAACCGTGATCGTGGCCTCAATTCACCTCCGCTTAAACCTCCTTCCCATCTCCCCTTTCCTTCGTTCACTCATTCAATCCTTTACACACAACTAATCACAATGGTGAGTACATTAATTGCAATTGCCGCATAAAAATTGAGATCTCCCCTCAATTCCCCCTCTCACGCGTTGATACCTTGATACACCTCCTTTCTCAATACCCCAGAGATCTTCATCTGTGGACTTCTATCTCTAATAATGCATCCAGGCCTCTCCCCGTCCCGCTTCTCCTCTCACCTCCGGTGCCGAGTCTGGTGCTGAATCCAAGTCCGCCGGTGCTGGCTCTGGTGCTGTCGCCTCTGGCTCCTCCGTCAGCCGTCCCTCCTCGCCCACTCCTCCCGGTGGTCCTCGCGCTGCTATGCGCCGCCGTGCTGCCGCTGACCACAAGGAGTCTCTGCGCAATGCTCGTCCCAGCTCCACCCGCTCCGCTGGCGCTGGTGGCTCTTCTGGCACCATGCTGAAGCTCTACACTGACGAGAGCCCCGGTCTGCGTGTCGACCCCGTCGTTGTCCTGGTTCTGAGTCTGGGTTTCATTTTCTCGGTCGTTGGTCTGCACGGTGAGTTTCTATCATTGCATTCCCTTCCACTATCTAGATCTATCTATTCGAGCTTGGTCCATGAGCATTGAATAAGTGACGGGATACTGACATATGTTTTCCAGTCATCGCCAAGGTCACCCGCAAGTTCTCCGCATGAGCAATTCTCCCTTGACCGACCATACCATCCCGCAATTGAAGCTGTTCACAACACTCGGCCACACAAATCCCGATTGCATTCTACCAACCTCCAACTTCTACCCTCCGACCCTTTCTCCTATACCCCGTGACATTTCATCATTTCGGCTGCACCAAAAACCAGTGTCGGGACAGCTCGTCTTGGCCATGCTGGTGTGATATTTCTTTCAAATCTTTTTCTCGACATGAGTGGTGTTACTTTGTTTTTAATGGGTGCGTGTGTAGCACCTAGACCTATCCGCTGTGTAGGTTGTTCGTCCGGTCTGTCGCTTGCCATGGCGGTCCCGCACTGAGATTCTCGTGGTCTTACCTTGCGACTGAAGGCGCTTGGAGGCTATGAGGCTTTACCAGAGGGTCGTCTGAATGGCGATAGAATCTGACGCTGTGTATCATATCCGGACCGAATGTGTTCACTGCCTTGCATTGAATTATTAATTGATTTGGCTCCCGGACTTCTTCCAAGGTTCCATGCTATCCTTAGAACCACTTGAGAGTATGCCTTTGTTGTGGATGTAGTTGTTTCTTCATGTAGTCCCTTGGCCGATTGTTGGGCTCAGCTTAACAGGCTCCGAGGGTTCAATCGAGTGGAATGGAAGGTACAAATGACACCTACACACCCGAACTGGTACCTACAACCCTGGAAATTTTTCATCCAATCATCAGGTTGATCAGTCCTGCACGGCTGACAAGGTCAAAATTCCAGATAAGTTCCATGGCGTTTGGTTGTTGGTGTGGAGTATGAGGCCAGGGTCCAGATATCAATGCCGTGCAGGTGAAAAGCCAAATGACAACAACCATCGAGTAAGCACAACACTAACTTCTACTAAGAAACACTTTATCAACCTTGCAGGTAACGGACTCTCCCGAAGTAAAGACCCGAGCCCCATTTCTCCAGACTCCACTTTGCATTCGACGATTCAGAATCGGAAGATGCCTTATCTCGCTCCCTCTATGAACCAATCACAACGCATCAACAATTCTTAACCCCGTTGCAACTGATAAGCCCACGAAAACTCCAGAACGCGATGACCTATTGGCTCTGGATCTTATCCTCTGATATCTCCATTTTTTATTCATTCGATAAAATCCAGTGGGTGGCGGAGACACTAATCCCTTCATTCTTGGCCTGGAAAGTGCCGCCAGGAGCGCCCACTAGGGCTTATCCAATTGGATACTCCTGTTTTGGATTCTGGACGTGCTATCCCGTTACGAGAGGATTATGCACATGTGTGCCTTATCTAGCCTTTCATCGCGGCCTGTGGGACTCTCCCTATCTAAGCTCAGGGATCAACATGCTGTCTGTCTCCGGGGTTGATGCGTGCGAGGTCGGAGATGGCCACGGGGCTGGGCTTCTGGACGGTGTATATCAATCTCACACATTCCCTGGATTTGGAATTTTTGATACTATATTCCAAATCCAGACCATTTGTTCCAAGATTGTTCTATTACCCAGTCCGGGCCCTAACCCTTCGTGCGCAATCTTCAATTGAACTTTAAGATTATTTCTTCGACGTCATACATCCAGTGGATCGAGAAGCTCTACACTTTTTTCTCCCCGGCATTATTGCTGCCAGATTGATCACTGCATTGATCTATAGTCATGTCGTCGTCAGATACTGTCACTTTCACGGCACCCTTGTCCCAAGGATTCGGATATGGTATCATCCTGGGATTAGGGTTTGCCTTTGCCCTTCTGATGATCTTTATCACTTGGGCTTTGAAACGGTAAGTATTCGTCTCAACCTTGGAACCTTAAGCCACCCGACAAGCCAAGCAATCAGACTAACATATGGTCTGAACTAGATACCAAAATGAAGTCCAGACCTCCGAGATGTTCTCAACCGCAGGCCGCTCAGTCAAGTCAGGTCTAGTTGCCGCCGCAGTGGTCAGCAGCTGGACTTGGGCAGCAACCCTCCTCCAATCGTCCGCGGTAGCATACAAATACGGTGTCTCGGGACCCTTCTTCTATGCCTCCGGTGCAACAGTGCAAATTCTCCTATTCGCAACAATAGCCATTGAGCTCAAGCGACGAGCCCCGAACGCCCATACCTTCCTCGAAGTCATTCGCGCTAGATACGGCACAACTGTCCACATCGTCTTCATTGTCTTCTGTCTCATGACGAACATTCTCGTCACTGCTATGCTTCTCACAGGTGGTTCGGCTGTTATGACATCTTTGACCGGTGTTTCGACTACAGCGGCTTGTTTCCTGCTTCCCATTGGTGTGGTTCTCTATACGTTGTTTGGTGGTATCAAGGCGACTTTCATCACAGACTACATGCATACCGTTGTCATTCTGGTCGTCATTTTTCTGTTTGCATTTTCGGCTTATGCAACCAATGCTGAGCTGGGATCTCCTAGCAAGGTGTATGATGCGCTCGTCGAGGCCGCCAACCGACACCCCGTCGAGGGCAATGCCCAGGGCAGTTATCTGACTATGCGATCCAAGGAGGGTGGTATTTTCTGGATCATCAATTTGATTGGTAACTTTGGAACCGTGTTCCTTGACAACGGTTACTACAACAAGGGTAAGCACCAGGCTGAAAGACACCCTTCCAAGCATGTACAAACAAAAACTAACGTCGAATAGCCATCGCTGCAAGCCCCGTTCATGCTTTCCCCGGATACGTTATCGGCGGTCTCTGCTGGTTCGCTATCCCCTGGCTTTGCGCCACTACCCTAGGAATCTCCGCCCTGGCTCTTGAAGGCCCGCAGCGCCTGAGCAGCGACGATGTAACAGCAGGTCTTGTCCTCCCCTTTGCAGCAGTCAAGCTGCTCGGATACAGCGGTGCAGTCGCGACAACACTCATGATCTTCATGGCCGTGACATCCGCATTCTCAGCCCAGTTGATCGCCGTCTCTTCGATCTGGACATACGATATCTACCAAGCCTACATCGACCCCAAAGCCAAGGGCAAAAAGCTAGTCTGGGTCTCACACATGTCCTGTGTTGTCTACTCGATTATCATGGCCGCCTTCGCAACAGGCCTCTTCTACGCCGGCGTCGGCATGGGATACCTATACCTGCTCATGGGCGTGATCATCTCATCTGCAGTATTCCCCGGCGCCATGACTCTCCTCTGGAAGGGCCAGAACTGGATCGCAGCCGCTGTGTCTCCACCTCTGGGTCTCGCTATCTCATTGATCGCCTGGCTCGTCACAGCAAGCAAGCAGTACAACGGTGTTCTGAACGTGACAACAACCGGAGAAAAGTAAGTGAAACACTCACACGCCGTCTATTTCCATACTAACTTCCTCCCAGCTACCCCATGCTAGCAGGCAACGTCGCAGCCCTCCTCAGCCCGGTAATCATCTCGCCCCTGTTAACCTTCATCTTCGGCTCCCAAAACTACGACTACGAATCCATGCGCCAAATCCGCAAAGTCGACGACACAGAAGTCGCCGCAGAAGCACACGTAGACATCGAGATGATCCCCGGCACAGCCGCTGACGTGGACAACGAAGCGGAAACCCGCAAACTAAACAAAGCAGCGCTATACTCGCGCACGCTTACGATCTTCATGGCCTTCGCGATGCTCATTCTCTGGCCGATTCCGATGTACGGGACATCGTACGTCTTCAGCCGGAAATTCTTTACCGGCTGGGTTGTTGTGGGTATTTTGTGGCTTTTCTGTACTTTGTTCGGTGTTGTTGTTTTTCCGCTTTATGAGGGGAGGGAAAGTATTGTTAGGGTTGTCAAGATGATGGCGCTCGATGCTATGGGGACTAGACCTACTGTTTATCGGGGGAGGAAGGCTGATGAGATGCAGAGTTCTGGGGTGGCGACGCCGAATCCTGAGATGGTTGGGGAGAAGGCTAAGGAGGCGATGGAGCCTTCTGTTTAGATTTAATGCTTTCATGTTTTTGGAGACTGGTTTGGTCTTTTTAGGTAGTTGGGCTGGATGTGTCTTTTTATACCCCGATTCTTTGGTACTGTCTATATCACGAATATTTGAATGTAATTGAATTTCACGAATGAATTTATTCAGCATCCTCAATTGAAACGAAGCCTTGCACATATGATAGGTAAAAGGAGTTTGAATTGGACATAAATCAATACAAGGAGAGCGCCCCGACGCCGAGATATTCCCAAAAAAGACGAGTAGGTCAGCCCGAAAGACTCGTTTTCAACCGCGTGCTTCCACAACACTCAAGCCGTTAGATTCGGCCTCACTTGTAATCGTTAGACGGCGGCGGCTGCTGCTGAGGCTGCTGGGCTCCATAAGCTTGAGGAGGTGGATGTGGCCCCTGCGGCCCCTGCGGCGCCCACGGATAGGTTGGCATTGGCGGTGGGCGGGTGTCAGGAGTGATGTCAGGTCGGTCACTGAAATTATTAATACCTTGATGGTCTTTATTTTCAACTGATTGCGGATATCATACCGAAGATCCTGCGAGTAGCGGCAGGTGTAGCACATGACTTCCTGTAATAATGTGTTAGATATAAGAAGAGCAATGCCGTCGAACACATAAAAATAATTCAACTTGATCCCAGTGAGATCGAAGAGCGAAATGTCTGCACTTACCTTGTACTTGTGGGTTGAGAGAGGAATCACTGGCTGCGGATTATTAGCGATTGCCTTCGAACAGTATGAACCAGACTCAATGCATGTAATAACATCGTGGCAATCAATCGACGAAAATGATTCAATGCCAAAGGAAAAAAACAAGATGGCTTACAATAAAGCAGATGGTGAAGAAGGGCCTTGATGAAATCGCATGTCAGTTAAGCTCCAATTTTAGCTCGAGGGGTACACTAGCCACATACCACCGGGTGATGCAATGGCCATTCCAGTTTCGGCCTGGGTAAATAAAGGGTCCTTGATCAGAAGAGTTCTATCACAAGGAAAATTCCAATTTTCATGAAGAACATACAGTTGTTGCAATAGGCTCGGACATTTTCATAGCCCTCGAGCATCGAGGTGAACTCTGTAAATACGCGTCAGTGTCCCGCAATCTAGATGGGGCAGATGGAGCTATAGGTCGAAACAACCGAGCCCAATAAACATGATCTTCCCCACTGCTAAGCCGTGGTAGTTAAATCCTAAACAGATACATACCGTGTGTGCCGAACGTAATACAAATAGCCATGGTGTTGAATGATGCAAACGTGAAGAGAGATAGAACAAATGTCGACGTCAATAGAGCAGAAGGCAGCGGTGTTTAGGTGTGGCTGGGTTCCTTGGCAGAACACGTGAGCTCCATGTGATTCGATCAGGTACAAAGACGGGGAAACAGTCTACAACTACGGAGTATACACATCCTTATTTATAGAAATTTGCGCATTTCGGACTGTCAATGGTCTCAAAATCTGACTCGAATCTTAATTATGTTCCCAAAGAGTCTGTTTACAGCATGTGGTAATATTTGCAGATAATAATCAGAAAGTTTTGTCAGAAAAAGACCGCTATTGAAAGCACTAGATATTGAACCAGACAGATTACTTGGTTTCGCTCAACGGACGTGACTTGCATTCCTCATTTTGGTATTTCCCATGTCGCATTGCGATCACTGGGTCTTGAACAAGAGAATTGCACAGTGGCCGAGGTAGAAGTAGATGAAATGTTTGGTTTCTGGAGGAGAATGAGCATAGATCCAGAGCGCAGAGTATAGGAGACTGACCGTGTGTCACGAAGCTGCCAAAGTTACGGCCCACAACACAGTGCCAGGTGGCACCCTTGCGTGAATCGAACTGAAGGATTGTGAGTATTCGAAGCAGGGGTAGGTAAATAGCGGGGTTCGAACTTCTTTCTTGATATACTGCGCAATGTCCTGTGGATCAAGTTTGTGTTAGCATTGAGTACTGATATAGCTGGAGAAAGATAGTAAGAGAACAGAACAAAACTCGTACCTTCTCAACAGTGTACTTCTCCATGGCCTCAATAGCTGTGAAAGCCAGTCAGTATGGGCGCAATGCATGCGGTCCACTGAGTACATACAGAGAGCAATGGCTTCTTGCTGCATATCCTCAGTCTAATAGAGAATAGGTCAGACATAATGTCGACGAATGTAGTGTTCCTTTGGAATTGCGTGAATATCATACCATGTCCACTGACTTGATTTGCGCTGTCCTCAAGATTAGCAAAAACACAGCCTTTTGCTAAGGCGCAAGGAGCAAGGCTTACCCTCCAGCTTCTCTCCTTTGTCGTTTGACATTGTGGCGGTTATGATATTAAGAAGAGTATGTTGTTGAAATGTAGGAAAGTTGTAGAGACTGAAGGTGAACTCGAATGTAGCGTTTGTTATCGAGGGCGAGTCGCGGATACCACTTCACCGCTTTCACGCTGTCGTATGTATTGCCGGAAGACCCACTCCGCCGCCTTTCTGACCGCCTCCGTTGCTATGAAAGAGAAGAAAAAAAAATCTACCATAGAACTTTTTTTTTTCACTCGCTCGAGGCTGTTTCAGCCACAACAAACCACCATGGAAAGCACTCGAGTCTTTGTCAGTGGGCTTCCTCCCACTTGCTCAAGTGATCAGCTTCGCAATCATTTTGCTACTCGCTTCCAAGTCACAGATGCGCACGTTTTGCCTAAACGTCGCATGGGCTTTGTTGGCTTCAAAGACCATGAAGCAGCCCAAAATGCTGTGAAATACTTCAACAAGACATTCCTCAAGATGTCCAAGATCTCGGTAGATATCGCTCGACCGGTATGTGAAGCTTTACCTCGTCTTCGTTCGCAATTAATCTTGCTTGTCTTCTTCCTTCCTTTCTTGCTTTCGTCCCCGCTGACCAGTTCAGTTGGTCTTGAGACTGACCAGTATATTTGTAGATTGATTCTAAACCCGTCGAAAGAGCTCATCCTACACGGAAACGTGATGCAGTCAACGATGCCTCGTCATCAGACAACCTTAAGCGCAAGAGAGACACTGAGAAGGATCCCAAGCTCCAGGAATACCTTTCCTTGATGCAATCCGGAAAGACTCGCACGTGGGCGAACGATGATACCATGGCACAGGCATCTGCTGAATCTGCGACGGCTGTTGTTCAGCCTCCTCAGGATAAGGATTTGTCGGAAGAGAAGCCCTCTCAGCCCAAGAAAGCTCGGACAACAGAAACTTTGCCCCCTGCTAGTACTGAGGCCCCTGAACCAATGGTCGTTGACCATAGTGGAGAGGGTGAGGCTGAGGAGACAACTGCCCAAGATGATAAAAAGGAAGAAGAGGCGGGTCCTGTATCGGACATGGACTGGCTGCGGTCGAAGACAAGTCGTTTGCTTGGTCTTCTGGATGAGGAAGAACAGGCAGAGTTCGAAGAGCGAAAAGCAGAAGAGCCTGAAACGCCTCGGTCTCCCGTCAAGGGTGGTTCTCGTATTGCTGAAATTGAAGAAGAAGAGGAAGAAGAACCTGCTCCTCAGACTGCGACTAACCTCCCAGCTGACGATGCAATGGACGAGGCAGAGGAGTCCACTGAGGAGGACAAGATCTCACCTGAACAGGCCAAGAATATTGACCTCATTCGTACTTCTGCTCGGCTGTTCTTGAGAAACCTTTCCTACGAGTTGAAGGAAGCTGACCTCCAGCCACTGTTCGCTCCGTTTGGCAAAACTGAAGAGGTTAGTACTCGTGTCCCCCACTCCGATTACCCATCTCCCACCCTCCATCCCATGTGTCAGCAATGTGTTTTGATTACACTTGCTGGCACAATGCTCGTATGATGACTATCCTGATAGGGACAGCTTATGCCAAAAGGCAAATGATGTCACCAGGCAAGAGATTTTAGTAGATGCTTCTTGGTTTTCTGAAGAGCAACATCATATTTCACTTAATGCTTTTACAAGATCTTCTGGAGGTCAAAGGCTAATTATTTGAATACAGATCCATATCGCTTTTGACACACGGACTGAAACCAGCAAAGGTTTTGCCTACGTGCAGTATCATGATGCCGATGCTGCCGTTGAAGCTTACCGAGCCCTTGATGGAAAACATTTCCAGGGTCGCCTTTTGCACATTCTACCAGCCGCTGCTAAGAAGACGTACAAGATTGACGAATATGAACTGTCGAAGCTTCCGTTGAAGAAACAGAAGCAGATCAAGCGTAAAATGGAATCCACATCTTCATCGTTCAGTTGGAATTCTTTGTACATGAACGTGAGTTGCCGCCAGGATCGATTGTTACATGCGACTTGGATGCTAATTACTGAATAGGCTGATGCGGTCATGTCTTCTGTGGCTGACAGACTGGGTGTGTCCAAATCAGAGTTGCTAGACCCAACTTCATCGGATGCCGCTGTCAAGCAAGCGCATGCGGAAACGCATGTCATCCAAGAGACCAAGGCTTATTTCGCTTCTAACGGAGTAAACATCGATGCCTTCAAGCATCGTGAGCGTGGAAACACAGCTATCTTGGTTAAGAACTTTTCCTTCAGTGTCAAGTCCAGTGACTTGAGGGCATTGTTTGAGCCATACGGCACAATCATTCGATTGCTGATGCCCCCCAGTAACACTATTGCTATCGTGGAATTTGGAAGACCGGACGAAGCATCCAAGGCTTTTAAGGGTCTTGCTTACCGCAAGGTTGGGGACTCGATCCTCTTCCTGGAGAAGGCGCCTAAGGACTTGTTCGATGGTACCGCAGCACCTCAGGTTGCTGCTCCGGAGATCCGTGGCAAGGGTCAAGGATTCTCTACTGCCGACACATTCGCGGCAGATGAGCCCGAAGGAAGCAGCACTGTCACATCAACTCTCTTCGTGAAGAACCTGAACTTTTCTACCACTAACCAAACTCTCCTGGAGGCCTTCAAGCCATTGGATGGTTTCGTTACTGGACGTGTCAAGACCAAGCCAGACCCGAAGCACCCCGGGCAAACCCTCAGCATGGGTTTCGGTTTCGTAGAATTCAGGACCAAGGCTCAAGCTCAGGCTGCACTTGCCGCCATGAATGGCTACAAGCTGGATCAGCACGAACTGGTCATTCGCGCCTCTCACAAGGCCACGGATGCGGCCGAAGAGCGCAGACGGGAAGATACCGCCAAGAAGATTGCTGCGAGAAGAACCAAGATCATTATCAAGAACTTGCCGTTCCAGGCTACCAAGAAGGATATTCGGTCGCTATTCGGAGCATACGGTCAATTGCGCTCGGTTCGCGTTCCTCAAAAATTCGATCGGACGGCTCGTGGTTTCGGTTTTGCCGATTTTATCAGTGCTCGCGAGGCAGAAAATGCCATGGACGCGTTGAAAAACACGCATCTCCTGGGTCGACGACTGGTGCTGGAATTCGCGAGCGAGGAGTCTGCCGATCCCGAGGAGGAACTCGCAAAGTTGGAGAAGAAGGCAGGAGAACAGTTGGACAGGGTCAAGCTCCAGCAGCTTACAAGCGGTGGGCGCCAAAAGTTCACTGTAGGGGGTCAGGAGGCCGAGTAAGCATGAAGGTCCTAAAAGCTCCTTTCGCCCTGCAAGAAGGGCGGCGACTCCATTGGCTGACGGTCATCCCTTGCGTTTTGCGGGAAACGATGTACGATTACTTGCATACGGCCTTTTTTGATTTTTTGAGTTGATTCTCGACGAGAGAGTAAAATAGATACCCCGAACACGTTCCTGCGGCTGTCAATGTACCCTGCAGACGCGGTAACGTGCAGTGCTCGTGTGCTTTGAATGATTTTTTACCTTCATACTTCCCCCATTCTAGGTCGACAGACCCTATCTTAACCCTAACCCACCTTAATGAACTAAACAACCCTGCTATCCCAACAAAACAAAAAAAAATTAAGCCCCCTCGACCTCGGTGATTGAATGGAACGCCTTGTGTTCATTGAGTTATTTTCTATGATGTGTTTATTTGTTCATGATACGCGGGGCTCTCCAACATTCCGACGATAAGTTGGTGTTGCGGTGGTTGAACATTCCTCTCCCAGACGAATCAGCACCATCGTTCGGACGCCCAACATTCCTCATAATTTGCAGTTGCCACTGATGACCGTTGATGATTGTCAACATTAGTCTGAGCGATGGTACTCTGAAGCCACTTCGGGTAGCCCAAAATCTCCGAGTCGCTCGTCACTGGATCGTGCTGCTTGACCATCCCTTGCATCCGAGAAGACTTCCTTCATATCGTGCCCTTTCTTGACTCCTGATTTGTCGCGGCAAGGACGGCTGATGTCCGTTCTTTGCTCTCCACAGTGCCTGGACGCGCAAAGACCCAGGAGCTGGGACCTGCATAGGAGTATGGAGCTGGCGTTCGAGGGTCGTGGTGCAGGCAAAGCAAACCTGGCGGAACAATGCTGCTACTGGGACTACACACCCCCCCTCCTCCCAAGGGAGCTATGCTTCCCTATAAACATCTTCTTGCTCGCTCTCACATTCTCTTTCCCAGGTTCTGACATTCTCTTCCAAACATCTGCGTTCTTGGGTCGCTGTGTTTGTGACTGAGCTGCGTTCTTTGCCAGGCAGTAAGCATTTGACGGTGCCTCTCTTACCTCCTCTCCTCATTGGAATCCGTCATTCTTTTCGAGAAGCCCGTCCTTGGTTCGCTCCATGGCTACTGACTGGCAACCAGAGTGCCTAGTGCCTCAGAACCAGCCGTCCCTTGACCCTGTGGGAGCTCATACAGATCGAGCATTGCAGAACACTTCGGGCAACGTTCAGTCATACTCTGACACCCTCACCCATACTGATATTGCCCCCAGAGATGACCATCTTCAGCAATTGGCATACAAGTATCCCCTTCCCACTGCCCCTCACCATGTATCGGCTTCCACGCTACACCAGCAGCAACAACAGCACCAGCAAGCTTTAGCCGCTCGGCTTCATGCACGGAAGCTACGTCGACTTCACTCGGTTGGGGGACCCAATGCACAGGCTCCTTCTCGGCGAGGTCGCAGCTATCTCAAGTCCCAGAAGTACCTCGAGTATCGAGCTCGTCCCAGACGGGACACTGGCAAGGATGGTGAACCAGTGTGGTCTGATGAGTTGGAAGATGCCTTCCAGCAGGGTTAGTCGCTTCAATGATAATGTTTCCAGGAGCCATAATTCGATCGTTTGTGCTAATGTCTTCCATAGCTCTTGAAGCAAACCCCCCAATGGGTCGACGGAAATGGTCTGAACGAGGAAAATCGTTCGGTCGAAATGAGCTGATCGCCGAATACATCTACAAATTGACTGGAAAGCGAAGATCTCGCAAGCAAGTCTCAAGTCACCTCCAGGTACTTGACTCGTTTCTGAAGAGTGACCCAGACTGTGAGTACCACAAGCTATCATGGTTGTATAATGTTGCTAATTTACTGGCTACAGGGGAGCGACTTGTCCGTGAACAGTCTACGGATCGATCTAGTAGCCAATCTCAACCCTCTGGTCCTAAATGGAGGGCTTCAATGGAACATGGAGGAGCTAGTCACTATGGTGCCCCCACTCAAGCAAGCTACCATGACCCCATGAGATCAATGCAATCCTACACAGGCGACCTTCCACCGCCACACTTCACATTGGCCTCGAACATGCAGGAAGCAGGCACCAAGAGCATACATGGGTTCAGCTTCGATATGTGGGTTAGCGCTCCTCAACAGGCCAACCGAATTGACAAGGCCCTCCATGCATACACACGTCTCCAGGGGGACCTCCACCACCCCCTTCCCCCGATGCCTCTGGAGAACTTGAATGGCTGGCGTTCCACATACCCCCATTTGGGCACAATGATCGACGAAATGAATGGTCCTCTTGATTGCGACATCATCATGTTGGATGTGAATCTTCAGCTAATGACCGACTTCCCTCCATCAGGCTCTCGCCTTGGGATCCAATTAGATGTTGATTTTGCTCATCCCACTGCTGGCGATGTACTGATGGTCAACCAGATGGAAAACTGGACTTGTAGTACACGTCTCTACGAGGGTGGACGAGAGCGATGGGAAACATACCACGACCTTCCCAAGACGCAATCTTCCAAGGTCAAACCGCTTTTTGAATCCCACTGGTGGGCTAAGCTCTTCACTGAGCTAACCCAGGACAAGCGCATTGCCGAAGATTCTGGAACGCCCGAATCAGTTCAAGCTACGGAGGAGCGGACTCGGCGCTTCCTTCGCTCCTTGTCTGCAGTACAGGAGCTCCGCGCTGTCCCACCCAGCTCCAGACGCCTTTCCAACCAGTTCCAAGGCCAACAGGATGAGAGCGAGCGCATGGCTATTTTGGTCTGGAAATTCCGCCAAACGCGCCCTGGCGAAGTGGGCACAACTACCTGGCGTCGACTAATCCCGCCACCGGACCGCACTCAGACTAATAGTCCGCGCACAGCCTCTGGCGTTGACCTTCCCCCTCTTTCCCTCGACTCTATTCTTCTTAACAAACCCTCGCACAATGTCTACCAGGCGCCTCAGCCCCATGACTTGATTCACCAAGGCCAGGCCCAAGCTCAGTGGCCTATGTACTCATCCTCCCACGACAATGTGGCTAATCTCTTCAATTCCTCCGGTCATCTTGACTTCATGACCTCTATTCCCAAATCCGAAGACGGTCTTGGTGATAAAACGGCCGTCACCTCCGTTCTGGACTCTTATTCGACTACCCTCGCCCCCGAAACCTCCCAACCTACCAGTCTCAGCATGTCTACCGATGGCCCAGTCATGATGAACATGCACGATCTTCCTCTTTCCCATCCCTCTCTTGGCTATGGCATGGGCCACGATACCAGCCAGTATGTGCCGTCTCAGCAGCACGGCGTCAACCTCCACGACAACAACAGCGTGCTCCAAGGCTTCTTCGCCCCCGGTGCCCAATCCCTGGATGATCTCGGTCACGGCCAAGCGTCCTGGGGAGCGCACTCCACCTCAATCCCCGGACACGTCGGTGCCGGTGGATATCACCATATGTCATTCCCGGAACACCAAGTTCCTGTCTCGCGCGAGTCCCAGCAGCCCCACCATTTCGATGGCCTTTTGCCCCCGGATGATCTGATGGACAAGCTCGTCGGACGTATTTCCAATGGCTCCAGTATGCACGGGGCAGGCCCCGAGCATAGCGATACTGGGTACGCGGACAATGGCACTGTGGACGCAGTTTAATGACTCAAAATAACCCACAAAAAACAATATGTTTCTATTGGTAATGATAATTATATCCTGGATGGATGAGCGCTTATACCTGTGACTTGTTCACATCTGTTCTTCAAGTTGTCGTTTTTCCTTTCTCTTTCCCATATTTCTCTTTATTCTTCTTAGTTCTATCTATTGTCAGGGAGGCTTTTTTTTTCTTGTGGCGGGAGGAATAAGGGGTGTTTCAGAGGTTGGCGACAGGTTCCCCGGTTCCATTCTATTCCAATATCTACATAATCCACAATTTTTTTCCCGTTCAAGTTTATCAATAAATCCTAAATATTCCTGGATAAATTGATTCCAAATTTTAGCCGTCTTTAGCCGGGGGGGTTTAGTGGGGCCCCAGAGTTGACTTTTCACTATGTAGAGATAAGTGGAACCCGACTTCTATACGAGAAAGGAACAAGTCCCGCATTTAGCCTGAGCCCTGGAAGGCTTCGCCCGGAGATGGAACAATTACGGACATAGGTGTCTTTCCAATTTGAAATATAACCCGGTCCCGTCGCGAATCCCTGTTCAAAAGTTCTTCTTCATTTTTCCATTCTTCAAGATCTGGTGAGTAGTCTATAGTTGTTCTCGCGACTATCTATAACCCGTGGATCCGTGCCCTACGCTGGCATATTCATTACATCAGGGCTAATTTTACCCCTCCATAGACATTTTTCCGTCCAATTCTCACAAAATGACTACCCCTACCGTTAAGCTGAGCAGCGGCTTTGAGATGCCCCTTGTGGGCTTCGGTCTCTGGAAGGTGAACAACGACACCTGCGCCGAACAGGTCTACAGCGCCATCAAGGCCGGTTACCGTCTCTTCGACGGCGCCTGCGGTAAGTTGTCCTGAACCCGACAGGTGGAAAAAAAAGCCACCACCCGCAATTGCCACTAACACGTGTTCTTAAGACTACGGTAACGAGGTCGAGTGCGGCCAGGGTGTTGCCCGCGCTATCAAGGAGGGTATCGTCAAGCGCGAGGAGCTCTTCATCGTCTCCAAGCTCTGGAACAGCTTCCACGACGGCGACAAGGTTGAGCCCATCTGTCGCAAGCAGCTCGCCGACTGGGGCGTCGACTACTTCGACCTGTACATCGTGCACTTCCCCGTCTCCCTGAAATACGTCGACCCCGCCGTCCGCTACCCCCCAGGCTGGAACTCCGCCGAGGACAAGATCGAGATGGGCTCCGCCTCCATCCAGGAGACCTGGACCGCCATGGAGTCCCTCGCTGACAAGAAGCTGGCCCGCAGCATCGGCGTCAGCAACTTCAGCGCCCAGCTGCTGATGGATCTGCTCCGCTATGCCCGCATCCGTCCCGCCACCCTGCAGATCGAGCACCACCCCTACTTGACACAGACCCGCCTGGTCGACTATGCCCAGAAGCAGGGTATTGCCATCACCGCTTACTCTTCCTTTGGCCCTCTCAGCTTCCTCGAGTTGAACCTGGACCACGCTCACGATACCCCTCCTCTCTTCGAGCACGGTGTTATCAAGACTATTGCTGAGAAGCACTCCCGTACCCCTGCTCAGGTTCTGCTGCGCTGGGCTACTCAGCGCAAGATTGCTGTCATTCCCAAGTCTAACAGCCCTACTCGTCTGGCTCAGAACTTGCAGGTCAATGACTTTGACTTGGATGCTTCCGAGGTTGAGGCTATCAGTGCGTTGGACAAGGGTCTGCGCTTCAACGACCCCGTTGCCGTGAGTACTCTCATTCTACCATCTGCCATTGAACGCTTTATGCTAATCGGTTTCATTTTAGTACGGTATGGACATCCCTATCTTTTAAGGAGTGAGCCATCTTCCTTCTTAGGATATATTAAGCCCAAGTGCTACTTTTTATGTTATGTCACGATCAAAAACAGAATAATGAAACATTTTCTACAACAACTTCACGTATATCTTGACTAGGCCCAACATTGAACACGAGAGTTCAAGTTGTAAATACTTCCAAGGTGAATTGTCAGTGCCAACTTGAATTCTACATATACTGGTAGCTTGAGGCATTTCCAAACAAGTACTACCTCAGGCTAGTAGGTACTAGTAGAGTACATAGCCAACTGGTAGTACATACATATGTGTACTCTGGCATTTGGTGCCTTGAAATTTCTCGGCGGAAAATTAGAAATCAAGCAGAAGTGAAATCCTAAATATTCAACGCTATCTTCAGCTTATTTCCATTGGTTTAGGTACAATATTTGAATCATGAATTGAGAATCCAATGGACTGGAATGGCAACATTGAACATAGCGGGATACCGCCAAGACCCATATCTCCAACTCCGCAACCTCCGACATTTTTACTCCAAGCTCACAATCGACCACCACTATATCCAAAATGACCTCCCCAGCGGTGTTAAGGCGTCTCGCCTCACCCCAAGTCCACATCCAAATGATCCCCACGCCCAAAAAACTCCGCGACAGCAGGCAGGTCCTCTCCGCGCTCCAAAAATTCGGCGAAGTCACCACGTTCCGCAATCTCAAGGTACGTACCAAGGCCCCAAGCGCATTAGTCCAGATCCACGAACTAATACCGAGTCCAAACAGTACGATCTATCAAATAACTCACCGAATAAACACCGTCCCGTGATCGCAATCTTCGAATCAAACGACGCCGCACAACGCGCGATCGCCTCCTCGCCTTTGATCATTACCCTTGATCCAACATCCTCTCCCTCTCCACCGGATACGTCCAAGCCGGATACGCGCAAATTCTCAGATCCCATCTTCGACGACGTGAAACCAGGGACGATAAAATGCGTTATTGAGCCATCGCGCCATAATCACGAGAGCGCTATGCGTCGCAATCCCTTTTACTCTTCATACTATATTAATGAAGAAGATCCTGTCTTTAAGGATATGACGAGCCCGCAAACGGATGTGCCACTTAATGCGCTGGGTGATACATTGCAGCAGAGGAAGGAGAAGGTTCCGCTGCGGACACAGAATATTCTGCGTGGGAAGAGGAGGATGATGGGGGCCGAGAGTTTGATTGATTTGTGGAGGGATGGGATGGAGTCTGGGGGTACGGAGAGTAAGCAGGTGAATTCGGAGAAGGATCGGTCGGACTAATTGGGATTTGATTGATCTGCATGCACCTATGTTCAAGTTGGCATACTTGCTGCTTACACTGTATATTATGATACCAGCCCTGGAGGTACATAGATGGGCTTCCAAGGTTTCCAACTTGAAGGGTTGAGTTTCCTTGGTTCTATTGAGGATTCTTATGTCCATTCACACTACAAAGTTGTACATATGGAAACATTTGAACCTATTTCGTGTCTCATTAGGCTTTCATTGCCCTATGCGGGCTTAAGAACAAGAAACTACAGATTAGACAACAATTAAGTCCTCTCTCAGACACGCACATAGGCTAGAGAGTCAATTAGCATCGGCCATAAACCTGTAGGGAATAGGAGCAAACATACTGGCATCGATTTGAGAGATCTGCGGCAGTGCCAGCCGCACCTTATTCCGGTACACAGCCGGCCCGTTCCTCTGCAAGGGATTACCCTCGAAATAGACAGTCTCCAGCTTCTCCTTATCTTTCAACTCGCGCTCGACTTCCTCAAAGCTCGCGAGCTGGTTATTGGATCCCCAGAGCTCTTCCAGGTTCTTCAGCGTGGATAGGTGCTCCAGGTGGGAGACCTCGTTATTGGAGAAATCCAGGACGCGGAGGGAGGTATTGGATTCCAGGCCTGAGAGGTCGGTAACGGCGTTATGGGAAAGGTATAGCTCTTCGAGATTGGGGAGGGCGGAGAGGCCGGTGATCTTTGTGAGGCGGTTAGATTGGATGGAGATGATCTTTAGGTTGGAGAGGCCGTCGAGGTTCTTCATCTCGGTGATTTTGTTCTTTCCGAGCCAGAGTTGTTCGAGGGCGGGGAGACATTGCAGGTTTTCGATTTCCTTTGATATGTTAGACTGAGCTGTGGTTTTGCGTGGGTGATTGTACATACCCTGATTCGGTTCGCTCCTAGCTCTAGGTTCTTCAGGGACGTGAATCCTTCTAACCCTTCGATCCGGGAGATCTTGTTCTGTACGAAGAATAGTTCTGTGAGCTTGACGAGATGCTCGATATTCTTAATGTGCTTAATCTTGTTGAAGCTGAGGTCCAAGCTTGTCAGGTCCTTGAACTCGTCCAAGCCCTTCACATGAGAAATGAGATTATCGTAGAGATCGAGCTCAGTCAAGGTAGCGGCGACATTCGAGGGGAAATCGATACGGGATATTTGGTTCTGGCGCAGGCATAGTCTCTGTTTCAATTAGCTAGCTGTCACGAAGCTGGGAACGTGCCACAGCAGAGCTTCACTCTGTAATGCCATCGTGGCAGGGCCCCCGGAACCCATAGCTAAAGAGGTCACTTACCTGTAGCTTATTAAATCGCTCCAAATGCAATGCAGCAATCGATGATATGCGACAATGGACGAGATCAATATCCTAGGAGCCGTATCAGCATTAACTCAAACCCAGAACATGTACGTGGACGCCTCCGCTGAATACACAGCTTCATATCCATACCTCTACATCCAAATCCTCGCCTTCCAATAGATCTGCACCGTATCAGCCTGCTGAATCCACCCAGATATTCGCATCGACCTCCGTACCTTCATCCGCGTCAATCTCCTCCACTGGCGGGGCCTCCGGGTCAGAGTAGTCGGAATCCTCCAGAGCCTCCGGATTGGTGATAACGGCTTTGGGTTCCATTCTTAATTTGCCGTCCCAGCCTTCCTTATTTTTCATGGTCGGTGAGATGTAAGGGAAAGGTGGGAAAAGGTGGGTTGCAGGCGGTGGGCGCGGGCGATGCGGGGAGCTTTTTTTTCGGGCGCGACGCGAGTGTCAGGAGACGGGGGCAAAGTGGAAGAGTGGCGAAAAAATAAAGGAGCCAACCTTGATTTCTGATTTCTGATTTCTGAAGTGAGACTTGAATTAAAAGTGACAAAGAACAAGACACCTAGAAATCTTGGCTCGTGCTCAAGTGCTGACTACATCATCCTAATGCGGTATGCGGAGAGAGTATGATGCGGCTATTCAGGGCTGCTCCAGGCGAACCATGGAATCAGCTTGGACATTTACACTCCTAATTCGTTCAAGTTCCTGACATTCCAAGTTCATCAGGAGGGAAAAGGAGTAATAGAAGGTTTGGCCAAGCTACATTGTATTCCTGTAAGACATGTCGAGGACTATATACTAGAATGTCACAGCTGAAGGGTCATATACATTGCATGCGGGGAATCGATTCCGTATGACCTCGAGCCCCAGTTCACTGCGCCAGTGGCTAGAGCCGTACGAGGCCGCTGTCATATCCCCATAATGGTGACATGCTGATCCAGGAAGGGATCCTCCTTTGATTAACCAGTGATGGTGGGACCCAGCCGACAGAATAGCAAGGCAATAAGCTGAGAACGCATAGGGGGATACAGAGGTAAGATGATAACCAACAGACGCCTGCAGAATGCATCGGAGAATGCGGACTGGTGAGAAAGTAATAGGAAATGAAAAAAGGGCATAAAAAATAATCAATGGAGCTAGGAAACAAGGCTCGCTGGGAGCAAGGTAGGAGAGGATAAGATCACAATGCCGAACGGAAGATGGGACGAAAGAGCTCAATAGGAAAAGAAAATGCTGGGGATGATAGGTGGGCTATTCGGGCAAACTAAAGAAAGGACAGAAAAGAAAAATAACACAAATGCAGCAGATGAGCCATGACCTACTGAGGAACCAGTTCCTATCTGGGCCACACATCAAGCAGAGCGGCAGTGTAGTAGGACATAAGAGAAAAGGAAAAAGCACAAACTAGAGGATTGCTGATCAATGGGGGATATGCTGGAAAAAGAAAAAAAGAGCTTTTCTCGGATCAAAATAAGATTCAAAGATACAAAGGGGAAGACGCGCTCAAGGGGGAATCTGGGGCGTTAGAAAGATCTTGATTCAACATTCACAGGGTGATATCCAGGACCATGCTGACATCTTGGACTTGTGCCCCAGCAAGATCCTCGAGAACCGGAATAAGGTCAAGCAGTTCATTGTCGTGTGCGTCAGAGAACCAGCTACTGATGGGTATCGCGTGTTGAGGGTGGAAGATGTACGAGGTGGGAGAGTTGTCGATGATGATTGTTTCACGGAGATCACGGCCAATCTGCGAGAGATCCTGCAAAAGGGTTAGAATCGAGTCCTAAGAAGTTCGGAGAACTAGACACGAGGCATGTAGAGTGGTACTAACCTTGACGTAATTTCCTTGATGATTGTAGCAACTCTCTCGGAATAAGCGGTGGTGAACAACATTATGGATATCGAGTTGGTCCAGCAAAGGATCACCATACTGTGAATCCAATCAGTGGCTATTCTAGGTCGCAACGAAGAAGAAGGGAGTAAGAACTGACCTTAGAAACCGAAGCAGTAAATACGACGACTTCGTACAGCTCCCCAACACGTTTCATAAACTGATCAACCCCAGGTCGCTTGATGACATAGATGTTATGGTATTGACCTTCAATCTCAACAGGAATGGTGAAATCAGCACGTTCAAGAACCTACAAGTGAAGAAAAAGTTAGCTTGTAGAACTTGGCGGGGGTTTCTTTCTTCAAAAAAGAAATGCGACTGAGACATACCTTGAAGCTACTGTGAACCAAAGTTTCATCAAGATCAAGAACCAGACATTTCCGACCCTTCAATGGAGCCACAGCTTGGGGAAGTAACCATTGCTGATCGTGGCCCTCGGTCGCGGTTGGAACCTCAGGAGCATTTGGAGGCGGGGGAGGGGGAGGTAAGATGACGGTGGTCTGAGTGGGCTGCTGAACAACCTCTTCGTGAGTGAGATCTTCACCTTCACCAGCAGGCTGCTTGGAGGTGGGTGCAATTGTCGCAGATTCATCGGTTGATTGGGTTTGGGCCTCGCCACTTGGCGCAGCCTCTTCAGCTTTTGATTCTGGGATGGCGCCGTTTGCCATGGTGGTGGTCGCGTTGTTGTTGTTGTTGTTGTTGTTGTTGTTGTTGTTGTTGTTGGAAGAAGTGGAAGAAGTTTGGTGTTCTTTTTCTTTTGCGCTCACTTCTGAAGGTTGGGGTTGAGCGACCGCGAGTGAAGATTCCTCCCCACGCGCCGCCAAGTGAGAGCTAGACACCTCTTCAGCCTTCCTTTGATCCACTGTCAGATTTGCCTTCTCATTGTCAAAGTAAGCTGGGTCTCTAGACTCCGCAGTGCTCGAATCCCCAGCCTGAGCTTCTGCCTTATCTGGGGTAGGCAACCGATTAGAGGCAGGTTGCTGCTGTGTGGATTTCTTTGCAGGCAGAACAGCATCGTCATCCGCCTCCGCTCCCGAAGATGAGCAGCAACTGAGGAATGAGAGAAACTTGTTCTTCTTCTGAGATTGAGGGGGGCCATTCATTTCGGGGGTGGTGGGAGTGGCCGATCCTTGGGATTTTTCCATATTTGCCACATCTTGAGTTGTTTGTCGCGAGCGTCTACTGCTTGCTCGACTACGGTCCCGGTGTACCTTCAGTATACTGACTCTTGATCCCCGACGAGCGGGAGCCTCCTGCGTTGGGTCCTCGGTCTTTTCCGCAGTCGATTGTTTATCCGTCTTTGAGGAGCGGCGCGATGGAATTGGGATCAACAAATGATTTTTACGGGGCGCATCAGTTCCCTCCGGTCCCGATGGACTCGAGCCAGATGCGATCGAGGAAGTAACCTGGGAGGTTGCGCCCTCGAGGGATTGCTGGGCTTCAGTGGCATCCGAGGCCTTCTGGTCGGGGGCTGATTCCGGACCTGGAGGAGGAAAATACATGAGCGACTGGGCAAGGGACTTAGGGACTTAGGGGGAGTAGAGAGGAATATATGCGCTCAAGAGTAGCGAATGCGCAAGGACATACCAGAGGTCTCTGGTCTTTCCGATGAATTCATGGGCGCCGTGCCCGCAGAGTCGGGAGCTTGAGGAGAGGGATCTTGCCCCGTGCTCGCTCCACGCATCGGGGGCTTTCAGCTCTCGAGGCGAGTTTCACCGACAGGGGATTATATAGAGAGGTTCTAGCAGGAACTAGAGGAGTTGGGTCAATAAAGGGGGTATGGAGAGCGCCTCCAATAGAGAGTTGGGCGCGGCAACAGGGAGGATGTCAACACGGCCTCCTGGATCAGCAAGCGCCCAGGGCCCTTTTGGGGGGAATGGGAAGCTCAGGTTCGCACGTACCGCCTTTGGCCCCCAAGTTGAACCAACCACGTTCGGTGATAGCGCCAAGGCTGACCCCCAGCCCACAAGATTCACAAGAAGCAAATAAAGCAAAAGGTTGCAAGTTCAGATCGTATAGAAAACAAAGAATTGCGAACAGGAAACCACGGTCCGGAAGTCCTGTACTTGGGGGACGAGTCCAGATTCCTTTGAGGAAATTCCAAAGATCCAAAGATTCCCCCAAAAATCAACATGCGAAAGTCGGGAAAAGAGGAGTCGAGGTCACGTGAGAGAGGCAACGCTACAGTATATCTCATGAGGGCAATCACTCCTTCTCTATGTACTCCCTGATGATTCCTTCTTTCTGACTACTTGGGGTATTCAATGTGATACCGACATATCTGACCACTGCACCCTTCAACTAGTACACAGGCACTCAAAGTCCCAACTGCGACTGATATCTTCCAATTTACCCTGTCACCCGGACCAAAAAGCCCTCAGCGGCTACACTCCAATTCCTCTCCGTTAGGCTTAGTGGGCCCCTCTTTTTTTTCTCCCATCCCATTCTTTGGCCCTACTTGACCGACTTCCCACTGGGTAGTATTGGAGAAGGAGGGTGGACTAGTGCAGGGCCTGGACCAAAACGAGAACGTGCAGAAATTCGTTGCTGATCCGCCTCTAGGGCGATCTCTCGACCCTATCACCGTGAGTTCCCCTGGTTTCTTTAACCATTCAACCATTATGATTATTTTGTCGTATGCGTCTGGAGAAAATTGAACTATGTGTCGAGCGTCAACTATGATTGGCGGGAAATTGGTATGCACGAACGTGATTCGGTTGGATGGACCCGCGTGACGAATGGTGTGAATGTACCCGATGTGATAGAGACACCCTTAGCTACAGATGCCCCTAACTTTACCAGTGCAGCGTTATAAAAATAGTAAACTCGCGAATTTGACGGAGTACGGAGTGCATCTCTGAGTAAAATCTTAATTTTTAATCTTTCGTACTTGATCTGTATTCTTTGTTCTATTCAATGCATGCCCAGGTGTGTATGGCATGTACCCGGAAGTAACCCCGAAGTCGCCCCGGCAGAAGCTTTCCCCATGTGCCTCCGCACCCCGTGTGATTATGTGCATAAGATCGGCCCCCGTGAACCTTGGAAGATATGGCGCTAGAGGCCAATTTATTAAAATGGTAACCTAGTGCTGAACGTTTATTCCCAGTTTTGATTCAATATTTGACCTAAAAATTAAAAATTAGTCGCGCTTTGGAAGGACCAGTTGGCTCAGACAAGTCCCACGGCCCTCCTTGCCCTAACCTCCAAATGTTGTAGGTACCCGACTGTATTTCTGGCTCTACAGTGATAATTATCAACTCTCAGGAGCAGGAATGAATCTGAAATTCAAGAGAAATTCGATTAGTTATTAAAATTTATCTATCTCTAAACTTGAAATTCATGCATAAATGTAACATCTGGAACCCTTTGAAAATTGTCATCGGCACATCAGTAGATGAGCGAGCAACAAAATTTCGAATCAACCATTGCCCTTATCATCCTTAACAGTACGTCATGTTGGAAGCAGGCTTAGTGATAACACCAGCATCAATAAGACGCTCATACGACCAGTAGTCACGCTGGGTGCCCTGTCCACTAACAGCATCACTGCTGTTATGCTTGATACTCCAGAAAGAGCCACCCTGAACATAGTAGCTCCAGGCATAGCGCTGGGTATCGAATAGGGTCTTGCGGTTAGCAAAGCTATTGCTGTACAAGGTCTGCAGAGCCCATTCGCCAACGTAAACAGGGAACTTGCCGTCACCGCCCAGCTGGGAGGCCTGACCACAGATGGCGCCAGTGGCCCACTGGGAGTAGACGCCGGACGCAGCAAAGTAGTAGACGTGCATATCGATAACGAGGTTTGTACCCTTGGCGAAGTAAGGAGACCAGTGCTCCTCGCCGACGAAGCAGTCCTGCAGCATGAGGGGGATTCTCTTGTCGACCTTGGCGATGCGGTCCAGGACGCCGTTGGTGTACTTGACGAGCCAGTTGGTGCCGTTTGTGGTCAACGTGTTCGAGCTGGCGAATTCGGTCGGGTTGTCGGAGGCCTCGTTGATGTGGGAGAGGGTGTATCCCCAGGGAAGTCCGGTCTCGACGAAGAAGTCCAGAACCTTTTCCACGGCCTGGTAGGAGTATGCCAGGTTGGTCGTGTTGAAGAACCAGTTATCGTGACCGGCTGCCTCGCCGATATCCAGGTTGTTGACACCACCGGGGAGGGAGTGCAGACCGACGATGACGCGCATGTTGTACTTCTCAATGGCATAGACGGTAATATCCTTCAGGTACTTCTGTTGGTTACCATGGTAGAGAGCGGATCCGGGGACCTGGATCCAGGCAGCGTAGGTAGTAGGGATACGGAGAGTGTTGACACCTGAATGATGTGGTCAGTGCTGGGTGATTTGAAGAAAGGTCTCTAGGTTGAACGTACCAACGGCGGCCATCTTATCAATATCAGCGGTGGTAATGTAGGTGGCATACTTCTTCTCAAGAACAGGACCACACTGAGAGCCTAGGGTCTCACAGAAAGTCCACTCATCGTCGGCATCAGGAGCATACTGATCCCACCAGTACTGGTCAAAGACACGCTCCTGCTCCAGCCAACCACCAAGGTTGACACCGTTGGCCTTGTACGTAGTCCAATCGACGTACTTGCCAGCAGCAACAGTAGCAGTGGTGGAGGCAACAGTAGTGGTGTAGGTCTTGGTAGTAGTGGTACCGTGGTGAGTAGCAGTTCTGACAATGGTGCGAACAGCAGTCTGGGAGACGGGCTTGGTATTCAGGTCGGTGTTGAAGCCAGAGCCAACAGCCGAACCACCGGCAACGGGATGAGTGTTGTGGGTGTGGGAGCTAAGTTCACCATTCCATGTCAATAAAAACTCCTTGGTCTTCAGAATATCGGGTGTGACATACGGCTTCGAAGGCTTGGTCATGGTCTCGACCTCTGTGAGGATAGTGCGAGTGTTTCCGTTGGAAGCAGCGGCACCAGTCTCAGCGGCGCCAGATCCCGCGTGAATGGTAGCGGTTGAGAGGGTCTTAGTGACAGTTGAGGTTTCAGTAGCATAAACAGTAGTATGCAGGTGAGTGGGAGCATTGGTGCAATCAATCAGAATAGTGTTGTCAATGGTGATCACGGCATTGTCCTCCAGTTCAACATCAACGATGACGGGATACTCGATGATGTTGACGGACAGATAGAGAACCTCCCCGGAGTCCACAACATTAGAGCACTTTTCATCGTCTGTAGACTTTGCCTGGATGACTCCAGCAGCAGCGACCCCGACGGAGGCCGCCGCCGTGAGATATTTGGAGAAACGCATTTAAGTTAGTATAAAGAATGACTTCGTTAGGATGAGTTTGAAGAGGAAAAACGAGTGACTATGGCAAGCCAGTGAAAGAGTGTGATGCCAGCGCGAGCCTCAGAAGCACTACGATGGGGCATTGGGCAATCTTATAATCCTTGCCAGGCAGTCCAGTCTCAAGGTCCATGCTCTCTAGCATGTTTGAACAAGGTCGTTGCCTACTCCGTAATCGGGTAGAAAACCCTCTGTATCATCGGCCCGCTCTAATTGTACCTCCACATGGGCAGCTTGTTAGTCCAATGAACAGCTTCAGATACGACAAATCATGCTAAGATTTCAATAGCGGGCGTATTAGGCCGATTGACCCATCGATTGCCCTGGGTCGAGCTGATGTCGATGGATCCATGTCTTGGATTTTCTCTTCTAGTTCGTCGGCATTCAGGTCCACGGATGTGGATCACCCTGGCTTAGGGTAGACCTCCGGAGAAGCCGGTATGGAGCCAAGTGCACAATTAACCTTTATTCGCTCGACTGGCCGACTATCTCTTGTGCAGGCGGCTAGATAAGGTGAGCCAAGCTTCAATGTTGATGCTGTGAGAGGCTTGAATGTACAGCTTGAACAAGTTAAACGCGAGCTCTGAACTATCAAGCGTATATGGAGGCTGCGGGCACTCAGGTATTTGCAATAGTACTATGTTAGCACATGTGTATTGGCCAGCAATTGGGACATTGGAGTTTTTGCCTGGTGCCAGTGCCACCGGTAGTCAGTGACACTAGTCGAGCGAAATCATTTTGAGGTGTGGAATCGATGATCCACTGTCATCAGGGACCGGCATTTGGAAAGGCACCCGAGGACCAGAGAAAAAAACGAGGACTTGTGGACCCGCTGATTGGTATGCTTCTTTTCGGCTCTTACGGAGGACGTAGAAGCTAACGGCTCGGGATATCCGAGAGAATTTTGTTAGTGAAAAAAAAGTTGGTCAGGAACCGACTTGTCTCCCGATAAAGGGTCAGATTTGGCCGAGCGGGCCTTGAGAGGCTCTCACTTCGGCTATGCTCAGGAACCCGCCGATTCAGATGTCCCGAGCCGAATCGCAATCGGGCGTCCTAACATTCGAACGGAGAGAAGAATGGTGAGTACCCGGGTATGCTGTTAGAATTATTTCTTGCAGTTGATTATCGCATCGGTTACGCTCCACCTAGGCACGTGGTGAATCGATGATTGTGGAGCTCAGGTGAGGCTTTCTTCCCTGATCCCATGGGTCATCTCGCTTCCATTCCAGGAAACTTGTTTCTGTTATCCCCCCCGCTGTAATCCGCCGAGGTTTTCCCAGGTGCCGAGACCCTTAGTCGCCGATGGCTTTTATTTCTGATCCAGGCCACTGGCAAATATGGCATAGCGCCGAGGCGGTTCCGTCGCTCAATTGTGCGTGAAATGCGGCTAGTGTGACGATTTCATAGGTTCAAAGTATTCACCAGAACATTGCCTTGTAACTGACTTATATAGAGTCTACATAGATGCTCGCGCAGTGAGTATACCTAGCATTGAAACTTAACGCAGCCTGAGAGATTCAGATTCGGAGAATTCAATCGTTGGTTTAATCCGTACCTATACAATCTACCAGTTGACAGTTTACCCTTTCAATCAACACCATGAGATACTTAATTCTTAGATTGTTTGACATGACTTTCAATGATTTGAATGTTCGAGTGTTCAACTTGGTGTGCGCGTCTATCCCGTCGACGCGTCCAAACCACGATTGCCGTTATCTCCACGTGACTGCGTTTATTGATTGAATGATCGACCTCTCACTGTATTGTCGTTAATTCTCTCTCATTCTATGCTTCCATAGTTAACCTTTATCTCCCTTTCCACTTTCCACTGTTTTCTCAACAATCACCTCCTTTCAACCTTTGTGCAAATCAGAAGATCCGCTTTTCTTTGATTAGGCTTGCCCGCCGGCTCTTGGGTGAAGCTATCAATAGCTTCAGATAGCCCAAGATGTCAGCTGACGGTGACTCAACTTCTGATGATTCGAACAATTCAAATCTGGTGGTCTTGGATGGAAATCCTCACTTCAGCGATGGATTGGAAGAGACGTGGCCCGAAATAGGCGGGAGTTTTGATTATCAGCAGATTGACGATTCGCGTTGGAGAAGCGATCTAGCTCAGAGATGGGTGGCAATGACGGGAGCCGAAGAAAAAGGTAAATTAATGATTTGTCTCAGCGCTGTTTGTGATAGGGTCTTTTGATTCCATCTAGTCACAGACAAGCCTATTCACACACCCCATGGGGCATGATCTCAACTGACAATGTCCAGGTGTATCATACATTCTCGACAAGCTGCCCGAAGGCTATTGCACTTATGACAGAGCTCGATCAAGTCATTCTGGGGTAAGTATTTCCCATTGCTTTGCAGCCAACGTCTTATACTGATATCCTATAATAGCGTGATCCTTTTTTGTTCGGCCATCCGACTGGAAGGTATTTCCAGTCTCGAACTGCGTTTTTCCCTCATTTCTATTGGCTCGTCACTGGAAGACAAGAGCCTTGCAAATGTCATCTTTGTGAAAGAATGAGCCTCAATAACGGGGAGGCGCCGAAGAAGCGTCGGAAGCGTAAGTTGCCATCCCCGGAAAAAGCCATCAATATTCTAACATTTACTCAGGCCGCACCAAAGCTGAGATGGAAGCTGCTAGAGCTCAGGTTATCGAGGAGCCCAAATCCCGCAGGATTAAGCTCGCAGAGCGGCCCAGGATGACCGA
This sequence comes from Penicillium sclerotiorum, assembly GCA_911649655.1. Taxonomy (NCBI): domain Eukaryota; kingdom Fungi; phylum Ascomycota; class Eurotiomycetes; order Eurotiales; family Aspergillaceae; genus Penicillium; species Penicillium sclerotiorum. Next base: position 3,722,038 of record CAJVRJ010000005.1, on the reverse strand, counting down.
TACAGACACTTCTAGCAGAACCCCCGAGACAGGAAGTAATCAGAGAAACGATACGTACCAACCTCGAAATGATGAAGGGCCCGAATACTGGAAGATCCATATCATGAAGCTGAAGGAGAAGGGCATTCTTGCCGAAGAAATCAATCACCCTTTCAACTTCGATTGGGCCCTCACTCACGAATGGCTGGAGGACTATTTTGTACGACTGAAGCTACAAGCAGCGTTCGTCCCGCGCCGAGGAGAGGTGGTTCTTTGGACACCAGAACTTAACGGCCCGCTGGTCTGGAATAATGATGCCATGTCCTACATGATCAAGAAAGATGGCGTTTGGGTTTGGCCCGAATGGCGTGCTGGAGTGGTTACCCAGACCTCGGAGGAAACCCTAAGCTTTTTGGACATAGTCGAGGCCGGTGAGACCGAGGAGCCGGCTCTTCACGCCAGGGAATTTCGCGTTGAGACCCTCCCAGACCCCCTCAGTGACGACAAAACTCTCTCTTTACAGTACAAGTATGTCCCGCTACGATGTATCAAGCCGTTTAACACCTATGAACGATTTCTGCACGGAATTCCTCGTGGGAACTTGCATCCTTCCATTGAACATGCCATGGCTACAATGGCGTCCTACAGCCTCCTCTCACATACAAACTTCACGGGAAGGTGGCCGAATGCCCGCATCTACAGCCGAGGCATGTTTATCGGCACGGAACTTATCGCCATGCACGATACCGTCCGTCTCAAGCCCTATGGTCTGAAGCAGGAACAAATGGAGCAGGGTCACTCCGTGACGCACGCCACCATCGATCCAGTGGACGTGATGGTCATCGAGAAAATCTGGCTTGAACTCGACCAATGCAACCCTGACCCGAAAGATCCTCAAATTGCCAACCTCTGTATGCCTCTCTTGCAAGGAAAAGTGTACACTCGCGACCCCCGGCGACTGGAACGCGATATGCCATTCAGCCAAGATCCCCTCATCAAGTTGACATACGACGAAGTCTCGAGTGCATTCCGCCAGGTCAGCATGAGCAACTACGGGGATTGGTACGCCGTTGGTGGTGGAAGGAATTGTGTTGTCTCCCCGGCCTTGGTTCTGGGCCGCTGTTACGAACCCGAAGCCACGGCCCTGCACTTTGACACCTATCGACTCGACTATGATCTCCATGGCATCTTGAACGGCCGTCGATACTCTAGCGAGGTAGACTCCCGGATTCCAAAGAAAGGGGACTGGTTCTGGGGTGACTGTCGAGTGGAGACGCTCGGATTGGCAGCCGTGAATGGAATCGATGTCGGGCTTGCAGCCGAGCAGCGTGTTAATCCCGATCGATGGCAAGCCATTTTCCGTATCTTGAATGGGCCGTATTCCGACGTCGATATCAGAAAGGCCGAATTGCCTCGACGCGTCGGACGGCCCTCACGCAAAGAATTTACCGACCTCCAGAAGACAAGCAAGCTCGTTAGTTCCGGGCTTGGAATTGCTCGATCTTGCTCCGATGATCTCGATGACGAAGATGAGTCTGAGATGGATTTGTCGCCGAGTGAGCTCTTGGCTCCGGTTCCGTTCCGAAGCAGTACTAAGGCGTCGTAGTGAGGGTACTACAACTGTAATGACAGCAGTTGTGTTGGTATCTTTCATACCCGGTAGCCTGTTCTGCTGATCCTGGTGCCTATCAGGCTTTTCGTCTTACTCATGGGAATTACGGTTTAGGACTTGAATGTTTTATGTTGCTTAGGATTGGGAGCAAGGTCTTGACGAATGACGATTGTATACTACAGCCAAAATCAAATGAAAGAAACATTTGAAAACTCAAATTACTTGGAATATGTCTGATGGTCATTTCAAGGTTGTGATGTTCCAACATTTGAAGCCTCAGCTTGTCAAGGAGCGGGAGACTTATGCATGCAGTGCCATAAGCCATGTAGATTGACTTCAAACGCTCTCTTCTCGCTCCGTAAGACCCCGGATGAACTGACGCAGTCAAGTATGGCTTCAAAGCCCATGCAACTATCAATCTCTGAATCGATGTCTCAGCCCTGACCAATTTCAAATATGCAGTTCCACTGGTATCTCTGCCTCAGCGATAATAGTACTCTACCCTTAGCTACTGCAAAGCAGAAGCATCTCGCCATCCAGCCCGAGCCAACTCCCGATGTCTGCCTTTACTAATGACCGATTCCAAAAAGAGGGTATTGAAATCCACATCATTGTCAGATAAGACAGAAGTAATCAGCTCAGTCACCTGAGGCCATTGAGTCTGTGACTTGACAGCCTCAATGTACTTTTCTCTATCCTCCTTGAGAACAGCAGATGGGGGCTGATGAATATCCTCGAGACGGAGAATATGAGGGAAACATGCAGCAATTTGGAGGGGGCGCTCGTCAGTGAGTCCCCAGCTGACGATGCTAAATCAGGTTGATTAGTATTATTTCCATGTTCGCGTGGTCATCAGTGCAAACTCACCCGGTCAATTTGTCTCCCTCGATTATAATATCGTGCATGCCGAATGCCCCTTGTTCCAGCGCAAAAGACGCAGTATCTAGTTCAGGTTGGAGAACGCTGGGGAGAAGATCCATTTGCTCGGAGACGTCTTTTTCTGTCAGTTCTGGAAGTGTTCCCTTTCTAATCCGGGTCACTTTGTTTTGGATTATCCGTGTGATGTGTTCCGTGGCGGTAGACTTCCCTATAGATCATGTCTGATTAGAGATGACGCGACAGAGTCAATGGCATCAAAATTACCCGTATGACTGGTACAACCAATAAGTGATACATGGATCTCAGCCAGCTGCTCCAGGACTTTGTTACGAAAAGGTCGTTCTGGAATATCATCGGTCCATTTCAGTGCCTCGCCTGGGATCCAGGTTACAGCAATGAATGGGTAGCCGATTTCATTATCGAATGAGGCGCTATGGCCTCGAAGTCGTGGAGCCCATTGGAAGTCTTTCTTCTCAAGGTCCTCTAGGACTTGAGCTTCGCTTTCGATGAGAGACGTGACGAACTCGGGTGACCAGTCTCCATTTGTGAGGACTGGGATTCGGATGGCCCAGGTCTCGTCTTCGAATTCTAGCTTGAATACTAGATAGTTGTTTCCTTCGATCCGTTCTTTTACCGTGGGAATTTGGCTATCAGCGCGGAACTGAGAGGCTGCAAGGGGGATCTTTTCTTCTTGGATTGATGATCGGTCCATGGTGCATGTGATATTGAATGCTAGAGACGTTTAGGGCTCTGGAGAACTCGGCGACATTTTTTGGTGTGAAAAGCTCAATTTCCTTTCGTTTCTTCCAATATGGATCTTATTTAGAATCTGGGCATCAAGTTCAGTATTTGAGAGCGGGGTAGCAAACGTGCTGGGGCTATGGACATCTGGACTATCTTGAGGCTCTTCCATCTGCGCTGACGTGCCAAGAAGCGCCCAGACGTAGGACATGTATGTACTGACGTGTCAAATTGAATGAGTCATATGCAGTGGCCCGAGGGTTGCCATTGAAGAATCAATCTAGACGCAGTCCCAATGTATGTGCAAACGTGGACCGTATGTACGTGTGTTGGATATCAGCCCAGACCAATCTGCTACAGGGATCAGGGTAAGTACATCTTGTTCGCCAATTATCATCAGAAACCAATGCACAGCTGAGGAGAAACATGTACATTGAACCTAACTCTGAGTCATTAATGATTCCTCGACACAACGCCCCTTGCAAAATCCGCAAAAGTCAAACCAGGCTCAACCTCCTCCCCCAAATTCGGCTGCGTAAAAACAGCCAGCGTATTTCTCGCAACCCGTCCCTCACACTTAGCACCTTTGACAAAATGCGGCACGGCACGGAACTTTCCCCTCGTAATCAGCTGCAGCGCCTCACCGGTCTGAAACGCGAGACAGTCTTTGGGAATGTTCACCTTGACGACGTCGCCTGTTCGGGACCGGATGTAGAGCCCTGCGGTGGGGTCAGGCGATTGCGGCAGTTCTTCGAATGATGCGCCCATGGACTCGTCTAGGAACATTGCGGATGTGAGACCTGTTAGACAGCCGTGGTCGATGTGCGTGGCGCACCAGTCATCGTCTGTTTCCGTTGAGGCTTCCTCTGAAGGGAAGTAGTGGAGGAGTCTTGCTTTGGTTGTGAGACTTGTTTCGACGACGCGTTGCAGATACCCTGTTTTGTAATCTGGGATATTTGCCTCGGCGTACTTGTCGCAGGCGCGGGCGACCAGTGTTGCCGTTTGGATGATTAGTGAGCAGAGACTTTCGACGCTTAATCGGAAGGTTGGGAGCTTTTCTGCGGGTGGCCAGATGTTTGGGGCCGTGTACTGTGGTAGATCGGGGAATCCGTCTGCGGGTGCACTGGCTAGTGTTGGATCCTGGTAGAAGGCACAGTTCACATAGTAGGAGCCTTTGAGTGTGTCGAAGTGGCCTGACTTGAGTGTTTCTTTGCCGCAGGACCAGCCTACAAGGTACTTTGATCCAGGACTTTCGAGAGATTCTGATATTGTTAGTCATGTGCCGCAGAGATGCTAATGTCCGAGCAGGGTAATCCACTGTACCTAGATCTTTCTCCGGAAGAGCTGCTAGACGCGACGAATTGGAAAGGACTTCGGTCCGCAGCTGAGCAAAATGCGGAGGTAGGTCCTTTACGACGATGATTCCTAGGGACGCTGGACCGAAAGCCTCTGTGAGGGTGTCGAAAGAGACGGTTCCTAGTACTGATCAATATCATCATTCAGATAACAAGTTTCTAGGGTAGTACACACCATTCTCTAGTTCTTTTAGGCTCACAGTGACTGCTTGAGCCACAGGTGCTTGATTGGTATTCATGGTTGCGTATAGTCGAATAATCGAAAAGTCGAAAAAAACCAGTCTGATGTTTTTCCCCGCTTCATACGGGCTTCGCCGATAAGGGCACGGCTAGCGACGGTTGATAAAGCGGAGTTAGACCCTTACAATCTAGATACTATCTACTATATCAGAGGAACATTGAATACAAGTTGAGTTGGTTCTAATTGATTATTCTTAAACTATCGTACAAATCACCATTGATAAAAACAAAAGGTATTACAACTCGCTTTCGCCTACAAGGCCGCCTGCACTTGGCCTCGTAACAGCCCGCAAATTCCCAAAGGGCAACACATCTCCAATGCGCTTTGCACCCGTGAACAACATGACCAGACGATCAATTCCACATCCCCATCCACCTGTGGCGGGGAGTCCCCATTCCAGGGCTTCCAGGTAACTCTCGTCAATCTCGCCCGACTCGCCGATCTCATGGCTGAAGCGCAACTGATCCTCGAACTTGCGACGTTGTTCAAACGGCGAATTTTCTTCTTCGTAGGTGTTAATCACCTCCTTGCCTTCTATGAAGAGCTCGCCACGCGCGGCAACGCATTGGCCGGTTGTAGGGTGTATGAATGATTTGGATAATGGGGAGAGGCACTCGGGTGGGTTGATGATAAAGGTGGGGTCTATGCATTGGGGCTCAACGTATGTAGCGCATAGTTCGTCGAGGAGGCGAGGGAGGGTAGGGTCTTCGGGAAGGGGGAGAGAGAGGGTTTGGAAAAGGGTGCGGATCTGATCCAGGGCGTCGGGGGCACTGAGGTCGGGTAGCTTCTGGTTGATAGCGGCTTCAATGCCTGTGATGAAGTCGATGCGCTTAAATGGCGCGGTGAAGTTGACTTGGGTTGGATTGAGGGTGTTATCCTTGTTGAAGGCTTGGATGTGAGCTGCCATGCCTGATAGAAGCTCTTCACTGATGCGCATGAGATCTTCCAGATTGGCGAAGGCGTGGTAAAATTCACAGGTTGTAAACTCGGCATTGTGAGTTTTATCCAATCCTAGACATGGTTAGTTTCATTGCCTGTTTTCCCCCTAGGGGATCCTCAAGTGGTGACTAGATATTACCTTCATTACGGAATGAGGGTCCAATCTCAAATACCTTTTCAAATCCACCCACAACGAGCCGTTTCAGCCACAGTTCCGGTGCGATTCGCAGGGACAGCTGGCGCTCGGGAAATTCCGTGGCAGAGGTCACGAAGGGACGAGCAATGGCACCGCCAGCCATAGATCCAATAATAGGCGTGTTGACCTCCATGAAGGAGCGGTCGACAAAGAACTGTCGCAGATATTGAGTCAGACTCGACCTAGCTCGAATGATATCTGCCGTCGCAGGATCGGCCAGGAACTGAACATGGCGAGGATAGGGCGAGATATCACGAGACGTATGCTCCGGATGATCGAGGTGCAAAGGAACGTCATGGAGAGTCGGCGCAAGCATCAGAGGCAACTTAGTTGCGCTGAGAGTGAGCTCTCCACGGGATGTACGATGTGGACGACCGGTTACAGCTAAGAAGTGACTGGTTAACAAAAAGTTCTTCCCGGGCTTTTACTCTCGACGTACTGAAAGCATCGCCACGACGCAGCAGGCGATAAAACTTCTTAAATTGCTTGGACTCGACGCCATCCAGCTCGGCCAGGTTGACCAAAATCTGGACCTTGTAGCCATCTTGCCAAATGTCGATGAAAATCAATTTGCCGCCCCCGGAGCGGTGGGAACGGATTCTACCTAATCTAATCTAAGTACAATGGACACTGAACAGGAGGCCAGGTGCGACCTACCATTGACAACGACCGTGTCATCTACATATTCACTGTTGGCTATTCCCTCGTACCGTGAGCGAAACTCGGCACAGCTAAGAGTACGCTTGTCCACGGCCAGCCGGGGGTATGGGTCAGACTGTGCCGCCTTGACTAGCTCAACGCGCTCTTTGAAAGATTTTTCTTCTCTGAGAGATCTCTCTGCAGCTGTAGCAGAGCTGCTCTTTCGGATAGGCTGTTGGGTTAGTCGAGCCCGCATGAAGGGCTGGGTATGGGGTTGGAGGCGACGTCCTGCACTATGAATTGGGTTAGCTGGGTCCCAAAACAATGGTAGAATTGTATAGAAATTTCATAGTAAGAATTGGATATCAGTAATATGTGTCCGTGCGTTCATATACTCCGAAGAGCATCAACTGCAGCGGTTCTGAAGCAGAGGGTACATATCATCATATAAAGGGGAGAGTGACATAGGATAATAAGGAATTGAAGTAAAGCTTACCTGTATCGTAGAACATCGACTGTGCGGGACGAAGCCCACAAACGAATTGAATGCATGGGCGAACAAAATTCGCAGTTCACATTTCGTGGTTGAAGAAGAAAGAAGAAATGGAAAAAAAAATTAACGGGAAGAAAAAGACCAAAGGCGGACAGAGACTCAGGTGGCCCAAGCTTCCGCCAACCTCGAGAACTTCCGATCCGCGTCAAGCCTACCATCCATCATCATCACTATTCATTGAAAAAGGTATGTCTAGTTCATCAGAAATAAAAGAATCAAAGAGGCTAATAAATCAATTTCTACCAGAAATCACGTTTCTTCTTCCACACATCACACAATGTCTTTCCTTTTCGGCGGCCAGCCCAAGATGTCCTCGGAGCAGAAGATTGCCCAGGCCGAGACCGAAGTTGAGATGATCTCAGACATGTTCAACCGGTAAGAACTGCTATCCATACAGTGAACAGCTTGTGGCTATCACTGGAAGTTTTCCATTACGAACCATGCGCTAATTGCTCATCTCTATTTAGCCTGAGCGAGTCCTGCACTAAGAAGTGTGTCCCCGTCGACTACCGTGAAGGCGACCTGAACAAGGGCGAGTCCGTCTGCCTTGACCGCTGTGTCTCCAAGTTCTTCGACGTCAACATCAAGGTCAGCGAGAAGATGCAGGGTGAGGCTGCCCAGAAGCAGCAGGGCTTCGGCATGTAAACTGCCCGTGAGCAACAACTTTACAACTTGGCATTACGGAGACAGGCGCATGAAGATTGAGTTTGCATCTCCTATCGGAAAATCTTAGAAGGTTGAATGGGGCTGTGATACATGTGTACATGTGTGTAGACATGTATCAAGGCACTCAGTCGCTCATCGGAGGTCGTGTTGTTTTTGTTTCAATGTTCGTGATGGGACACGTTTATATCATCACATTTGGATTAGGCGAGGAACGCCAGTCTATATATGTACAATAGGGAAAAAATGGGAAAACAGGATGATATCCATAAAACGAGAGCTAAAACCTCGTACGGATGACCGTAAAGTAGAAGAATTATGAAGGCGCGAGCCCAAGGGTCTGTCGAATCCAAGTCATCCAGGACGAGCTATGATCCTCCTCGCCCTGTATTAAGCCTTTAACTCGGCCCTCCACATTGACTATGTGTCGTTCAAAATCAGTCAATCCCTCCTCCATGTCCTCCACTTTGGATTGAAGGACATGGAGCTCATAGTCCAATTTGGCGCCAAGTAGCTCGACCCGCTTGACACCGTCGTTAAGGTAGGATTGTTCGTCGGTCAATAGATCAGTGGACCTTTCGCGTAGGCGTTGAAAATCACCAAAGCGCTCCAGATATACCGAGTTCAGCTCTTCATGCTGGTCATACAGGAAAGTGCTCAGGCCGTCCACAGATCTTACTTGACACTCAACCCAGGGGGCGGTATCATCACGTAGCTCCAGTATGCGCGAACTGTAAAGACGAACATCCGATGCTAACATATCTTCCTTGGCGACGAGGTCCTCCAGAGACGCTGTATCGTCGGTTTTTGGACGTTCAGTTATTGGCTTGGATGCGTGCACCACGTCCTCAACATTGCTAAACGATAGATGTCTTGGATATCGATTATCGCGACGCTCAGGAATATCATCAACATTCCGAAGCTCCTGGAAGCTTTTTGCGCGTCCCAGGGACATCAGCGTCAAGAGTGGGGGAGCATCATCCCCGTCTCCCTGCTCACTCGAGGCCGCGGTAGATCGTGTTCTCATGCGTTCCAAATCCGACTCTTCTTCCACTCCAGCAAGGGGCTGTGACACTGGAAGATGATCTGCCTGCTGGATTATGGGTTCCGACTCTGTTACTGTCGGCACAGGCTCAATATGGATTTCTGGTGGTTTGAGATCTGTGTTTGATTCAGTCCTAATGGAAGGCTGGGCGCTCCGTTCATCCTCTGTCCGGGACTCCAAGTCTCCCTCCAATTTGGAGTCGGACGTCAAGCCGGTAGTTGTGCGGGTCTTGGCTGCTGAATGCTCTCCGTCACTTTCGAGGGATGGATTGTATGCAATGTCATGGGTTATCTCTATCCCTTCTCGGGAGTGCTTGTGATGGTGTGAGCGCAACCCAGGTAGGCCAACAGCGTCTTTGAAGCGACCGAGACCTGCTCGAGCATCCGACACCCTTCCGCTTACGCCTTTCTTGCGATGTTCCTTCTCTTCGATAGGCCATGTCTCGGGAGATTTGCCTTGCTGCTCAATACCAGATGTCGATCGCTCTGCATGCAAGTCCTCGGTGGAGTGCTTCTTTCGACTCGTCCAAAGGTAACCGCCTTGGTCATCTGTTGTGAACATGATATCCGATGCTGGGGCGCGCGTGAATCCGTGGTCGGTGCCGCTCTTGCGAAGCTTTCCAAGCCATAGCCATTTCGCCCTCGCTCCATAGCAACACTGCACAAAGGTATCAATATCAAGGGTTTCGATGTCAGCGATCCCACCCTTTTCACGACCGCGAACCATTCCCATGACCATCTCGCCTCCTTGTCCACTAAGCTCGGCCATAGTTGACTTGACAGCATCTGTCCATCCTTCCGCATTGGCAGCCTTAGCTGTAACGCGATGGAGACGGTCTAAGGTCATTCGGTCCAGCCTCCGCGACCGAGTGAGCTTTTGAGATTTCTGAAATCCGCTGATGCCTCGTTTGAGATTGTCAATATCGAAAGCATCTTTGCCCACCGGGGCACCATATGTATGCAATCGATTTCGAGCACCAAGCAGGGTTCCGAGGATGGCAGCAACGCTGGTAGGTCCCAAAACGCCATCACTTGGTTCGACATTGTACAGGTCTGCTCCGATATCTGCCCACCAGTCGCCGATAGCCTTCTCGGTCACATCGCATAGCAGTCCGTCCACGTATTCAGGCTTGAGCTTGTCAAATACCATCAAAGCAATCTGGCACTGTTTCACCAGCTCTGTAACCGCCATGTATAGAGGGACCCTTTCACTCGCTCGATAGAGTTGGTGGAATTTGGCTTCGGTTGCGGGTAAAGGTGGCTGAAGTTTGAGGCCAGCACGACCAGCACAGCCCAGCCGCTTTAAGTTCTCGTTCACAATGAAATCATCTTTGTGCGATTTGATGTCGCCTTCTGGCACTGGGATGACTGTAAGGGCAGATGAGAATGAGCCCAAATCCGTGACCATGATTGTACCGAGCGGGGTCTCTTTCTTGCGGGCTTGAGACTCTTTCAGCGCGTCGAAGTATAGCGTCAGTCGCGGGGACCATGTTGTCTCATCTGTGGGTACGCTGAGAACACCAGCAAATGTAGTATGTGATGGGTCTCCTGTGTAGGTGGAAATGACAAAGGTCGGCTGGTCGCGAGAGCAAGCCCATTGTTCAACGATGTATATCTCATAGCCTTCCAAAATTGTGCGCCGCTGCAGAACGTCGGTCGAAGGGTCTTCCTCGAGGTATCGTAGAGCGACGGGATCGGTGAAAACGAATCTCTGGTGACCCTGAGACGTTAGGTCGTGGCCTTGGCCATTCACGTTCGAGGCGGGGCTTGTTCTGGAGCCGTCGGTCGGCTTGGTGGAGTCTCGACGTTCCGTGGCCGCTGCACCGGGTGCGCTGGCCGACATTGTGGCTGTCTGTCAGTTCGAGAGGCAGATTTTCGAGGAGATAGCCCAAATGAACAGAGTGTGAATATGATAGAGAGTACCATCGAGCCACACCAGCTCCAGCGCCACGCCTCGGCCCAAGTTAGGGAGGCGCCGCCGAGAGTTTGAGAATAAGTATTGTGAAGGAAGTACCACGGGTCAAATCGCCGACAATAGCAATTTGGCCATACCTTATGAGCGAAGAAATGGCACCAAATGGGCCGACTCTGGAGCTTGGTGGTTGTCAGTAAATGGAAAGCCTTCAGGCTGCAGAATTAGCGACGTCACAGACCGGGCGGTGAGAACCAAGCTCAGGAACTTCCAAGGTTCAAAGAGTAAGTGAGAAGTAAGGCACGCAAAATACAGGGGCATGCTGCGAGGGGCCAAAGCTATGTAGGTCATTCAAACAGTTACATACACCGCTCAACCACCTGCAGTGCTGAAGCCGCGTTCGAGAGCGGTAGGCAGCTACGGACGCGTCAAGGTGGGAAAATCTTTATTTACTTCCCTGAGACTTCAGGTAGTTAGTTACGGATATTATTTCACTCAGTCAAGGCAGTTTCTCTTCTCTACAGGCCACCGACATGGGTAGCAAACAGCAGTGAAAAGAAGACCAGACATTACAGACAGGACGTTACATGTAACGGTCCAGCGCAGTTCAAAAAAGAGACTGCGAGTAAAGACACTCGATGGTGAACACCAAGGAGGTCAGGTATCTTAAATGGTTCAAAAATTCCCATCCGATCGACGAGGACCAGATGAAGCAGTCAATTTGGTAGTTTTCAACTAGCAAAAACACGATCTCGGATGTCTCCTCACTGATGCGTGTAAAACCCGTGCACTAGGATGGGAAAAGAAAGAAAAAAGAAGAGGAAAGGCAGAAGGGAAGGATGGGGTTTTATAGGTCTTACGGGGGCGCTAGCGTAAGCGAGAGTGGGGCCGTGTTTGGAATGTTTGCTTGATGACTCATAACTGGGTTTTAAGGTATCCGGATCCCGTGACGGGGCTAAGCCAAATCAGGCTAGTTAATATAGTCACCGACTCTGATTCTGGCAGAATAATTCATATAATTCATTCAGCTTTTAGAGCCTATACATACATAGGCTACAACTTGACGGTGGCAAAAGAAAGGCTAAGCACCAAGGCTCCAGAATAGTTTTTGGGGAAAGCCATGTCAAATATTTTACCCTGGCAGCCTGCTCTACCCGGGTGCTGTATAATCCCTGCTCGGAAGCGTTTCACGGTATATGGTCACGTGCCAATGGCGTAAGGTGATCACCGAAACGGTCCACGGGACGGTCCAACATCTCCAGTGTCCCACCTGGTGCCTTGTCTGTACTTTGACCATTTCTTTGAACTCTCGCCTGCATGTTAAATTCCTCATGACTCAAACCCCCGGGTAAACGGGGCCTCCAAGACTGCATCAGCCAGTCCATCATTCGTCCGTGTATGCTCCCCCGGCAAGATTCGGGCGGCAACCTTGAATTAACTCCGCATTGACTACCCGGCTGCCATGGAGCTCGTCCAGAAAGAGCATGACAGGCTCTTGAAGAGGCTCAGGGCCTCACAGGGTATCAAGAATGTCCAGTCTACTATTGACTTGCTGCAGTCAGCCCGGGACACCATCGCTGCAGGTTAGTCAAGAATCTAAGTAACAACTACTAATATGTACCCATGTGCATGGTGGAGGTTACAACATTCATTGACCTCGGAATCATTTTGACCTATATCTTAGATCCCAACCAAGCTGCGATTACTCTGGCCAAATTGCAGAACCCTGTCAAATCCCGGTTTGATTCTCTCAACGACAGCCTGAAGGAGACCCATAGCGGCTTGAATAAGTACACCAAGGCACTGGACAAGGTAATCATTATTTCAAATGCTCCGACAAGAAGACCAGCGTGAAAGCTAATATAGTCGTTTCTTTTATAGCTTTTCAAAGACCGACAACTCCCCAGCACCGAACACGACGCCATGTCCCCGCACGAGAACCTCATCAACCGTGCGATTGCAATGCACCTCCTCCGTGAGGGACAGTTCTCAGTCGCCGCTAGCTTCCTTTCCGAAATATCTGATCAAAAGGCAATGCAAGCCGACATGGATACTTCCAGTTCCGAGTTCGTATCCTCCCCTACGAGTTCGACCAACCTTCTCGACGAAGTTCCCTCCAATGAAATTCGCAAGCAGTTCGCTTCTATGTACTACATTCTCCAGGAGTTGAAAGAGAAGAACAATCTGCTCCCTGCCATTCAGTGGTCGCGAGAGAATCGAGAGGCGCTTGAAGCCCGTGGGAGTAATCTTGAGTTTGAGCTCTGCCGTCTTCAGTTCGTGTGGCTGTTCCATGGAGAATCTCACGACCAAAGTATCCGCGACCGCCAATCTGCCATTAACTACGCTCGGCGGGAATTCCAGGGCTTTATGCACCGATATCCCCACCAGGTTCAGCAGCTCATGGGTGCTATGGCTTTCTGCCCGAACCTTCAAGGATCGCCATATGCATCCATCTTCAACAATTGCTCGGCATGGGATGATGTGGCCCAGTTCTTTACTCGCGAGTTCTGCTCGTTGCTGGGTCTGTCGGCGGACTCACCGCTCTATGTAGCAACTACCGCTGGTGCGATAGCGCTACCCACTCTTTTGAAGCTACAGACCATAATGAAGTCTAAGCGCACGGAATGGACTAGTGAGAATGAACTTCCGGTATGCTCCGCCTTCAGCGTCCTACACCCTACTGTGTTCACAGATTCTAATCCACTTTACAGGTCGAGGTCTCACTTCCTCCGTCGTACTTGTTCCATTCGATTTTTGTGTGCCCAGTCTCTAAGGAGCAGGCGACCGATGAGAACCCGCCTATGATGATGCCATGTGGACATGTTATTGCTGAAGAGTCGCTGCGTCGACTGAGCAAGGGAAATCGTTTCAAGTGCCCATATTGCCCGAGCGAAAGCCACCCCAGGGATGCGCGAAAGATTTTCCTCTAAGTGTATCTGTTCTTTGTCTGATCTACCGTTTACGACTTATTATTTTTTATGTCCCGTCCTTATCCTCGCCTGGCGCACGGAGGGAACTACCCAAGGACAACCGGAGTTTCGGTATTGGCGTTCGAGCATGCTGGATTCTTGGACTTTTCTAAACCAATATTACGTCTTTATTTTCTTTTTTTTCTTTTTTCTCTCCTTCCGAGGTGATAGCTTCGACCAAGCCGAGCTTCCGTCCAAGATTAAATCTTTCCCAGTCTCCACTTTATAACACCCTAGACAAAGAGCTCATTTCCCAAAGTCCCCAAATCCCCACTGCACTAACCTAACTCGCTCTCACTATTGGTCCACTTCATCCCGTGACCACGCGCCCATTTGGCGACACTCCACTGACCCCTTTACGCGTTTGAACTTGTCATGACGCGTCAGATTGTCCTAATGTGCTCCGTTTGAGGTAATATTAGACTGCCGAGACCCGTATTTAAGTCTCCGTTTCCCCGTTTAGATCCTGTTCATTACATTCATGACCAAGTCGTACAAGTTTGTCCAGGGGTCAAGAAAGACTCAAGCACCCGGCCGGGGGCATAAATAGAGCGTAACCCCTGAATCTGAATCCTATTCAGATTCGCATTTGATTCTCTCAATCCAATCTGCTGGTCATTATACCGTTCTTCATTGCATCGCTGCAGCTATCCTGTTAAACATTGAAAATTTCAGAGCAAAAATATCCCATCTTCGCATTATGCTTTCCAGGAGAAATCCGCCTCAGACTCCCTCGGAGGCCTTCACTCGCTATCGAGCTACGAAGGCTTCCATGTCAACCAGTAAGACCCGTCGAAACTACAGGGACAGGGACAGTTCCAGCTCCAGTACGTCCAGACGCATAGAAATAGAGCCGCGACGAAGACCGGTCTACCCACCAGATGTATCGTAAGTCCTTTCTCGCATTGCAGAAACGCCAGCATAAAATCCTGCATGTACTCTTCAATGGTCATTGTTCGATCAATTCAAACCAAGAAGAAAAGAAACAGCGACAGGAATAGCAGAAGAAGAAGACTAACACAGTATAGATCCCCAACACCATCAACATCCCCCATCGTCCTCCTCCACGTCGGCCCTGCAAACCGCCTCTTCGCTGCCCACGAGACAATCCTCAGCGCATCCCCCTTCTTCGCCGCCCAATGCACCTCCCAAACGCCCTCTCCACCCTCTCGCAAGAACCCGCACGTCCAAACACCCGGCAAACATATCGCACTTCCAAACGAAGACCCCGAGGTTCTGTCCTGTGTCCTGGAGTATCTATACAAAGGCGACTACTATCCCCGCCTTCGACACAATGCACGAAGAAAGACATGGGAACTGGAAGATGCAGACAGAAATGGAGAGAGCCCCGGTGCAACGGTATGGCACCAGGGAGCTGGAGAAGTGATATTGAGAGATACGGCTATCTAGTAAGTACTTCCCAGTGCATTCCACGCGATATTACCAGACATTGGCGCAAAGTTCTACCTCTTTCAAAACCTCAAGAGAGCACATGAGCTTCCATATCTTGAACCATTGAATCTATGCTGATATTTTACAGTTGCGCCGCAGAGAAATTCAACCTTCCCTCCCTTCAGCGCCTGGCCCTCCGCAAGCAAGGCCTGCACACAGGTATCTCAGTAAACACCATCCTGGCCAGCGCACGATACGCATACGCGCATACGCCTGACACCGAGTCGAAGCTGCGAGCGCATTATCTTGCATTGATTATTCGGTGTCGGGGGACGTTCAAGAGGAGCGGAACGATGCAGATGGAGATGGAGCGTGGCGGGAAGCTGTTTTTCGATTTGTTTGTTGCTATGTGTAATCATATGGTATGTTCAAGTTGATGATACGTGTGTTGAATGTCGCTAACTTTGTTGCAGGATGATGTTTGTCCTGAGGATGCGTCGGTTCGGAGTTCTGTTATGACCAAGAATGTTTAACTGTAGGTGGACTTGGGCTGGATTTGGATTTCATTCCAGGTAGGACGGCTATCGGTTGGGTAAGATTGCTGATTTGTCTGGCTTGTTGTTTCGGGGCTTCGTTCAGGGATTCCAAAGGTTGAGATGTTTTATGTGCTGTTTTGTCTTGTTTGTGTTTTTGTGTTCTACAATTCTATACCCTGTACTTTTAAATGAATTTTGGGAATTAAGGTATTTTGAATTGGATAATTCTTCATGCGAATCCAAGACGGGGCTTAGAAGCTGTTACATCGTCAATCGTAAAGATAGGTTGCTGCCTGCAGCCTGAGCTGGATTCGCAACAGTTATCAGACTCATTTGGTGCAGTACACTGATAGTCACAATGACAAAAGGGAGACCATATCATGCAGAAGGTTAAAGGTGTTAGTTTGAGGCTGGGGCTGGGTATGAAGTCAGTATGGGAAAGGGGCCATGTATGTCTGTATCACGGCCAAAGCTGAGGACATTCGGCAGTGTTTGAAGGGTGAGTAGTGTGTTGGCGGCTTAGAGGTTCAGTCCAGCCATTGGTCGCAAGCCCGATAACTGATCAGTATGCGAGATGAATATTCATCGATATGCTGGTTTAGACTCCAGTGCCGGGGAAAGCGGTGTTGTTCTTGCTCAAAACGACGAAACCTCGTTCGCGGGCAATGTAGCCCTTCATCAGTCCCTAGAAAGATTTAGCAACTATGCAACGACAATAAGACAAGTATCGACAAACTTTGTAGACGAGGTTGGCCAATAGACACTCCACTTCATCGGTATCAATTCGAGTCCGGGCTGAAGCATGGGTCCCAATTCGCATCGCCGCAACGAATTCCGCAATGGGTACACGAGTGCGCCGAATCGGGGGAGCTCCGTCTCTCTCTTCAAAGCCACCAGCGATGAAAACTTTACGAAAGAGGTTGCGCAACGCGATATCACGTCCTCGTTCAAGCGGAAGATAAATGCGCCTCTTTACAAACTCTTCTTCGCCGGCACTCATAGCGGCGTCAAATCCAACAAGGTCTCCCTTTCGGATGCAATTGGACAGGGGACGGAAAAACGTATCGAGTCGAGGGAATTGGGCCAGTAAGTTGGGGCTGGGGAGTGTATGTTGTGTGACAAGGTGACAGGGAATGAGATATGTGAGAATCAATCTAGTGACGATAAGTGATAGTTCATATAGACGGCCAAGACGGCCAAACTTACTCGCGATTCCTATGGGCATCCCGGTGGCACATACTCCAAGCGGATGTAAGGTGCTTCTCAGCCTATTCAATCTCAATTAGCTGACGGCGCTACAAATGAAGTGGTACCATCCACCGACCTCCATGTAATTCTCATCCAGGAAATGAATCACGCCGACATAGTAGTGAAAAGTCACGATATGAGACATCGGGAATGATTGCAACGAGGGGAGATCATCCGACTGGGCGTCAATAGCGCGGAGAAGGTTTTTAGTGAGGCCGACAGAGTTAATCTGTATTCAATTAGAATGCGCTAGTAATTGACGAAGGGAAGATGAACAAACCTTGAAGTATGTCTTGAAAAGAAGGTTGGTTGTGTTGTAAAGGCCCCACTTTCGAGACTCTTCCATAGGAGCACTATGTTTAATCAGTGAGAAAAGTCCATTCAAATAGCCCAGCAAATACTAACCGATCATTCAAGCATAAAGTGAACATGCGATTAATGACACGAGCTGCCTCCTCCTGGTTGGCAGTCTTCTCGAAATCAGCGGAAATGTCATCCTGAAATCCGAAGTTTGCCGAGCCCTGAGAAACAACTTCATTGTCTGCTTTGATCGCAAAGATGCGCAAGAACTTGCCGCTGGTGTACAGCAATGGCAAAGTCCAGGCGGGGAAGGACGCGGCAGATGAGTATCCCCTAATCAGGACGTTGGCCATCTTCCTCCAAGCGTTGAAGATAGTGACTGCAGTGGCGTGACCTGGGTGGTCCTGGTATCTAAACAGCTCCCGGAGCACTTCCCAGAATTCCACCATTAGCTCCACCCAAGCGGTTTGTTCAGCTTTCGAGATTTTCGAAGACCATTTTCGAGGCCAGAGATTGTAAGTAAGTTGAGCGGACACGGAGTCGGGGGCAACGGAATTGTAAAACTCGCGGAGCTGAGGGTTTGAGGGATCCGGAATGAAACATCTCGCCAATCGCTGGCCGTTGCGCGCATCGTAGGCAAGTCGAAAGTCGTTGGAAAGGGAGTCCATGGTGAGCTGGACCCCTTTGCGCGGGGATTGGTCAAGTAATCAGATAATTACCGTTGTTAAAGGAATTCAATTGAAGCTGTCAGTAAGTTGTCGGAATTTGGGGGTGATGTTGGAACCAAAGAAAGAGCTGCAAACACTCTTACTGCCTTAAAGAATACAAGTTGAGCAATTAACGCGGGGCGCGGGCGGTGAGACTGGTGTGGCTAGTGTGATCTGTGGCGCAGAAAGTAAGCCCCCCGTTCCTTCCACATTGGGACTAGTGTGATCCAATTCTGATCCACTCGCTTAACCGAAGGGTGAGCCCTAAGCACATTGCAACACACTTCCAGATTTCCTCTTCCCCGGCACACTAACGACTCATCCACCACAGCGACAATCACAGTCAGTACACCCCCATATTGAACTTATTTGAACCTATTGCTAACATATCACCTTCCAGATGGGTTAGTGTCACTTTTTTTAATCGAATTCCCCCTCCAGCATTCTCCTCGAAGCGGTTACGGTGTCTGTGCGATCGGTCGAAATATCATGCAAATCAACAATTTTTTTCAGTATTGGCAAGGGGAGCAAGGAATTTAAGGCGCAACAAAGGAATCAACCACGCGAATAGTCTACGACAACAAGGGACGGCGAATTTACGACCTTGTGAAGGAACCAATTTCGAAACCAAAATTTTACTGGGGTACCAATATCGAATTTCCCTTCGACTGAACATTGTGTCCCCTTCGACGGTATCGGATTTCGACCAGCATAATATCGCACAACACCGCACCGCTACCCGAGGAGAACCGCTGGGTACGATCAATGCCTCGAGAGCCACAACTGACGGATATTCTTTACAGGGCGTCTTAACGAGTACCAGGTCATCGGGCGTCACCTGCCCACCGAGGCGAACCCCACCCCCAAGCTGTACCGCATGCGTATCTTTGCGCCCAACACTGTTGTCGCTAAGTCCCGATTCTGGTACTTCTTGGCTCAGCTCCGCAAGCTGAAGAAGGCCAACGGTGAGATCGTCTCCCTGAACGTGGTATGTACCGGCTTGCTCCTCGAGATCAACATACAACTCGCTAATAACCAATTTCTTTTAAGATCACTGAGAAGCGCCCTCTCAAGGTCAAGAACTTCGGTATCTGGCTCCGCTACGACTCGCGCTCCGGTACCCACAACATGTACAAGGAGTTCCGTGAGATGAGCCGCACTGAGGCCGTCGAGGCTCTCTACCAGGACATGGCTGCCCGTCACCGTGCCCGCTTCGGCTCCATCCACGTATGTTTTACCTTGCCCGGTATACCCTCTTTCAGGTTGCATCTTTTATCTAACAAATTTTCCTACAGATCCTCAAGGTTGTTGAGGTCACTGACCCCGAGAGCATCCGCCGTCCCTACATCAAGCAGCTCCTCTCCAAGAACCTCAAGTTCCCCCTTCCCCACCGCTCTGCCAACCCCGGCAAGAAGCTGTACGCCTTCTCTCGTCCTTCTACCTTTGCTTAAATGTGACGTTTTTGGGTTTTTGGGATGGAGTGTGGATGAATGACTGGAATGTGGCCACAGCATGCATGAAAGATACTGGTCGTGCAGACCGACCTGTTCGTACCCAGTCAATGGGGAGATGTCTCTAGTCCCGTGTAGCGGCATCTCGAGGTTAAATTTCAAAAATTATCGGGTTCACTTGTTCATCCCCATCCACAATGTAGACGAATATATCCAATTTAGGTGGCAGGAAAGATTCCAAGGTTCATCTGGACAAGCATTAGATCAACCAGACTGCAACTCGGAGATAGTCTCGTGCAGCAATTCGTCACTTTATGGGCGAGAACATCTTGGTATTTCCAGACTGATTGAAGCACGAGCCAAGGCCTCGGATACCGTTCTAGGCCGCTCCGCAGTATCTACCCCGTGTACTTTCCAAGTGAAGTAAGTTAGGCACAGATAGTGATAACACTGATGAGAACCTTGGAAGCGGGACGGAGTTTTACTAGTAGTCAAGATCAATATGTATCAACAACCTTGGAACCTTGGAAGAGGCAGCTTGCCTAGGTAGTGTCTTTTATGCACCAGTATTCTACATCAAGCACGAATCACATGGACTCAACTACATGGTTTACTTTAAAAGAAGCAATTTTGACACGATCACCCCTCATGCGTAGTAAACTATGTGTCGGGGTTTTTCGTACCTGACCCCGAGAACCCGAGCGGCTCTAATTGGCAGTACCAAATTAAATGAACTCAAATCAACCAAGAAATATTGTGAATATTTGTTATGAACAACACCATGCTAAAATAAAACATTATTTTCACTTTGACAGTAAATTTGGGACATATGCACGCTCCAACTGGTTACGCAATATGTGTATGTTTATCACTCCCAGGAACCGCAATTGCGTCATGCGTTAGAAGCCGAGCAACCCTGTCCGCTTTCAAATCCGATTTCTTCCCTCACAACTCTCCACTTCCTACTTCTCTCTCCACTTCTTACACCTCTCTCCCTTACCCTCAATTGACACCTCTTTAATACCAATTCACACCTCAATATGTTCGCTCGCCAGACCTTTCGCTGTGCGCAGCCTCTGAAGCAGGTATGTCGGAGACTTTCAAGCTCAACTGAAAAAGGTCCGAAATAGAAACTAACGTCTGTTTTTCAGAGCTTCCGCAAGTACTCCGCCGAGGCCGCTCCCAAGGCTGCTGAATCCACCCCTCCTCCCCCTCCTCCCAAGAAGTCCAACCTCACTCCCATTTACGTCGGAGTTGGCCTCGCCGGTCTGGGTGCTGGTTTCTACCGCTACACCAACGGCGCTAGCGCTACTATTGAGGCCAAGGACCGCCCCAAGGTCTTCAATGGCCAGGACTGGGTTGACCTGAAGGTTGCAAATGTTGAGACCCTGAGCCACAACACCAAGCGCATTCGTTTTGCCTTTGACGACAAGGAGGCCGTTGGCGGTCTTCCCGTTGCCTGTAAGTCTCCTCAGTTTCTGCTCTGAGGAGGGGTTTTGCTAATATCAGATTATAGCCGCTCTTCTGACCCGCTTCAAGCCCGAGGGTAAGGAGAAGTTCACTCTCCGTCCTTACACCCCCGTCAGCGAGGAAGGTAAATCAGTTTCTATCCATTGAAGTCACAGCGTTGTTCGGCCCGCTAATCTGCTCTAGACCAACCCGGTTACCTCGAGCTTGTCGTCAAGTCCTACCCCGGTGGACCCATGTCCGAGCACATCACTTCTCTGACCGAGGGCCAGACCCTGGCTTTCAAGGGACCCCTCGTCAAGTACCCCTGGGAGGCCAACAAGCACAACCACATTGCTCTGATTGCCGGTGGTACCGGTATCACCCCTATGTACCAGCTTGCCCGCCAGATCTTCAAGAACCCCGATGACCGCACCAAGGTGACTCTGATTTTCGGTAACGTCAAGGAGGAGGACATTCTCCTGAAGAAGGAGCTCGCTGATCTTGAGAACACCTACCCCCAGCGCTTCCGCGCTTTCTACGTCCTGGACCAGCCCCCCAAGGAGTGGAACGGCGGCAAGGGTTACATCACCAAGGAGCTGCTGAAGACTGTTCTGCCCGAGCCCAAGGAGGAGAACATCAAGCTCTTTGTCTGCGGTCCTCCCGGTCTGTACA
This sequence comes from Penicillium sclerotiorum, assembly GCA_911649655.1. Classification (NCBI taxonomy): domain Eukaryota; kingdom Fungi; phylum Ascomycota; class Eurotiomycetes; order Eurotiales; family Aspergillaceae; genus Penicillium; species Penicillium sclerotiorum. The sequence continues at coordinate 3,700,561 of CAJVRJ010000005.1, read as the reverse complement.
AGGCTATCTCCGGTACCAAGGTCAGCCCTCAGGACCAGGGTGAGCTCTCTGGTGTCCTGAGCGAGCTGGGCTACCAGAAGGACCAGGTCTTCAAGTTCTAGATCATGGATAGAATACCAATTGGTGAAGCTTGCACAGATATGGAGATATCTGTGGGCAATCTTAGTTGCATTGATTTGCCATTTTGAGCGTGTGTTACCGGGCGCTTTCCCCGCTACTGCGCATTTGTACGCTAGAGAGATCGGAAATACCAAACATTCCCTGTCAACTTATCTATTTCAAGTTCACGTACATATAAGCCCTCGCGTACTAGAGGTTGACCCACTGACGTCTAGATCAACATCGACTTGATGCCATTATCTGCTACCTAGGTAGATATGTACATGTATATGTATGTGCATACACTTCAACTGGTATATATACATGTAAGACAGCCACCTAGAATAGATTGACGGGCGGATCACCAGTTGACCTAGGTAATACATCAATTGAGACCTAGATTGATTGACGGATTAAGTGCCCAATGTTTGAAGCACTTCTGGACCCGTGCATGTGGACGTTGAGCTCTGAAATGCCCTTTCAAATGCTCCCCGCAAACTTGAAGTTGGGAATTGAAAATTTGCGCATTCAAAAATCGAATGTCCACGGGTTCAAGGTTCCGAGGTTTGATGTTGAACATTCAGCCCCGGAGTTTCCAAGATTATGTACCACATGGATGGATGTGTCGGGACTGAATCCATTACCACATGTGCAGTTGACCTGCATGTGCCCAGGTGGGTACCTGCCAGCCCTGGAGACAGATCAACGTTGACACATCAATCTATTTCCAGCCCTGGAGATGCACCATCAATTGATACCTAGGGTCTCTCAACCCAAGGTTGGAAGTGCTTGGAAGGTTACCGATAGGGCTCGCCGACCCGGGGCTAACCTCCCGAGGTCGGGAGGGGCACCCGTCTCGAGTGCCTATGAGGCTACCTAGCCCCGGTACCTAGATCACCTGTTCAGGTATGATCTTGAATCTATCTGGATATGCGGATATGCAAGTCAGCACTTGAGATACCTATCTGGAAGCAAATAGCACCTGGGCACTCAAGTTCAAATGTTCAAACTTGAACTTTTTCATGGGACGCTCACCTGGGCAGTGGATGGCTCAAGTGCTGCGGCGACTATATATACTTTGCGCGGCCCGGGGGGACCCGTGGACACTGGCATTCACTGGCACTGGCACTGGAAAACTTGAAGTGCTCAAATATACATACATATATAAATCTGAAATAAAATCAGTTTTTCAAACTTGCATGTGGAAGGTCAGGATGGTTCTCAACATCCATGGATGAATTAGACATCTGGATGGAACCTTCCAAGGTTGGAGGATTTCAAGCCATTAGGGAACTCGACTTGCGGCTGTGGCGGGCAGTGCTCACTTGGCTCGGGTGCACGCATAACATTGGGACCCGGGCGGGGCGGCACACGCCCACATGTGCTTTGGGAGGGGCAGGTGGCAGTTGACCAGTCAACTGGCAATTCTTCAAATGTTATAGGTCTCAAGATTAACCAAGCCGTAAAAAATGTTTCAGATGGATCAAAAGCGTCTAGTTCCAACCTGGGAAGATCGCTGCCTAAAAAACCTCCTCAAACCAAAACAGCGCTGATTTATTATGGGATGATTTTTTTTTTTCTTTCTGTGCAAGAGCCTGGGGTCAGAAGTCCATTATGTCAGCCCTGAAGCGCTCCCGAGTTAGGCTACACCAGTTGACCCAGCAGTGAAAGAAACCGGGGCTCTAAGCCTAAAGCAGCCGGGTGGTGACCGGGGCCCGAGCATGTTGGTAGGCCCCAACTGAGGGCGCAAACTTATTTAGTTGCTTGACCCCCCCACCCCCCTCCGGCCCCTATTCCTAGGCTTCCTCTTTCCCCCAAACTTCCCTTTCCCCTCCCCCCAAACCACGCAAAAATTACCAACATCATGCCTTCCACTGAGAACAAGGCCGAATCGGCCACCGTTCAGGTTAATGTCGATGAGCTTCGCAACTCCAAGGACCAGGTACGTTTTGATTTTATTCTTCTGGCATGATTTGACACGGTTTTGTCCTCTTTGCGTCGCGTCTGGCTTGTTATGATTTTCTTTTTTTTTTTTCTTTTTCTGCTGTCAAAAGTGCGCTCTGCGCGAGCTTCCCCTACGCGTCGCAGATAAACAACAGCTTGCGACCCCCACTTTCACGATGACTCGCGATTTGAAAATCATGAAATGTGTTTCGCAGTCGCTTGCAGAGGCATTTCAAAGCACTTCGGATGAATTTTCATCATGAGATGGCTTTGAAAGCGCCGGAGTGTCATGACATCACCCGTGAATGCGCTCACGCTCGCGACTTGCAAAACTCATTCCATCTCAATCCCCCACTTCGCATCGCATCATGTTCGCGTCTTCTTTGATTATGCTTTGGATCTTGCGATTTTATTATTTGGTCATGTCATCATGTTGCACCCCACTAACAACCTCAATAGATCCTGATGCACCTGATGACCCTTCAGTCCAACATCGCTGATTTCATCAAGGCTTACGTTGAGCATTCGAACAGCGTCATCAACGGTGGCCCCGCCACCATTGATATCCCTGCTCTCCCCACGGGCCTCACACTCGGCCACTTTGACCGTGCTTCCAGCCCTGGCGCCAAGTCTGAGGCTGGTGGTAAGAAGCGGAAGCGCGCGCCTGTGGACCCCAACGCTCCCAAGCGTCCCTTGACCCCGTACTTCCTCTACATGCAGCACAACCGTGGCACCATTGCTGCCGAGCTTGGTGGCAGCGCTAAGCCCAAGGATGTGTCTGACGAGGGAACCAAGCGATGGACCGATATGCCCGACGACCAGCGCGAGGTATGTAACCGAGTTCTTCTTGACCCCAATGCCCCATTGTTCCAAAGACATTCTCATGCTGACCTACATTCGTAACAGACCTGGAAGGGTTTGTACCAGGAGAACTACGAGAAGTACAAGCGTGACGTCGCCGCTTACAAGGCCGGCAAGGCCGTTGAGGACGAGGACCCCGCTGCCTCCCAACTGCAGCAGGACATCGCGATCGCTGAGAACTCCAAGTCTGACGACTCCGAGTCCGAGTCCGAGGAGGAGACTTCCCCCTCTCCTCCCCCCAAGGAGAAGACTCCTCGTAGCACCAAGCGCCGCCGCAGCGATGCCAAGGTTGTTAAGGAGGTTCCGGACTCTGCGGCTAAGCAGAGCTCGCCAGTGAAGAAGGGTCGCGGTAAGAAGGCGGCCGAGCCGGTTAAAGAGACACCCGTTGCCAAGGGCAAGGGCAAGAAGCGCAAGAGTGAGGCTTAAATTCCCAGATTTGTTTAGGGATTTCTGATCCTTTTCTCAATATGCCTTTCTTTTCTTCTATCTTTTGTTGAGTTTTGTTTTCCACAATCCCATTGGAATGGATTTTCATTTTTTTTTTTCCTTTTGTTCCTGGGCAGCTTGAAAGAAATTTGCTGCGGGGTGAAAAAATGTAGCTAGGGTTTAATAGCAACGGAATTTTTTTTTTAGTGCATTATCTCGTATAGTTCGGCAACCTACCAGAAGACAGCAAATTCTAAATTCTTAATTCTAATTCTAATTTCACCCGATCCTATTATTCACCAGCGGGTCCCCCAGTGGTCCCAAAGTCCCAAACCCATTAGCAAAACCGTGACTAAAACGGCCGAACAATATACCCAATCGGCCAGCACGGCAACGTCTTATCAACGTTATCGGAGAAGTCCTCCACGGCCCAGTGCGCGGCCATTAAAATATACCCTTTCCCCCCCCCCACATCCCTTTCAATTCCCAAACCTTCTGGGGTGAGAGAGTTTTGTTTGACATCTCTCAACTTGGACTTGGGTTCCTGATTCCTTCTTTTATACCTTCCGCCAAGCCAGAGGTTCGGGTTCCACCTGCGTCATGCAGCTTGTCCCCAAGGAGGTAAGTGTCGCCTTGCCAAGTACCCTCAATTTTTGGTCACTGACAAGCCCTCTAGCTAGACAAGCTCACCATCGCCAACCTCGGGTTCTTGGCCCAAAGACGCCTTGCTCGAGGTGTGCGACTGAATCATGCAGAGGCAGTGGTGCGTATCAGATCCCCCGGAAAAATGTCCAATTTCCAAATGTGGTGGGAGTCCCCGACGCTAATTTTGATGTTCTGCAGGCCTTGATCTCATCTGTGCTGCACGAGGTACATTGTCCCCACTTTTTTTTTCTCTTACAATCCCCGTCGGTGTCTATATGAGACAAACAAAAATACATTGTGCAGCCAATGGCGTTGCAGTGGAGGATCAGTTTTGACTAATGACATGGATATTTATAGCTGATTCGGGATGGCCACTACTCCGTTGCGGATTTGATGTCTATCGGCAAGACAATGCTTGGCCGTCGTCATGTCCTCCCATCTGTCGTTGCTACCCTGGTCGAACTCCAGGTCGAGGGTACCTTTCCCTCAGGAACCTACCTGGTGACCGTGCACCACCCCATCAGTAGCGATGAGGGTGATCTCGAACGCGCCTTGTACGGAAGTTTCCTGCCCGTCCCCTCCCCGCAGGCCTTCCCCGACCCCGACCCCGAAGACTTCCTGCCCGAGAAGATGCCCGGTGCCGTGATCCCTGTGAAGAACGCCCGAGTACAGCTGAATGATGGACGGAAGCGGATCAAGTTGAAGGTTATGAGCAAGGGAGACCGACCAATCCAGGTATGCATTCGAGGACTTTATACAAGGAGAGACGAGACCTTGTCAGGACACATGGACTAATGCTCGTGAAATTGTTCTAATAGGTCGGATCACACTATCACTTCATCGAAACAAACCCTCAATTACACTTCGACCGTATCCGATCGTACGGATACCGATTGGATATTGCGGCTGGTACCTCGATCCGATTCGAGCCTGGTGACACCAAGACTGTCACTCTGGTTGAAATTGCCGGTAACAAGGTGATTCGCGGAGGAAACTGGTTGGCTAATGGACCTGTGGACCTGAGTCGAGCTGAGGAGATCGTTGCGAAAATGCAAGTCGCTGGATTTGCTCATATCCCCGAGCCAACGGCTGATAGCACATTGATTACTGGATTCTCAATGGAGCGGGAGGCCTACTCTCGCATGTTTGGTCCTACCACTGGTGATTTGGTGCGTCTTGGTTTGACGAACCTGTGGGTGCAGGTTGAAAAGGATATGACCAGCCATGGAGACGAATGTACTTTCGGTGGCGGTAAGACCGTTCGCGATGGTATGGGTCAGGCATCTGGTCGCTCTGCTTCTGAGTGTGTTGATACGGTTATTACGAACGCTTTGATTATTGATTGGACTGGTATCTACAAGGCCGATATTGGTATCAAGGATGGCTTGATTGCTGGTATTGGTAAGGCTGGTAACCCAGATGTCATGGATGGTGTGCACCCTGATTTGGTGGTTGGTGCTTCGACAGATGTTATTGCTGGCGAGAACAAGATTGTTACTGCCGGTGGATTCGATACCCACATCCACTTGATTTGTCCACAGCAGGTGGACGAGGCTCTGGCTTCGGGTATTACTACTTTCCTCGGTGGCGGTACTGGTCCTAGTACCGGGTCAAACGCTACAACTTGCACTCCTGGGCCAAACCACCTCCGCCTGATGATGCAGGCGTGTGACAGCTTGCCCATCAACATTGGTATCACAGGAAAGGGTAACGACTGTGGAAGAATTAGCATTGAGGAGCAGATCAAGGCTGGTGCAGCGGGCTTGAAGCTGCACGAGGACTGGGGCTCTACCCCTGCCGCCATCGACAACTGTCTGGATCTCTGTGACGAGTACGATGTCCAGTGCATGATTCACACAGACACTTTGAATGAGTCCGGATTCGTGGAGCAGACTGTCGAAGCCTTCAAGGGCCGTACCATTCACACATACCACACTGAAGGAGCTGGTGGTGGTCACGCTCCCGATATCATCTCCGTCGTTGAGCACCCCAACGTCCTGCCCAGTAGTACCAACCCCACCCGTCCATTTACCCTCAACACACTGGACGAGCACCTGGACATGCTGATGGTGTGTCACCACCTGTCCAAGAACATTCCCGAAGACGTTGCCTTTGCCGAAAGTCGTATCCGAGCGGAAACCATCGCCGCCGAGGACGTGCTCCACGACCTGGGCGCTATTAGTATGATGTCTTCCGACTCCCAGGCCATGGGCCGCTGCGGCGAGGTCATCCTCCGCACCTGGCACACAGCACACAAGAACAAGGCCCAGCGCGGACCTCTTCCCGAGGACGCAGGCACAAACAACGATAACTTCCGCGTGAAGCGGTACATCAGCAAGTACACAATCAACCCAGCTCTGGCGCAGGGAATGGCACACCTCATCGGTAGCGTTGAGATAGGCAAGATTGCCGATCTTGTTCTCTGGAACCCCAGCACCTTCGGCACGAAGCCCGTCCAGGTTCTGAAGAGCGGTATGATTGCCGTCGCAGAGATGGGTGATCCTAACGCCTCCATCCCAACCATCGAACCTATGATTGTGCGCCCGATGTTCGGGGTTCGTGTCCCCAGCACCTCGATCATGTTCGTTTCGCAGGCCTCTATCGATGAGGGAATCGTGCAGACATACGGGCTAAAGAAACGCGTCGAAGCCGTAAAGGGCTGCCGAACTGTCGGGAAGAAAGACATGAAGTTTAACGATACGATGCCGAAGATGAAGGTTGATCCTGAGAGTTATGTGAGTTTTTCCTTCTACAGCTATGAATGTACCTGCTAACAAATTCCAGACGGTCGAAGCAGACGATCTGCTGTGTGACGCCGAGCCCGCAGCAGAGTTACCATTAACGCAGGCCTACTATATCTTCTAGATTGGCCGTGGATGGAAGTGTAACCACTGTGTCACCTTCGATATCTTTCATCATCATCCCATGTTTCTTGTCATGTCATCTAGCATTGTCTCGGTTCATATACCACCTTCGAGCGTTTGCTATTATTCCGGGAGTTTATACGTCACCCTTGATCTTATGCCTGTTATGTTCTCATAGCGAAGAGTGTCTTTTTTTGCATGAAAGTTATGACTTCTTTACCAATCAATCTGTTCTTCAAGTTCTCTTCCATGATTGTCCTTTAGCCATTGAGCGCACTAGTCTTCTGCATGCGTTACGCGCTTTATCCTAGTGCATCTGAGTTTAAGGAGATCGCCGAGATTCGGCCTGGTTTACAATCGGCGAATTGGACCCACTGCGGACTTCGCCGCATAGTAGTACTATTTCCATGAATTTGATGTTAGGTTTGAACCTTTGACTAATTAGGTCTTGGCCTCGGTAATGAATTGTTCCAAGGTTGCTCTACAAGGTTGAGTGCAATGCTGTTGGTAGGCCAGCAGAGAACGGGAGGACAAAAAGAGCAATTCTAACTCAAAATGAGTAGGTATTCAATTGTAAGCCCGAAAGAACAAAAAGCTCAGTAACAAAAAGGATATCAAGGATACATTTGCATGCAGCAGGTGAGTATCAAAAAAAAGGCCACCATGGTATCCGCATTTTCAAAACCGAAAGAAAGCAAACAAGAAAGCAAAAGCATGTAGACAGCATCATACTTAGAGCTCCGTCTCTTCCTCTGTATGATTGGCGCCCGCTGAAACGAGCGAGTGATCCTCCCAAGCGGCATATGTACCTTCCTGGGCGGCCAGATAAGCTGAGATACGTCCGCGCAGGCGGGCCATTACGCGGCGCCGCCCAGCACCCCGTCGTAGCTCTGAACCCTGTGCTTCAGATCCAGAGTCTGTGTCGACGAGAGCGGTATCTGCGTCTATTGGGGAAGAGGGGGAAATGATTGATTCGGAGATGGGGAGAGTTAAGGAATCGGTGTTTTGGGTTTCTGATAGATGGGGTGGTGAGTGTAACTTGTCCTCCCCTTCGGCGCGGATTGTCATGTCGTCGCCATTTTTGGGGTCGTCGTGAGCGATAAGATCATGATTTTCTGCATCTGTTACGCAAGAAGAGGGGAGAGAGTCGACATGCAGAAGGTCTGGGTCAGCGTGCTTGCTAAGATAGCGATGTGCCTTTTGGATTTCATCGCGCCTCATTTGGGCTCGGTCTGGGATTGAGCTGGTGATTGGGCGGGACGGTTGATGCGCATCGTCTTTTTTTGGTGTGGGCTCACCAGTCACGCTGGACACGCTGGATTGGGTTGAGATATCGTCGTCATATCGGGCTCGTTTTCTTGCGCGGTGAATCTCATCGTATTGCGCGTCGAGGTTTTCGCGCATTTTGGTGTCGTGGACGAAAGTATCTCCAGAGCAAAGGTGACCGAAAAGGCTACGCATGGAGACTGTCTCGCACCAAGATGATGCGTCCACTGTACAGGGATGGATATCCTTGGGTTTCAGCGCGGCAACCAAGTCGCATAATTCGGAGTAGGATGAGTGTCGGGAGTAAGGAAAGCGCTAAACAAAATTAGAATGAGTAGATTGCAAGGTAGAAAGGAGACTCACGATAGAGTTTGGAAGATTGGAAGTAGTCGACGGGCTTGAAGTGTCGGGGTGGCTATCACCAAGCTTCGTTGCCAATTGCTCCAGAGGGATCTCATCATCCCGGACGCCGTACTGATCAAGAGAAAGCGTTTTCTTCTTCGATTTAAAAGCCTCCAGGAGTGCAGCGCGAATGTTCGATAGAGCTCCCTGGTCGGTAATATGCTCCGCACACAGGTTCTCCAGTTTCTTCAGCGCAGATTCATCTGGAAGCTCCAGTTCATGGACTTGATACAAATCGCCGGCGCCTCCACCTGCACCCACTTCGGGGATCTCGGCTCCATCTGGAGTTCGGTTCACAATAGGGGTGATGTAGACTGTATTAGGACTAAGCGCAGTCTTGCATGAGACGCCCGGCTCACAACTGTGGATCCTGCTGGACTCATCATCGCTCAAGCAGCCCTTGACAAATCTGTGGCCCAAGTCAAAGCCGCAGAGCGCAGCAGCCTCGCTGGCGCATTTGTCACCAGAGGTGTTCATGAGAGCGCGATAAAGTCCCAGTTGGTATCGATCCAGATGAATCTAGTTGACGATCAATTAGACCATTTTCGGCTGTTATCTCAGGGGGGATATTTATGATCACACTTACCTTCGTATTCAGAGCAGCTGACAGTGCTAGCCACACCTCTTCGTATCCGAATGTCCAGGATCGAAAGTAAAAGGTGGTTTCTTGTGGGTACTCGGCTACCTTTTGAAGTAATTCTGCTAGCCCCTGCGCTTTAGAGGGGAACTTCCGGAGTGGATTGGACGAACTTGCAAAGGTAGTATCCAGGTAGATCTTGTCCAGGCGTTTTCGACCTAGCGAGTAGGGGATGAGAATTGGGTGACGAACCAATGCATTGGTCCACCATTTCTCGGCTGCCAAATGTTAATTTTGTGATAGATCTAAAAAAGAGGTTACTGACCTCGGATATCCCCCGTGTAGAGGATGGATTTCCCATCCCCCTCAATCAGGAACATGACTGCCCCCGCACAATGATTGGCATCTAGTAGAGTGACCCTGACATGCTTTTTCGGAGTGAGTTCGATATCGGTTGGTGTATTCAATGGGATCGGACGCTGCCAGGGGATTAATAAAATGTGAATTTTTTTCATCGTCGTTTTCTTTTGCAATTTGACTTACCAGAATTTTTGCAAGATGTCTGTAATGTAGTCGTCGCGATTCCAGAATTCCTTTCTGGAAGTTCATGCGATGTGGATATTTTTCAATGCGCAGCAAGAGCTTCGTATCATGGTTAGTCTTTACATCCCGAGTCTTGACGTCAAAATAAGAGCAGACTTACTTCTCGAGTCGCCGGGGAGCAGTAAATGAAAGGAGCCCGAAAGGACTCCAAACCCTGCAGATGATCACTGTGGACATGGCTTAAGAAACAGGCCAAGGGGGCTTTGTCACGGCCCTTCCGGAAGTAATCGACTAGGATGAAGTTCAGCTGAGTACAATTCGGATGCTTATTAGATTTGCTTACTCTGAATCTCCGGAAACTCTGTTCAAGAAAGGAAAAGTCAGCCTGGGAATGTAGGAAGGATCAAGGGATTTTACCTGAAACAATGCCATCGAAGGTCGACATTGGAGAGAGTTGGGGGAATGAAGTACAAGGGAAGTGGAGATTGGGAACCAGCTGTTCGTGCAGCGACAACACATCACATTAACTCACCGTGACACCCGCTTATAATATATGGGGATCCCTCTTATTTCTTCTTCTCTTTTCTTTTTTTTTTCTTTCGATATCTTGTAAAAAGATCTTTTCAAAAATTTCATTTTTTTTCTTATTTTGTACGTGTCAAGTCTATCAAAGGATTGCGAGTAAACTCCATATGCATTGTTTACATTAGCCCCGTGTCTAGACATTCCCCACTGCGGACTGCAGGAGTCTCACCAACTTCAACTCTCAGCGGCTGAAGCGCCCTTTCAGCGCGTTCAGTCCTTACCCTTCAAGTTCGATTCCGATTTTTGATTTTCTTTTCACCTCCTCATTCATCTCACTTGACCTCTCCGCTATCATGCGGAAACCTTCAGTCGCTCAGCTCGTCTACAAAGCGAGTTTCCCTCATTCCCGCTCCATTGATCCTAGTACCCTTGCTGCCCATGTTACCCGAAATTTGGTACCCGAAGTTCGCGTGGAGACCAACAGCTTCTATGGATCGCTGGATTGCGATGAAGCCAAATACCCTGGACTCGACTATTCCTATCCCCCGCACCGCATGCGCCTGAGCCGATTTCACTGGCATAAGAAGCTTTTCAAGGTCTTTGATGAGTTACGACTGACCAACGAAGAAATCCTGGAATTATGCTGCTGGGAAGGGACTAAATCAGCACGCACCCGCCACGAAGAAGAGGAAGGAATCACGGTGCAGGACACAACAGGGAATTCGGTTGATATTGCGGGACCCAGCCTTCCACCCTCGGTTATTGTACACGACGACTTCTGCGGCTCAGACGAAGACCAGGATCTGGATCAACTCATCGAAACAGGAAGTGACGATACCGTGCGAGCAAGCGACACCCGCAGCTTCAGTGTCATGTCGGACTACCGGTCGCACGACCTCGATGAATACTTCAGTGACGAAGAAATGGAGAGTTGCGGGGTGGCGTTGAATAATCGCCTGATGGCTGCGATGGCTGCACGCGACCAGGGTGCGGACGTGCCTCTAGACGAGGACTACGAACAATGGCTGAAGGAGGCGGGCGAACGGGGAGGCTTTGACGAAATGGTTCGGGCGATTCGATCCAATCAATCATTCATCTTGATCCCCGAAGCTCCAACATCAGCTCTGCGACATGAACGCGGTAATGCGGAGACGCCACTGGCAGCTACGATGTCTGCAGAAACATTCCTATCCACAACTTCTTATCTGTTTACCTCCAGCCCCGTCATTCCCCCACCGAATGAGTCCCCCGAGACAGCACACTGAGCGATTAACTACCGGTGAACTCGTTTTCTTATGAGAAATTTCCTTTCCTTCTGTCCGCTCAAAAATTCACTGCGAAGCGATATGGTTATGGTTGCATATTTGGGCGTTTTTTATCTCTCTCTTTCCAACGTTGCCTTCACGTTCTTCATGAAATACTCACCTTCTCCGGCGTGGACTGGTTCCAGTCGGGGGAATGTTTACGTCGTGTCCGATCATTTCTGCCCTGGGCTGAAAATGCGATCATGCGTTGCACGCGTTAAATCTTCTGCAGCGGCCCTCGGGCAATGACTTACGACCTTTTTCTACGCGACCTAATACCCTGAGTTTTTCTATGATTGCATTCCTGTTGCTAAAATCCGAATTGAATAGTATTGGTTTTTTAGATTTACGTAGCTCATCCTTTTGCGAAGAGCATCCCGGGGGCCTAAGCCAATCTAAGGGCCAATCTCCCACGATTGTCACCAACTGCTGAACTATATAAGACTGCGCAGGTGGTGTCCTGGTATCCTGGCATTCAATCAGGTATCTCCAAGGCTGTTTCACTAGAATCAGCAAGGAAACCCTTGCCATATGTAAAAACCGAAGCTTCTAGATTTGAGGCTATGAAGGAATGTGGCGCCAAAGCATTGGACAACAGTAAACGGTAGATATAAGTGTCATTGACATGGACAGGGTCACTTTGCCAACTAGACCCGTGGACGATTTCTACACATTTGAGCTCCTGGGTAGGCCAATTACTTTGGGTGCTGTATATAGTACTGTACCCAGATCAAACCTTGGAATGACATCTGTGGAGCTCAACCCGCTGATAAGCAAATGCTCGATTGGCATCTCCCGCACCCGCATCTCCCCCTCTCTACATGTCGTAGCTCTAGCGCCATGAGCTCAGTTTCGCCTTCCGCTCTCGAGACAATCGGCTGAAGCTCTGTTAAGCGGCCTAGGCTGTTTCGCTCTCATCCATTACCGCACTATCCCCACATCGTGCCCCAACAGCTGCACCATGATCAAGGCAATCTTCTACAGCAGATTCGACACGCAGGAGGGTAAGAGGTAAATTAAAGACTCATTCGCAGAGCTCAATTATGCTAACAATATGCTGTCTACGATAGGTCCAAAGGTCGTACACCAAGTCCCTGATGGAGCCATCGTCCTCTCGTCCACTGCACAGTCGCAACCCCTCTTCCTGACCTTCTCCGATGTCTCGTTCTTCGTGATCCCTCGCCAGGAGCTCTGCGGCAACCTGCTTCAGGTTTGCACCAACGGATACCGGGTGTTGGGATACCCGATTTGTATGAAATCTCCTCGTTATGACCGAAACGAGTTCATCTTCAATTTCTGTCTCGTGTTGTCTGAAGAAGATGATTTCAGCACATACAAAAGCGTGGTGCGGAAGCTGGCCGACTTAATGCATGCCCTGGAGGAGCAGAGCGGGTTCTTGTCGCGAGACTTTTCCAAGAGCGGCGAGGGCAAGGTTTATAGCCTTTGCGAGATGTTGATGGAAGATCTGAACAACTACTGCGAGTGCATGATTCCCATTGGTATGTGTTTTCCCACATTCAGAATACAATCAGGAGGGACTGGCAAGCTAACAGTTCTGCGAAAAGACGAACTCAACACATTGAACATAAAGCTATTCCCAATTTACCCTTCCCCACCGGCTGTCAAGGCCTGGTATGTTCCACTCTTCACAGTCCGATATCAGGCCTTCATGGACGAAAACTGGGACTTGACCATGCAACGAGTACGACCCCTGCCATTCACAACCAGAAGATATCTGCTAATAGTTGCGCCTACAGATAGTCCCACATATCAACGGCGTGAACAGCGTACGCATCATCTCCACCCTGGCAGACACCGACTTCTCTCTTACATGCCGCGCAATTCGTCACCTCCTCTACTACGGCTGTGTCTTCCTACTAGACATATTCTCTTTCTCGGCAATCTATGCACCGACGGCCCAATTTCACACCACAATAGCCTCAGATGAGACAATGCAGCTCGAATGCGCTCGTTACGTCAATACTCGTTTCGCCCCTCAAAACCCCATGGCACCACCTACCGCTCTGCCCCCTGTAACAGCAGCCCTCGCCGCAGCCAGCAGCGGCAGCGCCACAACTGGGACCACAACCGTGGGCCCCACAGTCGGATCTCTGTCCAGTCCGTTGACAGACCCAGCACCCAGCCTCTCCCGCGATGAATCCCGCTTCGACGCAGAAGAAATATGGCCAGTCCTCGGCGACGACGAAGGCCACAGCATACCAAACCCAAACAACCCCGACCCAGTAGACCCCAGCCTCCCCCGTGGCCCAGCCGTCGTCGACGGCGTAGGGATAGTAGAGCTCTACGCCGGGTTGAAGCAAGGACAAAGCGTGAAGCAGTGGTACGCGCAGCACAGCCGACAACTAGCGAACATCGACATCCGGCGCTTCATCACCTTCGGCGTGATAAAAGGCTTTCTGTACCGCGTACACAAGTACGCATGCGCAACGGGACAGCCGGCCCCAGGACCGGGATTGCGGAATTCCTCACTTGCCGGTGCAAATGGGAATGGGAATGGAATCACCTCTGCGCCTGGTACCGGCGTCGCTAATACACCGGCTCACTTATCTGGACACTCGTCGCGGGCTACTACCGGGAATAACACTCCGTATGCGGCGTCCAGTGTAGGCGAGGAAGCACCTATTCACTCTGTTGGTGCGAAGGGACAGGAAGGGCATGAACGAGCGGCTAGCTTTCATAGTGGGAGTCGCGGGGGCCATGTTGGAGGCAACGGGCCTTTATTTGAGGAGGATGATGACGATGGGATCGATGAGCGATTGTTCAGTCGGTATCTTGATGGGACATATTGTTTTGATCAGATTTGTACGGAACTGGAGATGAGTGAGAAGGAATTGACGGCCAGATTGAAGCGGTTCCCGGGGGAGGTGTTGATTCTTCATCGATGATACGTTGACTCACTGGAGAAGAAGCTTGGTTGGTTTTAGTGTTGCTTTTTTAGATACCCAAATGTTCATTGAATTTCGAGGTGTACCAGGTATGCAAATGCTGCCTTCAAGTTTGATCTGGGTTTCTGTACACACCAGTGTGGTGTCAATGGATCCAAAGGCTTTAATAGATGTACAGAGTATGGAGCTAGTGGTGGTATGGGTACTAACATTTGACTGAAGGAGGATGCTGTGGTTACTCTATCCAGCTTATGCGAATGCTTCTACTAGGATGTGGGATCAATATCGAGATTCAGTTAATTGGTACCTATCTACTACACTGAAGTAGAGGTACATGGATATCAGGCCATCGGCCAAAGTCAAAACAAAAAGCCTCGCAGGGCAAAAATGCGGCCAAAAAGTGGGACAGGTATCTTGACAGAATCAACAACAGGATCTAAACCAGAGTCCACAGGTATGATCCCGATAAAGATCTGACTCGATCCGACAATTTCCACCAAAATATCAAACAGAAGAAACAAAACCCATTCCAGTTAACACCGATCAAACAAACGCCGCGCCATTTCGTCATTCCAGTCGTGGTGTATCATGCAAAGTTGAAAGGAGTGATGCTCACAGCACCCAGAGTGCCAGAACAAACTCAAAAAACAGACAGCTAAGAAGCTTACTCTTCGTCCCAATTCTCCAGCTCAGCCTTCTCATACTCGCTCATGAGTGTAGGGTCGAAGATCGTCTCTCCTTCAGCGGGAATAGTCGTCTTCAGACCCTCAAAGATGGGAAGAAAAGCTTCGTTCCAACGCTTGCGGCGGTCCATGACAATCTTTGCTGCGTCTCCAACAGCAGGACGAGACACACCGGTTGCGACGTGGCTACCTCCGCCAGCACCTCCTGGGCGGTGCTTAGCCTGCGCGCCTTTCTTGCTCTTGCCCATGGTGCGAGTACGTTTCAGGTAAGCCTGCTGAACTTGGGTATCGAGATCGTCTTGGATAGTGGTAAATTCGAGGAGCGCCATATGCTCCTGTGCAATTCCGAGGATCCGAGCCTTGCGCGCGTTGTTCTGGACGATCTGCTTCTTGAGCTCGCCTTGGAGCAAGCGGAGGCGCTCGGCTACTTCGTCGTCGTAGTGAGCGTCGTACTCCGGGTTATCGTCGGTTCCGTAAAAGCCAATGTGGCGCAATTCGGCCTTCGCGCGCTCATCGAGCTGGGCGTGGTCGAGCTTGGCGACCGAGGTCTTGAATTCGTTGGGATTGGCATCGCGGAAGGCAGTGGCAGGGGGGAGAGTCTTGGTGTCTGGCTTGGGATCTGTCTCGCCGTGGGGTTGGTCGAGCTCCATTGCATCTCCGCCAAGGCCGGCTGGGGCAGATGAGTCGCCGTTGGTTGAGTTTGCAGTATCGTCGGGAAGAGTTCGGTGTTCGTAGCGGAGAAGGGAGCATAGACGACCAAGGAGGGGGGCAATGGAAACGTCGTTGGTTTCGAGTTTTTCATCGGTCAATTGGTCAATGTTGCCGCGGCCTTGGTTCAGTGGAAGTTGGTCTTTCTCGTCTTGAGATTGTTCGTAGGAAAGGCCGTCTTCTTCGGCCCAGACCTGACGGTAAGATTTTTTTCCACGGGCTGGAATCATGAAGGGTGTAATGCGATCTCCCTAAAAACCAGATGAGGACGATTAATATGTGAATATAGGCGAATTCGAGGTCATCATCGATGTACTTACCTTCTCACGCAGCCAAGCAATGTCTTCTTCCATGAGAGGTCGGACGTATGGTTCAATGTAGGTCGAGAAAGCGTTCGCGGTGACTTGATTGGCGGGCTTCGCATTGCTAAAGTCCTTGTCCGGTGCGATACCAGGCATCATATGGGCAAGGTCGCTCTTGGGGAAACGGGCAACGCTGTAGATCTCCTTCTTCTCTTCGTCGGTCGTTTCGGGAAATACATCTCGGATGTGGTACACGGTTGGATCGTCGTATTTCAGAGGATTGCTACCGAACACTTGAATCTGGGGGACGGCGGGTTGGGGCTCGGGTTGGTGAGAGGAATCGCTAGAATCCGACCCTGGGGACCCAGGCGCGGCAGCACCATCGGCGCCAGTAGCGGGGGCGTTTGGGGACATCATGGAGGGAGGGGAGAGGGAGGAACTCCCCTCTGACGCTGCGTTTTTCGAATGCTTGGAAACTGGAGAGGCGGCTATATATAATTTGTAAGTTTCAATTTTTGAGTGGGAGGAGATTTGAGCAAGAAGAAATGGTGTGGAGCAGGGGACAGAAGTGGAAGTGAGAGTGGAGGTGCCGACATCACCAACACCGTGAGCCTCAAAACAGATAAGATGTACTTACCACCTTCAATCTTCGTTTCCGCTCCATCTTGACGACTGAGTTCATGAGCTCCATGACTCAACGGTCGCTCTTCCTTCATACTTCCACGGTCTTTCCGTTTCTTTAACTTCCCTTTGTGGATCGACTCATCGTCATCCTCCGTCTCACGCTTCAGCTTTGCCCGATCCGCAACCTCTCGACTGAGCTCTGGGTCATCTATGATTTCCTTGCGCTTATGGGACATTTCCCTCATGCCCGCGTTGAACACCTCACCCCGAGTGTCTGCCATGTCACTAAGATTGTTGAGATGTTCGACGAGGGTCTCCAGGGTCTTCGAATCGGGGATATTGGGCCCAGCGACCAAATCAAGAAGCTCCGCATACTGGCTATTGGCTAAATCAATGGCCTTTGTCACGTCGCTCTCGAGATAGTTAGGGAGCGCTGGTGATATCAACACCTGCGGGCCCCCCGCGTTGGACGGGGTGGTATTGCGACTACGCGACTGGCGCGCATCGCGACCTTTGCCCTTGCTCTTGTATGCGGAGGGCATCGTCGTTCTTCGAGTTACAGGATTCTTTTTTGGCGGAGTGAAGGGGTTTGGATGGTAGGTCGAGCGTGTTGATTTGGGGGGTTCTTTAGACGTTGATTTGCACGGCACAGCACATTCTGGCAATCCCAAGAAAACAGGAGGATCAGATACAGCTTAGATTGTCTCCCAGGTATGTAACACCTCCAATATGATGGTCTTGGAGTTTGGAAATGATCGTGCTCGAGGCCGTCAATCGTGACCCTTCGATCTGGGGACAATATCACGTGATGGGTGAGGCACGTGAGGCTGTGAGGAGATAAAGGGAAGGCGGTGAGGGGAAAGAAGGGAAGAAAGAGAAAAGTGGGTCCAAGTGGGATCCGGACCTTAGCTAATCAGGCACTAAGGCAACAACCAACACTGAGATCTAACCCTTGACCTTCATAGCATTACCACATGTGCAGGCCAATTATTCCCTGGATTTATTTGAAAGAAAAAATATTAATTGGAAAGCTGTTTATCACATATTGTTAGTTAATTCATTCTACATATGAACGTGATTGTTGGTTGGCTCTTCAAATTTTTCATAGTGAGGCTCAGCATCTATGAGAGAACGGGCCAGAAATACTCAAGTGCTAGTAATGACAACCATTGGTATACACACAACCAGATCATCATAGAATAATACCAGTCAACTTGGGCAAAGATACAGCCCAATGCCAAAAATTATTTTTGATGACGGTGATTAATTGAGCATCTGAACATTGAAGTAATGATATAGTGGTCTAACAGGTGAAAACAGGCTGCAAACGGAATGCCTGATCCGGAATACAGTCTACAGCGCTTGGATGCACATGTGCATAGTGCACCAGGTACCTTTTTCCATTTATGTCTCAATAGCCTATAAATTTAGCCTTTTATTTTTTTGTGTATTTACCATTTCGGAAATTCCATCGTCATTCCTTTGCCGCGTGGCCAGGGATCTATCTACATTCTTGTGCTGAATCCGATTTGCCTTCACATTCCAATGTCCTTATAACCGTTTCCGACTCGGAATTAGCCGTTTTACTCATCTTGACTCTGGTTTCGTTGTATGATTCAATGCTGTAGTTTGAAAGCACTTTTAATAATTCTGAATAAAACCTGAAGGATGTACCATGCCTCTCTATAGACCTTTCCTAGAACCTTTCTGCTTCCTGTACACCCATGGCAACACCATGCTCATCAACTCATAGGGTACCTAGTCGACGGCCCTACACAGCATTTTAGCGGCACTCCAACATACCATTATCATCTCGACCTATCAGAGCCATGTCTCGCACATCCCCACCTGATTCAAAGTCTACGGTTGCCACGCTATTTGCGGGGCCTGGTAGCGCCTCCAATTCTTCATCCTCAGTGGACGTGAGTACTAAGCCTCCATTCTAGAATGTATCAGAGATCTGGGGCTCACGCGATCTATCGTTAATTTAGGAAAATGTTGGCTTTCGCTTCGTTCTGGACCGGACTGTCCAGATTCTCTCCAGCCATTGTCTACCCGATACTGGGCGATTTACGGGGCTATTGTTTGTCCCAGATCTCGGATCCGATGACCCTTGCAAAGAAATGACAAACGCCTATATTCCTGAGAACGTAACTCGTCATAAGGATGTTTCAGAATTTGGCTATCCGATCATCGGGTTCGCCCCTTGGGTATCACCGGAGTGCACGTTGTCTTTTTTGGCTGCCTCGCAAGCAGTCGGCACTGATGGCCTCGTCTTTTATGAACCTAAAAGTAATGAGACTGGAATACCTCCGCCACCTGGTGATCTCCACTGGAGCCTAAACGACCAAGATAAATGGAAGCTCGACAACCAGTATCCTGTCTATGTTATTCCAGGTCCTGCAGGTGTCACTTTAATGAACGAACTCTCGTGGTTTTCTGGCGACTCCACAAACAACATCTCTCATCGCTCCTCTCACTCACCCAACCCATCACAAACCCCGAACGCAAGACTTTTTACGATGCTTGATACAGGTAAGTCATCTTTAAGAAGAGCATTGGCGCTGACAACTGGAATATCTGCTACGGCCTGGTATGCTAATACAAAATATAGAGCAAGCCGCCCACTCTACACCCAGCTTGTGGAGCTTCATACTAGCGATCCTGGGTGTCATATTCATCATTGGCATAGTACTTGTCATTTGGTTCCGCTGGTTGAATGCAAGACGCCGAGCAGCCATACAACAGCGCATCAACAATGGGGAGTTGGATGTGGAAAACCTGGCGCTGAATCAGATGAAGTCCCCTCGCGAAGTGGTGGAAGCATTGCCTCTCTACGCCTACCCTGGAGCATCGGAGACAGACCTAAACAACGGAGAAAAGCACTCCGTGACCGATGTCAGCCCTGAGAATGATGCCCGTTCATCAACTTCTGTGGAAGATGGCCCAGCCACCCCAACGCCCACCGTATCAGTGACTGAGATCCAAAGGCCAGAACCTGCAGTCATCAAGTCAGGCACCGGCACACCGAATTCTTCCCGTCAGCAATCCCCTCGCCCCGATTCCTCTATTCGCCATAACCAGACCTGTTGCGCTATTTGTCTCGATGACTATGTGATTGGATCGTCAATGGTTAGAGAATTGCCATGTGGGCATATCTTTCACTCGGAGTGCATAGAGGAGTTCCTTATTGAACAGAGCAGCCTGTGTCCATTATGCAAAAGAAGTGTGCTGTCTCCAATGTTGAGAGAAACGGGTGCCGCGACAGAAGGCCAGGATCCTGCTGTATGCCCAGCTCGTCACTCTAGCACTGCTAACTCGACGCCGCGTAGCTGAGCATTCGCACTGGCATGTGGACCTGGTCGATTTTTGTTTTCATCATTAGTACAGCGATAGATATCCCGTGATACGTTTGTCAAGCATATTTTTAGATCAAACAGCAACATTCGAAAGTTATCATTCAAGACAAGAGCTTCAAGCCCGAGTTTCTGGCCATTCCAACATTTGAAGGTTTCACTGGCAAATGTTGAAGTAGGTACATACATACCTACCTACATAGGTAGTAGTACTGCTCAAGTGCTATACCTAGGTACATATCTATGTAGGTACCGTCCACGGGTCCCGAGGTCCGAGTCCCCACTGGCATCCATGCAACTTGAAGTGCGAAGTCTACTAGGTAGTATGTGTGTGTAATTCACCGGGTGGTAGTAACCTTGGAACATTTGAAATATACTAGTACTAGTAGATGTCAGCGCATAAGGGCTAAAGAAAAAAAGAAAATGCAAGTTCTTGTCAGGAATAGAAAAACGCAGGACTCACACATCGCGGCCAGCCAATTAACGTATTCCGTAAGCGAGCGGGCCACGCAAGCGAGCGGGCCACCTCCCCAAATTCTAGCGTCGCGAACGCGTCCTACCATATTCAACCACCCACCATGCCACCAAAACGCTCTCAAATCTCTACAAATCTAGTAGAGCAAGAGGGTAGGATCTTATTGGCTATTCAGGCTTTTAAGAAGCAAGAAATCACCACAGTCCGCGAGTTAGCACGCCGTTTTCAAGTGCCTCGCTCCACCTTACAACGCCGCCTCGCTGGTAGTACTTTTCGGTCTAAAACACGTGTTAATAGTCATAAATTGACTGAAAATGAAGAAGAAACTCTTCGAAAATGGATCTTTTCACTTGATGACCGCGGAGCAGTACCTCGGCCCACTACTGTACGAGAAACTGCAAATATTCTACTTGCGGCACGTGGAACTACACCAGTTCAAACAGTCGGGGAGAAATGGGTCTATAACTTCGTGAAAAGGTATCCTGAACTCTTAAACCGATTCTCAAGACATTATAACTACGAGAGGGCAAAGTATGAAGATCCAAAAATCATTAGTGATTGGTTTACACTTGTTCAAAAAACTATCTCAGAGAATGGTATCCATCCTGATAATATTTACAACTTTGACGAGACCGGTTTTGTGATAGGATTGATAGCAACTGCGAAAGTTGTTATAAGAAGTAAATACTACGGTCGACGGTCACTTTTATAACCTAGAAATCGTGAGTAGGTAACTGCTATTAAATGTACAAATGCTTCGGGATAGGCGCTTCCTCTATGTATGATTTTTAAAGGTAAGGTCTTTATTAAATCTTGGTTTGATAACCTTCCAGATGATTGGAAATTTAAAGTTAGTCCAAATGGCTGGACTTCTGATGAGATTGGCCTTCGATGGCTTAAAAAACTATTCATTCCATTAACTTCTTTATGTGTGAAAGGACGGTATCGACTTTTGGTCTTTAATGGTCATGGAAGCCATTTAACCCCAAGTTTTAATGAACTTTATAAAAAAAACAACATCATTCCAATCTATATGCCTACATACTCATCTCATCTTTTATAACTACTTGATATTGGCTGTTTTACGGTATTAAAACGTTCGTACGGTCGGATGGTTAAAATGAAAATGCGTCTCGGGATCAACCATATCGATAAACTTGACTTTCTTAAGGCATATCCCTTTGCCCGAATTGAGGCTTTTAAATCAAAGACTATTAAAAATAGCTTCGTAGCTGCTGGTTTAGTACCTTTTTCCCCCGATCAGGTACTCTCAAAGCTTAATATTTATCTTCGAACCCCAACACCCCCAGCAAGCCAAAATAGCGAATCAAGCCGGAATTTTACACCAAAAACCCCCTTTACCGAGAAACAACTCCGTCGACAAGCTTCATCAATCAAAGCTCTACTTCGTACAGGCTCACGAAGTCCACCAAGCCCATCAAATCGTGCCTTAAATCAACTTGTTAAAGGCTGCCAACTCACCTTACAAAGCGCTGCAATTTTGGCAAAAGAAAACCGCGATTTACGGGCCGCCAATAAGAAACAAAAGCAAAAACGAACTCGATCGTCTAGAACGATAGTTTACGAAGGAGATCTCTCAGTTCAGGAGGTTCGTGAGCTACGTACGGAGCCATTTGATACCCAAGTAGCCCGTATAAATAGATATCGTGAGCAGGTTGCAGAGGGTTCACAGCCACCTACACGGGGCCAGCGAGGATGTGGAATATGTAGGCGCCCAGGGCATAGAAGGGAGACATGCCCAGATAGAGACACTAGCCTAGATAAATTTATTTAATGGCGTTTTGGTTGAGAAAAATGCAGTTTAGATTCATAAATAATGCTAGGTGGCCCGCTCGCTTACATGGCCCACTCGCTTACCGAATACGTTAACTTTAACTTAACACCTGAAGAACAAGGCACAAAGAAAAAAAAGTTGAAACGTTGACACCTAAGGTTCCAATATCCCGGCAGAGTAATAAGTGGGTCACCTAATATGATTGGCTCAGAGTCCACACTCGGTTAATCTTTAGCGTCCCACACACAACCCTCAATCTCCTTCACTGTTCGAACTTTTCTCTGCAGTTGCGACTAACGACAACCGACGACCACGAAGCCGACAAGGTACGATTTACCACAAAATCTTCAATCCTCATCAATTTCATCGCTAATTCTCAATTGCTCAGATGGGTGCCCTCAAGTACGTCGAAGAGATCCAGAAGAAGAAGCAGTCCGATGTCATTCGGTTCTTGCTTCGCGTTCGCTGCTGGGAGGTGAGATAAATTTCCCCCCAACCCTCGATAGCCTAACATTCCCGCCGAGCGCTTCGTCTGCGTACAACCATAGGAAATGCCTGAAATTTGGTATTACTGGGTCGCTCGAACGAATCTGCGGCGGAAATTGTTGTGGCACGAAAAGAGACTTTTTTCAAGTCTCGTGTGTCTTGCTATACACTCGTTGAACTTTGCTGAGAGTGCATCAATATAGCTCCGCCAGCTGAACGCCATCCACCGTGCTTCGCGCCCCTCCCGCCCCGACAAGGCTCGCCGTCTCGGTTACAAGGCCAAGCAGGGTTACGTCGTCTACCGTATCCGTGTCCGCCGTGGTGGCCGCAAGCGCCCCGTTCCCAAGGGTGCTACCTACGGCAAGCCCACCAACCACGGTATGTGAAAAATTCGGGTGTACAACAATTGCAGGATCAATCTCTAATGGATGATTAGGTGTCAACCAGCTCAAGTACCAGCGTGCTCTGCGTTCCACCGCTGAGGAGCGTGTTGGCCGCCGCTGCGCTAACTTGCGTGTCCTGAACTCCTACTGGATCAACCAGGACTCCACCTACAAGTACTTCGAGGTCATCCTCGTCGACCCCCAGCACAAGGCTATCCGCCGTGATGCCCGCATCAACTGGATCTGCAACTCCGTCCACAAGGTGAGTTTTCATTGTCTTATTCAAATTTGTGTACTGCATAGAATGATTGTACTGATTCGGATTTTTTTCTCTTCAGCACCGCGAGAGCCGTGGTCTCACCTCTACCGGCAAGAAGTCCCGTGGTATCAACAAGGGCCACCGCTACAACAACACCAAGTCTGGTCGCCGCCACACCTGGAAGCGCCAGAACACCCAGAGCTACTGGCGTTACCGTTAAGTGCGTTAGTGCACTGGCGTGTTTTGGGCTGGAGAATATTGGCTGCATGTGGTTATCTCTCAAAACATTTCTTTCCCGGACTGGGCTATCAGTCCTGGGTTCGACTTTAATGCAGACCAGACGGCTGTGTTTTTAGCCAAAAAGCCATCTTGTTTTATGTTGAATTCCCCCTTGATTAACGAAGTATGACTGGTTCAACTCCATGCGTGCAGCGGTCTTGTAGAACTGCTATTAGTAGCATGGTGATTGTAGTCTCACCTGGAGCTTCGTATTCAAGTTTTGTAAGACTTTGTAGAGACTCGACTACGTAATTGATACCGATGATCCGCATGATCGTGTGCCCTCAAGTGCTAGGATCATCCCAATTCAGCCACAGAATTTAAGGGTGGGGGGCTCTCTATGCTTGAATATACACTAAGATCCGGCTACTCCCAGTAGCGCCCCAAATGATCTGCCTAGTACTTCGTTGGATAACGAACATTGAAATGGATTTATTTTTAGAGTCTCCGAGATGGTTTCGCCCACCATTCATGGTAGCTTACGAGGCTAAGTCGTCAGCGCTTTTTTCAGTGCGGGATGTGCAACTCGCTGATTAAGGCATCAACACACCGGTTGTTGTTAGCCGCTTCCCAATCCGTCCACTATGGGAACTCCTACAGTTCTAAAATTGTCTGCTTTTTCCATTTCCCCCCTTTGTCTGACTCTTTGTGAACCTGGATCTCAATACCAGCTTCACCAATGACATCTGGGTTACTTGCAGCTTATCTTAGCTCATGAGGAGAATTTATCCCTCCCTCGGTCCCTCGTTATTGTCAACTCCCCCGATCGATTCGTATGCGTTCAGCACTAGAATCAAGCTCCACTCTTCATCTCCCTACTTGATCTATTCGACCTTGGATACCGCTCAGTAAGGGCTTGGCCTAATGCACCTTTATGTCCTCACAGCCCGGACGTAACCCTCCAAAAACATCAACCCCGAACTCTGGCTTTGCTACCTCCCCCTCGAACCCTTCCTCGCTCTATCGCTCCGAGATCCCTCTGAGACAACCATTTCAACCGCAGAATGATCCAACAATGTCTTCAATGAACGGCATTTCGCCTACAAGTCCACACCGACGTGGGCACCACCGCTCCATCAGTCACCCGTTCCCCTTCGCTACCCTCGGGAAGAAGCGTGATAAAGCGGCACCCAAGCAAGCCAACTGGGACTCTGATTCCGACTCTGATGAGGTCACATACCCGGATGAGGTTTTGGCAACAAGTCCCCGCAAGGATGTGCCAAAGGGAGGGCTGGCAAATGACTTTACAGAGGGGAAATGTCCGACCTGCAATTCGACTGTACGTTGGCCGCGCCACGTGCAAACGTATCGTTGTACCACTTGCTTGATGGTGGCGGACCTGGATGTGGAGTCAACAAACAAGACGAAGGATTCCACGGGCCTAGATCTGAAGGATAAATCGCAGAAACCACTCCCTCCAAAACCGACTGAAGGTCAACTGCCGCCACTGCCGTACAACACGACATCAGGTAGGTTCCCAATGATATCCCGCTTTACAAAGAAGCTAGCTAAAGTGTCCTAGACGCACCCTTGTCAATCAGGCATACAAGGCGTCTCATTGACGGAGCCCTCTCGACGTACTTTCGGGGCCTTTTGAATCCTTCTCGTCCAGGATTTCCAACGGAAAGCCGCCCAAGCCGGCCTCATCCTCACAATGGTGAAGCGTCTCATTCTTTACCCGGACCAGGCGAGAATCCCCAGCTCTTAGCCCCGCTTGATCATCGCAGTCGTACTACGGGCACTCCCGCCGAACGAGATCAATTTCATGGCCCAAGGGAGACCTCCAACCGCCTAGGTCCAAAGCCTCAACGTCCAGGGGGAGAGATGACAACTCGGATTCGCGCGAATTCGGATTTGCGGAATGGAACACAGCCGGAACAAAGACCGAAGACGGCGGGACGACTCACGGAGATCGATACTCAAGATCGCGAAGACCCGTCCCTCATATTCAAGCGTTTAGAGAACTATATTATCTCTGTCTTTAAAGGCTACGGAGCTGTCAATGCGTCATTTCCTGTATACCAGCCATCCATCAGGTCTGCCAGTAGTGGCAACCCTCCAAAAATGAAGTTCGATCAAGCGGCTATGCCGGAACCAGGGTCGCCTGTGCCCGTGTTTGAACCTGATGCCAAAACGCTTCTCCTAGGGGACGTGGGAGAGAATTCAACCTGGTGGATGAACGAGTGGGCTCAGGCTGAGGGACAAGCATCTTCCAGTCCCAAGGAAGGACCATTGCCTAAATCCCGTTCAGTATCGTCGCGAAGTCCTCGTATCAATTGGACTGATGTCAACCAGTGGTATCAACTGATTTTGACTGCGGGTCATACATGGGCGGAGCGATGGGCAGCTATGAAACAGGAAGCAGCGCGCGTAGAACCAGATGCTGAGAAACACAGAAGATGGGAATCGATTGAAATGTCTCTGATTGAAAAGGACATTCTGGACTCTCGTCTACACCTTCAAAGAACACTGATGAAAGCCAGTGAAAATCTTCTGAAGCGCCCTCGGAAAGAGCTGAAAAAGCCCGAAGATACTCGCTTTCTGTTCATTCTACTCGCAAACCCCCTGTTGTCATCGCCATCGGCATATTCCTCTTCGCGAACACCTCAACCGTCTCATCGAGAAGAGCGACGTCCGTCCCACCCCAAAAACACTCCGCGCCCAACGACCAAGGATGGAAAGTTCTCGAGGAAAGACGCCTCTGCACCGGTCACTCGATCCGGAAGCTCGAACCATCACTATGGAGTTCTCAAGCGAATTCTAGGCTTGATGTCCAATTTGCCCAACAATTGTCATCACTATTTTGTTTCTTGGTTTGCGCGGTTTTCACCTAGCCAATTTGAACGAGTCGTCGAATTGGCAGGCGGATTCGTCACATACCGCTTGACACGCCAACATGGCCGCAAGCGCAATGAAGCCCCCAGTGAAGGAAATGAGCTGATCCCAAGTTTTGCGAGTGCTGCTGGCAACACTCCCGCAGAACTACATGCGGCCATCAACCGGCGACATGCAAATAAGCCCCCGGCGAAGCAAAAGGAAGCCCCAGTTATCTATGCGGAAGATTGGCAGATTAGGGCGGCGGCAAGAATCTTGTCGTTGCTTTTCACAGCGAACACTTCCCAGACCCCACGCAGGCCTGACGCAAACCAGGGCGAAGTAAAAGCGTATCGTCCTACTGACGGCTCTGGGCAGAATCAGGAGTATGTGGTTCCGATCAGCTCATTTTATAACACGCTGCTGGATTATTCGGATCTGGTGTCGGACTTTGAAACCTGGGAGTCAAAGAGTTCAAAGTTTTCCTTCTGCCAATATCCTTTTTTCCTCAGCATCTGGGCAAAAATTCATATATTGGAGCATGATGCACGCCGCCAGATGGAAATCAAAGCGCGCGAGGCTTTCTTCAACAGCATTCTCAACCATCAAGCTGTCAGTCAGTATCTTGTTTTGAAAGTGCGGCGGGAATGTCTCGTTGAAGATAGTTTGAGAGGGGTCAGCGAGGTCGTTGGCACAGGCCATGAGGAGATCAAAAAGGGCCTTCGGATCGAGTTTCTTGGAGAAGAGGGTGTTGATGCTGGAGGCTTGCGCAAGGAATGGTTCTTGTTGCTTGTCCGAGAAGTTTTTGATCCGCATCATGGTGAGCACCAATATGACCTCGGACATGTGTTGCTTGAGAATCGATCTAATTAATTCTAGGACTTTTCATCTATGATGATGATTCGAAATACTGCTACTTCAACCCATTCTGCTTTGAGTCTTCAGAGCAGTTCTTCCTCGTTGGAGTCTTGCTAGGACTTGCCATTTACAACTCAACCATCCTCGACGTTGACCTGCCGCCTTTCGCTTTTAGGAAATTGATGGCATCGGCTCCGCAAACTAACACGCCACATATTGCGTCTTCCCAAAGACCAAAGTTTAAATGTACCTTGGAAGATCTCGCTGAATATCGGCCTGCACTCGCTAAAGGCCTTCGCATGCTGTTGGATTATGAAGGTGATGTCGCAGAGACATTTTGCTACGACTTTGTGGCCCAAGTCGATCGATATGGAGAGGTCGTCAATGTGCCTCTTTGTCCAGGAGGTGAGAACAGGCCGGTGACCAACGCCAACCGACGCGAATTTGTAGATGCATATATCTATTATCTTCTGGACACTGCTGTAGCTCGGCAGTATGAACCTTTCAAGCGAGGTTTCTTTACTGTTTGTGGTGGCAATGCTTTATCCTTGTTCCGGGCTGAAGAAATTGAGCTGCTTGTGCGTGGATCCGACGAGCCCCTTGACGTGACTTCTCTTCGCGCGGTGGCCACTTATGACAATTGGTCCCATCCTTATCCTGAATCGCTCCCTGTGGTGCAGTGGTTCTGGGCGTTTTTCGAGAGTGCCCCACCCCAGTCACAGAGGAAGATTCTCACGTTCATTACTGGCAGTGATCGTATTCCGGCCATGGGTGCCACCAGTCTTTCGATCCGCCTAGCTTGTCTTGGTGATGACTCACCCCGATATCCCATCGCGCGAACTTGCTTCAACACATTGAGTATTTATCGATATGCCAGTCGCGAGAAGTTCCTGAGACTGCTTTGGGATGCCGTTGTGAACAGTGAAGGATTTGGCTTGAAATGATCCAAGTTCGTCCTTGGACTACTTGGGAGCATACGGCATGACTGCTGAGCGTTATGTATTTTGATACGGCACAAGCCTAAGAACACGATCCGCCGGCTTTGTTTATACTCTCTTTGCTGGATTGCATCTTCGGGAGAAATTCCTTACATCGCTCACTGCACTGCAGGCGTTCCAGTTTTGCTGCAAAGGCTTAGCTCTTTTGCTTAGTTTTGAAGAAAATGCATGTCAAGTTCACATCCACCTTGCGGGGCCTGAAGGCAATAGGACCTTAGGGCTAAATTACCATAGTCATACTAAGACCGAACTTTGGAATGTTCTAGCGCCCAGGCTCATAGTTGCCGAGTCATTTGCCTAGCTCTGAAATAAAGTTCCAGGCATGCCGTGTGATGGAATTTACTCGGAGATTGGCCGTAACTGGCTTGAATCTCGATCTGAGAGTAAATTATACCGACATCAGGAAAACCTTGAAAGTCATGAGAGCCCAAGTGTGGAGAAGGGCTTCTTGCTAAGCCTCTGTCAACCTCGGTAGATTTTCCCTTGCGGAACCACAGAGTACGTATCACTTCGCAGAAGTAAACAAACATTTGAACAGTTGAGATTTTGATGGAAGAAATATTCAACGTTCAATATCCCTTGAGAAATCTCAAACATTGACCTATTCAAATCCTTTTATCGCTATTCTGAAACTGCCAGTGGTTCTAGTGCGTACCTTTGTGCGTAACCCCGGATTCCCAACTCTGGGGCCCCACAAACTCCCCACAGGTATTATATGCCCTCCACATTTTAGTCTAGTCCCGA
Organism: Penicillium sclerotiorum; assembly: GCA_911649655.1. NCBI lineage: Eukaryota > Fungi > Ascomycota > Eurotiomycetes > Eurotiales > Aspergillaceae > Penicillium > Penicillium sclerotiorum. Next base: position 3,671,435 of record CAJVRJ010000005.1, on the reverse strand, counting down.
GTACGCTAAGCGTTCAAGCCTCTTTCTACTCAACTGGCTTTTTACCCGATAAAAGTCCGTGCCCGCTCTCCCGAAGGCTTGTCCAAAATGGCGTCGAGGCTGGCTCAATATGAGGACTGGAGCTCTGAGTATTGGGTGAGCCAAACATTAGACACAGGGGCAGAAGTTTATTCGGCTCATTATTAACTCTCTAATGTGAGATGAAGAAGTTATATCCGAATTAGCATTGACCACACACGAGGTCAGTGCTAATCTAGAAAAACCTTGATCCAGTCCTGTCGCTTTATTCCCCGAGGTTTACCCAGCTCAGGCAGTAACGTCACCGAGTACCCGAGGAGCCCATGAAGACCAATCCTTACAAGCCGGGCGAGTGAAATTGCGGGGTTCTTGGCTTCTGGGGTATCTTCAGTGATTCCTCGCGACGAAAGAGGATCCATCTTAGTTCATTTGGACATGACAAGCTGATCGAAAAGGGAAGCATAGCCGGTGATCCCCCTCCCCGGACCGGATCACACGGCGATGAGCTCACCGATGTTAGCTGAAGCGACCGTCTGGTGCATTAAATGAAATGCGGGGATATTGAGTGGATGAAAAATGCATATAAAGCATGCTGGCCCGCGTCGCCGTTTCCTTAAGTCCAAGTCTTAACGCTCAGTCTTCTCATCCATCGCAGCAGCAATGCTTTCAGAAAAGATAGGTCTTGCGCTGGCCGTCTTGTCCCTTAGTGGACTTGGCCAGGCTGAAAGCAGAATTAACTCTGATACTTACTTCTATGGAGAATCGCCGGCAGTTTACCCTTCACGTAAGCTACCCTTTCCCATAATGTTCACTGGTGGCCATAGGCTAATATGAGGCTTTAGCAAAGGGCACGGGTAGTGGTGATTGGGCAGCTGCTTACAAGAAAGCGACTGCCATGGTTGCTCAAATGACACTGGAAGAGAAGGTTCGTTGACCGATGAGTTGCGCTATTTCTTCTGCTGACCATCGTTTAGAACAACCTCACATACGGAATCTCGTCCACGGAGACCGGCTGTGTTGGCCTCATTGCCTCTATCCCTCGTCTGGGATTCCCGGGTCTATGTCTGCAGGATGCAGGAAACGGTGTTCGCCAAACGGACTTTGTGAACGGTTACCCTAGTGGAATCCATGTCGGTGCTAGGTAAGGAAGAGAACTCTCGATTACTAGTTCAAAGCTCATGTGTCTTCTTAGCTGGAACAAGTCCCTTGCGTATGACCGTGGTTGGCATATGGCGGGCGAATTCCGAACCAAGGGTGTCAATATTGCTCTGGGTCCCGTCGTTGCTCCATTGGGAAGAACGACTACAAATGGACGAAACTGGGAAGGTATGTCACTTGTCTCGAAGAATCCTCTCATGGCGTCTTGTTCTGACCAAATGTAGGCGCTTCCAGCGATCCTTACCTGAGTGGTGTCATTGCGGCACAAACTGTAGAGGGTATGCAAGGAAAGGGTGTTATTACAAGTGTCAAGGTGAGTAAATCAAACCCGCGCCGATTACTTGTTTCATTTCTGACATTTGTATTCCATTTAGCATTTCATTGGCTACGAACAAGAGCTGTACCGAAACCCCACCACCAATTCTGATAATGAAACCGTGGAATCAATCTCCAGCAACATCGACGACAAGACAATGCACGAGACCTACCTGTGGCCATTCCAAGATACCCTGAAGGCTGGCGCCGGAAACATCATGTCAGTTTATGAGATGTCGAAGGGTTTAACGCGGTGAACTAACAGAACTAGGTGCTCGTACAACCGCCTGAACAATTCCTATGCTTGCCAAAACAGCAAGACTTTGAATGGACTGCTGAAGACAGAGCTCGGATTCAACGGATTCGTCGTGACTGATTGGTATGGCCAGCACTCCGGTGTAGGCGCTGCCTTGGCTGGTCTTGATATGGCCATGCCAAGCGGCCTCACCTACTGGGGTCCCACTTTCACAGAGGCCATCAAGAACGGCAGCGTCCCGCTCTCTCGTTTGGATGATATGGCGACGAGGTATGTTTGCAAGTTTATGCCGAGCATTAAAGAATGGCCGCTGACATTAGATGCAGAATTATTGCAACATGGTACCAGATGGGCCAGGACTCGTCAAGCTTCCCCAAACTGGGAGTCGGAATCCCTTACAATGTTAGCGAGCCGCATGAGGTTGTCAATGCACTGACAAAAGAGGCTAAGCCGGTGCTCTTTGAGGGTGCTGTCGAAGGCCACGTTCTCGTGAAAAACAAGAATAACGCCCTGCCGCTCAAGTCTCCCAAGCTGCTGTCTGTCTTTGGATATGATGCAGTCGCCCCTGGTGCATTCATTCCTAACAATATCTACTCAACTGATCCTTGGACACTTGGATTTGACCCTGCTATCTCTCAGCTAGCCGGACTCAACTTTGAAACCCCCCTTGTCAATGCGCCATACGACTACCAAGTTGCTTTTAACGGTACTCTCAGTGTGGGAGGTGGATCTGGTGCCAATGCCGGTCCTTATATCAGTGCGCCTCTGGATGCCCTCCAGCAGCGAGCCTACGAAGATAACACCGCTATCATGTGGGACACTGGTGTCAACCCTAACACCCTGGGTGTCATGGAGGGATCGGATGCCTGCCTGGTATTCATCAACGCCTTTGCTACTGAGAGCATGGATCGATCCGGAACCTACGAAACCTACTCGGACAACCTGGTGAACAAAGTCGCCCAGACCTGTTCCAACACCATCGTTGTTATCCACAATGCTGGAGTTCGTATGGTTGAGGGATTCGCAGAGAACCCTAATGTCACCGCCATTGTCTTTGCTCACCTCCCCGGCCAGGACTCCGGTCGAGCTATCGCATCGCTGCTCTACGGCGATAGCAACTTCAGCGGAAAGCTCCCGTACACTGTTGCTAAGAACGAATCAGACTACCCAGCATACTGGCACGACACCGGGGTGGCTCCATTCCAGCTTTTTCCCCAGTCGAACTTTACCGAAGGTTCGCTTCTTGACTACAAGTGGTTTGATGCAAAGGGTATCGCACCGCGTTACGAGTTTGGCTTCGGTCTCTCATACACTACATTCTCTTTCTCGGGTCTGAAGACCTCGGTGCAAAACAAACTCGCTGCCTACCCCACCGGTGTCATCGAGCAAGGTGGCCAGGTTGATCTGTGGGAGGAAGTCGCCGAGGTGACTGCCACGGTCAAGAACACTGGGCGTAAATCCGGCGCGGAGGTTGCCCAGCTCTATGTTGGTATTCCTGGAGGCCCGGTGAAGCAGCTTCGCGGCTTTGACAAGGTCAAGATCCCGGCTGGTGGCTCAGCCAAGGTTTCCTTCACCTTGAATCGCCGTGATCTCAGTACTTGGGATGTTACCGCCCAGAAGTGGCATTTGCAGAGTGGAGACTATGCTATCCATGTTGGTTCATCTAGCCGTGACTTGCCCTTGACGACTACTTTGAAGATTTCCACCTCGAAGTAATGGGGCTGAATTAGATACGATCATATTATAGAAGAATGCATTTTTCTTGAAGTTTAATATCATTCAAACATTCCACCAATCCCATTGGATCTAGCTCATTTAATAAGCGTAATCATCGGCATCGGGGTTCATTCGGACCGATGGCATGACCTTCTAGAAGGATTATGGTATTTCGGCCCCAACAGCACTCTTTAAAGCTCCAGATCCCCTACCCCATTGTCAAGTTGTCAACTTAATCACAATCTTCAAATCATTCCAATGTCCCTCACAAAACTAGGCCTCAGCGCCTCCCTCCAAACCCAAAACTACACCCCCATAATCCTAGGCTTCCAATTCATCTACGCGTACGGGATCCTCTCCTCCAGAACCCTAAAACAATGGTACGGCCTGGACCACAACGTCTCCCCCCGCGAAGACCTCTCCAAATACGGCGACGCAGCCGTCCGCACCGGGAAAATCACCCAGCGCCAGCTGGATATGCTGAAGCGCAATGAATCAGCGCATGCGAACTCCGTGGAGGGATTCTCGTTACTGGTTGCTGGGCTCGGCGTTGCGTCCATTGCGGGTGTTTCTCCGCGGGTCATTAATTGCGCCGGGATTTCTTATACGCTTGCTAGACTTGCGTATGGGGCTATCTATGTTCTTGTTGATCATCCCCGCTGGAGTCAGTTTCGGGGGTTGACGTGGTGGTGGGGGAATTTGAGTTGTTTGTATCTTTTGTGGGAGGCTCAGAGGATTTGGGTTGGGGCTTAGTAGACTCACCGTGTAGATATGTGCATCAGAGAGATTTTATTTAAGTTCTTTCACAGCTAGCAATGATCTGACGCGTTCGTGGCCCTATAGTAACCTGTGCATGCCCCGAAGTAGAAGTAAGCCCGAAATCTGTGTGAAGCCATTGGGAGCTTCGCACAATTCTAACTCCGTGCTCTTCTCATGTTAAGGGCAACTGAATATCATCGCAAAGCACTACTATGATTTTCAGCATAGTTTTCCATTGAGATTAATGTCTCTGCCCAGCCTGCCCCGGTGAGCGCCCTCAGGCAGCCAGGCTCTCATAAAGCGGCCCACACTAGTGCGATAAGACCCACTGATAACACCGATAAACTCGGAGCTTCCAGCCCAGCCAAATGAACCTTCACTCCAATCCACCCCAGCAACCACAAAATGGTGAAACCTCTCACATTCAAAGGCGACAAGCCGAAAAAGCGCAAAACACGTACCGACGACCCCGAAAAATCCAGCACAAAAACCCGCAAAACCGTCCCAGAGCCCGGCAACGATGACGAAAATCCCGACGACACAAGCTGGGTCTCCGCCGACGCGCCGGCCGACCTGGGCGGCCCAATCGTCCTAGTCCTGCCCTCTGATAAACCTTCCTGCGTGGCAAGCGATGCCAATGGTGTGGTCTTTGCGAGTGAGTTGGAGAATCTCATTGATGGGGATCCTGGGACTGCGGAGCCGCATGATGTGCGACAGGTTTGGGTTGTGACGAAGGTTGCTGGGACGGATGGATACAGTTTTAAGGGACATCATGGGAAGTACGTTGAAATAATCCTTTTGGACTGTCGATTGGTACTATGTTAAGCTAGGATGCTAATCTGGTTTAATAGATATCTTGGCTGTGACAACCACGGTCTCTTTTCTGCGACGGCTTCTGCTGTCAGTCACTACGAGTCTTTCCTGGTCATCCCCTCACCGGATATTACTGGGACCTTCTATCTTCAGACGCGAGGCGGAGATACGGAGTCCTTCTTGTGTGTCAAGGAGAGCGCTAAGGCTTCTTGTGGGGTGGAGATTCGTGGGGATGCGGAGACTCTTTCGTTTGAGACGGGGGTGCGAATTCGGATGCAAGCGCGTTTTAAGCCGAAACTTCGGGCTTCCAAGGAGTCTAAGGCATATGAGAAGATCAGTAAGAAAGAATTGGAGGAGATTGTTGGGAGGACTTTGGATGACGATGATGTTAAGAGGTTGAGGAGGGCGAGGCGGGAAGGTAACTTCCATGAGGAAGTATTAGATGTCAAGGTCAAGGGCAAGCATGATAAGTTTGCTTAAGCTTGATTCAATCTAATAGAAAATATTAACTGTTACGTACGCGAATGAAAGCGTCTGTGAATAGGAACATGATCTAAAACGCTGTGCCCAACCATGGTTTGAGTTAGTGAAGTTAGCTACTTAATTTTGGAAGGTGTTGACGCCGAGGCTCTTTGGGAAGCATTCACCCTTTTGGTTTGCGGCGATACAGATGGATTAGTTCTTATCTTATTCACTATGAATCCGAACATCTAATCCCAACTTTTCTTTTCATCAAAGTCTCACCTACTTTAAACGCGTCAACTACTTTGAAAGTCCAACTCTCAACTCAAACCCCCAAACATTGAAAATTGCACAATCACAACTCATTCACAATGGACATCAACTTCCTTAATCCATCCCACATCAACGCCCTCCAAAATCACCGCTGGCACGTCTGGCAACGACAGCCAACCGACGTGAAAGACGAATGCGATATCCACGGCCTTCTCGAGAGGGAACACCTACTCCGAAAAAACACCCAGAGAGAGCTATTTTATCGCAACAAAATCGCTTACTGGGAAGCGCGCAGAGATTACACTGGAAAAAAATGTTCCACCAAGATCGAAAAATACAAGCGCGTCCTCAAAAGCCTCGACTGGCACTACCGAATTTTGGTAGAAGAGTGGTATGATTCCATGGACACCTTTGCGAAAGGCCCACTGGCCGAGGGAATCAATCTTTGGCGCTCTCATCCCAACTGGTACATGCACAAGACACTGCGCGAGGACTGTGCAGAGCGAGGTGGTTGCTGTGGGCGATCTTGTGGATGTTGCTGGCACCGTGAGACGCTGCTCGCACATCGAGAGCATGCGGCGGGTCACTGCACTGTCAATTGTGAGTGCTGTGATCGGAACAGAGGCTCTCCTCTCAGTGAAGATGCGAAGGAAAGATTGGAGAGGCGGTATGATCTTGCGGAGGACACACCTTATTTTGCTCGGATTCGAGATGCCTCTCTGCTTGGGATCTTGGAGGGGAGTGATGAGAATCCATTTGATATGATTGAGGAATCATTGAAATATGGGAATAATGTGGATACCTTTGTTTGAGGGTTCAAGGGTATTCAAATGTGGATTTGGCGCTTCTGAAGGAATTGTACTATTATGTGTTCAAACATGCCAGTTGAGATGCATGTGTTCGGAGTTCTGTCAGTTCAAATGTTGTCCTGTACCTCCTGCTCAGGTGCTTAATGAAATTTCTGGCCAGAAATCAGTATGCATCTTTCAAAGTCACATTTTGTATTTCATGAAGAATATTAGTTCAAGCAATTCTATCGAACTCTTGATTTTCTTGTTCTATCGGTCAACTGGTACATAGATTGTTGATATCCAAATGCGGTAGGGCTGAACGCCAGTCAACTGGTTGAGCTGGATGTATACACAACTTGAACAGAGCCACAATCCAATTTCGTCCATAACAAATATAAACAAGGTCGAGCTAAAGCAGCCAATTTGAAATTAATACCAGATCCAGCACAAATTTCACAAAGAAACCATTGAAAATATTTGAAGTGCTCCGGTCTCGTCGGAATGGGATCGGCAGATCGGCATTCAAATGCCCGACATGCAGCTGCACCCGGTTGCAACTGTAAGAGATCAGTGCTTTGCTTTCCTTTAATCTATGTTTTTCTCTTTTACTCTTTGCAAATTTGCCTCTTGCACAGACCCTTTAAAGGTCATTTGCCAACTAAACACCTTTACCTTGTGGTAGAGATTAATTCTCATTGGCATCTGCCACGCTGATCTCCCCGCTTCTACTCCTCCTACTCGTCATCATTGGAGCATAGCGCCGGAGCACACCATTCTAGACTGGAGCCATCCCCACGTCTTGCGCCCGATTCCCCTTGGCGTGACAAGGCACACAAGTTGTACCTTGTGGAGAATTAAAAAAAAAAGTCTAGGCTTGGCGGACTGGACCCGAGTACGTACATGTTTCACTTATCGCCGCTGCGTGGCGGTTGTTGACGGAGATAACAGTTGATCTCTATGACTCTTTCAAAGTTTCATTTCCCTCTTTAATCTTTCCTCTTTTCAACTATTTCTCGCATTTTTATCTCAAATTGAATCGTCCATATGCCGCTCACTATCCTTTCCCGTTCAAACCTCCGCGAGCTCTTGCATTCTCTGGACGGCGACGAAGTGAGATCCCTCCAGCGAAACCTCGCCCAAGCCTTGCGCGAATACTCGACAGGTGCCCAGGATAAAGGCTGCTCGGCCACATACCAGCCCCAGCGAACAGCAATCACTCGCCAAAATGGCACAACCACGTTGTTCATGCCCGCCACGAACGGGTCGACGCTGGGAATCAAGATGATATCGCTGGACGATGGCGGGGTAGCGGGGTGCTCCCGACTTGAAAAGGGCGTTTTGGACGACAGCGACTCGGGAACCCGACGACGACCCTCTGCACGAAACTCGATTGCCTCGCTTTCCTCCGATATGAGTGATCTCTCCGTGGACTCCTCCCAAGAAGACGGTGGCTCCGTCAGCCCCTCCGTCACAACTGGAAGTGGAGGCAACAGTACCGACAGCTCGACCCTCCTGACAGGCTGTGTGAACCAGCAGCCCGTCACGACCAATGTGTCCAAGACTCTTGGCGCTTGGCCTGGTGTGGGGACCCGGGATAGCTCTCCGCGGGCCAGCGTGACGCTTCTGGATGCCGACAGTCATCCCTTTGCCTTGATAAATGCGCTGGAGCTGACGGCCTTCCGCACGGCACTAGCCTCGCTGATGATTTTCAACAAGCGCAAGAAGGTCCGCACCCTGCTGGTTTTCGGTGCCGGGTCCCAGGCCTACTGGCATATTCGATTGGCGATGACACTGCGCAGAAGTGAGATCCGTCGCGTATACATCGTCAATAGATCATTTGATCGTGCGGCGAAGCTTCTGCGGGATATCTACTTACCCGAGAACTCAGAGTGGCGTGGCGATACCAAGTTCTCTGCCGTGAGCAGTGATTTTGGAGATTTTAATCGGATTCTGAAGGAACATGTGCTCAAGGCGGATGTTGTTATTTGCTGCACGCCGTCTGTGCAGCCTTTATTCCCGGCCGAGATTCTTACTTCGCGTGAGGGTAGGCAGAAGGGTCGTCTTATTATCGCAGTCGGATCTTACAAGTCACACATGACAGAAATCCATCCGGATATTCTCCGCGATGAAGTCAATGTACAGCCTCCACACCGTCACTTCCATAAACACGTTCACCGAAGCGGAGTGGTTGTCGTGGATAGTCTGGATGCAGCTATTAAGGAAGCAGGAGAAATCGTGCAATCTGGCGTCAAGCCAAAGCAGCTAGTCGAGCTGGGCGAGCTTCTCATGGTGCGCCACGCCACACTAAATGACGAGGGAGAAAGTAATGAAAAGGGCCTCGTGGACTGGATGGAGAAGGGTAATGTCATCTATAAGAGCGTGGGATTAGGTTTGATGGATCTTGTTACTGGTGGTGATTTGGTTGAATTGGCGCGCGCAAGATCTCTGGGAACTACTGTAGAGGACTTTTAAGGTCGCATTGGCAAGGGATTTGTTTTTCCATGGGAGGCCGTTGTTGTATACCCTTTACGTTGCGTTGATGAATTATTAATTAAGCTCTAGGTGCATCTATGCCAGCTCAGAATTGAACTTGTCAAGTCATCATCCTATCTCCACCCTCTCCCTAGACATCAACTCACTCACTTGACTATCCCTTGCATCCATCTCGCTCATCTGGCTATCTCGCACGGTAGATCTCCAGTAATCACTCGATGGCTGCGATGAAGCCAAAGTCTCCGTCTGCGAGAAATGCCTCTGATGACCCTTCTCCATAACAGGAAGCGCTGCAAGTCCATCACTGTCCTGATTGATAACAGGCACATCCACCGAGCGACGAGCCCTCCGCCTAAAAAAGAAGAAAGCGCCTATCGCAGCCGCCACCAGAAGAACACCCAGAGGAACTCCAAGCCCGATCCCAATTTTACTCGAAGTGGATAATCCCTGGCTCGTCGCTGCCGAAGTCGAGGCCGAATCTGAAGTCGAAGTCGCAGATGAGGATAGAGACGCAGTCGCTGAGCTAGTCCCGGTCGCTCGACTTGAAGTGGACGTGACCGTTGTTGTAGACGCAACATGCGCAAAGTTATAATCCTTCGGCGCCGGATCACCCGTATATCGTTTCGCTACCCCGAAAATAACACTCGTGATATTATCCCCGTACGACTCGCGCTGGGCCGTGAAAGGTTGGAGCATAAAGTTGCAGCCGGATTCCTTGTAGAGCTCTCTTGATGCTATCCACACATAGCTACGGTTATTAGACTGCTGTTCTACAAGTAGTTAGGTCAGCTCCATTTGAGATGGACGAATCCCGATGAGATTTACCTTCTAATAACCGATTAACGGTCCCGCATGCTTCGTAGAGGGCAATTATAGGCGCCGTGACGGTCCACGTTACGTTCACGCGATCTCCTACTATGTACCTATCTTGAGATTTTGTTGGGAAAGTGAATTTTGAGCTGTCCGACATGGTGCGTTTAAACGGAAGAATATCGTGTGGTGGTCAACTGGTGTGGTGTTATACACTCATGCATTTGAACCGAATAGCAATGAGGAGAGGGGAACATTGAATTGCATGAGCTGGAAGAACCTAGGACATCCCCGACCGGGATTGCGAAGGTACGTATTTTTGTGAATCGACCTCTGATCTTTGCCATTTGAGGGCTTTATCGAGCACATGTGACTAGAGTCGATATGGAGTAGTTCGTTATGATCCCTGTCTAGTGTAATGCGATGCATGGGCAATGCACATGTGATGAGGTCCTTTGAATGTCTATAAGAATTAAGGAACAAGAGCAAGACCATTCAAAGTATTTAGACTTCCTTTGTATGTACCTCAGAGATCAAGTTCAAATAGCAGAGCGTTGTTGTATAGTTCCGGGAAATATCGATCTTAGTTCGAAGTCTGGATCATGGGGCCCATAAATGATGCAGTGGTAGATTCAGCTTGAGCCAGTAAGTACACTGCACTAATGCAGGGTAGATGCCCATGCCACTTCACACTTGGCACACTTAGCACGGCCAAGCCCCAAAAGCCCCGAGCGCCATTTTCTTTGTTTTTCAAGTGGGGTTGGCTATTCCAGTTTGGAGCGCAGTGCGATGCCCTGCTTGTTGGTTAGAAGTCTGCTATTGGTCGAATGGATTTGAACCGTACGAACTCGAGATTCTTTCAATTTGGAAGAGGACCTTTGTAACAAAAAAAGCAATGCAATCAAAGCGATTGTTTTCAAGGTAACCTCGAAGGATCTCATAGACTGGAGCTAGTAGATGCTTACCCTGAACTTCAGGTCTCTATCATATCAATCTTGGAAGTCAAATACACTTCTGAAAAATCTCAGCCACATTCACATGTGCAAGTTTGATTGACAGTATCTTGAGACGTTGATCCAGACTCAGACTCGTGTACTACTCTCTGCCAGTGTCAAAAGATCCCAAAGATCCACCAGGATCTACTAGTATGCGCATCTCAGCCGAGGAACAGCTTCCCCGCGTCGGTGATTCTCGGTCGAACATTCAACTATAGAACAACATGAAGCCCATCTAAACCAGCACCCCTAAGAACTTGAAGCCAATTCGAATTCGAACATACGTGAACCATCTTTCAAAATGACCCTCCCAAAAATCCTCACAAACCTCACGCGCAGAAAAACCGGCTCAATAGCCACAGTAACAATATCCCGCCCAAACAAACTAAACGCGCTAAACACATCCCTCCTGGACCAACTACCCAAGACCCTGGCCTCCCTCTCAAAGGATCCCGATCTCCTAGGCGTGGTCCTCACAGGCGCAGGAGAAAAAGCCTTCATCGGCGGCGCAGATATAGCCGAAATGGCAACATTGGATTCACCCGCCTCCGCAGGGGCATTCATTACGAAGGTCCATCAGGCCTGTGATAGTGTACGACGATGTCCGGTTCCTGTTATCGCTCGCGTGAACGGGTATGCGCTTGGTGCGGGATTGGAACTGGCTGCGTCGTGTGATTTGAGGGTTGCGAGTTCGAATGCGGTTTTTGGGATGCCGGAGGTATGTCCACGGAGTTTCAAGTTTCTTTGAGCTATGCTGATGAGTGTAGGTTAAGATAGGGATCCCTAGTGTGGTTGAGGCTGCGCTGCTTCCTGGGTTGATTGGGTGGGGGCGGACGAGGCAGATGCTTATGCTTGGGGAGAATATTGGGGCTGAGGAGGCTTTGCGATGGGGTCTTGTTGAGAAGGTTGCGGAGGGGGACTTGGATGAGGCTGTTGAACAGTGGTTGGATCAGCTGGATAGTAATGGGCCGCTTGCGGTGAGAAAGCAGAAGACTCTTATGCGGACGTGGGAGAATGTCGGTATGGATGAGGCTATTCGGGCGGGTATCACTGCGTTTGAAGAGGCCTTTGTCGCGAAGGAAGAGTCGGAGCCGACGAGAATGATGGCGGCGTTCTTTGAGGGGAGGAAAGGAAGAAAGGCCTAGAAAAGTCCGGTTCGTCGATGACAGATCATACATTTTCATTCAATTACAACATTTTCATCTCAATATTAGAGATACAGTCTCAAGTCTATCCATCGCATCCAGATGGCCATTCGAAAGGAAGATAATAAATCGACACCATCCATCCATCTGTAATGTACAAGCCTCGCCACATTATCAAAACATATCTCCCTCCAAGGGATCAATCCCTTACAGCTTCATCTGCAGCAAGTTGGAGATCATCTCCCGACCGGTAATGCGGGTGGTAGCCCACAGAGTAGGGAAGTCCAAGGTGCTGGAGAAGGTATCGGCATAACCGAAGAACAGCATGGGAGGGATCCAGCCACGGGCGTACTCGAGCGCGAAGCAGGAGGAGTCCATCTTGTACTGCTTGACCTGGCCGCGCTCCAGGTGGTGCACGGAACCGGCAGGGTAGACCTCCGGCTCGAAAGAGCCAGGGACGTAGGCGAGCTGAGTACCGGAGAGGATGTTGAAGTAGTCGTCGGCAGTGTGGCGACCAGTGTGGCCTTCAGTACCGATGGCGGTGCCGAAGATGATCAGGTACTCGGTAATACCTAGTGAAAGGAGTAATTAGTCAATTGGACGAATACGAGCAGAGAAAGCCTAGAACTTGTCTCGGCCGTCTGTGTTAGGGGAATTGGCACATACTGGCATGGATGATGTACATCGCGCCCATGGCACCACCGGCATTGTTGAACACCCACTCTTCCTCAGTGCTGAGGTACTTGGGGCCAACCTTCTCCTCCAGCTCGGCAACAATGTAGTTGACAATGGAGCGAGTGTCCTCGCCGTGGGCCTTGATGGCGCGCTGCGACAGGTCGTGGAGATCCTCGGGGTTGAAGATGTAGAATTGCTCCAGGCGCGCGTTGAGGAAGCTGTAGGCGGCGCTGAAGAGGGCCAGGAAGAGGGCGAGGAAGCCCAGGCCACGGATGGAAAAGCAGCAGCAGCCGCAGCCGGAGGCCTTCTTGTTGCCAGTGGAGGATTTGGAAGGCATTGTGAGGGTGGATTGGGGAGGTGAGTGAGAGTGAGATTGAGAAGCCGAAATTCAAAATTATTTAAAAAGATGCGCGCCCCTGGCGAACCCCGGAGTTCCACTGTGGGCCCTATGCGGCCACAACGAAAATAAACAAACAAAGGTATTTATGAGGAAATGATCACAGGATTTGAGTCAATTCGCACAATGGAGGCATTTCCATCGTTATTGTCCTTATCTTTATATACTATTTTTTCATGACATTGTCAAGTGTTGATGCCTATATCAACTGTCCGCGGACCCCGAATCTCAACACGCCATATCGGACCGAGATTGATTACCGCATTGGGGTTAGTGCGAACCAGACACTGAATGATTGTCAACTTCTTGCTTCTGTGTGGTTCAGATTTGTTAGGCTGAGGCTCTCAGCAATTGAGGTGCTTCCTACATAACCCGACATAACTCTTGGCATGGACTCTCATTCAATTTTAGCAACTTGAGCTGGTATCGCTCTGGTTGGACGCTTCAAGTTGTGATAAACGTCGGATGACTCGGAATAGTGCGCAAGCTCAGGCTTGAAACGCTTCAGAGTACTACTATATGTATGTACCTAAGGCTACTAGTAGTATCGAGACCCGTGGACTCACTTCAGGCTTGAACTGACTGCCAGTGCGGTCACGGTTGGTTTCAAGTTCAACTTGAACATTGCACAATTAATGGCACTACATACTAGTACCATGCATGGCACTGCTCCCAAGGCTCAATTTCAGTTCAAATGTTGTAGATACGGCATTGAACTCAGCGTTTGTGCAATCAACCATGATTCTCTCCATCGGTCTTATAACCTGTTTCAGAACCGGCATTCTTTCCAAGGTTCCTTTATCAACAATCCCCGACTCGGAGACTAGCACTTGAGGTACATATGGCAAGGTGTACCACAACCTCGGAAATGCACTAATAGATGCCCCATGTATGTACTAGTAGACAGCCTTGGAAGCAATGTTGACTAGTCACTCACAGCATTGACAAGGCCAGCTCATACCCCGAATGACTAGTGGCAAATTTCAGGAAAGATCAATATGAAACGTGTTAGAATTTGAGCTAAGCTGGCACATGGTTTCATAAATCATCGATGTGTTTAGATGTCGATACATACTCCCGAGGTCGGGGTCAGGCTTAGTACGCCAACTTGAACCCAGGCGTACTTGGTACTTTTGAGTATGCAGCCCTCCAACATTTACTGCGGGTGTGGATCAACTGAAAAAATGTGCATTGGCGCACAATCCAACCTTGGAAGACTTCAAGTTTATCCCTGAGGTGACTGCCCCCGGGGCCGACTTGAATTCCAAATGTTGAGCCTCACATCCCTGAAAGCCTGGACACCCGAGTCTACATTGACGTAAAGCGTTTCCAATTTTGTCTATATTTAGTGCCGGGTTATTGCACATGTGGCCTTCACTTCCAAGGTTTTCACCCCAACTTAAAAAGTGCCTCTAGCCCCAGGGCATAATTAATGAAGTGCTTAACCTGCGACTTCTAGTTCACCGTTCATTCGCCACAAGTCACTCTCGCCCCTGGGGCTTGAACATTTGAATAAACATCCAAGTCCCAAAACAATCGTGACATAACTCTATTTGCAGAACAGCCTAACATTGAATCGGAAGGTGGGGACTCCCTGCTTCATTGGGCGACTTTGGGGGCCATAAAGGGGGGCAAATCGGGAAAACACGCGACACCCATTCCAATGAGATTTAAAACAGTGTCATTATACCCCAGTTTATATTCCTGGCATTTCCAAGGTTTTGATCCTTCCAAAGTTTCTAGAAATATTCTAAATTGACCATGGGCGGGACACCATGGAAAGGAAGAGGATGTGAGGCTTGCAAAAAGCGCAAAAAACGGGTAAAGCTAACATTGAACTGAGAACCTGTCTCACTGCTCCCTGCTAATATCATTTCTCAGTGCGACCTGCAAAGACCCCAATGCAGAAGATGCCTCAAATCCGGAATTCCTTGTCCCGGGTATCCCCAGGGGAAATCGTTGTTTCTAATGTACAATGTCAATGAAGAATCTGGAGGCCTAATCAAGCAAAGAAATGCCCAAGACGAGTCTCAAGGCCGTTCACTGTGTCTGCCACCCAGCATACCCGGACATGCACAAACACGCATGCAGTTTTATGCGTCCTTTTTGAACAGTTATTATCCCATGAACACAGACCTGCAGGCGATCGGACAAGTCGACTCGTGGTTCCAGCTCGTGTCGGCCTTCGTTGCCCTTCCGACTAAGACGCGGATGCTAGACACGTCAATCGGGGCAATCTCTTGCATCTATTTTGCCTCGAAGGATCATAATAAACGTCTACTGTGTCAGGGCCTCCAATTTTACAATGCTGCCATTCGTCAGATGGCACGTCAGATCGCAAAAGGCTCGGTGACCGACGATGTTATCTACACGGCTATTGTATTCAAAGGAATCGAGACCTTTAGCTGTCCTATCGGCGAGAGAGCGATTTTCGCGCATATGAATGGCTTTGATTCGCTTTTGAAGCAGTCTAGCTGTACACAAGCCAACAATCTTATGAGGCCTATTTACAGACTTCAAAAACAATGGGTGGTAAGGGCTTTCTAAATTCCCTGCCCTAGGTATAGGATTTATGATTGAGAACGCTGACCTCATGCAGATGTATGCTCTACTGATATTCAAAAACTCGATTCACGAGCTGGACTACTTGAAACGCTATAGCGACGACAGGCCCTTCGATGAACTATTTGAGATCTACATAGGCATCCTCTCCCTTGTAGCCTCCGCCGATTCCATCGATTCCGTCAGCCGGCCTGACAGGAACAGCTCCATGGAATTTCTCCAGCGATGTCTCGAACTGAGACTAACCATCGAGACATGGTACTCCGACAACCTGGAGATCATTGGTGGTCCGCCCATATCATGTTCCACGAACACATGGAAATATACCCACCATATACTGCCTTCGCCAAAGGGATTTTTCGACCACTTCTACAACTTTAACTCCATAACAAATGCCGAGCGCCATATCTTCTACTGGAAAGCAATGCTCATTATCCAGATCCTAATCTACCAAGCCCGGGTCCGGGTCCTCCGAAATACTCATTTCGCTACTCAAAATGCCCACGAGTCCGTTCCAACCAGCCAGGAAGCTCGCTATGATATGGAGATGGCGGGTAGCTACGCAGACAAGATCTCTCGAGCCATGCCTTTCCTATTGCAAGATAATATGGGCTCATACGGTGGGATCAAAATCACAGTGAATCTCCATTTCGTTTTCAAGGCGTACACGCACCTCCGCTCTTGGGAGAAGTTCTCCTGGGTACGATCTATCAGCCAGATAGTCTCAGGACAGGGAATCGATCTCGCCATGTGCATTAGTCAGGTCTGGTGGAAGTCTTGGTTTTTGTGTCAGGATCCCATGACGAACTTTTACACGAGTTTGGTTTTGGAAGGGGCCAATGGGGAGCATGTAAAGGCTGAAGTGTCAGAAGTTTCTAGGGATCTTGATGCTGTCAGTATGGATGCGACTGAGATGACCGAGTCTGATCTGTCTTCAGAATCACCGGATTCTATGCAGATGGTATTGGCACCGCAGGCTTCAAGCAGCTGGACTGCGTGATGCTGATGTCAAGTCGGAGGTCTACGAACTGATATGAGGAATGAGGCGCTGGGCGTAAAATTGTGTACTTTTACATATAAAGAGAATGTAAACCTGTTTTCCCTATAGTGTGCCGAAGTTTCAAGTTGAAGATTGAACCTGATGATAGACAAGCTTTGCCCTGGCGAAGGAAGGCAGTGACACCAGAGTTCAGATGCCCCCGGCCCCAACCAGAGTGAACAAGCACTTCAAATGTTGATGTCTTGGTTACAGCTAACCTTGGAAGCGTGTCAACACCAACTCAGACCCACTATGAGATTGGCTGACATTTAGCTCTGAGACATGAGCTTGTATTTGATCCTTCTGTCTTTAATTCTGAAACGGGAGTTTTCTCTCAGGCGTAAGTATGCCAAGTGAGCTTGCTCCACTAACCAACCAGTCAAAAACAGGCTGAGAAACGCCGGACGAGAGAATTTCCGTTGGCGCAATGATCCTCGAACCTTTTCATCGCTACACATATGAGTTCACATACTAAAGACTCGGGGCGCAGATCATCGCCCACTGGAAAACGGGTCCCCCTCCGCTGTATCCTAATGGCGTAATCTTCACGGAAACATTGAAGCCACAGGCAAGCCAAAATGAAAATGACAGATGGAAGTTTTTCTCAAGCTTTACGATCATTGATGCGCTAATAGATGGCGTAGTTTCCTATGACAATGTGGCGTTGAATTCGTCACCCCGGATTTCAGGTCTCGGCTAAATACTGCAGATGCAGATGCACATGCACATGTGCAGCCTTGAAGAACCTACTCCTCATTTCCAGTAAACAACCTTGGAATATGCTTGGTTCAAAAATTGAATCTTGTTCCATGCAACTTCCATGCAATTCTTTAGAAGTCAGTCTAGAATTTGACCAGGGTGAAACGCATCCGGCCCCACTGGACCCAGACGCAGATCCTGAATATCTCGGAATAAATGCTCCTAATAGTAATGCCAATGATGAATGTGTCTCTGATTAATATTTTCCTATATCTCACTCGGAACATCTTCGGATCAACTTCAACGTCAGCGGTGACTGATTCTCGATCCAGTATTCCACCCGTTAAGCGGGCCGCCGTTGTTTGAGATATGACCGGAGATCTTCCACAAACTGCAAAGCGCCCCAACTCAAATTCCCCTGAGCAGCCTCACCCCAGTCGTGGAAAAAAGAAGACGTGGGCCACGTTGCCAGGTCCGAGCTGCACTTTCAAAGTTAAGGGGTGTGCCTGAGAAACGAAAAAACTGATCCGTTTTGTCTATAACCGGTGGAGCTCCGAAGTGACAAGCTGAGACAGGACTGCTCCGTGCTCTATACGGAACATTTGACTCCGGACGAGTTTCCAGATGGAATAAACTAGCAAGTTAACAGTGATGGATTCGTGTACTTAAATCGGATGGCCCGTCCCTTCCATACTTGATTCCCGATCTCTAACCCCGTTCTCATTAGTCGCTCACGCATACACACCATGAAGTTCCTCGCTTCCTTGTCCCTCCTTGCCCTGGCAGGCTCAGGCCTTGCCTCTGTCGTCCCTACGCGGTCCATCTCCAAGCGCTCAACCGAGACCTGCGAACAATGGGGCACCATCACTACGGGCAGCTACATCGTCTACAACGATCTCTGGGGCGAAGCCGAGGCGACCAGCGGCGAGCAATGCACGACCGTGAACTCGCTCAGCGGCACGACACTCTCCTGGTCCACGACCTGGACCTGGGCAGGCGGAAGCTCCAGCGTCAAGAGCTTCGCCAACGCGGCGCTGCAGTTCACGGCTAAGCAGCTGAGCGCGATCAGCAGCATCAAGTCGACCTGGAAGTGGAGGTAAGTGTTGCAACTCCGGGCTCTGATCACATACTAACGAGACCAGCTACTCCACCACAAGTATCGACGCCGACGTCGCGTATGACATGTTCCTCTCATCCAGCGCGTCGGGCTCCGACGAGTACGAGATCATGGTCTGGCTTGCGGCGCTGGGCGGTGCCGGCCCCATCTCGTCTACTGGCTCGGCCATCGCAACCACCACCATCGACGGCGTCAGCTTCAAGCTGTACTCTGGATTGAACGGTGCGATGACCGTGTACAGCTTTGTGGCTACGTCGACGACGACTTCTTTCTCGGGTGATCTGTTGAGTTTCTTCACTTATTTGATTGATAACGAGGGTCTGAGCTCGAGCTTGTATCTGGTTGATGTTCAGGCTGGAACTGAGCCGTTTACTGGTACTGATGCGACGTTGACTGTTTCGTCGTACTCGGCTGTTGTTGCATAAGTGAGATGTCGTGGATTTGTGAATATTAGGAGATCTGGAATCTATCCATTGAGAGAGCATTGTCCGTAATCGTGTAGATCCATGTGTAGCCAAGCGTATCGAGACAGTACGAAACTTGAATAAGTCCTTAAGTGTCGATGACGCACCGCAGTCTCCGTTGAACTTGAAAGCGACAACTTGAATATTTAGGATGGCGAGAGCAGCGTGTTTCATCGGAGCCCCGTAGTGGAGCGTGAAACCTGACGGTGGTTCCTGAAACGAAGCGGCTAGCACAGTGAAACGGCCCCGGTTTCACCAGCCCTGTAGTTCGACTTCACGATCGCATCATTGGACAATTCTCATGGCCCAGAACTAAAGTCTGCACCGCCCGCTTTGTAGGGATCACCGAGGCATTGAACGCTACAGCGAGACGCGCGCAATTGAAACTTGAACAATTCACCACGGTCGGAGTTTGAGATTCTGGCCCCTAGACCAAATTTCAAGTTCCAAGTCTTCCAAGGTTGTAGTGCGCGTCGTCAAATGTAGCTTGGTTCTTAGCTCGCCGTTAGATGCAGGTCGATTCCCGGCGCGTAGGCGTACTAAGAATAACACCTTCTATTCATAGTCGTAGGGCTCGATAATTTTAGAACCCGTGGAAGCTCGACCCAGGAGCCTGGCTTCGAGCTTGACAAAGGAAGCCTTACGCGCTGGGCCGCGGGGTAGGGCGCTTATATACAGCGCGACCGAGGTGAGGGATGCTCATAGGTTCGAAAACTCGGGTTGATCTTTTTTTAGACCCCAATCCTGGTTCTGGGGCCGGAAATATTGCATGCATAGCGTGTTAGTATGGTAGCATGGGTCGGTGGAACTATGCATGCAAGTTGCAGAGCTGCAGAGCTAGACGAGAAAAGTGAAGAGGCGGGAGAGATCAGAATTAAATTCAAATTCCAATGGTGGCAAAGTTTGAGGGAGTATTTGAGGGGATAATCGATAGATCTACTTCCCAACTTCCCAACCACTTTTTTTCTCCTCGGTAAACCTTGTCAAGGAAGTTCAATAGATACATCATGATCTGGTAGGAAGTGATCTCTCATGCGAGGTGGCACCAAATATCAAGTTTAGGTTGATAATTTAGTCTGGTACATAGTAAAGTAACATTTCGAATCCACATAATCCACATAATTATTGACATTCCTTTTTCCCTTGTAACTGAACCTGTAATCCTTGTGTTCCCTGTTCCCGACCCACTGTGACAGGGGGGCATCTGGAGATGCCCGCACAGACATGATTGGGCCGCTGCATGTTCAGCGCCAAATTGAAACGCGACTTGCCACATTGTTCTTTCTGTGCCACAGCGGAACTTCTGCTCAAGTTATTTTGGGCTTCGCGTTTGGATTGGAGGATACATTTGATCCTTCTCCTGATCCGGCCACCTAGGATCGCGTATATTCTCCCTAACCTCGGTTTCCTGGTCCATTGGTCCCCTGATCTCCTAGTCTCCTGGTTACTTTCAACCAGTGATAAGAGTCCAGTGACAGGTGTCCCGTGTCCTCTAGGGTCTCCTGTTCTCGCGATCCAATGGTCCGTTCGCTGGAAAATCCTGACATTTGAAAGGGCCCACAGGAGAACTTGAGACGGTCGCGAGTTTCATCGATCTACGGAGTCAAATCGACAGAAATGGCTGGCGACACTAGTCCTGGATAGGAGATGATTGGACTGGGATGACATCCCCTCCTTAGTCTCCTTAGTGGGGCTCGGTTGATCTGAGATGGATCACTTTGACTTTACTTACTTTTGGATCCTAGAAAGAAACCATTCAAATAATACTATTATGATAATAGAACATAGGAAACAATAACAATGAGATATTATTCCTAGAGATACTTGTAATGGCCTAATTGTGGAAATAACTAAATGAGGCACAGATACATACTAGTACTGAATCGAATGAATCTAGGGATAGAACACTAATACGCCAATACCCAAAGGCACAGAGTTTCTTTCTGTCAGCTCCACTAAAATTCCCAGGAGTGTAAAAGTCTCAGGTCTCCGCGCGCCAAAGATTCCTTTAGCATCTCATATCCAACTATGCATGTTTAGTCCAGGCTCCCTCAAACTCCCCCTGTTCCCACTTCCCCAGGGCGCTCTGACTGGTCCAGGGTCCTTGCAGCTCTAGCATCCAGGCGGCTGGAGAGAATTTCTCCCTTTTCAGTCCCAAAATTGACTCCTAGTAAATTAAATTCATTTTATTATTTGTTCTGCATACCGGAGCTATATCTACAGCCAGGATTCCCACACTTGTCCCGAATTCTTCACGGGATTCATCCGCATGCCCAACGTCGTCACCCTCCTTTAAACAACGGAGTCGTCTTATTATCGTTTTTTTTTATAATACTTTTAATCACTCCCTCTCCCCCACAAAGTAATTTCTTTGTTTCTGCGACCATATTCAACTATTGCCTCTCTTGCCGCTTGTTGTGCATCTATTGCTTTTGCCAACTCATTAAACTGTGGAATTTGTCTCTCATAAATTCTCCGGCGTCGGCAGGTCTCAGTTGGAAATCATCTCTCAGTTAGGGCTATCGATAAGAACGTTGACACGACAACCTTCATCCTTACTCCAGCATTCTTTTAACTTGACGACTTCTCATATTTGCTGGCTGGTCCAGGAATTCAAAAAATCTCCATTCACTTTATCTCAAAGAGACCTTGGGCTTTCTTTGTTCCCTTCTTGACTTCGATCTGAACAAAGGCTTGTTTCACCGAAGAAAGATCACCCTGTCCTTTTTTTGACATCACTGTCTTTTTTAAAACCTGATTGCTTGTTAGAAGTTTGGCTTGATTTTTTCATCTTCTGTTTGCCCTTCATTAAAAACGGGGGCTTGTCGTTGATCGGAACTACTTGACCTCTCTCATAGCAGCCTAGTTTCTGCTTTCTCTCATCAGATTCTACAACCATGCAGAGCAATATGTCAACAACCACGTCGACTACGTCGCTCAACAGAGCTGCGCTGGATGAGTTTGTCACTCAGCGTGTCTCTCGTGAGATGGTGTCATATCTGGCCGAAAAAGCTTCCCAGGTCATCCGGTGCGAGGCCCATGTGACCAACACTGTCAGCCAACACGGCCAACCGACACCTCCATCCACACCTCCCATGGATCCAGCCGACTCCCTACCCCCGCTGCCATCGACCGAGGCCTTCATTGCGTCGCTCGTCGCTCGCTCTCAGGTGCAGGTGCCCACCCTCATGAGCTCCCTCGTGTACCTCGGCCGTCTGCGTGCCCGTCTCCCACCTGTCGCCAAGGGCATGCGATGCACTGTGCACCGGATCTTCCTCGCCTCTCTGATCCTCGCAGCGAAGAACCTGAACGACTCCAGCCCCAAGAACAAGCACTGGGCTCGATACACGGTGGTGAAGGGATATGAAGGATTTGGCTTTTCACTGCCCGAGGTAAACTTGATGGAACGTCAGCTGCTCTTCCTATTGGATTGGGATACCCGCGTGACCGAGGAGGATCTGTTTGTCTACCTGGAGCCTTTCCTTGCTCCTATTCGTCAAACCATGCAGCGCAAGCAGGAGGCCGAGGAAGAGGCCCGACGCAAGCAACTCGCCCACCGCGAATGGTATGTTTATCTCCCGCCACTCCTCCGACGAAGATCCCAAGTTTGCTCATAAATCCCTCCCAGGCGCCGTATTCACGCATCAGCGGATCTGCTGGCCAGCCGCCTACGTCGTCAGAAATTGGATAACCGCTACGATACCCGTCGGGTGGCCGATCACTCTCTACGTCGCCTCCCGACTCACGCCTCTTGCCCCAGCATCCAGAATCAATCCCCCCAGGCACTGGCTGAATCCCACCGCTACAATCCCTACAACAGTCAACGCAGCTCCCCAACCCGACCCTCGCGATCCATTTCACCCCCATCCATCCGTGATGTGCCAGGCCTTTCCCACGCCGAGACCTTCAACTCCCTCTGCTCCCGCTCGTCCAGCAGAGCGCCCAGTTCCCGTGGCACACCCGGCAGCCTGAGCACAGTCTCCTCGCACAGCAACGACGAAGTCATGGTAACCGACAGTTCAAGCCCTTGCTCTTCCGCGCTGAACTACAGCTACATCACGCTGCCGTCAATGGACAAGTCCTTCGAGCCAGTCCGGCAACCCAGCAAGAAGATGAAAGTACACAACCACGGCTTCGTCGCCCGTTTCCTCGCCTCCGCTACAGGCTCCTACATGGGTGGTCGCATCGGTCGGCCGCATAACTAGATCGAGCTGGTCTCGACCAGCACTTAATACCCTTCCTCTTTCTGTTACCTTTACTTTCTTGCGTGAAAACGCATACCCCGTTGATACGCATACCAGTGACATATGTTGAGTCGCTCGTTCAAGTCCTAGATTAGACTTTCGATCTTTCTTAGTCTCCGCATTAGGTGGTGGCGTTTTGTTTATTGGCGCGATGGTGTTGCGGATGTACTTATCGTCTTAGACTTAATGAGACTTCATACTGAATTTCCTTCAAGTTCCTTCTACCACTTCATTCTCCTCTAACCCATGGAATCTAAGACATGAAAAAGTCCCATGCATCCGCCGCACCTTACATCACCCGCTAAATCTCCGAGTCCGAACCCAATATTTCCTCACGAGGCAACTCATATGTTTCAACGGTCTGCAAGGGAACCCGACACCGCTGCTCTGGCTCACCGGACCGGGTGGATCTGCTTTCTGGGCGCCGTACTAGTTGAAACATGCGTGAATAGATCACATTTTAGAAAGGTGTTTCTCGGATTCATCTAGTGCGTCTTTAGTCGTGCGCGGATGTGGAGGAAATGTCGAAGAAAATCGAACCCTCGCCACATGCCTCCTAGCATTATGACGTAGAGCTGCATCTGAGATCGTGAGTGTTATTCCACTTGATGGTTTGATGTGGGCTTACTGTTAATATGGGATCGGCGTGGGTGGCGTTTATGATTGTTTCTAGCCACTTTTTTAGAGGCGATGGGGATTTCAAGTCCATGTTTGTGATTGTGTGAATAGTGATTATGCGATTATCGAGATGAGCTGAGCTGACTTCGACCACTTCGTGTTGTCAGCCACTTGTACTCAGGTTTGTACTCCGGTAATCGCTATCGTATTTGATAACTCACATACCTCTTAATCCCCTGGCTATTTAGAATATCTGGGCTGTGAGTTATTTGAATCCAGTCCTGACTCGGATGCGAACCAGATTCCAGCGGGGAGTTTCGATGGGCTGATCAGCGTCGGGTCATATTCCAAGGTTATCAACATTAAAAATCCGCCGACCGGTCATCTGGCTCCGAAAAATGATTTAGAGACCGAGAAGTCTCCAATTTTGAACGCTTTCGAAGCAGTTCGAGCTGCTAAAGTATCGACACCGCTAGATGCGACCTTGACGTCTCTTGAAGCGGTCAACGCGGGGGTGCGGGGCGTGGATCCTTCGATGCGATTCTGATCAGCATGCACCAGCTGCCGAATTGGATCCATCTTCAGCTGGTTCCAAGTTGTATCGGTTTAAACCTTTTTGTGTGACGGTGCCGCTGATAATATTCGCTTGGAAAACAGGTCCAACATTTATGCAGGATATTGTGTCATTCTGATAGATCGACAATGGGATTCCCTGAGAATTTGTCACGATTTCTGTCCTGGCCAACTGCTTGAGTTTCTCCTAATCATGCCCAGTCTTTAAAAAGTATTCTCCACATGGCCTCCCGGCCTCGGGATAGGGTATTCTTTATACTTTAAGCTTAGAATAAACAAACTTGAAGGTTAACATCTTGAACCGTGGTTCAGTGGGCGCCGCCCCACCCGCCGAACTAATCCTTAGTTCGCATACTGAAGACCTCATAGCGTACATTCGGCGAGCCAATGACCATCTCCAAGATAAGTGATTCCCCTCATCTCCACTGCAAAAAAGCATCTCGCTAAGATCTGGCTCCACCGATGCCCCTCATGGATACGCGATCATGAAACCCTTCAACATGTGCACCTAACACCACAGGACAACAACCTTGGGAGATGCAAGATCCAAGTACATCCAAAATGCTAGTCGCAATAATAACAGGAGGCAGTAAGCCCTCACACACTTCATAACCCAACCAACATTTGAACACTAACATCCAACCTTGGAAGCAAGCGGCATGGGCCTCGACCTCGCCCAAGCCCTCAACAAAACAAACAACTGGAAAGTCCACATCCTAGGCACGAATCCCCAACGCGGCCAAGCAGCCGCAACCCCCCTAAAAAACACGGAATACCACCAAGTCGACGTAACGAACTACGA
Organism: Penicillium sclerotiorum; assembly: GCA_911649655.1. Lineage (NCBI taxonomy): Eukaryota > Fungi > Ascomycota > Eurotiomycetes > Eurotiales > Aspergillaceae > Penicillium > Penicillium sclerotiorum. The sequence goes on along the minus strand of CAJVRJ010000005.1, from coordinate 3,646,241 downwards.
CCAACAAGCGCAAGCATTCAACACGATCTTCGCACAAGAAAACCGCCTAGACTTCGTCTTCGCGAATGCAGGCATCGCGCAGGATACCACGACCTTTTTCGCAGAGCATGAGGGTCTCCCCCCGAAGCCGGATATCGAAGCCCTGGTGGATGTTAACCTGACCGCGGCGATTCATACGAGTTACCTCGCGATGCATTATTTCCGGCGCTCGCCGGAAGATACTCGGGGCAAAAGGAATCTGGTTATTATGGCTAGTATTGGGGGGTTGTATCCTTGTATGCATACTGCTGTTTATTCGGGGACGAAACGTGAGTCTAACTGCCTGGCGTGGTTGTTCTATTCTGACTTTGCTAGATGCACTGGTCGGGTTTACTAGGTCTATCGGGGGCAAGATGTTGAGCGAGGGCGTTAGGGTGAATGCTATTTGTCCTGGGGTGGTTATTACTCCGTTGTTGACGCCTGAGTTGAGATCGCTTTTCTCGGAGAAGATCTTGATTGAGATGGGTCATGTTACGGGTGTCATACTCAAGGTTCTTTCGGGGGATGAGGTCACTGATTCGAAAGGGGTTTCTGTCTCCGGGGAGGAGCTGCATTCTCGGGCTATTTTGATTTCGAAAGAGAGTTATTTCTTCGTTGAGATGCCGCAGTATTTTGATGAGGAGACGGCTCTTGCTCATCATGGAATGATGAACTGATTTCCTCATGATCTTGATCTGGAAAGGCGTTTGCTCTTATACATTTGATTGGGTATGCACTGCCTGCGAAATCTGCGAGTGCAACAACTGCATTGCTCTACTCGAGGACCATTGCTATCCATTGTTTCTACCAGACTTTCTTTATGCCAAAATTCATGCTCAGTGGTGGCTCCTACACAGAGCACCACCAGCTTGCTTGGCCAGCCGAATCTACCCCAAACACGGTGGGCTTTCGTAAGGTTTATCCCAATTTCCCTTCAATGTTTACGTGACTTCAACCGACATACCAAACCATGTTGCTTTGCAAACCAGAATGTCTCAACGCGCCACTCAGGCTGATCAGACGCCCACTCAAGCTCGAAATTGCGCATCATCTGTGGTACCAGTTTACCCATTTCCATGATAGAGATATTCTTCCCGATACATGTTCGAGACCCATAACCAAACTGAACTTATTAGCACCATGATCATCCAGTATACTGACCCCGGCCATAACTTGACTTACTGTCATCAGATGTCGATCCATAAGCTTGATTTGTTCTTCCGTAGACTCCGTCCATCTCTCGGGCCGGAAGCTTGCCGCGTCTTCCCCGAAAATGCTCTCGTCGTGATGCATAACAGCCGGGTTGATTCCGACAATAGTTCCCGCTTCGAAATGGGCACCGCAAAGAGTGGTTCCTCCTTCCGGAACGATCCGTTCAAGGGGGTATGAGACGCCGGGATGGCACCGCATTGCTTCTTTCATAACTGCTTGCCTATATGAATTGTTAGTACAGTCTTCAGTAGTTGGATGGAGGTACCCACAGATATGGAAGTTCTAAACACTCAGCGTAGGTGATATACTCGGATAGTCTCCCCGTACTATCCGCCTCGTCAATTTCACGCTGCAGCTTCTTGTACACAGCCGGAGTCTGGACTAAGTAGTAGATAATAGCCCGAAGAGAGATAGCCGTCGTATCACTCCCAGCAAGCCTATAGAATGTAAGCAAGTCTCCATGATCTCGCACAGCGGGAATACAAACAAGTTATTGCTCAGATGATTCATCATATCCCGGTTAGACATGGGTTTCCCCTTTGCCTCCTCACTCCTCAACCACGCCAAAAAGTCCGGCCGATCACCGTGCTGCCCGGGCTGACGATCATAGTCATCGATGCATGTTTGCGTAAACTGCGAAATATGAGTATAAGAGACACGCCTTTCAGGATTCAATACCCACCTGCACCATAGTCCGCAAAGGATCAGGGGCATCCACAAAGGGTTGCGCAGCCAGAAACTTCCCCACCCAGACATTTCCAATCATCCACGAATGGAGCGAGGGCACCTGGCTCACAATACCCGCATAGTAAAGGCCCGCCTCAAGACCCCCGATCATCCCCTTGACATCCGTCCTCTGCTCCATGAATCCGAAGCGGCGCTGGAAGGTAATTGCACCTATGACGTCGAACGCGTACCATTGCAGCCAGGCACCGAGATCAACGCGCTGCCCTTCTAGGTCTTTCATTGCGTCGATGAAAATTGCCGTGCATTCATCTGCGAAGGGCTCGAGGGATTTAATGGATGACATGGAGAACTTCTGGGCGACGGGTCGCCGGAGGGCTTGGTGGGCTACCGGGTCTCTGACAGTGAACATGCTTGGCATGACTTTGTCTTCGAAGAAGGGGCTGAACGTATCGTAAAAGGCGGACTGAAGTGTATCAGTAGCTGGACTTGGTCATTCGAGTGAGACTCACTTTTAGGAATTTGCTGCTGATCCCGTAGATAATCGGTAAAGCGCTTGGGTCTGAGATGTCGACTGTGTTTGGACCTGTACGCACGATCGGACCGTATTGTTTGTGTAGGTTTCGATAGTAGACTGGTGCGTTTCCTTTCGATATCTTCCACGCGCGGTAGAAAGGTGTGAACCTCGCTATGCTTGGGCCTGGGAGACTTCTTAGACTTGGCTTGAATGCTATCACGATAGACCGGGCTATCATGAATAGAATGGAGGTGGCAAGTATAGCCGGCAGCCAGCTGGCTAGCTGTGGAATTTCTGATAAAATTCCCATGGTGACAGTTGTTGCTTCAGAATCGTTGGGTAGTCTCAACTGTTCCAGGGTTGAGATTGGGATTCTTCAGACATGTTGAGGGAGCAGAGTTGGATATTTGTGTAATAGCTATCCCCGCATTCTCCGATTAAGACCATGGGGAATCATCTATCATCTATCAATGATCTACCGTTGTCCGTGGTTGAGTTGCGGGATCTATGCAGAAAACGCGGGGGTGGCTACATGCGATTCGGAGAACTAAATCGAAGTCAACTGGCGAATAAGAATACCGTAGAATTAAGGGCCTAATATGGAGATGACCGTAAATTGCTTGGATATGCATGAGCAAAAGAAATCCCCTTCCAAGGTTCCCGACTAGATTTTATGATAGAAAATTCAAGTTCGAGCTGAAATTTGAAATTTGAAATAAATGCATTTCTCAGTAGGCTTTTTTTCAAGTTAATCTACTCAACCAGGGACCCAGATTCCAGCCTAGACAAAAGCTTTTTCCCATTTTCCAACAATACTGCCTCAGCAGTGTCCTCTCCAAAGTCCTTCACCAACCCTTCATCCAACCGACTAGCCAAAGACTCTGCAAGAGCCATTGGCGTATACGGGTAATCACTCCCATACAGCAGCCTCGAGGAGTCCACAACGCGCAACATACCATGAATCTGATCCGGGAAAGGAATTCCCGCAAGATCAATATAGAAACGCGTCTGAAGGATCTCCTTAATCTCCTCTTCAGAAATCGATTGTCCCGCTGGCAACAAAAACTTCGAAAACTCCGCGATCCGCGCAATAATAGGTGGAAACGTCGCTCCGCAATGGCAGACTAGAAATGTGATCCCGGGACAGCGCTGAACGGTACCCGATGTGATCAGACTCGTTAGTGCTCGCGTTGTGTCGAACATGAATTCCATTAGGGGGCTGGGGACTCCCGGGTTAGGTGTCACTCTGCTCACGGCTCCGGTTGTCGGGTTCTGAATGTTGCAGCTGGTGGGGTGGAAGAATACGGCGGCTTTTCGAGCACTCAGTTTGTCGAATACAGCGCTGAACCGTGCGTCGCCGGGATATATGCCGTGGGAATTTGTCAGGATTTGGAAACCCACGGCGCCTAGGTGGTCTAGTGCGTAATCGATTTCCAAAAGGGAGCCTTCGACGTCGGGAAGTGGGAGCGAGGCGAAGAATCGGAAATGTTGCTTATGATCTGCGCAGATTTTGGACATGTCCTCGTTCATACGGCGAGTTAAAGATCGGGCTTCTTGGTCGTTTCCGGGCGTGAGATGCGTTGCTGGAGACGACATGCTCAGGATGGACGTTTTGATGTTCAAATTTTTCATCATTTGAATGTGTGTGTGCGCATCCCATTCCTGATAGTGTGTTAGTTATGTAATGAAATCATTCAACTTTCATAAAGTGTCGACTTACAGGTATGGCTGGCATCCCGTCAGGGTGTCCTCTACCTGCAAAGTCATTCTCGAGGCAGTAGTCCCGGTATGCAGGAGGCACACAATGAGCATGAAAATCAATTCGCTCCATGGCCAAGGAAAGCTTAATTTCAGATCCAATGCAGGTCAAAAAAGCAAAGCACAAATCAAGCTGATACAAAAAATGTTCAAGTTGGTCGCGTGGGGATAAATAGTTTCCACATAAAGCTGGTTTAGTCGGTACTCGGACTCCGATATGCCGAGCCTTGGAGAAAAGTTGTGGCGGGGCTTGAAGTTGTGGGACTGCAAAGCGCCCCAAAACATGTTATATGCAGTAATTTTGGGACTCTATTGAAATTCAACTGGAAAAAAGTGGCTGGGGTATTTCTAAATCAAGTCACCGACCGGAATCTCCTTCGGTTCACTAATATAACCCCTTGCAGCGAGTAATCGCGCTTGAATCAACTTGAGAAATCGATAAGTGTTGTCCAGGATAGGAGTATGAACACCTTTGCCTCGTGCAATTCGCAAAGCATTTCCCAGAATGACTTCAGCCTCAACTGGATTCCCTTTGTCAATGTCCACCAGCATACTGGGCCGGAAGGAAAGCTCAATCGGGGTGACGTTGACCATCTCATCCACGATGTTTGGTCCCAAGTCATATCCGTCGGCTTTGGCTATAGCCGCCATTTCCAGCATCCCGGGCCGAATCAAACTGTTCTCCCCACCGAATCGACGGATAGCGGCATTGTCGAGCTGTGTTATGGCGCACATGGGGTTGTAGATGCCATTCCACATTATCTTTCTCCACCGGTATAGCATGATGTCGTCCACTGTTTCCGCGTTCACAACGCCGCAGGCATTATAGGTTGATGCAAATAGATCCAGCTTTTCTTTCTCGCGTGCTGGGTCCAATTGTGGATTATGAAAGGCTCCTATATGGTAATGATCCGGATCGTCATGAATGATATGGCCATTTCGTTCGTGGGCTCCAATGTAGCTTGCCCCACTGAGAATGACGTTTGTGGGGAAGGCTTCCATGATAGGTAACTCGATGTATAGGCCATTTTGCATCAGTACAATGGTTGTGTGCTCAGGAGTGATACCTGGTGCAATAATCTTGGCCACATTGTTGATTTCAGGTATTGTTTTCATAGAAACGACGACAAAGTCGAATGGATCTTCGGGACTAGCCAGAGGTACGGCATTGACAACTGTTGACTCATTAGCAACGACGGGGAGATAGAACAGGCGATCCCACTTTTAGTCGGTCGCCATGCCGATAGCTTTCCATGATTCACAGACTCAATTTCGAATCCATCTCGGACGACTTTTTCATAATTAGAGCGGAGCACGGCGGTGACAGCCGCCATGTTGGACCTTTCGAGGGCAACCGAGGCCATCGATCCGACGCCCCCTGCCCCGACCACCAACACCTTGAGCTTTGATGTGGGATGAACTGTTGACATGATGATGGAGAAGCTTTCAAGATCCTGACCTTGACAATGAGTGATGTCCAATCACGTCTTCACTTGAGTGATTTGATTCAAATGTTATCTGCCCCTCATCTTTGGTATTAGGTAAGTCGGGGAAATGTCCGCTGGAAGATTTTTTGGGTCCGGATAAAGCTGCCCTGAAGCTAGCCTTTGCATCCCAAGGATATCTTTGAAAATTGGAAATGACTTCCCCAGGAATACGAGCGAAAATCATATGACAGATATCTGTGTTCAGAAAAAGATGGATGGAGAATTGAAACGGCAATAGTCGGCGACAATGGCGCGGCAAAGGTGAGGATTGGGCCTCTTTCAAAAGACGCTACGACCCCCTAATGACCTTGGAAGTAACCTTTGCCTGGATAGCTGCAGTGGCTCAAAAAATATCTCTTTTCATTGACGAGTGGTATGGCCCTCACTTGGAGATTGTCAAATTAGGCATACCTTTCCTCACATTGCGGAACTCAGTTTCAACCCCTCAAATATCCAGCTTATCGTAAGTCGTGGATATAGTATCCTGAACAACCTTGGAACTGGCCTCGATAGAATTAATCATTCAAGGTTTATTGATTGAGAGCGTTAATTTAGTAGCACTGATAGGTAGCGGGTAACCTTAAGAGCCATTGGTAGGTTTCCTATAGATCGAGCATCTGGAACGGGCCAGTAAAGTACTGTATGTCCTCGTAAAAGCCCCCAGCCAAACAGCTTTTTTTAGGAGACTTATGTGGCTCTCAATGTTTCAAATGACTTCTCAAGTCTGGGAACCCAATAGCTTGCCCAATCAATGCAACCTTCAGCCACTTGCAGAAACATCTGAAAGTCTGCGTCTATCTAACTCTGTCATACTCTGGCTCGGCTTGAGTTGACAAAGAGTTACTTCAGGAGCGGCAAAGAGAGATGGGTCCGTTCCCGATACCGGCAATCATGAGATGAGAAGTATCGTGATTCATGGAGATCTGTATCTCAGGATCTTCTGTCTTTTACTTGGCTTTTCCATGGCTCACTCGTTGCAAGCGTGAAAAAAATTTGGTGTGAACAAGCTTCATGTGAATACAAGATATCCTGCAGCGGACTGTAATCCGTCAAGTCTCGTAAGGCTTGACCATGACGAGTTGATGTGATTAGATTGGTTGAAAGACGGAAACTCACGAGACTGATAAGCGGGGGTGGAGACGGTCAATGCCAAGCCGGCCCGTTTTAGCGCATTTGATTGGATCATCAGCTATCATGCTGGGGATTTCCCCACACTTTGTTCAAGGGAGATAACACCCTCGGCCAGTACCTCCGCACCTGCGCTCAAGCACTTAAAAGGAGTGCTTGATGTCGAGGGAGGGGTTCTTTCTGTAAGAGTGTTTCTCTTGCTGAAATCTACCCGACCCATTGATTTTTGGAATCAGGCATGGTGAATGAACAGCATGACAGAGATCCGGCCTTCTGGGCACCCGGAACAGTCGCCCTAGAGGATAGTGAGTACAGTTGATCGAATCTGTCTCAATCCGACCACTTCTAACTTGAGCAGTTCATCGCACTAGAGACCAAATCGTCCTCTTTCCAACCCCAACCTCCGACCCCAATGACCCCTTGAACTGGTCGACAACCCGCAAAATCTTGAACTTTACACTGGTCAGCTTCTTCGTCTTATGGACTTTTGTCCAGCTAGACATTGGCTTCACCGCATGGGGCCCAATGCAGACAGAGTTTGGATTCTCTCTGAATGTTCTCAACGCTGGATCAGCCGTAAACTACGGCGGTCTGGGAATTGGGTGTTTCTTCTTCATTCCTCTCGTCCACAAATATGGCCGTCGCCCAATTTACATCTTCAGTGTGGCCCTTCAGCTTGCCTCATGTATATGGCAAGCTGAGATGAGTACCGTTGGGGGATTCATCGGTGCAAACTTGATCTCTGGAATCGGTGGCGCGATCAGTGAGACCGTTGTTCAGATCACCATCGCAGATCTGTTCTTCGTTCATCAGCACGCCACAATGAACGGCTGGTTTGTGATCTTCCAGTCAGCAGGTGCGTTCCTTGGCCCAGTGGCATCGGGCTATATTGTCAACTCTCAGGGGTGGCGATGGATGTGGTGGTGGTGTACCATTTTCTTCGGCGTGACGTTGGTCTGCGTTCTATTCCTCTTCGAGGAATCCAAATACGTCCCTGTTATAGACGGCCAGACGGTGGGCCCACAGACACATACGGTCCAACCAGAGCAAAGCCAGGACTCCAAGGATAGGAAACAGGCAGATGACGACGCCGAGATCTCCACCCCCGGTCTGCTCGCAAGACAGGTCACTATCAACCCCGACATCAAACCCAAAACATACTGGCAGCGGATGGCCTGGGTGACTGTCACCTCAGAGTCCATGTGGCCCCATTTTTGGCAACCCATCGTCACACTCTTCACCTTTCCAGCTGTCACTTATGCCGCTGTCACATATGGCTCAACTCTGGCCTGGTTTGCGATTATGACATCGCTTCAAGCATCTTACATGCTGTATCCACCTTACAACTTTGACTCGATTGGAGTTGGTCTGATGAACCTGGCACCCTTTGTCGGAGCTTTGATAGGTTTTCCAGTTGGTGGCTGGCTTAGCGATAAGTCAATTCTTTGGCTGACCAAGCGAAATAACGGTATCTACGAGCCGGAAATGCGACTATGGCTTGCTGTTCCCTTTGCGCTATTCGGCCCAGCATCAATTTTGATGTTCGGCTTAGGCCTGGCATATGTTCGTTTACCTTCCTACTACAGTACTTTCCATATTCTGACATCAAATAGGGCGTTCAATGGTCACTGTTAGCAGTGGGATTCGGAGTTTATGGGTTCACTTTGGCCGCGATCAGTGGAATCTCGTTGTCATACCTAATGGATTGTTATACTGATGTGAGCCCCCAAACCACTAGGTATATCTGGAAAAATTTTACTGACTCATTGGTAGATCATCGGTAATGCTCTTGTGGGAGTCATCTTCATGCGAAACATCATCTCGGTCATCGTGCTATTTGTATTGACTCCCTGGGTCAACGGAATGGGGATGCAAAACCTGCATATTCTGTGTGCGTTTGTGGCATTTGCCATCTACCTTATTCCTATTCCGCTCTTGAAATGGGGAAAGAAGGCAAGATTCATGACCGCAAATTCATATAGGAAGATGGCGGAGAAGCAGGTCACCCATCGGGCGGTCTAATGGCACAGAGTCTTCAATTGGAGTGCTCTCGAGTGAAAGAGCATTTCTACATACATATGGCGAAATGAAATTATCAGAAATAATATTAAATATCACGGATTGCTATAGATAGCCTCCTAATTCAAACCAATGGAATCGACCACCTTGGTCCCTTGCCTTCCAAATCAACATCAATGATTCCTCTAACCTAACCTGTGCCTGCTTTGAAAATGTCACAAAATTAGAACTTTTTATTAAGGCGTTTTCTCTCTCGCCTGCGTCGGAGATCTCTGCACAGGCAACCAAATAAGCCAACCCGGTACACGGCACAGAGCGACTGGTCAGTTGCAGCGCAGTGTCAAACTCAAATAAGATAGCTCGGGATAACAACTGCGCTTCACTGTCATGATCCCCAAAGGGGAACTTCAAGCGATGAATGATAAGTAGTCCGGTCAAGCGCAGTATCCGAGCCTGAGCCAAGATAGTGATCACCTCAGCTTGATTGAAAATATCGAGGAATCCTTCTGGAATCGACGGATGCCATTGGTCAATATTAGCACAAATTCCGTTTAGTCGACCTATCACGTCGAGTCTTTGACGATCATCGCAGCAGCGGAGTTGACTAGCCGTCTCACAAATATCGAAAAAGAGAGGGAATAGTGGATAACTGAGACCAAGGTATCGGTCAACAGTATTGCCACGCCCACTGGTATCGATTCTCAACGTCGGAACCTCCGACCTGAGAAGACACTCAAATGTCTCTGTGCTGATGAGACACAAGAATAAATCCATCACCGGTGATTTGGGATTGAGTAAAGTCTGGTATTGACCTTTGATGAGATTCAGAGTGCAGCGAGCGATTAAATGAGGTTGGCCATTTTTAACATGCATAGCGAACGTAATCATAGCAACACCGAGAACGAGCATCTTTGTCAAATCCTCTTTGTTGGATATTCGGAACGATCGAAGGGATGATACCGCTAATGCTGCCCGTCTGTGTCCGACATCCAGACTTGTAACCTGATGCTCTGTGAATACATCCCCGAAGAGCACAGCTGCACATGCCACAGATGCATTCTTCAACTCGGGTGTTGGCTGGATGAGACTCTGCACAAATGACGTGTGATGCGAGTCATGGAAGCTAGGTCCCACTAGGAATTTGTCAAGGGGTGAAGGGGCGATGATATCTTTCATGAAATTGAAGAAATGTATTTCCCAGTGATCGAGATCAGAGAGTATGACCGAGTTGCTGCCCAATCCATCGTTGTGAAGCTGGGGTATAGAGGCCACGGAGCGGCTTTCGGAATCCGATCCAGAATCTGCCGGAGTGTGTGCCGTTGGCAGGGTATAGGATAATTTTTGTGCCCCCCGTCGCTTTCTCCCTGTCTTCTCGGAGCTTCTTATCGTTTGGCAATGCTGGTGCAGTCTTGTACATCGCTCACATGGTACGCTCGAAGTCGCTCGTCGGCACTTTTCTTTGACGGCATGGCATTGGTCGCAAGCTCGCCTTGGTGAGCTGATAGTGGACATTGTGTTGGGAAGATGGGTGACGAGAGGCTTGGGTGGCCTGAACAAGCGAGGCTCAAGCTTTCCCTCACAACTCAAGTGCTATAGGTATGGTCGCAAAGTATGCATAATTGCTGAATGTCCTGATTGATTTCAAGGCTGCCTGGTATTTTTCGATCAATTTCCACAGGCAGCAGCTTTCGAATTACGCCTGGCAGCTTTGTAGATCACTGGGCAGTCAAACCGTGGGGAGAAATGCGAGTTGGGTAGACTGATCTGAGAGCCCAGGCGATTGGAAGATCCACCTGCACATGTGGGCAGGGGCTCGATGCCGGCAGTCGAATGCATAGTGATCGAAACTGGGAATATGACAGTCAAGAGGTCACTGATAAGTTTTGCGCGTGGACTTTCCCCATTCGGGTTGGCTCAAACTCAGAGTTGGATAAGATATTGCGGGGAAGCGATAAGGCAAATCCACGATGATATTGTCTTCCAAGGTTCACCTCGACTCGGAATTGTCAAATTGCGACAATTGACCTATAAAAGTATATCCTGTGATATGAAAAAGCAATAGCCTATCGTGAGGCGGATATCTGACGTGGCGTTTTGCTCTTTGAGTCACTGCACTTTGAACGGCTGAACATTCTGGGTGGAGGGTTTCATCTTCTCTCCCAAATCTTCACCAGTTGACGGTCTTTAACGAGCACTTGAGGTGTGTCCCATTCATTTATTCATTTCACATGTGAACACCCATTGGCCTTTTCTGGGTGGTAAGTGGCCTGTTGCTCTTCATTCTTTTAAAATCACGGTGCCGTCAAACCTTGGAAGGCTCCTAGAGTTTCCAACATTTCCAAGGTTGCTCTGCTGCGGCAAGACGCACCCATTCTGCTGCTGTCGTACACTACCTAATCTTCCACAAGTTTACCCACAGGTACTACCTAGTACCTATGTTTTCATCTCATATTGTTAGATCTGGTTCCACCGGTATCTCCTCCTTCCCCCTTCCTTTAAGCGTTGTAGCGTATTATTGGTCTTTGATTTAGCAACTCAAAGCAGCAACGGCCATAGTTTGGAGGTATAGTATTCAAATTTGGGAATAGCTTGAATGGCTGAGAGTGAAAATAACACGCAACGGAAGAAAAAGAGAATGCCACATGTGGAACCATGCATCCCTTGCGTCCATATTTTGGATAAGAGCAAAAAGAGAGGGATGACCGTGGATCGAACACGGGACCTCAAGATGTTTCAAGAATTGCAATTTGAATCATTGCAATCTCGCGCTCTACCACTGAGCTACCACCCCATTTGATGAATCCACCGAGCGGCCTGAATCAACAAGAACGTCAGGTTGAATACGACTCTGGAACCGATACAGATTCATGAGTCCGCGTCAATTTTTTACATGGTCAAGTTGTATCATATCTAAAATGATTCGTGACAGGTCATTTACTCAGCTTGTGTAGGTGACTCTTCACAGTAGCACCACGTGTGTGGCAGTGCTGTGATGGTGGCGATGTTTTAATGTCGCTAAAAGGGGAGACGAATGGAGAGTCAAAACTTTGGAGTAAGATCGGCAGTTACCGAGACATTCATTGGTAGGTGTGGGGTAACTCAACTTCAGCAACCAATCCGAGCACAGAGCCTGCCCCTCACATGCTATGATTTCATATACGGATGCCTGTTTTATTTTCATTCTAGTTAAACATCATTCGACTCTTTCATCGATTCCTCGATACCAGCAAGATGCCACCTCCTGCTGCTGGTGGTCAGCCACCCGAGCTACCGCCTCGTAACCCCTTGGTGAATTCGGATAGCCCAGCGGTTGAGGTGGAGAGCGTCCAAGGTTTGTGAGCTGTGAATCGCGTATATTGTAGATCGATGGCTAATCTTCGTCAACACCGCAGATGGTCGTGTGGATGTCAATCTTGACTCTGAAATAGCCACAAAGCTTGCTGAAGTGATCGACCTGCAACAAGAGGATATTCAAAATCCACCTCCAGCGTACCCAGGCTCTCACGCTGGACAAAGCACTTCGTGTGACTTGAAATTGAACATAGTGATCCAGATCGTTGGAAGCCGTGGAGATGTTCAGCCATTCATCGCGCTGGGAAACGCGTTACAACGACACGGTCATCGAGTTCGTATCGCTACTCATGACAAATTTGCGGACTTTGTCCATAGCTCCGGGTTGGAATTCTATCCCATCGGCGGAGACCCAGCAGAGCTTATGGCCTTTATGGTCAAGAATCCAGGCTTGATACCGCAAATGAAAAGCCTGCGCGAAGGAGAAGTACAAAAGAAACAGGCAATGCAAGCAATAATGCTTGAAGGCTGTTGGAAGTCCTGCATAGACGATGACCCTGTTACAAAAGAGCCATTCTTTGCTGATGCAATAATCGCGAATCCTCCCAGTTTTGCGCATGTACACTGCGCTCAAGCGTTGAGCATACCTGTTCATTTGATGTTTACCATGCCATGGAGTAGCACAAGGGCCTTTCCCCACCCTCTTGCGAACCTCCGTTCCTCATCCATGGATCCCCGAGCGGCGAATTTGGTCTCTTACAAAATGGTCGAATGGCTTATATGGCAGGGATTTGGAGATTTGATCAATCGGTGGCGCAGATCAATAGGCCTGGCGGCGATATCTTCGACAGAGGGTCCTTGCTTGGCTGAAACTTTAAAAATCCCATTTACCTATTGCTGGTCACCTACACTGATCCCCAAACCACTGGACTGGGGTGATAATATTGGTATGTATTAACACTCATTCTATGATGTTCGCCAAAAGGCTGATCATGATAGATATCTGCGGTTTTTTCTTCAGAGATGCTCCCTCGTATTCTCCTCCGCAGCAACTAAGCGACTTTTTACAAAGAGGCTCGGCCCCCGTTTACATTGGATTTGGTAGTATTGTTGTTGACGACCCTCAAAGGTTAACAGATATTATCCTCACTGCTGTTTCAAGGGCCGGAATCCGTGCGATTGTGTCAAAGGGGTGGAGTGACATAGGAGGAGATGCGGATGAAAACATCTATTATATTGATGATTGTCCTCACGAGTGGCTCTTTCAGCATGTCGCGGCAGTAGTACATCATGGAGGAGCTGGGACTACAGCCTGTGGTCTTCGAAATGGTCGACCGACGGCCATTGTGCCATTCTTTGGAGAGTAAGTCTCGACGTTCCCCCTCTTTCATGCAATCACTGACCGTCTCTTCTAGTCAGCCATTCTGGGGAGATATGATCGCTCGAACAGGTGCTGGCCCTCGACCTACCCCATACAAATCTCTTGACGTCGAAAACTTGACGGCTGCCATACGATTCTGCCTCACTCCAGGGGCAGTGACCGCTGCACAGAAGATCGCAGACCAGATGGAGTTTGAGTGTGGTGTGGATGACGCTGTAGAGTCATTTCATCGACATCTGCCCCTAGATAAAATGAGGTGCAGCTTGATACCCGGTCAGGTAGCAGCCTGGGGCTATGAAAAAGGAGATACTCGGATCAATCTTTCCAGCACAGCTGCTCAGCTCTTGATTGATTATCGGGGAATGAACGAAAAACATTTCAAGCCGTATGCCCTCTCCATACCCTTTCGTGCATCTCATTAAGCTTTACTGACTGCTTTATTCAATTTAGCTATCCGGTCAACAAAATCGTCATTGAGCACCGACGTTGGGATCCGGTTACCGGGGTCTTAGCCGCAGCTGCCTCTACTGGGTCGACAATATTCAAATCGACTGGCGAGATGCTTTACAACCCATACAAAGAGTACAGAGAAGGGGTGTCCTCTGGCAAAATCCCCCCTGTGCGACTCGACAGTCTTTCCAATTCCAGTTCTTCCGATATCGCATCACAGTCCAATACATCACTTCCTTCAGACGACACACCCCAACTTCGATCCAGCTCATCATTTCCCCCACCCATCCGGGCCCAAACCCTAGATCAACTATCCGTTGCAGGAAGTATGATATTTGGAACAATGAAAGGCGTTGGCAAGCTCACGGGATCATATTACAAGGGCTTAATAGTCGACATTCCCCACGCGGCTGCAGAAGGTTTCCGACAAGTACCCCGGTTATACGGAGAAGAACCGAAAGACTACGGCGGTGTCCATGACTGGAAATCGGGGATAGAAGTTGGTGGCAGGAACTTTGTGGATGGCATGACGGAGGGATTGTCTGGTATATTGACGAAGCCAGCCAAAGGTGCAAAGGAAGGTCCACTGGGTGTGGCCAAAGGGCTTGCGAAGGGGTATGCCGGAGCGGCTACGAGGCTCCCTTCAGGTAAGCACAGCCAGTCTATCCATCAATGTGCGAGTACTTATCTAGAATTTGTGTTACAGCTGGAATCGGACTAGTCGCCTATCCATTTGAAGGTATCTCGAAGAGCATTGAGGCCATCTTTCGGCCAAATGGTCAAATATCTATCGCGGCGGCGCGGCGTAAGAATGGAAAGCATAACCTTTCAAGGATGGAGATAGGCCCTGAGGAGCGTCGTGAGATTTTGGAGAAATTTGATAACCAGGCGTTCGCCTAGGTGACCTACCTCGACAGGTGTCTGAGACCCAGGGAAGAGGAGCTTCAATTGATGCCCAAGAGCCTAGTATGAGCTTCCGAGGCGTTTCAATTCATGATAATGACTACCTAATCCAATGACACAAATCTTGGGCCGCTGCTGGAAGAAGCAATAGTTCAAGCTTGAAAGGGGAATTATGCTACCTGGAGTAAATTCTTCATGGTAGCCGGTCCACCCAAGATGGTGCATTCTCCAATCTATTGTTCAAAATTCAACAAAAGAACCTGACCAGACAGACAACCAATCACGATACGATCCCCTCGAACCAAAGTCGACTTTTCATCATCATCTGGTCTGAACGCCTCTGGCAAAAAGAAAACTCTCTTCTCCCCTTCGTACGTAATCCACCATCCATCACGGGAGATACCAAAGAGACAGTTTGATGGCAAGTCAGACTTGCGCGCCAGACGTTCTGGCTGAAGGCAAATAGCCCCGATTTCCGTTTCCAGCCACATATCTTGATCGGGAATAACTCGCAATATGCGGAAAATATGTGACACCTCAACAGTCCTGCGGCTCCAGGTCTTGGTATCCCATATCGCGACCTTCGAGTCGAAGAACGAGGCCACAAGCTGAGAGCCGTCGGATGTGAATACTGTCGCAGCAACCATCGAAGACAGATCTCCAAGAACTTTCCACGGGCGGGCCTCATGCGCCTCGATACTGGCTTTTGTGTCCCAAATCACAACGCGTCTATCGTCTCCGCCTGAGGCAAGCAATACTCCGTCTGGGGAAAATGCAACGGATCTCACATAGTCTGAATGTACTTCTAGAGCGATTGGCTTGGTGGTTGGGTCGACAACATTCCACAGGAGAACACTTTTGTCATCCGAGCCCGAAGCGATCCATTTTCCATCAGGTGCGAGCACGACTGATCTCACCCAATCACTGTGTCCTTCGAAACGATGGACAAATGTCATGCTTTCATGTGATATATCCCAAAGGCGGACGCCACCATCCCGACCTCCTGTGACAAGGCGTTTCCCGTCATGGGAAAATTGGAGGGACAGAGCGGCTGATTCGTCATGGTCTCGTTTGCACTTGAGTGTCCCATTTCTACCGTCCCAGAGACAAATAGTTTGGTCTTCAGATGCTGATACAAGGGATCCTCCATCTGGAGAGAGTTCCAAGCATGTGATGGGCTGCAAATGGCCTTCCTCGTAGTTTTCCAGCTGCCATGAGCTCTCGGTTTCAATGCGCCATACCCGTAGACTTCTGTCGCTTGAGCATGATATCAAATGCTGCCCTGAACCTGAGAAAGAGACCTTATATACCGGTCTGGAATGACCTTTCAAAGTCTGCACCGTGCGACCACTCCACGGATCGAAGATTTTAATGTCCCCGTCCTCAGATGCGGCGGCCAAATATTTCCCATCAGCTGAAAACGCAAGGGCACTTATCGGCGCAGCCATGTTCACAGGAGTCCCAAAAATTCTTTGGTCGTCGATAGCTCTAAGCTTCAGCTCAGACCCAGTAGCCAGTGCCACAAAGTCCCCACCAGGGGATATTGAGCCAGCATAGACGAAAGTTTCATCGTCAATATCGGCCTTGCGGATAGCTTCGCCGTTCTCCAATTCCCATATCGTAGCACACGATTGAGACATTGACAGCAGTTGGTTATTGGTCACGGCAAATTCCACGTGCTCAACATCATCGTCCACAGTAAGTGCTGGGATGGTCATCCGGTCGAAAGATGGGATGCTCCAAAGGATTATGTATGAGCCTGTAGCTGCAGCTAACTTTGTTCCATCAGCAGAGAACGCGAGACTTTTGACCCGACATTCCGACTCGGTGTCCAGGATCGTCTTGTGCTCCCCTGTTTCCATGTCCAGGACAGATACTTTGTCGCCATTCATTGCAGCGAGTAGGTTCCCTGATGACCAAGCAACAGTATATATCCAATTCTTGAAGTCATCGAAGACATGCTGCATTTTGCCTGTGCGGGTATTCCATATCCGTACTGTGTAGTCGTCCGATGCAGATGCAATCAGTTGCGCATCTGGAGAAAAGGCGCATGACCGAACCCAGTCGGTATGTCCTTGGAGAGCATGAACAAGGGATCGATCCCGTTGAGGAAGGGGTACACTCAATGTGGGATACCCTCCTCGTCTTAGGTGCTGGTTCATCACATCTCGACTTGGGTAGAAGGAGAAACCGGGATCATTTGAGTCTGCTACTCTAGACGCCGCCACAGAAAGGAGCTGATGGACATCTTGGATCAGCTGCAAAAGGGCTATCCCTCCATCAATGTGCTTGGATTCTTCCTAAATAGTCGATTCAATCAAGTCAGTAAATGTTTCGAGATTGCAACCAGGAAACGGATGTTCAAGGTCACAGTATTGCCAACAGTGTGGACTTCAAAGCCTTGAGAATCAACAGGAGAATATTGGGATTCCATGCTTCGAGTTTTAATACTTACGCTTAGCACAAGTTCCAAGTTTCGCGCCTGGGTCAAGGCATGGGCCAGGCATTCATCTTCGACAAGGCGGTCCAACCATTCCACAGTATTGTTCCGAGCAAACTTGACGACACTGTCTAAGGTGCAATCGTCCCATTTAGTGACATCATTCTCCGCAAGGTGATTCATCCAGTAAACAGAAGCATAATGTCCAGATTCCGGTGCATCTTCTGGCACAGGGTTGCTGATTTTGGATATGGAATCCAAGCATTTCTGCGCCATCTGAGCATGACTAATGGGGGAAGGAGAAGAAGTCTTTCGAATGAAAGCCTTGGCTGCGGCACAGGTGAAAAAGACCATATTCTTGCGAATTTCCAGAAGACACACACACTTTTCCACAACGCCTCGCAGAAAGGTGCCTGAAGGAATGCTGACTAGGTCGGCTAGCTCGGTCAAGTGCAGTGGTCGGTATACAACGGCCATCACATCAAGGACTTTGGCACAATAGTCTGGAGTATGCCACTCCAAACTTTCGATAATTTCCTTTCTTTGAACCCAAAGATCTTCGATCTCACGCGGTAAGCTTTGAAGAAGCTCGTCCGCGTTCCACGGGTCGGCAGCTGCGACGGCACGACATGCGAGGTCCATCCGAAGATAGTTGCCGTTTGATCCTTCGGAGAGACCCTCGATGAGGGCCTCACAGGTGTCATCGCATATAATCATGTGCTTTGGAAGTTGCTTTACCAAGAATGAAGCATATTGTCTGGATGGAACTAGACAAGCTGCTCCGTAGGTGTCAAGAGACATGTGCCGAATGTGTAGGTGAGATCCCTCATCTTGGATACTCGTACGGTCAAATTCATCGACCGAGAATAACCATCGAGCCTTCGATGAAGAAAGTTGTATGCTGGTAGAAATCAAACGGAGGAAGCTATTCCCGGTAGTTCCTTGGTCGAGAGAATCAACCACGAATAATGTGGGTTCGAAAGTCGGATCGCTCACTATTCGGAAAAAGACGAATGAAATGGCTGAAATGTCCTCAGGGTCATCGAAATCCTCTCTCTCTGTCAATTTGAACTGCTCGTTCAGATAATGACAGAGATTTGGCTGCTTCCGAAGAACCTGGGCGATTAGGTTTTTCAGAACGATCGTAGCGGATCTCGCAAAGTAATCACCGCAGATGAAATATGAGACATGTCCGTTAAACATTCTTTCGGGATCTTGCTGAGATGCGTTCCAAATGACCGCTAGTAGGAGCATGGTCTTTCCTGTGCCTGGACTACCGTGTACACATAAGGCCTCGACAGGGTCTGAAGTCTCATTGAACAGGCTTGCAAATTCCGAGATCTTGCAAGCATTCTCAAGAGCACTGCTGAAAATCTCCGCTCTGCCATTTTCCATGTTGGCAATCAAGTTTGATTGATCCGTGGCATGCAGCTTGTCAAGATACTCGCTCGAACGATCCTGTGAACCCTCTTCAGCCCTGTTCTCAATGTCAGGAATGAAGCCAGTGGCAGCTTCCTCAAGTCTGTCAGAGGGGCTTGGAAACAAATGCGTCACCCAACAGTTGTTGCTGATGGGGAGCCTTTTTTCAGCGCTATCAAATTCCTCCACCTTCGCGTCTGCGAGGGATCGATCATGAATGTCAAAAGAGGCAACTTCAAGGAATATTGCAAGAATTGCTTCGTAGAGTGCATCGATCCTTTGACCCAGGTCACATTGTTCAGCCTCTGCCAGATCCGAGCCAGGAGGAGTTTGAACAAGAATGACAAGTCCACAATACCATTCGAGGCGGGCAGCTATGTATTCTAATGTGTCAATGGCTGCATGCGGGAGGTGCGGTGTATCTCTCACAGCCTAGATCATGGACAACGTTAGTGATTTTTGATCCAGGTGATCATTCATTCCGTTGCATATACCTTGATGACAATGGGCAAAGCACCCCAAACGATAGATGCCTCGGCATCCCATCCCAGTGAGCGTTTGACGGCTTCTTTCAGTGATGTGATTGCTTCGAGATCCTCTTCCTCTGGCGGGTCTTCGACATGAGTACCCCAACTTTCAAGCCAGTGGTGCAGAACTTGATTGGAGATGATAATCCTATCTGCTTGACTCAGCACGGAGCTCGAGAGATGATCGGTCGTGTCGGGTGAAATGTAAGACGAAAGGCGACTTTCATATTGGGTGACAGTTTGGTTCGCCTTGAGTTCCAGCCTCGTGTATGCCTTTGCCCACGGGCCACTGCTCCAATCTTGTGGTGCTATCACAGGGTCTGTAGTTGGCGTTGATGTGGCTTCCACGTCCAATGATTGTCGTAAATGGTGCTCGTGTGGCGATTCTGGGCGTGAAAGAGAGATAACTTCTCGATCGGGTTCGACTGGGTTGCTTTGATGATGCTCAGCCCTCGATTCCTCCCCCAGGGATCTGTATATGGGAACAACTGCTGGAGTATTCGAATCGTAGATAGATTTGTTATCTGGATCGTCTGCTTGATAGCTTGAGGCTGCGGCTGACCGAACCTTGGAGGATGGCGCTGAGTTCTGTTCATCGTCTTGGTTACTGCCAGTGGATGCAAAGGTATCGGATTTTTTCAGTGGCCAATTCCCGGGCACCGGGATCCCAAGAAACTTCTTTTTGGATTTTTTGGTTTCCATGTCGTGCAACCTGGCTTTACGATGTCGATGAACGTTAAGCCAGTACCAAGCCTGGTGTCTAGGCCTGTGCCTTGGTGAGCAATCCAGATTCGAAAGACCTTCACCTTGAATCCGACCTCACTAGTCAGCGGTGGATATCACGGTGTCGCCCATTTTCTCTCGGTCATTGCCGTTTATGTAGCAACAAATATTCCAAGTTCATTAATGTCAAAGGATGGAAAACAAGGATAGCACTGCGAGTAAGGCGCGTCGGCAGTTACCGCCTAACGATCAAGTGCTGCCACGGGGCGGAGACAAGGCGGGGAAATGTGAACCTGTACATTTCCAGACGTACTGCTTACGCAGCCGTATTTGGGCATTGGTTCAGAACCCTGTCGAAATCGGTTACAGGAGGCGCGTATGTGAATGTGGAATAGCTTGAGAGGCCGATGGAGAGATACCGTAACGCCAAGCACGCCTGACTTATCTCCACTCCACCAATCAAACCATTTTGAACAACAGAAGGCTGCAAGCAATATGGCCTGCCAATAAGCACATTTCAGCTCATCGGGTATTCTTCCTCTCTCTGCGATGCTGGAAGAATAAACCTTGGGAAGGATTTTAATTACAGCTACGATTCATTGGGTGGTCCAGTTGGAAATATTTCAATGCCACCCAATACATACGTCAACTGGTACTATTACACTACTCCTGGGCAAGATATGGGAACTCAAAATGTGTAGTAGATAGATTCAAGTTGATTTGATTCAAGTTCAAGTTCCAACTTGGACAACAACTTGAACATCCAGCACTTGAGACATCTTGATGTCATAATTCTGTAGTCACTCAACGCTTCAAGTCCAAGTTCCAAACGCTATAACACATGTACATATGCCATGTCCAGATGTTTCAAATGTTGTATGAGTCGTTTTGTAATTTTTAGCCAATTGTACTCAAGGTAGCGGGAGCCTTCGAGCTTGCTCCATTAGATCTCTCTGAAGACCTAAAATTGTAGAGTCTTGCATAGCAAGCCTTGCCTCCAGTTGGGCCATTCGCGTTTCAAGTTGTACGATCCGGGCATGAGTCTCGGGCTGAACTTCGTTTGTGGAGACAACCGGCTCTGCTGGGGGGCGTTCAGGGCCCAACTTGATCCGTAGTTTTGTTTGGT
The DNA here is from genome assembly GCA_911649655.1 of Penicillium sclerotiorum. Taxonomy (NCBI): domain Eukaryota; kingdom Fungi; phylum Ascomycota; class Eurotiomycetes; order Eurotiales; family Aspergillaceae; genus Penicillium; species Penicillium sclerotiorum. Next base: position 3,625,158 of record CAJVRJ010000005.1, on the reverse strand, counting down.
CATTTGGGTCTCTCAGCTGCCCAAGATTGTTCAGATCTATCAATTTGATGATATCGTGCCCTTGAGAATTTATAATAGGGTCATGACCAGGAGTAATGCGGAAGGGCCTGGTTTTGCCAGGCTTGGATCCAAACACAGATGCCATCTTTTCCATGTATCGCTGTCGCGTAGTGGTGTGGACTTCCACATTGAATCGGACAAGGTATGGGTCTTTGGACCGCGATACCAGGGCTGCCACCCAAAGTTGACGCTCGACCCCATGGTTTTCAAATTCATTTTGTCTCATCATCCAAGAGATGCCATTTCGCCACTGAGATGTCTCGCTAAGCAACTCCTCGGACCAACCCTCGTCGAAATGGGTTTGCTCCCAACCGATTTCTGTACTCCTACTACCTCCAGTAGTCAGACTGGTGCCGGACCACCCAGCAGTGAGGTTGGCATTCAAATTGCGCGTGTCTTTCCGTTGAACCTTCGATTGATTTCCGTATTCCGGTTGATTGAAAGGGGACCATGCTTCGACGAGCGGGACTTGAGTGTTAGGCTGGTCTTTAGGTGGATCGAAGACGAGAGACAATTTGGCGTATCGGATTCTCGTATCGGGGTCTCGAGAAGTGAATACAGCCTTCAGGATGACCAAAGTCATATCTTTGCCTTTGGTCTCTCCATTCTCCGTCTCTTCATGGCCATCGGCCCAAAGTAGCTTTTCCACCGTGATGGAGTGGCCCGATTTGGATGAAGCAAAGATGGCACTGCCTCCAGGAAGAGTACCATAAGTCCTCAGGCCTCCCTGCCTTTGCGCAACTTCTGAATTCGTATTCTCAAACAAGTCGATCGTGAAAGGCTGGGAGGATTTGAACTCCTTCATTCCCACGACGTCCTCCAGATACTGGTATCTATCCATCTCTGCGAATCGAATTTGATCGCTCACGCTTTCGGTTGACTGTTGAAAAGAAGATGAGCGTCCCAAAGTTCTGCAATGGTCATCTAACTTACCGAATGTTGTGGATGGACTCTCACTCTTCAACCTTGGTGGAGAGTAACATGAGATATCCTGTAGAAGGAAATGAGCAGGAATTTCCAAGGCTCGTGAGATGAAAGGTATGTGATAAAAGCTGCATGCATCTGCATGAAAAGACGTTCGAGTTCGATGAAGACGAGCATTCTTTTCTGTATTGACCGAGAACAAGTGCTTTCTTGGTGCGGGGCGGCCCGTTCCTACTGAATGACATCTCGGCAGCTTTTACAAATCCAACCCACCATCAACTACTGCAGGCCCTTGTTAGCCTTTCGCCCGGGTTGACAGCCCAACACCAATCATCTCTGGAATACAAGAGTCATGACAATACTCACCAATTGGATTAGTGCGTACACGTCACCCCCGGCTTGCTTGCTGCTGACATTTGCTTTTTCCAGGAGCAGGTGGGCGGCTAGAACACGGCAAGCTGACATGAACGCACCCCAAAAATCCGTCAAGGGGACCGTGTCACGTACTTTTGGAGGGTTCATACTCTGCATAAGACTTTATGGCATGTATTGGAGTTTCCACATTGATGGAGGAGAGGCTGAAGAGGGGTAGCATGCTATATCTTCTTTGGCATAACATCAACCACAGCTGAGGGCCTCCAAACCTGAAGATCAACGTGAAGAAAGCCACAACAATGTCTACTGTCTTGGTCTCTATCCCTGACAACCCGGCTAGTATGCTGCATCCGGTCAACCCTCCCGCGTCTCCACTGCCAATCCGAAGAGACTCACTGTTGTCATTCCAGAAGGATGGAGGAAAGCCAAGGCCAGATGCCAAGTCACAAATTAGGTCCGAAGGTGAACTCGAACAGGCCTGGCGCGACTGCGAAAGAAAGCTTGGTGGAAAGTTCTCAACTGCTGTCTCCAAGTTATTCGAGCCAATAGTGAAGATGATCAGCGAAAATGCCGAAAAAGAGCCAGCTGATAAGGACCCAGCGCTTCGCGATGGTGGCAAAGAGCAATCTGTTGTGGAAAGAATCAGAAGCTTTCTCAAAGACGACAAAAGCAAGCTCCTTCAAATTGACGATTGTATCCTTTGGCAGTTGCTTGTCTTGGCAATCGAGGAACTTGAAGAAGACAACCCAGAGCCACAACAGACGCTTATTGAAATCGTCCTATCTATTTCTCCACATCTGGCATTCGACAATCCTACAAGAACTGGGAAGGGACCAACTATCAAAAGCCAGTGCAAAAATCAGAAAAAGCATTCGAATAACAAGCCCAGAAGTTCAAGTCGACCATTGGATATGGTTGTTAAGATTGGGAATATCACAGCGCTTCAACACATTTTGAACCATGCACAGGGCTTTTGCGATGAGCAGATACTCTGCTTAAGGGAGGAGCGTCGCTTCATTGATGTGCAAAGTGGGTATTGCATGGAAAACTCCGGCAAGAAGCTTCTTCGCACTCTGTTCCAGCAGAAGGATACTTCTGAAGAGGATGAAGAAAGTTATAGGAAGAGGCCGTTAGAGAGATTGGGAATGGGAGTGACTCGTGGAGGAAAAAAGGCGCCTGAGTATCTGAAGGCCATAGACATTCTTCTGGATCAAGACCCGGAGATCTCCTTTTATCCCGATAGGACTTTTGCAACTGCCTTGGAAAAGGGGAGTCAAGATCTGGTAGACGAATTTCTTTCGAAGGATGCACTGGTCGATCATTTTGTGACAAAAAACAACATTATAAGAGCTCTCGATATAATTGCAGAAGGCAATGCAGCCCCGACACATTCTACAATTGTCCAAAGCCTGGTTCAGCTAGCTGAGACAGGCCAGCTAGAAGCTCAGGTGGTTGAGAAGCTGATCGAACAAAATTTCCAGCAATTATGGCACGCACAGTCCCCTCGAATCCAAGTCGATGACACCAACAAGCTTCTCCACATGGCAGTCAGACACCAAAATGTGGAATTCGTTCGCATCTTTCTTGAGAAATACCCAGACTCGGTCCAGAAGGAGATCTCTTGCCAGGGGAAGCAAGGCGCCAAAGAGCTGAAATATCCCCTTTGGCACAACAACAAAGTCTTGAAAAATAACAATTGGGAAGACAGACCGAAGTCTGACGATAAGAAGACGATTCGTGACATGATCGTTGCTGAGACTATAAGTCGCGTACCCAAGATGCGGCGATTGTGTGATATCTTCAGACTGTCTCATGGTATGCGTTCCCGCTCGATCCATTTCGCTCATCTTCAAGTTCACAAGCTGACTCAACGGAACAGAAACGGGTAAAAAAAACCCCTTTTGATGTCATTTTAAAGGTTTCAAAACTGACAATGATTTTCCAGTGGGAGAACTTTGTTTTGATTTATCCGAGCTACACCCAAAGCCCTACCAATTTGTCGACTTTGCGGGCTCTTTGGTTACCCACGAAGAGAACAAAGACTTACTCTCCTATGAGTCTACTATTAAATTTGCTGCGTTCCCTCCATTAGACATGGATTCAGACGATCGCGAACTGTATGGGACAGGAGTCCGTGAACACAAGGAAGTCTTCACAGTTCTCAACTGGCTTCATGAAAAGAAAGATGTGGAAAAGATAATCGAGCTCAAGGTTCCCGACAGGCTGATCAATCCTCATGATGAAAGACAAATTGCGGATATTGTCCAAAAGCTGAAAGTCGAGTCGTTAGATTGGAGGTTTTTGGATATGTCAATTTCTATCTTCGAGGAAGATGTTAGAGAACGGATCCATACTCTGCATCTCTACTCCAGCGGCAGACATGCAACAATCAGCCATTGGTTCAGCAAAGAAGGTCTTCGATCGCTTCCAAGTGTTAGTTACCCCCGTACCGTTTTTTCAATTGAAACCAAGGCTAACCTTCATATCGCGGTTTCTCTAGCTTTCTTATCTTCGCATCCATCTCATTCAGGTTTGCATCCCTGCCTTTTCACCTTTTCATTTTCATTGCTAACGAGGTCAAGGAATTCATGACTCCACAAAACTGCGTTGATGCAAGAGATTCAATTGCGGAGCAACTGACAGATTTGGAAGATGATTTGCGTCAGAACTCCAAATATCCAAATCCGCTGTTCGACTTTAAAGTAAACTGGCAGTCGTGGAACCCTCGCGAGGACCGTATGGCCGATCTTGCAGAAGTGTGAGTGATATTATTATTGGACAACAGACAAGTCAAATGAATACACTAACAACAAAAATTTGTGATATTAGAGCTGAAAAAGTCGTCCCAAATCTGAGCCGATTCATACAAAGCTACCAAAGGATTCTTCCCTCTAACAGGGGATCAGGAAACCCAGGCTTCAGACCAATCCCGGGCTTCAGACCAACAAAGGTAGCGATTATTGACAATGGTGTTCTAAGCATACCGCCCCATGCCTCGGGAACACAGTCCAAGACTCAAAAGGGCAGGCGTGGCGATCCTTCTCTTCCCAATACAGGAGCTCCAACAGCCGACGGTAAGGAAGAAAGACCCAGCTCTTCTCAGGAATATCGGACACTTTGGTCTCGTATCAGTGATGGTTGCTCATTCGTGGCCTATGATGATCGCGTAAGCCCTTGGATGTTCGCCTCCGATCCCCACGGGACGCAGATGGCGAATCTGATATGTGCAATTGATCCTGGATGCGAGATCTATGTGGCAAAGGTTGCCGAAAGGCGTCATGGCATTTTACCACGCCGGGTAGCCGATGTTAGTGAACTGTCTCTGCGACTCGGAGCCTGTCAGATAGACATGCTCGATCAATCCGAGGATGTGGCTGCTAATATATTACCCAACACTAGGCTATCCAGTGGGCGATCGATAAGGAAGTGGATGTGATTTCCATGAGCTTCGCCATGCTCGAGACCGTCGAAGAACTGGAAACGGTATGCAACACCGCACATGGTAAAGGCATCGTCATGCTATGCAGTGATCACGACCAAGGAGCGAATGTGAAACGCGCATGGCCAGCAGAATACGCCCAAACAATGACCATCGCAGCTTGCAATGACTACGGTACACTCCAACGACCCCGAGAAGAAGAGAAACACAAATACGCATTGGCAGGGCTGAATATCCCTGCTGGACCTGTCCCCTTTCTCGAGTCCCTCGAGAGGATATCAGGAAGCTCTGCTGCAACCGCCATAGCAGCAGGACTCAGCTCGTTGATAATATCGTGTGACCGAATTGCTGCTGGAGCTTTCCCTGCTGAATACAGAAATCGTCTATCTAAGTTTGCCATGGTGGAAAAGCATTTGGATGCCATGAAGGCAACTGATACGAGCAAATACGTTCAGTCGGAGAAGTTTGGGAATATCGATCAGAATTATAATCCAGGGGAGGAAATTGATGCATGGGCGGTTATTCAGACTGCTTTTGTCAATTATACTAGGTAATCACTATGTCTTCAAGTTGGAACATATGATGTCCGCAGTGACTTTGAATTATTTCTTTCTACATTAATTTCCGCAATAGGGTCTCCCATAGTGGCTACATTAAAATCCTTGAGGCCATCTTTCTGGGGTTTTTTCTTCCGAGTCCTCCATATTGAAATGGGATGGTGATGCGATATCCACTACGGCCGGATTGCAACCCTAAACGCCTGGGGCTCCAGGGTTCGGGATATCGAGTGAATCACGAATGCCCCTGGAAGGTCGAATTATTTGTTTCTGAATAAATTTATCATTCCTGCGGAATGCCTGGAGGGACCATAGAGACGAAGATGCATAGGATGAACGCCTGATCGCCCAGTTCTGTGCTATGATTGGCCGGTTCGGTATTTTTCCCGCCCCCAAATGCACGCATTCCGCGGTAACCATGAAGCTTGAATACTCTCTCAGCCTTGGAAGTTAATGTTGTAGAGATCTGCTAACAGCTATAGGTCTCAAGGGCAGCCCTGCGGTGTTTTGGATCAACTTGGACCCTTAGGCGCCCCGAATGAAGCAAATGATGTCCACTAAGGCCTCATCATAGGCTCGGTGATTAAAAATACTGATCCTCTCGGCTGAATCGGGATCTGGAAGAAGAAATGATAGACAAAGAAACTACCACGGAATCCAGGGCGATGATTCACTCGGAGGCCTGAATTGGGCCTGATTTGTATTGAAACATCTATAAATCTGTCTCGTCCATCGAGCAACTTTTGGCAACTCGAATCACACGTTGACTGTCGATAATAAAGAAACAGCATCATCACCAGCTACTATTGTTCAGCTTGAAGTCTTTCATGATGCGTTTGACTCCTCCAATTCCACTCATAGTGTCTATGGCGCTACTCGGAATGTCGGCCATTGACGGGGCGGTGGCCAAGTGCTCAGATGGCCTTGTGAACATCGTCTTCAACCTCGGCGGCGGTGGCTATACAAACGCACGATGGAACAAGATCCATTCCGCCACCAATTGGCTCACATTCGGCTTCGGACTTGCAGACAAGCAAATCCCAATGCTAGACAACACGACACACACGATCAATAGAGCCATTAGCGCGCTTACCAGCTCAAACCCTCCAGACTGGATGCTCACATTCAACGAGCCCGACAATGTTTACGGCGAGCCGGCCGGAACTATGGGAGTGTATCCCAAGAAAGCCGCCGAGATCATGAACCATGTGTTGAAACATCGCGGAAACCACACCAAGTTCGTTGCACCGGTGCCAGCCTTCGAGATGTCCAACTGGCTTCCAGAGTTCTTTGGAAACTGCAGCTGTCAAGACGCGTTCTCGGCATACAATATCCATGTCTACAACGAAACTGCCGATAAAGCAATAAGTCGAATCGAGGCTTTCAACAAGAAATACAACGACAAGCCTTTGTGGATTACCGAGATTGCGCCGCGCCAGGATCATGTTTGTCCGAATCCTATTCCATGGAACAAGACCATCGATTTTATGCATTCAATCTATAAGTGGGGACAGCGAACTGAATGGGTTGAAAAGATCTTTTGGAACTCGGCTAATGAGATCAGCTGCAACGATACGAATGTGGCTGCTTCGTTCCTGCTTGATTTCAATAACAACTCGACGCCGCTTTTGAATACTTTCAATACCTTGACATGCACTTGAAGTCACCTGTGCCAGTGTGTCTTCGGCTATGTAGGAAGCATTTAGCCAACTTGAACACTGGACAGCTCGGAACCGGAGCTCGCCTTTTGAAACGTTTAGAGCATTGAAAGACTTTTTGTGATCAATTCCTGTTCAACGTTGTCGATCATTCTGTTATCAGTTCTGTCACTACACGTATGCATATGGATCATTTTGGAAGAAGAATATAAACATTGGAATTTGAAGAAGACTATTTGCACTGCTAGTGATCGAGTAATTAGCCCTGGAGGGAAACAGGAATATTATCTTCAAACGTTGAGCCTTCAAGCTGGGACACCAAATTTCAAAGAACATTTGAACCCTGAATAATCAATGGAAGCAAGAGCTCCGCATCAAGCAATAACTGAGAAAGATTTCCGTACTCAAATACAATTTTGTCATCTCCGAGTTGTTGAAATCAGGCCAGCTTCTCATTCATCGGCGCCAATGCCGGATGCTTTCCTTTCCGACAAAACAAGCTAACGGAGCACCTGGGTATCCCATTCTTCTTCGCAATCTGCTGCGCCGCAGTGTGAATATGATGTCGTCGATGAACCATATTATGATGATACGGCTTCGAACGATCCGCATACAAGTGAAGTTGTTCCCTCTCCGTATGTCCAAGCCTCTCAGCCACAGCATCAGTCTTCTCATCCGAGAAAGCAAACGAAGTCCCAATGATTTTGAAATTCCGCGCCATATGGTGCAGGTTCCGAGAGTGCCAGTCTTCATTCGTCCACACGGGCTTGACATTCCAAGGGAGACGACGCTCATTCTTAAACGCATGCCACCAGTCTTCGATTCTCAGGCGTCCCTTCTCCCCACTGACAGCATGAACACATCCACTGGAGCCGACGGCGATATGAACGAGGACACGGTCGGCGACAACATCGACGGGTACTTCGTCGATAGTAGCCTCTTGATCTGGATTCTCGCATCTGGTCGAGAGGAGGATTTTCCGACCGGGATGCAGTGCATAGGCTGCGGCGCAGGCGGTCGAGGGTGTCGCGGACGAGGTCGTGAATCCCGGACACGGAAATTTATCGGCGGGCCCGACGACTGAGGGCCTGATAATGAGGATTTTGTCCAGGGCGTTCTTCTGGGCGGCCTTCTCGAGGACCAGGCGCTCCGCTAGATGCTTTGCATATGCGTATGCCCACGGGAAATCATGTGCGTCGTATTCATCTGAGCTTCCTGATTTCTGGACGTCTTTCCATATCTCCGGGGCTGTTGAACAGGGGTCCTCGGTACTGCCATCCAAGGGATAAATCTTTTCCTCGACGGGGACATCGGTGGATTTGTGTGTTTTCCATAGATGGGCATTGACGTATGCTGTCGATAAGAACACGAAGCGTTCCAAGTTGGGGAATTTCAGTGCATATTGTGTGAGACACAATGCGGGTGCGATGATTGTGTATGAGAGTTCACGGAGCGAATTCTTTAGTTCGATGGATGCTGCTGCGTGGATCATGATGTGGACTGTTCTTTTCAGCATTTGCAATTCTTCATCGGTCAAGCTCATTGTCGCTGTATCCCCCAGCTCGCCATCCATGACAGTCATGCATTTGCTATCATAGAGGGTCCTTGCTAGGTGGGCTGGGAGCATGTCTGCCCATTTTGCCTTGGCCTTTCTAAGAGAGATTTAGCAGTCTTCTTGGCAACAAAGTCCCATTCCCTTGATCGATTTGGTTTTTCAATTTCTTTTTCAAAACATTTGAAGCTGACCTGCGCCAAGCTGTGAGAGAAGAACCAAAATAAAACAATACTTACGAGTATCCGCCACGACTGAGCACGTAGACATGGCGTGGTGATGACTGAGTTAACAGTCTGTACAAGATGGCCGTCCCAATCAATCCGGTTCCTCCAGTGATGAAGATATTCTTGTCATTATAGTATTCCCATATCATTTTGAATGCCTTAGGAGAGAAATTCAAACTCTGGGCGTTGGGTTTTCAGGAGAAGCGAGGGGGAAGTATGCATAACCAGACTCATTTTGATAGGAGACGCCGGTGGGTCCTCTAAAACAATAAATAGAGACCAAGAAAATAAAAGTCCGAGATGAAGAGTTGGAAAGGAAGTGGTTTGACTGTATGGGTGTTGAACCCCGAAGGCCCAAAATGGATTGATGCAGCATTCTAGAGCTAAAAATGAGGGGAATCTTCATGCTGTGTAACCACTAGAGCAGGGACCATCCTAGAGCCACGAACCATTCACGTCCAATCCTACAATCAATGACAGCGGACGGATGCAAGAAAAGAGTAATTGATTGACTTCATGCAGTCATTGGAATCGTGGCAGTGTCAGAATTGCATTTCTATTGATGGCTTCTTGAGGCGATGGTCGCACTCGGTTGCTCAGGGTGCTCGATCCCCGACAATCGCTTGGTATTCTATCCAAGATTTCTTGTCCTTCTTGCGGACGTCAAGCCCATTTCAAGCTTTCTTATGAATCCCGAAGTTGCTCGCATAAAGGAATTACGGTAATCCACGTGGAGAGACCATTTGAGAGATTCGAACGCGTCGGTCGAGATTCCAATCCACACCGCTTCATGCAGCTTTTTGGTCTGGATCGCTTCCAGCAATCAGCAAGCTAGGCGCTTATCTATAGAGGAAACCACATTGGAAAATACGCCAAAGCGCAGATTGAGCAATCGTTCGTCCAAATATTTGTTCCAATGTTTATTAGCGCAATATCAGCACATTATGAATGGTTATGAAGTCATTCTGGCATTCCGACCACAAACTGGACAAGGAAGATCTTATCCTAATTGAATTTTTGACTCCTGCAGGTATACGGCAAACGACGCATATGGTCCACTAATATAGCATGATCAATTGTCGAAACACGCACTGGCAGCCGGAGTGGCCAAACTTGACCTCTCATGTTTCACCAATCCTTCTGTGAGATCACGTTCATTTTTTGGAACGAATCAGTGGTGCTAAGACATCTGTTCCAAACTTGAGGTTGAACTATATCACATGGCGAGAAAATGGGAGGGCCCTCCTTCACAATGCATGATCTGTGCCTGGCATGGACACTGGCCCTTTTAGTTCGTCTTGTCCATCATCGTATCCTCGATAATATGATTGCTTTCCGGCCCAGGCCTGAAAGGTAGAGACTTGCCCTCACCGCTCAACGCGATTTGAGCCTCAAGGATCTCAACCACAGCATAATTATGTCGAGAATGAGCAGCATTGAGTGCGTTACCACAGAATCCACCCTCGATATGCACATCTGCCCCATGCTCCAATAATATTTGAACGATCTCGGTATGTCCACCTCTCGCAGCTGCCTGGAGTGCGGTATTGTAGTAGCCACCGGTCGTGTTCGGATTCGAGCCTCTTGCCAAAAGCTCCATGACGAGCTCCTTGTGGCCATATCTTGATGCAGCTTGTAAGCATGTGCCGAACTGTCCTCCCACTATATTAACATCCGCACCCAATTGAATGAGCCACATGGCAGCTTCAGGCCACGCCCTTGCTGCAGCTGCTTGGATCGCACAGCCATAGTATCCACCTTTCATGCTTACATCTGCACCGTGTGCAATCAGTAACCTAACCACGCTGGCACTTCCGAGTCTATTAAAACACTGGCAGGCAGTCTGTAGAGGCGTATCGAAGCCGCCACCTCGAATGTTGACATTAGCGCCATGCTTTAACAAGAAGGAAGTAATCTCGTCGTAACCCCCCGAAGCGGCGCCCGAAAGAGCTGATCCATACATGCCACCGAGAGAATTGACATCAGCACCTGTCTGGAGAAGCGCGTGAACGACGTAGGATAATCCTAGCTCTGCTGCATAGTATAATTGGCTTCCATGGCTTGTCTCATCGTCACCTTGCCGATAGATCGATAGCCAACGGTGAAAAGCCACTTTTTCTTGATTCAGGAGACGGAGAATCATTGATTCGACCTGAGCCTGGTATCGCGAAGAAAGTAATCGTACATGAGAATGCCATTCAACTGCGGCGTACTCCAGTAAGGGATAGGCCAATTCCAACCACTCATCGGACCATGGGATCGACGAAGACGACGGTGATTCCGGGTCTGGTATCTCTGACTGATCGAATGATAGCATATATGTCAAGCAGCGATGTGCAATTGCTAGGTGCGCCTCAGCTTCGTGTATGGCAAAATAACTAGCTGGGCCTTTACGGATCCGCTCCGAAGTCAAAAATTCACGAACAGAGTAGTGTGATAGTTGAACAGTGGACGCCTTGGGAGCGTTGATAAGACTCGAGCAAACTGTTAAGAGGTCTGTAGGGTCAAATAGTCTATCAATGTCGGTGAAAATGCTGACCCCAGACTTGATAGCTACCATCTCAGATAGCTCGTCCAGGTTTATAGGGCGTGAAGAGACCGTCAAAAACTGCAACGCTGTGAAAGCTACAAAGCGGACCTCTTCATCGATTCCGCAAAGAATTCGTTCGTAGGTCTCATCCAATGTTTGAGGAAGTGAACGTAGCGTTTTTCGTAAGGATGACGGGGATAAGCACGGGCGCAAGGCGTCGAGTTGGCATGCCACCCATCGGAACCTGTTTAATGGTGGTTAATCAAGGGCGAAAGATAACTTCACGGGAGTTTCGAGACTTACATTCCGCTCGCTCCATTCACAAGAGTTTGTTCAATCTCTTTCTTCAACTGGATTGGGCGTTTGCTTAACACGGGGTCTGTTGCGAGAACCCGGTTGACCAACGTCTGGATATCATGATGTACTTGTGGGCCATGGAGACAGATTTCCTGGGTGCTCAGAGGCTGCAGCACAGTCTGGATCTGTCGCTCCACACGACTTGTAATCAAGACATTTGCAGACCATCCGGACCCTTCTTTGATCCTTGAAATGAGCTGTAGAACCTCATTCTGCTCCCGACATTCATCTAAGGCGTCAAGGATGATGTATGTTTTTTCCGATTGTTTCAAAAGCCTCATCAAAGCCTCAACAAGTGTCGCCGAGGTCGGATCCCGACCCTTTCTGCCTTTTTCTGCGTATAGATTCACCACCTCCTGGGGTATTGATGTGCTTTGCTGGCAGAACTGAGCAAGCGCTGATCGAATGAATCCATCCAAGTTTTGCCGCCTTCGATCCTTGAAGTCAAAGTAGTAATAGACACAGACGGACACCAGCCCCGCGTCACCTGAGCAGATATTTTGTACATGCTCAATTATGTTTGAACAAAGCACTGCTAGTATCAGGATCTGATTCATGATCGACACTGCAGTTGCAGGTAAGGACATACCTGTTTTCCCCGAGCCCGGAATCCCATACAACCACAGCAGTTCCTTCGTACCAGACAACCAATGACTGAAATCTTTGGAGTCGAGTAGCCAATCCCCAGTCCCTGGCTCATGCTTTGCACGAGCGGCATAATGGCTATCAGCTGCATCGACTGAAGAAAGCCATTCCAAAACCATCCGTTGCTCGCTTGCTGCCTAGGTCAGATTGGGATCTTCGACAACTGTAATCAACGACTGACATACCATCCTGTCTTGACAAATATTCCTGAGAATTCTCATGGATCTGGGTTGTCTGCTTCTGGATCTCTTGCGAGATGGCACTGCATCACCCGAGTTAGCCAGCAATTCAATGACAGACATTTCCAACCCTGGCAGCCAGGCCAAGTTTGTCGAGTGCGATCGGAGATGGAACAGCTAAGAGTTACGATATTTCTAGAATCCACTTACAAATGATCCACGGCAAGCGCTCCAGCGAGTAACGCTCTAATATCCCTTGCAGTACTAACCATTTGTCGCGTTTCTTCAGCTCTCCATGGCCAAGTGAGTTTCTTTCGCAGCTGCCGCAAGTCACTCTTTACTCTGACTTCCTGGCTCAGACGATACTCCAACTTTGATAAAAGAGCATCCAGCATTTGCATGGGACCATCCCCGGCAGCTAATCTCCGCAGATTCTTATTCCATGCTTGGTCAATGTCGGCGATTTCCGCGATGCTTGAGAGAAGCGCACGGGTCGTACTAATCTCAACCGTCAGACAGCGGATTTCAGCTGACGAGGAGGCTATTGTCGAAATAAGGTCAATGACAGTGTTTGACACTTGGAGCAGAGCAACAATGCTAGCACTAATACTTAGAGGGTCCATTGTTGAACCCCAGCGTTAGTTTGGGAAGAGTGAGAGAGGATTAGACGATAAGTCGGACTGCGGCCTTGTGCATTGCGGCTGAAGAAGCCGCAGTCGGGCACGAATCGTAAACAGTGACAACACATGGGGCTGTGCTGTATCCGTTTAGGTAAAGTACGGTATAGCAGATCTTGGCATCAATCCTAGAATGTAGATGGTGGCAAGCCTGTCACTTATAAGCCTCACAATTTCTTGGGTGCTTCTTTCGCCGATTGGAAGTGACTGGATGGAGTCGGTCCTTTCTGGCAGAGACAATATGACCTAGGTCTCTGCCAAATGTTCGGGCACATTGGAACCAAGGAGACGAGAAGACCAAGAATGCCGTAATTTCCAGAACTCGAGTTCTCCCGTATAAATTATTGTACTCGGATTAACCAAACGCAGAATTTCATAGAAGACAGAAGGAAGAAGAATTGAAAGTGAGACTATTATCTACAATTTACAACCGTTAAAGTAAAAGTGGGTCCGAGATCTAATCGGGCCATTCCAGTTGGCCGACCTGTGGACCGCGGGGAATAACCAAAATCTTTTTTGCCCCTCGATATCTAATTTTTTTAAACATTACTCCCCACCAACACCATGCCTCCAACCCCTTGTTTCAACTGCAAGAAGGCTCGCGCCGTGATCATCCGGCCCAAAAACCGCCACAAACTCTGTCGCGAATGCTTCATCGAGGTTTTCGAAACAGAAGTTCACGAAACCGTCACCAGCGCCAACCTCTTCTACCCCGGCGAACGCATAGCCATCGGTGCCAGCGGCGGCAAAGACAGTACGGTCCTCGCGGCGGTTCTGAAAACGCTCAACGAACGCTATAACTACGGCCTTGACCTCGTTCTACTCTCTATCGACGAAGGAATCCGCGGATACCGAGATGACAGTTTGGAGACGGTGAAGCGCAACGCGGTCCAATATGACATGCCGCTGACAATCGTGGGCTACGGAGAGTTATACGGATGGACGATGGACCAGGTTGTCGAGCAAGTTGGCAAGAAAGGAAACTGCACGTACTGCGGCGTATTCCGACGCCAGGCGCTTGACCGCGGCGCAGAGAGATTGGGTATTAAGCATGTTGTTACGGGCCACAATGCGGATGATGTTGCGGAAACGGTCATGATGAATCTGCTTCGAGGCGATCTGCCGCGTTTGTCGCGCGGTACGAGTATCGTTACGGAGTCCGGGGCCTCGGAGAACAAGCGCAGCAAGCCGCTGAAATACGCCTACGAGAAAGAGATCGTGCTGTATGCGCACCATCGCCAGCTGGATTATTTCAGTACGGAGTGCATCTATTCTCCTGAAGCTTTCCGGGGCAGTGCGCGGACGCTGATTAAAGATCTGGAGAAGATCCGGCCAAGCTCCATTCTGGATATTGTGAAGAGTGGTGAGGATATGGCTGTACTTGTGCCGGGGCAGAAGGCTCCACAGGGAAAATCTTGCAAGTCTAATGCTGCTCCCGATGATGAAGCTGCTGGAGGCTGCGGAAGCCAAAATGGTCGGACCAGTGGTGGCGAGATGGCCGCTATGGAACAACAGCTGGCTGCGAATGATATCGCGGAGTCACGCGAGACAGAGATCCAACTGCCCAAGAATCGCATGCCGAAGAAGATCAAGACGCAAACTCTTCAACATTGCGAGCGCTGTGGTTATATCTCGAGTCAGGCTATCTGCAAAGCTTGTAATCTCTTGGATGGACTGAACCGCAATCGCCCCAAGACTGCCATTGAAGTCGGGATGGAGGATGAAGAGGGCAGCTCTACTTTGATGAGGCAAATGGAGCGTGTCCAATTGACCAACACTGGCAGTTGAGCATATCTGGGATTGACTTGCACCACCGCTCGTCACTTGAACCAATCTTCACAGCCTCAGCCGTCTAGAGTCAGAACCTCCAGCACGGGTCCACTGGCACCTATTATCCTCCTTCAAATTACGAGGATCCAGCCAGCGCTACCTCCGTGCACATGTGGACACATAATGCTCCGCGGACACGCATCAGGCTATCATTGATACATGAAATTTCCAGCTTTGCATGCATTGGCGGTGTTTGCTGGTTAGCACGTGCTACAAATACTGGGCATAGCACATGATTATGAGACGACGAATCCTCCCTCGAAGGAGTTAGATAGCAAATAAACAACTTGGAACATATTCTCTATTTTACTATACAATGCCCATAATAGTGTACAATTTGATCTGAGCCAGTTTGGCAATCAACATTTTTCAAACCAGACATGCAGACATGCTAGATCCCATTATCTCAGTATCCTCCCAGCAGGTAACCCAAACAGCCCTGAAGCTCTCTCAATCCGAAGATCAGGATCAATTCGAAACCCCCAGTAACGAACTCGTCAGCACCGATTCAGCGCAGAGAATCCACCAGAAATTCCCAGAAATGCAGCTCGCATACAATCACTTCGACTCAGGCTCATGCAACTCAGGCAAATCAAAACCAACCCGTCTAGCGGTAAGTCTAATCCTCTCCTCCTCCTCCATATTCATGCCGGGATTATAGCGCTCCAAAAGCTCGATATAAGTGCGCTGGGCACGAGCGTACTTAGCCAGCTGCTCGGCCTCCTGGATGCGCAGGGCGGTTTCCTCGGCGGACGTCGGGAGAGAGAATGGGAGTGGCGCTGAGGATGTGGTGCTTGATGAGGGCTGGGTGGATGTTATGGATGGGGTTGTGGAGGGATGTTGTTCTTCTAAGCGGAAGAGGGCGCGGATGCGGGATTGTAGAGGGGAGGGGTTGTTGAGGGCCCGGCTTCGGGGTGGGATTTCGCGGAGGAGGGCGCGGTAGGTTGCGCGGGCTTGCGCTGGTTGTGTCATTTTGAATTGGTTTGAATGGTTTGGTTTGGTGCCCAGGTGGTGATTGGGATTGATCTTATCTCGGAGTTGACGGAGGTGCGCACGTGACTTTCATGGTGGCTCGCCAGGCTAAAATTGGATATGTACTAGGTACCTACTGTAGTTGGTTTTTACAGATATCGTGTATGAAATTGGGACATTTTTGGTGAATTACAGTTGGAATCGAGTTATGTTCAATATGTGCCAAGGTAGAAAATGTCATCCACGCCCCGGGCGGCTATTATCATCACTACCTGCTGCGCACTCCTATGTACAAAGTGGCTGAGTCCTGCCATTCAAGCGGCGCTGAGCCTCATATCAGTCATGCCTTGGATCCAATTCAGGCATTCATTTAAGCAAAAAAGGAGCAATATATCAATCATAGAAGCGTGTCAACGTGAGGAGGGTATGGCGAGTAGAAGATTTAGGGAGGTGCGTAAAAATATGCAGTAGATCTGGGGATTGAGTTTTTTGAGATTTGTTGCTTTAAGCACGTAGCCAGCCGAATTTCTTTCTGACAGGCTCGCCACTGGTAGATGGTTCGACTTGCAAACTGCGGGCGTAGAGATCCTAAGTGGATGATTAGCTGTGTTCACGGGCATGAGCTAGGCACAAGTAGCTTACCTCTTCATCGCCAGAAAGTTTGCAGTCCAGAATCAGTCGTTCCACATCTTCGAATTTTTGGGCCTGGGGGTGAGGAGTCTTCTGGCTTCTTTGGATGCCGAGGACTACCTCGCCCATGACCTCGAACTTCTTCCAGTTAATGCGGGATTTATTTTCGCCCACAAATGTTTTGTTTCCTTCTTCTGCTGACACCAGGTCGCGACGATGCAATGGAAGGAATGGAATTCGTTCAGAGAAAGAATTCTCCCATGCCAGACGGTAGGCGAAATGGCTGCGCTGGGTACTCATGAGAATGACAAGCCGCATGAATTCTTTTTGTGTTTGGACAGGAATCAACTCTCGAGTCTGCGTCAACCTGTGAACAGGCGTACCATTGATGGCAGCAATTACAGCACCAAGCGCATTGTAATTGTTTTGGCGACGAAGTTTCTGCAGGCAAATTAGCATTGGCTCAAGCAAGTAAGTGGCGAGGATGTGCAGGCAAGACTTACCACGGCGATATTCATGAATTTCTCAAGACACCTCGCTCGGTGTTTGGGCTTATCGCGAAGCAAGATCATGCTAGCCACAAAGAACGCGAGATGATTGAATTGTTTGATCATTCGGTTCACATTTTGCAAGCTCTTGACCTTGTCTTTGTCCACGCCGGATATGCTCACATGGCGCACGAGATCGCGTGGTCGGAAAGAGTTATACATGACCCAGTCGATGCGCGTGAGCTGGCGTGCGAATTCTTCCTCGGGAGCTTCCATGAAGTATCGCCATTGGATCTTGGTGAGGGAATTTCGAGGATTAAGTTCCAATCGCAAGGCTTCTTTCTGCGCAGCCTCTAGAGTCAGGACGGTGAATGATTGATTGAGGGTGCTGGAAGGTTTGTCGGTGATGGAGGAAATTGAGAGGGTTCCAGAGAGACGGGAAGTAGACTCGTGAGGTCCATCGCTGAGGTCCAAGGCGTTCATGCTGTAGATGGGGTCCTCTTCCTCTTCATCCTCATCGTCGTATGTGCTGTTTAGGAATGGTACTGGAGAGCTTCGGCCTGAGTTGTCGAAAAAGGTTTCTGTGAGACTTGCATCGTCTACATCGCCGTCTCGGAAGGCCCAGCCGATATCGTCGTCCTCTGCGTTCGAGTCAAGGAAGGAACCAATTTCTTTCGCTGCAAACATGTAGAAATGGCTTTTTTCGAGGGTAGAAACAAAATCGTGGACTCGTTTCCGAGTTTTAGGATAGGCGAAATCGCCAGGGTAATCGGAGGCCCATTGGGCGACGACATTCAACAGTCGTAATTGGTCTGCCATGCGGGCAAGTTGGTCGGCATTGCTAGTTTCATTCTTTTCGAATCGATTGATTAAAGCATTGAGAAGGGTGGCGGGGGCAGCGAATTTTCGGTATAGGCATAGGAAGATGGCGCCAAATTTCTGTTCTTGCTTGGACATGGGCAAGGCGACTAAGCGGTCAACCAGATCATCAAACGATACGCCTGCTTCGGCACTGGAATTGCTCTCGCTGCTGGGTTTGGGCCGCACGACATTCGTGGGGCTCAATGGGGGGTCTTCCATTTCGTCCTCCATATTCAAAAAGCTGTGGAAAACGTCTGATCCTCCACTGGTTCGCCAAGCGGTCTGCACACGCTGTGAAAAGCTCAGTTGGTCTTGGCTCGGGGAATTCTCTGCTTGGGCCGATGGTCGGCGGGTATTCAACCGCGTCCCTGGAGGAGTTTGCGGTCGCACCGATTGGGAATTACTGCGGGCATTTCGAGTCGAACTTGGAGCATTCTGTTGTGCCAGGCTGGAGGATGCAGGTTGATCAGTGGGCGCACGGGGACCTCCGTTCGCATCGACCGATCGATCCAACCCCGGGGTGGTCGAGCCGCCAGCGGCTCCCGATAAGACAGCGGTAGGAGTCTCTGAATTGGTCCTAGTATGATACCAATCGTGAGGTGGGGTAGGTTGAAAAGACTTGGTAGTTGTCCGCGGCGGGGGAGGGGCAGGAGGAGAATTAATGGTGCGAGATGGTGTGAGGTCTGGGGCGAAAAGGAAAAAAAGTAATTAGCTTCGGGGGGAATGCCAACGAGTTGGGACCAAACGCCACAATTTGTCTCTCCAAAGTCTTTTTAGTGTTTTTCGGCTGCTTTTCTCTGTCTCGTTTGGGGCTCCTCTGTCGATCGGTGGGCTTCTTGACATGAGAGAGAAAAAAGGGTAGCGAGATGCTACTACCGCGACCCACTTAGTTCGCTCCGGGAGGGTCAAGGCTCCAGTAACAATCCAAGCGATTATTCCCTTGTCATTGTTGCCGAGACAAAGAAACCCCCAACGAGAATACAAAGATGAGAAAAAAAAAAAAAACAGGGAAATTTGAAAGAAACAAAAAGAATCAAAAGAAAAGATCCTTGGAAATAAGAAAAATCGAGATCCAGGGGAAAAAAAGGACTCACCGGCTCGCGTGGAAATTACTGCCCGTAAAACAAGAGCAATACACATCTGCTGGGATCGGGGTGACTCGGGCGATGTACGGTAGATCTCGTGTCGCTCATGAATCGCTCCAAGTTCCTCACCCTCGGGGCATAGGTCGCATTTGCAGGCGACGAGTAAGAATGGCAGCGGAGATGCGTCAAGAGAGTCTAAAGGTGATCCGAGTGGACAAGTTAGTCTTAGATCAATCAAAAGAGGCTCCGAGTCCCGAGTCCCCTGTTTTCCCCGGATTCACCAAGGATTCGCGGGGATAGTTGGAGATCTGCGAGGGTTATATCGGATCACTTCGTTCCTAGGCTTCATCAACCTACCTATAAGCTCGGTTGTTTCTGCCAACTGATCCGGTTGGGTTGCATCATGCAGCGCCAGGACACCATCCACGGAGGGTACGGAAGAGTCCTTCCCCATAGGCGGCCAAACAAGATTCCCCTGCTGATCGTACTTGACTTTCTTCAAATCAATCTCCAGGAGGCGTACAATGTAGACTGCCCCGTCTAATGACATCTTCTTCTTGGTCGAAGAGGACGAGGGCATTTTCTTCATATCCAATGCCCATTTGATAAAGCTGGTCTTGCCAGCAGTGTCTTGGCCAACAACGGCGATAGTAACTTCCGGGAGATTAGCCTTGGAGGATTCCTGCAAGTATAAAACGGTCGTTAGTAATCAGACCATCCTGGTTCAAGTCGGGAAAAGCAAGTTCCCTCCTCTCTACTATGCATCAAGACAAAAAAGAGAAGAGACAACCTCCTTCCTAGAGCCCTTCAGTTTTGCATCATGTCAACGCACCTCATCCTGGGGACCTGATCGCTTGGATCTGTCATTTGGTCCATGACCCTCCTCTTCTTCTGTCACTGGCTGATCCATCGGTCCAAGCCCTTGTCCTTGTTTTCGCCCCGAAGCTGACTGGTATAATTCCCCTGCCGGTGCGGACGGCATACGTCCAGGCATACCTGGACGAGGAGGAGCTGAGCCCGAACCGAGAGCTGCAGCAGACATTGCTGGGGCTCTATCGCTGGCGGCCCGCTCACGGCGGGACTGTTGAAAAGCCATGATTCCCGGCTACCGATTTAATGGGTCCGGGGAGGGAAATAATTCGCGAGGTTCGAGAGGTGGGAGGAGCGCCGTTATTGTGTTTCTTCGAGAAGCCCGCACTGGAGCGCATCCATTCTTGCCTTGTCGTTTAACGGATCAGAATCGGTCGCGGGGCGAGGCACCCATCGGTGTAAAAAGGCAATGGTGGCAGGCGACAGCTCCATGCAATGTTCCAAGGGTTTTTTTTCGTTTCTCCTTTGCTTCTGGAGCCTTTGCCACAGATTCGTCTAAAGGGGGTGAAGCTTTGACACCGGAGATAGAGCGGGCAGAACAAAGTTGAACCGTGGAACGGAATGAAGCTTCCCCTATACTGTTAAACCCAAGTCGTAGTCACAAAAAAATAATAACAAAGAGCCAAGAGAACCGGTCGAGGAATTCAAAATTAGGAAAACCCCAATTCTTTATTCAACAAGGAAACTTGGAAATTCTCTCTCTCCTCTAAGAAAATAAAAAGGGTAATCATTAGGAGGATTTACACCGTATTATTTTTTTTTCTCGGGAAGCAAAATGCTCGGTTCTTATTGGAGTTGGGGATTCGCCGTGAGTGGCCCCTTCTCCAGACCCAGCACCCACTCCCCATCTGAACTCGAGGCCTCCGAGGCATTCATTCGTGGTAATGGGTGCGGATGGATCCCCCCGATCTTAGAGCTGAGCTGAAACCCCTTATTGTACAGCTGTTATACTACAGGATCGACGAAAAGAGCAAAGTCCGCACAGAGGCAGATGCTAGGGGCTGTGGCGCCCGCCACTCACCAATTCATTCAACATTGCACGCCAATTTCCTATTTACCTCCCGAGAGCACGAGAATACGGGGGGACACCTTCGCTTACTGGTTCGAGGACATGGGATGAGAGACAAACCATTGACCTCGTCCAGCATAAACCTCACGGATCCAATCAAGTCCCGCCGGCAATGCGGCAATGGATTGTTGGTATTCACGGGTCAATGGGGCCAAATCCAATGGCTCTGCAGAAAGAGTGATGCGTAGTGGGATTCGTCTAATCTGACAGCTAGTCGACGTCAAGCCGCAGGCCCGGGCTTACGGGAGGAGGCCTCTCACCTTGCATACCGGGGAGATCAACAGCTTCCTATTTGAAAGAGGAGAATCGGGGAACAGCCACGTTGATCCGAAAATTTGAAAGACACATCTTCCGAGGCGTGGGACATGTTGTGGTATGATGCCCGTGCACTGGCACCAACGCAGCCGGTGGATTTCCCTCAAAAGTTCACATCAGTCACTTTCCCAATCTGTGCTGTCATCTCTATTCGGCCAAGGCCTGGCCGCTCTCGGGCTCCGCTCTAGCGAACTAGTGCCTCGTATGGAGTAGTCCTAAGAAGCTCGCTTCTTGGCAGCCCTAGCCTTCCTGCTGCACATGGCACATGGCACAAAGGTCCAATTTCAATCACCTGACTCGGTCACAGCGCCAATCAGATCGTGGATTCGATAACTCTAGTCACATGATCTATAGTCTATCAAACGAATCATAACAGAAACAATCAAACATGCACAGGGATTCGATGTAGCACCGGATCTAATAAACCTACTTTGGTGTGGCTGTACAACCAATTGCTCAAGTCATGGGGTAGACGGGCGCTAAGGGGATGCCGTGACAAGACTATTGATGCATAGTATACGTACTGATCATAGCATGGGGACGAAAGCTAGTATGGTCTATCTTCAATGTTCAAGGTTTCAACTCATCACACTGTGACGCAAGGAGCCCTCAAGTTGAACGCAAGGATGGCCCTGGAATCTGGTGTCCTCATTTCCATGACATCCTATCAAACTCGAAAGCACATATACTACAAAGAGACCAAATGCCACTGGCTGGTCTAGGATCAATACTGATCAAACACTGGCATTTTCGACGAAAACAAACTTTGAAATGCTATTGAGAGGTCGCATGTTTTGGCTGATCCATTCAATGTTCAAGCGCTGAGTTATCGACAAGCGTCTCATACGGGAGAATCTCCTTAAGCAAGCGAGCACTAACAAGCCCAACTTGCCACCTCTCATAACTATCTCTTGGGATCTCAAGAGAAGTCCACATGCCATTCTGACGAAATGAATTGACCACGCCAACAGCAACATGAACCGGCACCGAAGGAAAAAGCTGAGCAAGCTCGTCCTGAAACGTCTCTGCATCGTTTTGAAGCACCCAGTCAACGCCTTTAGCGAGAGCAACATAAAATCGAAGTTGCTTGTCCAAGAACTCGGGAGTAATTCCAGTAGCCTCCCGGTAATACACGCTCCAGGGAATGTCGCCTTCAGTTATTGTCTCCTTTGCAACAGAGACGTCGCTGTTCTGATCCGCCATAGCTCGGGCCGATAGCATATCAGTGACGAAAAAGTCACCCATTCCTCCCTGAAACAGGTCACCCAACATCGCGCCATGAAGATCATGGACAAAGTCCACAGACTTTGAGTCAATTCCTTTTTCACGTAATAGCATCTTAAAGAAAATACCTGTGCTGGCACCGCCCCCGGAGTTTATAAGAACAGTACTCCCGGCTACATCTGCTAGCTTAAAGTCTCCGCAAGGGCCACGTTTGAGCAGAGCAAGCGGTGCACGATTCGAGATTTGAGCAAAGGCTGTATAGTTCTTCAACCTGTTGCGGTACATTGCTGGGACCCAGATTCCTCCGAGGGCTATGTCAGCGGTGCCATTCGCGAGATCGTCTAATACGCTTTCCCAAGGTTGCGGTGTGGAAAAACTAGCATCGAGGCCTTCCTGGTGGAAAAAGCCTTGCCTTTCGGCTATGTACTGGGGTAGATAGTTGATGCTGTACCCTGTGGCAGTGAGGTGGAAGGGCTGCATGGTCGTTAATGGAAAGAAGGTCAAAGGTGACGTCGACGTTTAATGAACGTAAGATGGGAAATCGATTTTCGTTCTCTGCAGATCTTTGGCTCATGCTGGTTCTTCACTGCCTTGGGGAAGAATGAGAGTTGTGCCTGTGGATTGAGAAAGATCGGAGGGTTCCGATGCTCCACAGTCTACCGCTCCATCGATCTATACCCGGCCTTTTCTACTCAACATGCTACTGTCAATGTATTTGGCAACTAACGTAAAGATAAAACTCGAAGATTACTTTGATTTCATGACCATGGCCTATATCATACACTTCATTGTCCTGCAATGACTCGCCTAATGGATCCCATAACCCGTGCTCATACTAAGCGTCGAAGCTTCATTTAGCTACGAGCTAGGGTGCCTGGGGTGCCTGAGCATCCGTCCCAGAATTAACCAGATTCAAGAACTGCATGAAAGCCTCAGCCGTTATCCCGGTTTCCGACCCTTCCTCGCAGTCCTGTCGTAGTTTTCGGACTTTTCCTAGGGCACGGTTGAAACCTTTCTCGGCAGTCCATGGGCCCCGACTACGGCGAGAAGGTCCTCGTCCACCTCGACCATGTGACCGTCCTCGAGTCGGTGGTGTGTACCACTCGACCCATTGATCTTCTTGTGAAGCTGTGTAGATGTCAAGTAGCTGGCTGCGGAGTTGGGGGTATCGTTGGAGAAGACTTTGCAGCTCTGATGAGGCGCCCACGGATCCGGGAAAGGGTTCACTGGGTTGCTGGGCTGTATGCGTCTCTGGCTCTCCGTTGGTCTGAGGGTTGGCGGGTGTTGTTTCGAGGGGTTCGTTGACCGGAGCTGGCTTTGGCGCGCAGTATATCTTATGTGATTGGGTACATGCTAACGAACAGCTGTGTCGTGTTTGATCAGTTCGAGTTCCGCCTGTTGCTGTATTTGCTTGTAACTTCAGGGTATGTACCTCATAAGTCCGCATGCTGGACAGCGATATTTGGATGGCTCCGAAGAACACACTTCACAGGAACCAGGCATCTTATTCGGCTGGCCAGGGTCTTATCACCGACACGGCGTCCCTCATACTTGGCACATTAATGCGCCGTGGTCTGAGAGGTCGAGGAGATATTTTGAGTAATGTATACCCCGAAGATGGCGTCTCGGCGGTCTAGCTTTTTTCTCATTTGGTTTTGTTTTTTACGATTCTGCCATCCGGCCCCGCATCAGCTCTGCCATATGCGGAGTCTGAGTCCACCACGTGACAGCGACATCGGATTGACAAGAGCAGAAACACTTGAGAAATATCAAGTTTGGGAGTTACACTGACTTATGTGGTAGGAAATCAAAATCTACAAAAATCTACAAACTCAATCTTTTATGGCTGATGGTGAGAGGCTGATGAATGAGATTGCATTCGGGCTGATCTCCCGTGATGCCCCAGTTTGATGCCGATGGGTTCCCATGCGTAACCAAGAATCTTGGAATGGGTATGAAATAACCGTTTGAAACTTGCAACACAATGCCGCCTATGGCCCGGAACATCTATGGCATTATTCAAATTGAGCAAACATTTGAATTGCTGCCCAATTTATCGAGCAGCCAATCCTGACCCATCTCCAGTGTGACGAGACTAACCAGAGTGCTTGTGATCTGAACAGCTAACATTTTAATGCCCATATCTGAGCTGGAAATGAAGGCAGCAAGCATCTACAGGATAAATTGTTAATTGAGAGGAGCCTTGTGCTCATACGGAAGCCATGGTTTATGATAAATCCAATATCTATACTTCATACATGCTCCGAGGTTCGGCGAATTGAGAAGTTTGACCAATGAGATGAAGGATAGCTGCCAATTTATAATCAATGGGTCACGTGGTATCTGTTACGTCACCCGGATCGCGGCGATTGTTCATGGAACTTTTTTGATTGACCCGTAACTTATCACTTCAACTATTGTCCTCTGACTCGGTGAAACCAAGATCATATCAATATGTCAGTGAGCTCAACATCAACAAATATGCTGCGCCGTGCAATCACCAATGCTCGGGTCGCAAACCCTATCTCCAAGACCCTCCGACCTGCTGTGTTCGGTCCCTGCAGGAACGTGTCGAGCGCCGCTCGTCTGTCACCCCTCACAGCCTCAGAGACACGCCGCCGACCAACGGTGAGGCCATACCAACAGCCTGCATCAGCCGGCGTGAACGGCTTGTCGCCCACAAGCAAGCGCACCATCTTCATCCAAACCGAAAACACACCAAACCCCGATGTACGTTGCAAAATCCCCTCGGGAAACATCCCAGCAACGGAAAACTAGCAGACTCGATTCTAACGCAATTGATACAGGCCTTAAAATTCATTCCTAACCATCGCGTCCTCCCCGAGGAGTTTCCAACCACCTTCCTCGAATATCTTACCCCCCGTTCCACTCTTGCGCCTCCCTACCCATCTCCCCTTGCCGCGAAACTCCTCGACGTCGAAGGCGTCACCTCGGTCTTTTATGGAGCCGACTTCATCACCGTCACAAAGTCCGGCGACGTTAACTGGGCGCACATCAAGCCTGAGGTCTTCAGTCTGATCACCCAAGCCGTCACCTCCGGCGAGACCATCGTCTCAGTTGTCGAGGTTGCCGAGGGTGAGGCCGGTCACGAAGTCGAGGAGGACTCGCTCGCGTACAATGAGGATGATGACGAGGTCGTCAGCATGATCAAGGAATTGCTTGAGACCCGTATTCGACCCGCTATCCAGGAAGACGGTGGTGATATCGAGCTTCGTGGTTTTGAGGATGGAATCGTTATGCTCAAGTTGCGTGGAGCCTGCCGAACCTGCGATTCGAGTACCGTTACACTGAAGAATGGCATTGAGTCTATGTTGATGCATTACGTGAGTCTTGGTTTATCAGAGAATGAGTGTCGAATGGTTGACTAATGATTTACAGATTGAGGAGGTCAAGGGTGTTGAGCAGGTTATGGACCAGGAGGAGACGATTTCTATGCACGAGTTTGCGAAGTTCGAGGAGAAGTTGCGACAGCAGAAGGGTGCGGCGGCTACGGCCTCTGCTTCGATTGATGCGGCTCCTTGAATGGTCCCTTCCATCAAACTTGTACCATATTGAAACATACCACTCTTTAGACATTCACGATTGATACACATTGGCGAGTCATTATTATTTGCACATGTACCGAGGTTCGGTATCACCTTGAACTAAATTGGACGAAGTGTTGAAATTTATTACTAGTACTTCAGTAGCAATATGCAATGCAGTAGACAACCGTGAGCACATGAGACGCCAGAGGCACTCCAAGAGACATATGTAGGGCCTAGAAACCCCCAGTTGTACTAGTCAAAAGTTGCATTCATGAGGCATTTTTACACGATGCTGCACATGTGCACATGATGATCTTCCCAGGCCAGGAAATGAAGCACAGTCCTCAGGTGTAGATCCATGAGTGGTTGGAAAAGGTTAGGCATGAACCGAGAGTCTCGACTGGAGGTGATGAATTGAAACTCATTTAGCAGGTCCGAGAGATGGTCCACAAAGAGGGGCAGTCAAATTGCGGGGAACTTGAATGGCTCCCGCGGTGGGTTTCAATAATGTCCTAGAGGTTAATTCTTTTTCCAGATTTTAGCTTCAATGTTCCTTTGGATCGATCAGTTAGGTACGTACGAGTCGATTCCGGACTTAGTATTCAAGTTGACGTAGTAATATGCATCCCCATAGGCTGGCCACTTCTTCCTTTAATGAATCTTTTTCATTTTGTGTTTTGTTTGATATATCGCACCGCGCGGTTGCAGTGTCGCGGCTGCCCACTTACGTCAACGACTGGGGGATGTCAAATGAGCCGTGCAGGACATGGGAATGAACCCGGAGGCCCGGAACGGCCGGTGATTCATGGCTAGGCCACATCGATTCGGTGTAAAATGCATGTTCTTTTGGCATTTGGTATCCCTGGTAACTGGTTAGCTTTGGGATTCCCTGCACACTGTATTACCCAGGATTTTCTGTGGCACTTGGACTTTGAATGGACTAAAGGATCCAATACTAATCCTTCTAATGTTCATTCGCACGTCGAGTCCAAGCGAAACGCCACAGCTGGGCAGACCCAGATCGCGTGGGCTGGGGATGTGTACCTTGCCCCGTTCAGTCGCGGGGAGGGGCATTCTAATGCAGGTGAGCTCTCCCCGCAAAAGGATCAGCCCCTCCCTTACCGAGTTGACGAGACCAGTCTAACCCCTCTCCGTAACCCCACAACGGTCTGTATATATCTCAGAGGAGGGGGAACCATGGCGATCCGCAGTGCCAGGCGAATCATGATACTATATATGCCCTATGTGCAACAATAGGTGGGCCGTGCGAGGGGGAGGTAGCGTCCACTGGGAGATGGGTTATGGAAAACAAAAACCTGGCTTCTTTTATTTCGTATTTGATTCGAGATCTCGACTTGTCCGGTCGTTTCGAGTTTCGAGTCTTTTTTCTGCCCTTTTCTTCGTGGTTGTGTGGGCTGACAAGGGGGCCTGCATAGCGGCTTTGAAATGGAGCAACTCGCTTCAGCAGCCAGTCACATTGAGTAGAAATCATCGGCTCCTCCCTCCCTCCTTGTTAGCCTTGTTAGCCCCGGGACAAGAGTATAAAAGAGTAAATCCAATCAAATTGAAGGTGGTATTGTATCACGGTGTGGAATCATCCGTGGTCCGTGTCCCCCTGAACATCTTCGGGGCGACGTTGCCAGATCCGGTTCCCCCCTCCTATAGAGAGAACAAAAGTGTTACCCCAGCTTTTTCTTCCTCTCTCTTTCTTCTTCTCTTCCTCCACACTTTTTTTTTTGCTTTTTATTTTTTTTTTTTTTTCCATTTGGATTCCATTTCATCCAACTCTCTGGTTCTTCTTTGGGGTCTAAGATTTCCTTTAATATCTTTTCACCCCTTAAAATTCAATTCCCTCAACGATGTGCCCTTGAAGGGGAAATTGGTGCTCCATAACGTCATCCCGTGGTCACGCTACCCCAGCTCCAAACCTCCATCGCATTTCCACTCTTAACATCCCGGGGTGGCGATCATTCGTGGTCCTCAAAATTTCTCTCCTTTTTGCTTTTGCTTTCCTATTATCTCTCATTCCGGAGAGTTAATATTCAATACTCTCAACCCTTCAATACCTCTTTAGGTCGGCACCGGGTGATCAGCCCCCTCCAATATTGCCTCCCTAAGCTTCCTCGGTCGCGGCTCTCGTGTGGAGACATAGGCCAAGCTGCGATTCTGACGAGACCCACGATCTCCTTCACGGCGCTTTTTTCCTGCGAATAGAATTGCTATCAAGAGTCTTTAGAAGGGGGTGAGTCTCGATTAGTCTATCCAGTGTTGCGCGCACAAACTAACCACTCCTGATGAGATGCGCCACAGACAACGATTCCACGGTTACATTTGCTCGCTTCTCCGTTGATACTTTCCTTTCAGTTCCCAGCTCCTTACGCTATCTACAAAGGTTCACCTGGTCCTGGATAGACCCATCTCGCATCCTAGACCAACCTACTCTCCACGAGGTAGGTTCATTCATATTGATTCTGTCGCTTTGATCGCATCTGTCGCTATCTCCACGTTCTCCCTATCGCTGGTGCCCATCATGGCATCGTCCCAAACCCCTTGCGCCGATCGACCTCTATCTTGCGACACATCCGTGGGCTGTTCCCGTTTCGAATGTTGCAGGCTGCAGTTTCTGCCTATCGCACATCGCGCCAGGCACTCCCCCGCTTCTGTCGCAAAAGGAGCCTCAGTCATGCCACCCAACACGTGCCCCGCCCACCATGTTTACTTCTACGCGACTTCCCACTGCAATTTCACTGATTCTTTTATCGCACCTGGGAAACTGACATGCTATCTCTTTAGTCCTGCCTAGTTCACATTCAGCGCGCCCCATATCGTCGAATTTGGCCCCCTCGCTTCACTTAAACCTCGAATCCAGCACGTGGGACAAAGACTGGTACTTTGTCGCGTGCATCCGCCCCAGCTAAAAAAAAGCGTCTTTAAGGCGATAACATTGAGGTCGAGAAATATCAAAGGTCAGTACATTCACGCTTACACTTGCGACATCTATTTTTGGAATACCCTTGGTTTTGGTCGCAAAGAGGTCGCATGATAGGGTTGCGGGCGTTGACTGATCTCATCGCAGTTATTCATACCCAGAAACTCAGAACCCTCATGATGAACATCCCATCCCAAAAGGCATTTGCGGCCCAATCCGCTACGCCGCCTACAACCACTGCCACCGCAAGATTGGAGAAGAGTCACCCGGGAGTACGCCGCTCAACCCCAGACTCAGAAGCCCTTGCCTCGTCCGATGATGACGGAGACCATGCGTCCCTCAGCCAGAGTATCACAGCACCCCCAGTTAAGCCCGTGCGCCGAACTTCCTGGCTCAACGAGGTTCCTCTCTCGATCCAACGAAAGCACTCTCTGCCCGGCGGTCCTCTATCCTCAGCCCCTTCAAACCCCGCAAGTCCTGCGACTGATCAGGCGCCCTGGGCAGCGAATGCAAGCCCTGGCGTCAGTGGATCCTTCAATTGGAATCAGGCTGGGAACAGCTCTTTTCACTGGGGAACCGGCATTTGGAATGATTCTCGCAAGGAGCCCCCTTCCCGTCTCTCCGAAATCGTTCCCTCCCCAACTATGGCCAATCCTGCACAATCGGGAGGTCCCCTCGGCGATGAGATGCTTAGTCCTATCACTCGTACGGTCTCTGGCGAATCGGCAATCCCATTCTCAATCCCCCTCCACCCTACCCCGAAAACATACCGCTCTCAGTCATACTCCGTTGGACAGATGGACCCCGAGTACCTCGGGATGATGGCAAAAGGAGGAAGTGGTGCTCAGTACCCAGGAAATCGATCCAGAATCCCTGGTCAGACGTCCGCGGTCCAGCAACGTGCCCAACGACCAAGTGTGCTTGGAGAATTAGGTCATGACCCTGCTATGCTTGGCCGTGTTCGCGAAGATGATGATGGAGACGACAGTCTTGCCAGTTCCGAGGGTGATCTCAGCTACTCTGCCAGTCAAGCTCGACAAATTGAACAACTGGCGCGCGAAAATGCTCTTTTGCGTCAAGCTGCAGCTGCGGGCCAGATGGCTGACACTCGATTCCGTGATCGTGCCAGCTCTTCTGCTTCGAATGCGGGTGTTCACTCGGTTCATCGAATCCGTGGCGTCCCCGAGGATGAACTTGCCCCTGAGGACCTTGGTGAACTACACGATATCCATGGGTACAACATGCGTGGCAATAACAGGCGCCGCTTTTCTGAGCATTCGGCAAATCTTGAGCAACAGTTTTCCTCCTTCGCAACACCCTTGGAGAATCGTGCACTTGACAACGTTCGCAAGGCCCACTGGCAGACCTCGCTAGGATTTGGAGGCATTGGTGACATCTCACAAAGCCGCCGACACTCGTTCGCTGATATTCCTGTTCGCCATGACTCTGTCGGTTCCACCGACTCTCACAGTACCGTCACCCCTCGGGCCGGACCTGGAGAGCGACATGATTCGTATGGAAATGTGAATGAGTATCCAGGCTCTATGCAACAACAGTATTTCGCTCGCGAGCAAACTCTGCGTGGCGATGGCTCGTCTGGAATCCCAGCTGCTTTGAACCAATATGCCATGTCTGGTGCCTACGGCCGTCCCTCGCCTGCGCTATCCCACGCTCACCAAAACCAGTTGTTGTACATCGTCACTTTCAAGTGTCACCGTGCGGACGTCTTCTACATCCAAGAAGACACTGGACTTCAAGTCAAGACTGGTGATCTTGTGATTGTGGAGGCTGATCGAGGAACTGATCTAGGCACAGTGGAGCATGCAAACGTGCCTCTCCAGAAAGCCCGCGAACTGAAGCAGCAGTATGCCGAAGAACATTACAAGTGGCTGATGATGTTCTCACGCCAAGGCCAGCTAGAGGGACCAAATGTGACCAGTCCTGGTTTGACAGCCCGAAGTGCCACTGGAGGAATGGGTCCTCACGCACATGGCGTTCAAGAGACATCCTCAGACATCAAGCCTAAGCTCATTAAGCGTCTTGCTCAGAATCATGAGATCCTTACTCTGCGTGACAAAGAAGGGAATGAAGCCAAGGCTAAAAGGGTCTGCCAGCAAAAGGTTGCCGAACATCGGCTGAATATGGAAATTCTGGACGCGGAGTTCCAAATGTGAGAGCTACTCTTTTTATCCCATCGGATTTGACCTTGACTAACGATAATTGTAGGGACTGGAAGAAACTCACTTTCTATTACTTCGCCGACTCTTACATCAACTTCAACTCATTGGTCACTGATTTGTTCAAGATCTACAAGACCAG
Source organism: Penicillium sclerotiorum (assembly GCA_911649655.1). NCBI lineage: Eukaryota > Fungi > Ascomycota > Eurotiomycetes > Eurotiales > Aspergillaceae > Penicillium > Penicillium sclerotiorum. The sequence goes on along the minus strand of CAJVRJ010000005.1, from coordinate 3,593,838 downwards.
AATTTGGATGTCCGCTATCAACCCTGCTTCGTTCGTGACTCCACCAAGTGCCGGTTTGTCTGGTCCAGGTGGGATGCCCAATCCCCTTTACACCCCGGACACGCCCCATGGTGATCGACGCCACCAAGAGCGAGGCTATGGAGGTCATGACACGGAAACTGGACGCGAAATCCCGAATCCCGTTGGGATGCTTCGTACTGCCTTCACCGATTCATACCAGCCGTTCGCTCAGCCCTCTGCTCGCCAAGTTGACGGCCCTCAATCTGACCCCTTTGCCCCGTACTCTCCTACGAGCTTCGGGCCCCTGGAGACAGGCTTCTCCGACTACCCCGCAGGCAGTGCGCCCAACACCCGAGTGCATCCTACCCAGGGCGAATGGGTGAGCCGCTTTCAAGGTCTATCCCTCAATTCATAAACTCTTTCTTACTCACACAACGCATGCGCTTGATGATTCATTCCATTCCGATGAGAGCAGTCAGTGTTGAACAATTTTGACCTCTTTGACTTCATCCTCAGGCTGGACAAGCCTCTCAAGAAGATCCAGATTCGGATCATGCCTTTTCGACTCCCTCTTTATGTACAATTCACACGTCCTTCACGATACTCCCCGTCTGAATTTTTGATTTCCCGTTGCAATGAAAGAGATCCCGCGCTAGACCAGTTCCGTTTCCTCAATATTTTCCTTCTTTTTGCTGCTTCTTCCTTTTCTTGACGTATTTACGCGAAAGAATGCCTTTGGCCCACGACCGAGATTTGATTTTCCCATTCTTTCCAAGGTTCCTCTGTACTACTGTTCAAGTTCAACGTTAGAATTCATATCCCTGGGCCTCTCCCGCCCGCACAGTCTTTACTTTCCGCTTCTGCTTTTCTGCTCTTCCCGTTCTGCTTCATTTTTATAGACGTTATGACAACCTGATTACATGTTGATAATCCAGAATGCCCGGACGGGTTGCGCTGCGCGCGTCGTTTAGTTCACTATCCATTATCTCTTGAAGCATTCTGATCTTATACTCAACGACTTGCTAAATTTCGAGTTTCCTTCAAAATGCTCATTTTATTGCGGTTTCAGGTTGAGGGTTTCGTCTATTATCAACCCTAACGCCCCAGAATACCTTCCAAGGTTGTGATGTTGCAAATATCTCTTTGGTGGAAAACTGATCTATTGCTCCAGATCTCCTGAGATTTCACATATTCAATTCCGCGCACGCTTGCGTATGTTCATCCGATGTCCATTCTGTCAATTGTCAAGCTCGTCTTTCTAAGATTAAATGTTGCTACCTGTTGTCTTTTTGTGCTTATGAGACTTGTTAACTCCCAGTTAAATCGCCAAAAATCGGTGAGATGGTTTGAATTTTGAATATGAAGATCAGATAAGATATAGGTTTAGCAAAATATTCAAGATATCCATTGGGTCCAAGAATTCACATGCAGTGCTTTCAAATAAAGGTTGGAAACATTCAAATGTTTGAATTGAAGCTGTGCGATATTAAGCTTTTCAAGTTAGTGTAATGGATGCTTTCAAATGTTGAGTGTCAACTTGAACCACCAGTTGACCTGGGCAACAATCAATTTCGTAGCTGGAGTTAATACCAATCTTAGCCACACCTCTATATGATAGGCTAAATGTACAGGAAAGCTATCCAGAAACACCGGATTGCCGAGATTATTGCATGTTCATAAGGTTCAGTTCTTCAAATTCAATGCCAGAGGCACTTGACAACAGCACTTGAGTATGTAACTATTCTCTAACCACCCCATTTTGAATCCAAGCTCCCAGCACCATTCATAGATCCCCGCACACAAGGACCCCCATTAAACATCGCATCAGCCGCAGACGCCCAAGTCGTCTCCTGATCAATAATATTATCATACGTATAGAAGCGACGACACTCAGCCGCCTCATAGATGAACTGCCTCGGCACACGATCATTGTCCGGACCGAAGGCATTCTGAATATTAACAGAAGCCGAGCTAACTTGGAAAGACATGTCTTCAACAGCAATAGGAACATATTTGTCCCAGTCATCCTTATCCTGCTGAGTGATGAGAGGCGCGGAGCCATTGAATGCGAGTTGTTTTGCGACCTCCAGCACCTGGCTTATGTAGTCTGCTTCTAGGACCTGGGACCCTTTGATTCCCCCCATGCCTTGCATCGGGGCCTCGATTGGGCGGCCGCCGAACGCGATTGTTCGGACTCCTTGGCTTTTCATTAGCTCGGAGAAGAGCGTGCAGGTTGATGCGCAGTAGCCATCGGTGAGCTGTCATTGTTAGGAATGAAGGTTAAGATGTGGGTATCGAACATACAAGAATGATATCCTCGGCATTAAAAAGCTGAGTCTTTGGATCCAGGGGCATTTCTCCATACCCACTGATAGGCTGTTGCAAAGGCGTTGAGAATATTGTGAGATTATCAGCATAAAGAGTCGAAGAAGGAACACCGAGAACATCATAAGGCCCGAAGAATTCCTCAAACGAATCGAATCCCTCTTCCTGGTTCGGCTTCACGTTTTGTTTCCAGTTGTAGGGCTGGAAGGCTGTGTAGGCGTTGAAAGAGGGGAGTTTCGGGCTGCTTAGGGCTTTTCCGATGAGCTCGATGCCTTTGTGAACGCGGAAGCGGTTTGCAGAGTACACGTCTTTCTGAGGGAAGAATTGTCTGAACATGTTCATGCCTGCAGTGATTGAGCCGCCGCCGTTACCCTGTAGGTCAATTATGATTTTCTTCTTGCCCATGCTTGTTGCGTTTTTCAGAAAGGAAGATACTTTTTCACCGAACTCGTGTTGAGTGATCCCTGTGACATAGAAAGATGGGACAGCGAGGACACCGTAGTCTACATCTTTGGGAAAGAATGTCATCAAATAGTTACCTGATGCTTGATCGAATGGGGTTGGGTAGCCCTTTGGACCCTCCGTAGATGAACGTTTGACAGACCATTTGGTAGATCGGTTGACGGGGTTGGCAGAGCGTTTAAGATTTCCAGAGCTCGAAGGAAAAGTGACACAGTTTTGTTCCCAAAGCATGGACGCGTTCTTGTAAGACCAGGAAGTGTCCACCTTTGTGGTCGCATGAATGGTCTTTTGTGTGGAGTTCTTGAATTGGAGATCCTGCGTAGCTCCTGGCCAGAAACTCGACTTGTCAAAATTACCGGTCATATCATCATTGCTTGAGAATATCGAGATTGGTATGGAGTAGAAAAACCTATTGTATCTGTTTAGACCTTGGAGTTAGCTTCCCTCTTTCAGATAATGAGAGTATTGAACTTACATCGCATCCCAATCCTGCGACAAAGATCGCATCGACACTGCTCTGAGATAGTCTTGAGCATCCTGTCCGTTAATCTTGACAATTGGTGACACTCCAGTGCTACCAGCACTGGCTAATTTGGCATCCTCTTATAAAATGTTAGTTTGATAGTCCGAATGATCTGAGAAAACATCTTACCCAGCGTGTAAACCTCAGGAAGAGCAGTCCCATTTGACGAGATAGAAACAAGAGGCAGGTTGTACTTAAAGTCAAACTGATTGAAAGAGCACAGCGACCAACTGAAATGACCATCAAAAGCGGAATGAACCAGGTCCGTAACGGCAGAGTCAAAATCGTAGTGGCTCTCATATCCGTTCTTCGCAGCCCTTTCCCGGATATGGGCTAGACCACCCATGATATCGGTGGAAGGCATTTGGTACCCCGGAGGGGGATGCTGGAGAATTTCGAGATCTGATTGCCACTCGAACCATTTTGACAGTTCTTTTGTGAAATTGATGGCTTTTTGGGAGTCGAAAGGCATGGCTTTCATGCAGTTTAGACCCAGTTCTCCGGGAATTGTGATGGTCGCTACTCAAGGACTTCCAATAAGTAAGATTCTATGATGGTTTACCACTTCGAGGACTTCTTACTTTGATCCTTATCCGCTTTGCCAACGGCTTGATAGATCTGCGTACAGGCATCTGTAGTGTTGCTCCGGCTATGGATTGTCGCAGCCTCTGAAGTAGCTGCCAGCAAAGTTATGGAGACGAGGACTGTATTCTTGTAGAACCGCATATTTGCTGAGTCCTATGTGGACTCAATAATCGATGGGATTCAATTTCAGAGCTTTAATAAGAGACCTTAGAGACTTTCGTGAGGTTATTAAATGCTCCTAGGAGATGCCAGGCCCTTCTCTGACCTGACCCACGCGATTCATGTTTTTCTAAACTTAATTACAGACCTTCAACCTTTAAATTTTGATTTGATGATCGAGAGCCCGTAGTGGATATCGGGGCATGGCATAGGCATTCAATTTTGCATCTTCCCTTCTGATTTGTTGCCAAGTCCTCCACTTCATCAACCTGGGATTCATGGGGCGCCACCCGCTAAGGCTGTGTATAGGGGGGCGGTCAGTTAAGATTGTATGCCGTTGTTGCCCTGATCCATCTGTGGCCCCGGGGTCGGACGCTAAACGGGGGCATGTGTTGGATTGGGTACAGTTCATGTTGATCTTGCCGATCAAGAGGGTTGGCATTGAGCCTCGCGATTTTTGCTTTTAAGGCTCTCCGATGGATAATCTCTGCGCAAAGGAGAGGTGCCATTTACCAGCTCTTTCCGACCTAGTATCAAATAATTGATGAGCCTTTGTGTGTTATCTGCGGCCGGGTTGGCTGGAGCCCGAAATCCCACCTGGGCACGTTCGGATTGCTCTCAATGTTCCAAATCCTAATTGGGGACGTACTGGAAGGCATTCCAACATTGAACATCATAAAGTGTGCTCTTGACGGATGCCCAGATGCCTAGTACTGTAGCCTTGTCCTTGGCTGACGACTGTAGATGGACGGCAAAGAATATCAAATTAATCTAAAAATAGAGCCCACATGGCCACAATCAGGGTTCAAGTTCGTCTTGGCAGCGGAGTCGAATGACATACTACATGTATGATACTAATACTGACAGGGCATTGAGTGAGCGCTGCTTATTTCTCTAGGATGCACATGTGCTACTCGAACCACCCACCGTCCGTCTAGAACCACCCCCTTCTAACCCGATTTGGTAGCATTTTTTAGATAAAGGTAATCAACATTTGAAGTTAACCTTACCTACATAGAAGCAGAAAAATAGTTAGAAAGACGGTTAGAGAAACGGTTTACAAACCACCTAGACAGCCATTTCAGTAGATCAGGGTAGAAGGCCAAGATGAAAAGACATTATACCTAGGTAAGTATTGGAAGCTGAACCTTCAATGTTGGAAGTAGTAATCTATGTGTAAGATACATATTGAAAAAATACTGGGCCGACAATAAGTTTTCTTTTTTAGTAGGGCAGGGGTGGTTCTAGACGGACGGTAGGTGGTTCGAGTAGCATCCTTTCTCTATAGTATCTCCAATCCTTATCACAGGATCTGACCGGGCACAAAGCACACTGGCATCATGTGCATCCGAGTCGCTGGCAGTTGGAGGCAACCGAGTTACATCAAAGCAGAACTCGAAACGCCTTGTCTTGACTAACATCAAGCTCCAAAAAGTCCGCAACGCGGCCCAAGTGATCAATGCCCCAAAATCCTTCCTTGACACCCGCTGCGTTGACACATTCAAACCATGGGAGCCCAAAGGCCCCAGAATCAAAGATATGCTGCGTCTTCTCCAGCATCAACTCCTTTGCCTCCGATGTTGCCAGCTATTTGATCACGATCAGCAAATACCCTCATCTCTCATCGAATTCGGGCAAACTTACAAGGTTTTCGACATGAGTGGCAGCCTCCTCACCCATCTCGTTTTTGATCATAGTCAAAAAGTTCTCGGGCTTAGCAATGTTTGTATCACCATCTGCCCAAAACGTATGGTAGATTTTCTGGGAGACAGCAGACAGTTTGTCTGGGAAATCGCGATGGATCAAAGCTAACGCAGTCTGAAGGTCTTTTGTTGGAGTCGGAAAGCCCTTAGGAATTGCCTCGCTCATTGGCACATCAAACCGACGCGCCCAGTACAGGCGCTCGCTGTTGATCCATTGCATTTTGTCTTCAATGGCATGGATGTTAGCTTACAAAGCCTTCTATGCCTCGGAAAGTGTCAACATACTCTTGACTGTGATCGGTGGAGAATTCTCGCATTTTTGAAACAAGTCTCGAAGGGCGACAGGCACAAAATTGACCTGACATTTGGAGAAAACGGGGGAATTCTGTTGATGTGAGTATTCAATTGCTCTTGGTACTGATAAGCTGATCAAAACTTACCTTCAAGATGTGAAAGGCAAGATAACTGAAGGGACTAATAATGTCGAAATTGAGGGTGATGCTTGGCTCCATGATGGCGACTTGAAGGCTGTAGCTGATTGTTGGTGATGATTTCCAGGACGATGATGCTTTTTTATAATGATGTCTCTATTTTGTGATTATCTATCAAAATCTGACTTATTGTGAGTGTTCCCCAACAATCTTGGCAGGAATGTAGTGCGAACATTGAATCTCACTGATGCAGGGGTAAACCGTGGACGCTGAGTGGGGACCCAAGTTTGTTGAGAGAAAGGATCGCACTTAAGTTCCAGGTCCCAACCTTACGGTGAATATCTGAACATGCACATGTGGGGTACTAGTATGATAAGAATTTTATTGATTTTTTAAATACTTTAAACAATTGGATCCTTCAAGTGTTTGACAAAATGTACACATGCTTGTTCATTTGATTCTATTCAACAGGATGGTATCATGACACTCTGCGCTTCTATACCTATGCTAAAAATGCTTTACTACGACAATAAAGGTATTTGACCATCACTTTGCTCGAATCCATTTCAATTCTCCGCAATCTCAAACTTACTCATAGATCTCAACTTCTTTCCCATCATGAAGAAGACCCATGGCACTGGCAATAGCGAGATAGCTATGAATCCCAGCAAGCTGGAAGCCCAAGTGACATGCAGTTTAGTGAACGCTGACCGAAAATTAGTAAATTTCTCACAGGTTGCTGTAATGGCCAAAAGTAAAGCCAGGAGACTTACTCTGAATCGTGAATAGTGGAAACGCTGCTGCAAGTCCATATCTAGCCAAGCTGTTCGCACTCATGGCACTAGCCACCGTCAAGCCATGATACGTGTCGACGATGTATTGCGTCGTGCTAACAAAGACGCAGAGGTTTCCCCAAGCAAAGACCATAATCGCGACAGTTGGACTAGCCCAAGAAATGCCTGTCCTCGAAGTCCAACCAAACCAGAACAGTCCAATTGGAAGCCCAACACTACCAATAAGAGCGGGATATAAACGGAACTCGGCAGGAACAGGTTGTCCCTGCAGTTTCCTCGCCTTTTTGCGGTACAGGAAGATGTCACAAAGCAATACTGTCACTGCTCCAAGAAGACAGCCAACCACTATGGCCAGAAATACTAGACCAGATTCATCGAGGCTGAATCCGTAGACGTTTTCGAATACCAGGGGAATCGCGGCGAAGAAAGAGAAAAGAGTGGCGAATTCACATGCGACATATAGACAGATGAAAGCCACAATAGGCTCTGTGAGAAGCATTTGAATTGGACGAAGGAGAGCGACTGTCGCGAAAAGCTTTGCTTTGGCTGAGAAAGGGGGTGATGGAGGTAGTTCAATACCGAGCTCCTTAGAACGTCTTCGTTTAAGGACGGGGTGGAATGTCTCTCTAGCCATCATGATCGTGATCAATGTAAAAGCCGAGAAGAAGAGCAATGTCCACTGCGTCCAAGCCCAACCTTTCCTGCTGACGACAAAGCTTCCTATGACAGGCCTACACAATTGTCAGTATCTTTTCTGTCGGCGCTGTAGTGTTGGATAGTACAAACCCCAATCCAGGTCCCAAAAACGGCATCAAGATGAAGATTGTTGACGGGATTGCCCGTTTTACAGGCTTAAAGGTCTCGTTGATTGTGCCCGCAGCAATCGCCAACGTAGAAGCGAAGGAAAAGCCCGCAAGGAAACGTAAAACACAGATCGCTGCAATAGTCTTGCTGAATCCAACGCCTAGTGTGAAGAGACTGCCGAGCACCATTGTTCCAATGTATACGGGGTATCGCCCTACAGTCTCTGATAGGGGCCCACCGACCACTGGACCAACGCCTAGTGCGAATACGTAGAGGGAAAGAGGCAGGATTGCGACGGTACTGCTGACCCCGAACTCTTCCATGAACTGGGTGTGAGCCGGGGTGAGAATCGATACGCCAATTGAGCTGCAAGATTTGATCACGTTAGCACATATTACTAGTATCCAAGCCATCGATGCATTTCCAAGCCTTGGAATTTGGAGATGTTGACTTACGTTGTGAATGCTGCAGATCCGATCATTAACACCTGCTTAACTTTCATTCCCGTGGGCCAGTTGTACGGATTACTGGGGTCCTCATCCCAGTTCCATGCAGCTGCATCTTTGGAAGCTTGCTTTTTCTCTACCAATTGTCCCTCAAGGTCTGGAATAGGGGTTTCACAACTGGTTTGAGATGATGAATTGCCGAGGTTCGACATGCTGTGTGAGGGGAGACCGCTTCCAAGGTCGTGCAGTGCGTGGAAATCTCAGACTTGCTTTTGTTAGCCTTTATCTCACTAGAGACTGGCACACCCGTGGACGCGCAGGTATTATGTGTACCTAGAAATAGCATCAATTATCAACTGAACTTGAAATAGACGTGAATATTCGAACTTGGAAGTAATTTGGCTAATATGCTGCTACTAAATACTTGACGCTTATAAAGGCATTAGCTGATAAATCAAAAGCGAAGATCGCGAAGTGGAAAAGCCGAGCGGCGAGAGCGCTTAAGCGATTGTGAAATCATTATTAGGAATGTTCAAGCCCTCAAAGGTTCAACTGCTTTGGGCCCAAGTGGTAAAGTGTCAGTTGTATAGTGGAATTTCTGATTATTCAACAGGCAAAAGCGGGTCTCGGCGTCGCTGATTGGTGGATGCTCCGACATGCCGAGTTGTTGATTTAGTGATTATTCAACACGCTTTTGTTGAGATTACACTGATATTTCCTTTCCGGTAGGCGTTTTTGAAAGGGCTGATAAGGAGCTGTTTTCCTTCTAAAACCAAATATCGGTTAGGACTGGGTTCACAGAGAAGACTAGACCGGGATAGGGATATTCTACTACTAGGTCACCTGACCTTCACATACCAACCGGTGTGACTTGAATGAAGTCGCCTCAGTTCGAGTCCATATTCCCTTCAATTAGATTAATCCTCAGCCTGAGGCTGACCCCGAGCTCTGCAAGTGCTAACTTGAAATTAATTATGAGGATCATTTGACATAGGATGCTACTAGAACCATCCACCGTCCGTCTAGAACCACCCCCTTCTAACCTGATTGGTAGCATTTTTTAGATAAAGGTAATCAACGTTTGAAGTTAACCTTACCTACAAGGAAATAGAAAAATAGTTAGAAAGATGGTTAGAAAGACGGTTTAAAAACCACCTGGGCACCTAGACAACTATGTTTAAAGTATGGATCGGTAGCAAATACCCGAGCCTAAGGAACCCCGCGCCTATTTCAAGATTTCCCCGGAATCGCCCTTCGCTAAGAACCCCGATCCGAGCAACCTCATTGAACATTTGCCCATGTGAACAATTTTGGAATACCAGTTGACCATCGAGGAATCACCTTGCTCAGTTTTCGAGAATATCTCCCTTAATCACAAATGCCACCATAATGGGCAAGCGGAAGCATGTATCCCGCGCCTGCGACTTTTGTCGCGAGAGCAAGGTCAAGGTATACGGCCCGGAAATCGGTTTCCATCGGGATGCCGCTAACAAAAGACGCAGTGCGATGGAGCTCGACCATCCTGTTCAAATTGTCAACACAGAATGCGCCCGTGCAACTATCAAGTCGGAACGGACAGGAGAAAGTTTGTGCAATCCTCAACTGACCAGTTGGCTATCAACCGTGCGCAAGTGAACTGACAAGTAATCAGGATTTCGTTGAAATTTGTCGTGGACTTACTTGTTCACCGAGTTGGTGAGCTTTCTCAAGTCATTGTTGATCATGGAATTACCGTCCCACCTATGGTTGATGAAAATGATGCCGCGTTGAAAGATACCCTGGAAGCACTGGGGCTTCGCGAAATCAAGGTGGCATTAGAAGAGGGTCAGACGGGTGGCAAACTCGATTACAGAAAGTCTATGGCTGCTCTTGATGATCACACTATTGACAACATCGATGTTGAAGGCCTGGAGCCGGACATGAATCTAATGATGGAACCTTTCATGGTTCTAGAAGGTCAACATCCCTACCAAGCTCACTCGGAGACGTTATTTCCTATGCCACCTCGTGAAAATGAGCATTCGACGGCCAGTAATGGCATCACAGACAATAATGTCTCGGATCCCGAATTAAATTTGGGGAATGACATTGATAGCCGAGTGGACAGGCGGGTTGAGGCTACTGGACAACTTGGCGACGATGGGCTCCAAGTAAACATGGCCCAAGAAAAGCCCGGGACTGATGTCGACAGCTCTGCTCCAGTAGATTCTCAAGAGAACGATGGCTTGGAAGATATTGTCCACCGACTATCCGATCGAATGGGAAGTCTCCAGCTTGGTTCAGACGGACAAGTCAGATATTATGGGCCGACATCCGGATTCAATCTGTTACGAATGCCAACTCCCGACAAGTTGACCATCCATCGCACTGTTCGCAAAGATGGAAGGGACTATCTTAACCGTATGGGACTCGACCAAGACGTTCCACCAGGAATAGAAGAACATCTGACGAATTTGTTCTTCACATGGCACAGCCCGTCGGTTGACGTGGTGGATCGCAGTATGTACGAGAAGGCTAAGCAGCAATGGCAAGAGCACATGGAGGAAACACCTTACCATTCAGAAGCACTGACGAGCGCAATGTAAGTTTTCCCTCTCCCTATCCTAGACCTCGCACTGACTCTGCTCAAGGTGCTGTCTCGGGGCTGCTTTTGAGCCTCGATACCATCATACGTTCATCACGTACCCAAGATCGCTATCGGACTTTTTCGCTGACCGAGCGAAAACGCTTCTTGAGATTGAGCTCGACTCACCCACTGTGGCAACTGTTCAAGCTATGATTGTCCTCAGTTTTCACGATATTGGATGCCGTAAGTTAAGCGCAACGGTATGAGACGTTCCGCGTTGCTGACAGAAATATTAGGTCGCGATAGTCGTGGTTGGTTATACAGCGGTATGTTGCATACTTCTCTGGGTTATCGCATAACTCTGATCATTTCCTATAGGCATGGCAATGCGTCTTGCATTCGATCTTGGCTTGCACCTTGACATGTCGCAATTTGTCTCAAGCGGGTCAATCACTCAGAACGAGGCCCATTTACGAAGCATGGTCTTTTGGGGAGCCTATACTTTGGATCAGTAAGTTCACCTATAGCCTCACTCCCTGTGATTGGTATTGATCATTGCGTCTGAATCTAGTCATTGGGGATTTCTGCTTGGGCGCCCATTCAGAATTAGCCTGGAGGACGTCACTGTGCAAAAGCCTGGTCTCATAGCTGAACCTGGTGAAACTCAACGGTGGTGTCCCTACTGGCTACCTTATCCCACGTTATTCCCTGCTGGTCTATCCATTCCCCATGTCGCCTCTCAGCTAAGCTTGCAACGTGTCACACTTGCTGAGATCATGACACCACTGGGTCATATTCTGTACGGTAACCCCAATCTTACTGTTCCTTCTGTTGCTAATTTTTCCTCAGATATGGATCCTCAAAGATGTCCAAAGAAGCTCTCCAGGCTCATAACGTCGAGACAACAGATAAACTTCTCCACTGGAAAGCAAATCTACCAGATGCCTTGAAACTGAATATCGAGGAGTGCAATACTCCCGTATTGCCCCATGTGCTCCTTCTCCAGTGCGTTAACTCCGTCCATTTCCACAGATTCAATCTAACAGAATATCTATATAGCATGTATTATCACCAAGCCATGATCCACGCTCACCGACCATGGATGTCCAAAAACTCAATTCAACCTCAACCCCAACAAGGCCCAGGCCACTACCACGCAAGAAGAACATGCATTGAGTCCGCCACGGCAATAGCCAAACTACTCCACATTTACGAAAAATACTACACTTTCGGAAGAATCAACGTTCAAGCAGTCGCAATAACCTGCTCAGCCGCTCTGATGCTCATCTTTGCCAAAGCGATATGCTACAATTCAGCCGACGACCAATCCACACTGGCCAACCTGAACGTCTGTTTCCGGGCATTGGATGAATTCGGCGCTTCGTGGGAAAGCGCTAAGCGTGCACAGAATTTCCTTCTCCATATGCAGGGGCTTTGGGAGACGAGAATCCGGGATTACAGAATCGGCAAGCGTGCTTCTAAATCGCAGGAGGGTCCCTATTCCGATTCACCGGGTTCCAAACGATCGAGGACGTCTTCTATGCCTGCCATAAGACCGGATCCTAGACATACGGTTGAAAATACTTCTCACACGGAGTCCGAGTCCGAGGTCCTTGATTGGCTTTGGGCTGAAACAGTCGGCGCAATGCCTTCATAGCTATACCTAGTGAATGAAGCTCATGCCGAGCCTTGCATCTTATCTACAATGCTGTAAATCAGCTTCACATATTCCTGCGAAGCCGGATACCCCAGAAAGACTTGTCTCATCTTGTTCATAACAAAGCCAATGGACATATTCCGACCAACATCCATAATGAGAAGAGACCCTCCCCATCCGCCCCAAAACGCAATCTTTCCGTCGGATGGCAGCCAAGGCGCGGCTTCTGGTGTTGGGAGGCCACAGCCCAGCCCATATCGCACGCGCATACCGAGAACCTGGTCAATGCCGTCCACTTGCTCTTCGAGAAGTTTTTCAATCGCTTCCTCGGAAAGAAGTCTCTTGCCATCCAGATGTCCTCGATTGGCAATAAGTGAGCCAATACGAGCCACGGCTCGTGCATTCGAAAACCCACCTACAGCCCCGAGCTCAGCTCTGCGGAATTCAGGAGTCCCTGATGTCTCAGCCGTCACGGGAAGACTAACGGTCTTCATGAAAACGGAATTGGGGTCGATTCCATCGGGCATTGGAAAGTCAGGTGGGGGTATATTATCCGCCACACGATCCCAGTTAGATTCCGACGAAAGTCCAAGTTGGTAATCGGCGTCGAGTGGATCGGCTATTTCATCACGAATGAACGTTCCCAGAGACTTGTCCGTGATTCTCTGTACAATCTCTCCGATCATATGGCCCTGGTTTGTGAGGTGGTAGCCCGGTGAAACACCGGGAGGAGACCACCACGGAGCCTGCGCAGCGAGCCTGGCAGCGCCGCGACGGGCATCAAGGATCTCTTCTAGGGTGATAGGAGCCTCCCAAGAAGAAACACCGGATGTGTGACTGAGGATATGCTTGACGAGGATATTCTCCTTACCATTAGCAGCGAATTCGGGCCAGTAGGTCGAGACGGGAGCTGAAGGGTCCAATTGTCCTCGATCGATGAGAATCAAGGCAGCGATGTTGGTGATCAGCTTGGAAATGGACCATACTGCGGCGGTGGTGTCTTCTGTCCATGGTTTGCTGCGTTCAGGGTCCCTGAAGCCGCCCCAGAGATCGACGACTTTCTTTTCGCCTAGTGTGACGCTGATAGAGAGGCCCAGCTCCTCGCCGGACTTCAAATCTTCATCCAGAAGGGCTCGTAGGGCTTGGAATTTTGGGTCGCAGTGACCTTGAATTGAGCTGGGAGAAGCCATCTCCTAGAGTGCAGGTGCAGGACAATTGGCAGGTATAGGGAATGAGAGAAGCAGGTACTGTTCAAATGTTGATAGAGTGTTCAAGTTGAGCGGGGACTTGTATGCAAGATATGTAGCAAATTGAAGCACCACTAGCAGGCTTACAAATGCAAACGATTTATGCAAAATTTGGGTTCTTAAAGGTTGAAATAAATGGATAGTAGGGGGTTTCCGGATGGTGTTAGGGCCATCCACGTCGCTTTTGTTTCTTTGCTCCACTCTCCACAACTTGGAACCGACCAACATTCACATGCATTGGCGCTCTTCCTTCCGGATATGAACTACCGCGGAGCGACTCGTGCTTGTGGTGAACAGTATTGGGGCGGAAATCGCTACCTTCTCATTTCTCTGCCAGTGGTGGGCCGAGTCCATGACGGGGTGGATCGCGCACTGGCACTTTATGCGAATCCATCCTATTAGGATATGAGATCAGAACCCTAAAGATGAGTATTGTGTTGGAAGGTGTTAGTTAATAGCTGTCATTATGTCTTAGTAACGGAAGCAATTATGAAAACATTTGAATATGAATTGAGTCTCCCTCAATGTTGGAAGACGCTAGGTATGTACCTAATGTGTTATCTGGGGGCCGAATTTCCCGTGTTCAGCTCCACCCTGTAGTCTCCAACCGATGATACATCTCCTAGCCTCGACATGGCAAGACCCAAGGCTATATATGAGGGGTTTATTGCGAATTGGCCCCCAGATCAACCTTGGTCACCTTGAACTTGAATTGCAGGTGGTTCGTGCTCAAAGAAAAGACGCTGAGAGCCCCACGTGTGGAAGCATTACTATACAACCTTGGAAGCAGATTATGGACATGTGGAAATACCCTCGAGGGGCTGTTGAGATATCCTTGGGATTCTTCCTTTTACTAGCATACTGGAAGATTCAAGTAGAACTTTTGAATTTGTCTATCGGATAAGTAAACCGAGTTCAAGAATTACATGATCTGAAGCTCCCAAAATGGAGTGACTACATTTCTTTTAAATCAATAAACACTTAAATCTCCGATACCTAGGTATAATCTGCTACAAAAAAGAGAACATTTTGAAGATTGTTGAAATTCTCGAACATTGAAACTATCTTAAGCTCGAACACTAGGTAGTATGTGTGGAAATACCATGCCCTAGTCAACTGGTTAGGAAAGCCACGGCAGTACATACCGAACTAGAGCTCGGAGACCCCACCCGAAGAGCATAAATTGAATCTCAAGCTTCGATATAATTATCGTCCTCCAACTACCCTTCAATTCCAATTATTCTAACAGTCAACCAAAATCCCCAATCAATAATCCTCAACATGGCATCTCAAGGCAAAGTCGTCGCATTCATCGGATGCGGTAAGGAACCACCCGTTCCACCCACCATGCAACCGCTAACTCTCAATGACAGGAAACATGGGCGGAGCAATTCTAAACGGAGTACTGGATGCAGCATTCTCTGAGACTTCTGACCCGGCGATCTCTGCATCACGACCAATCTCAAGATTCATCGCGTGCACGAAGACCGCGAAATCGGCACAACTGCAATCCGCTCTCCTGCCAGAGCAGCACAAACCCTATGTGAAGGTTGTTTCAGCAGAAATTGTTCAGTCAATGAATGAGGCCGACGTCGTCGTGCTTGGATTCAAACCTTTCATGGCGGAGGATGTGTTGAGTATGGAGGGGGTGCGGGGAGCATTGGCGGGGAAGTTAGTCATAAGTTTGTTGGCGGGACAGACGCCGGAGAACTTGGTTCGCATTATCCAAGGGACCGGGGGCAGTGAAAATGCGCCCATTGTGGTACAGGTCATTCCCAACATGGGGGCGCAGTTCCGTCAGTCGATGACTATTATTCGAATGCCCAGTGTGCTGCTCCCGGTTGAGATGAAGCAGATTCTGGAATGGATCTTTAACCAGGTGGGCTGGATCAAGTATCTGCCCAATAACCAGATGGATGTTGGGTCGGTACTGGTGGGAGCTGCTTTGGCTGCTATGACTGTTCCAGTTGAAGGTATTTTGGATGGCTGTGTTGCAGAGGGGATCAAGCGACCCGATGCGATGGAGATGGTCGTACATGGACTTCGGGGGCTAACGGCCGCATTGGAGGGAGGGATTCACCCAGCGGTCCTTCGAGAGAGCATCTCCTCCCCAAGAGGCTGCACAATCCGGGCTCTGTTGGAGCTCGAGGAAAAGGGAAGCAGAGCGCATTATGCTAATGCAATCATCAAGGGCACCGAACATTTGAAAAAATAAGAGTCTGGGAATATGATGAGACATGTATGTAGATAAGACTGTGAATTTGATAGACTTATAAAGTTGAAAAAAAAAAAAAAAAAAAAAAAAAAAAAAAAAAAAAACAGAATACATCCAGTGTATATGGCAGATTTAGTTTGATATCACAAGCCACTCCCGATTAACGCCAAATGAACCAAAGGAAAGTGTAGAGGCAAGGAAATCACCCCCACATATCATTGTCATCCTTCACCAAGTCATCTTCAACCAAGACACGAAGACCGTTCGTTTTTTCTTCGCGCTTTCGCTGGCGTCGAGTCACTGTCCTTCCAGGAGTGAAAGGAGTGACAGGCGTAAAAGGCATATAGGGTGTGTAAGGGGTAGGCTGGCCTGTGACGGGGCCATTCCGCTTGGCAGGTCGCTCCAGAAAGGTTGTTTTGGTTGCTGGTGCACTCTGCTGGGGATAGGCCTCACGGAAGGGCAGCGAGGTTGACGAGGCCTGTACTGGGGAAGCGCCGGGGGTAGTGGATAGGGTGAGGGGAGCTGGCGCACGGGAGCGACGGGGAGACATGGCTTGCGCCAGTGGAGGTCCCACTCGATGAGTTTCTCGGGGGCTATCTCGAGAACCATCGCGAAACGCACTGGGGAGCACACTTGGAAGTACACCGGAAGGTGCACTAGGAGGTGGGCCAGGGGCGTAGAGTCTTGGTGACATTGGCGGTTGCTCGTGGCCATATGACTGAGTGGAATGTATATCTGGTGAAGCCAGAGGAGAGGAAATGCCCAGCTTGCGGATAGGCAATCTGGGGGATTTGAGTTTTCCCGCATCGGGATTTGAGGACGTGGAAGATTTTGAACTGAACAATTTGGACAGCCTGTTGGTGTGTCGTGGACTCTTAGGGGGAACTTGGGGTACGGATGCACCAAGGGAAACCTGCGATGCTGCACGATCGGTGAAGGGGTTGGTGTACTGGCTATCAGGAGACTGTGAGTCCGAGTCCCTCAAAGAGGCAACCTTAACACCGGCTGCCTTCTGCGCATCATGGTGCATCACTGCAGCGTATAATCTCTCCATCTCATCCTCGGCTCGCTGCCGATCGGATGCCACCACCGACTCATCCACAGTGAGCATACTGCCGTTGATTGACGTTTGTGAAGGTCGAGCTCCTCGTGGAATACCGCCCCACGAGGTGAAAGAGCCTGCCTTGGTTGGACTTGGAAGATTTTGCGTGATTGGGGTGATAGGGCTGGGATCCACGGAAACTGGCTGCTTCTGCGGGTTCAGCATCTGCATTTGCAGAGAGTAGTTCGATGACTGGACAGTCCGGCGGAGTCGTCGTCCAACGAATAGTACTAGAGCCAGTATAAATGCAACAAATACCACGTAAGATGCAGCGATACTTCCAAGCTGTACAGCCAGTAATGGTCTATCGAGTGGAGGGCGAGATTCAGCACTTCTCGGGACTTGGGGATGCGCTACAGCTACACCAGCGACCAACAAGATGAGAAGAGGGAAGGTGGAGAGGGAAGAGGAACCAAGGGCAACCGGAGAAGTCATCGCCAGCTCTTGTGACCAGAGGAAATGCAGCGGGGTGAAGAAGGCACAAATTTAAGTGCAGGTGCAGTCACTCTTGTCTGATCGACATGGTATGTGGGGATGTCAGCGAATCTGGAGGGCACGAAAGTCACTTTGTGCTCCAGGAAGTGATGGGGCGGCAGGGGGGGAGGGGAAACCATCGTATAAAACGAGTGGCATCGTGTGTGATGAGACGAAGGTTTGGTGTTTGGGCTGCAGGTGAAAAGTGATAGCATAGAGCCTGTCATTTGTCGCCAATACGCGCCGTAATGCATGGTTGTCACTCGAGGGAACCAATCAGCTGTGAGATAGAGGTGATTCGAGTGATGGTGGATCAACATGTCTCCACATGGTCTTGGCACCAATGGGACAGTGTTGTGTATACTCCGGACTCTTTTGATCAGAACATCACTTTGCTCAGCCTTGTCAACGGTTCTTTGAATATCATCCAAGGATGTAACTTCAATGTTCAATCTGGGGGTGATGATGAGGTGATGTCGGAGTTCAAATTTGGACTCGGAGTCCAAAGATGGGAGGCCGACATAATGCGGAAACATGCCGCTCCTTCCCTCCATCATGGTGATGAGCTCTGGTCATTGTTCTACCAACATCAACGTTCAACCACTTCACCATCTCTCCAAACCTCGATTCCATCCATCTGTTACGTCTCCTTATCCCACTCTATTAATCGCATCTTATGGGCCATAACGTCTCCGCAATTGCCGGTGTCAAGTCTGCCAACTTCTACGAGCAAGGCAACGCTATCAACGAGATCTGGGTAGACGACGTGGAATTGATCTCCCGGCTACCATTCGGCGACTCAGACCTCGGCCAAGCAGGCTGGCCCAAGGGAAGCTGGCCAAAGATACCCTGGCATCAATTCATCATACCGCTGAAGCGAGACTTGTCTCAAAACATCACCATGTCTACGCAGGACGGGCTCAGCTGTTATCGTATCGTCTATCCGAAGACCGGCTACTTGGGCATGTATCACGGCTTAGATACGCCTTCTGGTGAAGCGCTGGCTGCGCCGGCATTCGTTCTCACGACCGTTATATGGGCTCTCTTGTTTCGCTCAATGTTCTGGGGCCGCTTCTGCCAAGAGGTGAACGAACTCATGCCACATGAGAAGAGAATCCTCCAGCCACATGGCGGGCTCCCGATTCAGCTGAGAGATGACCTCACAGCAAGAACTGTTATCACGCACTGGTGTCTACGAAAGCTTTTTATGTTCATCTCTGGTGTAATTTTGCTCGTTTTGATGTTTCCAGCCACGTGGATCACCATTGAATGTGGAAATGAAACCACGGTGCTAGCGCCAGCATCATCGTTTGCAAAATATACGTTGTGGCAGGTAGCATGTCTGGGGAGCATGTGTGTAGTGGGGTTTGTTTTTAATATCTTTTTTTTCTTTTGGGAGCTTCGCAAGAGGCGAGGGCTTGAAGAATTCCCGACAGCCTTGGTTCCAATGAAGTTCGTTCCTGAATTGAACACGTGCACGCTCATGATCTCCGCTCGTGATGTTGAGGCACTGAATGAATTGGCATTTACGCGATCATGACCGACGAAACCTGTCTGTCTTGTGAAGCGTTTTTTTTGGAGGATGTGGAAATCCTGATTTGGCGAGGTTTGTGCGGGTTGAATGTTCCGCCAGTTGTCTTGTCTGACGACTTCCATATAGTGATGGACTGAGCATGGAGGATTATGTATGTTTATGCTGGTGGGCAACTGTGGTTGCAACTTGGAGATTCACGCTTTTCAGGCCGGCCCGGGATGGCCAGTTTATGTCGTAGTAGCCTGAGCTGAATGAGAATATTCTTTATTGTGCCGGTGCATTGCTAGTATGTTCGAGGTCTGGAGATCAAGCAATACTAGTATTTACATTAGTCTCTGCCTCTCTCATTTGAACAAATCCCGCCACATTTCCTTTAGACCGTATGCTTTGGCCTTGTCTTCTTCATACACACTGACAGATGGTCCAGCGCCCAGCGATCCAAATGCTTTAGACGGTCCAATAGTTGGCATCGGCGCTCGAGCTCGTTCTGTTGCCCGACGACGTATTTCCTCAGCTAGGCTGGGTGCAACCTCTGCAAAACAGGATTTCAATTCTCGTTCGAGATTGATGTATGGTTTTTGAGCGGAGCGTGGTGCTTGTAAATTATAGGAGCGTGTGATAGTGTTCAATTGTTTCACAGCGAGCTCATGATATGATCGTTCGGTTTGCATGAATTGCGGATCTCGCAGTGGTGGTAGATGGGGCAGTTCGCCAGTCTCGCTTTGATCGTGAGGTTGGCCTATTGTATCGCTGGACTCTGGTTTCAAGACGATACGACCGTCGCTCGCTAGCTCCGATATAACGGGATCGCTCTCGCTCGCAGTGCTATTCCGAAGCGCAGCCTCTAGCTTGGCTTTCTCCGATAAGCGCACCTCTGCAGCGGCATAAGCCCTAGCTCGCTGCATCTGCGCTTCCAATGACCCCCCATGACTAGCAATTAGTCGGGCGGCCTGTCTCCGCCACTCTGC
Organism: Penicillium sclerotiorum; assembly: GCA_911649655.1. Taxonomy (NCBI): domain Eukaryota; kingdom Fungi; phylum Ascomycota; class Eurotiomycetes; order Eurotiales; family Aspergillaceae; genus Penicillium; species Penicillium sclerotiorum. The sequence continues at coordinate 3,573,843 of CAJVRJ010000005.1, read as the reverse complement.
TCGAAGTCTTTGACGAAAGCGACTAACTTCCATAGCAAGTTCCTGTTGCTTTTCAATCCACGGCGGAACGATCTCCTGCTTCTGGATAATTTTGTTCATAAAGTATTCCGTCGTATCGATGAATGCACTATTGGCATTATGGTCTGTTTCAGTGTTGATGCCTTTCCCCCGACGAATCTTCTCAAACTGTCCTCGTGCTATGGCGTCCTCGATCCGCTCGTTTGCTAGAGAGGCAAGGCCCGAAATCGATATGGGCATTGCGGTTGCTCCGGGGGATAGCTTTTCTCTCATTTCCTGGCGGATGATTTCTCGTTCTTCTTCCGACAAGCCGGGAGCTTGACTTAACGCGTAATTCGATGTGCGCTCTTTCGCTTTCGCGATGCGAACCCCCGTCGAGTGTTTTGGTTTCGGGGCGGGCTGTAGGTTGACTGGTCTGGGGATGTTGTAGGGGGTGCGGATTGGTTTGCTGGCATCATCGAGCATTCGTAAGGCCGAGTCATGAAGACTCTCGCTTCCTGTCCATGCTGGAGCTGCTGCGGCTTCTCGGGTACCTTGACCTGCGCTAGCCTGTAGAACGAATGTGTTAGTCGTTGCACAATCGAGAGGGTCCAAAGAGCCGTACAGGCATATCGAGAATCGAGTGCGCGGCTGCATGATCACTCTTGAATGAAGCCGCCTTGACTCGCTCTTCTAGTTCTTGTTTCAATTCCTCCGAGAACCCCGCGTGCTCGATGTTGCGGCGCGCTGACCTGCCACCTTCAAGCAGAGCGTCTTCAGTCATCTGAGACAGTCGTCGTGCCATAGCACCCTCCTCCTTGTCCCCATCTTCCTTCTTATTCGTTGCATTGCTTCCTTTCGTCTCTTCCGCGGTAGACGAGTTGCGTCTGCATTGGTTCTCCACTGGAAACCGCCTGAGCGCGGAAGCTATCGACCTCGAAGCATGAAGGGAATATCGAATTTGAGATCCCCATAGGTGCTTTCCAGACATATCCGACGATAAAAACTATGGCCCAAGGCCTATCTTAGTCGAAATAAACCAGAAAAACAAAATACCGAGTAGAATGTTTGTCGCAGGTGGCAAGTGTATCTCGATATCCCGATTCTTGATTGCGGAGACCCGCTTATGTCATCAACTTCCGCGGAGTCCCAAATCTTCCAGGGATTTTGTGATTGTTCCGTCGCCAGCGTCTTGATCGCCGTCCACCGAGATCCCATTCACGACATCCTGAATCTCTTCCGGTCTCTACTGTCGGTCTCTTCACAATGCCTCCCAAGAATGTCAGCACCCGGCTGAACCCCATCCGCCTGAACTCCATCAACCACCTCCGCGTCCGTCGCCCGAACCAACATGAGCAGAATGCTTGCGTGACTGTTATGTCCTCCATGCTGAGTACGTTGCTTCTATCTGAGCTTTGTCTACTTCACGCCCCTACGGTGCAGCGATTTTTCGCCTGGGACTGCGATTGCAAGACACCGTCAGATGAATCGGGAACTAACATCCAACAGACTGCTGGGCTTCACAAGGATACAACGCCGAGGGCTGCGCCGCCCTCGAGGCCCAATTACGCAAGTGCATGGACGCACCGGTATGCCCTTACTTATTTCAATCGATCTGTCATAGCACCCACTAACACTTCCAACAGAAATCGCAAGAGAAGAAGAAGAACACCGTCAACTACCACCTGATGAGAATGTACCCCAAGGTCGTCGGACCCCGCAAGAAGGACGGTGTCCTGGGCTAGATAATAAGCGTTCTAGGAGTTTGGGATATTTTGCAGCGATCCCTGTGCCTCTGATCTGCAATTCGTCGGGTCGTGGAATACAGCTGGTGTTGCATGGGAGTTGGTTTGTTTTCGCATTGTACAGTATATACCTGCGTCAAATATGGCATAGCCTTGAAAAGAATCAATTGTATTACTACGAAGAAACTACTGATTCAAGTTTGTTCACGGTTTGATAGCGTGGAACTTCAGCATCAGCTTCTCTGCCTTTGGATGCACGGTATATGCGTCGATGGCGTCGATATCCGTGTCGTCGACGATACTCGTGCTGAAGTTCGAATATATGGCGGCCGCCACCAGTTTAGTTTCTAGCTTCTGTCAGCTATATCCATGTTCTGGTTCGAGAGAAACTTACCTTGCAAAGCGAGATTACTGCCCACGCACATCCGTCCCCCGCTACCGAACGCCCAGAACCAGCGACGACGCTCCTCCAGCTCCGCACTTGAGTTCTCTTCCTTCAGCCACCTTTTCGGCTCCCATGCCTCCGGGTCCGGAAATACGTCCGGGTTGCGGTGCAGCGAGTACGCCTGTGCGTTGACCCGGATATTTGGTGGGATGTTATCGTATCCAGCCAGCGAGCAGGACGGCGCGGGCGTCACGCGAGGCTGAATACCTGGAATAGGGGCGTGGAGGCGCAACGTCTCGGTGACAATGGCTTCCAAGAGAGGTAGGCTATCAATTGCCTTTGCTGGAGGTAGATCGTTTGATGGAGGGAAGGAAATTGGTGGATCAAGCGTCAGGAGCTCTTCGCGCAGCTTCTGTTGAATCTCTGGGTGTTTGGAAAGCTCCCACATCAGATACGTTAGGCCGACGGCACTTGTTTCGAAGCCCGCTGTGAGCTGGTCGTACATTTCACAGGCGATATCGATCTGCTGTTGATTCGGGTCTGGCTTGGAACCACTTTCCTTGGAGACCTGCTTATCGAGACCCTGCTTCAGTTGCTTGTAGACAAGAGGTTCAACGGCGGGATCTGTCGAGTCCAGAGACTCTCTTGCTTTGGCGCAGAGATCAAGGACCCAAGCATCGAGCATTCCGTTCGCAGTGTCACAGTATTTAGGGATGATGCGCAGTCCAACACAATTCATCCACCCAGCCAAGCTTGGGACTTCTTGGTGATAGAACTCGTAAGGCTTGCGGCATAAATAGAGGTGAAGCCAGTGTTTCCGGAATGCATGATCCTGGAGATGATTCGTGCCATTGCGTAGTCCAAACAGATAGCCCGATACAAAGTCCAATGTCAGACCCATGTTTAGGTCGTGTGCATCGAGCGATTTCTTCGACGTCGCAGATTCCTGGATAATCGGCAGCAAGCGGTCGAAGATGATGGCATTTGAGACAAGCCGCAAATGAGGCGAGCTTTGCAATGTAGATTTGGAGTAGATGTTACTCAACATTCGCTTTCGCACGGAATGAGGCTTTGTTTCTACCATGGTGAACATGCTCACCGTTCTGCAATAAAATCAGCCTAGCTCCCTCCATTTAAGTGATGATCAACGTACCCCAAGGACCCAAAAACACGAGGATACCATTCATGCTTCTCAAATCCACCGGTATAGACAGACTTGATCCCTCCATCAACACAGTTAATGGAGATCTCCGATGGGCCAAGCCGAACAATGGGACCAAGTTTCTCATGTGCCGCCTGGATAGTCCGATTATTTCGCATAGTGAAACGCCTCCAAAGCATCCATAGCGGCGAAATAGGCACAGACCAGTGCGCATTTGGAATCTTCGCCAGTGGTGATAGTAGAGCCGGGTAGATGATACCTTTGTATACAACCAAACCAAGACCTAGAATGGCCACCAAGGACGTAATCGAGGTGGCCATCTTGCTGACTTGCCGAGAAGATGTCAACTGGTTCTTCTTTGTATAACCCCGACGGATAATTGCCGGTGCTGTTGCTCTTGTGCGATCTGTGTGGAACCCACGGATACTTATCTTATTCCGTGGGTTTAGGTAATTGAGTGTCAACCCCGCGCGAGGGGAATCTGCTCGCGGATAAGTACCTGATCTGGTGTTATACACGATATCGGACGATGCGACGCTAAACAGATGGATGATTGGGGTTAAGGATTGCGTCCAACCAGGTTGAGGGTATTACTTGCGCCTCCACAAGATAAGGTGCTTATCGCAATAGTGGCATGACATAATGGAGACAGATGCCGGATTTGTGGGGAACTTCACCATGGACACTCGTATTTCAAATGCCGAGGCTTAGTTGAGGACCATATTGTTCTTATTCCGGTAAAAAGACAGAAGAATCGGATGTACAGATTGACGGTGGAGAGATTTTGTAGAATTGGCTCGATAGGTACAGTCATAAGAATATGGAATACATACAACTTGAATTTTTGCTGGAAATAGACAAGGGGGAAACTGGTGGATGAAGACAAAAGATGAAAAGGCTACATAGCCTTGTAATGACCGTTAAGACGTTGAGTCCCACATACTGATCAACAGGGGGGGTGTAGGTCTTCCAGGTCTTAATTGAGGATATTGCTCAAGAAACCGGTGCCTTCGGAGACATCATCGGGGTAGACATAGAAGGCCAGAGCCAAGATAATGTACCTAGAAACCATGTTAATTAGAGAGTCAAACAACAGAGAAAGGGGTTTAAAACATACATTCCCAAGCACATGCCGCCCTCGAGGTAGTTTGACTTGCCATCCTGAATCAGCAAGGTAACCACGAGGCCGGAAATAAAGAAAGCGACCGTCTCGAAAGTCTGGAAATGTAATGTCATCTCGATACCCATGAACCAGCCAAGAATGACCAGGAAGGGCGTGACAAAAAGAGCGATCTGCAAGCTGCTGCCGATCGCAACACCGATAGCCAGGTCCATCTTGTTCTTGTATGCAACCACTACTGCTGTGACATGCTCGGCTGCATTGCCGACGATCGGGATCAGCACCAGACCAATGAAAGTCTTGCTGATGCCGGTGGTCTGCACAATGCTGTCAATGCTGCCGACCAAGTAGTCCGCACAGACCGCAACAAGAATAGTGACGGCAATCAGGGCGACTGTTGCAGCCCAAGGGCTCAGAATGCGCTCCTCCTCTTCCTCTTCCTCCCCAGTCCCATTTTCGGTGTCACTAGCGTTGGTTTCCTCAAACAGCTCGGCGTGAGAGCGGAGTTGGAAGAACAGGTACATCACATAAAGGATAAGGAGAATGATGGCAGTTCCGTGCGACAGAATGAGAATGTTGTTTTGGGCGTCCTGGGAGGAGCGAGACAATGCCGCATAGAGAGTGGCCGGGATGATGAGCGAGGCGGAAGCGACGGCCATCAAGGAGGACATGGTGGAGGCAACGGTGCTGTTGAAAGATTGTTCAGAGTATCGGAGACCTCCAACAAAGAAGCAACATCCCAAAACCAGCAGGATGTTGGACAGAATACTTCCCAGCATACTGGCCTGGACGACACGAATCTGGTTATCCTTGAGAGCGATGATGCTGACCTAAACGCGAAGAAACAAAAGCAGATATTATTAGCCATTGTGGTGAGACGAGTGGAATCAATAGCAACGGATGCTTACAATCAGCTCGACAGCATTGCCGAAGGTGGCATTCATCAGGCCACCCAGGGCCTGTCCCATTGTGCCGGCCAGCTCCTCAGTCGCAAAGCTGAGCAGGGATGCGAGCGGGATGATAGCGAAGAAGTTGAGCACGAAAATAGCTGTGGAATTCCATTCGAGAGCTCCTGCGATGATGCCCAGCGGAACAAAGATGAGTAGGACATTGACGTAGTCTCGGACCAAGGTCAACCAGGTCAAACGAACGACATGAAGAGGCCATTGTGTCCAGGCCCGCTTGTCATTGGGATGATGGTGATGGTTGCCATGGTCTTCGTGGTCATGGCCCGAGAGGCCCGACAAGGAACGACCCGGGTCTAATAGCGAAGTACGCTCGTTGGCTCGCAACGAACCATTACCAGAGCTCATTCTTCTTCCGGGACCGAAGCTATGGCTTCGAAACTCCTTGCGAAATTGAACGGACGCTGTGGAGAGATTAGTTGAGGGAAGGTAGAAAGCGGAAGGCGCGGAAGAAAAGGAATCTTTCACGTACACATGGCGAGTTCACCAGGGGCCAAGCTTCTTGAAAGTGAAAATGATGAATTAGCGGGGTTCAGCCACACGACCCGTGGTTGACACGGACGGAATCAGTAAGTAGTGGGGGATCCGTGGTGTGTCAGGAAAATTAGGCGCAAAAGTTGAGAAGTTGGAAGGGGTGGACTGGGAAAGCTATGGAACACAGCCTCGATGGGTGGGAATGGATAGTAGCACACGACCTTGGCACGGAGCTTGGGCGCTGATCTCACGCTCCTCGCACTCAATCACTCATCATCGCCTCCACTTTTCATTCCCTGCCAATCACCCTGATTGGCTCCATCGATGCCAAGCCCGATGCACTGCCACATTCCAATCCCTCCTGCGGAGACGAAGTCAGAGCTTGGGGTACATGATGTACAATACTTGCATTTGTTATATGTATGAAACACTCGCAGCTACACTACAGGTTCACCTACACAACGGTCTACGCTCCGTGCGAAAATGATGTGATAGAGCTTGAGGCATTTGCAAGGCAAATAGGGAGCCTCGGAACGAATACGATGGACCCACCCAGACATGAAATCTGATTTCTTACTAGTATATCAGATTGATCTTCCCTTTGATGCCTTTCAGGCTCCCAATGTCAGCCTGAGAGCCCACGTCACGCTATACTAGTACTACTTCACCCTTGCTAGTATACTTTAAGTACGCTTTGGAGGTCTTATACTGGGCTATGCTGTGAACCTTGAAATCCACTCGCCGAACCTTGCCTTTCGCATGGGTGTGCATGATATTGAGGGGTAGTATTCCAAGGAAAAACTTGGTGTGTATGCAACTAAACAGATTAGATACGAGCAAAGCTTGAAAGTTGGGAAGTATTAACTCCCCACCCACAACTGTGTAACTTGACTTTATGTATGGCACGTAATTTTGGCGAGAGAATAACCCATTTCAAGCCAACCTTTCTCGTTCGATGCTCCCACTGGTATCCTTCAGATACACAGCTCCAGTAGCAATACTCCCCAGATGGACTTTTTTTTTCTTTTTTTGATTTGTGATATCTTGTCCAGATCTTAAGATATGGTCTAGCAACATGTCAAAGCATGCTCAATTTCTATTTCCAGAAATTTCACTTCTTTGTATGTGGCCCGACGTCTTGACCCCCACTAAATCTATGGCCGCTGATCGGTCGATTATCTCAATAGACTCACTGTATGCGCAACAGTATGTTCAATAACGTGCCATCCTCAAAATGTCATTATCATCTCTGATTCTGAAATAAATGCGGAGTTAGATGAAGATATGCGTTGATAATACATTTGGAGATGTTCAGGTTTCAAAGGCGTGACACGCTAAACCCAATTAGGTTAAAACACCAACGACTCAAAAACTCACGGCAGAAAACTGCCTAGTAAAGGCGGTGTATTCCAGTCTATGTCACTATACAGCCAATGAGCCACATGCATAAACGCCATAAGACGAAGCAATTGAATACACATTCCAAGTTTGGTAAATACTATCTCGGAATCTGATTCTGGAAAAAATCACTGTCTCGCCAAAACCTTCTTCCTCTGCTTCAACATATAAGAATACATCATCACAGATCCTATACAAGTTAGCGCCATGCCATGCCACTCTCAAGCTTCTAAAGAAAACATTGAACTTACCCGGCACATAAAGACCCAAAAAGAAGTAATACAAGCCCAGCACAGCCCAATGCGTAGCAGCAGTCGTAGCCTGAAACATAAGCCACCACTCACTCCCAATACCAACAGGATACAGCACCAAGAAAAGCGAGTATCTAGACAATTAGCTAACATCGGCAGTGCTTCAAGTCGAAGTAACTCACCTAGCCCATTTCAAGAATCCCGGAACAGGGTATCCAGCCTGCATAATAGCGAAATAAAGATACCGCACCGTATCCGCCAAGGCCCAGGCTACGAGCATCGCCGCGTAAGCCGGAGACGGAGCAGTTTGGGCGGGAAAAGCATAGTTAATAGCCCAGACCTGGACGGAGCGGGCGTAGACCTGGGTGAAGGTAGTGAAGACGGGGGAGCGAGTGATTTCTAGACCAATTAGAATGAACTTTATTGCACTGCCCAGGTGGTGGGTAAGGGGTAAGCTTCAACGTACTGGTTGCGGCGTGGAGGATCTCGGCTACGGCTAGCGTTTGCGTGTATCGGACCCAGGGCTCGACGGAGGTATAGACGTCTGTGATGTCGGGGGATGTGAGTAGGGTGTGGACGGTGGTGATTAGGATGTGTAGCCATAGAGCTGCGCAGGTGGCATTGTATAGCAGAAGGTAGGTTCTGCTGATGGATGATTGGGGTGGCGCTTCTTTTGGTGGCATTTTGTTCTTGTTCGGATGCACCGGTGCTGGGAGCGAATGCTTTGGGCTCCTGTCGAGAACGTTGATTTGATTTCAAGTTGAAGTGGTCGGTTGATATGCCGAGCTTAACGGCAATTTTTAAAATCTTCAGGTTAACCCGATTCGGAACTCCAGACCCGCAATTAGCTTGTGGGTTAGTAACATGTGAATAGAAACTACAGGCCGTGTAAACAGTCTTCTTATGTTGGTTACTCCAAATTTTGTCAGGCATCTCGAAATTGAAGCTGAATATCAATTGGACAGATACTACTACGGTAGTACGATCCTAGTTTTGATATGATCAAATTAACTAGAATATTCAATAGTATACAAGCCAGAGATCAAGCTGGATAGACTATGCACTATGCGGAGATAGGACTAAAAGACATGGTATCTACCTATCTCATAACACCAAAAAAGACAAGACCCTGGTCCACAGGCGGAAAAAAACGACATGGTGAGAATGAAAGAAAGGAAGGGAGGGGAAATACATCAGGTAGGTAGTAAATGACATCAAGAAGGGAAGAAAGGAAGGTCAATGAATACATAAGGCAAATACGAAATTACTCTTCCTGAAGCGTGCCGCTGGCCTTAAAGTCCATGCGACTGCTCTTGCGACCAACGCCCTTCAGGAGACTGAATCGACGGAAAACAGAGTCGCGAACTCCGGCATTATTGGCGGGGTTTACTGGCGCTGTTGAGACGCGAGTGCTGTACCCGTGGCCATTCGAGTTTACCGTTAGATCACGAGGAGCGTTTGTGCTGTCTCGAGTCACTGGACGAGAGTAGTCGCGGGTGGAGGGGAGTGTGGACCAGCCGCCACTCGCAGCGGGGGTAGGTCGATCGGATGTCGGACCTGCAGCACCGGTGGCGGTTGGGCCGCGGTGCTGGGAGCCAGCTCGGCTTCGTCCGTCGTGAGACTGGGCGCCTGCGTCGCGGGACGCGCTTCGTGAGGATTTCTTTTTCAGGTTGGACTCATCAGCTGGGCCGGCAAGTGAAGGGGTCGAGCCGTGTTTCTTGTCAGCGCCGAACCAACTTCGACGCTTCTCGCTCTTCGCTCCACGTGAGTGACTGGTTGCGCGACTGTGGACTGTTGCAGCGTCATCATCGTTATCTTCCTGCTCGCCGGACCCGTTCTGAGCCTTGAAGTCAGACGGCTGGATGGTGAAGATGGAGTTGGAGGCACCGTGACGCTTGAAGGGATTCATGATGCTAATTCGATGGCTGACCGACTGGCGTTCAGATCGCTTGCGAGTGTGGCCATTTGCACGAGACTGTCGCATCAGCTCCTGTTCGGGGCTAATGGACCTTTGGGCAGTATGGTTTCGGCGGTGGTCTGCGTTGGGTGATTGGCGGGCGGTTTGAGTGGGAGTGGGAGATTGGTGATCAGGGAGTGGGGATGAGGCCAATGAATCCAATTCAGGTTCAAACACATTCTCAAAACGACGGAGAAGCTCTGCTTGTGTTGCTTGATGGGCCGGTCGTTGGTACAGTGACAACGCATGCTTGATACCCAAGGCATGGTCGATCAGTGCAACAGCAAGGGCATTCTCCATGGGGTCCATGGTTTCCGGCAGGTCTTCTTCCTCTTCCTCTTCTTCCTCCTTGTCGAGAGCATCTTCATCTGTCTCGTCAAGCTTGTCCTTTGCTCCTTGCGCACCACTTAGGAATGTACGGTAGGAAGAAACGCAGTTGGATGATGGGGATCGAGTGTCCAGTAGCTGATCAAGCGCCTCAGTAAGATTGGAAAGGCCGCTGTCCTCGCCAGACGCGGCGCGTTTCTCAAGCATGTGCAGCTCCTGAGTCTTGCGGCATGTACGCTCAATGGCGGTCTGCAGTGGAGACAAAGCAACCTCTTGCACCGAGATAATTTCACTTCGGCGGAGAATGTTGGGGAAGGGATCCGCAGTAGTGAAGATCATCTTTTCAACATATTGCTCACGCACATCGGAGCTACTAGTGTGTCTTCGTGAGGTAGTTGCGAATCTGGTTGGGTTGGAGATCAACAAATGATCGCGTACTGACAAAGGAACCTTTGAGCGCTGATAAACGGGCGAGGTGACTTCACGATGAGCAGTCACGCCACTGATTTGAAGGAACTGGCCTTCATAGTCAGGGATTTCACTAGTAGACATGATCTGCGCGGTAGGATGCTCTCGTTGCATGCGATCGACGAACGAAGCCATGCGCTCGGTCGGTGATCCTTCGAAGATGAACTCCTTGTCACGCAGGCTGGGAGGAAAGCCAAGACCCTTGTAGACAACTCGGAAGTAACGCGGGAATTGCTTGGTGCCCTTAGCAACCAAGTCATAAATTCTACCCATGGAGTTTTGAGCCCGGGAAAGCTTGGCAAAATCCATGGTGGTAATCTCGTAGTGCGCTGAAAGCTCCTTGTAGCAAGCGAGAGCAGGTGCCCAGGCCATCGCATTCTCGAAGTGCTGAATGATAGCAAAGTACAAAGACTCTTTGCGCTCAAATGCAGTCTGAGCAGGTAAGGCTGGCGTGATAATCTCGGGAAGGAGTTTCACAGTATCCCATTCGTATAGATCCGCATGGAACTGAAGGGCCAATCCAGCTTCGGTGAAGTTCCCAGCAGCAGCCTGGCCATCAGCCAACTCATGCACATATCGAATAAAAATATCCTCACGTCCCATATCCTTCATGTACTCCATGAGTTTCAGAGCATGCAGACTTTGGATAGATGCGCTACTTTGAGAAGCGACCAGCAAGTCAAGAAGCTCGTCCACAGTGGAAATGAGATTCTTAACAGCGTTCAGCAGATCTTCATCAGAAGTGCTATCGACCTCGAAGAGATCAAGAAGCTCACTAATGAATATTTTCTGACTGACACTCTCACCCATCTGCTTGGACTTGAACAAAGAGTCGAGACTGGAGATAATCTCTGTTTCGATGATCGAGATGTCCTGGTTCAAGTCCCACTCACTCAAGATCATTGTCCGAAGAATATGGACAGCGACGTGGCGAAGGCCTTCATGGACACTGAGACATAGACCAACGATAGGAGGCACCAGATTTGGCACATATTGAACCTGATACCCACCCATTCGCTTCAGATTGAATCGTTCACGCTCTTCGTCGGTAGTCTCCCAGCCAATGGCTTCCCATGTAGAGTGCAAAAGATCGGCACCTTGCTCGCGAACATCACCAGCAATCTTCCACACGGCCCGCCGTTTCTGTTCTGGGAAAGTCTCGAGAGCAAGTGCATCGCTGGATATCACCTTTAGCAGAGTGGTGAAGAATGACTCCCAGAGCTTGGTATCGAACGTATCAGCATCATCAGGTGCGGGGAGAAATCTTTCGATCAAAATCAAAGCGAGGTGCTCCAAACTCTTAATAGCAGCACGATGGTTGTAAACATGGATACTGAACCAGGTTTCTGGGTAGGCCTCACAGTCAATGATAGAGTTGTGGGCCTCGAATGCCTGCGCAATAAATGTGGCAAGCTCCAGTTCCTTGAGATTAGGTGTTTTGGGACTAACTATCTTGGCCAAGGCAGCCATGATGGCAGACAACTCCACCAAAGACTCATCGAATCGCTGGGGGGTCTTGGACAGCTTCACCTGGAAGGGGAAGGACTTGCTGAAAAGTAGTGACAGGTATTCGGTCTCATCAACGCCCTCTGTCGAGATAGCGCAGTATGAAGAAACAATGCTGGGCATGAAGTCGTACAGTTGAGCATCGGGCTGGCTTAACAACTGAGCAACAATAGAGCTGCTCAGACGGACTTGATCGCGATATTGATCTGATACACCTGCAGTAGAGCCCCAGTATGGCTTCAACCAGCCTACACAGCTGGAGATCAAAGTCTGCCTCTCCTCTCCGGATGCAAAGATTTCGAATTGGGTATAACACTGGATGAGCACAAGCTTGTACAGCACCAGCATGCCGGTCACATCCTTGCATGAATCCATGAAACTCAACGCAATCATAATCATTTCGTCACGGCCAAAGACCTTGGAGAGTTCAGGCAACCAGGAGTGGAAGTGCTGAACAATCAGTGTCTTGCTACCGACCAAGGCAGGGTTGGTGTTTTTCATGAGGTTTTCCAAAGATTTGAATATCGTGTGCAAGTCTCTGTTAAATGTTGACTGCACAGAGGTGATTCCGATCCCCTCTTCCTTGGCTTTCTGTTGCTCACGAGCATTGATAATGAACTTGAGCAGATGACGACCAACCTTGAAGGCAGCACGCAGGTTGCGGGACTGTTGTGGGTCTGTAGGTGCATTCAACAGGCGCAGGTAGCTGCGAATAAGGCAAGGCGTAGCAAAAGGGAAGTCGAATTGCTGATCGGCGTAGTGGTCAACCAGGGGGCCGAGGCTGAATCGGCGATCATGGACAATTCCTAGCACCGTGACGAGATTATTGAAAATGAGATCTTCATATTCTTCGTTACCGGCATTCTCGACCAAGATTCCGAAAAGAGCATCAAAGACACCTCGCACCTGCTTGACGATCTCCATTTCAGGGACAAAGAGCAAGCGCTTGAGCGTGTCCAGCACCTCGTCCACAGGTCGCTCTCTCCAGTTCAGTAGGCTTAAAATGACTTGATCTTGGGAGTATTCGGTGCTGCATAAATGAGTCTCCAAGCGCAGGGTTGCCAATGGACCTGTCAATGCCTCATCCTTGGCGGATTCATTCTTGCCAAGTGCACTCCATGGAAGACTCAGGTATGCTCCCTTTCCATTCTCCATGCTTGAAGTCTGCTTGTCGTAGGCATGCAGCAGCAGCGAATGCTTACCATCCCGAATGAAGGCCTGTTGATCCCAAAGAGGCATCCACGCCAAGGCGAATGGGAACTCCGGCGCATCGGCCACACTCATGATGAGGTGAGACCCGGGAATCTGCTCTGTGGGAATCTTGAGGCGAATGGTCTGATTCCACGGTGATCCACGAGCGGTGATGGTAGTCCTCCAAGCGGTTTGCGACGTATTGGCGGATGACGAATAAATACATCGATCTATGCGTGCACCAGAACTGTCGCGTACCTCGAGTGTGAGTTGGAGGTTCTGCAGGCCAGTGGTCGTCTGAAGAGGGATTTGGCCGGAGGTTGGGTGAGAGAGAAGAGCATCCGTGGGGAAAACGGCATGCGAGAGAGTGACGTAAATATCGGATCGGGGTTTTGAGGGAGCCTTTGAGAAGCCAATGCGCCTTGTCTGTACAACATCATGCAAGATAGTGGGGTTTTCGCGTACAAGACTCTCAGGATCAGTACTGGTAAAGGGGTGGAGATGAACATGCAAGCGAGCAGCAGAATCCGAGCGGACGTAGCGACCACTGTGGCTAGGTAACAGAACATGAAGGAGCTTGTCGAAACCATCAGCATTACTTTCACCATCATCGCCCTCACGAGATGGTGACCAGATGTTGATAACCTGTTCGGCATCGCGATCCTGTCGAAGAATTGGTGAGACTTCCAGAATACCCACACCGATGGTGCGGAGAGCAGATGAGTCCTTGATGCCAGGGGAAGGTTGAGGCGTAGTTGCCTCCTTGGCGGAAGAGGAGCTGCTCGAAGTTCGCGGGGCGCCTTGGGCACTGCCGGTGGGCTTTGGCGCACCATCCATGCTAGTGCCACCTCGGGTTTTCGGAGCCCACATCATACTGCGGCGAGTGCGCAAACTGCCTTTGACTGAAGGTTGAATACCCCCAGCAGCGGCACTTGGCTTGGGCGATGTAGGAGTCTCCCTTGATATGGAGGGTCGCGAAACAGGTGTATGCTCACCGGTTGAGCGCGATTCTGCTGCCCGAACCGAAGTCGCAAGGTAAAGCTGGCGGCCGTTTGAAGAACCGTCTCCAATATCCGTAGCAGCTAACTCCGTGAACAGAGTCTTCAACTTGTTGCTTTGGGTTAAGCTGATAAACTTTTCAGGAGACGGAATGTCCAGAATGAAGGTCTCTGATAGTGGGCTGAATTCGCCAGTGTCAGAGCGGGAGAAGAGCTGTATGGCGAGAGAGACTGGCCCTGGGATATTTCCAGAAACAGCATTGATTTCGAGCAGAAGGTGATGCAAAGCTGTGGTATCTGAGGAGCTGACAGGTTGACTCTCCAGCATGCTCATTTCGGATTGCAATTTGGCAAGCTGAATTGCGGAATCCTCGCCAGTCAACAAGCGGCCTCTCTGTTCCGGATCACGGACAATGATGTCTCCACTGAGCATCTTGTTCGCTTTGACAAGCTTCCAAACTGTTTCATCCCGCAGTGCCTCCTTCTCTTGGCTCGTTAACACATTGTGCAGCAATTGTCGCCTTGAAAAGTCCAACTCCTGAACAAGTGTAGACATCTCATCCAGCACATCATACTGCTGAGCAAGCAGGAGCTCATGCAAATTCGTCGAGTGCCACTCGCGCAGACACGAAGCAATTTCATCCACCAGCGGTTCCGTCAAAGAGGTCGGTGTTTCGTCGCCAATCTTCAGCATAGGTACGGGCGCAGCAGGCTTTGGAGCATCGGGATCGCGGGGCGCAAAAGAAACGGGGGTATGAGGAATTGAACCGGTGCGAAAAGTATGAACGGAGCGCGGGCTCGACAGATCAGGCTCATCTGTCTTGTGAATCGTAATCTGTGCGGGCTTTCCCTTCTTCGCAAAAACCACATCCGAGACCTCACCAGCTTGTAGGTCGCCCATCGAGTAGGCCAAGCTATTCCGTGATTGGGACTCAAAGTCTAGTCCCGGCAGGGTCAATCGATCCATACTTTTGCGATCCCCATTGCCATTCAGCATAGCCTTGTATCCTTCGCCATCGCCCAGCACCTCCCGAATCTCGACACAGTTCCGTGGGAAGATGCCGGAGAAGACACGGGCCTCCAAAGTCTGACCCTTGGTGCTGGTCAAACCGGCCAGTAAGGATGGTGGCGCAACTAAATACCCTCGACACCATTCTCCGTCCGATCCTCCCTGTTCAATAATGTATAATTCATCGCCGAGTTCGAGAGGTAGGTCTGCGGGGGACGAAGGGTGGAATGGGTATATGGCCACCGCAAAAGCAATGCGAGGCAGCGGCCTCCAGGGCATGGCTGCAGGGGTATCGGTCGATCAGCAACGAGCTGGTATTAAGGTTGACGAGGGCAGGCAGGGTGCCCTGGATATTTCCCCCCACGCGATCAATTCCACGGTCCGATCGAAAGAATGTCGGGGATAAAAAAGATTATTGGAGAAAAAGCAAAAAGGAGGTTCAAAATCACGATCAAGAATGTTCAATTGTCTCAATGACACGCGACATTCAAAGGTTCCAGGTCGTCGGGTCCGGGGGCAGTAAAAGGAGAGGAATGCGCGTGGTCGTGGAATGCGACAGCTAAATCAAAAGTTCACGGGTCAGGAGAGGTTGCACCAGGGGAATGTTCTGCACAACGGCCAAGGTCATGGCTGAAAGTTCTTTATGATATCAGGCGAGGCTGGAACCCAGACCGCAAGATCTCCTCCAGTAGTGAGGCAGGTATTAAGTTGCCTCTCAGGGTCTCGAGCAGTCGCGCGGTTGGGGTATCCGTGCCCCCCTCCCCCTTGCGAGAACTTTCAGTGGAGACCATATTTGGCTCCGTTGGACAGAACAGTGGGGACTTGGAGACTCACCGGCAATAAAAAATCAAAAAAGAAAAGGGACAGAAAAGAGAGGTTGAAGATGGAAAGGGGGGAAAGAAAGAAAATGAAAAGTTGGGTTTACGACGATCCCTAAAGATCATTTTAACTATGGTTCTCCTCCCCACAACGGGCCCAATAACTTTGGTTCAACTGTTATACGAGTTACGTTCAGTTCGTTCCAAATTAAAGATATCGGTGAGAAATTTAATAGATTAATTCATGACAATACTATATTTACCTGAGCAGCCCAATTGCTCAAGTGCTTTCATAGTGATCTTTTCCCATTACCTTCACCGTTCAAATTTCTACAGTTTTGTGATAAGCTCCAGGGTTACTCCCGGACTGGTACGCCACTGACGAACCAGAACCATATCTCCAGCTGGAACTCCTTTTCCAGGGCAATCAGGGGTAGTAATTTGGTAGAGTTAAGGTATATACTTTTATTTATTTTGACCTCATCAATTGATACCTAAACTTAACTGTGTATCGACAATCCCCCGTGGGATCGATCTCAAGCACAGACCAGAGCGTGCCCCTGAAGTGTTGAAATTGAACGGCCTCGAACCAGTGGGTCAGGGGATCACCGAACCAATCCGAGACATCTGAAATTAAGGGAAGTGGATAATAAAATCATTAAAATAAATCGAATTGAATCAACCTGCTTCCTTATGTACAAACATGGAGGCATTGAAACAGTATCTCATAAGACCCAAGCGCCTAGCTGATGATGCTCGTCCGGCAAGAAACATGGAACAAAAAAAGTGAAACTTGAAACAGAAAAGAAACAAGAACCAAGTACCAAGTACCAAGAAACATAGATTGCATTCGCGTACGCCCATTTGCTCATTTGCGGAACATGGCCACAACATCCTCCTTCCGCCATTCCAAATCCAATTGTCCCTCGTACACAGTATCGATGAGATGGCGGGTTCGGTCATGGGCATTGTCATACCGCTTCTCACACTCCCGGAGGACCTTCAACACGAGACTTCGGCTCAGACCAGGGTCGTCGGCATCTCCAAAGTGTTTCTCAACGCGCTTCTTCAACAGTTCTACGCCACGCTTCACTTCCTTGGCATCGTAGGATGAAAGCACCTTCTTCGCAACCATGCGCGAGTGGCTGGCTCGAGTCGCAATGTCGGTACCATTGCCAGCGGTTTGGAGAGTCTCTAGGGATTGAATGAAGTCAAGCAACTTGCCAAGAGGACGGTGGATGACGGCGTCGAGGTATAGCTTCATGTGCTCGTCAAAGTCCTGGTGAGCCCGGTCCATCCAGCGTTGGAGCACGGGGAGGTTGTGCACGTCGACTTCTTCCACGTAATGATTCATGTTCTCAATGAGAAGAATGTGGTAGTTGAGGACCTCCTTGTCTTCGGGGTCACCGGCAGCATTGGCTGCCACACCGGGGGGTTGACCCGGGGCCTCCTTGGCAATGAACTTGAGAGACTCCCACATAGCGCGGTTGATACGTTCGTAGGCATCATTGACACTCACACGAATATCGCAGAACTCACCACCGGGTTGGGACAGCAAATGTTCGACAGCATTGGAAAAGTTCGGGAAGACCCGCATAAACGAGATAACGCCCTTTCGCTTGTTGATCTTCACCTTGGTGTCTTCGATACCGCGAATCTGTTCATCCACAAATCGGCTGAACAGACCCATCAGACGGGAGTGGACCTTTTGGAGCGAGTGGAGGATGAACTCCTGATTGGTATCATCAAGATCACCCATCGCGGATTCCAGAGCGAACAAGATACCAATCCCTTGTAGGGGATCGGCTTGAATGGCCCAATCCACCAAGGTCTGCATGTCATTAGGCCAGAAAGAGTACACTTCGTCCATAATGTGTTCCACGCGCTTCGCCATATCACGATCAGGGTCATGCGGCTGCTTAGCCGAGAAGTCAGGGCATTGACGGTCCTCTGGTAGCGCCGCGGCCACCAAGTCAGAGAAGTCAACGTTGGCCAATGAGTTCAAATGGAAGAACTCCACGACAAAGTTTTGTTCATCGGTCATCATATTCAGAGTCTCACGCAATATTCCAGCAAATGCCTCACAGGGTTCGATCTTGCCCTGGGGCTTTTTCTCGCCAGATGCCAATCGGAGGCCAGCGGCGGCTCGGACAGTCTTGCCACGTCGCACGGTAAGTTTTCGTGCCGCCATAGTGATGCCTTCGCCTTCTTTCTCCTTCTCTTGATGGGTAAAAAGGAGTTCTTGCTCTTCACCGGTAGTCTTACGTGCCGTCTTCTTCCAGGCTGCGCTGTTGTCACGGAACTCACCCTGGTAAGATGACTTGGACTGTTGCTCGTAGAGACCCACCATACCGTGCCACTCAGACATGCTCACCTCCTTTGTGAACAGCATCAAGGGGTTGTACTTCCACATCTCTGCACGGAATTGTTGCCGGGCAAAACTATCCAGCTTCATGGGGTCGCGCGTAGTGGCTGTGAGCGCATCCAATCGCTTCTGTTCCGCAGTCTTGAAGGCCAATGCCATAAACTGCTTAAGGCGCTGTTGTAGGAAGGTGAGGGCGGCATTACGGTATTCTTCTTTTTTCTCTTTGATAGCACGCATTTGGCCAATTTCGGTGTTGGCGTACACGCCGACGCTAGCATCGACTAGGCGTTTCTTGTTTTGTCCAATTTCAGCATCAATCATAAGCATTGCTTTGTAAAGGGTAGAAAGGGCTTTTTCAGTGTCATTGAGGCCTTCGATGTTACTCAGAGAAGCTTCCTTGAGCGGGCGAATCTCAGATGTGGAGATTGAGAGGGTCTTGAGGAGGTTCTGCAGCTCGTTTTGTAGCAGTTTCTGGTTGGCAGTTTGCACTTGTAAACCTTGTGATTGGGCTTCGATATAGGACACGTCCTCATGCAATGTCTAGTTCAAATAGGTCAGTAGAGCCATGATAGTTTGTAATAGATGAATCACTCACGTTCAATTCGTGCGAGTACAAAGTCAGAAGACCTTCCAACTCCTCGCACTCTTCAATTGTGTTCTCAATGAGGGCAGCCAGCTGCTCAACCTTTCCTTCCTGTTGCTCAAGATTGCCCAGCCAACTTGTAGCTTCAACGCGGCCGATCTCGCGACGGACGTCCGCCTCCAGGTCTTCAATTTTTTGTTCGTCATTTAGGCGACCATTCCAGCCAAGATCGGTCAAAATATCGTCAAAGTCGATACCACGGCCATCTAGTACACTAACTTCAATTCCCAGCGCCTGACAGTATTTGATGGTGTGGTCTTCGCGTCGCCGGCGACGCCCTCGTGCCGCTGGGGATGGAGATCTTGAACGGTCATCAACCTTCACAATATCGACCAAGGAATCTTGACTCTTCTCAGGAACAGGGATCGAGTCGGGTGCTGGTGAAAACGCCTCCATTTCAGGCTGGGTGATCTCAACAGTCGGTGGTGCAGATGCGGGGGCTGGAGGAACATCTGCAGATGGCAACGGTGCGGCTGCAGGCAGCAGGTCACTCTCTGTCGGTTCGTCGATGGGACTCTTGGGTGCGTCATTTGCAGATCGACTGAGCGATGGGGCCGGAACAACACCTGTAATGCCATCTGGCTCGAGCTGCTCGGCTTGTTGCTTCTTGGCAGCTGCTAGTAGCCGCTCACCAGCACCTCCAGGGCGAGGTTTGAACGCACCATAGGCGTTTGCTGCTTTTCGAAGGGCGCCTGCAATTTCTTTTGAGGACTTCTTCTTTTTGATCATAGGTCCCAGCCCTGGTCGATGCGCTTCGTCATCTTCGTTCAATTGCATGTCGTCAGAAGGCTGTTCGACTTCCCGGGTTGCTTCCGGTGACGCAGGCTCAGAGAATTGGCTCACGGCGGCTACGACGGCGGGGTCCACTGAAATTGGCGACGAGGGTGTATCATCATTCTTAGGAGCTTTTAGGGAATCGTCAACCGGTGCGGCTGGTTTTGCTGCTTCAGATACGACATTCTCCTGGACAGGCTGTGGCAATGGCTCAAATGTTGGCGATTTTGGAGCCAGGCTACTAGTCCCAGGGCTTGTGGGCATACCTCTACTCTCACTAGCAATGGAGCCAGGAGTAGTAGGACGTAGCCCATCCACACTTCGCTTTTGATTCAGCGAAAGCGTTTCAGCTGACTGCGCGGCTAAATCTGATGTCGGGGTCCTCGTTGGGCGAGTAGCTTCCCCACGGGATGATGATGGTCGAGAGCCATCCCTAATGGGAAGAACCACTGTTGGCTCTCTGTTCTCAATTAGATCCTTTCGTTGCGGCGGAAGGGCAGGTGGTGGACCGGTAGGAGGTTGATTAGCCGCGAGGTTAAATGGTGATGGCGCCGGTTTGCCTTTTCCGGTGTTCGGGCGAGGCATTTGCTCACGGCTATTCTGGGCACGCAGCATCGGGTCCTCGGATGGCCTACGTCTCACCTCTCGAGGCGCATCGCGGCTGGGGTCACGGCTTCCGTATGGTGGGGCTTGTTGAGAGGATGCCACAGGCTCTGGTGATGGGTCTGCAGCCTGGCCGCGTGATGGCGGTGCAGAAGAGCCCGAAGAGCTTCCAGCCGCAAGAGCTTGCCGCTCTCTCTCATCGAAGCCGATCAAATTAGGAACCTTCCCCCCTGTGTACTTTTTGTAGATCTTCACCAAGCTTCCAATGAAAAAGTCCTTCTCCTTTGAGCTACCCGCATGCCAGTAGTAGGGTTTACCGATAGTAACCACAAATCCAACACCTGATGCCCATTCTTTCTGTTGTTGTTCGGCGGGTGTTTTAGGCAAGTAGGCAGCATAGGATTGAATAGCGGAAAGGTCGTCAAGCATCCATGTTTTACCAATAGAGAATGTGCCATCGTTGTTTTCGCGGGCTTTGTGCATGCGGACTCTGCCAGATCTTCGTACCGATACAATGATGACACGAGGTTTCTTATTCTCAGGTGCCGAGGTGGGCGGGGCGGGCGCTGAAGGGTACGCTGCATCCTCAGTGATTCGGACGTGTGTAATGTAAGATTCAACCACTAATCGATTGTTGTTAGCATATGGTCACTTTGCATTGTCTTGTAGCAACCACGAGTCATGTGCAGCTGTTCCCGCACACGCCCTGAGAGAGAGCTGGCATCCCCTAGCAGCTCGGGAAAGCTAGGGATTACCCCTCTAGAAGCAAAGGCACGGTCCAAGGGCTCACATACAAGTTCCATCACTATCCTTCTTCGAATAGCAGCTTTGGATAATGCGTTTCTTCTCATCCTCGAACTTCTCAGCTCGGCTCATAGACCCATCACTGGAGCCATTCCGGCCATCGCCTCCACGTCGAGGGTCGCCGGATGGCGGTTGACGAGGGCGCTCTCTACCATTCATCATCCAATTTTTTATGCGACACCGAATTCAATTTGTAATTAGGGCGAGATCAAGGGGTCATGACTGAGACGTTGGGTGCTGGAGGGGGGCCAAGTTCGGACGAGGTCCCGCACCTGCGCTTCTGGCTCAGGGTGACAGGCGAGAGTTCGTAGTAGGAGAATTCAAAATGAAAACCAAAACTATGGCTCTGGTCCACTTCGTGGTCGGGTAACAATACTAGAAGAGTGATGGAGGTGACGGCGCGGTGTATTAGCTCATATGTTTGGGGTTGCGGGCCAGGCGGAGAGGAGCTCGTGGAACTTTTTATGCCTGGGGCATCAATCCCCTCAGAGCCTCCACTCTGATCTACTCTGTCTCTCACCATAGGCATGAAACTTACTGCTGAATTTGACAAATCTCCGCGGTAAGAGTCACACCTAGGTATTAACTCAAAAGAAGTGGCTTAGAATGGTATTTCCTGCTTGGCTTTCTCTTAAAATCTCAGTTAGCTCCATTCACAACTTGAAAGTTTACAACATTTGAATGGATATTTGAACTCGAAGGGACTAGTAACTGCTAATGGAGTATAGGACGGTGCCGGGTCAGAGTCATTTTGACAACTTGAATGGCATCATTCAAAGCACACACTGCCAAGTGCTACCCTCAAAACCTAATTACCGGTAAGAATTGGCCAATTTGCAGGGTGATTATAGTCAATTGGTTTATGACGATCATTCATCCCGTCTCCATTATATGTACCTAGAGACCTGGTCGTAGAATGGAAGGCAACTTCAACTTGAAGTTGTTAAGTTCGCGATAAGAATCACATGCAGGATCGCAAAAAACGGATTCCAAAGTCATTCAGGTAATAATAACTTGATCTATGACTCTAGAACTATGAAGAAAAGCCCGTCTCGGATTGTGACTCCAGATCTAGGTCAACGACCCAAGGGGCATTTTTAGGCTCATATGAGAGTGTGCAGATACTCGCATTCACAAAAAGCGTTTCTGCGCCACGTTTCCAAGGCCAATCGCTTTCTGAGCTCATATCGTAAAAGGCACCTCTATTTTCCAGTATATCCTCTGGGTCGGGCTTGATAGACTCTTTTGTTATAACTCCTCCACCAGGTGAGGTACCCCAGGTACCGCGGGTCGCGCCCCAGCCTTCATGAATATGCCCAAAGGCATAAAGTTGAGGACGCGCCCTATCAGCAGCACGCAGAAGATGTGCGCATCCAACCTCTTCACCGCCACCCACTAGATCGAGGATACCCTTCGGCGGACCGTGCGTTAACATGATATCGATTCCGTGGTCGGGAACGGGGTTCTTTGGTGGGGCGGCATTCGAGCCAGGCGGGGGGAGATTGTAGCGGTCTTCAGACCGCGGGTAAGCAAACGCCCAGCGACAGAACTCCGGCTGGTAGGGCGAGGCGTAGACGGTTAGTTTCGCGCCGTTTGATAGTGCGAATGAGTGGACGCCTTCGTCCAGATATCTGATTCCGGCATCGCGTGCGGATTGGTTTGTCCATAGGTCCTTGGCGCGGCGGACATAGTCCTTCATTTCCTCTAGAAGGGGAACGTCGCCTTGCATGATTCTGGCCATGTATTCGGCATCGTCGCCTATGTTTGCTGTTGTGCCTGTTTCTGTTATGCCGAGTCGAATAGTTTTTCTGTGCCGTCTGTAGCCGTAGCTTGTGTAATACTCTTCGTCCAAGGTGAGATCGTGATTGCCGGCTATCACGAGCTTCAGTTCCGCGTCGGCTTCCTTCAGCATGGAAACTGTTGTTTCATGTTCCTTGAGGTATCCGACTTTTGTAAGATCGCCGGCATGTATGAGGACGTCAGCTTTTGGGAGTGGGTTTCGGAATGCGTAGTTCTTGAAAGATGCGGGGAGTAGAGTCGAGGTATGCGTGTCTGAGATGAGACAGACTCGAGTTTTGACCATGTTTGCGGAGATGATTTGTGAGAGCAGCCTTGGTGGGCTCTCGATAATCCAATGTGTTTGTACCGAGATTGAGGTTTGGAAAGTTGAGAGAGAGAGAACTTAAATGTTTTTACTGAGTCAGATAAGTCTAAATGCCAGTGCGGGTCCAGGCAGTCACGATGGGCTTAGGCAGTCGGAGAGCGGATGTGACGTCGCCAGAAACTGGGTCTCTCTTTTACGGCCCCTCGGATTTACAGTGAACAGCATAAGCACATGCATTTTACGAAAGGTACAGAATGCGTTTGTAGGTCGGAAACCCATCAGGACATAGAATAACGTAAACAGGAAATCTTTCCTATGGAATAATGGCTCAGAGTTCTAGCACACATAACTGAAACTCCGTAATACCATTCTTGCACACCCAGTTTTGCAAAAATTTAGATGATTTTTTTCCTCTACTTGCGGATAGCCTTCTGGTAGAAAGCCAGCTCCTCACCCTCCAGAACGTATCCGTCAACACGGCCGGACTGGCCGGGGCGGGAAGACACAACGGCGAACAGACGACCGGACTCGAACTGGCGCTCGATGGCACCCTCAACCTTGCCCTGATCGGCGTAACGGGCAGCCTGCTTCTTGGTGACAGACTTGCTCTTCTTCTCCTCAGTGGCGTCGCCCTTGACCTGGCGACGGCGGCCGATACCCTGGCCGTAGTGGGCCTCGTACCATTGACGGAAAGGAGCAGCGTCAATCTGAACAACGGCGGACTTGGTCAGGGTGTTGGTGCGGACCAGCTCGTTGTTGGAGGGGTGGAAAGAGACACCGATGACACGGGTCTTGCGGGCAACGCCCTCGGAGCCCCAGGAGAAGTTACCGGACTCGAGACGGAGGGCACGGTACTTCTGGTTACCACCACGGGTGCGGACCAGGTGGATGCGCTTGGTACCGATACGGGTGTTGGCGGGCTGGCGACCCTTCTCGAAAGCTCTGTTGATGAAGAGTCAGTGGGACTGCATTTTTTTGGATTTGTAACGTAGCCACCCCCAGCAGCACTTCGACAGCACTCCGGCAGCGCCCTGCAAAAATTCTCTCTCCAACTCAATTGACAGTATCGTACCTCTTCTTGCGGTAGAAAGCGCGCTTGGCACCGGTGGCGCTGCGCTTGTGGCGCGAATCACGAGAGATACCCATATTTGCGTTTGATGAGGGGGTCTGTTGTAGACAGGAAGGTTAGAAATTCGGTCCCTTCGAGATTTGTGCTTCCAACAATTTCTTCAACACTTCTGATTCGTCTTGATCGGAATATCGAGGGTTGGAATGATGCAGGCGAAGCGAGTTGGCGATGTGTGTTTTGCTGGTCGATGGTGGTGTGTATGTGTGTGTGTCTTTTTCTTCAAATTGCCTCCCAACTGTCGTGATGAAGACGACGACGAATTTTCGAATAGCACCCAACGGTCGTAGCACCCAATAATCGATTCGGACGAAGCAGAAGGGAAGGAACTGTTGGAAGTGTAGTAATTCGAGACGAAACTCACCTCTAATTCTGCAGCCCTTCACCAAGGTTGTCGAGATGGTCGTTAGAAGATGCGAGCCGGAGTAACAATGCTGGCCAATTTTCCCAGTGTGTTGCTCGCTTATGCGATTGCCCTAACCGACGCTAATCCGGATATGGCCTAGTACGGGTTTCCTCCTCATTGGATGGGTCCCGTGATTCGCCTCATTAAAACCTTGCTGACTCATCCGGTCCAAATGGCGGGACGGGTCAATTGACCCATCACTGCTACATTTTAATGTACTCCGTAGGCTTAACTAACACAGCATTCATTGGATTCTATTTAGATAAATTGGCGACTAGAATTGATCACACTACCACAGTGTCACTTTCCTCACTCGCTCTTGCCGCCCTTCTTTGCCCGTTCCTCCTTCACAAATTGATTAATCCGAACGAAGCACCCAAATCCTTCCACCATGCACGAAGCGATCCACTGGCACCATAACAGCGAGAGAAATGGGACTCCGTGGGGCTTCAATTTGAGCACAGCCAACATGACTGACTCAAAAATATGAATGCCAAGCACACCTGGGAACAGCATAGGCTGGATATTATAGACAAAGTGCGCAAAGTCAGGCACGTACTTGTATCCAAGATTCTCGTAGACAGAGGAGCCCGGAAGAAGATTGCTGCGTTGGAAGCAGCTCACGTAGGTGAAAAGACAAAGGCCGAAAATCACAGCTCCAAAACCCCGGGGAGCCCGGTATTCAGTCAGTGTCACGTCGGAACGGCCCAGGCGCTG
Source organism: Penicillium sclerotiorum (assembly GCA_911649655.1). Taxonomy (NCBI): domain Eukaryota; kingdom Fungi; phylum Ascomycota; class Eurotiomycetes; order Eurotiales; family Aspergillaceae; genus Penicillium; species Penicillium sclerotiorum. Next base: position 3,548,530 of record CAJVRJ010000005.1, on the reverse strand, counting down.
CAGGCTTTCCTTGTGCAGTGCGACAAGGCGGCCGCGGGCCTCCGAGAAATCTTTCATGGCTGGGTCAATGGGGACAGTGTAGCGAGTGCCATTTGCTTTGATGATCAGGTTTGAGAGAGTCAGGTCTTCGATCTGGGCGCCACGGGCCTCGCGGGCACTGATCTGGTTGAATGCTTGGAGATAGAGCTGTAGGGAGTCGCCGTGGTCGGCGTTCATATGTTTGATGATAAAGTCCTTCGACATGATGGAAGAGAGCTGCACAAATCCCAAGTGATTTAGAGACTGGATAATTTGCTAGGAATGCAAGATTTGAAGGTCACCTGGATCTTTGAGGACTTTCAGAAGCAGTGTTGACGTTCCGGATCAGATGAAGGTGTTGCGGAACATTTTGTCCCCATAATCGATAAACGCCAAGCCCGAACCTCGGCCCCCTCAATATTTGAACATACTTCCATGTGCGGCCCTGCATACATCTGACGGTCAGAAATTGAGTATATTCCGGTCTAAATCGGAATGATTGATCCGCGAGGAACTGTTTTGATTCGACATTTGTCCAGGACTACCAGAGCATTGGGGCTCGGATTAGTGCCCATGTGCCATCCATGGATGTCACTGAAGGCCTCGATCAAGTGTGTACCAGTATATGCTCAACAACGCCTTGGATTATTCGGATGAAATATGTACAGTTAAGGATACAGATCCAGTTCCTGCGCCACGCCAACCACGACTTGAACATTTGAAGATCCGGACATGGAATAGAGATTAGACAGTCAAACCGCAGATCTATGAAGAAACGAAAAACTTGAAAAGGCGGGCATCATGCAGTAGAAGATTGTGAGGAAGATAGAGGTTGAAATAGATCGTGATAATCATGAGCGTCCCAGAACCAACAGAAACGAAAAACGACTCGAGACATCCTTATGCCGGAATTCATGCACTGCGGGCCAATGTGATCAACTCCTAGTCCCGGTTGAGCGCAGTTCATTTTCAAAGAGGAGGGTGTCAACTTACATTAGAGCCAGGGTCAAGTCACCGTGAATGCGGGCCTTGAGTTCCACTTCGATCTCCAGATTCAGTTCCAGTTTCAATTTCATGCCCTCCTCATCGTCAATGCTTTTCTTCTTCTCCTCTTCGTCGAGCACATTCATGCCACCACTAGGGGTGAAATCGTCATCACGTCGTCGGTAGGGTTGCATAACTCCCCCTTCATCGTCGGAGTATTCATCGTCATATTCGTCTGAATAGTAGTCGTCTTCGTCCGAGTATTCATCTAGCTCATCTTGCTTCTTGGGAGGTTGTCGGCGACGGCGTTGTAGTTGATTGTTCTGAACAGGGGGGTTCTGGTCATCATCGTCCGAGTAATCGTCGTCGGCGCTATCATAGTCTTCCTCAGAATCGTAGTCATCGGGGACTTGGAACTGCTTCTTCTGCTCCTGGGTCTTTTCGGCAGTGGCCATGATGAGAGTCACTCAGGCTGGCAGATGGCTTAGAACTTGAAGAAGGGATGAGGGATAAGGTCGGAGATAGGTAATTCAAGTTGTATATAATCAACTTGAAGTTGGAGGACTGCCGGAATTGAAATGATCAGACAAGAAGGAAATCGAGACCCAAGGGAAGCAGAAAGCGGTGATATGAGTTTGATCGAGGTCGCAAAGAGCCAAGCAGCCCAATGTAAGATGGAACAACATCATGGTTTGAAGAATGACGTTGGCGGCGGCCGTCTCCTTCTGTGGTGTATTTGCCGTCATACATTGTATTTCCAGAGGCCACCGGCGTCATGCCGTATCGTGTTCCACTTGAGACGTGGTCCTAGCCTTTCCAGTGACTCCATCCTGGCAGAGATCGGCCGGCCGAAACAAGCTGATCATCGTTAACGCGGAGGGTCCATACCATATGGTATACTCCGCTTAGGCTGCCGAGTCCGCTGTCTTGAGACCCGCGGTAACCATGGTTTTTTTTCCATTTTTTCATTTTTTTTTCTCTCCTGAACCAGTTTGAAATGACAGGTACAAGGCAATTGTGGCCGTGCATGAAAGTGAACCCTGGATGTATTGTGTACAACGTGCATTCAGTGGTACAAAAAACAGGGTTGGACAGTGGCGTCATCTGCCAACTTCACAAAGTGTGGCAGACTTGCAACGGTCTTACGTCTACTTAATTTATAAAAGTGGAGAATGTCGAGGCCTCAAGGGGCTGGTGCCATTACTAAAAAAGGCCCGTGATCGTCCTGATTGGCGCTTATTCGATTTAAAAGTGGATCCTGTCTATTTTTCCTTCCACTGACATCTCGGCATCAACGCTCATTCGTATGTGTACATTTTGTACCACAATTCAGCAACTCAATTGGATCAATTCAATACCACAATATTCCCCGATCCAAGGTCAGATCATCGTGAAACACTATACATAGCTTTCGTCCCAAAAAAACCCCATTCGCCCTACATACAGAGAGCGGTTCCAGGTCCTGATCCTTGCCCGCCTCGACGTCATACTACTGGATTTCTCTCCCCACATCATCGCGTCAAATTGGTCGTTTACCAGGAAGAGATCAGATTGGAAAGGGTCGTACCTCGTTCCAAAATACGCTCGAAAGCCACATTGCCCTGACGTCGGAGGCGGCAGGCAACACGCTTATCCAGGCCGGTTTGGTACACTTGAGTGGCCCCTTCATATAAACGAGAACTTGAAGCGTACAAGCACGTTGTGCCGTGTCTTCTTCCACATACATCATACATCATACGGGTCAATTTTACCCTAGTTACTTTACGCACTTCTGCAGCCCACCAGTGACGCTTTGTCCTTCATAACCCACATCATCTGCGACATATCTCTTCATATTGCCCCTCATCCCATCTCAATTCCCCTTCTTTTCTTTCCACTATGGCCGATCAAGATCCCCAATCCCCTAACCCGGACACTCCATCTACTCCCAACAAGCCTAAGCGCGCTCCTCCCAAGCTTGGAAAGAAGTCCCCTGCCAAACAAGAACAAACTCCACCTCCCTCCGAGCAAGGCCAAGAAGAAAGCAAGGAGAATACAGAGAACTCCGAGCAGAAAGAACAAGAGCCCGAGCAAGAGCAAGAGCAAGAACCCGAGCCCAAAAAGCAAGAGCCGGAATCGAACGACGAAAACGACCAAGAAGACGCTCAGCCAGAGCCAGAACCCCAACCAGAACCCCAGCCTGAACGTCGTCGTCGACGTCCTCGCCCCCGTAACCAAGAGTCCGACGTCGAGTCTGTCAGACGCAGCGATATGGACGGTCAACCACAGCAGCGTCAGCGCACCCGGCGCACACGTCAGCCCCAGCAACAACAGCAGCAAGGCGGTGGCCCGCTCGATGCCCTCGGTGGCGGCGGTGTCGACCAAGCTGGTCAATTGGTCCAGAACACCGCGGGTAATGCCCTAAACGGTGTAACGGGATCTGCAGGCAAGGCTGTCGGCGGAATCCTCGGCGGCGGACAGAAGGAAGAGAAGGACGATGGTGGTCGTGATGAGCAGTTGCGACTGCGACTAGATCTCAATCTGGATATTGAGATTCAGCTGAAAGCCAAGATCCACGGTGACTTGACCTTAGGATTACTGTTTGTTCCCCTTCCTCCCTTTCACTATCGCATTCTCGAGATGCTGTTGCTGGATGAGCACTTGGCTAACTTGACTTACTTGTAGTAATTAATCTGTCCCGACTACTGAGTGGAGAAGAGCTATGCGCTCTTTTGCTCTGATAGTCTTTTTTTCGATCTGAAAACCCCTCCGACGAAACGATTTCACGTATGGTGATGCAGGATATGCATGGCTTGGCTTGGTTTCTGGTTTTATTTATGCGAGTTCTATCTGATTTACTTGGACTGTTTTCCTGGGTTATGTTTCACCCCTAGATCTGGTCTATTGTATAGTACATTATTCTCCCAAGTATAGTAGCTGATGCGGCGAATGGGATAATGAAGACTTGACTTGGACATTTTCACGTGTGTAGATTGTACTTGTTTGCTAAAAATGGAATTTACAGCCTTGTGTCTCATTGATCGAAATTATGAAGTCATTGTACATACTGAGCCGTGTCACGGTCCAGGTATCTGTGAGGAACTCGGATCAAACAATATGAAACCTGCTTGATGGCCAACCTTCCTCGTAAGACTTTTAGGCTTCCAACTTTGAAAGAGCGTTTCGTATTATAGTCATCCTTGCGTGCAAGCTTCGGTTCGATCCCTGGTTCATGAAATTGACCTCGGGAGCCAGTGCAAGCCCGAGGGACATTCGCCGAAGTTTGATTTCGTCATCAATTGGAATCAATCAATGTATTGTATTGATACCTGCAAGACTATGTCAAACACTCAAGTTAGGATGTTCAATTTGAAATTAGTCTGGTACATAGTAGAGATTCAATGTTTGTAAAAAGAATATGCCGCATGGACACTGTATATGGTCCACGAGTGTTCAATGTTCATTATGATAACATTAACAAGCGGAACAAACACTTAAGAGAAACCGTATGGGATTCTCTCAGCGTCCTCTGATATTTATCAACTACCCAAGCAAATTACACAAACAGTCTATCATGCACATGTACACCAGCTGTGACAGGTACATACCATGCCAAACTCCAGTATGGCCTTTATAATCCCGCAACAACCATCAATCCGTACCCAATAGTTACAATAACCACAAAAGACATCAAACTTGAAGGTACGCCACGAGTAAGGAAATGTCGAACCAGGAGGTATCGCTGGCCCGTTTGAGGAACTTCGGTCATGATTGCAGCTAGATAATGTTAGTATAAGCCGTGAAAGTGGGGTTATCGGAGTGTCAACATACTCATGTTAGGGAAACCGCTGGTTGGAAGTCCCATTGCAACGGAACACATCAAGGCACTTGCCATGACGAGAAGGTTCGGGTGAGGATCCTCCATGCTGACACCAATCTGGCGAACAAGAGGCAGAATGATCAATGCAGCGACGGTGTGTGAGATGAATGTGGCGATAACCAGGATCAGAGCACAAAAAACAATGAGCACGCTGTACAGACTGAGATGCTCAACGCGGACTGTGATGCCAGAGGCGATAGTGTGGAGCAAGCCAGATGATGTGACGGCTTTGCCCAGACAGAGACCACCAGCGGCAAGAATGATGATTGTCCAGAGGAAGTTGTTAAAGTCTTCCTTGTTGAGGATACCAGTACCGAAAAACAAAACAAGAGGAATGATGGCGATGACGCCCATGTCACCAAAGACATGTTCAAGTTGGTGGCTTACACACCAGAGGGCAATGGTCCCGATAGTCACCGCACTGATAAAGTACTGTATTCCAGTGAAGCGGTCCTTGACAGGACGCATGGGAATGACAGTTGCATTGCGGCCAGGTTTGAAAGTCACCAGAAGGAGACCCCAAATAAGCAGGATGGAGATGATACAAACGGGGAGCGCAATGAAGAACCAAGTACCCCAACTGATGCTTGGGTACATGTTCTGCAGAGCGATGATGTTTTGAGGAGATGCAATTGGCGAAGCCGCTCCGCCGACGTTAGCAGCAAGCGCAATGCCCAGAACGAGAGCCTTGGCAAAGTCAGACTCAGCAGGCAAGTTCCGCAGAAGAGGCTGAATGATAGAGTAGCATAGTACTGGAGAAGCGACATTGCTGATCCACATACTCAGGAACATGCTAACGAACATGTTGGTCAGCAGAACAACATGTGGCTTCGATCCAGCCTTGCTCAGCACAAACATGGCCATACGGCGGGCAATATCGTATTTGGATAGCGCAGCTGCGATGGTGAAACCACCTAGCAGAAGCATGATGACCGGAGTCCACATGGCTCCAAACACCACGCCGACGGCTTCCTTGGGGCCCAGTCGTACATGCGGCTTAGCTTCTGACCGCATAATACCAAGAACGACCACCAGGAACGGGATCAAAAGAGAGGTCACAAAAAGAGGAATAGCCTAGATTCATCAGCAACCCAGCAACTTTAATATAATGTTTCAGAGAGCCTTACCTCAGTGGACCATAGAATGCTAACAAGTATAAGCATGGCCAGACAGTTCTGCTGCTCAGGTGTCTCCATAATACGCAACGAGAGCAGGGCGCCAAAAACAGCAAAACTGAGGATCAATGTACCAAAGCTCAAACTACAGAACCACAGCGGGAAGTTAATTCGACCAAGTGGAGTAGAAATCTCTGTGGTATGAATCTCTTGTTTGTCACCCTGTCGCCGAGCACTCTCTGGATCTTCGTCGGTACCAAGCAGGGTTTGACGAATACCAACATTCAGAGCCTGTCCGCGGCGTTCAATGGCAATCATTTCCCGCCAAACGGTGTTTCGCTCCCATACTATTTGCTCACGAAGGTGAAGACGCAGTTCCCGAGTAGCAAGGGAACGGTTGCCCTTGGTGACGATATCTGCGTAGATACCCTCAACTTTGTCAATGTACGAGTCCACAATGGACATCGTGCGTTCAGTAAAGGGTAAAGCTGGATTGACAACCGCATTGAGATACTCCCGCCGCAGGTTACGGAAGAGGGTCTTGTCGTATTTCTTCAGGGCCTTGGAGAATCCAGTCTTGTTCAGCTCGATAAAAGATCTCAGCTCACAGAGAGAGACGTAGCCCTCGACCAAGCGCTTCTTCAGGTCCACGCCAGTATTGTAAAGAGCGAGGAAGGCCTGGTCCCCAATCTGCGAGTCCCCAAGTCCCCGACTGCTTGTTGCTCCTAAGTACGTGGAATCTGTAAGGTCATGGCCTTGAGTATCCGTCGTAGATCCTCCATCAGTAGATTGTGGCCGGTAGCGTGAATTGACGAGTGAAGCATTTGGTTCATCGTCACTATCTCCATCGTCATCATCATCGCTGATGCCGTTGTTAGATCTCCGTCGTCGGCGAGAGCTAGCTTTCACAGCCGTCTCGCTGACGGGATCCATGTTGACACCATCTGTATCGTTGAGGTAGATCACAGCATCCCGCATCAGTTGATCGGTTCCCTCAAAGATCTCAGCCTGCTTCTGCTCATAGAATGAGAGAATCTTCTCTAGCTCGGCATCAAGGGCACGCTTAAAGATACCGTCGGGGTTGGTGATCTGAGGGCCGAGTAAGGGAGCGGACTCGATATCCGCAGCTCCATTGCCATCGGGTCGGTTGACTTGCTTTTCAAGCGTGTAAATTCTGAGGCAAAAATTTCCGAATTAGCAATCCGATACAATTCTGCAAGCCAAGCTCATGCAGCTAAGCCAACCCCTGTGCGATGTGACACCCGCCGCTCTTCTGCCGGAGCATTTAGGAGCAAACGACATCAAGATCAAACATTTGAAGAAGCTCAAGAAGCTCAAACGAAAGAAGAGGAGGGGGAAAGGCAGAGCTCCGGTTTCTCGACTTACAATTTTTTGAGATTGCTGTACGCAATATAGCTATCACTCCAGTCCGGCACCGCGTTGAACTGGATGCTGTGAGAGAACTTCATCTTATCTTCGGTTTCTAGATCAGGTGTATAGTGAGCCTGACTTGCTCGATTTGCCCGATTGCGAAGCGCCTCCCGCCAGAACCGGAGAGGTGTGGAGCGGATGCCCCGAGGGAGCTGAACAGGTGAAGCTCTTTTCTCCCACGCTAGGTCTGACTGAGAACCAAGCTCCGCGAACGGCTGTGAAGTATCTTCAGGATCGGAGGGCCGTGAGGCACGCGAGTACGACTGAGGAGGGTCCGCTGCGGAACTGCGTGCTCGTTGTTGAGGAGGGTAGGTGACGTCGTTGAAATCGGCGAGCTCGAAGGATTCGCGACTCGTGGGAGAAGCCACTGTCGCAGACGAGGAGGGGGAGGGGGAATTCGGTTAGGATCCAATTGTGACAGCAGGAGGGGCCCGCTTGATTGAAATGGGGAGTTATTGCGGGGCGCTAGATAGGTCGAGGTGTGGTCACCTGGGCCGGTTGCGTGGTTGCACTGATGGTCAGGCTGAATGAGCAGTGCACGGCAGAGAGGAGCTAGGATCAACGTTTGAGAGTGATTTAGTCTCCGAGACACCAGACGCTCTGCAAATCTCGTCCTGCTCGTTGTCTTTTTTTGAGCACTTGAGGTCTTCGCGATGATCCAGGGACTATTGCTTGCCCGATAGGGAATGGCCCAGTATGCGCTGATATAAGCGGAACGAGCCTATCAGAGAGCTTATATAGCAAGCAGCCGCACGTGCGGCAGATCTTAGTGCAGTGCCCAACTACTATGGGCTTGACTGAATATTTGAGAATAGTATGTGTGGGAAAGGGTTCTGTACTAATCTTCAAATATCTGTTGAACGTTTCCAAGGTTGTATGTACCTCACTCGATATATTATGTTCTTGAAAGTGCGTACAATGACTTGAAGGAGGTCAAATGAATGAAATCAATGCGTCCAATAATAGATATACATGTACAGAAATGCTAAGGAAACAGCTGACACCGTCAATAACCCCTGGTCAGCCCGATTAAATGAGACAATAAAAGTGAGAGTTGATGAATATTTGAAGTTTAACGGCGGCGAGCTCCAACACCCAGGTTTGCACGACCGGTAATACCAATCTTGTGCTGCATGTCTCGTCGCTCCCAAACACCACTGCGGCCCTCGGCAACAGAGACCAACTCATTGGCAACACGGTGTGCCAACTGCGCATCGCGGCGCTTATTCGAGGCATCAATGATCCACTTGATTGCGGCACGGCGGCGCTGGCGCAGGGCTAACGGTGCTGGAATTTGCACGGCAGCACCACCACCAGCAATACCCTTCTGTTGGCGAATACGGAAGAGAGGAGCCACAGAGTCGACAATCAAGGTGAGGTAAAGGACGGGGTCGAGGGGCAGTTGAGGGCCAGGCGGTCCGCCGAGGAGGGGTCGGCGAGGGTTGATGTTGGGTGGAGGTGCGGTGCGGAGGTGATCGAGGATGATAGACATGTTCTAGATTCAATGTCAGGCTAAGCTAGATACTCCATAGTGGTGGATATGAGCATACCTTCTGTGCGCGGGCCAGCTTGCCGTCTTGCATCAACATCTTGGTGAACTGGTCCTGCATTGTGTCATAGCGTTTGCGGAAGTTCATAGCTCTGGTCACGGGCTTCTCTGGCACTTCGAACTTGTATCCCTCAGGGATAGCCTCCGCGGCCTTTTCATTGAGCTGTCCGATCATGTTGGCGAGGATAGCGGCTGACATTTGGTCATTTGATTTCGCATTTCCCAAGTTCTCCACATCTGGCAGGTTGCTTCGAGCGGATGTGGAAAATGATCGAGAACCGCTCTTCTTGAACTGTTCTTGCATGATCTTGGGCATGTGCTTTCTGGCCTGCTCATCACGCTGGAGAATCTGCTCGACGGGAGTTCCTTGCTCCAGCTCCGGAGATGAAGGTGTACCGTCACAGCTCTTCTCCTTCTCCATAATCCGTGAAGTCTGAGCGGCCTCCTCGGTCACGGAAGGCAATGGGTCCTGGGTAGGGAATTTCTGTTCATCAGGCTGGATATTCTTCGAGTCTCCCTTGGACGAGTTCCATCTTTGCTGGACGGATGCCGATTGTTGGAATCGAAGGGGTAGTGCGATACCACGGGGGGCGACCGAGGATGTCGAAGAACGGAGAGCATTTGCCGCCCTGTGAGCAGCGAACAGATTGAGTCGGGGAGGCATTGTGCAATATGATAGGTTTATCAACCTTGAAATCCGATGTTCAAGAGTGCATGATGAAATCTTGGCCATGGTCTGGGGCGGTCTGGAATTCTGCCCAGCCGCAATTTTCCACGCTTAGTCACCCTCGCCGCCGTGTGAATTGACGATCTATGAAAAGATACCAAACCTTTTCACCTTGAATACTGTTTTTGAGTTTTTGTTCTGCAATTTAATTGTGAGGTTCATGTCACCTTGAGTCTCCCATTGTACTCTATGCGCTTCACTTCAAATGTTGACTTGTACCATCACTGGCATCTACCACAACACCCCAATCCGAGAACATCAACTTGAATTTGGCATGCCTAGAACACGAATCAATTTTGAGTCATCGATGCTTATTTCGCAACATTGAATCTTTTTTTCTACCAAATATATAGCCCAGCAAAAGACACAGCAGCTGGATACGCTCTCTCAACCTTCCAACATCATCAACTTCAAGTTCTGAGGCCACTGAACCTTGGAAATTGAAAAAATGATCATGCCAGTGGCTAGTACCCGGATGAATATATCTGAGCTGCCATCCGAGATAGTCATCCACATTGCCAAATTCATACCCACTGCAAGTGGTTTGGCTCATTTAGCACAAACATGCCGACGACTTTATCAAATCATCATCGCGGAGGAGTCTTCCGTTTTTCGAGTTTTCGTACAAACTCGCTTTCCATGCGTACAGACCCCACCTTTCTGGAAAGATGCCGCTCGTGCTCTCACATCTCGATCTCGAGCACTCGATAGACATGGAATCATTGGTAGATTCGTCATTCCTCCAGAAACTGCAACCCAGATCGGCTTCCAGGAGCCAACGCGTCGAGATAACCCGACGCTGGGATACAGACCTGCCATAGACTCATATGAGGTCTGGAATGGCGAATGCTGGGCTGATCGAAGGGAGGTCCTCGTGTGGGGCGCGGGCCATCAGCTAGTCCTGCGATGCAAGCAGTCTGGTTCTCGCCCAAAGGAACAGTGGGTGTCATTCAATGGAGTTGAGGAAGCGACTAGCTATGACGATATCTGTGGTGTTCACCTTCTCAAGAATGAAAAAATAACTGAACCAGGTGTTCAGGATATGATTGTTGGCCGCATGAGAGGCGACATCGTTCACCTTTCCCTTTCTCTCGACACTGCAAGTCATGAGTACAAGCGGAATTTTGTCACGAATGGGCTCCTGCTGGAGAAAACAGACCTGTACCGCAATACACTGGCTGCCCATTTCGATAATGGATCGATTGCATTATATTCACTTGATAAGGAAGATAAAGAGGTTGAGGCATTTGCACAGGTTGGCTCTGGATTGGATCGCTTGACACGCAGCCGATATTCCAAGCTTTTATCACCGTCGCGACTGGCCGTCGCTACTGGTCAAAGCGAGAACTCCCTTTCGATTAATGCAATCTCACCTGATGGAGTATGTGTCGAACGAGAAATCGGCGTCAACTCACTGGATCTTGAGGATCAGGTTGGAAGGACAGTGCAAGCCGCAGTCACTGCAGTAGCACCTCTCAACACACATTCATATGCAGGATCACCCGGCGATGTCTTCCTCGCCACCTGGGGAGACCGAATAATAAGGTATGTCTAGTTCTAGACTACTTGCATTTGAAATACCTTCTAATCGTTCTACAGACTTCACGACCTGCGCTCGCCACATGCCTACGAATCAACCTATAGAGACACGACAGACATCAACCTTATCTACAGCGTACACCCATTTGGTCACGATCGCTTTCTAGCCGGAGCGGGTGGTAACGCAATATTAAAAATCTTTGACTTGCGCATGAGCAACACATACAACTACCTAGACGCCGTCCCACCCACCAAAAACCAGCATACCACTAAGCCGGAAACGGCTCACAAGTCCCAATACCCTGGCAAGGACTTTTCCATCTTTCTTTCAACCCAGCTTCCGTCAACAAGACCAAACAATCGCGCCCGCAGACGGGGCCCATATCGCGGCCCAATCTATACCATGTCATCACCATCTCCGTCCTCGCCGACGGTATACACTGGGATCGTCAATGGCATTGTTCGACTAGACTTTGCGTCGACGGATGACTTGACAGGACCAACGAGCGATTGGTTTGATTTTAATCTAGACCTGGGTGTCGAGAAAGGTCAACCGACTGTGCCTGATGGCCCACAAAGTGTGATTAAAATAGCTGGTTATGAGCGACCAGCCGACGATGATTTTACTACCACGTCGAAGCTGAGAAGCCAGCATGGATCTTGGTATCCCGAATCCGAACATCAGATTGCTGGGGCGGGACCTGGTTGGGATCGCCGATGGGAGCCCCTTGAGCAATCTGGCGCATGGAGAAGGAGGGATGGATAGGAAGAGCTGGGACTTAGATACATAGAGCATCATTGGCATACGCCTACGCAAGATAACCGAGAGAACAGTGAAGTATTCAACTTTTGTGGTATTCTTAAACATCAATATCTGACATTGGAAGCAAGTGGTTATTTCGGACCAAAAAGAGAAAAAAAACAAACAAACAAAACCGTCACAGCTCCGTATGCGCCATGCTGAGCAAAAGGTCTAAGATATCGACAGGTGGCATCAATCATCTAAAACCGGTGTATGTGGATGCGAACGAATATTCCGAGTTGAAACCATCATCAATGAATGTCCCTTCCCACTAAGGGGAGCAGAGTGTAACTCCAATGGCTGCTGGCATAAGGGCGAGAAAGTAGATCGATAATGATAAAATAGCTCAGGAGAATCGTTTAGTCGTCGAACTTGAAGGACTTTCCGCCGCCAATGTCAATGGGACCACCGCGGTAAGAACCACGCTTCTTCTTGTTCTTTTCCTTAGTGAAGCCCTTACCACGGGTAACCGAGAGATCGGCGTAGGCGCGATCGGCATATGCGTACGACACATAATCGTTCTTAAAGCCGTCGAAGGGAAGGGCACTCAGAGCGGCCAGTGGAGTGGGACGAGCTCCTTCGTGCTTCTTCTTTGTGGTTTGGTGGGGCACGGCAGGGGAAGCAGAGATAGTGTCGCTGGAGTCAGAAGAGGTGGCCACAGCAACGCCGCCATCCTTCTCGTTGTCAGAGTCATCCGAGGAGGCTGAGGAAGACGATTCAGGCAGTGGAGTCTTCTTAGCCTGCTTCAGGGCCTTGGCGTCCTTCTTAGCGTTCTCGGCTTCAGACTCGGAGGAATCAGAACCAGAGGAGGAATCGGAATCGGAATCGGAGGAATCAGAGTCAGAGGAGGAATCGGAAGAGTCGGAGGAAGAGTCAGAATCAGATGAGTCGCTCGAAGACTCAGAAGAGCTGGATTCGGAAGACTCATCCTTCTTGGCCTTCTTGGCCTTGGGGGCATCACTCTCGGAATCCGAGTCAGAGGAGGATTCGCTGGACTCAGCCTTTCGCTTGACGCCGGCGGGTTTCTTCACAGCAGGAGCGGGGGAAGGCACAACCTCGTCCTCGTCCTCATCATCGGCATCGCTATCGGAGCTAGAGGAAGAGGAAGGAGAAGAAGAACGCGCCTTCTCAGTCTTCTCCTTCACATCCTCCATTTCGACATCAGAGTCACTGTCGCTAGAATCACTGGAATCGCTCTCGGAGCCTGAGCTGCTGTCGCTGCCGCTGTCTGAATCGCTGCCGCTGGCATCAGAGGAATCGGAGCTGGAAGCATTGTCCTTTCCGAAAGCCTGGAAAGCCTCCAACAAAGATGGAGCAGTTTTGGTGTCCAGAGTGGTTCCAGCTTTCTTCAACTCCCTCTCAAAGGCGGTGCTGGTGGCAGTGAAGCCATTGCTAGACAAGAAAGCGGCGATGGACGCGAGAAGCTGGGGAGGGACAGAGTCCTATTATCGGAAGAACTTGGTCAATACCAGATATAGTGCAAATGACAATTTTGCATTCTTACCTTCTTGACAGTCTTTCCCTGGGCAGATTTCTTGGCCATTGTGACGGGTGATTTTGAGATATTGTCCTCTGAGAGAAAAAAAAAATGAGGCAGAAAGTATATCCAAAGCGGTCAGAAAAGTTTTTTTGGCACGCGCTTATCACCAGGGCGGTGAGTTCAGGAACAATAAACCTTTGAAGTTCACGTGGCAAACGGCCGGCAGTATATTTTTGCCGTTGCACTGGCACGTGTGTTTCCAAGGTTATAGAGCTGATGTCTAGGTCCCGGGGGTCAACTGGTCAGGACTCGAGTAGATTTTCCGAATTTCCAGCGCTCAAGGATAGCTGCAATTTCAAATTGCATTTCAAGTTACAGCATGGTCATTGTAAGCTTTTGAAGCGTAGTAAATATTACATTTACGTCAATCTTGTAGTAAAAAATAGAGTGCAATTTGAATAGAAATGTATTTCGTAAGTTTGCACTAATTTTATCCACCCAGAGCCTTAGATCATGGGTTTCTGCATGGGTTTAATGACGCCCTGTTTCACGATGGTCCTTGGCTTGATACCGCTATGGTGAACACTCTGCGTGTTCCACTCCTTGCCAAGCGGCATACGCAGTGAGCGCTCGTACTGTGCCTTGGTCTCGAACTCGTGCGGAAGTTGGCTTGCCATGTACTTGGCGTTCTGATAAAGACATGTTAGCATAGGTTTGTGCCATGGAAAAGAGTGAGATAAATACCTTTTTGACTCGCTTCTCATTAATGATGACACGAGAAAGTTTGGCATCCTTTCGTTGCTCAGGCTTAACACCCTCAACCTTGGTCAGGAAGCGCTTCTTGTTCTTCTGGGCCTTCTTGCTCACGCCCTCGCCGGCCCAGCTGCCCCAGCCGTCCAAGGTGTTGTCAATAACCTTGTCTCCCTCGTCTTCAATGGTGTCCATCTTTTCTTGCTCAAAGTCTTCAACGACTTCATCGCCAGCAAATGCTCTCTTGACAAGGTCGTGGTTCTTCAAAAGCACAGGAACGTTATCTTCATCACTATCCTCCTCCTCATGAACCGTCTTAGATGGCTTAGATGCCTTGGATGGCTTGGATGACTTGCTCTTTTGGGGAACATCAGGTGCTGGCTGATCGAGCGAAAGATCCATATCCTCGTTAGTGTCACCACCGCGGCGACGGTTGGTACGCTCAGTTGAAACCAGCCATGGGTTTTCTTCAGCTTGTTCTTTGGCTGGTTGACCCTTGACTGGCTGACTGAACATCTTCGCCGAGCCCTTAGGAGCAGGCTTTCCACTGGTAGGTTGGTTGACAACAATATCGACGTCTTGATCTGAGAGTTCTTCATCCGAAGCGGGCGCCTCCTCAAACTCGTTCTTCTTCGCCAATGGCTTCGGTTTGGCGTCAGTCTTTGATTGACCAAACCTGCGTCGTCCGCCTTCTGACTCCTCTTCCGATTGTGAATCCTCGCCGTGAAGCTCACGGTTGAGACGTCGGACTTCAGCATCGTTTTCTTCCTTGCGGGCGGCTTCCGCATTTTGCATGAACTTCATGGCAAAAAGATTTGAGTGACGGCCCTTCGGGAGTTCAGTAGAATCTTCGCCCTCTAAAGCGCGCAGCTTCTTCTGGATGCGGCTCTTCTCAACATCGGAGGCATCGGATGCCCAAGGATCATCATTGTCCTCCGATTCGGAACTGGATGAACCCAAGTAGTCGTCATCGCCTCTAGCGACACTCTTTCCTTCAATCCGCCTCCTGAGTTCCTCTTCACGCAGAGACAAGTCGGCTGCGCTGTTTCGGGCATCTTCATCCCAAGCAGTTCGGCCAGTCTCCTTCAAGCTCTTGGCCCATTTGCTTTCTCGGTGCTTAGAACCCATACGCGCCTCGGCTCTGAGACGTTCGTTCTTTTCACGATCCATCTCATCCATGTCAACGCCGGCCTCCAGCATTGCCTGCTTCTCTTGTTGTTCAAGACGTTCGCGCTCCTTGCGATGAACACGGCGGTAGGATTTACTCTTGATCTTCTTGATGCGCTTCGCACGTACTTCCTCGCGGAACAACAGATCGCGACGCTTGCGTAGCTCGGCACGTCGGGCCTGGATCTCTTCAATGGGCAATGTGCGAGATTGAACTTCTTCGAAACCTTGCACTTGCTCCTCGGCAGACTTGCCATCCTTTTCAGCCAAGCCACTTTCCACAAGGATGCTTTGGATGGTACTTTCTAGGTCGTTGGCGGGTTTTGCAACATCCATACGATTCATCGGCGCAGCATCTGGTTCAGGAAGAGGGAAGATAAGATGATCGGCTCGGCGATTGTGCTTGACAGTCTCGATCCAGCGGTCCAAAGTCTCTTTGCTCTTCTCGTAAGCTGCGGTGCGGTCGAGTTTGTCTTGTTGGCGCTTAGCTAAAGGAGCATCCAACTTGCCCGAGATGCCGGTCTTGGAAGTTTCAGGAACAGCGTCGACATGCTTCAACGAGCTTTTAAGACGGGAGTCGGTGATTGAAGGAAGGAGGTCAGCGACCGTCAACTTTTTTGATGAGGTCAAGCCGTACTCAGTAGGTTTGCCCTGCTCTTGTGGCTTTTGGTGAGACTTAGTCCGACGACCCGTCTCCATGGAGTTGACGAAGTCCTGAAGTTTAGACAAGCCGCCTTGATCATCGGCATCGCCGTCGGAAAGAGACAAAGCATCATCTTCACTTTCATCCTCTTCGCTGTCCGCTTCAGAGCCACTTTCAAGACCACTTTCAGCGTCGGATGTTGCCTTCTTAGATTTGGCGGCGGCCTTCTTGGCCTCAGCCTCTTCCTCTGCGGTGTTCATATCCCAAGCTGTCAAGAGATCCACAGCATCCTCACCAAGGTCGTCATCGTCTTCATCCTCGTCACCGGATTCGTCTTCATCTTCATCATCTTCGCGCTTTTTCGTAGACTTCTTTGGCTTTGGTTTAGACTTTGTTGTAGAGCTTCCGCGGAATGTGAAACCTTCAAATTTTTCTTCGTCGCTTTCTCCAAGAGCCTCATCACTGTCTATGTCGCTGTCATCATCAGTGTCCACCTGTCCGAGTTTCCACTCGTGGCCTTCACTATCGCTACCACCATTGTCGCTTTCGTTGGCGGGAGCAGTGTTAAATCTGCGTCGCTTGTAGCTTGGGCCATCGCCGTCCTCTTCTTCATCGTCCTCGTCATCATTGGCGGAGTATCTTTTGGGGTTCTTCCCGTCATCGTAGTAACCCAGACGGTTTCTTCGTACACCGAGTTTGGTAGGTATTTGTTTCTCGGCGATTGAGAGGGCGTTAATAGCACGGCCGTTCTTGCGCTTTTGTACCGGTTTGGACTTGGGTGCATCCCTGTCCTTCGGGCCTCGAAAATTAGTCTGTTGACGAGGCATGATTGGAATATGGGGGTATCATGAGAGAGAAAACAAAATTCAAGCTCAAGGTTCAACGAGTGTTGGTTTGAGCTTTCCGTGCAACTTTTTTTTTTCTGCAAAAAAAAGTTCTCGGCGCGGAGATTAGCGCGGCCTGACCGCCCGGACGTGGGATCTCTCGCAAAGTTCACCTGCTCCGTTCTAGCCATCTTATCGCTGTATCCCACGCCAATTGCAGTGCCGCCAAAATGTTCAAACCTTCGCCTACAATGATGGCGCGGTTGCGCTTGACTACCAAGCAGGTCAATGGTGGTTACTACAAGGGTTCTCGAACAGGGTCCATGGGCCACTTTCGGAAGGGAAACTACGTGATCGACTGGAAGAAGGTCCGCACATATGTGGCTCCTGACGATTTGGAGAGTTTTGATGTTAGTGCACGCAATTGAGTTCTGTTTGGAGCAATCAGCTAACCTAAGTATAGCTTACTCCTTTCGTCTCCAAGAAAATCCCGGCGAAGCGCGATCAATACGTCAAGCAGATCGAACGCAATGGTCGAATGGTCACCGTTGTTGATAGCATGAAGGGACAGGATTACATCAACGTGTGGGGAGAGAAGAATGCCGAGGAGGTCGTCGCCCGCGAGAATGCAGAGAATGAAGCCGAACATAAATCAGACTCGCCACAGTCTAGGTCATGATCGCAGTCGGGCTCATGAATTGCCCTTCGTCGAATCTTGACATTTATTCGCAACTGTGAGTTCCTATACCTTCTATGAGCCTTAATGCCATTATCTGAGACGAATTACAGCAGCTAGTCAATAGCTTGTCACCCTCATATACCTCAACGGCCCACCTTTTCGATCTACACTTCTCGCTCGCTGGCCGATCACCCTCCCATGTATTATATGTATAGCATACTACACCACCTTTCTATTGAATGGAGCCCCTAGCTTGAACCAAGAGCGCTAGCCAATATCCAGCTGATGGTGCCTTGGGACAAGGAGTTGGCTTTAGGCCAATGGACACTGTTTTTCTTGATAGAAGTTATTATGTAAAACAGCCAACACAATCCGATTGATTGATAATTGAGACCCCTTCTCATTTATTTCTGTTCCTCTCAATTCCAAGGTTGAAAGCGTAGGCATCTCCGTAGGCATTCCAGTAGGCACGAGTAAAGATTCAAAAGATTGTGTGAAGTCGAGACAAGAACCTGTGAGGCTCATGTTTTTGGCGTGCATTTAGCGTGGAACTATCCGAATAAAGCGCGATTGGGTGCGTGGCACGTGTCTATTACGCCGCAACCACCACCTTATCGGCTCCGAATATGTCATAGTAGCTTCTATCTCTCACATCCTTTTTCAGCGCTGCGAAATGGGCATTTGTCTTCTTTTTCTTCTTGCACATACGGCGTCTTGATTTTGAATTGAGCCATTTTTGATACTGCCCCCTTTTGGGGCATCTAAACCTCGCCATGTTCCCATCTTTTACCGGCAGCTCTCGCCGTCCACGACAGGTCAACCTCAGCGGCCGTACCACCAATCCCTTCGCTGCATTCCCCGGTAACTCCGCAAGCCGCCCATCTCAGCATGCCCAGAATCCGCAGAGTGCCGTCGCTTTCGCCCAACAAGAGCGCATCCAAAGACAACGGAACAGGGAGAAGGAACTTGCTGCCCTGACCATCCAGCGGGTGTGGCGGGGTGCTAAAAGCAGAAAAGAAACACACCGAGAATGGAGGTCGGAATGGGATTCAAACGAACGGAACATGGTTGGTGCTATGGACGTGAATTCTGGCACTGATTCTGAATCTGAGTCCTTGTCGCTTCCGTCACGTCGCCCTATTCCATACACCACCGCCGACCAGTGCCTAAGCCAGATGAAGCTTTTGATCCGCTTCATATCAGTACGACAAAAGAATGATGTCTTGCGGCTGGTCTATTTTGTCGATGCATTCGAGCAGACTTTCCAAACTCTACCCACGATTTCCACAGAGGGCACATGGACTTTGTTATTGAGAAGACTGGCTCTGGCTGCGCTGGCTGTCCTTAAGCATTCCGCAAATCCCTCTGTTCCTCCCACTGCAGTTGAACCTCTGCTCCATGGAGTAATATTCTTGACTGGCTTAATTCCCAAACAAATGGCTATCCTAGGAGATACTTACTACGAAGCCATGGCATCGTTACTCGCCACGCCTTCGCAGCAACAGTGCTCAAAGGCTGACCCAGAACATATCAAGGAAGGAGTTCTTGCTCTTCTGCGCCCGATTACTTCGGAGACCATTTCGGCTTATGAATCATTTGCCGCGTTCTTTCTCACAATCCCAGATCTCGCAGCCCAGCTGAACAACCTGGAAGGTCTTGCCAGCCATATCAATTATCGAATGCTTGCATTGGGAGTGTCATCGCGACTCAACTCTACATCCCCGAAGAGATCAAATGTACTCGACTCAGCGCAAGCCCGAATTTGGCTACTTTCCTACTTAATCTTCTTCCACCGCTACGCCTTCGGCGGTGGGCAGGCCAATGTCAGAGCACCAGAGCTGGAATTCGTAACAGTCATTTCCGAGCTGCTGACGTCCACTGCATCCCACCTCATGCAAGGCCTAGATGCGGATGAGCCGAAAGATATGGCCACCCCTTCTGCAAACGTGCAACCGCTGCATCCATTCATCAAGGAACAAGTTGCTGGCCTTGTGAATCAAAGCAATGTGACTGGGCTTTTATCGCCAATTAGATCGACCAACCTGAAAAACCCTGATATGACCGGAGACCAATCTGATGTGTCCAAAGAGGCTAGAGTGCTCGCTACTTATGCGTTGAACCTACTGAGAATCTTCCCTCGCCGTGGCGATGATATTCGAATGTGGCTTTATCTAGGATCCGCACCAGCAGGAGACCAAATATCTGGCCAGCCAGACGCAAAGATACCGGCTATCAAGTATTTCTGGCAAGCGTCTCGATCCAGCCATATTTTCAAGACCATCAGCAGTGATTCAACGAAAGTTCTGCCATTGTTGCAAGTACCCCAGCCTGGCAACGAGCCCGTGAATAGTGTATCCCGAACCCAAAGGGACCAGGAATGGACAACTATTCTCCTCTTCCTTGAGCTTTACACATTCGTGCTGAAAGTCATGGATGATGATGAATTCTTCTCCAACACTTCGTCTTTCAAATCTTCAGAAGATCGCAAATTTTCATGGACAAGACAGAGTGCTCTGCCACTCGACGACGTCAAGGAGATGACCATCTTCCTTAAAAACTTGGGTTTTACTCTGTACTGGAATGCAGTTGACTTGAGTGATCCGGAGCTTCGGCCAACTTCCGTAAGTATCAGCAGCTATTTCAACAACATGGGTCAAGGGCCCGAAGCAGCTTCTCCTACAAGCACAAAGGAGCTAGAGTCAAAGAATCAGGCAAACAATTTACCCGGTGTCACTGGTATTCCTCTTGATTATTTCAAGGGTTTAGTCACTGGTCTTCTTCGCATGTTGCACGAACGAGAGTAAGTCGAATTCTTGGAAATCCTTTCGCACGTTAGTATGCTAATATGAATACAGCTCCCGCCGCAAGTTTCTACCTCATGATCATTGGCTGATGACTAGTCGATTTGACATGGAAGGGTTCATATCCTCAGTTGTCGCCGAGGAAGAACGGAGACTTGAATTTCAAGCCCACTCGGAGGATTCTGAGGATACCAGTATATTGGATGACGAAATCACCGATCGATCTAATGAAATGTCAGGTCTTGCGGGTGCGGGACACGCCCAGCAGACTATTCGTATTGCAGCATTGAGGCTCCATCAACAACGAGCTGCACGTGAAAGGATTTTGGCGACTATTGCTCCTAGGCTTGAAATTCTTCGCAACATGCCATTTTTCATTCCTTTCGCCACTCGAGTCCAAATTTTCCGTGAATTCATTTACCACGACCAACATCGTCGTCGGGGTGGATTCGTGGAGCCCGACTCTTGGCGCGCATCGATTATGCAGTCTGGCTTCAGCCAAATGATAAATAGCGTCTCTAATCCCCAAGATACGCTAGCTCGACACTCGGCGGAGATTCGACGAGATCATATCTTCAGCGACGCACTTGAACAGTTCTATTCACTGGGTGATGGCTTGAAAGAGCCGATCCAAATCAGCTTCATTGACCGCTTCGGAAGCAGGGAGGCTGGTATCGACGGTGGAGGTGTCACTAAAGAATTTCTGACGAGCATTACCAACGAGGCGTTCCAGACTAGCTGGGGTTCTATGTTTGCGGAAAACGACCAGCACTTACTCTACCCCAATCCTACGTTGATCGAACAATGTAAGGAACAGCTTCGAGATTTGGAAATGGAAGAGGGCGGTTCGCCATGGAAGGACTCCATACGTATGGTACTGCAACGATATGAATTCCTTGGACGAGTGATCGGCAAGTGTCTTTACGAAGGAATCCTAGTTGATGTCCATTTCGCTCCTTTCTTCTTACTGAAGTGGGCTCTGACTGGAGGTACCGGATCTGCCTTGAAGGAGTCATCTTACCGGGCCAATATCAATGACCTCAAGGACCTTGATGCTGGCCTTTACCAGGGCTTGGTAAGAACATCCTTTTGTTTTTTGATAAGACTTTGCAAAACTGACAATATTTAGCTGAAATTAAAAAACTACCCTGGAAATGTCGAGGACTTTGGTCTCGATTTCACTGTCAACGATGTTATTCCTTTGGGAGATAAGCCCTCTCGCACGAAGACAAAAGAGTTGCGACCCGACGGCTCCAATATCTCCGTGACCAACCAGAACCGATTGGTTTACATCTCCTACATTGCCCGCTATCGTCTCCAAGTGCAACCTTTGCAACAAACCAACGCCTTTCTGATGGGCCTGGGACAAATCATCCAACCTTCTTGGCTGTCTATGTTCAACCAGTCAGAACTGCAGACACTGGTGAGTGGTGAGGCGAGCAGTATCGATGTGGAAGACCTTCGACGCAATACCCTCTACGGTGGAATCTACGTTATCGGCGATGATCAGCAAGAGCATCCAACCATCCGGCTTTTCTGGCAGGTATTGCACGCGATGAGCGCGGAAGAGCGGCAGATGGTGGTACGATTCGTAACTTCCACTCCACGGGCGCCGTTACTTGGATTCAGTCACCTGAATCCACGTTTCAGTATTCGCGACTCGAGCACAGACGAGGAACGACTTCCTACCACGAGCACCTGTGTGAATTTGTTGAAGTTGCCACGGTATTCTAGTGCCGAAACACTCCGAACCAAGCTACTCTATGCGGTTAGTTCGGGAGCCGGATTTGATTTGAGTTGAGTGAGATCAAAAGGAGCCTATCATTATGCTTTGTTGCCTATTACTTTTGGCATGCATCTTTCCCCCAAGTCCATTTTTCTGAGATGTTTTTTCTACAATTCTGTGACCACATCCCGGGTTCTTTTTGCTTCGTGTGCATAGCATCGGCGTCAAGCAAAGATCGAGCAGTTCATTGGTTGTGAGACGAGGATGTGTTTAGGTACCGAGGGTAAGGAATGCGCACTACAATGGCAGATCCTCGAGAATCCTTGTCACTAGGTTACTACGTGAACTTTATTGTTTTTTTTTTTTTAATTTCTTTTCTAGTATTCCACATTCCCTGTGATAAGTTGAGTAGAGCAATTTTCCTATTGCACAATATTAGGATATTAGTTTAAACAGTTGCCTACATACATTCACGTGTTGGGTTCAAAATATTAGCCTGATTAGATAAGCTGATTTCTTCAGGTCACGCCGATCCCGTGATCAGGGGAAAAAAACAAAAAAGAAAAAAAAAAACATCGAAAAAGTTAATGCGTGATTCACACCGCCTTCCTCATTCACGGTAGTGGGGGCACTCATATTACACTGAGTTTTCTGGAAAAAAAACGCCTCTTTCACTTCTTCTTTCCCTCCATCCTGCTGCTTCCTCACCTCCTCTCTTTCTAGGGAACCCTTTTTTTTCCTTTCGAATCTTCCTATCGAAAGACTCAAAAAATCTAAAAAAAAATTCGGAAAACTTCGAAAAATTCAAATCCCCTATCTTATCTCCCCCTCATTGTGCGGTGTGCGAATCTCTTTCACCCGCTCTTCCAAGGTTAGTAGTGTTGAACTCTCTCACTCTCCTTCCTCCCCATTGGGATCACCCTGTCCTGTCGCGCTGCTGTGGCTGCCTAGTTTGGTTTGGATCATTGCAACGCTTTGCCTCTCAGACCACTGGACCAAATAGGCACCTCGAAAACATCAGGTCCCTTTGTGACATCAAACGATACCTGAGGTGGCTTTGACAGATCCCCCCCGTCCCCTTCCCCTCCTGTGCACATCTCTCACTTCACACGCACGATCTCTCACCCGAAAAAGACGGAAGACTAGAAAAGCTACGCGTCGAACGTCGCAGCAAACTCTCCTTCCTTCTTTCCTCACCACATACTGAAATCTGCACATCTCGCGATTGAGGAGCGAATGCTAAATCGTTTCTAGTCAAAAACAAAAACAGTCAAAATGTCTGCCGAAGCCGCTACCACCCCTACTGTCTCTGACAGCAACGCGCCTGCCGCTCCCGAGGCTAACGGTGCTCCCGCTGCTGCGACCGCTGAGACCCCCGCTGAGGGCGCCGCTGCCAACCAGCCCCACTCTGCTTCGCTGTACGTCGGTGAGCTTGACCCCTCGGTCACTGAGGCCATGCTCTACGAGCTGTTCTCTTCCATTGGCCAGGTCGCCTCCATCCGTGTCTGCCGTGATGCTGTCACCCGCCGTTCCCTCGGATACGCCTACGTCAACTACAACAACACACCCGATGGTGAGCGTGCTCTCGAGGACCTGAACTACACTTTGATCAAGGGCAAGCCTTGCCGTATCATGTGGTCTCAGCGTGACCCCGCTCTGCGTAAGACTGGCCAGGGCAATGTCTTCATCAAGAACCTGGACAACGCTATCGACAACAAGGCTCTGCACGACACCTTCGCTGCCTTCGGTAACATTCTTTCCTGCAAGGTTGCTCAGGATGAGTTCGGTAACTCCAAGGGTTACGGTTTCGTCCACTACGAGACTGCCGAGGCCGCCAACAACGCCATCAAGCATGTTAACGGCATGCTTCTGAACGACAAGAAGGTTTTCGTCGGTCACCACATCTCCAAGAAGGACCGCCAGAGCAAGTTCGAGGAGATGAAGGCCAACTTCACCAACATCTACGTCAAGAACCTCGATACCGAGATCGGCGACGAGGAGTTCCGTGTCATGTTCGAGAAATTCGGTGAGATTACTTCCGCCACCCTCAGCCACGACCAGGAGGGCAAGAGCCGTGGTTTCGGCTTTGTCAACTACTCTACCCACGAGAGTGCCCAGGCCGCTGTTGAGGAGATGAACGAGAAGGACATCAAGACCCAGAAGCTCTACGTTGGCCGTGCCCAGAAGAAGCACGAGCGTGAGGAGGAGCTTCGCAAGCAGTACGAGGCCGCTCGCGTTGAGAAGGCTTCCAAGTACCAGGGCGTCAACCTCTACGTTAAGAACTTGACTGATGACGTCGATGACGAGAAGCTCCGTGAGCTCTTCAGCACCTACGGTACTATCACCTCCGCCAAGGTCATGCGCGACAGCGTCAGCGACCGCACTCCTACCCCCGAGTCCGAGGAGGCCAAGGAGGGCGAGACCAAGGAGGGCGAGGAGAAGAAGGAAGAGGAGGAGAAGAAGGAGGAGACTGAGGAGAAGAAGGATGAGGAGAAGAAGACCGAGGAGGGTGAGGAGCAGGAGGGCGAGAAGTCCGAGAAGAAGCTCCTTGGCAAGAGCAAGGGCTTCGGTTTCGTTTGCTTCAGCAGCCCCGATGAGGCCTCCAAGGCCGTCACTGAGATGAACCAGCGTATGATTGGCGGTAAGCCCCTCTACGTTGCTCTTGCCCAGCGCAAGGATGTCCGCCGCAGTCAGCTGGAGGCCAGCATCCAGGCCCGCAACACCATTCGTCAGCAACAGGCCGCTGCCGCCGCTGGTATGCCCCAGCCTTACATGCAGCCCGCTGTCTTCTACGGCCCCGGTGCCCAGCAGGGTTTCATCCCCGGTGCTCAGCGTGGCGGTATGCCTTTCCCTCAGCCCAACATGGTCATGGGTATGCCCGGTGGTCGTCCCGGCCAGTACCCCGGCGGTTTCCCCGGCCAGCAGGGTGGTCGTGGTATGGGCCCCAACCAGCAGATGCCCCCTAACTTCCAGGGTATGCCCATGGGTATGCAGGTTCCTGGCGGCATGCCCAACGGCATGGGCTACCCCATGCAGGGCCAGTTCGGCCGTGGTGCTGGTGGTCGTGGCCAGGCTCCTGGCATGCCTATGGGTAACATGCGTGGTGGTCCTGGCTTTGGCCGTGGTGGTCCCCAGATGGGTCGTGGTCGTGGCCAGCCCGCTCCTGCCGGTCAGCCCGCCCAGGAGGCCGGCTCCGGCAGCGGTATCAACCACCAGGCTTTCGCTGCTGCTCCCTCTGGCCAACAGAAGCAGATGCTCGGTGAGGCTCTTTACCCCAAGATCCAGGCTCAGCAGCCCGAGCTTGCCGGCAAGATCACCGGTATGCTTCTGGAGATGGACAACAATGAGCTCCTTGGATTGTGAGTTTTTTTCCTCCCGTTTTTCGTGTCAAAATCGTTAGACCGTTAATACTAATTCGCTTTCATTAGGCTCGACGAAGA
Source organism: Penicillium sclerotiorum (assembly GCA_911649655.1). NCBI lineage: Eukaryota > Fungi > Ascomycota > Eurotiomycetes > Eurotiales > Aspergillaceae > Penicillium > Penicillium sclerotiorum. The sequence goes on along the minus strand of CAJVRJ010000005.1, from coordinate 3,522,996 downwards.
GGACGCCCTCCGCGCCAAGGTTGACGAGGCTATGAGCGTTTACGACGAGTACATGAAGAGCAAGGGTGACGGCGAGGAGGCTAAGCCCCAGGAGGCCGCTAAGGAGGCTTCCTCGGAGGAGAACAAGTCCTAAGGGACGTTTTCCCGTGATGGTCCACCGCATCCTCGCCGTTCGGTAACTTGATGCACGTTTTGATGACCTTTTTTTTTTTCGTTCATTTCATATTTGGATTTTCTTTTTTCGACACCCTTTTCTCGATTTTCCCTCTTTCCCCTCCGATCCTGATATCCCTCGGTTTGAAAAGTTCTCTTCCAATGTGTTAGGCAGTGTCACACCTATTGGTGTCTAGGAATGCGGCACGACATTGATTTCCATTTTTTTCCCGCTTCTCTATCTACCTAGTACACAATTCCGGTCCTTCGGGATTTTTTTTCTTCTCCTGCTTGGATCTCTCGGGGGAGGCAAGTCAAACTACTCGTATGAAAGGAATTATCACTATTTGGGGGTGGTAAAAGTTCTGGGCGCTAGGTTTCTTATGGGTTTTTGGTTTTCTTTTCACTGTTCCCGGGAGGCAGCTGCGACGTTCTTTTCTAGTACCGCTCCAAATCTGTGGTGGTCTTTGACGTCTTCTCCTTCGTATTTTTTCTTATTGTAACATAGAGTTATGGCTTCCTCGCGGATAGGCTTCTTAGGCTGATCTCTCTGCTTTTGCATGGATTATGCTTGACCCAATTGAGATCACCTTGAGGCCACTTGCTTCGGTGACTTTGAATCATCAAAATTTCCAAAGTAGCTTGAATGTTATCCAATTCCGAGGTTCCAAGGTTGTTCGGGGTTGTGCATCGTATTTCTATCGACGTTACTCCTCAAATTGGATCAAGAATCTAGGACCAGTTTCCCAAAAGGGTCATAGCCCTAAATCACCATACACCAGTTGACCATTCGCCCCACTTCTCGGTCGATCTTTAGCTCGCTGCGTATCTAACCCAAAATGAAGATTGTCTAGTAGCACACATGTGCATAATTATTGATTTGGCAATTGACAGGGAGAATACACAACATATTACGGGATCATATTTTCAGATGATTGGATACTCGCCAATTAACCAGAGTTCTTCTGTTTGGTATTTTGTCCTCTCGAATGCTCTTCCAAGATGATTCCCACCAACTGCCAAATCTACTCTCAGTATGTGCAGAAGCTACGGAACTCATTTGAATGATCCATGGATTGAACGGTCAGATTGGAATCCGGAGGCATTCAAATGTTCAAATGTTTGCCTGCATTGGGACACGGGGCCACCAAAGTTCGAGTATGTAAACTTCAACGTGTGCCGTCCCCAACTCAAAAGTTTACTTAATGCCCTACTATCTCCCTTGTTCAAGTTGACTTCCACTCACGACGTGATATCTACGATTACTTCACGTGTGCAGAAGCCTTCAAATGGTTCCCAACTCCGAGGAATACAACAGACTTTGGAGTATCTGGAAATACTAGTATCAACCTCGAAACTTCATGATTTCAACTGCATCTTCATGATGAAATTTCTCAAGAGGCGACCGAGAGTCAAGGCTTCTCAGAAGTACTCGCCCAAGCAGGATTGCACTCACTTTATCAACTTTCCAAAGATCACGACCCTCGCCGGACTTCCTGTCGAGCTGATACTATCAATAGCAGATTTTCTTCCACTTGTTGACCTTATCTGTTTCTCCCACTGCAACCATAGACTTCTTGAAGCACTCCGAAAGCCTATCTGCAAATTGTCTCCTACTATCGCTTCAAAAAGTGACAAACTCCCGATTCTTAATCGATTAGAACGAGATCTCCCGCAATATTTTGCATGTGAGGTTTGCAACATCCTCCATCGATTTGACGGATCGGAAAGCTTTGGACTTAATGGCTTGACCAAGGAAGTGACCTGTCAGCAGTTACCTTGCGTAAGGTCTGGCGCATGGTTTAGTGCCCCGTTTGTGATTGACATGCACCTTGGCTTTCCGCATTCCTTGAGTCGTCTTTCTTTCCTCCAGATCAAGCTGGCCATGAGAAGATTTCGCCACAGATTGTCCTCGGGGATCAGCACGGACTCTCTCTACTGGGTGCAAATACGTGACTATAGCACTGCACCCTCTCCACATTACCCGCTGATGCTCTCGCTGTTGTCAATAGAGGCCACAATATGTGCTGAGCCTCTAGGCTTTTAGATCCGAACGCAGGATATAATGACAGTTAGCGAATGGGATCACTTGCTTGAAGTTCTCCCAACCGTCCAATTTGCATGTAGGGATGATCGGAGTCCTGTTGGTCGACTCTGGTCCTGTCGGCACTTACATCTTCTCACCTATATTATCCCTTGGGTGGAAGCGTTCATGAATGCAACCCCGGACTCAGGTATGGCCAGCAAAACTCTGTACTCGGAGGGACAGTGTGAGTTATGCAATATAGACTATCACATAAAGGTTTTTGAGCTTGACTCTAAGCCTACGGTCGTTATGACGTGGTGGTTGAATTTAGGTCTTGGTATCTCACCTGCAATCGATGATCCATCATGGATGCGTCATGCTACTCGTTACTGGGACAAAGAAAGTGAGCTTTTTCACTCGAAAAGAAACTTCTTGCCTCGCTTGTGTTTTGAAACAGCATCATCACAATCATTTGAGAAAATAAACTCTCGCAACCTGATGTATCTGAGAGATGGCGTATACAGGCAGGCAACCTTGGAATGCGATTTGATTCAAAATTGATTTACGACTTCAACCCAAACAATGGCCGCAATGAAAGTGGCTGCATTCAAGTTCCACATGCCAGTCCCGGTGTATTTTACCGGTCGGATACATGGTACCTTTATGATTATTCTAGCAAATCCTCGAGGGAAGTAAGATTTTTCGAGATCTTGCGACTCCTAGTTGGCCGCTTTGTGAAACAGGCTCGCAGAGGTGAGACACCGAGAAATACTAGTCGAGAATTGCCATACGAAGGCTTGGATACACCACCGCACGACTACATTCAGACAACCCCTTTAGACAATAGCCAAATGGAGGTCACTACGAAACTCATGGGAGGGAATTCGAATTATGAAAGACTGTCTTTTTTTCCTGGACGAAGCCCGAGGGTATTTGCATGCCATATTATCTCAATGCCTGTTTACAGTCCCCGCGCCTTCTATTTCCAAGGTTCCAGGAGTACTAGGAATAGCTAGTGGAATCAGGAGCAAATCTTCAACAGCACAAGTAGTCAAAGTCCAATGTTATTGTCATCACTAGCCCTTCATCTTGAGTCATGTCTACACAATACCGTTGCCTTCTTCCACTCCTGTGCCGTTGTTGTTTTCTTTTCGCTGTCGTGCCGACTATACCATTTGTCGCTAGAGCCCTCCCGTCCACTATGATGAGACAGGCGTGTTTGCAGCCATTCGGCTGATGAGAGTCAACCGAAGACCGCGCACATGTGAGCATGGAGAATTGCTTGGTACAAAGAATGACGCTAACCTGAGTTGAAAATCGTGTAGCTTATCGCAGAAGCCGCGGCCGCGCCAGGATGCAAAGCCGCCTCCGTCGATTCAATCGAACTGCCCGGGCCCGTGTTTCAAACGATGAGATGCAATGGAAGCCCCAGCCTCGCATCCTTAATGACCCAGATAATCAGAAAAAGTATTATGCGTTTACTTCAAGCTCAGATTTCAACCAGGCTTATTTCATGTCAGCTCTGATGAGCTGAATAAATTCCTTCTTGCAGCTCAAGAAGCATGATATAGTATGTCATACCTGGCACTGGCATGTACACAGTACTAACGGGTTCGCTTATGCCGTGCCTAATAGTTTACTTACCACACGACGCGTTACTGTCAATATTACCTTTACTTCCAAGGTTCTTCAGGTCTCACCTCTTCAAGTTTCGCTCTTACTTTCCAAATAATTTCTTTCACCTTCAAAGTTTCACCTTTACCTCTCGCATCCTGACACTGCCATCCTCAAACTACTCCCATATCCTCCTATTCACAAGCTACCTACTATCGACGCGTTGCGAACTACATACCCTACAGCCCCTTCACGCTCCAGTCCCACTACAAGTGTTTTCAACTTCACTTTACTCTCATCTTCAAGTCAAAATTATCTCAAATCTTTCTTCTCTCACAAACCTCACCTTATACCATCATCTCCAAAAGCCTACCTTCGATCTACTTTCGAACCTCTCATCTTTCATCCCTCGAACGCCCGAACTTTACTTTCCCTTCTACTCTCGAACTTCTCATCCGAACTTTGCTCTCACCTTCCGAACTTCACCTTTCACACTCTCAAACTTACAACCCGACAAGCGACAAGCGAAAGTCGTCATCACAGCCATACAGTTCGATGATGGAAGCTACCTTTTTCAAGTCAGCCAATAACGCTGGACTCAGCGACGAGGTGGTTTACCTTATTATCAATTACCACTCTGACCCATCAAGCGGCTAAATGGCCTAACATTTTTGATGCGAACGGCAACATCCGAACAGATAGGACACCTGGAAACTGACATTCTCCGTGTAAGACGGAACGACAGAAAGTTGCTTGACCAGGAGCTCGACTTGGACGTCCCCACCAAAATCATACCGTCGATTTTGGCAGCTCCAGATTCTTTCAAGGCGCTCATAGCAGCTCTGGAGTAGCTTTGCTACTGAAAGAGCTTTTCACAGGAGAAAGCGGAAAGCCATTGAAAAGATGGCTAGTCGGGAGGAAGTCCAGGATATAGAGAAAAAGATTACTGATAGACTTCTTCAGGTGGAAAATGCGTTTAACCTGAGGGTGAGCGCAGTTGAGAGTCAGAGGATGTGCTCTTGTGGAGGGGTCAGAGCACCACCTGGGCAGATTCCTGATGAATAGATATAGACCCGGATGGGTCTTATGTATAGCTTTGTTCCGACCTTGCCCGACCTTACCCAGGTCCCGGGATAACATGAGGGTCGATGTTGTTGGTTTTCAACTTGTATTCCTAAGCTGTTGAAACATTTGAACAGGCCTGCGGCCAAACATTTGAACAGAAGAAAACTTTGAAATGCGCAAGACGCTGCCATTAAGAAATCAGATCCATACCTGCATGTCATCGTGCATGACTATCGTCGTCCATATCGGCGGCGAGTTGAAGGCCTACACTGTCGAGGATTGGACGGGTGGAAGAGATGAGTGTGAAAACAAACCCGAAGTAAGTACATCCGAGTTCATCTTTGATCACGTTCAAGTTCGCTTGAACCAATTGCACTACATGCGCAGGCGTGAGGATCGAGAATGAGGCTGACTATTGGAGCAGGCTATTGAAGATTGTTTCGGTGGAAGAATCAACGGAGATATCCTTCCTCAGAGTCTCCCGGTGGGAGGAAGATTGCCCGGCTAGAGCATCCTGCCAAAGATCTCTGGCGACGGGCTCGGCTTGCACAGGGTCACTCGGTGTTTCTTCAACAGGAGCCGCAGGTGACTGCTCAGGCGTGGCGACATTCTTAGAAATGTTGTTGACCTAAGGGACCTGATTGGAAAGATGATTGGAAAGATGATTGGGAAGATGATTGGAAGGACCCCTTGGAGACTGACCAGGAATATTATCAAATGGCTGACATTGGGAGCACCATTGAAGGTATTATTTTTGGAAGGTAATAATCATGCTGATTTCTGAAGGTTGGATGTATTGTCAAGGGCAAAGGTGGGTACTAAACGGAGTGGAGTCGAAGATGATTTAAGATTTGAAGTGGGGGCCATATTTATCAGGCTGAGAACAGGCATTCCTAACGCGAAATGCAGTAAGCCGTAGTTGAACTGTCACCATTTGGCATCCCCAAACCATGGAGCGCCAGTCGCGTAAAAGGCCGCGTCCAGTTGTATCGTGTTTGCGATGCAGAGACAAAAAATTGAAGTGCGACCGCTTGAACCCCTGTCAGAATTGCACCAAGACCGGGAATGGCTGCATCTTCGAGTCAGCTCCACCTCCCAAGAAAAGAGTGCACTTGCCCCCTGAGTCAAATACCCAAACGCCATATGCAGCAGCAGAAGTGGCCACGGCGAATCCCGCGATCGGGATCATTGAAGATTTGCAGCAGCGAATGCTGAAGCTAGAGAAGCTGCTCGCTGTGAAAACGTCAGCACCAGCCGCCATTCAACAGTCTTGGCCAGTGCCTCTTTCGGGCATCGCAAATGAAGATCCACCATACTTGGGTACTCTGGTGGTAAAGGGAGAGCGAAGCAGATGGCACGGAATGAACGACAGAATCACATTGCTCAATCAATTCGCCGAGGCTAAGGCCTTCATCAATCAATCCTTGGAGGATCCGAGCTTGGTAGGTCTAGCGAAGGAGGTCCAATTTCTCCAAAGCAGGTCACAGGCATCTTTTTACTCTCCACAGTCGCTCTCAGATTTGGAAAAATTTCCTGAATTGAATAGCCTACTTGGCTGTTTACCCCCAAAGGAGATATGCGATCGATTACTTCATGTATACACAACCAACTTTGAGAAAATCTTCAGAATTCTGCACATCCCATCATTTTATCAACACTATGCCAAATTTTGGACCACAGCCTACCATGATGATCCGTCATTTCTTTCAATGTTTGTCCCTCTTCTGACCGCTCTGCTCTCGATATCAGTCATGGTTGATACGGAACCATATGCCCCGGAATGCGCCTCATATTGGGAGTATCTAAAACAGACTGCCGTTGGCTCGGTGAAGACTTGGATGGAAAAACTCCCACGGAAATCGAGAACGGATTTTGCAACTCTACAGGTCAGAGGCTTGCTTCTCCTGGCGCGTCAGCTGCGGCTAGCGCCCACCGAGGAGCTGTGGAGAGAAAGCGGATCCCTTGTGAGATCCGGTATGGTGATGGGTCTGCATATTGATACGAGCAAATCACCTGAAATCTCCGTTTTTCAGGCCGAGCTAAGACGCCGGCTATGGGTTGCGATTGTAGAGCTGGATCTCCAGACATCAATGGCAGCAGGGATGCCTATGATGACGCCAGGACTGAGCATATCATCTCTCATACCGTCAAATTTGAACGATGGGGACTTTGAAGAAGCATTCACCGAGTTGCCGGTTGGAAAACCCCTTGATGAAGAGACTGATAGTCTTCAACAAATAGTATTGGCCCAATCTCTCACACAACGCATACGAATGATGGATCTCAGCCAGCACACAACCCCCCAAGAGAATTTGGAAGAACGTCTCAGACAAAGCCGAAAGCTTGCAGAGGAATTGAACCAAATGCCTAGTTTCCTCAAACCAGATTACCAATCTGGAACTGTGGATCGCGCATCGACATTGAACCGTGTGCTCCTTGACATCCATCTACGAAGGCCGCTTCTTTGCCTACTTCGGCCAGTGACCAGTAGCAAGAACCAGGACGATCCTTCGTTTCCCGAGATTCAACAATTATGCCTTGAGTCGTCAATGACACTATTATCATACCAAGATCTATTTGATCCGAACCTTGTTGACCTCGATACTCCCAATGCGAACACATACTGGAATATCTTCCAGACTTTCTTCCAGAACGACATTCTCTGGGCAGCACTCGGTGTTTGCGAATATCTGAAGCTTGTCAACCACCAATCCTCAACCCAGTCTCCCTCCAGTGAAGCCCTGGATACCAACTCGAAAGCCAGCAGCTCTACCAGCTTTCCCCTCAAACACAACAAAGCTAGTCTGATTCGTCTAGTCGAAAACACACTCGAAACACTCACACGCCGAATCGGTGAAAAAGGCACAAATATGAAAGACGTCCTTCTTTTATCGGTCGTTCTCCAGTCTGTCCGCTCTCGCGGCTCATCGGATCAAAAACAGCGTCATATGTCCCAGGGTGCCAAGAAGGCATTATCTGCCTGTCGCTCTAACCTCCTCTCTACAGCCAACGAGGCTATTCTTCCTTACTTTGGCATGCAAATGGTACGTACCTAAGAGGTGGTTTTGATGAATTCAAAGCTAGTACTGACTTTGGTTTAGGCCACAGAACCTATGGCTCCGCCACCTGATATCTCAGGGCAGTTTGGACAAGAACTCACAATGCCTAATCTTTTGGAGCAATCTGCTACCCTTGCTGCTGAATTCGACAGCTTTCAAGGGGACTTGTTCACATTTGATGATGGATCATTCATGTGGAACACATGATCACAGAATTAGATTCAAATTTGTACATGTGCGTTTGCTTCTAGGAATTCGAGTACTCGGGTTACTGGTCTGGAGGCAAATGATGGAATGAACCTTTGGATATACCACGCTGCGCCTAATACTGGTGTGTTTTCAACGTTGGGGCTTTCATGTTCTCTCATTTGTACCTTCTAGAATCCATCTACGCCGTATTCTAATGTTGTTTCGAGGAGCCCCAGCCTTGGAAGCACCCTTATGCCTTGACGTATCTCACCTTGAATAATACTGCGTGAAGTCATGACGAAGAATATCCAAACCCTACCTGGAATTAGCATAGAGACAGATATACCGGATTTCGTATACATACCAAAGGTAAACTTTGCGCAATCTGCTCATCAGTCTCGCCTTTAACGCAAAGTTGAAAGAACTCATCATTCTCACGAGCCTTGGTCGGGTCCTGATCATAAAGTCTCCGGAAATTTTCGCGAGACATAGGGTCTATGATGGTTTCCCAAATCTGCTTGCGAATCTCACTATACTTGTCGAGAATAGAATCATCCGCGAGGCCGTTATGGATACCCATCAGACAATCGAACAAGCCTCCAACATCCGCAATCCCGCCTGTGAGGCCAAGACCGCCGCTATACAGAATCAGCAAGATGTAAGACCTAGGAGGTTATGAAGAGTATACTTACAATGGATTGCAGAGGTGGGCTGCATCAGCCGCAAGAAGAATTCTTCCAACCCGGAAGCTGGGGGCGCATCTCTGCTGCAGCTTGTAGGGGCTTATATTCGTTATCTTGTATTCCTCCGGCTTGGGATTTCCGGGGAGAAGCTCTGCATAACGCTGGGGTTGTCGAGCGAGGTATTCTTCTTTGCTGAGGCCTGGTGTATCGCCGTAGGTGACACGCCACATACCATCCGTTGTGACTCGTGCGGCCATGTACCAATTGTGCGGGTGAACCACAAAGTTACTATCCCAGTAGCCGAACTTGTCGAAATCGTAGTAGACCTGCCACCAAATGTCAGTGATTTGTCCAAGGGCGGAAGTTTGACAGAAGGTATTACATTTGTTGCGATGATTTGTGCATTCAGCGTTTCCCCTGGGTACTCTGGTCCAAATAATTCACGTCTTACGGTACTGCTGGCTCCATCGCATCCGATCACGAAGTCCGCAGTGGACTTTTTCAAGCCGTCGGGTGTCTCAATCTCAACCCAAGCCTCATTTTCGTCTTGTCCAACGCGGACGACTCGATGGGACCACTTAACCTTGGCTGTGGGCTGCTTCTGAATATGATCATATAGCAGTTGTCCGAGTCTGTCAAGTGGAAGAACAACCATTCGACCGGGGTGGTCAGGGAGCGAGGCATGGTTAAAGCCACCGATAAAGGTACCGTCGAATTGCCTCCATGCAAACCCCTCGGGTTGAAAGCCTCGCTCTTTAACATCTTCCAGAACACCAGCCCGTTCTAGCTCGTAGACCGCAGGGCTGGCGTAGTGGGCGGCCCGTGGTTTTTTATCAATTTCGGATCCAGCATCCAAGAGCTCAACATCGATTCCTTCTTTCGCGAGTAGGAGACCTAGAATAAGACCCGATGGCCCGGCACCAGTGACAATAACCTATTTTTGGTCAGTTATAGGTCGTTATAAGTGTGGAAAGACGTAAAGAGACCTTTTTCATTGCGAATAATCACAGCGTCGTGAGCTTGAAAAGAGGCAGCGAAGGTGTTCCGCAGTGGAGATAAGCCATCTTCAAATAATCAAGAACCTTGCGGTCTCGTGGAGACAGAACCCACTATCCCCCGCCGTGGGGCTCCATGGAGATCAACGCCTGTGATGATGTCTATAGTAAGGGTCTTGGAATTTTGCGGGGAAGGCTGCGGGGGCTCGGAGTTCCCCCGCGAGGCGTTTTCCCCCTTCACCATACCAATTTCACCAAAGAAATTGGCTTTGGAAGCTCGCAGAAGGTGCTCCATGCCATGAACTGTAGCTTTGTTGTCCGTCGCAGCTATCTGGCTCAATGCTCTCTAAACTGTTAAGGTCAAGTGAGTATTTACCTGTCTGCATCCCCGAATGGAAACTCCTTGGCGGGCGTGGGATCCCTTGATTAAGTGGACGCGCAATTGACGTTGCTTCCGAATTTCGCATTTGGTGATTTTTCTGTTCCAATTCAGAAGGCAGGGCACGGGAGCCTTGACCAAAACTTTGCTCATCAGGTTCATTGGTGAATTCCTTCCTTTTTTTACCCCTAGCGGTTTGGCTTTCCACTGAAGGGCTGCTGAGTTCGGAGACCTCTAGTCCACCGAGACTGGAATCAGTAGACGTCTGCCCAGTAAATGAACGAGACCATTTCCTGATATCTGTGGCAGATTCAAGGGGAAATTGAGACCAATGCTCGATACCCCTCTTCTCAGGTCTCTCTAGCGGTGCATAACCTGTGGTACGCGTCTTTCGTCCCGGGAACAAGGCCTCCAATTTCTCATCTGAAATAGCGCCGTTGAGAATTTTCAAGAGCACCCCCTCTGTTACTTGGAGACGATGCTCCAAGTGTTCAACGTATCCCTTTGCTGGACCTCTATGCTCAATGTAAGCCTCTGGCACTAGTACATCCAAATTCTTGAAGTTTATCGCACCACGTACCTCGGTAGCTGTTCTGGCCAGGAACAAGGTCGATTGTAGTCCAAACACTGCTCACAGACTGGCCTGCATAGTAAATTCAGCAATTCATTCAACCTCACGATATCCCGAAGTATGAAATCTTACTTCTGCCCGCCGCACTTCGGTATGACGTCAGCTGGTATTCTGCGTAAATCGCGGGCGGCATTGAGAGGCTCACCTTTTGCTTCCTTGAGCGACATGCAGTGCATGCCACTGTGATCCTTGCGGGTCGTTGCTCCTTTCGCTTTGTCATTGTGATTCAATATCGTGTTTGATTTGAGATGGCGAGGTGGATGTGGAAAGAGATGGTGAAAAGTGACAGTGCGGCCCGGGGCAAACCTATCGCCTAAACTATCAGCCGAGAGGAGAGCCGTTAAAAAATGTGTTGACTTCCGTTTATGGCTTAGTCGGGTTTTTGTAATTCAGACTAACCTGAGATTTCTTCTGCTCTATAGAGGGAGTGGGTAATATTACATTGAATTACAAAAACTAAGCTACACCAAAAGTGGAAGTAAAGGGCATCTCGGTGTGTTTCTAGTTGCTCTTCCAAACTCCCGCAAGTAAGTGTGCTCGGACTCAAATATCCACGGATCTGTTTTACTTATAAGCAGCGCAATACATCCCTAATATCGACTTCGCTGTCTATTGCTCCTTCGTTTTTCTCTTTCTCATTGACTGGAGTATTCCCTTTTTCCTGAATCCAAAATGAAAAATTATTCCATCGCATCCATTCCTGGTGATGGTATTGGGCCCGAAGTGATCTCCGCTACCATCTCAGTACTACAGCAACTGTCGGAGACACTGGGCACTTTTCACATCGATTTCACTCATCTTCCTTGGGGAACAGATTACTACAAGGCCCACGGGAAATACCTCCCTGAAGATGGTCTAGACACCCTACGCAAGTTTGATGCCGGGCTTTTCGGCGCTGTCGGCGATCCAGGTAAGTGAGAGCAGCTCAATGGCGCTGAATCTGTCTAACTTTGTCTTAGATGTTCCTGACCACATTTCTCTTTGGGGCCTATTACTCGCTATTCGAAGTCCTTTGCAGCTTTACGCCAATGTTCGACCAGTGAAAACATTCCCGGGCACCAAATGCCCACTAGATGCAGCAAAGAAGAATGGCATTGACTGGATGCTGGTCCGAGAAAACTCCGAGGGTGAATACTCAGGTCAAGGCGGACGCTCACATGTTGGCCAACAGTGGGAGACTGCTACTGAAGTAGCGATATTCACTCGCGTTGGCATCGAGCGAATCATGAGATTTGCATTTGAAACAGCGCAATCGCGACCAAAGAAGCATCTGACCGTTGTGACCAAGAGTAACTCCATGCGCAACGGCATGGTGCTTTGGGATGAACTAGCTGCTTTGGTTGCTAAGGACTTTCCCGATGTCACTTGGGACAAGATGCTTGTCGATGCGATGACTGTGCGGATGGTCATGAACCCTGACTCTATCGATACAATTGTTGGCACCAATCTGCACATGGATATTATCTCTGATCTTGCTGCTGCTCTGGCTGGGTCAATTGGAGTGGCGCCTTCCAGCAATCTTGATCCGACTCGAAAGAATCCATCTATCTTTGAACCTGTTCATGGCAGTGCATTTGATATCACCGGCAAGGGAGTCGCCAACCCCATTGGTGCTTTCTGGTCTGCCGCGGAAATGCTCGCATGGATTGGAGAGAAAGATGCCTCGGCCAAATTCATGAGCTGTGTGCATAAAGTTTGCGAGGCGGGCATTCTGACCCGAGACCTGGGAGGCACGGCTAATACGAAGGACGTTGTTGCTGCTGTGTGTGCCGAGATTCAACGCCTTAAGTGACCTCAATCAGGGAGGTAGTAGTGCTTGATGTGAACTTGAAGACGAGCACTGATTTCCGAGTCGGCATCCATTATGGCTCTGCGTAGCCTTGGCATGGGATTTACGAGTATAGCTTAATGTTTAAGCAAAGTTGAATTCATACACAATTGGTAGAATATGAATTTGATCATGAGAATTCTCAAGTTCTCTGTCCTCCATAGAAGAACTTCTGGAGCAAATTCCATCGATTTCGTTCAGTTTCAAAATCTGCACTAGTAATTATTAGGTAGACACTGGGACAACAACAGCTACCGTCCAGGTTCTTGTACTTGAAACTTGACATCTGGAAGAAATCACAATTACTACACGGGTCACCAACGCGTGGGTTAAATGTTAGAAATTAATCTTGCGAGGCTTAAGTTCACACATTTATTGCCCATATTGATTCATTTCCCAAAATAAACACTCAATTCGCCCTCGAATATAGTACACATGCCGTTATAGATTAAAGTGCTTAGTAAGCCACGCCATACATCGCGAAATTGAATCTTCGGAGATGATCAGTGATCGCGGTGCGAACCCCGACTCAGAATGGAACCAGCCGATTTTGAACCAGGTTCCTCAGAAATTGGCTCTCTGAGGGCATCCAAAGAGGATAGTCATTTCATTGGTAGCTCTAGTGGTGTTTATTTTGTGAATACCGTCAAACGAGCATTTTCAAATGGAGTCAATGACTCAAGGTCGGAATGGGCAGCTGAAGACACGCTCATTGGAACTGAAGATTCACCGAAAAACAAGCGTCGACGCACGGAAACCACAAATGAAGCCTCAACGCAACCTCCGGGCGAGACATCTTCGCCTTGGAAATATGACCCATCAATTACTGCGATCCTGGGATCGACACCCTCTCAGGATCTGGCGAAAGAGCTCATGATGGCCTACTTCAAAGTATGGCATTCTCTCTTCCCATTTTTGCACGGCCCCACTTTCCTTGGCATGATGGAAACATTAAGTACGAATGAATCGGTGGCAGTGGACGAAACGACCAACGACGCCGTGTCGGATCATCGCGATACCTGCTGGACTGTTATTTTGCAGTGCGTGTTCAATATCGGCAGCCTTGTAAGGCCTGACTTGGGCCTCGCATCAGAATGCAAGATAAAATCACCTGCGAGCTTGGCCACATTACTTTCAACATTAGCCTCTCGACATGATGTTGCCTCTCTGCAAGCAATGCTAGCCATTCAGGTCTATCTGGTCGCGACTATGTCCCTGCGACTGGCATCAACATTTGGAGGGTGTGTGCTTCGCTCGATGCTCCATGCGGGACTACATCGTTGCCCTTTCCGATACAGCCAGCTCTCATCGCATGATCGACAACTCCGAAAGCGCATTTTCTGGTGCGCTTATGCAATCGATCGGTATCTTAGCCAGGCATTAGGCTTACCTGTGGGTATCCAGGACTCTGATATCGACGTCTGTTTACCAGCAGCACCGGAGATGCATACTCCGCGTTTGCTAAGAGCTTTGAGCATGCGTTCCTCGAATACAGATATTGGGGAAAGTGCCTCACAATCACCTGCCCTTGAGAGCCTGGAGGTAGATCCTCAAGAAGTAGACCGTCAGAAAAAAGAAAGCACTCTAGCAAGCTACGTTCACTCTGGATTTCTGGTCGGGCGCGCTTTGGAGCTTTTCCACAAGTCGATTTTAGTACGCCGAGTTCGTCGCAATTCAATTCTCTTCTTGGTCAGCGATGTCCACAAATGGTGGAACAGCTTGCCGCATGAGCTTCAAGGAAATGATACAGGCTCCCGAAAAGCAAATGAGCCGGCATTAGAGCACTCTGAGAGACCTTTCAACCTCGGACCCTTTTTCACAGTGCTCTATCAGCATCTTATATTGATCATCCACCGCCCATCATTATCATTGGATCCTTCGAGTGCTGAGTTCTGTTCGGGATTGCAGACATGCATTGGTGCTGCACGGGGCATTCTCTCTGCTTTAAAAACTCAAGTTGATAGTCAGCAAGCTCTTTTCTGGCCAGGATTTCTCAGTGCCGTGTGGATGAGTGGATTGGTCCTGGCATTCGCTTGTCAACTGAAGCAATACGTTCTTGTAAAAGGCTTGCAGTGAGTGATATTGATGAGCATGAGCAATTCCTTGCTTACTAACTGTATACAGAGAAATTGAAGCGTGTGAGGAATTTCTTCATCGTATGTCTAATCAGTGGGAAACCGCCAAGCAGTGTCAGCAAGCATTGCATGTCTTGTCTATCAAGATAAAACAACTAGAGAACGATCATCTAGCTGGGCCGTTTCCTTATGCATACGAGAGAGACGCAGCCTTGATGAATTCAAATCAAGCTGGAGAGACTAGTATCCAGGAGCATGAAAACCTCAACTCAGCCCCAATTTTTACTCCGGATGCACTGCCCGAAGTCAACTCCGTATCTTTCACTGAAGGTGAAGACAGGACACACTCCAGCCTGACTGAAGATTTGAATTTCCAGAGAACAGGCATCGAATATCCAACCGGAGGATCCGGTTTTGATCTCAATATGGTCGACTTGCTTGAAGGAGCTAATTTTGACTCTCTGTTTGACATGATCGGCCAGCAATACCCAAGTTTCTGATCAACATACATGTACGTACATGAAATATCTACAACGCTCATCCCTCACGTCGGTACTCTCTTCCCAAGGTTCAAGTTATCTTGAAGTTTCCAAAATGCATGTTCAAGTTAATCTATTCCATTTTGACGCCTAAATTCACATGAATCATTCCCAGGTATGCTAATTACAGATCACAGGAGCTTGGTTATCATATGTGCTTTCCTCGGCCGCCTCAATGATAAAGTTGGCAGCAGACAGTCGACTGCAGCTAGCCATCATCCCCATTCCTTTCCCTTCATTCGGCCACATACGAGCGGTTGGCTGATCGCTTTCCGTCAACCTTGAAGGACGGACAAACACGAATCTCACGCCGCTTTCCCGAACCTCACGATCGGTGTGATTATGATCGTCGTATTGAAAACTCATGTTGCTCTTCGACATCAACAGCTTGAGTACACACGGCATGTTATCCCAAGAACTGCCCACCCCGAAGGCTTGCAGGGTCACAAGTTTGGTGTTTGGTGCGCCAGACTCCTTTATCACGCGGACCACGTTCGCATTGCAATCAGCCATCAGCCGCGGAGGGGAAATCGGGGCCGCGAAGGGACTATCGCTCGCTCGGGGCGCGCTGAGTGTGACGATCACGACATCCGGGGTTTCGTGCTCGAAGGCGGCTCGCACATCGTCTATTTCTGTCGGTGTGCCTGTGATGTGGTCAGCAGAGATCAAACTTGGTGCAGGCATTGGGGTCTACATACCTTTGATAATATCAACCTTGTATCCCTCCATTGCTGCCGGGTTTCGGACCAAAGCGGTGATTTGATGTCCTACTCGTTTATTAGCGACTGCGCAGGTGCTATCCATCGCAACCATTGGGGTTGTTTGATTAACATACCTCGATCCTGAAGGCCCGAGACCACGAGCTTCCCTGTACGCCCACTGGCTCCAATAACAAGGACGCGCATCTTCAATATTTGAGACGAGAATTGAAGGTTAAGACTGTGATTCTTGATTGAATATTTTGATTTTGCTTTGCAGATGAACTGAAATGCTTGATGGAATAAAAAGTCAACAATTCTGCTGCTTGAGCTTTTTATACTTCCAAGATTCTAGTCAACTGGTCCGGCTTCGGACCCGAGAGGAGGTTCGGATCCGAGACGAAGCGCAGTCAGATTGTAGTTACTTGAATGCGATCTCAGATTTGAAAGCCCCCAGGGCTGGAATCACATGCAAATATTGCTTGTCCACATGCAGGTGTATTGTCGCTGGAGTGGCTACTAAATACCACCATATACGCTACGCAGCATTCAAATGTTTGAATATCGCTGACTATTCATATGATTTAACCATACGAGCATCTCAGCCTTGCACATAAGTATCCACAAATTTTCACATGTTCAAAGATTTCCAATCTCACATAAGTCCGTGCAGCAGGTCAGGATCATGGATCTTCCTATTCCCATTCCACCATAATAAGCGGGGTGGTGTAAAGTGCAACGTTATCCCCCACAGAGTCCGTCTTGGTATACGTCAGGTAGATCACATTATCCTCTCCTGCGGATAGCGCTGGGTTAGCCTGCAAGGTATAAGCTCCTAGAGAATAGTTTCCATTAACCCCGGAATAGAAATTGACTGGCTTGGCCCAGGGTCCCTCCGGCGCAGGCGCAGTTGTAATATAGAAGTCCGCGGAAACAGATTCGCTCGCCTGGCCAATCCAGACGTAGGAGGTCCACAACTCCGAGTAGTAATATGTGCCTTGACCTCCTGCACTTGAACTTTCGATATAAGCAGAATCGTCCGTCATGGCGGGCTTCGTATTGGTCCAACCTCCGTTCACATAGTACTGGTATTGTGAACTGTTCTCCACTTGATCGGCTGGGACCTTGGCTAGAGCAACTTTTCCGTTTGATCCTTGTCCCCAGAGATAGAGGACGTTATCTTGGTTGACTCCCCCGTAGTTTCCATAGGGAATGTCATTCTCGGCCCAAAATGCAGAGTTGACTATCTGTGAGGTGGGAAGGCCATCTGCTCCGGGAGTGTAAGACACTTTGTATAGTGTCACCGAAGGGTCCGTGATGAGGTTCGTCAGTCCTGAGATATGGTAATTCCCAATCCATGTATAACCGACGACCAGATCATCAGATGTGGAAGTCACTAGTGGAGGACTATTTGCCCAAAGGGGGTAGCGGGTCCCGTCTGAACAAACCCCAGCCTGATTACTGTCACAGTTCCCAGGGACCAGGGGGTAGAACGACTGGTCGTTGTTTTGACCATACATTGTCAAGTTCGTGCCCCCGCCGGAGGCTAGGTCGGTCCATGATGCAGAACTGGTGAATAGTGGAAGGTTCGGGATTCCGCTCGAGTCGTAATGCTGCGAGTCTCGGCAAACCCACAGGGCGCGAGTCCCAAAGAGTGTGGAGCCGCAAGAGTCACGGTTGAGTGTTGGGTCGGCAAGATTGCCGATCACCTGGGGCGTACCTTTGACGGTAGGATTGATGGCTTGTTTCTTGACATGGATTTCAGGGCTTGCAGTTGCACTGACTACCAAGATAGAAGCCAAGGATAAGAGATACATGATACTGGGCTTGCAGGAGAAGAGGTCTGATCAATCTTGAAACATCCTACCTCGCCAATATTTTGTAGTCTTTATACAATGCACGCCAAATCCCATGGTGATGCGTGAATGCAACTTCATTTCGGGAAGGATGGCATGCATCTACATAGACTTTCGACCTGCCAGGGATTTGACCACTTGTAACGGGGGGATCCGAGCGCTCTGCATGTTTTGATTAAGTGGGGAACAGTTCGGCAATCGAGTGCATAGTCCCCACAGATTTAACCCTTGTTGGCAAAGTTCCTGCAGCGATATGGGGATTGAGTTACATTCTCGGCGTTTTCATCCAGTCTCCCTACCCAAACAATTCTTCGTAGACCGACTTTTTAGCAGTTGAAAGAGCCGGTCGCTTATTATAAGAATCATGGTGGCGAATGAAGCTCAAAGCTATGGATCTCGAGACCCTTCACCATGCGAAATCTTCACTGAGTAGTGAAATCACAGATTGACAGTGGCTACAATCTCTGACGCTTCATTGTAGCACCTGCCCAAAGAGGTATAGATCGCTGGCAGTCACCGCATGTGCAAAGAAAAACCCTGAAACACGCCTCTAACGAGCCCTGGCGGAGATGAATGATGTGATAGAAGGATGCAGAGGAACTCGGATGCTCATCTCTTCCTCGGAGAATGACATACTGGCTTTGCACATCGCTGTAACTCACCGAGAGTCCATTTCCGGACCGTAGTTCCTCTTGATGTCGGCACGCGGAGCAGAAGATGCCGATATGACCGCAAAGTCCGTATTTCATACGGAGAAGCCAAAGCGTAGTAGGCGATCGGCAATGCTCTCGAGCCCCTTGACCTCTTCCTCCATATTAATCTCTCAGTTTTACCCTGTAGATTCAATCATGCGATGACGAACTATGATACGCCACACGCGTAGAGATGTCTCCTGATAGGGTCACAGCGTCAAGAAACTTGAACGTGACGAAAATCTCCCGTTTTTTCAAGATGGTGGACTAAGGGGGTGCCTCGGCAAATGAGGATAACGTTAAGCAAGCCATTGCAAGAATTGAGGTTGCATCAATCTGGGTCCACAAGTCCGGGAAGTGCCACATGGAACGGAAATAGCAGCCAATCACGTCCATATCACTTGAATGAACTAGGACAGTTCAAGTTTGTGGTCAATGCACTAGGGAGCCATGGCTGAAGTCTCTCTAGCGTTCTCCAAGCTTTCTATGTACGCGGGGCCCCAGATTATCTATATCGCTACATGGCCATTTCAATTTAAGGCAGTCCAGGCCGTCAGTCCTGAGTCGATCTTCCCGGGCCCCAGTTACCGCTATGGTGACGGTCTTTCTCCTGCTATTCTCGAAATGTTCAATACCTTTGTTGGCATCAGTCCAGAGAATGCCAGCAAAGATGGATCTGAGCGTCGCCGGTCCATTGTCTCCAGAGCCTGCCTAGAGTGTCGTCGCAGGAAGACGAAATGTATCGGAATCCAACCCTGCACTGGCTGCATCGCCTGCAACGTTGAATGCGAGTTTCCTGAATTCCGTCGACGAGGAAGAAAGTAAGCTCCCACATTTTCCTACCGTCAAGTATTCGCCTTGTCTTATCTCATTGCCATCATCCAGGAGTCGAAAGTCGTCCGTTAAACCCGCCGAGAAGGAGGATTACGAAGCCGTTGTCAAAGCTCTATTCCCATCCACTCCGATCGAATCGCTCCGTGGGCTTTCAAGAGACGCTCTACTAGAGCGCGCCAAGCATGAAGCAACAAGTAACCCACTGGAAACGAGCAATAACAGCTCCTCCGCTGCATCTCCAGCGCTTGCAATGACGCCTACGTCCCTCCCTGGTGTGGAGGTCAACACTCAGCTACAGAAGTATCAGAACCAAGCGTCGACAGTCTTCGAATGGGAGGAGATGGCTTCGTGGCCTACCCAGGGTCAGGTCGACAACGTCGATATGAGTTCATACATGCAGTCAGCCTTTGAGGGAATGCAGCCTGTGCAATACTCTGCAGCACAGTCTAATCTTTTACTAGACTCCATATTTTCTAATGGCTATGGAGATCCCAATTATACTTTTAGATGAAAATATGAAGAATCGTTCAATGTGTTCAAATCCCGTCTTCGCGTTTTAAGAATAAAAGGGCCAACCTATATCACGATGTTCAAAGTATGTAGGATGCTCACATCAGGATGGCTGATATAAGGGCACACGTGCACGTGAGGGGCACAGCCCTGGAGGGCTTCCATATCAAGTTAGAGTATGTGCACAAAGGTTATTTATAGCGCTACGCGGAGCGTTTAACGCCGTTACAAGAATGAATCCTCAAGGAGCAAAAAATTGACCGACGCAGGGGTCGAACCTGCAATCTCTTGATTCGTAGTCAAGCGCCTTGCCATTGGGCCAGCCGGCCTTGTTGAAGAGAGTGGCAAGATTTGGCTATAAGACCGGGGATAAGAATTTTAAGAATTCTGGGATCTGATTGGTGTAAATGTTCAATGTGGGTCTATTAAAGCGATAATTCTGCCGGTTTCAAGATTCGATGCTAGGCGGTAAAAGGTATATCCCAATAAGGGCTAGCTCTATACCAAAACAAGTTAGTGCCATTTCGAATCCACTACGTACATACATGGAGTTGTACAACACGTGAGCTTTGGCCCCAAATGATCTGCAGGGTCGACTTTCTATCAATGGCTTTTCAGCTCATTTCATGTAACTCAGTGTCATGGAATCGGCACACAAAGGTGGCAGCAGAATGCTAGTATTGGGCCAGGATATTTCGATAAGAAATCCCAAAGCGAAGCGCGCTAGCAAACCCAAAGTTCGTTCCGGCTGTATCACTTGCAAGTCAGTGCTGGATCTTTCGAGCCTCGGGATACCTATGTCCTGTCAGTTCTGATCATTTGTACTTGCTAACAAACAACATTATAGAGCTCGACGGGTCAAATGCGATGAAGGGAAACCAAGCTGCGCTCGGTAACTTTATCTCGAATTTGCATCTATGGGATCTGGCAGACGACTAACACTTGCATGAACGTTCGATGGATTTAGATGCACCAAGACAAACCGATTATGCGGTGGCTACAGGACGCCTGATATTCTGCCTTCCATGGACAGGGATTTAATGCCCAAGACCGTTCTTCCTGGACTTGCAGTTGGCTTCCCTGACCCCCAGGCCTTGGAATTCTTTTTTCTCAAGACCGCCCCTCAGTTGGCCGGCTTTTTCGGTGGGGGATTCTTCACAGGAAGCGTCTTACAACGTAGCCTGGCGGAACCCGCCATCTGCCAAGCGATTGGGGCGATCGGCTATCTGCATGAGAAATCAGCCACAAGAAAGCTTTCTGGAAACTCCAGTCTTCACATCCAACTATACAACCGCTCAATCCGCTCACTTCTCAAGGCGTCCACTGAACCCAATGCACTTTCCGTTGTAGCTATGGCTAATATTCTGTTCACTTGTCTTGAAATATTTCAAGGCAATATCGATGCCGCTGCCCAGCACGTGAGAAGCGGAATCAAACTATTCAATACGTGGCGCGAGAAGGCAAGTCCACCTGAACGTCTTTGGGGAAGAAAGTATTCCACACCAGAAGCCCGTTTCATGGAAATGGAAATTGCACCTATTCTCAGCATCTTCAATTTGAGGGTCCTGGAATGCGGTAATAAACATCGAGTCCGCTTGATCCTCAATCCAGTTGACCAGATTGGAAGGCTTCGAATAGCGAATCGTTTTGAAAGTCTGGCAGAGGCGAACGTCGCTCTAACGGATATGATAACTGCAGCAACATGGCACTGTGATCTCCATAACGCTGACCACGGACAAAGGACAGACGTACATCTAGAAGCTTTCGCTAGCTCGCAAGCTGTGCAAGAGAACATCGATCGATGGAATACAGCCATTGACGATTTACTGAATCGTCAAACGCCGATGTGGAGCAAAAAGGAGCACGGAGTAGCGAATGCTCTCGGGATCATCAAATTGAGCACCAAATTCGGACTCCTCGCCAACAACTTAGAGCATGAATGTGACTGGGACGCATACCGCGATGATTACGAGGAATTAATTCGATTTATTGAAGCGATTTTATCCGACAAGGATCGATTTCCGGACCATGACGATTTGTCCCGATCGATGTCTCTCGACTGTGGATATATATTCGCACTTCACGCCGGAGCCTGGAAGTGTCGCTGGCCGAAATTGCGCCGACGGTGCTTGAAGTTGCTACTCGAAATTCCGCAACGGGATTACTCGTTTGAGGCAAGACATTATCATCAAATATTCACTCGGATCCTTGAGCTGGAAGAGAAGCAATTTTGCCCAATACCCACAAAGCCTAACGATGATTGGCTACCGCCGGAGAAGTCACGGATACACGATTTCGAAGTGGCTGCGGAGCCCATTATATTGAAAGGCTCTATTATGCATGCTGTCACCTTTTGGAGCAAGCCTCACGGCCCGGATGGCCTGTGGCATTCTTCCACTGAGTTGATGAGCCTAGAGTCATCGCACGCAACCAAATATTCTACGCCATCAAATTTTCTAAGCCGCAGGGTATTTTGAAGGACCCGAACATTTGAAAGCTCCATTCACAGTATTAATCATATGATTACCTTTACTGCCCAAATTTTGAAACCTGTTGATGGAGGTACATAGCAGTCTACACACAGAAACAAGTTTCACTTCAACCCTCTGTTCACGAACATTGAGTGCCCCACCTGGGCACCCTGCATGTGAGATCCACAAGTGGATTGCCTTGACCTATAAAATTTGAAACCTAGCCATACATGCAATGGGATCAACTGCGTGAAAAAGGCGGAGAGATGAGCTAGGTAAATTTGCTGCTAGCACCTGTGGACATCAGCCCTGGAGGTGCGAGCTTGCATGAGTCTCAACATTCAATATTCAACATTGAAGTGTTCGAGTTTCTGACTCGGACTCGAGGCCTACAGGCTTGATCAATTTGTAGATAAGAACTTGAATAAATTTCAAAAATAACTATTCACATTTGTGTATATTGCACATAAAACAAGACACCGGTTCCAGACCCAATTCTAATGTATATGTTTCCAATGCAATTTTTACAGCTGCATGGGTTTCAGGTCGGCGGCGACCTTGAAGGGAGCAGTAGTCTTGCTGCGGATCTCCTCAACGGTAACACCCTCGGCGTGCTCGATCAGAGTCAGACCCTCAGTGGGGTGGCAGTCGAACACAGCCAATTCGGTGATGATGGTGGAAACGCAGCGGGGGCCAGTCAGAGGGAAGGTGCAGGCTAAAAAGGAATGAGTTAGCACGCGAACGTCTCGCATAGAGAAAAGAAAGCAGATTAGAACTTACCAGGCAGAATCTTGGGGTTGCCCTTCTTGTCAGTGTGCTCCATGGTGACGACGACCTTGGTCTTCTCGGGGTTGGCGACCAGATCCATGGCACCACCGACACCCTTGACCTTACCGGGAAGCATGAAGTTGGCGAGGTCACCGAACTGGCTGACCTGGAGAGCACCCAGCATGGTAAGATCGATCTTACCAGCACGGATCATACCGAAGGACTCGTGGGAGCCGAAAAGCGAAGCACCAGGGTTCAGGGTAACAGTCTCCTTGCCGGGGTTGATCAGGTCAGGGTCCTCCTGGCCGGGGGTGGGGTAAGGGCCGAGACCCAGGATACCGTTCTCAGCCTGCAGAACGACCTCAACGCCCTCGGGCAGGTAGGAGGGAGCGATAAGAGGAATACCAATACCAAGGTTAACGTACATGCCATCCTTGAACTCCTTGGCGGCACGCTTGACAATACGGGCACGAGCCTCGCTGTTGCCACCGGCAAGCATCTCGCTGGGGTCCTTGGCGTAGGTGATCTTGTCAAACTGCTTGGGCTCGATGCTCTGGATGACGGCGTCGACGTAGATACCAGGAAGGTGAACATCCTCGGGGGCGATCTCGCCAACCTCGACGATGTGATCAGCCTCGACAATGGTAACCTTGGCGTTCTTGGCCATAGCCTCGTTGAAGTTGTTCATAGACTTGCGGAACTGGCAGTTACCAAGACGGTCGGCCTTGTGAACCTTAACCAGAGCGTAGTCACCGTAGATCGATTCTTCCAAAACGAATTCCTTGCCGTTAAAGACGCGAGTTTCCTTAGGCTTGGACATTTCAGCCACAGAGCCATCCTTGTTGTACCGAACGGGGAGTTCACCAGTTTGCACTATATAATAGCAAGTCCAGTCAGTTTTACTGTACGCATTTCAAGTTTGGGTATACATTTGGGTCTGATAGGTCTTTCCAACTTGTACTTACCGATTGTTCCAAAAGCCGCGGGAGTGTAGAAAGCCGGGACGCCAGCTGCAGCAGCGGCGCACTTTTCAGCGATGGTACCCTGGGGAGTAAGCTCCAGAGCCAGGTCACCGCTCAGATACATTTTCTCGAAAACCTTGTTCTCGCCAATGAAGGAAGCGATCATCTTAGTGATCTGCTTAGTCTCCAGCAATTGACCTACAAGTTTCCAGAATGTTAGTTTCGGATTTTTCCCCTCATTTCATTCCACCGTCTCCGCAATTGACTTACCAAGACCAACACCGGGCATACCAGCGTTGTTGGAGACGACAGTCAAGTCGGTCACCTCGGGACGATCACGAACGGCATTGATCAGAGTGATGGGGACACCAGAGAAACCGAAACCACCGACCAAAACGGTGGAGGCACCCTTCATGTCCTTGACGGCCTCCTTCGCGGAGCCGCACAGCTTGTTAATAGCGCTCTTGGAAGTGGAAGCAGAGAAGTTCCGCCGCCAGATGGGGCGGAACACGGACATCACAGGGGCGAGAGGCCGCGACATGATGTCTCGACTGCCTTGGAATGTCTTTAGAGAATGAAATTCTGAGCCAGCAGAAGAAAGAGAAAGAAAGAAAGAAAGTTGAATATGCTCGAAGCTATCTACCCCATTGCCCCAACTTTTCCTTCGGGTAGGAACGCTTACAACTCTGCCGAACAAAAACGCTTAGCCGTGTCTTCCGACCGCTGCTAATTTTCCCCACAGAATCGGACTGGCGCTTTGCCGGAGTGAGAGCCGTCGGTCGGAACGCGCCCCACAAGACTGTATCCGATGGCCTTTAAGACTCTTTCGATCCTCATTTCATTTTTGCGGGGGGGCAAAAAAAAAGATGGGGGATTATGATCTAGAATGTGGAGGTGCACGCGACGTAGATCATGGCGGAAAGACGAATATCCCTTCGAAGTAAAGAGACGAAGACATTTAAATCCAAGCAAAAAGACAGCCTTAAGATGTCCCCACCCCCTTCCGTGAAGTGATCTCAGCCTCCCTGAAATCGGAACGTAATACAGGCGTAATATAACCCGTATTTTACATCCGGGCTCACAGGGCGGCATTCCCCATAACTTGTCTTCCCGTCAAGTTCCCGACTTCCTCCTGGAAGTGCCGAATGTCGCCATCCCGATAAATTCCTTGGGACCCTGATCATGCAAGCGGACCGATTGCCCAATTGAGCAATCTTAGGTCCCTGAGGAATTCGGGAAACCTACGGAACAAAACATCATGATCTCTATCCAAGGTCTCGATATTGGCCATTGGCATCTTGGGCAGCTCACACCACCCTGCCATAAGATCAATTGATACAAAAGTCGGGATTACTAACAATATCAATGCCTGTCAATGCCTGTCAATGCTTGTCGCATCAACCCCGCACCTTTCATGGCAAACTGTGGGGCATCAAGCTTGGACCGCAGCCATCGTCATTCTCCATCTCCAAAAGAGCACCAAAGAGACTCGTAGATTCGCTATACTTTTCAATATTCCGAGGGTCCCGAAATACCCAATCTGCCTAAGCCGTTCTTCCATCCCATGCCATGCTAATTTTGGCACGTTTCGTCCGCGCTTTGCCACGGACAGCGAGAGCCATTGGCCCCGTCAGTGGCAAACGATCCATTGGTTCTGTCAGTGCGATCGATTCGCGAATCTTTCGGTCCTTGTTCGGCACGAATGAGATTAGACGGGTGTTTGACGATGAAGCATACATCAGACGCTGTGTGGATGCTGAAGCTGCGCTGGCGCGAGCTCAATCACAATGTAATGTGATACCCAGTGAAATAGGTGAGATGGTCACAAAGCGAGTGCAAGAATCAAAACTCGACTTTGAAAGACTGCACCATGAGACTGAGATCGTGGGATATCCGATTCTGCCACTGGTTCGTCAGTTGTCAACCATCTGTGGCGATGAGGCTGGACGATACGTTCACTGGGGCGCTACGACTCAAGACATCATGGATACTGCGAGCGTGCTCCAGATGAAAGAGGGATTAGACATCGTTGAGCAACTTCTCAAGGATGCTATCCAGATCCTGCGTGAACTATCACACAAGTACAAGGATACGCCTATGGCAGGCCGCACGCATCTCCAGCATGCCTTGCCTATTACATTCGGCACAAAGACCGCTGTATGGCTCTCGGCCTTCCAGCGGCATCTAGAGCGACTGCAGGAGCTTCGTCCTCGAACACTGATGGTTCAGTTTGGAGGTGCAGCAGGTACACTGTCATCTCTGGGCTCTGGCGATGACGGTCTTCGTGTACGCAAGGCGTTCGCAAACGAGCTTGGGTTGACAAATCCTTCTATAACATGGCATGTTGCTCGCGACGGCGTAGCCGAAATCGCGAATCTTCTCGCATTGGTTGGGGGTACTATGGGCAAGTTAGCGCTAGATATCATCGTCATGTCATCGAACGAGCTAGGTGAGGTTGCTGAGCCCTTCGTGCCGCACCGTGGCGCATCGTCGACCATGCCGCAGAAGCGGAACCCCATTTCCAGCGAGGTGATCTTGGCTGCTTCGAAGATTCTTCGTTCGAATGCCGGTCTTGTGCTTGATGGGATGGTCGCTGACTTTGAGCGAGCTTCTGGACCATGGCATCTTGAGTGGGCCGCTGTTCCAGAGAGCTTTGTGATTGCTGTCGGTGCTCTGACACAAACTCGCTTTGTTCTTTCTGGTCTGTCTGTCAATACGGAGCAGATGTTGAAAAACCTTCACTCCACGAAGGGGTTGATTGTGGCTGAGGCTGTGATGATGGGTATGGCACCGCATGTTGGTCGTCAACGGGCCCATGATATCATTTATGAGGCTTGTAGGGAGAGTATTGAGATGGACTGCAGCTTGCTTGAGAGTCTGCTGAAGCGAGAGGAAGTTACAAATAAGATGAGTCACTCAAGTCTGAGTGAGTTGTGCGACCCAGTCAACTATTTGGGCGCATCTTCGCAAATGGTGGAAGATGTTCTAGCTGTGGATTAACATTCACATTCATTAAGTTACAACCTGGGCACTTTGAATAGATACTTAAATATTGAAACATTTCAACATTAGCTTACGATTGATACCCTTAGACGGTCTGGCGGACCAACATTTGAATGGGTAGGAAGAGGCCCAGATGGTTATAAACCCTCATACTAGGAGACTGATTTGAAGGACGACATCTGGAAACGTGCAAATGTTCAAACGTCAACTCAAGTGATATTCAATGTAGATCTTGAAGGCTCCGAGTCATATTGAAAAGGACGAATTCTCAACACTGAAAGCATTCAAGATGGCCGCTAAATAGTATCCTAACGAATTACTCAACTGTCACCCAGCAATAACTCCATGTACGTTAATGCCTCTAAAATATGCGGGTAACCCTGTCCTTTTCCTACCCCGCTTCCCCTACATGAATCAGAATAGCCTATCCCGCTTTGAGTTTAATGGATACGTCGGCATATCTTCGGTATCATTGCACTTTATGGTCTCTCGTCCAATCAGCTTCGAGCACTGCGTGTTTGTATGACTAAGCACCCCGCCCTATTCCGGCTTGGAATCCGGGGTCAATGTTGAAAAAAGAAACCCCAAAGCACATCATGCCTGTCCGACAGTGTACAATATGCTCCCGCAGTTTTCGAAAAACTGAGCACTGGAAGCGACATGAGCGCAGTCGTGAGTACTCCCGTGATCCCCTAACGAAACCCCGTCGCGTATTCGGATGTAACTGAATTGACATTCCAAGACACAAACGAACGCCCATACGAATGCAATGTCTGTCACAAGCGCTTCTCGCGAAGCGATGTACTTCATCGACATGCAAAAAATCACGGAGATGGCGTCTCTAAGATCAAGACGAAAGATGCTGCCGCAAATCGACAGCCTTCTGCTGCGTCGGGGGTATCGCCGATGAACATGGGGCCCGCTGTAGAGAACGGGTCTCACTTGTTGCCACCAATTGGCAGTCTAACAACGCCACGCGACATGTCGCTCCCTGTAACCGGGACCCCACTGGATTTTCTCGCCAATGTATCAGCGCAGCATGTCCGAGCGGATCCAAACATTCACCCCATGTTGCTTGATGAGCAGCAGCCTTACTTCGGCTGGAACGAGGTAGCGCCCGCTGATCAGCCCGGCCAGCATAATGTCCCCGCGTTCGAGCATACCTCCAACGATATGCTGCAGATGTGGCTCGAACCTAGAACTGATGTGGGATCGAATTCTGGCTCGTTGGATCTGGGTCATTTTCCCTTGATGACTCCCGATCAGCAAACTCGCACCTCCGTTGACAGTGGGAGATCAGGCGTTGACAATATTCCCACCGAGCGCTTCTCCAGGGTTCAACGCTGTTGGCTTGCACCAAATCACACCGGTCGATTGATTAATAGTCTATGGAAGGACATCGTGCAGACATCCGGCGACAATATCTTCTCTCGCGATTACTTGCATCTTCCCAATGATCCAAACCTACTTCAAGGCTCAAGATATGGGATTGACGACGAATGCAGGGGTCGTCTGCAAGCTGCCTTTGCTCAAGTGCCATCAGGCTTCTCACGTCTGCCGTCGCCCAGAAATGACAATGGATCACCTGCCACCTTCGACAAGTTTTTCCCAAATAGTATGCATTTTCCTCCGGCCGAGGTGATGGACATGGCGCTTGATCTTTACTTCAGAACCTTCCACCCGCTTGTGCCTTGTGTCCATCTTCCCACTTTTGAAGCGAAGAACACGCATCTGCCTTATCTCTATGTCATGATCCTCATAGGAATGTTAATGCTGGGCACGAAGGGGACAACGGGATTCGTGCTGAAAAACTTCACGCACGTGCTGGAGAAGATAACGGCTGAGCTTTCAAAGTGCAGCATGGGTGTCGAAAGCCCGACTAACGTGGTCTCTATCTTCGCAACGTCCTTTCTGTTTTTGAATCTGGCTGTTTTGACGGGGGTAGGTGATGACTGGTGTCATATCATACCTTTCAGCACTAACTGTTATATAGGAGACATCCCATTTGGAACAATGCCAAATGCTCTACGTCAATCTCATGTCGGTCAGTAAATGTGGAATAAACAGCCGCAGTCGAACAATATTTGCTAACAATCTCATAGATCGCTCAACGACATGGATTTTTCACAGCAACAGAGGGCCAATTCTTGGATATGAGTCTCTTTGAGGCTGTGAGTATTCCTACAAGGATTCCTTCCTCTAAGCGGTCGCTAATACTACCATATAGGTCCCCGATGTTGACTCACGGTGGAAAGCCTGGAGCAAAGTCGAATCTACCAAGAGAGTCATCATCAGCCTTCTCCTTTTGGACTCCTGGTACTCATCACTACTTTCAACAAGTCCAATTGTCGTCCCAGACTCCATCCAAATAATAATGCCTTGCAACGAGGCTCTCTTCCGAGCAGACTCATCCATGCGCTGGACGCAGCTCATCCGCGGAGGGAAAAGGATCCTCATGTCGACGGTGCCGGCACCATCAGAAAACACCAAGATACCCCCTCTGGAGGGCTCCATGGACGAATTCGGCATCCAAACAGTGCTTGCTATGGTCCAAATACGTCAATCAGAAGCCTATCACCGACTTCTATCCAATCGCGCTAGTTACCCCTTCGCACCTTGTCACACCTATGCCATGGACGGCCGCGCCCGTTGCCTACCAAGCCTTCAAGCGCAGATAACAGAGTACAGCGAGATTCTCCAGCTCAACTCTAATGCCTGCATAACGTGGCACTACATGTGCATGAAGATGACAGCCGATATCCAGATCTTCGATTTCGCTGCTGGCAGGGCTGGCCCCGTCCCAGCACGAAAAGCACTAGACGACATCGCCGAATGGGCCCAGACTCCTGCGGCTAGACGAGCCTGTCTGCACGCCGCGCACATCTACAAGGCCATGACCAGCCGCAAAGCATCCGATCACCCGACCTTCCACTCTGTCCTCGCACTCTTCTCCGCTGCCCTCGTCCTGGGCCTTTACACGTTCATGGTGCCTAGCCCTGCCAACACGTCCTCCAGTCTCAGCTCAATCGAGTTAATGGATGATATCGACTGGGCCCAGGTCGGGAAAGAAGGATTCACTAGTTTCATGGAACCGCGAGGAAGCCAGTCCTTTTCACCAGCCGATGATCCCGCTGTGAACTTTATTCGCAATGGAGCTACGATCTACCTGCGTGGCGTACCGGTTCAAGCGGGATACCAGTCTGCGAGGAGGATCTTGCTCGATTATGCGAATCTTCTGAAGGACTCTGGAAAGTCGACGATTAAGAAGTTCTCGTACGTTCTTCATATTATGTCTGATGTGCTAATGGATGTGGAGTAATCGAAGTCACGATACCGATACGATTTTGTATTATTATGCGCTCGATTCTGTTGTGATTTTTCAGTAGACTAGGATGGCGAGGCATTCAAAGATTAGGGAGGGAGCATTGAATTCAACAATATCAATATTGATGACCTTGAACTATCTGTATTCATGGTGTCTGCCAGTGATTATGCCTCTTGCCAAGAATGGACATTTATCTGATCCAATTGACAATCCAAATAGCCTGAGCTGTATATGAAATAAGATATTTTCAAATTTTCGAAGGGCAGTGTTCACGGACACGATATCCCTCCATGAGTTTACCGATAAAGGATGCGATCAACCATCTCGGCAATAGCCAATGAACTAGTTAAGCCAGGACTCTCGATACCCAACAGGTTCACAAAACCAGGGAATCCCTCTTCTTCTTGGATAACAAAGTCCTGGAAAGTAGCACCAATATTAACGCCGCCGCCACGAGACAGCTTCGGACGGATACCACAGTAATCAAGTGAGATGGCGGCGGGATCCACACCTGGCATGTACGCCAGGATCTCTGGGAGGGCTTGCTGCATCCGTGCAGGACTAGGCTTCAGATCATTAGGATCATCAACCCATTCCACGTCGGGACCAAAGCGGATTCTACCGCCCATATCTAGTGTGAGATGGGTGCCAAGACCACCGTGGCCGGGCACTGTTGCGGGGTAAACGAGGACAGAAGTCCGTGGACGAGATGCGGCGTAGGAGAAATACGTGCCCTTGGCATAATATGGGGTCCGGTGTCGTTCTGGGGGGAGGATAAGGTTGTTTATAGCGCATGCGCCGTGGCCGGCGCTGTTGATGAGCGTCTCCGCGGTAATAGAGGTAACAGAGCCGTCCTCGTCGGAAACAGCTGTGATTTTGTAGCCCTCGCCGGGGATGTACTCGACATCTGTCACGCGTGTTTTGAAAGCACAATCGCCTCCGCGGTCCTCGAAGTCACCGTGTAAATATGTCATTAAGGCGTGGCTGTCCACGATTCCAGTTGTTTCGCTTTCGACGATTCCCGCGTCGGCCTTGACATCTGGCTCGCGGCGGGCGGCCTCCTCAGCGGTTATGAGCCGTGTTGGCGCATCGTGCAGTGTCTGGGCATGTTTATGGACCTTGAGACAAGCCTCCCATTGCTCATCTGTCTGAGCAACGATCCATTTCTTCGTATTGCGGCACGGGATGTCGTGTTTTGAACAAAGATCATAGAGCATATTCCGGCCCTGAATGCAGAGCTTTGTTTTCAGGGAGTCGGCAGGGTAGTAGAGTCCGGCGTGGATAACCTGTTCTCGGCGTCCTTTAGCCTTTGCCGCTGAATGGCATATTCATCAGGGATCTCACCTCTGAATTCCTGCTGCTGGTCTCAGTCCCCACCGCATCATGTCTCTCTAAAAGAAGCGTCGAGGTACCTTCCCGTGCTGCTAGCTGGCGAGCAGCTGCAAGTCCAACAACGCCGGCGCCGATGACCTACATCGCGTCAATTGGGTTCCGGAGCTGCTCCGCGGTGTGGAGCAGATGAACAGGACTCACTGCATGGGTAAAGTCAGCGCGAGAGACTCGGCCGCTAGAAAAGCACCTTTGAAGCACCGGTGTGCGCTTCGGAAACTGTACAATTCCACGTACCAGCATTGTTGGGGGAAGGTTGTTGGTTGTCACATTGTTGAAGGTGAACAATTGTCGGAGGGGAGAGCCCGCTGATCCTCGGCGAGAGGGCCCACCGGCCGGCAACGCAACTCTTGCTTATCGTCACGCCATACAAAAGTGCCCACCTTGAGGGAAGAACAGCAAAAATTAAAGACTTGTGGGTGAACAAATATCCCCTTGAGAAAGTAAAAGAATTAAAAATCTTATATGTAAAGAATATGTGATCATGTGGTTCTAGAATTTACATTGTCCGCTCTAACGCTGTACAGTTAACGCTTGTTGCAATTTTTGAGCATCTCGTCCAAATGCTGATATAGAATTAGTATAAACTCGTATCGATGGTAAAAGGGGAGAACTCACCATGCGTTGCTCAGTCGCTAACTTTCCTTGGGTATCCTAAGGCCAGTTAGTATTTTGAAGCGCCAATGGCAGGAGGGAAGACAAACACTAATGATAGTTAAGATCAATGAATAATTGTTGAAGAGAAATCGCTCTCGTCGTTTTGCATCGGTACCATTTCGACTCAATTTCGCCAGGAGAGTGTCGAATTCGGTTCTCAGGCGAGCCAGGCTGTTGGATACGGGCTCATCATCTCCGGCATCGGTGCTTAGCACCAAAATTCCATGGAGAAGCTGGCCGAATCTCTGAGTAAGGAAGTGAGGAGCGGAAGATTGTTTCAAGTCGTCTCCTCCTGCGATAGAAAGAGCAGACATTGCGCTACGTCCAGTGTTGGACCCCACACGTTTGAGCGACTCGCCATGAAGATCCATAATAACCTGGAAGCGCGGCCATAGTTGCATGTTGATGCCGTTAACATAAGAGTCTGCAAATGGTACTTTGCGACGTTGAAGTTCAAATGCCGCGTGCTGATTCAAGCGAACGCACATCAAAACGCCCAGTGAGTCAGTTGTGTTGTCAATGAGCTTTTTGGTCATGTTCCGACCCAGTGTAAATGCCTGTTCGAAGATTTCTCCGGCGTGTCTCGAAATTTGATGGAATGTCAAGGAAGAGAAGAATTCAGTGAGGAAAGAGTACTCGGCAGATACGTTGTCTACCAGAGCAACGTTGTAATTCCTGAAAGGTACTTCAATTCCATGGTAGGCTTGGTCCTCTTCAGCAAGGTAGGACGAAATGGCCGGTTGATGTCCATTGCGGAGAATGTCGATCCGCCGACCAAGTGAAAAAGGATCGTGTGCAGCAGAGCCCGCTCGGCCGCCAGGAAGAATATTACCTTTGATGATCAGTATAGGAGAAGAGATGAGGGAGTAGATAGGGCGACATACCTCCTCTGTGAGTAGAAGAATCACCTCCAAGGACCTCATTTCGGTCACTGGGATAGACCTTGACTTTTTCGAGGGCTTGGAGGTAGCGGGTGAAATTGGATGTATAGTACCAGCGCATTGTGTTGATATATGCCTGACAAATTTCCCCGGCCAGCTTGGGATGTACCTTGGATAAGTAGGTGTAAAGATCCTTAAACTTAACCAGTCGCTGTTGTTGGATGATTTGTGCATTGATATTCGGTGACCGCATGGCACGGATTTGAGAAACCAGATAATCGCGGATTCGTTCGATCGCCTAAGGGGGTCAGCTCATATACTTCGTTCATTTTTGTCGTCAAAAGTGCCCATACCTTGTTTTTGATGTCGGTCAAAAGTGGACGCACATCATCAATGGCTTTGGAGCTCGTCTGAGAAGATGCCTTGGATTCGATGCCTGTCGTCCGAGCGTCAATCTCGTTCAAGGCCCGTACCCAATTCTCATCCATTGGACCTTCAACGATGGTGCGAACGGCTTTTGGTGAAATACTAATTTCTTCCACAGCTGGACCAAGTAATCGCTCTACGTTCCTGCGATTCTCCAGCATAGCATTCAGTTGAGTCGAACGCGTTTGTAATGTTTCAATCTCCGCGGACACCGCTCCCAGCTCATTTTGAAAGTCATTCAAATACAGCTCCACCGATTTGGACACATCATCACAGCCACTGATAGCGGTGTGGAGATCCTGGAATTTGTCCCGCTCCTGCTCGAATTGTTGGATCGTTTGCGAATTGACGTCGTGACTGGGGGACTTCCTAGCCGGCTTTGGATCTGGTTTGGACACGAATTCCTCCAAGCTCAGTCCGTCGAATTCAATCACTTCTATAAGCTCCGATGGTCGTGGTTCCGGTCTTGTAGAGAGCTGTGGTATATCTTTGTTCTGTGTCTCCTTCCGGATGATCCCATTCAAGACCTCAAGCGGATCGGGGACGACTGCCGGACGTGGTCGCTGCGCGCTCGTCTGTCTTAAGCCTGTGCCATTTTGCGACCGTGCTGCTGTTCCAGGGAGGGAAGCAGATGAATCATTCGGCGATACGAGTAACGAAGTTGACGAGGTTCTCGCGGGATTGCCAGGACGGGTGTTGTAGGGGCCCCGAGACAATTGGGAAGAAGAGCGACGAGGCAAAGACGGGTTTCGGTTACCTCCAGAAGGTGTAGATTGGCCTGAAATGCGGTCACGCCACATGTTAACAGAATCGAATAACGAACATAGGGAGAGAGAGTCTTAAAGTTAGGGGAGTTCAGGTCCTCCAGTGACAATGAAGCCAAACAGCCAAACCGCGCCCCGGGGACGCTAAACCCGAAACGGAATAGCGACGCAGCCCCCCACCACAAAGCCTTTTTCTGTCTTTTCTTGTCGAGAAAACTCCTCTTCTCCCCATTCCTTTCACTCTATTTTTTGTCCTCTAATCCCTCCCCCCTTAACTCCCACTCATTCACGATGTCTGACGAGGTATGAAAGTTCTTTACTCTGAGCTTCCTTGCTCTCCTCCCCTGCACCTTTTCACGCCACTGGCGATGTATGCGTGAGAGCCCCGCATCTAGAGGCTCTCCCCTCTTTTCCCAGGCGCACTCCCATACAACCCCTCCCATGTCCAACGGACGATTACCCTTAAAAAATAAGACCTTCAACTAACATCCTTCCTCTTATAGCAGCACGACGTTACCTTCGAGTCGGCCGATGCCGGTGCCTCGACCACCTACCCTATGCAGTGTTCTGCTCTGCGTAAGAACGGTCACGTTGTCATCAAGGGCCGCCCTTGCAAGATCGTCGACATGTCCACCTCCAAGACTGGCAAGCACGGTCACGCCAAGGTCCACATGGTCGCCATTGACATCTTCACTGGCAAGAAGCTTGAGGATCTCTCCCCCTCTACTCACAACATGGATGTCCCCGTCGTCCACCGCAAGGAGTACCAGCTTGTGAGTAGAACATTCTTCTAGGAAAGCCAGCTAGGCAGAACAGGATCAAAAACTAATCGGGCTGCTTTCTTAGCTGGACATCACCGACGATGACTTCCTCTCTCTCCTGAAGGATGACGGTGACACCAAGGATGATGTCAAGGTTCCCGACAACGAGATCGGTGAGCGCCTGGTCAAGATGTACAAGGAGGAGGGCAAGGACGTCAGTAAGTATACCTGGCATCATATGCCTCATATTATTCCTCTTTCATCTCAGGATCATCCACTAACCAATCATCTTCAGACGTCATCATCCAGACCGCCATGGGTGAGGAGGCCGCTATTGATGCCAAGGAGGCTCCCAAATAAGCGCCAGATCCTAGGATCTAGCACATGTTATGTCAACCGTTACGTTTCAAAAATGGGGCCTATGTCCCCCTCAAAAATTCATCTTCAATGGTTCAATGGCGCATGCCATCCGTTAGCCGATTGACGGAGAGTCTATTGCTTTCAGGATTCCCTCCCATCGTTTTAGCTTTAGGTGTAGGCTGCACCGACAAGAAGAATTGCTTCGGTTGGCATGACAAGTGTTGTGGGCCGAAGATCAGTTCTGAGTCTCAGCATCTCATGATAGTGTGACGAATGAATAATAAGTAAATTTTGCTGAGAACTGAGTACCAATCGTAATCCCACTACTCCAATAGGCTATATAGTAAGAAATCTCAGCACTATTCCGCAAGCTTGAGTATTTTAAAAGTATAGCACATGAGGCTTAACTCTCAGGAATGCTATCAAAACTTCGTACCAGTATTTTGATACGAATTCCCTTATACTGGGCTTTCAAAGTTCATGGAGGTGTGATGGGAGGTGCATACGACAGATGCAGAATCGGCGGTAGCTGGAGAAAGGCAGAAAAATTACTTTCCGACCGTCAAACTTAACCTCCCCACCAGTATGACCCCATTGCCTCGGCATGGACTATGTCACCCGAGGGGTCTGCGGCCAGGAGTCATGCCGTGAACGAAAGTACTATCTCGATAATGGTCAATGGTATTGTCGCCGTGGCCATTTGCAGTTGGTATGGATTCAGTCCCACCTCCTACTCGCCCATGCACTTCCACAAAATTGCCACATCTGCTAGGAGATCTGGAACTTCTCAGAACTAACTATTTGTCATCCAGGGGAGTCGCCAAATAGAAGAGGATCCTGAGGACTTTGGCACTCAAGGTCAAGGTGTGAAACATAGAGTGAAGCTTGAAAAGGAAGAGAAATCTAAAAAGAGTATGTACCACATCCCACATGCGTGAATTCATTTCTCATTTTAGTAACATCTCTTTTTAGCCGCCCAGGGTGTGAATGCAAATACCCTTTTCTTTCAAGGCTATCAACATGTCCTTTGGAAACAATGTCACGCTTTGGTTCACGATCATGGCTTCCCAGCAGAACTGGAGGTGAGTAAGACACATCGGATGGAAGTTGAGAGACGAACTAATTGATCACATAGGGAGTGGTTCGTGACCTCTGGGCTCTCAGGCTTAAAGGCTATGCTTCGCGGATCAAGCTAAGCGAGGATGAAGGCGATGAAACTGGCGATGAGGGCGAAAGTGAACCTGAACTTTTCAGCTCCCAAGCATCAGGGACAGACGACTCTGATGACATGGGTTTCAAGACTCGATCAAGATACATTGAATGGCCACGAGTAATTGATGGCTTGGCTCTATGTTATCTTGCGTCTCTTCTCATGAGGTTACCCATTTGTGTCTACGACTTCCATCGGTATGTCACCAGCGGACTATAACATTTTGTCCGGAGGGCCTCTCGAAGCTATCGCCATTTATGCTTGGTGAGCTATATTGACTCTTCTGCAGCTTAATCGTTCGTCAAGAAATTCCATATATCCGGGCATTGCAAGCTGTTCGCCCGGAGATTAGGCGAAGGCTGCCACCACCGATGCTTGGAATCCTTAATGTGAAGGTGAGTGACCGGCAATCAAGCAAATCAACATGTTCGAATTCAACTGATCTGTGCAAATAGAAAATACCAAAACTGGAGTATCTCCACCGATCATTTAGAGACATGGCTCTCTTCTATCAACGCAAGTTCGGGATTGTGCTTCCGCCGATGAACTTTCCACTCATCTTATACCGCCATATCAAGCGACTAGCAGTTCCAAGTACGCCCCGAAAGCCGATCTCTATATGGATTACTGCTAACATAATATCAGTTGATGTCTACGAGATATCTAAAACTTTACAAAAGTACCTCGACTTCTCATTCAAATACCCAGACCGTCTCGCCGAGAAAAAGCGGAGAGAATCACTTCATCTGCCTGATGTACAGATAGTAGTGTTACTGGTGATGGCAACCAAGCTGATTTTCCCATTTGATGACATTGCGCGACATCCAGCCACGAACAATGAGCCCGCCACTCAGAAAATGGATTGGCAGAAATGGATGCAAGCGCAACGGCACTTTGAGTCCAAGAAGCATCCTAACGGAAAATTAGGGAAGGAGAAGATCATTCAGATGACAGAGTCGGACGTCTTAGGAATGGACCTCAGCCAGCTAGACGAGTATATGGATTGGTACGAGAAAAGCTGGTTGGCCGAGCCCTCTCAGACCACTTCGATCATGGAACTATTCCCCATTAGCCGCCCACAGACTCAGGGCCCATCTGCCTCAGGGTCCAACTCCAATGACATTTCCAATGAGGAAGATGACGAGGAGGCAGCCCTGACCACCATGTTGCAGACAGTGATGGAAAGCATAATTGCCGTGCCTCCGGCCCAACGCGAGGAGGGAAAAAAACCAACCAGGCCAGGCGTTTGGTACCATAGATACCGATGGGAATCTACGCTGCCAGATACTGCTAGGGTATTCTATGAAATAGCAGCTCAACTAGCAGGCGTCTCACTGAACACACTTGTCCGAGCT
Source organism: Penicillium sclerotiorum (assembly GCA_911649655.1). Taxonomy (NCBI): domain Eukaryota; kingdom Fungi; phylum Ascomycota; class Eurotiomycetes; order Eurotiales; family Aspergillaceae; genus Penicillium; species Penicillium sclerotiorum. The sequence goes on along the minus strand of CAJVRJ010000005.1, from coordinate 3,484,838 downwards.
GTCAGAGTTGCTGAATGGCGGGTTGCTCATTGGCAAGACAACCAACGGCGTGCAGACTTTGAAGAGTTCGGACAAGAGTTCCATGATGAGGATGAGGATATGTATGGCGATTTTGAGGAGGATGAGGTTGATCACCTATATGGAGAACTCGCAGAGTTGGATGTTGAATAAGATCGATGCTCCCAGCTCAAATGACCCAGAAACAAGTAACGAATTAATGATAGCTTCAACAAACTTGGAAAGAGTAAATATTACTAATACTAAGAACTATTTTTTACATGTTTTGTTTCATATTCCAGGTAGAAAGAAGACAATTGCAGTCACTCAAACAAAGGAACTATAGATGATATAATTGATGTTCTAAACCGGGAAATCCTTTGATGTCACGTGATCGACAGAAGCGGCAATATCGAGAGCTAACACTAGGGCTTAGGGTAAGTCCGCCCGGCCCACCTTTGCTAAGCGAGAAATCCCTCAAATTGTCATCGCCTCCTCCGCCTCGAACACAGCGACCGACCGCCGACACCAACGAAAACTCGCAACCAGTATGTGCCCCAAAACACGCTCAAATGCGTTCCTGAAGTCTCTATGAGTATGACGCGCTAACATGTTTCTTTTTCCTCGCTTTCAGTGCAGATGTAGGTCCCTTTGAACCCCGATAATCCGCATTCACGTTCACGTTCAACGATGTCACGTCTACGACGCAATCAAGCCCGAACACAAAACTGGAGAATATGCCACTAATACGGCTGGATATAGTTTCGTCAAGACCCTGACGGGTAAGACCATTACCCTCGACGTCGAGTCGAGCGACACCATCGACAACGTCAAGACCAAGATCCAGGACAAGGAGGGCATTCCCCCGGATCAGCAGCGTCTGATCTTCGCCGGCAAGCAGCTCGAGGATGGCCGCACTCTGAGCGACTACAACATCCAGAAGGTATGAGGAATTCTTGATTCGAAACAACGACCGGTTCTCTTCGCATTTGTACTCGGTATCTGTCGGCATGGTTGGGATGTGGGGGAATTCGGGTCGATCGGAGTTGAAACTATCTGCAACCTACGACATTTCAACGGCTTTGGTGGGGGTTATCAATGAGGGGCATTTCATCAATCCGACATAACGATACACCTGCGAAGAGAAACGAGTTGTGCCGCTTTCATTCGACAACCACTAACATTATCTTTTCTTCTACTACAGGAGTCCACCCTTCACCTTGTCCTCCGTCTGCGTGGTGGTATCATCGAGCCTTCCCTGAAGGCCCTTGCCTCCAAGTACAACTGCGAGAAGTCCATCTGCCGCAAGTGCTACGTATGTGAACCCTCGATTACTCAATGATTTATTCGATATCACACGCCCAACGGCCAAAGTGCCAATCGAAACGAATCAAGACAGTCGAACCAACCACTAACATATCTTATTCAGGCTCGTCTCCCCCCTCGTGCCACCAACTGCCGTAAGAAGAAGTGCGGTCACACCAACCAGCTCCGCCCCAAGAAGAAGCTCAAATAGACGACTCGCTTCGCGGTGTTTTGTTCGGTGTGCTGTGGTGCCGATTCCAGGTCTGGGTGTTGGCTGGGATGCGACACGGAGAGGTTTTTACATGGCGTTAGAAATGATGAAACAATCACAGCCACAGTCATCTTTTTGTTAGCTGGCTCCTCTTGAGGTCCAAGTCGCAATCCATGAATTGAAGTAAAAGTTCAAAATGTTCAATCATTCCGTCCCTTCCAGGTGATTATACCAGTATCGGTTAGATCATCGACTGTGGGGTTTCCGCTCTGGATAAGGCCTTTAGATCAGCCCCTCCACTCCGATATCCTATGATGTATACAGTTAGAGGGGCTTGTTCGAGTTGATGACCTGCGGCCCCACTCTGTAGCTGGCTTCTGAAATTGTACAAAGTCTTGTTCAATCTACGCCCGTTACGTTCTCACGTCTACTAGGTACTCCCTGCAAGCTACGGTATACGGCAAACACTTTTGAACGATTCATTTCAACTATCAAACCATTAATGGCTTTTCAGAAACGAGTAAAATACATGCATAGCATATCTTCAGCCACGCTATAAAGAAAATGGGAGTGCTAATGCCTCGCATCAGCAGAGTAGCAGGTCCAGATCCACTCCACTAGGGAGCACCTATGGCCCTTGCTTAAAACATCATCCGGCGCATGCTGTCGTTATCATTGGCACTGTCATCACTGCCCTTGTTCTCGCCTCCGCTCGTGTTCTTCTTGGAAACAGGACTGGCATGACTTTAGATAGGTCTACATTAGCAAAACAATCAGGCAAAAACAGCACGTTAAAGGAGTTTACTCACGCAAAGAAGAGAATCTTAATGGCAATAGCTAACCCAGCATGCAACAGCACGACCAAGATCAGAAGAATCTTACTCGCCTTCGCATCAGTGGCATTCAGCACGGGGTAAAGGTTCCGCAACAGGAAAAACACAGTCCAGGCGAAGCCGACACCTACAAGCGCCCAGTTCAGCGCCGTAAGCGGGCTCCAGCTGACCAGTGCAACTCCGATCCAGACCAGATTCGAGTACCCGTACAGAGCCCAGCACTCAATCAGATCAGCAGTTGAGCTCCCGAACCAGCGCAGAGCTCCCCAAAGCGCGATAGGCAGGATACCGGTGTACCCATAGATCAAGCCCGCAGCACCAGATAGCAAAGTGAAGTCGTATTCAAAGTGTTGGTCATCGTGGTTTGACAGCCATTGCGAGATGGTTCCTGTCAGGAACAGGATCACGACAACTGTCGTCGCGATCCAAATGGGTCCGTACAGGTCGGCGTTGCCTTCAAGGACGTCGAGGAAGTTCGAGCGCGGGTAGAGAGTTGCGACACAGCGGCGGAATACCTCGTTTGTATCGACATCGAAGAATCGCTCGTAGTAGTGGATCGACCACCAGGTGTGCTTGGTTGGAGTGCCGCCAGGGGATCGGTCGCGGCTGCGGGAGGAGCTACCTAGGAACGGGGCTGAATCGCCTTGGACTTTGGCATTGCGTTGATCGTTCTCAAAGTCTGGATGAGAAGAGATATATGTTAGTAAGATTTTCTGTATAATTTCTAGCGGGCGCGACACATGTGCACTTACTTGATGGGTGGAATTCAAGGTCCTCCTGTAGGTCGGTGTGGCCGAGGTCACCCTGTTGATTCGTTAGAACGAATGGCCATTCTTGATGGCGATAACTTAACATACCTCTGCGTCCACATCGACAACAACATCATAGCCCCTGTTCGCCATGGTTGGTGGTTTGCGTTCGGGAGGTTGGACGGGTGTTGGGGAAGTTGAAGTGTACACATCAGCTTTCCCCGATACAGCGCCACATTGCAAGGTTTCAGCCACACGTGGTTCCAGCATGGAACATTTGAATGATTTATCAACCACCACCAATTCAGGCTCTTCCTGTCCGCTATTTTATTGCGAATTTTGTCCAGATGTCTAGTGGATAAGTTATGTTTTATTATATTTCAATAAATGATACCTTCTGGCTTTGAATGATATTTAGGGTCAGTAGTAATTGATACCTAGTACATGCACTAGTACTACTCATAAATATACATCAACTTCAAGTTGCCACCTGGCAGTGCCAGTGAGTTTCAAAGCCCCGGAGGTTCAAACTTCAACATTTGAACCTTCAAGTTGGAAGTTGAATGACAACTGACATCTTGAGAACCTAGGTCAACTGGTATCCATCCACATCCACCTGGGCACCTGGGCATGCGCAGACTCGGATGCCCAGCCCTGGAGGTCAGGTGCGCAGATGCACACATGTGCATGTATATAACGTTCAAATGTTTCAAATGTTGCGGCTTGCACACATGCACATGTGGACATCTGGATGCATGGATGTGGGCAGCAGCCCTGGAGTGCACGAGTGGGGTCAGGGATCAAGTGTTGATTTAATTAGTGTTCAAATTATTAATTTTTTGAAGTAACTAGACTTTTGTTCCCCATCAGAATTACATTTACAGGTAGTTGCATGTGTGCAATTGATAATGCCGTCTTGGTGGCATGTAACTTTTGGTCAAAAAATTGCTCCCATGCAGCAGGGTCATACAAATGCAGAGATAAAGGCCTGTGCTCGGCCAATGTAGGTCCAAATAGACACATCCAGTCCTTTTCTGCGGATGTAAAAGGACGCAGCACCAACCATAATCGCTAATGCAACAGATCCCATGGTTCGGCGGTGTCTCCATGCAAAGTCGAGAGCCTGCTTGCGGCGTTCTTCGTTGCGAATTTGACGATTATGTAGCTCAAACATCCTCACAGCCTCCTGTACCCTGTGTTTTTGAGACGGACCTCGCGATGTTTTGAGGACGCTGTATCTAGAGATACTGCTCCAAATTCCATATGGGAGAGACTCAGGTGGATGGTCCTTGAAAAGTTGTTCCGCGCGCAAAACATGGCCATCTAGGTCCAGTGGTTGTGGAAGTTTGGAGAGAGTGAAGTGGAGCATCTCTGGTTCATCGGCAGGGATATCCAGAAGATCCTTTTTTCGAGAGAGTATGATTGCTGCGTAAAGGTAGATGATGATGACTGGCTCCCTTGCCAACAAAAAGTCATATAGCCGAGCAATATCACTGTATTCTTGGATATCATGCGCGTACATAGTCAGTGTCCCTGCAAGGGCAAAAAAAGGCTGGATATGGGAGAGATGTCGACGCAAGCCTGGATCCACAGCTTCGAGGATTGCGGGTATGAGCTGAAGGTGCTTGATAGCCGGGGAGAGTGTACGAAGCATGTAGTCTCGGATGCGGAAAAAAGAGACATGAACCATAGCTAATGCTGCTTGCTGGGACCCTAGGACCAAGAGGAAGACTTGCACGATATCGTGATACCCTTGGAAATAACATAACATCGGATAGTTGCGGAGAATCCGAGTGATAAGATTCAGCAGCTGTTCTTTCTTTTCTGCAATGGCTTCTGTTGAAAGGTTGTTGGGATAGTAGACAAATGCCCGGTTGACATCCAGCTCGACTTGCTCTTCATCGGCATGTCTCGGCAGTTCACTCATCGGCTTTAGGCAGTGGCTTTCTATGTCCTTGTCGCTTCTCAACAGAATAGGCCCTATCCAAATGAATTAGTAAGTCCCCACTGCATCCCGTGGTGGTGTTAATCCTTACAAGCCATCTGGCGGAGCTCATCCTCCAGGAAGCCACCTTCGCTTATCCCATGAGCAGCCAGCGCCTCTAGATCTCGAGACTTGCAGGCAAGTCGGATGGCGTCTTCCTTTTCTAACCGTGCCTTTTTCTGCAGCTGAACATCTAGAGTCTCCTGAGACATGTCGCTAGTTGAGCCGGAAATTTTCTCATTATTGGAGTGAAAAGAGCCACTGGTTGAGCTCTCGTTGGGGTGTAAATCGTCATGTGGAGCCATTGTTCAAGCAAACAGAGCCAACAAGGTTCAAAGTTCCTCTCAAAAGTGACAGAAAAAAAAAGAAGGGTGACACAGGGAACAAAATTGAATGTTTGAAAGAATTGCTGAAAGGACTCTAGACCATCTGTTATCTCGTATGTCGTCAACTGGTAGAGACCCAGGAGAGTTCTATGATTTCGAGCCACTTTTATTGAGCCACAGTAATTGGCCCCATAGGTGTAGAAATCACTGGGCTCCCGAGCTTCTCAGTGGTAGTCTTCTCATATGTATCAGTAGAAGACTGAACACTGAAGCTGTGGAGGATGAAGAAAGGAGGATCAATATGCAAGTTGGGCGGAGATAGGTGGTCCCACATATTGCGGCCTGAGGCACCAGACTCAACGTGATTCCACCACTTGCACCTTGAACATAGGAAAAACATCTACAACTCCAGATCCACCACCAGTACTATCTACAATAAAGGATAGATAGGTGAGCAATTTGCGGTTGAAGGGCAAGTTACTCACATAAGCATAAGGTCCTGGCCAAAGCTACCGATTGCTCTAGTCTGAAGATCTTATAGCGATCTGAACAGCACCCCCGCATATCAAGGATAGTTCTTGTCGCTTGATAAAATCAAGTGACTGAGAAAAGACTGCTGGTTTCACTTGCATGAATCAAACTCGAATGGATCTCTCACTGAAGGCTACTCTTATGGCTTTTCGCAGAGGGTAATTCTGAACCTCTTGTTCCTCAGTGGTAGGCTTTTCCCTACGTACCAGCTTCACGACCAGAATACTATGTATACTAATGAAAATATCCAAGGCTACCTCAACTATTGTTCCAGTTCTTCAGGTGTGATAGATTGTTACCTGCTATCGCGTGAAATTGGTGCCATGACCTTGGAACCTAGAATCTTTCTCCCTTGGATTACTACGGTTGTGAACTGGTACATCGAATGCATCAAGCACCGAGGTCATTTTCCCTGAAAGACAAGACTTAAAAATTGCTTACCTCAAGTCAATCAGATAGGTTGGGGGCTACATGTACTGCCTCGAAGTGACATATGCTCTCTTCTGCGCGTCTTAAGACTCTGTATACCCCAACATGAGCTGTCTTCTGATCTAAGGGACGCACCAGAAAATAAGGTACCTCTGAAATCCTAAAACTCTACGCGCTGAAAGGAGGAGGGAGAGAGTGATTTCTGCCTGCCGACGTCGAAGGCAGCTATCTCTGTCAAATTTCAGGCGCCACTCCGCTATTCGCAATCTGCCCCTCTACAAAATCGGTTGTCTTTTCGGTCGTGAAGTCGCAAGCGACATCCTCCCCCGATAATCGCGTCTTCTCCTCTTCTCCCTCACCCCTTCTACCCCCAACCTGCATACATCTACATCTCCTTTCTTTACACCTTCCACTTCGTCTTTGATTGGTTTTCGATAACAAAGCCCGCTGAGTGTTTGGGGCTGTGAATATGGCGGACGAAAACCCTCCACCTGTGAGAGGGGCCGTGTCCAGCCCCTACCGACACTCTTCCAAGGATGCTCTCCTCAAAGGCGCTATGCTTACGCAGACAATTGTGCATAGCCCGATCATAAAATGGATTCTTCCTGCTCGCATTCGGAGTCCAGAACGCAATGACGTCGTCTTTGTCGGCACCAAGAGTGTGGAAGTCAAAGAGGCCTTGCCTGAGGGCCGACTTCTGGACGTGATGAAGATAATTGACTTCTCAGGCCCAATTCTAGCAGCCAAAGTCCTGAATATCACCGAGGCACTTCCATTGGAAACTCGGCTCCAGTCTGACACTTCTTGGAATGGCCCCGCACAGATTCTTGTCCTTTCAGTGGACATGAAAGAGTTGCGATTTGTCTACATCCCTCCGGGAGGCACTGGATACGTTTCGCTTTGCCGACCGCTTCCTCAGGGAGCAAGCGCTGATATCAGATATGGCAAACATCTTGCCGTGGACCCAAAGTATGTTCACATACAATGTGTTGATTGACCTCAGGCTGACAGTATCCACCCTATAGATCTCGCGCGGTCGCCATCAGCGCATCGAGAGACTTTTTTGGCATCATGAAACTGAAATCCCCACGGGAGACCCAAAGAGGAATTCAGGACGGGGAACTGGATCTGATCAGTGAGGTATAGTTGATTCATATTGCCTAGAATCAATCATATGCGAACTGCATGCTAATTTCAGCTTTACTAGGAGGCATACTTCAAAGTGGACGGCATGATTCTATTTCTCGAATTCCTCTACCCGCAAAGCGCGAACGATAAATCCGTCCTTCTACTGCTCATCTTACAACGATCGGACCACAACACATACGCCGTGACATACAAATGGGATGAGGAGGGGATGAGTCGCGAGCCTACTATCCATGAATTCAAGCTGGCCCGACAGTACAAGCTGCCAAGTATGATTGTTCCTCTGACCAAGCAAACCTCCTTTCTGGTGGTAAGCACAACGGAAATGGCCGTTTATTCCTCAGATGGTTCCTCCCGCCCAAGAAAGTACCCTTTTATTGCGCCCGCCCCCGAAATCAGTGCTGCATCCATGTGGACGCGCTGGGCAAGACCGGCTCGCAATTGGTTGTACAGCCAGCGTCATGATGGGATCTACTTATGCCGCGAGGACGGCTGGATCTATCTGCTAGAGTTTGGCAACGAGGGCGACTTGGAAAGTCAAGTCTCCCTGGGCCAAATCCATTGTGACGTCGACATGGCGTTTGACGTTCTGGACATGGGCCATGAAGGCGGCGATTTCATTCTTGCCGCTGGAAGCACCGGTGATGCAGGGCTATTTGTGCAAGAAGCGCGGGACAGCCCAAAATGCGTGCAGCAGTTCCTTAACTGGGCCCCGATTCGAGATGCTGCAATGGTCTTACCAGAGTCCACCAGCACAGCTCGAGGTGGCATGGCTCGCAATCGTCTATTTGCCTGTTCAGAATCATCGGCAGGGCGTGGCGCACTCCACGAGTTGCGGTGGGGCGTAGAGGCTGTTCTAGGAATTCAGGTGCCGCTTGAAGATTGGCCAAATATCCGAGATATGTGGACCATGTTGGATGAACAGGCTCAGAACATTTACGTTCTCCTCTCAGACCCGACTTCAACGATCGTACTGAGAACAGACGCTCTTCAGGAAGAGATCTGTATGTTGGAGGATGACCAGACTGGGCTGTCGCGTGATGCAACACTGGCAGCGGGATTTGGTGAAGGCGCACTTGTCCAAATCACCGAGCAAGCCACGCACATCTTTTGCCCTCACAATACGGACCTGAACACCCTTACACCCCACGATGAGAATACGAAGATTCTTGCCGTTGCTGTTCATGGATCTGAATTGTTGATTCCTATGGTCGTTCGCCGTCATCGTTACTGTTACCTTTCTGTGAACGAAGTGATCGTTGACGATAACGATATCCACTTGTATCCTGGAGAACTGCAACGCATTCCGGAGGATCCAGTTTCCGTTACCATTGAAAGATTCGGAGATATGGTCTTCGTTTTCGTGGGTAATAAGGACGGCGCTGTCAATGTTTTCTTGAAAAGGAACAATTATGTCACTTGGCTTTTCGAGACCAAGATTCGCATTCAAAATAACGAGGATTTTTCGATGGTCATTGAAAGCCTTGCAGTCATCAAAATCGAGCACGAACGCCGTAGCTTGCGGGCTTTTTTCCTCTGCGGCTTACGGAGCGGATTCCTCGTGCCATTTGAGATCGACTTCAATGGCAGTGGCCTGATTGGTATCTCCACCCTGATACATCATAAATACGGTTGAAATGGAATGCTAACTTTAGCCCTAACAGATCTTAAGCAAAAAGAAATCTTCCGAGCTGGCACAACCTCCGTTCGACTTCGAGGCATGGGCCCATATGCTATGATGGCTTGCGGTGATGAACTTTGGCACGTATCATACAGCCCTGATTGCATCCCCTCTGAGTGCTTCATTAGGCAAGTTTTGATCGTCGACCGACACAGAGTAAGTCCTGAAGTCCTGCTGCTGTTGTTTCTGTCAAGTTATGATCTGACCTTCTCTGGGTAGCCTGGATACTTACCGGGAGGACTTTTTGGATTCGGAACAATCCATGCGTCAAGTTCCGAGCCAGCATATCAACCATGCACTCTTTTTTGCTTTGCACACCAGGAACTCCTTATCTGCCACTGGACCACGACGGTCCCGAAGATGGTTCCGCGTCGGATTGAACTACCTGGCAACCCCAAAAGGTTGACATACTCACCTACTTTGCAGTGTCTCATTGCATCTTACGAAACACTGGAGATTGAATCCGAAGAAAATCCACTCGATAAAACCGTCAGATCGTATGTCCAATTCATCGACCCCGATTCGCAGAGCGCGCAACTCGACCGAGATCAGAGTTGGACACCCGAATCAAGCCGCGGGGAGACAGTCACCAGCATTTTGGATTGGCCATGTGAGAGAAAAGGCAACAAGTACCACCTGGTTGCTATTGGTACGCGCCTTCCAATCATCAACAAAGACAACGATTCGCTTTTTAAGGGAAGGCTTGTCGTGCTCTGCCCTCGCCGCGACCGTTACGACCCGTCCCGTATCAACGCCTTGACGAAGTTTATCCGACCATTTGAAGACCCAATTCGTGCGCTAGCAAAGTATGAAGACTGTCTCATTGTCGCAGCTGGAAATATGCTTTATTTCGTGTCTCCCAGGGATGCCAGACTTAACCTGGGCTCGATTCAGCTTGCGTCCCCGGCTGTCGCATTGACGGTTTATGGGAACGAAGTTTGCGTAATGACTCTTCGACACTCATGGATTGTTTATCACTTGAGAATTCCTCCAGGTGGCGGAACTCCCGAATTCTCTGCTCGCGAGCATGCTACCATCATGCGCGATGGATTGTCCCAACTTGTTCACCCTGATGGTCGGGGCAATCACTTCACCTTTCTCACGAGCTACCGTGGTGGACGAATCGAAGCTAGAGAGCTGCTTCTTGACCCTGACCAAGCCCGACCCATGGAGGCCGCACTTCAGACTCCACATCCATGCCATCAAACTCACGTCAGCGAGTCGGTGCTGCGATTCATTCCTAAAGACGAGTCTGGTGGCCCTTTCTTTGGAATTACGATGCAAGGCACTGTCGTCCGTCTAATAATCCCAGAGCCCAAAGCCCTCCCTCTCCTGAAGCTATTGCAGAACATCTGTTCCAAGGATGAATCCATCTCCCCATCCCTGAGGAAGTGGCAGCGACGACGCCCTCTCGATGACCTGAGCGACCCATCCATTGATGGTGATATCCTTGCTCGCCTTGCAGTCCGCGGATCTCCCTACCTTGAAGAACTCGTCATCGCGTTGGATTCCGATGCAGGAGACAACTCGACTGAAGATCTCCTCAACAAACATGCCCCTCAAGTTGCAGGGAAGCCGTCGACTGACGCGGTGATTGGATGGTTGAGACGATATCTCGATGTCTCTCTTTGAGACTCAACTAGTTTAAGGACCTTAAGTCCTTTCATTTTGGGGTGCCCTCTGAGACTCAACTAGTTTAAGGACCTTAAGTCCTTTCATTTTGGAGTGCCTCTTAGTGTTGGGGAGATGCTGAGAGAAGAAGAGGACTCCGGATTTTTTTCAACATCAGCTAGCATTTAACGATGGAAGAAGGGCTAACTTTGGGGTAATCTGGGGGAAAAGTTGCTCAGAGTTCTTTCAAGATGGCGAAAGGGGGGAAAAAAAAATAGGGCACCTCGATAGCGAAATCAAAGTCTAGCTGATTAAAAACTACATATTATTCTTTAGTAGTGGACGTGGTAGTATATAAAATATAAGTGCAGGTTGCCACTATTGTTTCGCCCTAGTTGGACGTTGGACAGTTGAAGTCAGACTCTTTTCCCCACCAAAAGTGCAAAAGTGCTTCCCGAAATTCTTTCTCACCCACACCTCCCTCGGTCCACCAAACCCAGTCCTTCATTCCTGGGGATTTGAGTGCAAAAGGAACCGGAACATTCAACCCGTTCCCTTCATCCTATTACCATTGCGTGGCTGCAGATTTTACTGTCGGCTATCTGCATCTTGCGAGTGAACGGTTAGCTCCGTTTGTGCGCCCACCTGCCCCAATCCGATTACCCTCCGATCCGATCACCCCGGAGAGATTCCCATAAAATCTACCAAACTATACTCGTACCGATACGATGGCCCCCAAGAAGAAGGGAAACAAGCGCCAGGAGGAGGACTGGGAGGCCGATCTTGGTGAATCCGCCCCCGCCGTCGAGACCCCCACCAACGACGAACCCGATGCCGGCGCGGAGGATGCTGATGAGGCGCCTACTGGTGGCCTGATGGCTGCTCTGCGAAAGAACAAGGCAAAGAAGGCCAAGAAGGGCAAGCCCACCAACGATTTCGTTGAGGGCGAGGACCCTGCCGAGGATCTTGCCAGCAAGCAACCCGAAGAAGGTACATTCGATGAGGATGATGTGTTTGCTGGAAAGCCCAAGAAGCCCATCAAGGAAGTCAAGGCTGCTCCTGCCGATGAGCCTGAGGAGGGAGAATTCCGTGTCAAATCCAAGAAGGAGAAGGAGAAGGAAAAGAAGGAGCGTGAGAAGCAGCGGAAGAAGGAGCAGGCATGTTTGAGATATCCTCTTGTGAAATTTGAAGTATGAGACCCAACTAACATATTCATCTTGTTTCTAGGCTGCCCTCAAGAAGAAGTCCGCACCCGCTCAAAAGAACGAACCCGCCAAGGCCGCCGCTAAGGTTGAAGAAACCGAATCTACACCCGTTGCCGCTCCCGTAGAGACCGGCGGAAAGAAGAAGAAGCTCCCGCCCCATCTGGCTGCTCTCCAGAAACAGCAAGAACTCCTTCGCCAGCAGCGTGAGGAGGAAGAGCGCCTGGAGCGGGAGGCCAAGGAGGCTGCCGAAGCTCAGAAGGCCTTGGATGCTGAGGAAGAGGCTAAGCGCGAGGAGGCCCGTCAGAAGAAGAAGGAGCGTGAGAAGGAGAAGAAGGAACAGCTCCGCAGGGAGGGTAAGCTTCTGACCAAGGCTCAGAAGGAGGCCAAGGAGCGCAATGAGAAGCGTATGCAGCAGATGCTTGCTGCTGGTGTCGGCAAGGTTGCTGGTCTCCAGGAGGGTGGTGCCGAGAAGAAGCGTCCTACCTATGACAACCGCAAAAAGAAGGGCCCCAAGAAGCAGGATGATGTGGATCTAGAGGCTGCTGCCGAGCGGGCTCGTCTGCAGCGTGAGGCTGAAGATGAGCGCCGCAAGAAGGAGGCTGAGGAGAAGGCCAAGGCCGAAGCTGCTGCCGCCGCCGCTGCCAAGGCACCCCAGGAAGAGGACGACGATGCCATTGATGACTGGGAGAAGGCCGCTCAGAGTGACGATGATGTCAAGGATAGCTGGGACGCCCCCTCCGACGAAGAAGAAGAAAAGCCAGCCAGCAAAGCCGCTGCTGAGGATAAGAAGGAGGCCGAGGAAGAAGAGGAAGAGGAGGAATCTGATGAAGACTCTGATGACGATTCATCCGACGAGGAGGATTCTGAAGATGAGGAGCAGTCTGCCGCTCAAAGAGCCATTGCTCAGCGCAAGGCCGAAGCTGCGGAGCGACGACAGAAGCAACACGAAGAGGCCCTTGCCGCTCGTTCTAAGGACAACCTCCGTTCTCCTATTTGCTGTATTCTTGGTCACGTCGATACTGGTAAGACCAAGCTGCTCGATAAGATTCGTCAGACCAACGTGCAGGAGGGCGAAGCCGGTGGTATTACCCAGCAGATTGGTGCCACTTACTTCCCCGTCGAGGCCTTGAAGCAGAAGACTGCCGTTGTGAACAAAGATGGCAAGTTCGACTTCAAGATTCCCGGTCTTTTGGTTATCGATACCCCTGGTCACGAGTCTTTCTCCAACTTGCGTTCAAGAGGTTCTTCCCTCTGTAACATTGCCATTCTGGTCGTCGATATCATGCACGGCTTGGAGCCCCAGACTTTGGAGTCCATGAAGTTGCTCCGTGACCGTAAGACTCCTTTCATTGTCGCCCTGAACAAGATTGATCGTCTGTATGGCTGGAAGAAGATCGACAACAACGGCTTCGAGGACAGTTTGGCGATGCAGAACAAGGGTGTCCAGAACGAGTTCCGCACCCGTCTTGAAAACACCAAGCTGGCTTTTGCCGAGCAGGGTTTCAACTCCGAATTGTTCTTCGAAAACAAGTCCATGGCCCGCAATGTCTCTCTTGTTCCCACCTCCGCCCACACTGGTGAGGGTATTCCTGACATGTTGAAGCTCCTCACTACTCTGACCCAGGAGCGTATGACAAACGCTCTCATGTACCTCTCTGAGGTCGAGTGTACCGTTCTGGAAGTCAAGGTCATTGAGGGTCTTGGTACCACCATTGACGTTGTCCTCAACAACGGTATTCTGCGTGAGGGTGACCGAATCGTTCTCTGCGGTCTCAACGGTCCAATTGCAACTAATATTCGAGCCTTGCTTACGCCGGCGCCGCTCAAGGAACTGCGTCTCAAGTCGCAGTACGTCCACAACAAGGAGGTCAAGGCCGCTCTTGGTGTCAAGATTGCTGCTAACGACCTGGAAAATGCTATTGCTGGTTCCCGTCTGCTTGTTGTTGGCCCTGATGATGACGAGGAGGATCTGGAGGATGAGGTCATGTCCGATTTGGAGAACTTGCTCAGCCGTGTCTCCACTGACAACCGTGGTGTCACCGTCCAGGCCTCTACCCTGGGTTCCCTTGAGGCTCTTCTTGAGTTCTTGAAGGTTTCCAAGATTCCTGTTGCCAACATCTCGATTGGTCCTGTCTTCAAGCGTGATGTCATGATGGCTGGAACCATGCTGGAAAAGGCCAAGGAGTTCGCGGTCATGCTGTGCTTCGATGTCAAGGTCGACAAGGAAGCAGCTGCTTACGCTGCTGACGTTGGTGTCAAGATCTTCACTGCTGACATCATTTACCACCTGTTTGACGATTTCACCAAGCACATGGCAGAGTTGACTGAGCAGCGCAAGGAAGAGAGCAAGATGCTTGCTGTTTTCCCTTGCACTATCAAGCCTGTCGCTATCTTCAACAAGAAGGATCCAATTGTCATTGGTATCGACGTTCTCGAGGGTAGTCTGCGCATGCACACTCCATTGTCTGCAATCCGGACCAATGCCGAGGGCAAGAAGGAAATTATCGATCTTGGCAGAGTGTAAGTTTTTCCCCTACATTTTTCTTATCCCATTTCAGGCATAGTAGTAGTCAGGCTAACGTGCTTTACTCATTACAGTACATCTATTGAGCGTGACCACAAGGCGATCCCTATCTGTAAGAAGGGTCAGCCCTCTGTTGCCGTCAAGATCGAGGGTCCCAACCAGCCCATGTATGGTCGCCAGCTCGAAGAGAAGGATCTTCTCTACTCTAAGATCTCCCGTGCCAGTATCGATACTCTGAAGGAGTTCTACCGTTCCGAAGTCACGAACGAAGAATGGGCCATGGTCAAGAGGTTCAAGCCTTTCTTCGATATTCCTTGAACGCAAAATTTCCAACCCCACAGGTGATCAAAGGACGATCCCGCCTCCCGAAGGTGTCCATCCCGAATACGTTCCCATCTTGTCTTTCTGACCAACTTTCCTCTCGCGCTCAACCTAGCTACTTTTATCATATTTTGATAGATAGTTTGCTGGGCCTGCTATCCGGCATGTCTTATGACCAGATTTGGGCCCGAGTATTTTCGAGCCATAGCTATGACGATGACCATCCAAAAGCGAAAAAGTTCTTGTGTTTTTGATTATGATGTGGACATACCACTGACCACGCCTAGGCTCTCAAAAAAGTCGCCTGTACATGAATGGGAAGGGAAGAGCCTGGTCTATGCCAGCAATGATTTTGTCATAGTTTCCTTTTTAATGAAGATCGTTAGATTCAAGTTTATTTTGATCTCTTCTACATAAGAACTATTAGTTCCAGATAGCAGTAGATACTTTGAGTCGCAACCTCAGGTACAGCTACCTAGATAGATAGCTTTCCTGGACTACATCCAATCTAATTCAATAATGGTGGTATGTACAAATTCCGGCCTGTCCCAACCTTGGAAGAAATCAAACATCTTCACCATCCCACTTCTCAACCCGTCCACCATTCTTCGCCCAATCCAACCAACTCCCATAATACACTCCCAGACTCTCAGGATCATATCCCGCCTGCACAGCTAGCTGCGCCGCAGTCTGTGCCCGCACACCAGCCTTGCAGTAGAACACAATCTTCTGGTCCTTCTCAGCAGCTGGCTTCGGGAACCCAAAGCGAGTCTCGAACTCATCGGCAGTGAGGTACAGCGCATCGGGCTGGGAAGCAAGTGGGATATTAATAGCCGTTGGAATGATGCCCGTTCCGACTAACTCGGCGGGTTCGCGCACGTCGATGAGGAGAACTGGGGTATGGGATGGATCGTTGGGAGATGTGCTTGGGAGAGCGGCATTGATCTGGATATAGTTAGAATTGCGATCACGGAGCAGAATGTAGGCTGGTATTAGGAAGCGCAATGCACTTGACAAGTAGAAGCGTACCTCTTCGAATCCCCAAATTTTTAAGCTGCTGGGCTCATTGCTGTTCCAACGGGCTTGGCTGCGCAATCTCAAGGAGTCCTGGAATCGGCTGGTGTGGCTAGTGCGACTGGCAAGCAATTGGCTGTTTTTCGGCGAGAGGGAGCTGATTCCGCGGCTGGTTGCGGAGAGACATCCGCGCTGGAATACTGGGGCTGTGGAGAGGGTCTGCCGGGTGGTTGTCCTGAGGACTTTTGAAGAGAGTTGAGCCACTGAGTTCCTCATTGTGAATGGTACTGTGCTGGCCTTTGGGTATTGGCTTTTTGGGCAGGTTGAGGGTTGGGAGGGGATAACGGCCGGAGCTGCGGAGTGGAAGCTGGAGAATGCGTGATGTCAGCCGAGGTTACCGCCTGCTTGTTTCAATGTAGGCTTCAACAGCAGTCAAATTTTGGTATCTAAAGCCACGCTTCACTGACTACTACATAGATGAATATGGAAATTGAACAGTGGTATTAAATTGATTCATTGAAAAGAAGGGGCAGCGTGAATTAATATTATTCTAATGGGGGGCTGCAGGGTTGCTCCAAGTTAGGAGACAAAGATAAAGAATCCAAACGCCTATGATGATGGGCAGCGCATGCAGGGTATCCAGGTATCTTCCTAATCAGCATTCAAGTGTATGGACAGTCATGGATATGTATCCTCAAGTCGTCACTTTAACCCGTGATGCTTCCCAACCCGTGAAATTGAAGTCAAGAAAGTAAAATGAAGTGAAGGGGGCCGCTCCATCTCCAGGATAGAAAGACCGCGCTGGATGGCTTAGCCATTCTATCCGGAGGGTAGGCCAGCATCCAGCTTCAGGAGCTTTTTTTTTGTTCTCTGGCGGTGAGAACTTATGCGCGAGGGCGGAAGGAAAGCAGACAGTCGTCCTGGAAGAAGTTGTTAATAATTGTTCAAAGTGAAACACAGCCACAAAAGAATTGAAGGAATACATACCTGGGGGAAGATGGTGGCAAAGACCTTGATATCCTCGGACAGAGGAGTGGGGGTGTGCTCCCAGTCCATCTCCATGCTAGCCTTTCCGATCATAGCCATCAGTGACAGCTGAGCGTAGGTCTGACCCAGACAGTAGTGGGGACCTGTGCCAAAGACCAGCCAGTTCTTGCTCTGCTGCTCGGCATCACCGGTGATCCAGCGGTCGGGGTCAAAAGAGTCCGCGTTGGGGTAGGCCTCCTCGTCGTGAGTAGCGGGCCACACGGAGGGAATGATCATGGAGCCCTTGGAGACAGTGATCTTGTCGGTGATAGGGAAGTCCTTCTTGACCAAGTAGGGAACCATGATGACGGGGGGACGGTAACGCAGAGTCTCCTTGACAACGGCGCGAGTGTAGGGCATCTCATCCAGCAGCTCCATGGAGATCGGGACAGTACGGTCACCGTTACGGACCTTGAGGTTCTCCTCGCGGACCTTATCCAAAACCTCGGGGCGATCAGCCATCAGCTGGAACAACCAGGTGGAGGCGGCACTGGTGGCATCCTGGGAAGCGAACAAGAAGGTGAAGATAGTCTGGGCAACCTCGTAATCGGTGAAATCACGCAGAACCTGGGGAGGCTTCTCGGAAGAGTCAACCTGTTCACCCTTGGCGATTCTCTCACGGTACTTGGCAGAGTCCTGCTGGGCCTTGACCCAGGCGTCCATGATACATGAAATCTCACCACCGGCAGCCATGCGAGCGCGGCTCTTGGCGGCGCACTTGGCAAACTCGTCCATGACCATATCAGCAGCCTTCTTGCCATACCAGGTCTTGGTGAAAGGCAGAATGATGGGGAAGTTGACCAGCTCCAGAGCAGCGGTGATCATGTAGTAGTCATCGGCAACCTTCTGAACAATCTCGTCGGACATGTAGTAGCCGACGAAAGTACGGCAAGAGAGAGCAGTCATCAGCTCACGGAAGTCAGGCATCCAGGGGGTAGGCTCATGCTTCAAAGCGGCGGACTTCTCCATGAAGTGCTTGAAGGAGGCATCGAAAACCTCCTCGGCGCGGGGAAGGTACATAGCCAGGGCTTGGCGGGTGAAGAGACCGTTGAGACCCTTGCGGAAGTCGACGTGCTCCTTGCCATCCAGGAAAACCCAGTTGGTCTTTCCGAGAAGCTTGTGTGCAGCGTCAACAACACAAGGCTTCACATATCCGGGAGAGTTGAAGATCTTGCGGGACATGTCACGGGTGGATGCGATAACGACGAACCTGAGAATAGAAAGTTAGTATACAGATTGAGAATGAGATGAAATTGACCCCGCCAATCACTTCATTTCACAGAAGTTGTATGCAAAGGATCGAAATTCATGAAGCCATATGTGGCATGATTTGCCGGGGGTTTGCTCACTTGTGAAAGACGGAGACACAGCTGAGCTCACCACTGTCCCACTTGGCCTTGTACTCGGTGAACTTGGGGTTGACGGATTGCAGGAAGGGGCCCATGAAGGGAATCTTGTAAGCGGGACCAATGATGGAACCCTTGTAATAGTGGTATTTGACTGTGAAGGCTGTCAGCATTGTCCGTAACGCGAATTCCGAACCCAGTGCGAAAACCAGGGGGCATAGGCGCACTCACATTGATCGTAGATGACGGCCGCAAGGAACAGTGTTCCCAGAACCTTCCAAACAGTGAGGCCCTCCATGACAGAGGCCAAGAATCCAGCAGTCGCGATCAATTGGGGCGAGACCGTCGCGTCTGCCGAAGGCGAGACGAAACTCCCGGTGATGTTGACCATATTGTCGAGGTCAGTGAAGAGACGTGATTGCTCTTCCTCTTTGAAATTTCTTTCGAAGGAATTTCTTCCGAAGTAAGCGCAAGAAGAAAACAAGGAAATAAAGAAAAAAAGGAAAAGGAGAATCCCACTCAGCGATCGGAGATTGGAGAGGTGGAGAGAGGGAAGAAATCGAAATTGGTCAGGGGTGGAACGCCAATCATGCCGGCGCCAATTCCCACTCGGGGGCCCGGCTGCGCGCTGTCCCACATCTATTGCCTTTTGGTTGCTATGGCATGACTATAAGTTGGCCAATTATGAATGAGATTTACAATGCGTCAATTGATACCTCTGAGGTTTCTGCTCTTTTTTTCCCCCTCTCTAAATATTAACGCTCATCAATGTATCCATCTATTTATTGTGTTGACATTTGAAGATTTTTTTTTATGTGCATATGGTTATGCTTATCAATACGACGCAGATCTTATCACAGCACTTCCCCTTTATCCGTACTTCCACACGGACTTCCTATAAGAGCCGGGCCTTTTTGGATGTGGAGAGCCTTCCGGCATGGTCTATTTCATTATATTAATTCCTCATATGGTACTTCGTACTCCGTACTATGTGCAGGCCACTAGAACATTTGAATTCACGTATTCTAATCCGTAATCAGAATCAGCCATAGTGTGCACGACTCGGCTAGAAAAGTCCCGGCCGCTCTCCAAAACTCCGTACACCTGGGCCTGCAAAAATGACATCTGGATGTCAAGCGTTGAATACTCACATTTCCCTCAAATGAATACCTATGTATCCTTTACAATATGCCATTCAGTCACTGAACAAGTCATCCAAGACTACTGTCAGAAAGAGGGTTAGAAAGAACTTCGAAGCCTAGAAGACTATCCAGACATCTGCACATGTGAACAGACACCCAGCCAATAGGTTGAGATTTCAATGTTTCATGTCCATTTCATATATTATCATCGGAAACTTCGAAGCTACTTAGGTAGGCAACGTTCAAAATCGATCAAGCATTGGCAGTTGGAGTCTTGGGTATTTGAGGGTTTTCATGGCACGTGCACAGCTTCGAGGGCCTTGACTAAGGCATCGCCCCCTATTGGCGAGAATCCAACAATAGAACCTGCATAGGGGACATAATTGAAATATGTAAAATACTTTTTACGAGTACCTAGGTACGAATCACACAATAACGTTTGAACGCTTGAGCGTTCCTTGGAACGAGCTCAGTATTCAAATCTGCCATTTTCACTATCAACATGCACGTCATATCGTTAAGATCGTCCAAATCCAAACCAGCCCCGGCTCTTCTTCTCTTCAGCAACTGGAGCAGCCTCCTCTGCCTGGTTACTCGGGCGGGGGTAGTTGATGTAGTTCCATGCCACATCAAAGAACAGTGGCTTCACTGGCACAGGCTGCATTTGAGGTGGGTAAGGGACCAAGTTGCTCATGTCGGGCTCAGTGGTAAATTGTTGTAGGCGCTCAACAAGGGGCCGTTCGTGAGTCGCGCCGGAGGCGGCGTCGTATCGCTCCAAAGTAACGAGACCGCGGTACTGGGCAACCAATCCACGGAGGGTGGTCTCCAAGAGGTTGACTTGTGCTTTGGCAACGTCAAGTCGTGGGGGGCCATCAGCGTCGACAGCAGACTGCGAAGTCGCCGATCCAACAAGTTCAAAGGCGTGTGCAAAGAGAGCCAAAGCCTCGGTAGACTTGCCCAGAATACTGTGTGAACGTCCCACAGACAAACATCTAGATGTAAAATATTAGTCGAATATTCAAATATACGCACAACGGTTCGAAATCATACCTGAGGGCGCGGAAGTAGTTCCGCTTGGCATTAAGATCTTGAACAAAAGCCGAGTCGGCTGCAACACCAGGTAACTCAAGAACAAAATCCAAACTCTGGAGAGTCGAGTCGTAGAGCACCAGTCGTTCACGGAGTCTGTTCAATTTCTTGCCATTGCTTCCATTCTGCTTGGAGCTCTTGCTATCAGTGGAGCTTTGGTCGTCCTCAACTGTCAAGCCATCTTTGTCGCCGCACAAGATGCGGTTACGGCCAACACGCCATCCGACCAATGTGTAGTTGACGGCGGTGCGAGTAATCTGCAAGGCCTGCATCCTCTTATCTCCAGCATCAACTCCCTCGTTTGCGAGGTCATCAATGGCTGACTTGACGGCATCGACCGCATCTTGACTGGCAATAATCACATTGTCGTATGCAGCGGCCTGGTCTTTGGCGGATGCAGACTTTCCGGCTTCGGCCAGCCAAGTAGTCAGGGTTTCCTCTGCAGCAGAAGCAGCGGCTAGTGATTGAGAGATCGATGCATCCTCCAATGGCACGGTTCGTGATCTCCATGTGACTGACTCGGGGAGCTTTTGCACCTCACCTTCGGCGGTTCTGCGAGTGCCTGCAGCCTCCTCAGCCAGGCAGGAGAGGTCAATCTTCTCGACCTCGGATCGAATCTCTGGATCGGAAGGGAAGTAGTCGATTGCCAAGGAGGAAGTAGGCTTGGAACGGGGAAGTTTCATCTGATAAGCGGCATATCGCAGACTCGGGTCAACCGTCCCCGTCAGCAGATCCCGGAAAGCATCCTTCTTGACTCTTTGACCCAGGGCTGTGTAAATGATTCTGGAAATAGCATAATCATGAAGACACTGTTCCCATTTACGCTTCTCGAGGCACAGCGCACCAGAGATCATGGCAAGGTAAGCGCGGGCCTCGAGAACATCGACGTCGCTTGCCCCAGCAGATTGCTCATGAAGCAACGACACGAGATGCTGTGCGTATCCAGTAGCCTTTTGTAGTCGAGATATGATGTGACGGCGAGCTGCACCGGTAATTCCTTTCGCAGAGGGGTCCGCGGAATGTGCTGACTTCATGTGCATAGCTTGGGCCCATGCTCGTTCGGATGCGAGAAGCAAAAGGTGTGCGTATCTGAACAATGCAAAGTAGTAGGGTCAGCACCGGTTCCAGGGTGGTCCAGTCACAGGTGATATACATACGCAACATTGTCGCCAACATTCTCAGCAGTTACTGCTGGTTTAGCAGTGTATTTGCGGCCTTTGGCAGTGGCTTGGCCCAGCTTCTTGCGCAGTTTGTGCAACTTGCGAGTGGCATGCGCACGATAAGCATTGTAGTCTCCAGCAAGGAGCACCTCCTCCCGCTCATTGAAAATGTAATCTGTGATCTCCATTATGTTTGAGGGGGTTTGAGTTGGAGATTGAGGGGGCTTAGTTGATTCGAAAGAGACAGTTGGTGGGTTGCGGCGAAGGCGGTGGGCAAACGAGATGGGCCGATGTGCCGGCTTTTTCCTCTTTTGTTGCGGAAGCTTCTTACCTCTTGTCAATTCTTCTTCTGTTCTATAGCCCTTTTGTCTATATCCTGACGGGGGAATTTTGCAGTGCACAATTGGAATTCGATACTGAGAAATCTCGACGATCAATCATTTTATTCGAGCTCACGTTCCAAACGTCGCGTGGCCGCTCGCCGTCTTTTTTTTTTCCGGGTAAGTCACCATAACCAACTAAACAGCTCGCATAAACTCCTTTTCCTAGCAGAAAGCCACCGAAAATATAGTTTGCTAACTCAATTTTCTGGTTTAGAGGAATCACTCAACACGATATAATGCGATTTGACAATCTTCATTGGTGGATTTAGTGTTTTGACACCGAGACGATTGGGGGTAATGCTTGAACGGGCGACGGGCTGCTTCGAGACGGCAGGGCGGCGTTTCCTTCGAGAACCTAGTGGCACAACTCAGGCCAGAAGATGTCTGTCTCAGCACTTTTGGAAGCACAACATTGGAGGGGATGCCAGCCACTTGCTCTCAGCCCTGACACAGCCGCCAGACCAGTCGTCCTCTCTTGCCCAGCGTCCTTCGCGTCGAAGCCAAGCCTCAAACGAAGCCAATGTCCCATTCCTTGACTTTCTCTACCCGCGCCGAGCCCAGGATCTTACGACTGCACGACTGTCGCGTTTATCAAAGCGTGTAGGATTACGTCGGAGGAAAAGAACCCCTGCTGGCCTCCGGAGGACGTATGTTTCGGAAGCTGTACATGCCTCGCGGCCCCAGAATGATGGCCAGCAAGATGTCTCTCAGACAAACGATACTCAGCTCAACAGCACACCCGCGACAGACGACACACATGAGACCGTACGGCCAGTTGAAGCTATAAACAAACTTTTGGCGCATTTGAAAGCCCCAGTGAAGAACGCCACGTCCTTCGAAGTTGCCTGGGTCATCTTTCTTTCAGCTGGGCGCCCACCAGAGGCTCTGAGTGAAGCTTTGGCATATTTTAGCCGGTCCAATTTACCAATCAACCAGGATCGGGCATGGGAAATCTTTTTGTCCATGGAAGATCGCTCTGAAGCCGACTTTCGCAGCATCATGCATTCCCAGTTCCAGAAGACGACCGAGAGAACCGAGCCCGAACCTCAAAAATTGATCCAGATTTGCAAATTGGCTAAACGGCACAGGCGTTCACGAGTAACATTTGCCACATGCTTTATGCATTTCATGAACATTTATGACTGGAACAATGCGAGACATGTATGGGTTCATCACTCGAAGTTGAATGCTAGGACCAAAGAAGAAGAAGACATCATTCCTGTCACCAAAGAGACCCGCATAGCCCCTGAAGCTATCCTGAGGTTGATGACCTACATTAACGATGAAGTCGAGTCCAAGATTCGTCCTCGGTGGCTTATGAAGTTCTCTGTATTTTTGCTGGCTCGCCTCTCCACTAGTCTTTGGATGCTTAAAGACCCTCCCATGGATACAGTCAGCTCCATCATCCAGAAATCCCACGCACTGGGTATCATGACTCACAATCATTACGAGGACATCATTCACACCCTTCAGTCTGCGACTATCAGATCAGACTTTGCTCGTTCAATCGTCTTTTACCGCCAGATGCTGTCACGTTACCCTAAGCTTGTACGGGTTGGCCGCTGGCACAGAAATCTCTTGCCCCGCCAGCTGGACCGTATTGTCCATTTTGGGATGACTAGCCATGTCGCATATTTCCTCGATGAGATCTCTCGTTTTTATGGGAAGCCATCAATTCAAAGCTACAAGATTGCTTTGAACACGTTTGCCAAATCTGGAGATGTTAATCTAGTTTATTCTGTGCTTGAAAGACTAGTGGCAGACCATGGCAACCCTCAGAGTTGCAAGCTGTTGACTCCGCTTCTTCTCGTCCACGCGAATACTGGGAATGTACCAGAGACTCTCAACCAGTTCCAAAGATTTGAAAAGGAATTCCAAGTCAAACCGAATGTAGCCTGTTGGAACATCGTTCTAACTGCCTATGTGAATGCGAATGACCTGGCCGGTGTCTTCTCCCAGTTTTCAAAGATGGTCGAAAATGGAATTGAGCCTGACTCCTACACATTCGGAATCCTGATGGGAATATGCGCAAACAGAGGCGATGTTCCTGCTGTTCGACGGTTGCTCCAACAAGCAGAGGAGATGCAGCAACCTATCACTATGCCGATGCTTGGTACAGTCGCCCAGGCGTACATGTGCAGTGGCCGGGTGGATTTGGCCGAGGAGCTGGCCATGAAATGCCTGAAGATGAAAGTCGAAGGCTCCCCTATGCGGATGTGGAATTCGATTCTCATGCAACATGCGTTTCGGATTGACCATGGAGCTTTTAAGAGATCCTGTCGCCGTATGGAGGAGGCTGGACTGGAACCAGATGAAATGACCCACGCGGCTGATCTGCTTCGACTAGCTTTGATTGGCTCGGCCGATATGGCACGTAGCACTCTAAGGCGTCTCCACAAACAAGGTGTGGTCCATGCTACGGTGGTTCATTACACTATTGTCTTGCTTGCATATATTAAAGTGCGCAACCTTCCAATGGCGCTCGAGATTCTCAAAGAAGCTGTCTTGCGGTTCCCTGAATCAGGACTGGCCTCCAGCCTGAAGAAATTCGAGGCAGAGATAGCGCCGGACTTGGACGCGGCACAAGAAAATGGTGTTGATCTCACTGCCGAAGAACGTCTGAAAAAGGTGGAAATCTTATTGATCGAGTCTATCGCAAATCGCAGCGTGGCCGCACTGGCAAGCTCCATTTTTCCAGATGGTTACAGAGTTGGGATTGCCAACTCAGTCAGCTCTTGGAGTCACGAGTATCTCATTCGGCAGTACGGCGCAAATGGCGCTATTGAACTGGCTCGTGGACTGTTTGACAAGCAATTGGGTGACGCACAAGCGGACAACCAAGACGATGGTGGATCCGTAACTACTCCTGCCCCGGGAGGCCTGGTCTGTGCCATCATGACCGCACATCTAAATTCAAAGCAGTTCAAGGAAGTGGATGAATGTTGGAAGCTTGCCGTGGAAAGTGCTATCAAGGAGTCTAGTCGACTGAATATTGAACACCGAGTTGAGCAGCACCTCAAGCTTCAAAATTCGCTCGCTCAGCGTGCTTCACAAAGCTCAGTTGAGACGGAGGAGGTTGAAATCATGCCGGCGCGTCGCTTCGCCCTCTCCCGGCCCTTGTCCATCTATATCCGCTCGTTGGCCGCGCGGAATGAGCCAGAGCGAATAGCTGAAGTTGTCGCCGACGTGGAGAAAATCGGTTTTGAGCTGAGTGGTTTCAACTGGACAGTGCTTGTGCGGATGCTTGCAGAATCTGATAAGTTCGAGCTCGTTGCCGAGGCTTTCCGTGTACACGAGAAACGTTTCATGCCTAATTGGCCAGGATGGAACCGACTCCAGAGTGGACAGTTTTTCAAGCCCCCTGGTACTCCCAGAGGCACATATTTGCTCGAGAGCCCTGGGGTCCCGGAGCAGAGCAAGCATTGGCTCGGAAGGAAAGCAGTAAAATACTGGTCCAACATGGCTCCAGACTTCCTGCAGCCATCATACCTGACTGTTGTCTGTCTCGCGTCTGCCTTGGATCGTATGCGAAAGCTCAGTGTTTTCCGAGGTGGCAGTGAACTTGATAAATTGTTCAAGATGGCACCACTGACAGTTGAGGCGATCAGCAAAATGCCCTATTTGCGCGACAAGTTTCAAGGAACCCTTATTCGAGAGCGTTCAGAAGCACCGGAGAAAGAGCCGCAAGGTCGCCGTGAAAATAAGGTCGCGGGTATCCTTGGCCCTGGCGCTGTTCCCAGGCGTAAGAAGGCTAGTTATGTCCAATTCTATGATGAAGGCAACGTCCAAGAAGGACCACAATCATCCCTTGGGCCTACCGACGACCCGATGCAAGACGACGCGATCGAAGGAGCTCAAAAGAAGAAAGACACAAAGGCCTCCTTCAAGAGCCATCATTACCAGATTGGTGCAGATGCCATGGCAGAGGAGTGGCAGGATTATCTCACGCCAGAAGAACTGTTTGATTTCCAAGCCCAATCTCGCTATGATCGAATGAAACCACGACCTTCCCCCCACAAACCTATGAAGCCGGTGAAGTCTACATTTTCGGCCTCACCCGAAGTTCGAAACTCCTGGTATACCCCTCCTAAACGAGAAGGTTCCCCCCACAAACCTATGAAGCCGGCGAAGTCTACATTTTCTGCGTCGCCCAGAGTTCGAAACTCTTGGTATTCTGCTCCTAAACGAGAAGGAGCAAAATCTCCTAGAACAGAATCTTCAACGAGGCGAGAGGTTTCTCCAGCAAAGGAGAATCAGAGGAAGCACAAGAAGTTCTAAGCTTGGATGGAGATAACGATCTCAACCTAGTTCTCATGTATAATATTTGTTTTTTTTTCTCTCATTCATTTTTTGTATAGTAAACCAACTGTAAAGATAACATTTGAAATGTACAACAGCCTCAGAGCGTTTCATTCAATATTTCCATCTACTATGTAGTTCCTTGGCCGTCCCTACAACGCGTTCAAGAAGCTTTAAATACCTTTTTCTGACTTTGCAGTGGAATACTGTAGCAGCTTTTCCAACCAATTCTACTGCACAACCAAAGAATCAAAGTTCAAAATCTAGACAAGCACATTTCCTAGTAAAACATTGAAATACACGTTTCGAATCATCGATCCGTGCAATCACTATAATTGTGAGGTTCAAAGTGGATGACATAATCACAACGCGAAAACGCGTTCCAGCGGGACACGGGATTTTTAACGCGTTTCAATTTTACCTGATCGGGATCCACGCCCTTCTTAATATCTCTCCCCTTCCAACCTCCTCGACTCGGGTGATTTCCACAACCACAGATACCCTCAGATAAAATGGACGGTGTTCAACTACGAGATGAGGCGGCGCAAGATCGCGTGCGCGCTGCCATTGAATTTCTTGATCCCAGTGAGTACTCAAAATAATGCCCCTCGAAATTTGTATGTTTTCGGGCTATTGCTAACAGTTTGTTCTTTAAAATTTAGGCGATGCACGAGCACGCAGGTTCGTTACGACAAAAACCGAATGCAAATTGACTTATTCTGACCAAATCAACCAGCTATCGAGCAGATATTGTTGTTATGTTGAATCGAGGCCTGCGCCGCCTAACAGTGCGTTTTTGTTTTCCCCTTGAAATAATAGGTGGGGGACGTTTGCTAACGCTTTCCACAGGTTAGCATCGACGAAATCCGAGCACACAACCGCGAACTCGCTGAGGGGTAAGGAGCAATTGAAGCACAATATATCACATGTATTTTTTTGCTGATGCTATTTCCATAAACAGTTTACTTACCTCTCCTTTTGACTACTCCGAAGCTTTCGACCGAGCCTTGAAAGATGTGGTCAAAACTCTACCCATGCGACCAGCCAAGGAACTTGGCGATGAAGTGGTGAGTATCTCAGATTTCGAAGCAAACGATGGGGTGGACACTGATATCCTCGATTTCTAGAGCTATTACTGCGCATATGTCGGTGCATTCGGAGAATTTTCCTGCAACCCCCGCACACTTGGATCCCAACATTTGAACCGAATGGTGTCCCTCGAGGGTATTGTCACAAAATGCTCGTTGGTCCGACCGAAGGTCATTCAGAGTGTTCACTACAGCGAGAAGAAGGATCGTTTCTTGTCCAGGAAATATCGGGATCAGACCATGACTGCCAGCGGTGCCACAAGTCTGAATGTCTATCCCCAGGAAGATGATGAAAAGAACCCAGTAAGTTTATCTACGGAGTGAGATGAAATAATTTCATTAACAATTTGTTTTCTAGCTTATCACCGAATACGGTTACTCGACTTATATGGACCACCAGTCAATCTCGATCCAGGAAATGCCCGAGAGAGCCCCTGCCGGTCAACTGCCCCGAAGTGTCGATGTCATCTTGGACGATGACCTGGTTGACAAGGCCAAGCCTGGTGACAGAATCCAGCTGGTTGGAACTTATCGAACCCTCGGAAACCGCAATGCAGGCTCCGGCTCATCTACTTTCCGCACCATTGTGATGGCCAACAACATCATTCAACTTTCGTCCAAGTCCGGCGGAGGTATCGCCCAGGCGACTATTACTGATACGGATATTCGAAACATCAACAAGATTTCTAAGAAGAAGAACGTCTTTGAGCTACTTTCGCAGTCTCTGGCACCCAGTATTCACGGACACGACTACATCAAGAAGGCTATCTTGCTGATGCTGCTGGGTGGTATGGAAAAGAACCTGGACAACGGAACGCACTTGCGTGGTGATATCAATATTCTGATGGTTGGTGATCCCTCGACTGCGAAATCCCAGCTCCTGCGTTTCGTTTTGAATACTGCCCCGCTAGCTATCGCCACAACTGGTCGTGGTTCGTCTGGAGTCGGTTTGACCGCAGCTGTCACCTCCGACAAAGAGACTGGCGAACGTCGATTGGAGGCTGGTGCCATGGTTCTTGGTGACCGTGGTGTGGTGTGTATTGATGAGTTTGATAAGATGAGTGATGTGGATCGTGTTGCTATTCACGAAGTCATGGAGCAACAGACTGTTACCATCGCCAAGGCTGGTATTCACACAAGTCTGAATGCACGATGCAGTGTTTTGGCAGCTGCCAACCCTGTCTTCGGCCAGTATGATCCGCACAAGGACCCACACAAGAACATTGCTCTGCCCGACTCCCTCCTCTCTCGTTTCGATTTGCTGTTCGTGGTGACAGACGATATCGAAGACGCCAGGGACCGTACTATCTCTGAGCATGTCCTCCGCATGCACAGGTACCGCCAACCCGGAACTGAAGAGGGTGCCCCTGTTCGGGAGCAACTCAATCAGACTCTGGGTGTCGGTATTGAAGACCGCCAGGATGCCAACCAACCCACTGAGGTGTTTGAGAAGTTCAATGTCATGCTTCACGGTGGCATGGTCCCTACTGGCCGCAGCCGTAACAAGAATGTTGAAATCATCAGCATTCCCTTCATCAAAAAGTACATCCAGTACGCCAAATCCCGAGTCAAGCCTGTTCTGACCAAGGGAGCTGCCGATCACATCATTGCCGCCTACTCTGCCCTCCGAAACGAAGACATCTCTAACAACCAGCGCCGAACCTCGCCCATCACTCCCCGTACCCTTGAGACATTGATTCGTCTGGCTACAGCTCATGCCAAGGCTCGTCTGTCGAACCGAGTTGATGATAAGGATGCCAAGCACGCCGAGGCTATTCTTCGCTTTGCCATGTTCAAGGAAATGCAAGAGGATGGTCGCCGGAAGCGACGCAAGGTGCAGACTTTTGATGAGGATTCGGACGAGGAGAGTGATGAGTCCGACGATGATGATGGCTCAACTTACCGTGGTCAAGCATCGACTACTCCGGCACGCACTACACGCTCCCGCGGTGCCGCTAGCACCTCTGCTGTGGATGAAGAGTCAACCGTCTTCTCCGCCAGTCCACGTGCCTCGCGCACCCGTACCAGCCAAGCAACACGTACTCAACCGTCCGAGTCCCAGATTTCTGTGGCGTCTTCTCAGCCTGCCTCTCAGCTTGTCGAGTCCCAGACCGACGATTCGCAAAACACATCTACTTCCATCAACCCCATTACTCCTGAGCGCTACACCGTCTTCCGTCAAGTCCTGGGCTCACTCATGGGTACTCGCGTCTTCGGAGACGAAGAAATTTGCAGTCTCAGTGATCTGATCAGAGAACTCAATGATGCTATCCAGGCTTCTCCAAGCCACGGAGTCCAGCATGTTTTCCCCAGGTCGGAGGCTATCCAGGCTCTCAAGCGGATGACCGATGAGAATCTCCTGATGTAAGTTCTACAGCTCATTCCCACTCTGCCGTTTTTTCATGGTTTACTAACTTTTATATAGGTTCACTGAGGAAGATGACACCGTGTACCGTATCTAAGCCCTGAACATCACAGGCAACATTGGGGCCAGTTTGGTCCTGTTCATGAACATGTTTAGTAGTAGCATTGGGATGATATCATAGTACTATTTTGGCTGGAGTATGGAGTCGACAGACCAACGGGGTTAACGAATCGATTTTTTTAAAGAAAATACTCATTTCATGTCTAATATGATCACATTCTGACCTCGTATATCATGCACTGGCAGCTCTCAACTTCCATCTCATCCGGTAGAAGCCCGGCTAGGTACGATCTCTACGTATCCAAACTCTGCCCATCAATTCCAAACCAGGTCCTCAGTCGCGCAAGATCTCTCCTGGAAACCGAGACCACTCCATCCGAGCTGCCATCCACCCGCTTCCCGAACCCGTATCTAAGCAATGCCCCGATCCTTGCCGCTTGCTCAGCATGGAACCTTACTTTTGTTGCATCAACAGCACAATCAGGATCTATTTGCCGGAAGAATTCATCCCAAAAGAGATTGAGAAGCTCTTCTTTACACCAATAACTTCGCCATCGCCTCAGGCCCATGGAACCTGTTACCAGGTGAAGAACATCTAGATCCATACCAAAGGGCAAGACCTTTGCGAGAGACCAGTCAACGATGTTTGTGATTTCCCAGGTGGCTGCGTCGATGCGAGTGTTCGTCAGCGAGAGATTACTGTTTGTTATGACTGAAGGATACTTGTCACTGAAAAGGGTGGGTAGGAGCTCTATCAGCTCGTCAATCTTGTTGGCTGGGAGGACTGAAGGGGCTTGCTCTTTGAATTGTCTTAGCTGATAGCGAATACCTGCCTGGCGGATACAGAGTAGCTCTTTTGGCTTCATTTCATGTGAGTTTTTCCAGGAGCGAGCGAAGTATCTAATAGCGTTGAACGATTGGTTAGCATCAATTTCAGGAGAATTTTAACCGTTTTCACTTAAACTTTGGAACTTCCGTGTCTCATGGTGACTTACCTGGCAAGACTTCTTAGGAATTTAGCCAGCTCAGCTTTTTGATTCAAAGGTAGGTTGATTTGACAAGGGAGGGCACTGAGAAGAGATATGCCTGGCTGACAGGGCATGATGTAGACAGACACGGGTGGATCTGCGTTTTCCACCTCTCCATGATAGATAGGCTCCGGAGCCAAGGGACCGAATGTGTCTTTTGCTTGTTGCACTATGTGATCCAATGGTTTGGCCTTGGGGTTGTTTTCTCGAAATAGCACAATGCGATCTAATGGTAGTGCTGAACAATTACTGCAGATGACACAGTATGTCACGGTAGTTAGTGTATCCACTGGACTGATCCTTGTGGCCCCAGTAATTTCCTGGGCGATATCATCGCATTGTGTTGCCGATGGAGTGTTTCTATTGTCAAAGAAAGCATACTGGGCTAGGTTAACCCAGTCTATTTCTGACATTATGACATGTATTACCAGATGCTGTGATCTCCAGCCCTGGAGGGCTGTCTGCGGCTCTGGAGGTGTTCAGGATGGAAGTAATGTTCTATGAACGAATGCCTTCCAAGGTCAATAAGTTCCAAGGCTCCAAGGTTGAGATCTCCAGTGCTCCAATACAGTCTACTGGGGAAACACCTTGGAAATTGCATATGTGATGACATCTGGAGGCACCAGCTCTTTTAAATGTTTGGTATCAATAAAGGAAGATCTCATAGCAATGTAAGGCTTTATTTAGAAGCCTAAACCTCTTTATTTGTCATCTTTGAGTGCTATAGTTGGATAAAGGTAACCTTCTTTCATGAGGCAGTTTTTTTCTCCTTTTGTATGTGGATTCCAGATAAAGAATACTTGAGATGACCGAAAATAACTATAAGAAAGCGATATATGGAGTGTACATGTAATATTCGATACATTCGTATTAATAACTACCTTTTAAGGTTATTGACATCCCTCCAATTGCTAAGTACGCCCAGGTGTATAGTACCAGATCAGCGTGGACTTAATTTCCGAGGTTGGGATGTTTGTACCTAGAAACTGAAGAAAATTTGAATATTCACATGAATTTTCTAGTCATGTATAGGGCATCAATTAGCAGCCTCACTCCAGGGCTTACTTATGTAGAGGTGAATAGTTGAATGTTTACTGTAGTCCCAGTTGGGCGAAAGCGATATGATTGGTTAAAGTAGACCAGGAGGCTCCAAGCCTGAATGCTCACGTGCCAGTGTATACCAATGTTTGAGCACACGCCTGAATTCACATCTCAACCAACGTGCTCAGCCCATGGACAACGCATACGAAAAAATTTTCACGCCACTCATAATTGACTGATCCGGTTGGATCTACACGGCAAGTCCCATGCAGTGCATACAGGATGACGCCCCAGGATCACCACGGGATACCCGACGAACTAGGGCTGCACGCGCTGCGCTAGTTGACACGCGCTTTGGCCCACTCTGAGCCTCTGATCGCCCATGCAACTTGACATTTCCAAACACCTACCTACATGATACATCATAAGGAGCTTATCATTCACAACACTATTCAATCAATATTTTTATCTGTTGATCAAGTTCCATCGTTCCTGACTGTTTCAGGTTCCAGCAAAAAAAAATAGGATACTTGAAACGCGGGAGTTGCCGTGTCAGTCTAACTTCGTGCCCAATGATCGACATTGTTTATACCCACGGCCAGATGGCACAACGCGAGCTCAATTATGGTGCAAATCACAAGCCTAGCCTCGATTCCATACGATAATGCAGTGGGGAATCCTTGGGGGCACTCGCCCTCGGCCTGATACTATTCCTGGTGATTCGTCCAAATTTCCGCCCAATCACCACTGCGGCCCTATCAGAGCTCCCCGGATCCAGGATGATGCCCGATTGACCAGCAGTTATATACCCTGGTTAAGCCCGGGGCTGCAAGCAGACAACATTGCATCTTTGTTGATTGAAATTTTCACTCAAAAGAAATTTTTTTCACTCGCGAGCGCGAGCTGAGGCTACTTCTTGTACGACAACCAGCAAGGTTCTGACGCGTGTATCAAACCCTTTCACCATTTAAGACTACTATGATTTCCTCTGCCTCTCGACAACTCGCCCACAAAATCGCAGCAGGTTAAGACAAAACAAACGCCTCAGACAAGATTAATTGCTACAATCTTGGAACTGGATGACTACCATTAATAAAAACATCAACATGTGGTCTTCTCAAACTGGCCGTCCTCAATGGCCACCTGCGCCATGCGTAGAGGAGGAGGCTACCTCCCTGGCGCGCGAGGTCGATGGCCTTAGCAAGATCGGTGACCGACCTGGAGTGGAAGGATTCTGCCAAAGAGGAACCGTTGATCAATACCCCGTCCTCGCTTCTCCACACACTGCCTTACCCCCATCAGTGTCCCCAACTTCTCTTTCCTCCTACCCTCCTGGCCTAGGCAACGTTTCTTGCGACGACAATAGCTCCTGGCCTCGAACCCCTCCTCCCCCCTATCCAGAACCAGTCATCGACGTCGCAGACTCTCAGAGTCTAATCGATATGCCGACGCCTAAGCCCCCAAACTTCCATTACCATCATGATCCCAAGAAGTGGGACAACAATGGGTGCTGTTGGGCATTCTCGCGGCATCCTACAGTCGAAGAATGTGTTAACCCGCATTGCTTGTCTGAGCTTGGCCTCCCCACAGTCGCCACAGATGATTATGAGCCTAGACACGAGCATACTCGCAGCACTCGCAGCACTCACAACACTTCTCGAGCTCGGTCGGAAGTGAGACACGGACATACTCGAGAGGCTCCAAGGACCCCCCGAGAGACTTCCCATGAGAATGCTCCTCGAGGTCATGACCAGGTTCCCACCAGCCATCCAACGCAACAACCGTCTTTAGCTCGCTCAAACAGTACGAAGAGCACAAGCAAGCATCCAAAGAGAGCCTCTAGCCAACGCGACCCTCAAAAGACCTCCCGAGATCATGAAAATCGCGATGAAGATAGAAAAGAACACACTCCTGACACTCCAAGGACCTCTCGAGAGTCTCGTCACGAGCATTCTTCCCGAGCTCATGACAAGGTTCCCACCAGCCATCCAACGCAACAGCCGTCCTTAGCTCGCTCAAATAGTACGAAGAGCACAAGCAAGCATGCACAGACAACTCCAAGCCAAGGTGACACCCACAGGTCTTCTCGAGACCGTGAGAATCGCCACGAAGCTAAAATTGAGCATTCCCGTGAACACCCAAGGACCTCTCGAGACGCTTATCGCGACAATGCTCATCCTCGGGGCCGTGACAAGGAATCCGCCAGCGATGTACCGCGACCCCCATCTCCGGCTCGCTCACACAGCACGAGGACTGCAGCAAATCACTCGCAGACAGCTCCAAGCCGATCGAACCCGCCTCCCCGCGAACAGCGCCCCTACAACCTGTCAAGCCAAGATCGCCAAAATCTTGAGTCCACTCCTCCAGCCTCACATGGAAGATCCAGCCATTATGCGCCTCCTCCGGCGCCGGAGGTGCCTCCTCCATCCCAGCCGCGGCCAAGACCCGATGCGGATCCTCGTACACTCGCAGAGAGACTCGACGAGAAACTCCGCCTGAGACAGGAGCTCCGTGAGCTAAGTTCTGATTCCGACAGCTCGGCCACCAGACGCAAGCGATCCTCCAGGTCCAACAGATCCGAGGGTGCTTCTCATGCATCAGATGGAGAAGGCTCGAGATCATCTCGACGGCCTCCACGTCCTGTGAGCCCAGAATACTGGGATGTTGATAGAGAGACAGGTTCGACTGGACGCCCTCAACGCCCGGTACATCAAGAGCACCATGAACCTGCTCCTATGCCAGAAAAGCCCCGGGGCAGGGCGGCAACAACCTCTGATGTGCCTTCGCCCAGATTGCGTTCTGCGTTGAGGGATCCGTCCAAAGCCAAATCAGTGTCATCGGACGAAGCCAGTCCCAGCAGAAACGTCAAGTTCCAGGAGAAAATGCCTCACAGGTACGAGCCTACCGACGGACTCTGCCTAGGCCACTGCCCACGAACCCACCACGTGGTAGGTGCAGACGACTGGTACACATTCGAGGGCCTGGAGCACCTGAGAATCTGCCCTTCCTGCAAACACCAGATCCATGGCTCGCGCTTCAAGGCAAAGCTCATACCAGCGCCCAAGTCATCTCGGAAAGCAACCCGCTGTTCCTTCGCAGACGCCTGGGTCCGTGTAGCCTGGACACAGATAATCCACAAGAAGCACGAGACCCTCGAGATCCTGTACCAGATGACCCGCCCACCACCAGGCACATTCCCCTGTCTAGGCCGCGCCGTCGTGGAACGAGAAACCTGGCACCGTGTCATAAACCCAGACACAGGCCTGCCCCTCTCCAATTTCCACGTCTGTGCCGACTGCGTCCGCAACATCCGAATCCTAATGCCCTCCCATCGAGACACCTTCGTCCCGGTCCCCGCCCTCGAAGGCGCTATCTGCGCCTTCTTCACCACAAGCCCCCGCTTCACGACATACCTCGATCTCCTAGATGCCGCCGCGAAACGCACAGAACCCTCCCGCCGCCCCGATCTAACAGACTTCATCTCGTACGCCCGCCGCAAGTCCGTTTTACGACACTGTCTCCGCGATCGATCCATTAAATGTACCTGGTACTACATGTCCTCGCTACCAGAACTGACTGCATGCGAGGACTGTTTCGACGATGTTGTCTGGCCGCTGGCTAAAGCGCGGCAGCCAATTGCCCCGGACTTCGGTACTGAGATGCGTCACTTGCCAATTGATGGTCCGCGGCTTGCGAGCTGTCAGCTTTATTCGCCGCGGATGAGGGCGCGGTTCCGGGAGGCGGTGGCGGCGAATGATTTCGCGGCTTTGAAGGATGTTGTGTTGAAGCGGTTTGAGGCTGAGAGAAGGTACAACGATCGGAGGGAGGAGTTGGATGCTGCGGAGAAGAGAGGGTACAGGGTTGGGCCCGAGGTGATTAAGGCTATTGAGGAGTGGAAGAGATGGGAATGATTGGTGGATTCTGGATGTTTTTCCTTTCGTCTTATGCTTTGGGTGTCTGTTATTTGCTTTTCGTGCTTTGGGATCGATGTTTGCGAGCTTTTTACTTCGTCTGTTTGGTTTCCGGACTTTTCTTTTGTTTTCGAATGATATGCCAGCGGGATTGCAAGGCGCTTTTTTACGTTTTTAGACTTGTCATCTGGTTCTTTTTGCGATATGCCCAGGTGGGCTTGTAGGGTACTCTGTTCTACTATTGTCTGGCGGTTGTATGCATTGTTAGATTACATGTAGTTTGTACGATTTTGATGTACGATGGGAGGGCTTAGGTAGCATAACGGCGCGGCCTACCTTGAGCACTTGAGAATCAAGTTTCCTTCGTCTGTATTATTGTCTCTATTGATAGAATTCCATCCACCTAGTAGTAATTCTAGCCTGTATTTACTGGGTCGAAGAACAAGATACCAGGCCAACAAACTATTACTTCCTACAGAGTACTAAAGGAACCGAATAGATGTACGAATGCATTGATGCATAATTTCTGTATTTTGTTGGGAAGCTACATATGGTATCCTTCCATTAAGATCTATCACTGATAAGCAGTGAAATTCGAACCGAAACGCCAATGCTTCCAAGCCAATGCGAGAGTAATGAGTATGTGCACGTCCAACCTTGAAATCAGCCCACCATTCCGACAACCTCATCAGGCCAACGTCTAGCCCAGATCATAGCCTGCGCTGGGATCGTTCCACGAATAGGGGACAGAAGCATGATCTTCCCTTTCTCGGCATCCACGTTTGCCACGTAGAGGAATCCCTTGATGCTTGCGTCGCGGACGTTAGCCGGCGTGGCAGTAGTCGGGGCATGGGTGATTGCGATGAGGGTGTTTTCGAGGGCGGCTGGTGCTGGGGGGAGGACTCGTTTCAGTGGTATGTTGCTCGAGTATGTTGCGTTGATGGGGTTTGTGTTTTGGTCTGATGAAAGACCGATGATTCCCGGGAGAGGCGCGGCGCGGTCTGATTCTGTGTTCTGGGAGTAATCGTCGACGCCGCCGCCAGGGAGAAAGGAGTCGCCTGTGTTTAGGCTGGAGGGATCGTAGTCGTCTTCGTCTTCATCTTCTGTGGAGACGACGGTGTAGTTGTAGAGTGTCAAGGCGGAGAAGTCGATTTGCAGAGTTGATGGGGAGAGGGTGATGGCGGAGGTAGATTGGGCTGAGTTGCCAAAGAAGTATGAGCGAATCTGGGATTCGCGTGTCTTCTTCAAGAACAACGCATCCCGGTCGACACAGCCGCCGGATTTCGAAAGTTTGACGACAGAGACGCGCTCGTCGAACACAACTGCTGCTGCGCTTGCACTTGGCTTGTTGTCATATTGTTTGACCATGTTGCTGTACAGCCGCTCTGATCCCAAAACAACGATATGGGTGATGGCGAATTCAGTCATAATATGATTAATCAACTCAAGGCTCACAGGGGTGCCAGAGCTAAGCGCGCCTGGCGTATCGACAATGATACCCGTCTTACGAACATCCTCATCTTTGGCCATGCGTTCGGTCACTTGGAGCGCCAGACGTGACACAATGGGCCGGTAAACCGAGCCCTCAGCATCGAGGGGGCTAGGCAATGGGTAGCTGTAAACGAGAGGCAGTTTAACGGGCACCGGACTAGGCCCGGACATGGGGCTGCTCCCCCAACCATTTTCAACATCCAGCATAGTGCGAACAACGGTGGAGGTCAATGTGCCGGGAACACTGAGCATACCCTCCGTGGGGTCCAGGTTCACGACCAGCGGCTGACCGCCAACTTTGGTCGCGTACGCCGTGAGGATCTTAGCCAGACTAGTCTTGCCCGCATTGTCTGGTCCTAGCAACAATACTCGTGGCCCGTCTCTACCGGAGTTTTGAGAATCGTCGCGTGCAGACTCAAGCGCGAAGTGCATGTTGGCATATTCCATCATCGGCGTCTCGTCCGCGATGTACTCGCTCTGACAGCCGCCAGCGCCTTGGCCCGCTGCAGAGGTAGTGCCATCCACGGTGGTTGTGGTCGCTGTTTCTCCAGCAGTGATTTCCAAATCACAGCCATGCCAGGTGTAAATCGCTGCTTTGGTGCCGGTGAAGGTGTAGGTCTGGGATTCGGCGAGCTCGGTGCCGAACAGCTCAGCGGTGCCGTTGAGGAGCTGCAGTGCGGGGGTGGTTAGCTACATCTCTTGCCAGGCCAACACGATGGTCCAATCGCATTGTTTGAAAGAGATCATACCTTGACTTTGATCGTATGACCAAACGCGACCTCAAATCTCCATTCCGATCCCGCGTTCAGCGCAATCCGCGACGGCTCAGCGAGAGCATGGTGCCTCTCCTCAGAGGGCTGGGTGAGCTCCAAGCCCGGGAGAGACATTTGAATCAATGTGGGCACCTGTGGGTAGCCAAGCAGTACTGGAATGAGTTGAAGGAAGAAGAAAAGTGGTGCCCAGGTGAAAGTGGTTAAATCACAGGGTGAGTTCAATTTGATTTGTTTGCATGGAGTCCCGTGACAATTTGCTAACATTGAAGCTAGGTACTTATAGAGTCTCCACTTAATATCTTCATTCACTGCTGGCATGTGGCCACTGCCATTAAGTGAATTCAAATGTTCAATATTCAAGTTTCACATTGAAATGCACACCTAATGCTTAAACTGATGAAAATATTTTTCTAAATAATATCATATTAACCTTACAAAAAGCCATCCATACCAGCAAATCTGTTCATGATCTTTTGCAAATTTATAGTCTTCCAAAATCAAAGCTATCATTAGATCAAATGTTCTTTGCAGCCATTAGGGTAAGAGGGAATGGGTTGTCAGCGACTCCGGGAGAATGGGGGTTGATAATAGCCCCATGTAGAACTGCCATCAATATATAGAGGTAGGTACGTGATTAATAGAAACGTAGGCAATGGTATTCGAGTTTCTTTTTGTGGAAGGTTAGGTTAGACAGCTAGGTCCAGGGTAGGGTTGGGAGAAAGAGATTAAGAAAGGGTTCGTGTCAAGGGCAGGTACAGTATGCAGCACATTCAGGAATAAAGAGGAATATATTTATCATAACGACAAGGGGGAAGAGGGAGAATCAGGTTCTGGGCAATTTTTGGGTTTGTAGATACCCTGCCCGTAGGGGTTTAAAGAAGAGAATGGTAATGCTGTCCCAAACAGAACAGCAAGGCAGACGTTGAAAAGCAAAGCGGCGTGGGGAATCCAAACAAAGACCTTCTGGGCCGATCTCTTTGTAACAGCTCCAGGGTAGGGGGGAATATGGGTAAGAGGGTTGATTATTCGGGTCAAATTACCCACAATAAGTTTAGTAGGTCTCCTTAAAGGAAATAGGGAATTGAAGCACTGGAGAATCAGTATTAGCAGAAAGATCTTGTCAGCCAAAGGGAATACGGTACGTACGCAAGAGCAAAGGCTGCTGAAACGCCAAAGAGCGCACGGTTGCGAACGCGCTCACGCTTGAGCTTGTCCTCCAAAACCTTGGCTTTCTTTGCTCGTTGGGCGGCCTCGGCCGAGGTCTCTTCGTCATCATCCTCCACAGGCTTACGCTTCTTAGTAACTGTGACGGATGATTCTTCGGTTGCGCCCTCGGCAGTTTGAGTTTTGATGGCATCCTCGACCATCTCCTTGGCCTTGGCGATCATCTCCTCGGTTTCCTTGGCCGATGGTACTTCGGGAAGGAGGGGCATATCGAGAGTAATGGTTTCCGATACTTCGGGGGTTTCATGAGAGATCTCGTCGAAGACAAACTCAGACTCCTTGGCGTCCTTCTTCTTCTTTTCGCTCTTCTTCTCCTCGTTCTCCTCTTCCTTTTGCTCCTTCTCGGCCTCCTCCTTTTCTTCGTTCTCATGGAGCGCAGCGTCCTCAACATCTTCCGCGTCGGCGGCAGCCTTCTTAGGCTTGCGACCTCTCTTCTTTTCCGGCGACCCACCGGTCTTGATACCCACACCTTCTTCCACGGTCTCCAGGACACTGGTCAGCTTGGTTTCCACGGCCTCCGCTGTCACCTCCAGAGCCTTTTGCAGGCTATCATTGGCGGCGCTTGTTGACGGTGTGCTTGGAACGTCTTGGGTGGCACGGGCTCGGGACTTGCGGGGTGAAGAAAACTTCTTGCTGGGAGATGCCTTGCTGGGAGACACCGAGCGGCGACTGCGGCGCAGGGGCACGGGCTCCTCGGAGGGCATTTCAAACTTCGGCGGAGGAGTAATCTGCTTCTTCGCACTGGCGGGGCTCTGTACAATATCGGCGGGGTCCAACAAGGCACGAACCCAGTCGTACATCAGATACTCTCTAGAAAGTTCGAGAGCTTGAAGTCATAATTAGTATATAGGTTTTTGGTACGATGGAAATATGCGAAGGCGTACCAAATAGAGGGGAGATCCAGACGTTGCCAGCAACCTCCTCCTGGCTTGTGTAGGCATGCGACTTCAGGTACTCGCGCTCGGTGCGCTCCTCCTCAGCCTTGGCCCACGGGAATGCAATCTTGAACATGCCAGTAGCGCTGACAAACCCATCCTTGCTCCTTCGCTATCAATCCAGATGAGACGCACGGTTAGCGGGCTGAAAGATCATAATAGGGCGCTAAGGCGGTCCTTACCATCAGGAAGTAAGTCTCTGGGTGTTGCTGAGAGTTGTGCGAGGGAAAGATCTCAGAGCCCTTCAGGTCCTTGGGCAACGGAGCGCGGAGGTGAGCATACTCGAATGTGCCCAGGTTCTCCTTCTTGGTCGCATTGGAAGTATTCAGTTGCTCAGGCTTCACCATCAGGTTGGTCTTACCGAGGCGGCGGCGCGACAGCAGTTCCTCATCTATATGGCGCAGGAAATTTGATGGATTAGCGATCGAATGGTCGAAAGATGATTTGATATGGTGTTGATAAGGTGGGCAGGTGGTTGTCTCCGCGGTCGCGCGACTACGCGATTAAAGGTTACACGTGTTGTACTTACAAGGAGGAGCCGCATCGGTCAGGATCAAAGGGTTATTCTTCTTGGGGAGGGATCGCGCCATGGTGATGGGATGCGATACAATGGGAGAGAGGAAAACTTGCGAAACGGGATGCGCCCACGGCCACGTAGCAGTCGCGTCTCAGAAAAAAAAAAGACGGGTCGGATCTTAAAACCGAGGGCGGTACGGGACGGTAAAAACCCAACACAGTAAAAGCCAATAAAACGCGGGGGGGGAGTAGGCGTAAACAAAAGGGATCTGAATCACACCACTGATAAAGAATTAAGGATTGAGGGAGAACAATCAGGGGAGGGAAGGACAACTCTTGTCGCGCGCACTTCTTCTCTTACTCTGTACGGACCATCCTCTTTCCGGTAAGGTCCGGTTTGGGGTATGTAACATGGCGGTATTGGAATCTGTTTATTGGGTGATATATGTATAATACAGTTATGTATTGTAAAAATGTTGGGATCCATCCCGTGACCCAATGCATTCCTCTCTCCACTAGCCACTTTTCCCCTCTCGGGTATTGATGCTGTTTGCTCTGCCCAACCCTGCTGAACTTCATTCAAATGTTTTCTGCGTTTGACGATCTACTTGATTCGATTTGATGCCTTTGGTAATCTAGCTTTCAACTCTAGTTAAATTTGAACCTTGGAACTAAAGGAATCTCTAGCAGTAGGCCGGGGGCCTTGAGTACCAGCGCTTACTTGGGTACATAGAGGCCCGCAATACATATATATCAACCTCCAGATGTCCCATGTCCAGATGCCAACTGGTACTACATGTATGTATGTAAGTAGTGCCACTAGCAGTGACTCGGAAATCCAACCTTCAAATGTTCAAGTCAGAACAAGCACTTGAGCACTTGAGTTAAACTTGAACTTGAACCTTGGAAGTTGGACTGGAATCAACATTGAATCTCCCGAGGTCAGCACTTTTAAGTCAGTTCAATGTTGATTGACGCACGCGGTGATTGATATCAGCACTTGAGTACCTATTCAAATTGATGTTGGACCATTTGCACATGGATTTGAATTCCAGCGGGCAACTGCAGCTACAGGAACTTGAAATCAATTCAAACCTTCAAAAGTTCTGTTAGAATACCTACATATGTAGGTTTTAATTGATTCGAAACATTTTGAAAATAACCTTTGAGTATCATGATGTATTTAGGTATTCGATGCCAGTGGTCTCACAATACATGCAGCCCAAGTGTCTACGGATGATCGCATGATGCAATGATCTTCAAACGTTGTTGATTCTGGATTCATACCTAGGTGCAATTATGGAAAACCCCAAGTATTTGAGTGTTTCACCTGTTCAAAACAACATTTGAATGTAAGTTCCAGCATTTGAAGGTTGCCACATCATTGAGCCTCCACTAAAAAGGTAAGTACTCTGAAGCTGCACGCCCTGAACCCGCAAAGGATGCCCAAAAAGGCTAATTGCGGGATCAGTCTTAAACGTGGAAAAGAATTTTGGAAACGCTCAGACACGGTTACTATGGAGAAATGTTCACTGAGTAATTACCATTTAAGTTAAGAATTTTCCTGGAGAAAAGCCCTAGCGCTAGGAAGTTCACGTAATACGAATTAGTGTTTGGTTGCCGCAGGCCGCGTGTCCCGATTAGGAAATGTTAAGGGGAGGCGACAACTGGGCACCTGGAGGCAAACCATCTTGATCAGAAATAGACGTATATTTTCAATATTCCTAGTGAATAGGCAAAGACTGGACGGTCTTGGTACCATCCTTCTCAAAGTTCTCTTTCCAGGTACTTCTCAATGTTCTTGGTGGCGCTTAATAGGGGTGGGGGAAATGGGCCCCTTGTTTAGGCTCAAGTGCTGTTTTGGCGGTCTGTACGTATTCCGCGCGTACTCCGTAAACCACAAGCCTTTGTGGCTGCAGCTGCACTGTCAAACAATAATAGACCATAGTCATCGTAGATTGGGTAAGAATCAAAGCCTCATCACTAAGAGACTGAAAATTTCCAGAAGCGCTCCCTAGGGCTCATGACTCCATACTCAACTCCCCTTTTCGACTTTAATTTATCCATTTGGGGTTTGGCGTGGGTTACTGCTCCACTCTCTAAGATCTTCTTATAGCTGAAGGCTGAAGCTATACCTAATTGTTCCTCACAGCCTCCCCCAACGTGGACATCTGGAAGCAGACTGGATTGATTTTGCCTTTTTTTATGATTATTTTTATTTTGCAGTCAAACTGATTTCCCGCTTGATAAATTCTCCGTGCCATTTAGAAGTGAAACTCACGATGCATAGAAAAGGTAAAATCCCACGGGTGGATTTGCCCCGGAGGCACAGTTTGGGGGCGATTTGATTCCACGTCCAAGCTCGATGGACAAAAGAGGAAAACATCAGAATAGCCACTGCTCCACTTCGTCCATTACGAGAAACTACGCTGAACATGTCTGTTTATAAGTGTCAATCGTCCCCATTCCAGGCCGGCTTTCCGTTGCCTAGTAAATTTCTTGTTCTATACTATTCACTATATCACAATGGTCATGCTGAGCACCGAGCCATTGCACCAAGTAGCCGCCCTCAAACTATCTGTCAACTCACTTCAAGCGACCACCAGGGACTTGGGTGTCACTTACCACCTGAAGGAGGAACTGGACGAACTTGCAACGACCCTAGGCCTTTTCGAACGACACCTGGAGTGTCAGAAATCTACGGACCCCGAAGTATTGAAGAAATTGGAACGCTATCAATCACTGCTGGTTGATTTATCGAGACTGCAAAAAATTACTAATGCCGCGGACTCAGAAGAGATCATTGAAGATGTTCGGGCCCTT
The DNA here is from genome assembly GCA_911649655.1 of Penicillium sclerotiorum. Lineage (NCBI taxonomy): Eukaryota > Fungi > Ascomycota > Eurotiomycetes > Eurotiales > Aspergillaceae > Penicillium > Penicillium sclerotiorum. Next base: position 3,441,271 of record CAJVRJ010000005.1, on the reverse strand, counting down.
CTGCTAGATGTGGTCCATAAGATTGGTCTGATGAATGCCCATATGATAGTGTATGTCGCCTCTCTCTTGCTCTCACTCCCTCTCTCTCTCCGTGGTAATTGTGAAATTACCCCAAATACCGATGCTAACCTCTCTCCAGTACAGCACAGAAGTCCACCAATATAATTCTTCGGGATTATATTATCGCAGTTGCCATCAGGAGGCGAGACCCCGATGTGCTCTCCAGCGTTCTCAACGCCATGACCCCCTTCGAAAGAACCAAGTCCTGGAATCACTTGCAACAGGAGTTGCAGGATTTCGGACTATCCCGAGAACAGTCCAACGAAGAACACGACTTTATCCTTCAAACGGTTCGAATGGCTGCCAACGAAAGCAGGCTCCTCGGGGAGATCGTTGCTAAGCCAAATCTCGACGACATCCCAGATTGCCCTTCCCCTACAACATTCACCAACTCTTCTAATGGAGATCTGAGCTCCGAAAGAACCCCGTCGATGTGCTCAAGGTCATCAGCGTCCTCAAAGTTCTCATTCGACTCAGACATGTCTTTGGAATCTGAGATTGTGCGGCCGGTTGCTGTGGTGGATTTCCGAACACCGATCTCTGTGGATGTGAAAAGAAAGAGTCGCATTGACCAGGGTCTGAAACTGCAAACCCACTGGTTCGATGACTACTTCGCGGATCCCCAAGAGAACATGGACCTTGCCCTTGACACCTACAGCATAGCCAGCACCGTTCCACCTTCTCGCTTTACCGAAGAGCCTGACATGATCACACCTATCGCCCCCGTCGCCTCTACAAGCAATCTCGCCCCTCAGATCGAGGCACCGAAGCTTAGGCGGCGCTCAGCATCCGAAGGACACGACGTATCCATCGAGCCTGAGATATCACTGGCACCACGGGTGGTGACCGAGGTGACAGCAACAGAAACCGAGAAGACAAAGGCACTGAAGAGCAAGAAGCCAGGTCTAATGAGCCGAATGAAGTTCAAGATGACCAACAACAAAGATGAGTTCTGCGAACTGGTCAAAACAGGAGACATCGAGCACATCAAAGGAATGATCGACCGAGGCGCAAGCGCCAACACGGAGAACTCTCTCGGCCGCACAGCGCTAATCATCGCCGCGGCCAACGGCCACTACGACGTAACAAAACTTCTCTTGAAGAACGGCGCCCGTCCAGACACGGTAGCTGAGGGCGGCGACACAGCGCTCAGCATGGCCGTCCTGCGCGAGTACGACGACATAGCCGAAATGCTCCTCCAGCACGGCGCGAACCCCAACGCGGCCGCAAACTACGGCACGACGGCACTCGCGCAGGCCGCCGTCACAGACAACGTAACGCTGGTCCAGCTTCTGCTCGATTACGGGGCCGAGGTGAACTGCTGCAATGCATCAGGCGAGACAGCGCTGGCGTACGCGGCTGGGAAGGATCACATCGAGACAGCGCTTTTACTGCTCAGCAACGGTGCCTCTGTGGATAAGGTGTTCCATGGTGGCCAGACACCGTTGCTGAAGGCGGTTGAGAATGGCAGTGTGGATATGGTCGAGCTGTTGATTAAGCATGGAGCTGATCCGCAGAAAACCAGTCGCAATCAGACTCCGTTGAAGTTTGCTATCCGTGAGTGCAAGAATGATATACTTGACGTTTTCATCCTTTATGGATTTTACAACACAGGATACCGGAAGAAGCCCAGTCGGCGTCAGAGTAGGGTTGGCGCGTCGTCTCGAGCTGGTGCGTCGTCGGTTCGTGCGTCGTCTGCTATGGGACGATCTGGTGCGACGTCGGCCATGGGATCAACGACGTCTGTGGTTGAAAAATTGTCTATTCTCGGTTGAGCGGTTGAGCGTTGCTTATATGGTGTTTTCAGGCGAGTTTATCCTTTGTTTACTGCTTTTGCCTTTTCGCTGCTGGTTTCATTCCCCTTGTTTTTCTTTTTCTTTCCTTTGTTTTGCATTGAGCCTTGTTTTTGAGCCTTGGATTTGGTCTGTTATGTATGTATAGAGAGAAGCTGGTACTTCGAATGGGGCTGGAGTTCATGTGTCTTCTCACGCCCAGGACATGGTCTACTATGAAATATGGGACATGACAACCATAATGTTTGGGATTTTTTTGGAATCAATTGATTTTTTTGAGTTATTTCATTTGTTGAATTCCATCTGATACAGAATGTACACATTTCATGTTCATATCACAATGCTGTCCAGATGCCTTGACATGTAGAGAATAACTAAACGTAAATACCTTGAGATTTTACATAGATAAGATTCATGATCGACCGTCGACAAATACTCAATCAGAATAGCATGTGCATACAATGGCCCCAGCTTTGGATAGTCTACGGGGCTAGGTACAGGATCTACAAGTGGAGGCCTTGAGTCGAGCCCCATTCTCTACTCGTTGAAAATACACCGGCCTTGGGGGCCTCAATTGCCTCAACAATAATGAAAATTCGAACATAGCAACTCATATTTTTTTCAAAAGTAAAAGAACAAACCTCGCCAGGCAACCTTCATCAATAACAAAGTGAATCCCATGCATATGCAGCGAAGATCCGAGACAAGCTGTCAGGCACAAGTGAATCTTCCGAATAGCCTCGCCCCTCCCACCGCCTTTCCACCCCCACTAGGCGTCAGGAGACAAAGTGGGATGCACCTTCTTCCCCCCTTTTCCATTTTGACTTTTTTTCCCTTCTTCTAACTTCTCTCTCTCACTTCTTCCCATACCTTCTCCCACTCCTCCACCCTTCCTCCCTGTGTTTCAATTCCACTTTGTTTACTCTTACTTTGCCCCGCTCCGTCACTATGGCCGACCACGACGATCTCGCCACCACCAAGACCGAGGGTTTCAAGGTCGGTGAGAAGAAGACCATGGAGCAGTACAACGAGCTCGGTATGAATTGTCCTGATTACTTGCAAATTACGCTGGACAATGTCCTGAACATTGTTCCATCTACAAATAAACACTAACACATTGGTTGCCTAGATAAGGATGACGACGCCATGGTCCGCTGGAAGGCTTCTCTCGGTCTCAACGCCGGCGAGCCTATCGGCAAGCCTACCGACCCCAAGTGTGTCATCAAGTCTCTGACTCTGATGGTCGCCGACCGCCCCGACGTCGTGATCGACTGCTCCACCCCCTCTTCCCTCGCCGCCCTGAAGGACAAGCCCTTCACCATCAAGGAGGGAGCTACCTTCCACATCAAGGCTACTTTCCAGGTCAACCACGAGGTCCTGAGCGGCCTGAAGTACGTGCAGGTCGTCAAGCGCAAGGGTGTCCGTGTGAGCAAGGACCAGGAGATGCTGGGTAGCTTTGCTCCCAGCACCACCGATAAACCCACCTACAGCAAGGAATGTAAGTATACGGAACTGATAAACCCGACTTGAACGCTGTTTTTTTCTTTTGGCAAGCTGCCCTGATGTTGTACAATGGCTGACACTGCTCTATCTAGTCAACGAGGAGGAGGCTCCTTCCGGTTTGATTTATCGTGGTCACTACAACGCTACCTCCAAGTTTGTGGATGATGATGAGACCACCCACCTCCAGTTCGATTGGTCTTTCGACATCGCCAAGAACTGGTAAACGGATCGCCACACTTGTGGACTAATGACCTCGTTTGAACTTCTTTCAGCGACCCATTGTTTGATTCCAAGCGTGACGAATTTCCTTCTAACTTGAAAAGCCTCGCAGAGATGGTCCCTACTTTGGATTTTCTGGACCTGTGATCCTGGTACTGTGTGGTTTCTTGAGGCTCTTGTCTCTACTTTTCTTATGCTGATTTTTTTCTTTCTTTGATGCCCGTTGAGGCCCCTGGTGGAACCTGCCAGTGTAGGACTATTTTGTTTGTCCTTAACCTATGCGTTTGTTTTCTTGTCAAGGGTATCGATGAGAATCTGTCGGTATGTTTCTTGATATGCAAGACAAATGCAAGACAAATGCAACCCACGAATGTGTACTTCGTGATTTTATTTTCATTCCATCCCCAACTCCTGTATGGTGCAGTAGATACTCGAAACGAAAAGATTGTAAAAGAAAGTCGAAACATGATTTAAACAAAAAAAACATCAGGGGTATCACAAGAAATAGTCAATCACCGGCTGGGAGTCCCTGTTCTGCTGTGCTTGTTGCTCGCTTCTGTGGACGTCGTTCTCAGGTGCCGCGTCAAAGATATTGAAAAATCGTTCCATATTATCGCTGACCTCCAATACACTGGCCAGATTTCCACATCGATAACAGTAGTTCGGAGCACTCCAAACAGTGCTCAACCGGTCATCGAAGAGAATCTGATAGCCCTCATTGCATAATTGGTGGGCCCGCAGGATATGAGACATGCTATTGATCTCCAGGAACTTCCGTACAACCTGCGCCCCAAATGTATAGCCCGCGCCACGAGGAGAGAGGGAAAATTCATCCCGTTCAGGGTCGGGGTCAGACCAAACCAGATCGGCCATTGGTCCTTCGTGGGGGATTTCGCGGAACCGGTCGATGATTTTGATCTGGTCGATAGAGTGAATGGATGGAGAGAGACCACCATGGACGCAGAATATTTCGTCGTTGATTACCACGCTGAGTGTGAGGTAGTCAAACATGTCGGTGAAGTAGTGCCACACATTAGCGTTGCCGTATTTGCGGGCACATTCGGTGTAGAAACCGTAGGATTGGGTGACACCGCGTGACTCGTGGTTGCCACGGATGAGGTGGACTCGGTGGGGGTATCGGAGTTTGAGGCAGACGAGCAGGGAGATGGTTTCTACACTAAAGAGACCGCGGTCGACATAGTCGCCTATGTAACGTGCGTGTTAGCTGCCTTTCTTCGTACGCCGGGAGAGGGGCGACTGGTGGTGTGGTAGAATGGGACACGGCCTGGAGCAGATGCTCTGATTTGAGGCACACATACCGAGGAAGAGGTAGTTTGTGTCGGGGCAGAAGCCACCGATGCGGAAGATCTCTAACAAGTCGAAGAACTGGCCATGAATATCACCCACAACGGTGACTGGCGCTTTGATGTGGACCACATTGCTCTCCTTCATGAGCAATTCCTTTGTCTTGGCACAAACGGCCTCGATAACCGGCTCCGCGAGGAGCTCTTTCCGGTAGAGACGCTCGATGCACTCATCAAGATCGATGCTGGCTGGAAGAGCTGTCAGCTTACTGCATTGTGGGGCCTACTCGGCACAGGGCACATGGCGAAGCAATGAATGCCAGTGCCAGTATCATCGGAGACTTACTGGGAAGGCCAGGCATTTCGACGATAGGCACCGAAGCGCAGAAGGAGCGGAAGATCCCTAGCCAGGAGGGATTACAAACAAGCGGAATGCTGCGAGGAGGCGGGACGGAAGGGAGACGGGAGCGTGTGGTGATCTTCGAAAGTCGAGATAGAGCGCGAAGTGTCTCTGGATAAAAAGGGTGGGACGTGTTGACTAATAGTGACAGAGATTGTATTGGAAATGCACAACAGACATCATGACGAGATAAACCAACACCGCATCAATTCCTCGGGGGTCAACTGTGTCCCAACCTGTTCTCAAAAAGGGCAACTGCCGTGGGGAGACCGCCTTATTCCAGTTCACCGCCTAACCCACGTGAATTGTGTACCTGGCACGTGATATTTTACTACAATTAGTTGGAAATCCGGATAAATAATTTACCCGGATTCATCCTTAGGCTAAGAAGAGCGAATTCAATGTTAAGATAGTCTAACGCGTCAACTTTCTAACTTTCTCTAATACTCATCTATTCCCATTCCCCAACCGATTTCAGATGAACTGATCTGCCCTCCTCAAATTACCTATAACAGGAGTAGAATGGACTGCATTAAGTTAGCCTGGCAAAGCCCTAACGATAGGCACATGCAACTTGATGCAAGCATGGCAAGTTCAATGGGAACGACTTACTCTTGCTCCCCTCGCCAACCAACACACTTGTAACAATCAAAGATATGAGTAGGATCATACCGCTGCTTCACTTCAAGGAGCCTGGGATAGAAGGCTCCGAAGTAGGTCTGTTGCCAATCGGGTTCCAAATAATGAGCTTCGTTGAGATAAGCACCTCCACCTGGACTTAACTCCTTCAACGGCTCCAGCATGTCGAGGAATCCTGTCGTCGTTCTATCAAGCTCATCGGCACTAAGAGGCTCAGTCCACTCACCGGCAAAAATGACGTGCCAAAGGGAGCTACGCCAAGCTGGATGAGCAGATGAAGATTGAGCCTTGTCGAGATTAGTGAGCGGTGTTTCTGAAACGATTTGTGTTCCCGTGAGATTCAGGAGACTTCTGGATGTTGCGATGGCCTGCAGAACGCCCTCAACCAGCTGTTCAATGGTTTCGGGGGTCTCGAAAACGGTCTTTGGAATGAGGCGAGTAGCAAGCAGAGAGTAAATCCCAGATGGCTCAGTAATCTTGGCGTCCGCAGCGGTGACAGAGAGATAATCTGCATAACTGGCATATGAGGTGTATTTGTTTTCTGAGACGGAAAGATCGGTGCGGTTCGACAAGAACTCCGCGAAGGATGCAGTCGCCGCTTTCAATTTCGAACCATCATCACCATAAGGGAGCACTAGGCTCACTTGAAGCTTCTCAGGAAAGTATTCAACTTGGCCCGTGACTAGCTGTGCTGACCAGTCTATTTGATTCTGAGCATGGGCTGTGACGATCTCGCGGAGGGCGATGTTCTTTGTCGCGTTGGTGTAGTAGCCGACATTCGTAAAATTGGCAGTGAAGACGTAGTTGTGGATTGGGACCGATGGATAAACTTGGACGCGATACTTGGTGAGAATTGCATAGGTCCCGCCACCGCCTCCTCGCATTGCCCAGAAGAGATCAGGGTCGTTGCATTGATTGATGATGCGGACCTCGCCGTCTGCAGTCACCACCTCAAACTCAATAGCGTTATCGGCCATCAGTCCGTAAGTCGTTGTAAAAGATCCGACGCCTCCACCCTGAGCAAACCCACCAGCAATTCCGACTGATTCCTCGTATCCTCCGGTAATATCCATACCATGTTGACTGAAATAATGGTAGGCATCACCGGCGATGACACCAGCAGCCAACTCGCCGACATTCTGGCCGTTTGAGGACGGGCAGTTATGGGCCGTAAAATTGGGATAAAATTGGAAGTCATTCAGGTTGTGAGTCCAGATAGCAAGGGTATTCGGAACAGAGGATCGTCCGTAGTAGTCGTGTCCCGTATTTTTCACACTGATGCGGATATTGTGTCGTTTGGCGAATTTGAGAGTGGCAGAGATGTGAGAGGCGCTGCGAACATCGACATAGTACGATGCTAGTCTTCCGATCGAGCAATTTCCAAACTCCGTCTTTGTCGGATCTGTCTCAAGAAGGGTGCAGCCAGTGTCATGGCAAGTTTCCCAGTTCAGCCAATAGGTCTGACCGAAGTGTTCACCACGAAGAATGCTATCACCGTAGTACTCCTCGACGACTTTGCAGGCTTCCTCATCATAGTAGGGCGAGTTCTCGTAACAGGGAGCGGCTATGGGGATGGTTTCTGATAGCATTCCGTCGATGCTAGCGTTGAATTGCTGCCATTCGCGCGAGGATGGCCAACATTTTTGTCCAGGGCGGCAATCGTAACCAGGGTCGTCGAAGGCATACGACTTCAAGGCAAGAGACAGAAAAGGGAGAATCAGGCTCAATTTCGACATTGTGAAAGCTCTGTGTGGAGTATGGCGATTGTGAGGATTGTAGTTACAGAGTAACCAGGGTCCCAAGTCTCTTAAATAGTAACCGGTTGACCTCATTGAAGAGGGTCATAGGTCCAAATGTTAGACCATCAAAGTTGGAATATGATGGTCATCACCAGCATCGGAGCTTTCCTATCCACGCATGTTTCAAATGTAATGGAGTACATACCAAAAGGGGCATTCTCTTCGATCAACTCCCATCAAATCTTGAAACAGAAATGATGGCTATAGTAGTTTGTTCAGAACCGTTGAGTACATCTCAGTCTGACATGAGTTGTATTGCCACGATCGAACCAAGATGCTCGTATTGAGCTGAAGCAAGCAGAAATCTGACTGATCTTCACGGCTCGGGATAATCGATTTCTGTCATCGTCAGATCGAAAGTCTTGCCCTTTAATGATAACGCCCTGAAGAGTGGGGTACTGGGGCCGTGGCGCTGGGTAAGATGGCGAAAAGAACAGGAAAAAGCTTGAGTAAACTTCGACACATCATTGACAAACTTGGAATGATTTTCTGTAGGAGTGAGACAGGCATCAGCATTGAAGAGAAAAGCAAAAGAGAAAACAAGCAACTTGGCTTTCACCGCTCAGCCCTGTTGCCAGAATGAGTAAGATCGAAAGACCTACCCTTTTCGTCGGGATCAGTATCCACAAGGGACCTTGGGACCAATAGTATCGCCAGAAGAAGATAAGGCTGTATCCCCAGCACTGAACTTTTGTCCCCCAAGTCCGGTGTTGATAGATTGAATGGAGAAAGACAAAGTTTAAATAGTGTATAAAGAACCTCGGAAGTTGATTTCATTTCGCGGGAAAACAATGCAAGATTTTCTTCCCTTGTGTTAGTTGCTGGCTCGCAGTACATGAGGATTTCAAACTGTAGTTCAAGCACTTGCGAGGACCGTTCCGAATATTTGTTGAGGCGATGTTGATCTCAGGCTTATAGGTAAACAGCTGAATGTATTGTTCTGCATTGACTGATCCAGGCTTTTGTCACATAAAGCCCCAAAGTGATCTCAGCTCGGCGGCGCGGTCTGAGGTCTTCCAGCCTGTCTCACGTTCAATCTTAGCCAAGTGTTTCAACAGCATGATTTTCTCGGTACAGAACTCGTCTGAACTGCTTTCTGCTGAGCCAATGCCAGGGAAATCTGGTATTTGATTGTTCCGATACGTGGGGATAGCCACCGAGTTACCAAACACTGTTCCTGCAATGAATAACGGTTGGAGCTGATTTACCCAATTTGCACTTGAGATTTCAAATTAGCCTTGCAACTTTCAGGATCGGTCTTTTAAGGCCGGTTGATATAAAAGGAAAGCTTACTGTGATGGGTTCGAAATGGATATCCCAATAAGTTCCCGTGCGTGCCAAGTGATATCATTCTGAGAACTAGTAAGAAAAGTCACTCATGGGCTACGAGGGTCATACTTACAGTGTCTCCTTGAAGGGCCTGTTGGTGAGATTGCGTCATCTGTGGCAGCAGACCAGCTTGCAAAATTAGCATGCACCCGGCATGATAAAATGTTTGCCCGCAATCTAAACGAATTAGCGATCATTTGAAAGCGGAGCGGATAGAGAAGAGCTTACTGGGAGAAGATCTCGTATATACCACTTCCGGGAAGGGCTTGATTAGCGAATGAATTCTTAGCAGCGGGCAAACTTCTGGTGGACGACTTCGGTGCCATCTCTGCATTTCATCCCAAAGGATACAGAGGGATTCCTTGATTGGAGCAGTCCTTGATTCTCTGCCTCCCTGGGTTGTAGATAGAAGATTCACAATTTTCGCAAATGTCAATATCGAAAGATTGCAATAATCATCCAAGGTGCCGTTGATCAAAACCGAGTCAATGGACATGTCATCGACCCATGACTCGGTGGGTATCAAGGTTGCTTTGCCACTATTGAATGCAGCCCACACATCTATAATTTTCGTTAACATCTGATTAATTAGTGAAATCCAAGGGATTCTCACCAATTCGAGCAAAGGCCCAAAAGCTTGCTTTCACGATGCCATCACTGGACCCATTCCACTTCTTCGTTCGAAGAAATCCTGCACATCCTTTCAAATGCCGCCGCCATTCTTCGACCCGCGAAGCCATCATTTCGTACACACATAAGAGCGTGCAGGTGGCCAAAATAGACGCATCAGCTTGCTCTGGATCTTGACATAGTAGCAGCTGAATGGTCAACTGATATAGCTCTAAAGTAGCCGGGTTTCGTCTCATCTGAACGTAATCACGTTGTCGAGAGGCAAGGGCTAGCGCGGCAGCCACGAATGATGGCGATTTCATCAGGTTATGAACCATCTTAACCGTGAAGTGCATTTCGGAGTCTGTTGTCTCGCACCATGTCCCTGTCTCATGCAAATAAGCCGAAATGAGATGTATTTTTTCTTCCTCGGTAATAGGAAGTTGGGATTCTAGTCCCGGGCTGGTATCCCCTGAGCTTGCCTGGCCCAGCAGGAAAGGGTACCTATTAGTGTCATGACTATCTGGGACTGCAGGACTGGTCCCAGAGTCAAAATTCCGTAAATTAGTCAGAGGGGATATGTAGTAATTCGTATTCGATGGAGTCCTATGATCATCGGAGGGATATGGGCTATATTGCGCAAATAAATCTCCAATACTCAGGGCTCCAGCATTGAGCTGCGGCGAATTTCCAGAGACATTGGTAGGCGAGGGCTCTGTTTCTTCTGGTAAATCAAGCCTGGGAGGTGTAAGTAGCCGAGAAGGACTTGAGTACCCATCGAGGATTTCCGCCGTCTCATCTATGAATTCCTGATGCCGACGAGGTTCTCGGTCGCGCTCCGCTTCAACTTGATGAAGAGCAGCTGCCTCACGCCGCGACAATTTGATAGTACGCGACGGATGGAATGAAGCCTTAAGGCCCCATCTGCAGACTTGATTCCGTGTTTCGCATCCACGACATCGTGGTCGCATTCCATCGCCTATAGAATTTCAGTCGTGGGTCGTGGGAGAAAACCGCTGTGTAAGACTTACATTTGCGACGACGACTGCGACAAGGAAGACTATATTCTCCATTAGTCAATCTCTTGGCTATACAAGTATGTATGCATTGGAATGCTTACCATCCAGTTCTAGTTCTTTTCCGGGGCGTGGGCTCAGGCTCACTTGGGCCCCTTTCATCTCCACTATCTCGCGATGATAGCATAGAGCCAATTATTCATTATAAATTCATAGACGAAGAATTGCAAGTAGGCTAATCTGCAGCGCATGCGCAGTCTTCAATGTTCATGCGTGGAAACCTGCGAGGCGATCTGCAAGTGGAAGAGTTAAGTAAAGAGGAAAGTGCAAGCGCAAGCGCCGGCTTAGTAACGCAGCATGACGTCAGGTTCTTGGCAACATGGATCTATGGATACAAATGGCACACATGGATGCAGCATCCGCAAGTCAATTAGTCAAAATAGTCATACATTCATCTATGAAGAATTGGAATTGCCCATATTAGACTCTAAATGCACCAACCAACTCCGCGCTCGAATCTGGAAAGATGTGACCGAGTTCTGCCATGATTTGAACAATCTCTTTCGCCAATTGGCGGCTCACAAGGACTAAATAACCGTTAGCTTGAAACTCGCAGTAGAAGAACATGTTTCTTTTTTCAATTGATGTCGAGCCTTACCATAAGAGTAGATCAAGGCGTAGTCTTCGTCATTCGTATCGCGAGATTCTTTGCTATCTTGCCGGTATTGCGAAATTCGCTCCAACAGACGATATCGAGAGTCTGTGGCTTTGGTCTGAAGGTCGTTGCACATAGTCTCCTCGAGCTTGACGGACGAGGCCATAGCTAAAAAGATATTTCAGTGAGCAAACTCCGTAATACTTCATAGGGCTTGATCGTTTTGTAGTTGCGACTTACCCGCTAATAGACTGCGAATGCACTGAGAAAGCTCCTGTCTTGCGGCAGCAGTGTAGCGCAAGAGAGATAATTGGCCCTCCGAAGCAGTGGGATTGTTGAATAAGACAAGATCCAGCGCGTGGAAATTGTCTACAATCTCCCTTGTTCGGCGAATAACATTACTATAAGCCGAATCTAGAGAGTGCGCTCGAAATTCAGATTCAGACCGCGCATATGCTTGCGTGCGGTCCAACTGTGAAAGGAGACGCTCAATCTCAACTTTTCCTCGAGGGCTCATTAAGAAAATAGGAGAACTGGCGTCCGAACTGGATAGCTTGTTCAACGGCTCAGATTCCCAGATATGAACAAGTTGAAACCACAAGGACTCAAGGGTCTCGTTCAGCTTTGCTTGGGCGCGGATAGGCCAAATGACACGAGTGACAATAATGCCCCAGATGTTTCCTGATATGACAGCAGCAACGCGATGAAGGACGATCTCGGTGATATCGTGGTGCTCGTCTTCATGTGCTGGATCATGCGTGACGGAGAAAGCATAAAGGACAGATAGGTTGTATGTAAGTAAGATGAATCGACCCAACGCCGCCTTGTCCTTGACGATGATGAGGTACAGGGGCCCAAGAATCATGATGAAGCCTACCATGGCAAGTTTGAATGCATCAGTTCCTGCCATGTACCAAGCTACTATCGAACACAGGCCCCCAAGGCATGTTCCAAGGAAGCGCGCAATTCCAGTCGTAGTCGAGGCACCGATGGTCATTGAGCAGACCAGCATGTAGGAGATAAGGCCCCATTCACCCCTCCAGTACAGGTAAATGGGCCTTGTCACAGATATGAATGAAGGCAAGGCATAAAGCGCGGCCCCGATTCCAACCTTGAGAGCGAATTTCATTTCATCTTTTCGTAAGAAGTCGAATGGTCTAAAGGTCCTGTCCTGGTCGGGTCGGTGATGTCTTGTCCACGACTCGTCTATCGCAGCTGGCGTGCGAATAGAGCTTCGTGCATTGACTTGATTGCGATAATCTCTTAGGGAAGTTGCTAGCGGCAATAAATTAGCTTTAATTCTTTCTTATCCATATCGCAGGTACTCACCAGTATCTGAAGTATGTTCTGCATTTCGCTGACTTCCCCACCACCATAAAGAACTTAACCACTCCCAAGACTTTCCATCTGGTCGATCGTCTGTTTCCGCCTGTAGCTCTTCCAGGACAAGTAAAAACTCATTCAGCTGTCTGCACAGCTCAAGAAGAGAAAACGAGAAGTACTCAAAATTGGCGAATACTTCTTCCAGGCTAGCCTTGGTCATTGGGGTAGCGGCCAATACCTCCAATTCTGAACGAAGTGCAGGGAATGTTGCATTTCGGCTTTCTCTGTATAAGTTCACCGCTTCATTGATACGATCCTGGGGTCCATCGCCAATTGAAATATCATAATCCGGAGCCTTTCCGAAAGAGACCTGATCGAAAACCTCTTTGAGGGTAGATGTGAGAGACAGCTATCGAATATCATTAGCTCTACCCCTGGCATTCGCTGGATATCATGTGAAGACTTACTATGGGTCCCTCCAGTCGATACGCCAGAATCTCAAAAATCTCAGCCGGTGAATGAATCGATGAGGGTTCCACATTCGACGCAGATGATTGATTGCCGAGGTCTGGCACTTGCTCCTGTGAGATGGATTGGCGGGTTGGGAAATCCGTGGCGGAGTCGAGGCTGGAGTCGTCATTATTGCCATTTGAAAGCTGTACCCTCGGGCTGTGTTTCATCGCGGCAAGTAACTCAGCCTGCAGTACTACCGCATGCCGAAGACCACCCAGGTTATGTGTAATGTCCTCAATAAGACACACAAGGCACTTCTCGATGAAGTGTTCTCTCTCTGTTCCGGCCACGTAATGCTCCAGTTTCGTCTCAGCAAGCAAACTCATCAACCGACCAAAAACTTTATCATGGCTTGCTGATAACTCGACCAGTTCATCCGTCCTCGACGTATCAGGTCCACGAAGAAAGTTCTCTGTAATTCTCAGTAGAAGCGCCCTCGCTGTTCCTGTACACGCAGATAGCTCGCCCCGGAACTTCTTCCGCGCAGACACAGGGAGTATCAAAAATGATACAGCGGTCGAGATACCTATCCCCAACAGCGTCATTCTCAACACCTGAGAAATTTTCGTAAAAGAAAGCTCCCCAGTCTGCACAGCACCTTCCTTTGTAATAACCAAAATCGAAGCAAGCGAAGCCAAGGAGCAGGCGACGTTAACCAGCGGGTCGCTAAGGCGCTGTTTAATCCACCCGATGAAGCCAAATCCGCCCACAACAAAGAATAGCAGTACGACGGCATGGCCCAGTTCGATCAGATCGTGTTTCCTGTGGAAGACGATAGTCACCCACATACTGGATAGTGAGAGACAAGCCGCGAAGAGAAACGCGACAGCAGCACATATCAGAGCTTTGTACATGCTACCTTGTGTTCTGGCCGGGTGGAAGTAGATCGTAATCGTCGCGACCAGGTGTTTTCCATTTTGGTGGCCCAGAACGCTGCCCAGGAGTGGTATGAACACCGCCAGCGCTGCGAGTTGGTACGCTAGGCTGCACTTGAATATCCCCACCAGCTGCTCTGTTGTTATCAGACGCGCTTCGTGCCAGCTGCGCTGGATCGCCCGGAGGGGTCGGTTCAGCGCTCGAAATCGGTCAAGGTTCGTATCCATGTGTCGCATTTGTTGAGGTTCTTCGTTTTCGATTTCGTGCTCGTTGGGTCGCAGATTGATGTATTCTGAGCGATGGGGGCGTAAGATCGGAGGGGCCAGCCGCCACTACCACAAACTGTATTAGTTTTGGGTCCCCGTGATTCATAGGAATATTCACTTACTCCAAAGATGGATAGGCCCCTAGATGTCATGACTGTAGGCGGTCCAGCTTGTGCTGGTTGTAATTGCAGCTGCGACCGTTGATGCAGCACTCCGCTTTGATCTCCGGGGAATTTTGGCTTGGCGGAGATCGCTTTCAGGGCGGTGACGTAATCTCCACGTGCACATTGGCCAATCAAACGCTTCCAAGGTTGGGGACTATAAATACTTTCATTTCCTAATTAGTCCCGGTCCTTAAGCTTTCCAAGAGCCGTGTGCCTAGAAGTCACTATCACCGGTACACTCCTAGCATAGATTTCACGCAAGCTTGCCTGGAAGTGAAATTGGGACATCATGGAGGCTGCCTGCAAGAAATGAGCTGAGATCCCCCCAAGTAGTCTCCTACTAGTAGTTTTTACATTCCAGAGCAAGTACATATCGGAATCATGTACTAGTATCTAAATTACAAGCACTTGAGCCTCATCATAGACAGATCTTTTTTTTCTAGCTAGCACCTGGGCACGTGAAATCCAGGCCTAAGTGCCCTATGTAAACTTATAGCCTTATGGACTTAGAGTAGGCTACCTTCTTAACTTAGAGGTCGAAAACCCTTGGTGATAGCACTGTGACCTAGTTATCAATGAGATAGATGAAATCCAAGACTGGAGAATCAGTTTGCCAGTCGTGGAGAGGCTGGGGAAATACGCAGCAGATAACGTAGGTAGTATTTTTTCGAAGGTCTGGAGTCAACTGGTGTCTCAAGTGGGTCCGTTTGCTCCGAACTGGTTACTTGATATGGCTTAGTTTAGCTCACTCCACACGCCTAAACAGATTTTGGCCCCTCTTGTAGATCTTCTAAATATTGAATTGTTGATTTCAGCACAAGAATTTTGCTACCTCTTTACCGATCTGGTTGCCCAATATGGATGCAGCTGCATTTTTGTCATGAACCCATGCACAGTTTGAACAAAGGCGTGCAACGCCTACAGTGCCTCCTATGCCAGATTTCAATAGAGTAAGGTAGCATTTATTTTGAAATATCCGGGCCTGCTGTCGCAATTTCCACAAATCGGAGCTGGTTAGCCGATTGATCCCACTGTAAGTGGACATTGAAGGACCTAGTACTTCAAAGGACTTAGTAAAGCTACTAATTTAACAAACATTTGAAGCGATGTGGGTCGCATCCCATACATAAACCGTGTCATGATAACCATTCGCTCATTTGTATGCACTCTCAGTTGTTGGATCCATGTACCGCCACCGACGCAAATTAGTGGAATCCCCTCAGGGCTGGCAGATCAGATTTCTAATCTCTCAGCTTGTTTGTCTACTTGAAGGTAAATCTATGTCTGTTATTGGGCGTCACAAAATGCCCATGCGGAGTAGTTACGAATCCATTGGACGCTCTTTTTTCATAGCTGCACATTAGGTGGGGAAGCTATTCATAGCTCGCTCGTACCCATTTCCCCCCTCGGTAGGGCCACAATCTCTTTGCAATAAATAAGTTCACTCTGCCGGACTTGTTTCCTTTCTTGTAAAGTCTCCTTGGCCCTTCGAATTGAAAAAGCCGTCATGATCTACAGGGGAAAACCAAGCCCAGACTGCGAGTTATGCCGAAAGCGACGACTGAAAGTAAGTGGACATGCCAAGAAACAGTAAGAAGCATTGACCAACAGATTGCAGTGTGACCGACGCATTCCATCTTGTTCACAGTGCCTGAGAGTACATCAGCAATGTTCCGGATATCGAGATCCTCATAGCTTGAGGTTCTATGATCAGAGTGCGGAGGTTGCGTCGAAAATTCAAGCTAAAGCCCAGTCTACTAGCGAACGCAGCTCTGATCCCATCAAAAAGTTACTGAATCGACGGTCTCTGCCTATGGGGCCTTTGGTCTGCGGGTCTAAATCAGATTACCAGAGATCAGTGTCTCGTGTCGGCCCATATGACATTGGCTTCGACGCACGGCATGAGCTGCTCTTGTTCTTACCAACCCTACTCCAAAAAGATCCTTCCCTCGCGTTGGGAACATCTCTCAAAGTTGAAGAAGCATTGCGCTTATACGACATACCTCAAGCGGTTGATTCGAGCCCCGTGATACTTGACCAGATTTACTCAGGCTATCTCACTGCCTTCTGCTATGGCAGTGACGAGTGCTACGCCAATGTGGACAGAAGACAATTCATTCTAACGGGTATCGCTGGGATCCCTGGGAAAAGCCCAATGTTAGAGGAGGCATTGTCAGCATTGTCGTGTATCTTCATTGGAAAGTTTCACGCCGATAACGAGAACTTGCGGCAAGGACTGCGACTGTACAATCGGGCAATTCAAAAAATGTCAACGGCAATCAACCGGAAGACCTACTCCGATGACCTTATTTACACTTGTTTTATCTTCCAACAGATCCAGGTAAGTGACTACTAGTACTCCAAGACTCCCAAAATTTTATTAGTAAAACTATACATACCGAATGTCATTAAGACTGATAGCTGTTGCTTGTTCAGATTCACTACTGTCCTTCAAGCCTCGCAGAATGGCTGGCCCATTTTGATGGCTTGGGTGCCATTATGAAATGCTATCGCCCAAAAAAGTTTACAAGTCCAATCCTAGCAACTATCTATGGCCCAAGCCATGATCTGAGCGTTGTGTTGGAATCATTCATGTACCACTCAGCAGAAACTATCGAGGGACTTCGAAAGCCGAAAGGAGACGGGATTTTGGAAAGATTGATTGTCTACATGGCAGAGTTATCACGCATTGCTGCCGTTGCCGATAATGCAGATCCATCCAATCATGAAGTCTGCCAGTCACTCTTGAAAGAGACATTGGATATTGAAATGGGCGCCCGAGACCTGGAGATCAGAATCAATCGTGGTATCCCCGGGGACCCTCCTGTATATGGCCGTGGCGAGCTAAATACACGGATCTCCCCAACAGACGACTATTTCGGGCCGGCGTATGGTTTCAGCTCCCTTGAGGACGCAACTCTCCGCATTTTATTGTGGCTTTTACTATCCTTCACTCATCCTCTTATTTGCAACTTCCAGAGCCTCACCAGAGCTCCAAATGCAAGCCAGAGAAAATTGAGGGAGCACGACTTTGAAGAAGAGGCGAACAGACTTGCCGCATTGTATGTGGGCAAGGCCATTCGCTGCCTCCCATACCTGGGTCAACTTGATATGAGTCCGTCGGGACTCCACCACGGACTACTAGTTGCTATCCAGGCCTCGCGGGTATACACTCACTCGAAAGACGAGGCAAGGTTCTTGTGGTCCCAGGAACTTTTCTCAACTCTACAACTCGTGGGATTTGACTATGTGGGACGTTTTCGCGATATTTACGGCGCCTACTGGGCTGATTCTCACGACCATAACATTTTCAGGCTTGTAAAATATAGGGACAAGATTGAGAAAGATACAGGCACTATTTGAAGTCGCAATATGTGAATCAGCGCTATTTCCAATGAACTTGTGTGTTGGCTTCCAATCTGACGGCTCCACCGCAAAAATTACCGGCTTTCTCGGCTTTCTCGGCTTTCCTAGGTGATTCGTGGTTCAGTGACTTCAAATATTGACTGTGAGAGGTGGGAATGCACTAAGTTATGGGTCTACATATGCCCAACATTTGAACATTGAATGATCGACAGGATCCCATGAGCTTCAATTCCATCCGTGTAGCCGAATGCGTGCCGCATAAAGGTACGTTTGTACATTTGGTGACGAGGGTCGTACATACCCACATTTGAACCAAGGAACTCTCACATGTGCAGTGTCTTCAATGTTGGCTTCAAAAGCTTGTCTTCATAAGTTCTACTAAGTAGAAATCAAGTGGTTTTAGAAGCACAGAGCCTTTAATTGAGTAGCCCTCCATCCCGAAGTTCCAAGGTTTGCAGCAATGACTCGAAGAAACTTTTCAACCACTGTGTCCAACTTAGGTAAAAATAGCCTCCTTTCCATCATCTGATATTAGATCTGTCAAACCTTGGAAATTCAAGTTCTTCCAAGCACAGAGAGAAGATACATATGCCAGTGGTACAACCATGATACGAGTCATGCGAATAAAGTTCGTCAAAACTATGGGTCATGCACATGTGGATAAGTGGCGGGAAAGGTATTGAATCTATTCAGCTAGCACTTGAGAGCCACATGCGCAGTCTTCAATGTTATACAGATATGCATAAATTACTACTCGTGTAGATCCATACTTCCGAATTACCCGGCCTGAAGCTGGTATAAGTATCTGGAAAATACATATGTAGCATCCAAATTCATTTTAATCGATTCCAAGGTTTTCATCAAAAGCCCTCTCTCCTCCAAGAAACAATCAACCCCAGGAAGCCTTCCTTCATTGACCGAACATCGCAATCATGTCGCTTCTCCAAGTCGAGTCTCACATCACGATCAACAAGTCGCCGTCAGCGGTATTTGACTTCATCTCCTCACCAATCAACTGGGCCGGTCTACACCCAGGCAGCAAGGAAATCAAAGGAGATAGCGTTCACACCTCTGCCAAGGTCGGCACTCGCTTTATCGAGGTCATTGATGACAAGAATGGTTTGAAGTTCGATGCCGAATGGATTGTGGCGCGCAACAAGAAGGATGAATTCTTCGAGTTCCATTTTCCCTCCGACTACAGCCACGGTCCGTTTCAGGAGATTGTTATCACCTACAATATCAGTCAGAACGAAGGTAACACCACCGCATTCACTCGTCGAATGGTTAGCTGGATCAAGCCCGGCGTTGATACCAAGCCTCTTGCATCCTTCTACGAGAATGACATGCACAATGACTATGTGGCTGCCGTGAAGGCTCGTGTTGAATCGGAGTAAGGCCGTCGCACCTTGGGTGTCTGCGAACATGGTCGCCACAAGAGGACCTCGGAACACTTAATCTCTGCTACATGGTTATTTTATTTCTACCTTGTACATATGCTGTGATTTAGAGCCTTGAATCATACCAGTGCTCAACCGAGCCATATTCACCAAAGAGTCTAAATATGGGAATCATTGTAGCCTTTTAACACTTCAGGTCTCATTCAAATGTTGGATCAACTAGATAAGCCGCCTGATCTCTCTTCCAAGGTTATATTGAACTATACGATATGAAGGCGAATGGTAATGCGAATACAAGAGTAGTGATAGTAGCCTCTGCTACAGCTATGTATGAATAAATTGCTTGGTAAACCTTTGAATGCAACGGTATCCTAAGACTATCTAGTTAAGAAGAAGATACAAGACGGTAAATAAGCTCTTCTCTCCATCCCCATCCAAGAGTAAAAGCTGCCCCAGGACCAAAAGCGGCTCCAGCTCCAACCAGCATACTGACCACATTTGCCCAAGAGAACAATGCACCAGCTTTTTTGAGCTCACGGAATCTCAGACCGAGCCAGATGAATCCACTAGCCATCGAGAAAATCTGGTCGTATTGTAGGAAGCGCGCAAGTCCATCCATGAAGGATACCACAGGACGGCTATGCCCATCAAAGCCGGGCCAGAAAATGTTTTTCAAGCTAGTCGTAGATGGTGCAGTGTATAGAGTATGAATCCAGGTCAAACCTGAAATGGTGTAAAGACCGAGGTAGGCGACTCGGATCCAGAGCATGTTTGTCTTGCTGTGTGACTTGACTGATGCAGACGAGTCAGGGTCTTTCGCTGGGCAAAAAGCTCTTTTCACCAGGGGAGAAACAATGCGAGCCAATACCGGCACAACAACCGGAAACAACTGCCAGACTGCATTCCAAGAGCGTCTGGACTCAATTGTTGATGCAGTGAAATTCATGTACGTCGGCAGATAGGCACCTCCAAGTAATCCCATGAGTAAAGACAAGGTGGTTCCGGCATTCACAGCGTGAGAGCCCTGCGGAAAAAGCTTGGTGAGTGGGGTGCGCATATACTCTAAAGCATAATACACGGGTGCCCATAGGCCAATACCCTTGAGTTGGAATGCAACACCCGCTAGGAGTGGACTGAGATACATCGTTATTAGCTTTGGGAGCTACCATGAATGATAACAAAATTCATGAAAGGCTCGAACTTACAGTATCTGCTCGATTGGAGAGTGGCAATCACGGGCACTTTCCAATAACCATATCCCATAGATAGCATTCACATCTGTGATGAACGGCCGCATCTGAAGAGCTGATACCGGGTCTGTCCTGCCGATAGAAGGTAGGAAGCAGAAAATTAAGCCCTTGAAAAGTTTGTCCAATAATGGAACACCGTAAATAGGTCCACGCAAGTCAAGTGTTTCTCCATTGCCTGCAGTCCAGAAGCCCCTGGTAAAGAATGGAACCATCATAGGCCTCACCCGTGTAATTAGAGGAGTCATAGTCGCACGAGCGGCAATATAACATCCAACAAGCGGAGTGATTGAAAGTGCTCGTGTCAAGGGACTTTCCCGGTCCACAATATCGGTCTGGTTGGTATATGGCATAGTCGCACGTAAAGACCGAGGGGGTAAAGGCAACGCATCCAACTTTGCTGCACCGACAATGTCTGCGGACGCCTTATCAAGTAAAACATTTTTCAGAAAGGGCATCAAATGAATTCCAATGATCTTATGTTTCAAGGTCGCGCATGCTTCCAACCTAGTAAGGTCGTTTGCGGAGTTCCAAATTTTCGTGACCCGGGGGCGACGCAGGTTTTGCCAGGACTGGAGACAATGATGAATGCTGTCAGTTTGGGGTGAAGGATTCTCCTTGAGAAGATTTGAGAGATTGTTAGCCAGTGTGGCCGCGCTTTCAATCGCGCTGTTACCGCCTTGCCCAGCGTTAGGCGTCATCTAAAAATACAAGGGTTAGTCTGAGTTACTGGACAGTGCTTCCCGCTATTTGGCAGACGTACTTTGTGAATCGAATCTCCGATACAGACAAAACGATCATTGGTCCAGTGCTTGTAATTTGCTTCTTCAAGAGGCAAATGTGTCTTCACGAAAGCTTTTACGTAGACGTCTCTAAAGCAGACACTCCCGGTGAGCGGCTTGTGCAGCCAAGGCGCGACATGTTTGTCCACATCCTGGAGACTGAAGCGAGGAATCTCATGGCTGGAATATTTTCGGGCCATCTTTGTAAAGAAAAACCAGTATACTCGACCATCCTTACTAGATATAGTCAAGAAAGAGTAGCCCTCGCCGAATGTTCTATGCGTATTGCCGGGGACTAGTCCAGGTGTTTTCGGCGAGATACCGAAAACACAGTCATATTCCGAAATCATAGCTGGATACTTATTAATGAATGTTTTATTTTGAAATGGAATGATGATTTTACCTTTTCTGTCCGATTCGATCTCTTTAGCGAGACCTTGGGATGCCATATAGTCCCACATTTGTTGTCGCACATTGCTTCGAACACCATCGGCCCCGACGACCAAGTCGCCCTGATATGATGAACCATCCTCACATTCGGCAATAACATGCTTTGGATGATGGATCACCTTCATTACTCTTTTGTTCACGAGCACTTTGTCCTGACATTCCCCCAGGCGTGCGTAGAGAATTTCCAAGAGAGTTTGACGGTCTAAAAAGTTGATCGGATAGCCGTGTCTAGAAGTACAATCAACATTTGAATATCAGTCAACTTTCCTGGGAATAGACATTGAGATCAAAATCTCAAAGATAACCAACCTTTCATGAAGTATCTTGGGTGATTCTGACTCCATGATCAGTTTGCCAGAGCCTGTCCAGAATGACGAGTTTTTGAGAGGCTCAACAGCACTGAGCACATCATCAAACACGCCCAATTGATCTAGAATACGAGCCCCGTTGGCAAGAATTCCAATTGATGCGCCCACCTGAGGAGCAATCTCTCTGTATGCCTCTAACACAACAAAGTCGATGTTACTTTTCCAGAGGCAATGGGCCAAGGTCAGACCTGCGACAGATCCCCCGACGATGACCACACGGAAGTTTGGTGGTTTTGCTTCCATCATGCAACAAATTCAATGAGACTCCTGACCTTCGAGCGCGGGGTTGACACTTGGAACTCTTTCGAGTGTTCGGCTGGGAAAACGACGCAGTTAATAAACGAACGCTGACTCGGAACGGCTCGAGCTCGGAAGACGGGTATCCAGACGGGATATGCATGCTGGCATTTAGCGTGTTTCGAATTGGAAGGGTGTTTCCTAATTGAAAACAAATTATGCATTATGCGCGTTGGAGTGGAATTAATGAATCCACATGTGCATAATAAAACAAGTAATGGCGTGAAGTCCGTCCCATCGCCCAGGTGCACATGTGGAGCATATTCGACTGAGTAAAGATCTGCTAGCAGTACGTACGGTTTCCATCAAGTTGTGGAGAAGTAATGTTAACTCGGCACTTGACTCGAAATTTCTAGACCTGTGAAATGGTTGAAGACATACTACTGAACGACGGAGTCCTGCCATTGGTTACCGAGATCCCTGGACCCACATAGCTAGACGCCCGAGAAAGCCGAGAAAGCCGAGAACATGCCGATCCTCACTTATCATTACAAGAAATCCACGAAAGCCGACGTCTTCCACTCCGACCGAAACAGACCAAGCATCGGGTCGACTAGCTAGTCGGCTTCCTTACTATGAACCCGATTCCGATCCCCGGACGGTTCGCTGTTGGGGCTAATCGGAAGAGACGCGATCAGAAACCCCGAGTTCTCTTCTCTTGCACATCATGTAGGGAAAGGAAGTACGTGACTATGCCCCTTACTCATGAGAGAGACTTCTTGACTCGTTGTGGATTTTCTTTTGTTCATGAAATTGATCTAAATTTTGAGAGACTGACAATTGTCGCAGACTAAAATGCAATCGGAGGGCGCCCTGTGACAATTGCGAGAGGAGAGGCCTGGGAGATGATTGTCAATACGACACGACCAAGAGACCCATGCAGCGGCCTGACCACAACAACTCCCACGATAACTGCAAAGCTCGGTTCCAGAATCTCGAAAATCGACTGGTCCAGCTTGAAGATACTATTCGGAATCAACAAATTTCGCAGCCGTATTCTACAATACCTGGTTCAAACACAATCCAGGTGACAGAGACAAACCTGGTGGATATGCATGAGCCTGATGTTATGCTATCCGACAGTGCTGGGAGTCGGTCTTTCAATCAGAATCATTGGCGAGCAATAATGAACAGTGCGGTAAGAAATATCCAACATCATTCCGAAGCAAATCATTACCGATTATTCTTTTGCCTCGTCACTGATTGATAGCGCATAATCGTTTGAAGACGCGTGAAATCTATGGAAGTGCCAGTGATGATGAAACATCACAAGCAGAGTGCGCTCAAATGCCGGTTCTTCTACGAGGAACACCAAGGGGTGCGAGTATTGAAGATCTTTTACGCGCATTGCCACCACGAGACATCGCTGATGCACTAGCTCTTCGCTATCTCGACTCGGACGAGCCATCTCTTCGTACGTTCTCCGCGTTTAATTTCTTAAGATCATCTCAAGTTACCTCGCCATTTTCTGACGCATCCAAAGTAATCATTCACGTTCCGACATTCAAAAAAGAGGTAAGCCTTTTGCAAATGATACTCAGTACGAAAGTTCGATTGCTAAATGGATAGTATAGTATAACGAGTTCTGGGCCGATCAATCCAAAGTATCACGTGCCTGGTTGGCTCTTCTCTTTGGGGTGTTATCCTGTGCTGTGTGGATTGAACATTCCATGAATCCAGAAACGGCGGAACTGGAACCGCCGCAAATATTGACGTACTATAAAGAGCAATGTTGCATCGCCTTGACAAGCTCGAACTACACCATACCGGGTCGCTACAAGGTTGAAGCTGCTACTATTTACCTCGGCGTCGAGTACCTTAGCACTGATGGCTTAAAACCCGGGGTATCTATTCTTGTCGGCATCGTGTCTCGGTTGGCTATAATGATGGGATACCATAGAGAGCCTAGGCTTTACCCTCGGCTATCAGCGTTTGATGGCGAGATGCGACGGAGGTTGTGGCTGGTTCTGTGCATCATAGATTATTTTGTTGCTTGGCAATCAGGTCTTCCTACTGTCATTGCCCAAGGAATCAGTGATACCGCATCACCTCAAGTCCTTCTGGACCAGCACTTTGATCCCAACACAGATCTGCTGCCACGGCGTCTCTCAGACACGAACTCTGCGACCATGTCGAGCAATATTGTCTACATGATCGCCCAAGAAGGACTTATGTCCACAGCTAACGCAATCACCGAGAGCTCAGAAGCCTATCCCGTACCACAAAGAACAATTCAACTTGAGCAGCAATTGGAAGCAGCATGGACCCAGGTGCCCGCTCATCTGAAACAGCCAGTTCCACCTGATACCAGCCCTGATACCATGATACGAGTTCTCACCCTTGAAATGACATATCAGCGTGCCCGCTGCATTCTACATCGCCGATATCTGATAGAATGCCGCGATGAGCCGACCTACAAATTATTTCGCATTGAATGCGTACATGCAGCTCAAAGAATTCTCCATTGTCAGATTGAGCTATTTCAAGGCATTCTCTCTCAGCCGCAGTGTCAGCATAAAATCTGGTTTGGCATTTCTCGAGCTATATGTGATTGCTTGACCGCAGCCATGGTCATATCGCTGGAGATTTTAAGCCGCGCTAAACACAACGCACTCATCGGCCATGGATCAACTGTGGAGCTTATCCAAACCCTCCAAGCCTCTGTTACCTCCTGGAAAAATTGCCCTCGTCCATCCCTTGAAACAGCGAAGGCTGTCAGCATTATCGAAAGGATGTTAGGTCTTATTCGTGTCAGTGATTCGACAGTTGACCCCCGAGTGGAAACATCTAATACTTCCCAAATCGAAAATGCACAGGATGGCTTTCGTGGAAGCCGAGACCAGGGGTCACCGATAGAATCCCTGGCTTGCAACGCCAGCCAGGTAACGGCGAGCCAAGAACCGTTCAGCACCCTGTCAGCTTTTGATATACTTGATTTTGTGAGAATCCCAGCGGCTCAGGAAGCGAAAAGACACCAGGGTGCCAGAAATTGGGCTAACATCATTTTCAGAGTATTTGGGACCAGGAGATGGAATATCTAAGTCAGATGTCGATGGAAATCGACGGATCACGGAAAATCACCTCTTGACCATAACAAAAGTTGAATGTCTTTGAGGACGAAGGGTTCGTGGCTACCAAGCCGTGGTCGAAATCGGCTTGGTAAGTCATTTCGTCCTACGCTGCGATGTCTTGACCAATCCGAAGATATGCCAGTGTGAATGGCTACATGCGCATAGGCTCAGAAGCGGAAGTGTGGAAAAGTGTGGAGTATAAGGCACATTAATTGATTGAATGAATGTGGAGTGACATCTCCAAGGGCGCATTCCAAGGTTCCTAACCCGATTGTCTCAGAAACTTGGTGGGATTTGTGCATTACGTAGCACATCTGGGGCTAATTCGCCGAGGTCCTCAAGCCCCACCCCCAGATAAAGGATTCTTTTCATAAAGATATGAGACCCTGGTAAATTGAAACTGGATAGAGAAAAGGAAGTGCTTATCTTAATTTAACAAGGACCAAAGTTATGCGTCTTATGCGGAAAACATGGTGGGAGCCAAGAATCGTAGGAGCGGATCACGGATCGCTCGGATAAAATTGATTGTTTCGGGCTTAGGCGTTGTCCCCGTTACCAACTTCCTTCAAATGTTGAATCTTTCAATGTTTTTGTTCTCCAGGTTGGAGCAAAATACTTTCATTTTGATCAATTCTGGAGTTTGTCATCGTTGACTCGAATGCGACAAGGAGCTGCGCCCGCTGCACTACGCTGCACCCACCCTTGCCGTGCCGAGGGATCTGATAAGACGCGACCCCTCTCAGGTTCTTTCCATTGTACGTGAGAGTACCTGACAACCCTACACAATGGGTACTACGGATCAGATCATTCAAGAGAAAGGGGTTTCACTGGGTCTTGGTCCTGATGGCTTGACATATACCACCCTTCACCAGAATCAAAGCCAATCACATGGTGTCCAAGGGAAAACGGGTAAATAACACATCCAATCCCTTCCACAGTGGAAAATAGATAATGATGCTAATTTTGTTTAGAACTTGTGAAATATCTCTACATATTATGGGCCAACATCTCAGATAATGAATTGATCATCGACTACGTGAAACCATGTCGAAAGAAAAAGTCTCGCGTCACGCACACGACGCTAAGTCTTCGGCTGGACAACACGAAGCAAGAAGTTGCAGTGCAATGGGTAGAAGCCTTACTTGAGAACGCATATGGTTCCGCGCCCAGACAGAAGCAGATATTGGTCCTTATAAACCCCTGCTCGGGTCCCGGAAAGGCCTCCAAGCTCTATTCCAGTCAAATCAGCCCACTTTTCAAAGCCGCGCGCTGTAACTTACGGACAGAGGTCACGACGCACTCGGGCTCCGCCTCTGAACTGGTGGCCAATCTCCCGGAAGAGGAACTACGCGCATACGATGTGATCGCTTGCTGCTCTGGAGATGGTCTGCCACATGAAGTCATTAACGGACTTGCGAAACGATCCGACGCAACCACGGCACTAACCAACACGGCTGTCATTCAACTTCCTTGTGGATCTGGCAATGCTATGTGTGTCAGTTTATTCAACACATCCAGTCCCTCCCTCGCCGCTCTCTACACTATCAAGGGAGTTCGACAACCCCTAGACCTGGTATCAGTGAGTCAGGAAAACCAAAGGATGTTATCGTTCCTGTCGCAGAATCTTGGTATGATCGCGGAATGCGACCTCGCCACTGAACACCTGCGCGCATTGGGCCGCCATCGATTTCTCGTCGGCTTCCTACAGAGAATCATCAGCCCTCCGAATTATCCCTGCGAAGTAGCCATATGTCCGGAAGGCCTAGGAGAAGACCTCGGCACAAAGGATATCCCCCGAGCAAATGCCCCAGCTCTCCCAGCACCGACATACCCTGCGGGTAGCCTCCCACCCCTAAGATACGGCACAGTGCATGACCCCGTCCCAGCAGACTGGAGACTGGAACAGCACGATACCATGACGATCTTCTACGCGGGAAACCTGCCGTTTATGGACGCAAAGTCCAAGTTCTTTCCACTCGCACGGCCAGACGATGGTCTCCTTGATTTGGTGCAGATGGAGTCTACATTATCGATTTCCTCGTCACTTCAGCTATTCGGCAAAATGGAAGATGGCTCGTACTTTACCTCGCCTGATGTGAAATACCGGAAAGCAAAGGCGTTGCGTGTCACGCCTAAACGGAAAAGCGGGTGGTTCAGCGTGGATGGAGAAAAGTTTCCGTTTTCGCCATTTCAGCTGGAGGTTCATCAGGGGCTGGGGATGACATTGCGAAAGCCGAATAAGTGAAAGGAATCGGAGTCTGCAGAGTCCAGTTCAGGTTTATTGTAAACCGTTGGACTAGCATTGCGCTAGATTTGGCGTGCAGTACTGCTTGTCTGTGCAGCTTTCGTTTCATTGTATAGATAGATCGAGTCTGTGTTAATACCCGTGCGATCCTGCTATTTCATGGTTTACAAGGTTTTACTTCAGGAACCATAGTTATTGGCTTTGCTTGATGCGTTTCTACCATTAAATGATTCCCCTCATTGGCCCTAAAATTACACGGTGTGATATCTCTACGCATACTTGCTCTACTCTCCTTTCTCTGCAACAAACACTAATAAAATACGTGTGGATATGTGCGTAGAGAAGCTTCCAAGTGGTGTTATTCGTATTGAATCTGGAAAAATCCGACCGTAATGGTGTCTCTAGTTGTGTCAAGAGGCACGTGGACAGAGATTGGCGTCGAGGGCTCTCTCTGGATTCCATATTTGCCTCACTAAAGCGCGTAGACAATCTTATAGGCCGATATCTTTCCATCTCGATGTTCCTGGAATCCTTCGGGAACTGAATCCAATCCTGGGAGCACCTTCGGGTGACTTGGTTTGATGACTCCCGTTTCCAGCCATGAAACCAATTTCTCAAACAACTCTGTGGACAGTTCATGATCTTCTTTGGAAGCCTGTATTGATCAGCATTAGGCTGGCTGAGATAAAACGAATCATGGTCGACTTACCGGCCATTTGAATGTTCCATAAGCGTGATCTTTCATGAACGCCGTCCAAACCAACACATCGGTGACAGTCGTTCCTGCAGTGACACCCGCCGTGTTAGCCTTTCCAGGGCGAACTGTGCACAGAATTCCTGCTTCGTCTTGAAGTGCACGGGATGCCGTCCCAGATGATGTTTCGTTTCCAATAGTATCGAAGATGTACTTCAGTGTCGGGGCTGCTTCCTTAATCTTCTCTACCACCTTCCCATCCTTGTAATCGAAGACATGGCGAGCGCCATATGAGCGTACCAACGCTTCATGCTTTGGACTGCATGTTGTAATGACCTCTAATCCGTACATAGAAGCCAGCTGAATAGCGTAAAGACCAACACTGGCTGGAGTGGAATTAGTACAGGATCAACTCTGCAGTTTGGCCATATCTCTCCAAGAAACTTACAGCTGCCACCCCAAATCAATACACTCGTATTCTTTTGTTGTTCCCGATCAATTGATAGGCAGCCCTTCGAGTACAATGCCAACCAAGCCGTTGCAGCTGCTAGTGGAACTGTGCTCGCGTGCTCACGAGAGAGGCCGGTGGGTAGGGGATACGAAATCCTCTCGTCTGCGAGAGCGTATTCGCTATAAGCACCCGAGCCTTTTGTTTCACCTGCAGATCATAATTGACTTCTTTAGCCTTGCTTTCGTCAACATTCGCAGTGTCGACTTACCACCCCAGATCAAGCCGGCGATAACATCACCCTTCTTGTATCTTGTGACTGAGCTACCGAGCTCAACAACTTCTCCGACAAAGTCACAGCCAAGCACTGCACCCTCCCCAAACGCGTTTATGTCAAGACATTGAACTGCATCCAGTCAGTGTTGGGACCGAAGTATGGGCTAGGGAAGCAAAGGTTGCGGGAACTTGCCATCGGTTGGATTCTGCGCCATGTGAGAAAGTTTCACAAGGACTTGATTGCTGGCAGGAGACGGGATGGGAATGCTTTCTTTCGAGAGATGAGCTGCATTCTCGCTGGAGCAGCGAGTAACCATTGCGATCATTGCCATTGTAGAGTATTGCGGGGTAGTTTCACTGTGTGCCTATTCAACGCTTCCACTGTGAAGACTGAATGCCTTTCGATCTTGCTGATTTTAATAGTTTTCAATCAATCTATCTCCAGATAAGCATCTTCAAGGAAATATTTAAAAGATGAGGGGAAAACCACCTTGCAATGAAATGCCAATTAGTAATCTTTGTTTGGGCAAGTGGAAGCGCCGCCCGTTGAGCAAAGAGAAACTGTAACCGCCCAGGCGTTGCGTAGTAGCTCTTGTGGAAATTGACCTATCAATTAGGAAGCTAAGAGTTAGAATATTCAGCCGGCTCATGACAACTTCAAGGTCAACTTTTTGTGCCATTCAAGTCTACCAACTTGAAATTCATACTAGTAGATATGTTGCAATTTCTTGTTCAACCTGATCAGAGGAACAGTATCGGGCTCACTGGGAGGAAGATTGCAGGGTGATCAACTTGAACTTGAACACCCTCAGGAGATTGGATTAGTCCTCATCACTGGAATATATTTCTATCACGAGTTCTCTGAGAAGTCTAAGGGACTTTCGGTGTCGCCATCGTGATTGTTGGAGCCGAGCGTCCGTGGCTCAGGAAGGAAACCGTGATTTCAAGGTTGGTCAATATGCGCGGATTCAAGTTGTGAGGGGCTTCTTTTGCGGAAGAGAAAGGGGTTTCTCAGTTCAGAAACATACTAAAATTGACGGGTGACTGAAATCAGGCACGAGAGATTGAGGGAAAGGAGGTCAAAAATGATGGGTGCGGGTGATTCTCAAACGCTCGTGCTCCTTGCTCTTGCTCTCACTCTGTTATGGATTTACCTTCCTTCCCTTCATCCTACTTCCCTCCCGACTACATCCCACACCTTGGAATGTTTCTCAACTCTAACACCCCCATTTTACCACCTCCTACAATTTCACCATGTCTTCAGGTCCTGTAAGTCTCTACGGTCTCTATTCACCATCGGGCCTGCGAGCCTCCAGCTGGGATAATTGAATTTGAGACAGCCATTGACACGACTACCTATCACGCGTTGAAACTCGCTTACAG
This sequence comes from Penicillium sclerotiorum, assembly GCA_911649655.1. Taxonomy (NCBI): domain Eukaryota; kingdom Fungi; phylum Ascomycota; class Eurotiomycetes; order Eurotiales; family Aspergillaceae; genus Penicillium; species Penicillium sclerotiorum. The sequence goes on along the minus strand of CAJVRJ010000005.1, from coordinate 3,410,779 downwards.
CTTCACTTTTTGCAGACACTGGAAGTCTTCGATTTCGGGGCCGAAGCAGCTGAGGCCGCGATTGTCCACCGCATACTGGAAATGGAGTTGTTCACCTACTTCGAAGACCTCGAGGATGATGACCTCTTTTCCCGGAAACACTGCAAGACCAGAAGGGCAAAGCACAAGCACACCCAAGAGACTGACGTCCAGCTTGACGCTTTGATGAATACCGTCGATGAGGTTTGGACGTCACTCGTGCTCCTAGCTCAGACTAGCGACCTTGGAGTCCTCAACCTTCCATACATTGATACCAAAGAAAAGCAGGAAGCACTAGCTGCAGCTCTGAGAGGCCCGCTGAACCAGGACTTCTTGGTCAATCACATTCGTGCGAAGTGGCCCGTGTTTTTGGACGAGCGCCTACAGCGCAAGAAGAATACCAAGACCGAGGCGCAACAGGAGAATGAGCGACGGCGGACGTTTTAACTCGTTTGCATATTTATCGAGCTCAGGCACAATCTTGCCACTGGGCAGCGGCGGAGCTGCGTTCACCCACCCCTGTAAATACTACTCTTCCCCGGCTGGGCCACAATTCTCAGCTTCAAGAAGTACTTACTGTATGCTGACTTGTCATTAGTTAAGGACTAAGCTCCAGAGATTCACTTATCAACTCCCCCTTCAATATTGACTAATTTCGATGTAGCCGTAGACGATTGACTCGTATCATGTTTCATTTCCATTGTGACCGAAAGAACCGTTAAAGATCCGCCGGCGTCAATCAATAATGCAACAATGCAACTTTTGACTCGACGGGTTCTACGTATCGCGGGTCTATAAAGGGCTGAAACGCTAAAGTCTAGTTTCAAATGCCTGCCAGTGGTGATTAATAGAAGTTGTGTGTCAGTGGGCGACGCTCAATATAGCTGCCAGCCTCTCTCTCTTACACTTCCGGTGTTAATACTCTTTTTTTTTAATTGCCACAAAAGGTGCCTGCCTCCTGAGGCGGGCTCCATTCAAGTTCATCACCGTTCGTGACTCTTTGTATACAAGTGGAATCGGGTAGGCGGTAAAAAGTAGCAGAATAAAAATTTCAAAAACAAAAGCCCGACGCCAGGCTTGAACTGGCAACCTTAAGATCACACGACCGTTACGATAGAAGTCTTACGCGCTGCCGATTGCGCCAGCCGGGCCAATTTGAAGTGATCGCGAGGTGTTTGCCATGATAAGTTAAAGACCCGTAAGGTTTTAGATCGCCAATTTTCGCAGTATACAACGGCAAGTCATCCAACACATACAAAAGAACATTTGAACCTTAGACATCTGGAATGACCATTCAAAAATTGGTAATAATATTAATAGTAACATTCAAATAAGATCCAAAGTTGATTATACTATTCTATAGTAGTTACGCAGGATTAGAGAAGAACTAGGCCGATTAGAGCATGAAAGAAAAGCTTCAAAGGTTAATGAAGATGTGCATTCACGTGCCAGTGCTAAAAGAAATTTTTGAAGTAGGGTTAAAAAGGGAGAAAGGGGAAGCTTTCACCTGCAAACGCGGGCTCTTTACTATCTAATCTTACCTGCCCTATTGCCAGCCATGTGCACATGTGTGAAGTTTCATGACGGCAGGATGTTGGAAGATCAACTTCGAACAGCCCGGACTTTCTTTGTAAAACAAATCTTAGAGCCACCCAATGATAGAGGGCTATTATGTAGATCTGAGACATAATGATGAAAATGGTGAGTGCTAGATTCTAAAAGCTTTCCAGATACTTAGAACTGCCTGTTACCGTCGGGTCATGTGACTTAGCTCTATACCTACATAATACTAATCAGTAACTACTTCTAGGGCTCAAACTATAAAAGACTACTTAAATTGAGCCAGTGAAGATAAGTAGGAATATTAATGTTTGGAAAGAAACAAGGAGCAAAGACTGGCATTATCCCTACAACTTAGTTGTTGTCAGGGCGGTGCTGGGGGATGACATAGGGAGGTCTATCCTCCCGACGCTGCTGCTGCTCTTGCTGCTGGAGGAGCTGCCAGATTTCATCATGCCGGCGCTGTGTCGCAGCCAGCTCCTCCATCAGCTGGGCGGTCGTGGGGTGGGCGATCGCCCCCACGATCACGGCCACCACGAATCGACTCCTACACACATAATTCATACATGTCAGTATCTAGACCTCAAGTCTCAAGGCTTCTGGATGTATGTTTGAGGAGCTAGGTATATCTTACTCGGCCTGCGATGTTCGCATACTGCCAAATCAATTGGCCTGCCGTATTGATGGTGGTCTGGCGGCGCTATAATCACCCAGAATTAGCAAATGTAATTTGCGTGGTCAGGGTTAGATAAAACAAAAAACTTACTCGTCTTTCGGCCTTGCGGCGCTTCTCCTTCTCCCGCTTCTTCATGCGCTTGGTGGCATTGGGATTATTGCCCTCCTCGGGAGGGCCCTCCCCACCAGGGGCGACGGCGTCCATAATGATTTGGTTCTTGAAGTTGATCTGGGAGTGAGAAGATGAAGAGGGAAAGAAGTGAGAGATGAATCTGAGAAGGTTTAAAAACACACCCCCAGAATCACCTTAGGTTTAGCGCGTATTGGTAATTCGTTCCTTTCTTCAAGACTGTCAGAAAGACGTTCAGAAAGATGTTCAAAAAGACCCTTTAAAGATGGGACCTCATTGACTAGTTATGTCTAGATAGGAATCCCGAGTTCACTCAGGCTTAGGCCCTTAGCTCTGGCGGATGAGTAGCGAATTACCAATACACACTAAACCTAAAGGGATCACGGGGGTGTGTTTTTAAAACTCCTCTACAAATCTACACATGTGCCAACACTCAAAACAAACTTATCAAACTATCTAGGCAACCTCCACATATTGGAGGTCTTCCCTCTTAAGCTAGGCTTCCACCCTCCCAGATTCTGTATTTGGATTGTTTGCACTATTTAATTCTCCGAGTTCAATGTTTGAATAGCCATAAATAACCTTACAACATTCAAGGTTCTGATCTACCCTTACAATCACATTATACCCTTACCTTAAAGTAGTGGAAATTCACTTTCAACTTTGATAGTTTTATCTGATCCTCTGAATCCATTGATAATATGTAGGTTGTATTTTGAGGTACCCTTCCAAGGTTATCCTGCATGAGTTCTAGGTTCTGATATCTGAACTTGCTCTATGGATCCACCCATGGACATGAGTCATGACAACATTTGAAATTGATCAATTACCATGTCATATTTTACGTTACCTGATCATCTTTTGACATGTGGCACTACTGCACATGCACTCAACGGGTCTTTAGTGCTTGAAAATTGGCTCCAATGAACACGGCCTCGAATTTTGGTTATGTCAACTGATATTTGCCCAAAAGTACAAAAATTAGGTTTGTTTTGCTCAACAATTCGACCCAAGATGAAGTAAGTGGCGCATCGTACGCGCTTTTTCTCTTTCGGGCGGTCCAGCAGTGACTCGGCGGAGAAATGATACAGTTTCAGCGCAATAGACAACAGAGAAATATGCTTGAAGCACCGCAGCATCATTCCCTTCCAAGGCTGTAATGTATGATTTGAAATGTCGCGTAGCGGATGTGTATCTGTCAATCAGTCAATCTCAGCCCAGGCTGCAGTCCCCGAAAGACAATGGACTTTTCTTCCAAATCGTTCACGGTCTAGATATGCCCAGTTGCCGTCCACATGTGCACTTCAAATGTTCACATTGATTTTGTTATCCCGTACTCCTTCGACGTAAACCACAGGCGATGACGAAAGAACATGTCCCGTGTGATTGACATGATTGCAATGGTCGATCTCGAGGTTCTCATCTAAGCACACGAGAACTTTGGACCTTGCATTAGTAGGTAGGATCTCGTGAAAATTACATCATATCCCATCCATCGTCGATACTGACGGTTGTGATTCGCGAAGGGAAATTAAAGCAAGACGGGAATCGATCTGTCGCTCAACGTTTCCCCTCAAGCTGATGTCATGAACCAACATGAACGACGATGACAGGGGTTTCGATTGGTGCCAGCCAAGCTGGAGACATGCCAACTGGTACCTACATATGCATGGCGTCGGGGACCAACAAAGTTCCACGATTCAAGCGTCGAACATGCAGCATTTGAAATGTTAAATGTTCGAAAATGGCTCATGAAGCGAGACTCGATTTCAGCGTTAGAGCATCCGTGGAGTCAATACAAAATGAACCAATCAAATCCATGGCGATCTGTTGGAACTGGTCTCCGCTCAGTGTCAGCACTTTTTTTTCAGTCTCGATCTCGCGGAGTTAATTTTGTTTCTATTTTTGCTGCGATCGCCCGTGCTTGAATCCTGGCTTGGATTCCGGGCTTGGCTCTCCATCTGGACGGAAATGATGACTTGCAGGATTAATTATTCGACAATTTGTCAAGAGAGTTGGGAGGCGTTGGGGATGGTTGTAGCTCTGGAGGATCCAAATTGATTGGGGTAATTTTTTCGGTATTGCTCCGGTTCTATTTGGAGTCAAAACATTGAAGGTTGTCCACGGGTGAATGTTTGCCTCCGCGGAGTATCCGGGCAACAAGACTATGCGTATGTACCCCTTAATTTTCCATGTGCCTGTGGCTGAAATATGAATTCATATTCCGTCGAGGGGAGCTTAAATTTGCTAAGATTGTACCAGGAATCTCAAGCTTCAAGTGTTGCACGGGGATCCTCACTCCTTAGCGGAGGAAAACAGACGATCCAACCTTCAAGTTGGAAATGTTAAGAGCCGCAATCGGAGATCGGAGTCATAGATTATCCGAATTCCCCAATTCTGCTTTGTTTACCTGCTCAATCTCATACTAGTAAACATTTGAACATTTGAATCGATCATCTACTAAGTCAAGATTCGTTTCTATTCTGGGCATTCTACTAATCATGCTTAATTTACCATTGTATTGGACAGGGCTGCAATTTTATCTGACAACTGAATACCTATTCGGGTAACCAGAGCATGACAGTGGGTAATTAATTAATTAGTGCAGATAGTAGCCGAGGAAACTGACGAGTGACTAGCTTCGTGGGGGCTGTCAATGCGCCCAACGAAAGACCTCAAGTCGAGTCCGAACAACCGGGAAGGATCCTGATCCCTGATAGAGTACTTATGGTCCACCTGGGCATATGGAGACCAAAGATAGCGGCTCCCCACATGTGCACTACGAGGCTAGGTCCGTACCAAGGCACCCAAGGCACCCCGCAAGAGATGATAGGCCCACTCCAGGGCCTGTTAGTAATTTTAGCGTGAGAAAGATCCCTGTCAACGAGGCTAAGGCGGGAAAAGCTAGGAGCCAGTGTAGGTTTTTTTAAATTGTTTTTTAGTTCTCTTTTTTACTTTTGTTGTCTTCTAGTGGCTGGACTCGACCAATCTACACGGAAGAGGGGGAAACCGCGAAACTAGTAGATATTTGTAATGGTTGATTAATTGGGGGCCGAAAAGCGATCATGAACACATCTGAGGCGACTTTTGCCCGGTGAGAGGCGCCCTGGCGGATGACCAGTTCGTTACGAGGTACGGTCTCAGTTTGTTTGCTATCCAGGGCAGTTTCAAATGTTGAATCTGAGTAAGGAATGATCCAGGGACAAAGAAGACGACGGCTCCTGGTGCGTTCACGATCCGAACCGTTGAAGGATCGAGGTCCGCATTCCAGAGGCTACAAAAGCATTATGGACAAAAATAGTAAACGATCGCTCATGCAGAGAAGATGAACGCATGGATTCTCCAGTCAGCGCCTCATGTTGGCGTTTTTCAATCCTGGCTTGGTGGACTAGCTCTTCCTTCACTCTCCACGTGGAAGGTAAAAATCCCCAGGCCCTCGCCTCCAAGGGATCTCGCGTTATTGACTTGACGGGCTCTGAGATTCTGCGATGGAGGTTCCGGGCGTACGTACCACTAGGTTAATGTTCTGAGTTATTGTAGAGTCCCACCGTCTCCATCTCATCACCATTTCATACAATTCTGCGAAATGTAAAGTGGGCCACTGATTGTCCGAGCCGCCCAATGATCGATCTCAGTGGCTAGCGGCATGCAATGGAAGTGGCCAAGAATATCCGGAGTTAAACCAGAATGTTCAAGTTCATAAATGTTACATCAGAGTGCAGATGCCGTGGGGGCTGTAAAAGAGCCATGGGAAAAACGGCAAAATCAAATAGCCAGAGAAGCCACGAGGCATAACCGAGTCCCTTGCTCAATTTGTACTAGGCCTGGCTCCTTCAGGCACATTCCGCGACCAGTGGAGAAGCTCCATGTCAAAACAATCAAATCAGAAGCCGATCCACCGCGAGCCGGGGCATTTCGCTTAAGTTTGTTGGCTGTTTAGCCTCGTGCGCAACTGGATCTTCCGGCTCAGCCAGTCAGGAACGAGTCCGTGAGTCCTGGCCAGTGCTTTTTTCCTCCTCATCGACATCACCCGAGCCGTCGCAGATCAGAAGTGCTGTGGCCATCCGTGCAGACGGAGCCCCCGACGAGGCTCCATATTTTCGTCATTTAGCGTGCCCGGTCAAGCTGTTAGTTGGGTCCCCGCGTAGCTCTTCCCTGATTAAGTACGCCAACGCTTTCCCGCATTGGGTACCCAGTCAGTTCCCAAGGCTCTGTCTACCCCTGCAAGCTTGGACTTGCTGCTCCCCGGCCAATGCGGCCATACACCGCAACGGCTCCCCATGTGGAGATGTCCACTATTTTTTTTTTTTTCGTTTTCGTTTTTGTACCATTTTCCCTAGACAGCTGGGCCACTTTTATCCCGGTTGCTTATCCCAACAGGGTACATTATGAGATCCGCGCTTGACTGCTCATCGGTACCGTGCACGGGTTATTCGCAAGGTGCTCGCAAGATGAGGATCAATCGCCCCACATTGGACGAGAAGAAGACGGTACTTCAGGCTGGTGCTCGTTTCGATTTCCTAATCTGAAAATAGAGCGATTCAGCTCCAGGGCTGGATGACGGAGGCTATTCCCCTGCGATTTGTACAGATGCAAGGCTGAGGGGGATTTTGAATAGGGGGAGATTGCTACCTGCAGGACGGGTTCCAACAGTGAATGTTAGCTTGGACCTGGCCACTTAAACCTGGCCACTAGCTAGCCAGCGTCCGGTGCCAACTAGTCGGTGCCACTGACTCGGTACCAACAGTTGAAGGTAGATGTAGATCACCCTGTCACGCCTGAGGAGTTCACTCCAGTGCTCAGTATCACTTTGCAGACTTGTGGGTTTTTGGTGTGCGCCTTGGGGTAAGCCTAGTCGACGCCTAGTCATGGCCTAACCATCTAACACTTGAGGGGAAAAGTGTTTTGCTTCTGTTGGTTTGTTCCAGATGTCAGGATGGCACGCCTTGGCGAAAAAGGTGTCGACCAATGAGGGAGGCTAAAAAACCAACAATACACTATAAAAAGCATAATGAGCGTGGCATGCAGATATGCACGGTCTTACCCCATAACGCAAATTAAGTAAATAATGAGATTGAATAAGATTCGCCTTTACTCGGTGTGGAGACCTGAGAGAAGATGGGGGCCATACATAAGGAATTGAGGCACTTTGGTCGATCAGTCGGCCGGAGCCAAACAAACCAGTGATTGACCTGATTGACCTCCGCTCGTTTCAAATTTTCCAAATTTAACTAATGGATTTTCTGATTTCTGATTTTTTAATTTTTAATTTTTGATTTTCACCATTTTTCTTTTTTTTTGAATTTATTTCCATTTTTACTGCATTTCTCTACACTCTCTTTGACCCATTTTTAAATTACCCTTCCGTGAACCAGCCGATCTTTATTGATCCACGATGATAGCCGGAAGATATATAGGAGCCGCCTCATCCAGTGGACACTTGGATCCTGCGGCTTTTCTTCATCTTCCAAATTCATCAACGTTTTAAGGGTCTCGATTCCTCAAGTGCTCTCTTCAAAATTTGAACTTTTTCACTCAAGTCAAGGAAACATCAATTGACTGCTGATTCTCACCCTTAAACACTTACTATCCGCTTTCCAAGGTTCACACCTGGACAAAAGAGCCTCATCAACCCACTCTCGGCACCCCCGCCCCCATCACAACATTGCGCTTTTTCATTCCAACCTTGGAATTGCCCGTGCGACTCAACCACATCAACCGCGCCTTTCCAATTTCCATGAAATAGACCTTATTTTTCGAAAACAAAATGTCTGTCGGTTGCACAATGTCTCAATTTCCAGTTCCTTTCGCCTCTAGTACGATTGCTCCATATATGGAACCTCAATATGCGCATGCGCCCATGATGGCTAGCCACTCTCGCCATGAGATGTCACGGACTAGCCCGCAAAGACACATTCCTCCTTCCCCTGCCTCTTCGACAAGCGATTTCAAAGTCAGCAAAGCGAAGAAAGGCAAGCGTGTACACGCTTGCGAATTTCCTGGCTGCTCAAAGGTAAAGAATACCCCAACACCCTCAAGTCAATTAGCCTGGAGTCATGTCAACTAACAGAATGCAGATTTTTACTCGCGCTGAACATCGCAGACGCCATGAATTAAGCCACAAGTCCAAGAAGACTTATACTTGCACCTACGAAGGATGCACAAAAGCATTCCACCGCGCTGATTACCTGACTCAACACATGGCACGACAGTGAGTATCCTTATCAAAGTTCTATCAATATGAATAAATACTGACCAAATCTTCAATCAGCGATCCTGATCACATAGTCTCCAAGTCTCCTTCTTTGCGAAGCAACTCTACCTCATCCGCCGTGAGCGCAGCTCCATCACAATCATACACATCCCAATCATCCCCAGTGATGGCCGGATTTCAGTCTCCTGTCCCAAGCACCAGCTCCAGAACCCCAACAAACGGCGACCAGTCGGTGGTAGTCTGCTCAAACTGCTACAACTGCCAGAACGGAGCGCAGGCTTCCCACAACCAAAGCGCACCTCTCTACAGCTATCCTCCCAGTTCATCCATGGGCTACTTCGGCCCTCAAACCCCACCCGCTGGAGTCAACCCCGGCCTGGAGGCTATGATCGACCAGTACATGCGCAGTGTTTTGCGCCCCGAGGCATTCCTCCCAGTTCAGTCTCAGGATCACCTTGGTACTCCCTTCTGGAACTCAAACATCGACCCAAACCTCCCTACTATGAACTCATCGGTATGTCTTTCCGCGACTCTGAACCCTAAACCAATATCTAATGTTTATTTTTAGACCTTCTCAAACCCCACACCTTATCCCTGGCCTGCTACCACCGGAGCGCCAAGCATGTCCCCTCACATTCCATCAGTCCACTCGATTCTGCGACGCGAAAGTGAACCATGAATTTAAGTTGACGATTATGAACTGACATGCCTGCATGGCGTCGTTGATACCCAAAATACCCACATTCGTTTTCTGTATATACACCATTCGTTTTTTTGCGTTTGTATCAAGTCATGTGAAGCGAAGATTTACACTACATTATACCAGGCGCAAGGGAGTTCAGGATACAATCTATTAGATGTTGCATTTCAGACCAATGAGAACTTACGTTGAATTCCAAATACTGCCAAGCTATACTCCTTCCGGATTTCCAATCATATCCTTCAACATTTAGCATATATTAAGATAATTCATCTTAATATTCCAAATATTAAAACCTTGCAAGGCTCGCGGGCTCACGCCACACATGCATAGGCCAATTACCTAACGCCACCATCCAATGAATCCTACGGAAAAACTAACCAACCCACCAGCATCTAGCACTCGAAAGGCTGAAACACAGCACACACGTGGTGAGCTAGCTAAACTCAATGATCTTCATCATCTTTATGAGCTTTATATGAATGAGGACTAGCCGGTGGCGCACTGAAGAAGTGACATATACATATGCACCTAAAGATGCACTCGAGTCATTGAAGGGGCCGAATATCATCAGGATCGCACTGGCACTGGTAGAACATAGATAAGCGGGGTCATTCAAATACCACATGTGAAGTTGACCAAGTACATACCTAGGTACCCAGGTGCCTAATTTCCATCATACTGGGACCGAATCCTGCGCGCATCAATCAACCTAAGCCACGTGCACCGCGATCCTTCAAGTAAATCCCCCAATAGCACCCTTTTCCAACCCTCCCCTTGAGAACAGGGGTAGAGACTTGGCCCACCTGGTACCGGAGGAACCCCGGAGTAGCTAGCCCAAGGGGGATGCTGGTGGGATTTTGGACTGGACATTGAGTGGGTCACCAACATTTGAAGAAGGATCGGTGGGAGGAAGGTAGAATCATCTAGATTGAACATTCCTTCTAAGGCTCTGGAAATGAGCAGAAGCCCTGATTAACCCTACGAACTGGATGATCTCCATAGCCTTGGAATTTGGCATGATCGTGATTCTATGCGGTGGAATTGGTCAAACGTTAGTTTCATTGAATCGTTCCTGCTGGATGACCTACCCCGTCTGTCCAGATGTCTCTTGCCATGTGGCCGGGATGCAAATCGGTATCCTGCATGATGTGGTATGGTATGTGCATAAAGGTTAATAATAGAAGGGCGTTGAAACGCCAACTTGAAACTCTTCATTCTTGACAAAACACCCATGTATGCGGGTGTTAAAATGTTTCAAATATCAGTTCTGCTCGTAAATGCGTATATTTTGGTTCTGGGCGCGGATAGTGGTATTCGGGGCGTCTCGGGCGTTTGGGCTTAAGGTAAGATCCAGCGGCTGCACTTGGGGCCATCGGTGATACCTACACACTCAAATGTTTCACACATTCAATCATAGTTAAAGAAGGTGTATCCATTTAACAACCAACATTTGAATCAGACTGTTAAAATCAAAAAGAAAGCCACTTCAGATCCACCTTAAGGATAACGAACTTTTCATGGCCCCCAACCGGGATATTCACGATGTAGATAGCCATACTACCACTATCAAGCCCAGATCTCATCACTCCTGCATGGCTTGACCAGCATTTAAACATTTGAACATACCAAAAATTTCTCGAAATGCGTCCTTGAAAGCCCCAGCACAAACCTTGGAAAGATGGCGCCACCAGGAAATGCCTTTGGTAGTCCCATAATTTGGTGGGCGTCGCGGTCGCGAAATCGATTCTCGCACTAGTATAGGGCGGTATAAGTAACTTGGAAGGTCCTCATAGGCCTTAGAAATCTCAAGTGCTTAGATATCTGGACGTTTTACACCTTTGAGTTGGATCACCTCAGAGTTAGATTGAGCACATGTGCATGATATACGTACTGGTAAATTGTTAAACGTGATTTTATACAACACTGGAAGTCGCTTCAAGAAACCGTACGTCAGAACTAGTAGTAGTAAATTGATAAGATCCGTGGAACCCGCCATCAAAGCCATGTTAATTACACTTTCGAACCCTTGGTCCAAACCGAATCAACAGGCCATGGATTAATGTGTCAAGTATGTAAATGAATGAAAAACGGTTGGTACATCTATATTCTCAATATGGTCCCACATGTGCAATCACCCGAGCAATCGCTCGATTGACATTGAATACACATATTCAATTAAAGGTTCAGAGCGCCGACAGCAACGGCAACCACGGAGGCCATGAAGACAGAGGCATACACAGACAGGGAGGCAGCGGAGGTAACCTTGGCCGAAGCAGAAGCGGAGGCGGAGGAGGAGGCAGCAGAGCCAGACTTAGAGCTAGAAGAGGAAGAAGAAGAGGAGGAGCTCTTAGAGGAGCTAGTGGAGTTGGAAAGGCTGGTGGACGAAGACGAGGTGCTGTTGTACATCTTGATGCTGGAGTAGTCGCCGGTCTTGTCGGAGTACTTGTAGTAGGAGGCAGGGTTGTAGTTGGTAACGTTGACAGACTCGACGTACATGACGAAGGGGACGTCGTCGAAGTCAGTCTCACCACCAGCCCACTCGATGGTGCCCTCCGCGTTGCTGGAGTCACCGCCGGCCCAGATACCGATCTTGAGCTTGCAGGGGGTCTGCGGGTAGTTCTTGCCGTTGAGAGCATCGGCGTACTTGACGGTGTGCTTCACGTCGCCGTCGACGATCCACTCGATGCGCTCCTCGGTCCAGTCGACGCTGTAAGTGTGGAATTCGGTCTCCGGGTCGGTAACGGTGATGTCGTACTCGCGGCCGCCGAGGGTGCTGTTACCCTTGCCGAAGTAATCAGCCTGAATGTAGGTAGTGTAAGAGCTAATTTGCTCCTATTTTATTATTCGATGTTAGAAAAATGGCCTGCACTTGCGTTGATATCGCTCTGGAGACTTACGTAGTCGATCTCGTCCAGATCGTCGGACTCCAGAATCCAGGTGCTGATGATACCGGTACCGTTGGAGGCCCGCATCTTGACATCGACGTGTCCGAAGAAGATGTACCATTCACTGGCAATAGTAGGGGCCTCGCCCTCCTCCGCGATCTCGAACTTGGCACCAAGAGAAGTCTGCGTCACGGGCTTGGCGGTGATGTTCCAGTCATCGAGGGAGCCCTCCTGAGTGAAATCGCTAGAGAATGACCACTTGGCCAAACCCTTGTCAGCAGGACAGGACTCTGTGAGGATAATAGTTAGCCCCGATTTCTCCGATCTGTGCGCCAGGCGATTTGAACGAACTCTTAGTCGGGTTGCAGCTAGTAGAGGTCTGAGCAGCACCAAGCTGGGCTGCGGCCAGGGTAACGGCCGCCCACTTCAGGTAAGACTTCATGGTGTATAAAAGAGTGATTTCCTGCACTCAAACGAATGTGATTTTGGTGATGCAAGTAGCGAGCGAGAGAGACGGGCGCCTCAACGAATATAAGGTGGACGAATGTGGTGTTTTTTGGGCCGAATGGGGGGAACCAGATGATATATCGCCAATTCATCTATTTATATTCCCATTGTCCACGAATCGAGTACGCCATTCTGCACTGGGGCTTGTGGCCTCACCTCCACAGCTAAGGCGACAAGCCTGGCAGTTCATGGCTTGGTGGCGCGTTAATTGGTCTGTTCAGCCCCTATCGAAAGGGTGTGGGCCAGGAGAAGGCGCGAAAGAACCAAGCAGCTTTGTTCAAATGAATCAATGGTGGCCCCACCGAAAAAGCTTGGGTTGGCTGATGACGAGAGAGCTTGCGTGGTTGGTCTGAGACTATGACGGATCTAGCCGGCGGAGTACGTACGCTCGAGAAGATTTTTCCCCATGATATTTTAAGACCGATCAGGTCGCAAGTTCCGAATTTTTCGCATCACGGGTATAGGAGGCTGAGAGTCACGTAGATTCGTCGAGTTTTCGTGTTGTTTTTTTTGTGTGGATTTCGAAGACTGCGTAAGGTGAGAGGCGATGAGTTCCATAGTGGGACGGTGAAGCGAAAGCTGCTAAATAATGTTCCACCCCGGTCCCTCTTGCGCCAATCATTGTTTATACACGGTTAAACAGTGATCAATCGATCCACACATAATGTGAGCCCTTTAATTGTACTCCTTACCGGGGCGATGAATCGCGATCACGAAAGCTTGCCAAGCGTTGCGTGTAGATGATCGCCCCAAAGCTCGATCTATCAATTGATAGTTCAGTCTGTCAAATACTAACCTTGGGGCCACTCATTAGGTCAACTTCAAGTGCTGCCTGCGTGTGAGCTATTGACATGCTCGTCGTTTGCCAGGTGGATTTTGTCTTATCCTGTCGATGTTGAGCGGAGCTGGTCGTGGGTCGGTCTCTTTGGTGCCGAAGTCAACAAGACAGCCCTATAGGCTAGAAGAGCCATTTTTGTCCTGCTTTTCCATCCCAGGGCACTATTATTGGGTTTCCAGAACTATTTTCAGCATGCATGGCTTGTTTGGAACAAGTCTATTCCATGGCAAAACCTATCAGTTCTCTCCACCAGTACCGCAATGCCCAAGACCGGGTTTTCAGCCCCATTGACTGAGAGAGGCTCAAGTCGCATTGTCGCTGCATAAGAAGTATCTGAGCACCAGTCTCATGACGGAATTCTTGCATTGGCCCCGTAGAGCTATTATTTCGCTTCTGCAAGTGAGGCAACACCGCCCTTGTGTAAACATACGTCGTCTCATGCCGTGTCGTGCGTAATTCCCCCAGTCTGTGGGCGAGTGTGGGAACAAATAGTGCGCACGTCTCTAGGTCTATGCGTGCCGAGGCCAAAAATTGGCTATGTACTTTTGCTTGTTTAGGTACGAGTTTTTCCATCTCAGATATTTGTTTATCACTGATATGGGCCTAAATTGTAAGGCATCATATCGGGCGCCTCAGGCCATATAGTCAACTGGTCAGTCATTTTGTCCCGTGGCTTGCCCGTCTCGCAGTCGATTTCCCTTTTTGTCAGCGTAAGACGCCATCTGACCAATCCCCCTCTCTTAACCATATCACGATGTTGAGGCTTAGAAATGGGGACTCCTGAAAATGACCAATCCCAATCTCATAATTCATGGAATTATTAAGCCGGTGCAACATACTTGTGCCAGCCTTGTGCATAGAAATCACGGTTCGGGGATAAGGCGGTGGATTTAACCTCCAGGCTCCAGGGCGTCGAAGTATGAGACTCTATAAAGACGGGGTGGCATCCCTCTCGGAGATTTGATTCAACCCATCATTCAAGTTGGGATTGAATCTATTCAAATCATCTTACTTTCTACCGAAATGACTACATTTGTCAACAAAGCCGCATGGCTGCCAACATCCAATGCCCGACCAGTTCAAGTTGGACCTGGACCAACCCCAAACCCAACGGAGAATGAAGTGGTTATTAAAGTGGCTTACGCAGCTGTTAACCCTGCAGACTGGAAGGTACATAAACCATAATGGTCAAGTGGTGCTGTGCTTCTCAATGACAACCAGTTAACTTACTCTGCTCTACAGATGCAAGACAGTCCTAACCATCTTACCTACCCCTTCATCTTTGGCGAGGATATCGCCGGAACAGTCGTGCAGCTTGGCTCCAAGGCCACCCAGTTCAAGCTGGGCCAGAGAGTAATCGGGTAAATCCTATGTTTCCCAGCACTAGAGACACTACTGACTATCCAAGCCATTGTGATGGACTCTTAACTCAAAAGCCAACAAATTCCGGCTTCCAGCTCTATAGCACCTGCATTGAACACCTTGTGTCACCAGTTCCTGACTCCTTACCACTGGTCAACGCAGTCGTTATTCCTATTGGAGTCGATACCGCCGCAACAGCCCTCTACGTTCATCACAAGCTGCCGCTCCCTTCACTAAAACCCGTGCCCACGGGAAAGAAGATCCTCCTCTGGGGAGGCAGCTCGTCTGTCGGAGCGTGCGCTATTCAGCTTGCTGTTGCATCCGGTCTAGAAGTCGTTACTACTGCCAGTAGCTCTAACCATGCCTTGGTGAAAAGCCTCGGTGCTACACACGTATTCGATTATAACGAGCCGGGCGTCATAGATCGACTGGTCAATATCCTCAGTCCAGGTGATTACGTCGTGGACTGTATCTCCACAGCCGAAACGGCGACAGCGTGTGGGCGTATTGTTGAGAAGATCGGAGGAGGGAAACTTCCCGTCGTCAATCCTTATCTGGGAATAACCTATCCTGAGAATGTCGAGGCGTCTTTCGGTACTTTACTATCCTACATCTCATTGCATGAGCCTTTCTAACGATGCCAAGTTATTTGTCTGGATCCTGGTCATGTCGAGCCCAGTGTCGGCGATTTCATTTGGCACAAATTTATCCCGGAAGCCCTTGCTGCAGGGAAGTTTCAGGCTAAGCCAGATCCACATGTTATCAAGGGTGGGCTGGAGAAGGTTCAGGAAGGCATTGATCTTCTTCGAGAGGGTGTTTCGGCCAAGAAGATTGTCATTGAGATCTCACCGGAATAGCTATGCATAGGGAACCCTTTCATGACTGGCAGCAGATACATGTGGGATCTTGGTTCAGTCAATCTTTAGAGTAGAGAATGAGATTTTAGTTCTTACTTTCGGAATCCAGGGCTGTGTGTAGATGTCGGTCAAGGTCTCACTAGTAACCTTGGAAGTTACCATTGAAACCTTCACCGTAATTTCGACTTATTCCCATTTATTTGATTGCATGAATGTAGAAACTGAATTTGAAGCATCTCAAAGGTTGATATTGCATGTGCATTTCTAAGATATCTATGTCCATCTAATTCTCTATACTACTCGAGTGCTGTTGAAGTACCGTCCAACGGAGTCTTGGGCCAATATTTAGACCTTCCAGGGTAGCCCAGGACCCTTGCACCCATCCGCCCTCTCAAAGTACCAGTGATGCGCACTGAAAGCAGTCAAGCTCGGCACGCCAGTTCCCGTATTCCCATTCCAGTTAACCTCACCCTCAAGCACCTTGATATCACTGGTAGTAACAGTGACATTATTACCGGACGTGATATAGTACTCAGGACTAACATGGACATAACCCATAGCCAGCAGCGGCAGCTTAGGGACGGGGTCATCGATATGAGTAAAGCGGAAGTTATTTCCCTGGGCGGTGATGAACTTCGCCAGCACAGGATTAGCAACACGCGGCGACGCAAACGCATACAACGCAGCAGAAGGATGACCCTTTGTGCGCAGATCAGCGGCTGCCAGTGTCGCAACGCCGGCACCGAGACTGTGGCCTACGACGACGACCTGGTAGTCGGGGTTTGCGGCTACGGTCTTGCTCAGCACGGGTGAGATGGTGTCTCGGACGTTGGTCCAGGAGGTCCAGAAGCCGAATTCGGCTTCGCAGCCTTCGCAGAGCTGGGGGTTTGTGTAGGGGAATTCTACGTCGGCGATCCAGTTTCGGACGGAGTAGG
The DNA here is from genome assembly GCA_911649655.1 of Penicillium sclerotiorum. Taxonomy (NCBI): domain Eukaryota; kingdom Fungi; phylum Ascomycota; class Eurotiomycetes; order Eurotiales; family Aspergillaceae; genus Penicillium; species Penicillium sclerotiorum. The sequence goes on along the minus strand of CAJVRJ010000005.1, from coordinate 3,394,095 downwards.
AGCCGCGGAAGGATAGGACGATGGCCTTGTTGGTGTCGTCTATCGCGAGGAATCCAGCGGTGTCGGTGGAAGTGGTGCTGAATCGTTAGTGCTCTGGAAGATGGTTTTGGTATGGGGAAGTTGACATGCTTACTCGGAAAAGTCGTAGACAATCTTGGCGCCGGCTGCCTCCACTTGCGAACAGAGTCCGCTGTCACACGTCACGCTCGCTCCTGGCTTTGCCGTGTAGTCGTCGTTACAGTAGGCTGCGGCGGCATACTGGACCCAGAACTTGAATTGAGACAGTTCGTCGGCAGCAACATCTATAGACGATGAGTATTACTGGGTAAAAGGGCAAACACTGGTGGAGAAACTGTACCTCGGGTCTTCAGATTGCCTGGAAGAGCATGGCCCAGCGCCGAAACCGCAGAAAGTACTGGCAGAAGTGAGATGCGCATCGTGTCTCAAGATTTGAACAGGATTCACAGAGCTTGAACTTGCAGGGACTGGGGAACAAAATCCCCACGATGAACTGGGGGCTGCTTTATAAGTGATAATTCTTTCCGAGGGCCCGGTGCTATCCCACATGGGTACCTGGATCTCCCGGGTCGGTGGGTCATTCATCGTAGCCAGTGTAAGTTAATCATGTCATGGATATCTACTTCCGGTCCGCCTGAATATCTCATATTGTGGTGATCGACTGGCCCATCAACTACTTTGTAGTATATGCCTCGGCGCGACTTTGTCTTTACCGTTCAATGTCCGATGCACACGACTTGGATCCACTGAATCAGGCCCAATAAGACTCCCATCTCCATTAATTAAGGCGTCGCAGTAGGAGCTTGGCGATAGAGGTACCCTTGGATGATGACGGGAGGCCACGGGCTTGTTACTATTTCCGGATGGTTAGTCCGCTGAGGATCTGAAACAATGTAGATCACGATGTTAGCCAGGAACATGTTCGCTCAGCTGGGGTATTTTTGCCACTTGGGACAAAAGGCATTTGGAATTGTCAAATCATGCGAATAATTTGAAATGAGCATGATGTGAAATGAGAATCAAAATAGCAGGTGGTGTATGTGAGTAGTTCGCATTGAAGCAGTTCGTAGTTCGTGGCGGGCCGCCACACAAACTCAAATTGTGTGCAAGGGTTTTGCAACGCTACTCCCGGTTATCCGAACCCTAAATCGGGTGCCTCTCGGCGCCTCAACCGATATCAAAACGTGGCTTTGACTCAATTTTAACCCAGAGCCAAAGACTCATTTCATTTCCCCTATTTCTCATAATTAACATCCGGTTTTTTTGAAGGATCAACGCGTGAAATGGCCATGCTGACCGTGTTTTCCTCAAGTGTGGGTTGGACCCACCTTGTCCTTGTGATCACAGGTAAAAGATGATCCGAGGCTCATTCCACGTGGGACTCGTGTGTAACCTTGGTCTCGATATTCCAATATTTTGGGCATTCCGATAATTCCAGGGTTGCATACACATCATCTTGAATAGTCCTGATATGCAACATTGAGACCTTATGACAAGTCCTGATTTCGCGGGGCGCCGAAGTAGCAAAATGTCAGAGCCGTGATCGAATGCATGTCTCTTGAAAGTTGGTAGAATTGAAAGTTTGAGGTGAACATTTGAATTAAAAGATGCTACAACAAGATGAAAGTCATTCAGGTTCGAGTCTTAAATGAGGAGTCCACTTGCGACTGCCAGTGTGGAATTTTTTCTATCATCAGATGCCACTAATAATTGCTCAGATGCATTTCGACAGATCATATCATTATTGGTTAGACGACTAAAGGGATGTAATTCTTGTCGCCCGATGCAGATGGACATAGAGACCCTTTCAAGGAAAAGAAATGCAAAACAAAAGTTTGATAAGATCACATCAAGCAGCCTTCCTTAATGCTCGAATGCATTTCACTCAGTCCGACACGGACCCGGCGGTAGCCATTTCGGTTGGCTCCGTTGCCCTGTCTCTGACCGGCCTCCTTCACCTTAAGGCTATCTGTGCTAGGGGACGCCAGACGAGCGCCGCTCATAGTAGGTGTGGCGAGTTTGGTTGCCGGCACAGAGATAGGCTCGAGAGCAAAAACCTCAACCATCCATTCATACCACACCTTACGGTCATCGGTCTGGCGGTACATTGTCACAACAACCTCACCGTTGTCGGGGACGTTAAGAGGTGTCTGAAAGTCGCCGAGTTAGTAAACAACTATCAAGTAACACCGGAGACAAGAGCGTAGCCATGTTTCTTACCTTTAAGGGGAAGTAGATCGGGAACCAGCTGATCATGGTGGCGCTCTTTGCGTCCATGGTGACGGGGTTGGTCGATAGCTCAACATCGCCATAAAGAACAGTCTCAAAGTATCCAGCCAAACCATGACAAGTACCGCGATTCTGAGTGGGGAATGAAAGACGGGTCGAGCGGACGTTGTGTGAGTTGGGAATCGTTGAGCGAGACGCGGGTTGAGGAGGAATGTTTTGGTTGGGGTGAGAAAAAGACCACGCAGTTTGCACAAATGGTGTTGGGAATTCAGTGCTTGGTGTGACTGTGGCTGATCCCGAGGTGCGATTGGCAGCACTCTGGTTGACGGCATCGAAATTACCCGTCGGGTCAGTGGATGACAGGAAGTCGATGGCATGAAGCATCACGACATATGGCGTCTCCGGGGCCGCCGGGTTGGAGACAGTCTGGCCCATGATGTCGGAGTGGAGTTTCGGCGCGGAAATCGGGGTGAGATGGGCCGAGTAAGAGGCAGGGATTGAGATGCCGTGCACAGGGTTTATGAGGTGATTAACACCGTCGAGACATTCCGGGGAGAGTTCATTGTCCGCGAATGAACCAAGGAGCTCGGAGACAACAATGTCGACATGGGTGTAGGAAAGGTCTGATGCATTGAGATCCGGAAAATTGGCTGTACGTCCCGGATCATTCTCACTCTTGGGAGAGTACAAGAGCGAATCTTCAATTCCAAGGGATTCGCCAACGTTCTGCTGGGGTCCCTCGGCAGCAGTAGCCTGCTTTCGTACGCGAGGACCCTTCCAGCTGCGCATGTCTGATTGGACCAAGGTGACTTTGCCGTCCCAAATGGTCTCGTTGTGTCGTTGCAAAAGTACAAACGCATTTTGGTTCTTCTCAACTGCCCATAGATCAATTTCCACGCCAGCTTCAGCACTAGCTTTGAGAGCCCTGTTTACCAAAGGTCCTCTACCAGCACCAACCACCGCCAGAATCACCTTACCCTCGGGGTGAGAAGTTGGCTTCTTCTGTTCTGCCCAGTCCTTGAGTGCTTTGGTGATGGCCTTCTCATACCATTCATACTTGATCGGGTCCTTCTCAAAAACTTCATAGGTGATGCTTTCCAAATTGACCGTGAGGGGTTGCAAAGGAGCCTGAAGGTAGTCTTGATAGCCAGTGCCAAATCTTTCAATGGGGGTTCGTGGCGGTTGACGCTGCTGCAAGTTCCGTACGTATGAAAGATGCGGTGTGGGGTCATGGTGCTTCTTGTTTCCAGCCGAAACTTGTGACAGGCTGGGGTAATCCGAGGTGGATAATCGAGTTGTGTCCGTTTCATCCAACTCATCTAGTCCTGGAATTGGACCGACGCCACATAAGAGAATCCATGGAGGTGTTCTAAGGCGCATAAGCTTGGCTATGAGGGCTTGATGAGCCTTTGACAGGACGGGATATCCTTTCTGGTTCTTCAGAAAAGAGGAGCCTTCGATGCTGAGCATATGCACCGGCTCCGAATGCCAACGAGATTGAACGAAGAGAGGTGGCAGCTGCTTTGGCATTGCGAGCGCTGTGTAATGAGGTCAGGCGCTTGTTCCATAAGGACAAGACGGGAGTGCTGTTGAACTTACCTACGACCAATCGGGTGTGGTATCTGCAAGACTTGCGAATCAAATCCCATGCGTCCCATGTGCCAAAAAGATCAATTTTTGGCTGAGCACCATCATCAGGCTGAAGGAACTCGCCACGCGCCAATGGAGCCAAGTCGCCCATTGTATCAACTTCAAGCTCCGGGTTGTCAACCATCGGCAACCAGATATGGAATTGGATATATGAGCCCAGACTCAGTGCTTCCTGGATAGCACGTGCGTAGTAGACCACACCTTCCGAGTGTAAGCCTCCATGGTGTAGTTTAGGGCCCGGGATCAATAGGTATCCGATTCCACAAAAGGCAGCATACGCTACTTCCAGCATAAAAACTTGGCGTGACAAATCCGCAATCAAGGGGTCTGGAGAGCAAAGATCTATCCAGCTACTTGTAACACCGACAAGCTGGCTAGTTGCATCGTTGGGTGTAAGGTTAGAGTCCAACTTGGACAGTGGTGGAACCGTCAACGGTCTTGTATTCTGTGTAGTTGCCATGGTTCCAATGGTATCGTAGACAGGCGACTGGAGGGTGGAAAGATAGGACGACAAGAGGCCTAAAATCCGAGAATGGAAGTGCTGGGTCGTAATTGGAACGGTCATCATGTCATACTACAGCATCCCCATATCATTAGTACTAATGAAAGTATCATACTGCCCGCCAAATCTGAGGAAAACCGACATTGCTTTCATGCACCTTATGGATCACTTGAGGTGTAACAAACACAGAGCGGTCTGCCTCATGATGACCGATGCAAAAGCTTGGGCCTGCATCTTCGGAGGCACTGTATCCATCCATGTTGATTGTCGTAGCTTTTTTTTAGTGGCGTTACCAAGGGCGGAGAGAATCCGATCTGGGAGCAAGGAAATGATCGACTCAAGGGAAGGTTGGAAAAAAGGGTGATAATAAGGCCACTTAGGAAGCAGTGCTTCGAGTGGATGAACTGATTTTTCTCAACCTTTAACTCAGTTGATCAAATCAAATCCTCTTGCTGAATTGATCAACATCAATCCCTTTGTGGGGTCCGGCAGAATGTGCTAGGCGGTAAGCGCGATAGAGAAGATCGCCGCCGCAATTGCCTATCTTGGTTTTTTTATCGGCCGCCCGAGATTTGCAGTCTTCAACTCTCCAACTCTCTCACCACATACACTATGGCTGACCGTCGCTCAGAGTCAGAAGAGGGCAAGCGAGCCAAGCGCCAGAAGATGGATGCTGGTGACCCTAAGGACAACCCCTACCTCGCTCACATGTACGAGGACGACAATAAGGTGGATAAAAACTCACCATTCGCCAAGTTCAAGCGTCACCAAACGACCGCCGCTTTGGCTCAAAAGGCTGAAGATGGCGATGTCAACCCTTTCAGCGGTCGACCCTTCTCGAGCAAGTATTTCTCCATTTTGAAGACCCGACGCGACCTCCCCGTCCATCAGCAACGGTAAGTGAAGAATCTCCTCTTGAATTTTGGAAAACAATATTCTAACAACCCTTGCTCAGTGATGAGTTCTTGCAGCTCTACCAGCAATCGCAGATCCTCGTTTTCGTTGGTGAGACTGGTTCCGGAAAAACTACTCAGATTCCCCAATTCGTGCTTTTCGACGATATGCCCCAGACCCAGCGCAAAATGGTTGCTTGTACCCAGCCTCGTCGTGTCGCCGCCATGTCCGTGGCCCAGCGTGTTGCGGCGGAAATGGATGTGAAGCTCGGAGAGGAGGTCGGTTACTCCATCCGTTTCGAGGACATGACCAGTCAGAAGACAATTATGAAGTACATGACAGATGGTATGCTTCTGCGTGAGGCCATGAACGATCACAACTTAGAGCGCTACAGTACCATCATCCTGGACGAAGCTCACGAGAGAACAATGGCTACCGATATTTTGATGGGTCTTCTCAAGGAGGTTGTGGGACGTCGTCCAGATCTCAAGATTATTATCATGTCTGCTACTCTTGATGCACAGAAGTTCCAACGTTATTTCATGGATGCGCCTCTGTTGGCGGTCCCCGGTCGAACCCACCCCGTCGAAGTCTTTTACACTCCCGAGCCGGAGCAAGATTACGTGGAAGCGGCGATTCGTACAGTCCTCCAGATCCACGCAACTGAGGATGAGGGCGATATTCTTGTCTTCTTGACCGGTGAAGAGGAGATTGAAGATGCTTGTCGCAAGATTGCACTTGAAGGCGATGAAATGGCCCGCGAGGCCGACGCTGGTCCCATAAAGACATACCCGCTCTACGGTAGTTTGCCTCCGCACATGCAGCAGCGTATTTTCGAGCCTGCGCCGGGCCCTCGTCGCCCAGGTGGCCGTCCTGGCCGCAAGGTCATTGTGTCCACCAACATTGCGGAAACCTCTCTGACCATTGATGGTATCGTGTACGTGGTGGATCCTGGATTCTCTAAGCAGAAGATCTACAACCCGCGTATTCGTGTCGAGTCCCTCTTGGTCTCCCCCATCTCCAAGGCCTCCGCCCAGCAGCGAGCTGGTCGTGCCGGTCGTACACGCCCCGGAAAGTGCTTCCGCCTTTACACTGAGGAGGCATTCAAGAAGGAGCTTATCGACCAGACCTATCCCGAAATTCTCCGTTCAAACTTGTCATCAACTGTTTTGGAGTTGAAGAAACTTGGAGTTGACGATCTTGTTCATTTTGACCTCATGGACCCACCCGCTCCGGAGACCCTTATGAGAGCGCTGGAGGAGCTCAACTACCTGGCTTGCTTGGACGACGATGGAGATCTCACCCCGCTTGGTCGCCTGGCCTCTGGGTTCCCCTTGGACCCTGCCCTTGCAGTCATGCTGATCAGCTCCCCCGAGTTCTACTGCTCCAACGAAATGCTGTCAATTGTGTCTCTTCTTTCTGTTCCGCAGGTCTTCGTTCGTCCCGCTTCCCAGCGAAAGCGTGCCGATGAGATGAAGAACCTTTTCGCTCACCCCGACGGCGATCACTTGACAATGCTGAACGTCTACCACGCGTTCAAGAGTGCTGAGGCTCAGGCCAACCCCAAGCAGTGGTGCCACGACCACTACCTGTCCTTGCGATCTCTTCAGTCGGCTGACAATGTGCGCATGCAGCTTCTGCGTATTATGGAGCGCGAGGAGCTTGAAATGGTTTCAACACCTTTTGAAGACAAGAAGTACTACCCCAACATCTGCCGTGCTCTCTGCGCTGGCTTTTTCATGCAAATTGCCAAGAAGGAGGCACAAGGGAAGAGTGTCTACTCGACTATCAAGGACAACCAAAGTGTTCTGCTTCATCCATCCACTGTACTGGCCCACGAGGCCGAGTGGGTCCTTTACCACGAGTTCGTTTTGACAAGCAAGAACTATATCCGTACCGTCACTGCTGTCAAGCCTGAATGGCTCCTGGTACGTTCATAATACCTCACCCTACAAAGCTTTACCAAACACTAACCTGACAATAGGATATCGCTCCCACCTATTACGATATCTCTACCTTCCCCAAGGGCGAACTCCGTTCTGCTCTCATGCGTGCCTCTGAGCGACTCTCTCGCAAGGAGAAGCTGCGTGCTGACAAGCGCCGCTGATTAATTTCGACGTTGAAGAGACTTTGAGCGATATGTCATTTTCTAAATTTCCCCTTTTCGATTGAATCATGAACCTTCAAATACAAATAGACTTGCTCTTTGTCAGTTTCATATTTTACAAATCCTCCGTATCCCCCAAAATCGCGTTGTTTGCTTCTCCTCTCGCGCCTTCAAGTTCAAGTTTGGAGTTGATGTATATAGTACTTGAGCAACAACTTCAATGTTGAAGAGCCTGAGTCTTCCTGCATGTGGCAGTGGCCAGTACCTACCTAGGTATCCATGGACTGTCTTAGCGTACCATTCGAGTCCAGTACATAGCGGCTTTAGAGAGCGACTCGAGCCTGAGGTCGACAGCCTGAGGTAGGTTCAGCCAGCTACGTCGGAAAAATAAATCGTACTAATAGTACTAGGTACTACAATTATCATTCCATACGCATGTGGAATTTCGACCATATACCGAAATTCTTTCTCATTCTTAAATCTAACCATCGAAATGGTAACATTCAAGGTTGAATGCCAACGAAAATAATCCATGAGACTTATCTTAAGCCTCCGTGAAAAAAGGAATGCCTTGCCCGAGGGCGACAACACTCCAAGTCCGTCATTTCGACAAGACACAAAGAATCGAAAATACAACTAGCTATACAATATCAGACAGGAGTCTATCCCGAATCCCGGGAGTGAACAAGAACACCCTGAACCCAGACATTCTTAACATTCCGATCATCACCACTCCACATCCACTTCTGAATCTGCTCCTGCCAAGTCTCATTACCGAACAGATCAACGTCACCGACAGGACCAGTCTCATAGTACACGTCCCGACCAGCGAGAGCATGCACAGGAGTCTGGTCAAGCGGGCTGGTAGTACTATTCAGCACAGCACCGAGCTCAATGAGCTGCGCATCCCAGATCATTCCCTGGTCAAAGCCGCCGATATCGTCAGGCATGTCGACGACAGCTGCTCCGCCACGGGTAGCTAGGTACAGACTGTCCTCGACGGAAAGCTTCTCGCTGCCGTCCGAGGTCTTGTTGCCAGTCATCTCCTGGTACTCGGAGCTGTACTGCAGGAGTCGGGAGACCAGGCAGGCTTGGCGGCATACTTCGAGGATATTGGGGCTGTAGCCGCCGCTGACATCCGTGCCGAGACCGACGGTGAGACCTTCGTCGAGTAGGACGCGGACGGGGCACAGGCCTGAGCCCAGAGCGGAGTTGGAGGCTGGGCAGTGGGCGATCTTGGAGCCGCGCTCGCGGATGAGAGTGCGCTCGTCCTTGGTCAAGTGGACGCCGTGAGCGAGGATGGTGCGGTTGGTTAGGAGGTGGTTTGTGTCGTAGACCTGCGCGTAGCTGGTGGACTCTGGGAAGAGTTGCTGGACGAGGGCGATTTCGTCGAGGGTTTCCGCAATGTGGGTTTGGATGTAGAGGGGTGGGCTGTACGATGCGGCGAGCTCACCGAGACCAGCAAGGGATTCGTTCGAGCAGCTTGGTGCGAAACGGGGGGTGATGATCGGGTTGATCAATGTTCCATTGGGGTCGAGGGTCTGAATGTAATCGATGGTGGACTTGGTTGCGTTGAAGCCCTCTTCGGCTGACTGGTCAACGTAGTAAGAGGGGCACTCGTCGTGGTTGTCCATGCAGACACGGCCGATGAAGGCTCGCTGGCCATGAATGTGGCAAAGAGCTGCCAGAGCATTGGTTGCGGGAACATGGATTGTGGCGAAGTACGAAGCACAGGTTGTGCCGTGGGCGAGGGTGCGCTGCACAACCTCATTGTAGACACGCAGACCCTCGGGAGGCGTATCCTTGGGGTCAACCTGGGCGTTGTTTGGGTCTGACTTGGAGCCGAAACTGGCCTCCATGGGATAGGTATATTCATTCAGCCAGTCCAGCAGGCCTGAAGACCCGAACAGTCCAATATTGGGGAACTGAGGGGCATGAATATGGGTATCTATGCATATGTTTAGTTCTCATGTGCTGGTCCATCGATTTGGAACGGACATACCGATAAATCCGGGAAAGAAGAACTCATTTCGGTCATCATCAGACTGAACAACCTGGACAGCAGTGGATCCACCGGACGAAGAACTGGCATCAGTCCAACCATGGCTAGACAAGAAGGATTGGAAGCTCGCATCGTCGTTGACGCTCCAATCAGAACCCTTGATACGACCATCAGCAGAGGAGACCCACATCACACCTTGATTCCGAACGAGCTCCGGCTTTGCCGTCGTCGAATTCAGACGAGGAAGGTGAACGAAGGTACCTCGATAGACGGTGTATGGGTATGCCAAGGCCATGGCGCTGCAGGCATTGTACACTACAATGCATAACCATAGCGCAGGCAATCCCCCAGAAAACCTGGAGAAATTGGTAAACAACATGATGGTAAGAAGATCTGAATACTCGATGCTCACTGTTTCGATCACGGCATTCTTGCGAGGATATCGCTGATTGATATACGTTGCTCCATGCCTTGGAAATGAAGGGTCATCATCGTCACATCCATCGTGATAGACTCGGAAGAAGCAAAACTGGTAATGGACAGCGAAGATAAGAGGTTGTACTTTCTAGATTAGATCACGGTCGATGCCGTCGAGATCTGAATTGACGATCTTTTTCAAATGTTCTTTTTCGAAGGTGAGATGGGAGATTGCAGGATAAACAGATCATGATCGTCAACAAAACTCTTGGCTCGGTGTTCGGCCGCTTCCGATGGACGTTCTGTATTGACGCGATCTTGGAACCAATCGACAGCTAAACGATGACTACAAAGGGCAATTTACCGTATAGTATTGTAAAATGGGAAATGATAAACCATTCAATCATATTTCTTGAATTTTGCCCGAATTGAAGATAGGACGAGATCTGCATCCTAATTAGCAATAGTTCAACTTCAGTCCCGATGAGGGAAGGATAATTATGTCCACTGCACATGCGCAACCTTGGAATCCTCGAGTATAATCCGATCTTTCGCGATTGGATCCACTCATTCAATCATTAGGTACCTTGCAATCCATTTCCCCAGTCGAGGCCAAGCAGCAAAATCTGGGGTTTTTGTGGAGGTGGAGACATCCGAAGCATGGCGCACAAAGTACTTAAAATCTAGCTGAGGCTTGGACGAGGCACTGCCACATATGTATCTCACCTTCTATTCATGCTCCTTAATAAAGGAAGCAGCCTTACGGGAATTGGGCGAGAACAATATCCCAAGGAAGATCAAAGTGTGCCGATCAGCGAAGAGTGTGGTGAGGACACAGTAGTGCCCACGATAATGCTACATTGAATAATCACTTCAACTCTATCTCTCAAGTATTCGTAGCAAACACATGCATTCATGTGAACCCTTTTGAATATTGCATATTTTCCAAGGTTTGAAAGATCAATTGATAATCCAAATCTGTCCCTACTACTAGTTTCCCGTACCCGCATTGACCTTAAACCACCCGTGGACGGACGTTGAGTTGGACCCGAACCAATTTCCGACTCTTCGCCTAGAACACCCGTTGAAGCTGACCCCTGAACTCCTATTAGAGAATATAGAAATGAATCAGCCGGAGAGCTACGAAATAGAACGATTCGAAGGTTTTATGGACGGGGGGCTCAACAGCCAAGCATGAGGCGTTCCCCAGGTTGGGCCACTCGTATCGCATCCTGATCCTGGGGTCTGCCAATAACGAGGGGCAAAGGTCAAAGACCTTATTTTTAAGGAAACCGTCTAGCGGATGCCGCCGCAGCCCGAGTGGAATTCTAAAGATGAGCATCTTAGCGAGTATGTGGCGGCCAGATCAGAGTACCATAGAGGGGCAGTTCAACATTTCAAAGATCGATCCTATATAGGGCTGCTAGAATAATCAATCTTCCCCAGATTTTGGATTCGGATTATCTTCACTTCTTCCACGTGCCTGTTCTTTGCTTCATTCTATCGTTCATCTCCCTCATAACATTCAATATGGGCTTGAAAGGCTCAGGCTATCTTGGCCTTCGTGGCAATTCACTTCTTAGGGCTGCGACCTTCCTTATTGTCTGCCCGACCTTTACTTGCTATGGATATAATATGAGTGTGGCTGGTGGTCTCTTAACCCTCCCAGCATTCAATAATCAGTTTCCTCGTATGGATACTATTCACACAACGGGGGCATTGGAGCAAGAGAACTCGACTATTCAAGGTTAGTTTTCACCAGTCACGATGGTGCAATGAGCGCGGAATCAGTGCTCTGCATCAACATGAAAATAAAGACCTTGTCTTTAACTAACTGTATGACTTGATAGGCACTGTGATTGCCCTATACACCGTTGGCGGTATCTTTGGTGCCCTCTCTTGCGTGTACCTCGGTGATTTACTTGGTCGCAAGAAAGTCATCTTCTGGACCAACTTCATCACCATCGTCGGCACTATTCTGATGGCAACATCATTCGACTTCGCCCAGTTCATCGTCGCTCGACTTATCCTCGGTCTCGGTATTGGTGGTTACGTGGCCACCGTGCCTGTCTGGCAGTCTGAAATCACTCCCCCAGAGAAGCGAGGCCGAAACGTGGTTACAGACGGTATCTTCGTGGGTGCCGGTGTCACTCTCGCACTCTGGATTGATCTGGGATTCTACTTCGTGAAAGACAACTCCGTCTCGTGGCGCTTTCCTCTCGCATTCCCCATTGCCATGTGTGCTGTTGCTATGGCCTTCATCAACTTTCTGCCCGAGTCGCCTCGCTGGTTGATCAAGACCGGTAGAATTGAAGAGGCTCGTATGGTTCTAGCTGCCCTGATGGAGTTGGAGCCTGATTCCCAAATCATCACCGAGAATATCACCCAGATTGAACAAACTCTGGCTGTTTGTGGCAATACCTCATGGACCGCCATGTTCACCAACGATGAGCAGCGTCTCTTCCACCGGGCCTATCTCGCTGCGACCGGCCAGCTGTTCCAACAGATGTGCGGTGTGAATCTGATTACCTACTATGCGACCAGTATCTTCCAGGTAAGCGGAACGTCCCACTTTACCCATACTATCCAGTGCAGATGTCTCTGAAGTCTTTAATGCCTGATTCACTAATATCACTTAGCAATATCTTGGTCTCGACCCCGTCAAGTCTCGTATCCTTGCCGCATGCATGGGCCTCATGCAGCCCTTCGGTGGTTTCCTCGCCTACTTCACAATCGACAGCCTCGGTCGACGACCTTTGATGCTCTGGTGTGCCGGATGCATGTCAATCTGCATGGCGATTCTCGCAGGAACAACGTCCCCCGAGGCCCAAGACAGCACGGCTGCCCTAGTAGTAGCCGTGATTGCGCTCTTCGCCTTCCAATTCATTTTCACGGCCGGCTACTCTGGCCTCACGTTCCTGTACGCAGCCGAGCTGGCGCCCCTGCAAGTTCGTGCTGCTGTTAGTGCTGTCTCCACAGCCACCGTGTGGGTTTTCAACTTCCTGCTTGCGGAGGTGACGCCCGTCGGATTCTCGTCTATCGGCAATAAGTACTATATTATCTTTGCGGTGATCAATGCTATCATTGTCCCGTCTGTGTACTTCTTCTTCCCTGAGACTAAGGGTCGCTCCCTTGAGGAAATCGATGAGATCTTTGCTCAGTCCAAGAATATCTTTGATCCCCCTCGTGTCGCTCGTCGCATGGCTACTACTCTCCAGGCTGCTCGGCCTGCTTCGTCGGAGCACAGCGGTGTGGAGTCTACTGAGCATGTCAAGGAGGACCTGAAGGTTTAGGTATGTCCGATGGTATTATCATATGGTTTGGGTTCCCTGAGAACCTTGAGATATATGAGAACAGCGGGCCCTATTCAAATTGCTGTGCAGGTCACTCAGGCTGTTCTCGGGCACACGTCTTAGCTCCGTCTTATAGTATACAGTGCCACATACTACCACTGGCAGTTGACTCGGACTAGAGCCGACTCATATGTGCAGGCTTGAACTAGTCCGAATAATGAAAATAAACTTGAATACGGACATGATCTGGATGACCATTTACTATTCTGTTCGTACGTAGTGATACTAGTAAATGTTTCGATGGTAAGGCTAGGAGCCCTCAGTGCTCCAACATTGATTGCATCCATCCACCTCGGCATGTGAAGGTTCCGAGGTCCTTACATGATGCAACGAACATTTGAACCATTGTCACTCAGGGCCTCTGTAGAATCTACACCAATTGAAATCTTTCTCTGTCGATAAAGTACATTCGTGCTATTGGTATCGAAACAAGCTCTGCCTAGGACATTGAGCAATCTATCGTGATAATATACAAAGATCGAGATCCAAAAGGATCCCAGATGCGAAAATTATGAAACGCTAAGTTGAAGAATTCGCCACGGTCGCCATCAAGACTTCATTCCACTTTCAACCCAGTGTCTCGACTTGTTTCGATTTGGAAGGGCGTTCCCTTCGCTGTTTGACAATGCCACTCAAGTCGTGAAATTCAGTTTCAGGAACACTTTCACGTAAGTCTTGGCTTTTGGGCTCAGCAGCACGTTGAGGTGGAAGTGGTTTGCTCGATTCTGAAAAAGGTTCTTGCGATTCAGATCGGGTTAATCTTTCGGCGACTTTGTGAAACTCGAGGTTGTGAATTTTGGAAGGCAATTCTTGGTTTTCATGGTTGGTGGTAGGTTGAGAGGCAGGGGTTTTGTCGGGGGTTGAATTGGACTCATCGAAATCCTGGCGAGGGAGAGAATGGGCCTCTTCTCGTTTGAAAGAACCTTCAATGTGGTGTTTACGAAGCTCAAAGACAAGCTCTCGAAGCAAAGTGACTTCTTCCTTCAGTTCTTTGATCTCATTAGATGATGTTGCTCCACTGGACGCCGTGGCTTCAGTGGCCTTTGCGGCTTCACTGAATTCTGCATGTTCAATCGACCGTTGTGTTTGCGGTTCTGAACTAGCAAGACCAGCTCGGAGTGCATTCTCTGCGTGGCGCGCAATGTAGGTCGTAAACTGACGAGACTTCGAATCATCATGAGACAGTTCAGTGCTCTGCAAATAATTGCCAAATGTATGGGCAAAATCGGAGCACCTCTGCCACAGAGGGCGACTAAATTGCTCGTGGGGCACTGCTTGAGCAGCGTTTGTCCATCGTGCAAAGGTTCGATCAGTGATGGGTGCGACATCTTCTTGTAATGAGGGTAAATCGGGTTGGAATCCACTCTCCATAGCCGCCGATATTAAAGCCTGTGCAGCCTCCTTGCGGCCGCATGAATCACATAGATGCGCCATGAGTACTATCAGGCGGTCAACGTAAGGAGTTTCAAGGCCTGTTGCCGATAGAAGATAGGTGGTTGCTCGTTTCAGAACAGCAGATCCCCTTTCCCAGTCTTGCCTGATACTGTAGAACTTGAGGTAGGAAAATAATGTGGTGAAGTTGTCAAAGAAGCCAACACGTCTCGCTGCCTGGAGCCATGCGTCCGCACGGTCTGGTTGGTTGAAGCGCAATGCGCTAATAATCAACTCAGTATATATGAGGACGTTATTGCTATCAAGTGGCGGAACCACGACTTCCAATCCGTTCACTCTCCGACTCGAGAAGGGTGAAAACAGCCCCAGGTTTGCTGACCAGCCATCACCGGTAAGCTGCTTCAGAAAAAGGTCAAATTCTCTGAGGTTCTTTGACTTCCGATAGAAGCTTAATATCGTAATAATAAGCGAGGTGCTCAAGTAGAACCGATGGGGCAACACTGTCCGCAGCAAAATGTCGTTGATATCATTTTGGCGAGTTTGACTGAATGCACGGAGAATCAACCTGAATGCCTTGGGACGATCCGGATCCACTGAATTAAGAAGGTTCTCGCTGATTCGCAGGATCACTTCATCCAATGACATGTGATTGCTCATATAGGCCTGTAGATTCTGCTCGAGCTCGTCGTCAAGAGCCTTTGTTGTATTTTCTATTTCCCGGCCGCTCATCGCGCCGTACTCGTCAAGTAAATCTCGGTAATATGAATCGGGGTGTTTTCGTAAGACGTTGATTCGACGCCGGAGGCTGTTGAGCTCCACGAGGAGCTTTGAGGTATTGACCTGGGGAACCTGGAAATCGCGTCTGTACATTGTCGGGATGCCATAGTATCGGTGAGCAATCTGCGGGCGAAGAACAAGGCGAATTGCAAACTGTTTCAAGGCCAGCTTCTGAATAGCCTTGACCCGCTGGGGGTCCTCAAAAACCCAGCTCTCCAGAAACTCATGCCTGCAGTGCACGTCCTCATTGTCCTCCCTCGTGTAATCCTGTTCCTCCAAGTGGCGTGTACTAGCCTCTTCCTCTTCTTCCCGATGCAAGTTTGCAACCTCATCTTGCCAGTCGGGTGTAGGATTTTCCGTTGTTTGAAAGGCCGCAGGATCGTTGAGATTCCGCCCAGTGTGGAAGGACCTTGTTGGTTGACTCGGTATGGTTCGGGGAAGGGCAACGGGCGAAATGTTGGACGTGATTCCGAGGCCTCGAGTTTGCGCTAACAAATTGCGCGACCTAGATTGTCGTCTCGATTGTAATGACTCAAGCAGTCGCTGTTCTTCATCCACCAGTTCGTTCACCTCGGCTTTGACAGCCGCTATCTTCTCTTCCCAGTCATGGCGACGTTGGGCCTTGGATCTAGCATCCGCAAGGGCGGCCGCAGCAAAGATACTTGTATACAATGCGGTCACAGAGTTCCCTATGCGAAGGCGCCTCTTGCTTGCGGCGGCAGTTGATCTCGAGGTCACACCACTAGCCGTCGTACTCAAACACGAGACGCAGCGGCAGCTCGACCGCGACGCAGCAGTTCGGGACCACAAACCCTGCATTCTCAAAGCATCGCTATCGACGATTGGAATTGAACTGTTCGAAAACAGAGATTTTGACTCCCTGTGGAGTCCGATGAGCAAACGTGGTCAAGAACGGAAACGAACATGCGATATCCGGACATGAAATTATTCGGAGAGAACGCAAATCTGCCGGGTGCAAACAGTACAAACATGACCCGCTTGCGTCCCCTGTTGCTTCCCCAGCTCTTGCGATAACTCCGTTCTACACTTTTTTTTTCTATTCACATCTTTACATCTTTATATCATGTCTAAACGTTTAATTTGTCTACTAGCTAGCGTGGTCGCTCTGGGCAGCGGCCTCGCAAGTGCGCATGGCTCGCACTCGAGTGATGGACCTGTATCGGACGACTGGGCCACCCGACACATGAATGGTTAGTTGGCCTAAAGCAACCAATGCCTCCCTCAAGGACCAATTACTGACTTTTGCACAGAGGAGCACCACATTGATGGATTTGACCCAACCTCCTTCTTCGTTTTGCACGATTACGACAACTCCGGCGCATGGACACACGACGAAGTACGAAAAACATACGGCATGGATCACGAATCTAATAAGGCCATGACGGAAGCCCAAAAGACGGAAGCTGTCCGTCGAGTATTCGACTTGTTTGATCCGCAGAACACAGGCTTCATTCTCAAGGACGATTGGTTGAAAGCCGTGGCCGCTGGCACTCGGCTCCCCGATCTTAACTGCGGGCCGGGGCATCACGGCGATATTGAACTAGAGTACGAGATCCACCACTTCGAGAAATATCACGGTGACGATGCCACCGAGGAAGAGCTGAACCACCCGGAGGATATTGAGCATTTCCGCCAACATGATGAATTGGAGCGTGCTCAGCAGCGTCTCGACCAGCTGGAACAAATGCAAATTGTCGTGGGCAACATACCCCAAAAATTCCGCCGCAATTAGACAGGGCGGCCTATACCTTGCTTTTCTTGGACGCACATGTGTAAATACGAATTGACGCCTTTTGTTGATATTGTACGCTTTGGGAAAGACAATACACGGATATGCTTCCAATTGTACCATGATAAAGTACCTGTTCTCTTTTCCTCGAATTTGCGCTGTATTTTATTGTTTGAATCCTGTTATGACTTCATTGTGTATGTGATAAAGAGATGTCAAACACACAATGCATTACACCGGGCGCATATGTCTTCACATTCTCCACGTGGCAGCAATCCACCAAAGGATTTCGCAGAATACCATGCTTGCGATGAACTTGCCCTCGAAGCTTGAAAAGCTCCTTCTTTATAGTCTCCTTTTTTTGTTCAATCTCCTGCACATCAACATTTTCATGAACGTGAAGCCAGCCTCCTTGCTGGGTGTCAAGTACCTGGCAAGCATTATCCCAGGAAGGCTGAGAAGAAGGAAGAAGCCCTAGATTAACATGTCGGATATGGCTCCATGTCGCCGAAAGTTCCATCGCCGATTGAACGTTTTGCATAATCTCCGCTGCAAAGCTATTGTCTCCATGAAAGATGACAGCACGGTCCGAATCTGTCAGGCTGCCTACAAGTTCCGGGATTGACATGTCGAGCTGTCCATTCTTGCGTATTCGAACAACCCTGCAACCCCATTTATTTGCCTGGCAGCCTCGTCGGAGACCCTCCACTGACCAGCCATTTAATTCGAATCCCCACACTCGCTTGACTCCTCTTTTCAAGTATGAGAAGACAAAGTAACCAATCCCAGCGTACATATCGACAACACTGATATCAGCCAGTGGTTGTCCTTGCAGGGACGAATTGTCTAGTCCAGGAAACGTGTCTTTGGATGGACCTTCGCCCAAGATGCGCGCTTTTTCTGTAATGTTTCCCCGAGAGAACATTGTATATAGCGGAGCCCATGTTTGGATGATACCATGATTTTGTACTGTTCGTACCCAAAAAGCGTCTTCAAGATCGCTGGCAGTAGGTTGTGCATCTTCATCGCCAGAAGCTGGAGCTGAATTTGGATTTTGGAAGTAACCATAAAGTGGGATAAGACCAGCAGGGCTGCGCATTCTGTTTTCGAGGCCTTGGGTGTTTGTCAAGGTAATTGGCGCATTCATTGCGACATGAGTGACCCCCAGTCTTTTGAAAGATTTCGCTATTGAAGCATATAATACTTCTCGCTGTTCTGGTGATAGTGCCGCGTATACAGCACCCCAGGCGGGAGGTGCGCTGAAAGCATTCGCCGGGAGAAGTACAAGCGGTTCGTAAATCGTGAAGCGTTTTGGAAGGCCGCTGTTCAAAGTCTCAATGGGAATTTGGAGACTTGTGAGAAGAGATTGTGATTCTGGCGTCTCGAGAAACTCATGAATAGCAGCTTGCAATGCGTTGCAGATCTTAGGTGCTCGGCGAGTGGGTTTCTGTGACCCATTCACGGGAGACCGATCAGAGGAATCTTTGCCCATTTTGAGTTGGGTTTGGTGGATATAGATGTTTGACTTTCAAGTTTAAGTGGCGGTCATAAAATCGTCCTTCGCATGCCCGAGTTGCTTTCAAATGTTGGGTGACCTTGGAAGCCTTCAATTTCGTAATGAGCCGTGGATGCACGGAATGCGCAGGTACACGGGATACCTTGAGGTCTTGGTGCCTGATGGGCTGATACTTTCCCACTCGCCGACCCCAACTGCCTAGCAAGATTGTGTGTCCAGACGACTCAATGTCGTTGAACTTTTGAGTGTTGAAGGCCTCAGGCTCATGATATCTTTATTTCAATCACGTGATATGTAAATACATTCAATCTGAACATCCATTCGTTCCAAGGTTTGTTCTGACTTCAAATATTGGTGTTTCATTTGAGAATGAGTGTATACAGATCGCGATATTACTTGCCTGCCATTTTTCAATATCCCTCTGCTACATGAGGATTTTGACTTAGGCGGCTTTTTGGCCCGCTCATCTATTTTCTCCTTTCAATGTTCAAGTTCTCCATCAGCCAAATTTCTCCCCACAAATGCATGACAACCGACAAGTACGATGCATTTACAAGACCGACGCTGGCATCATTCAACTCGATGTCCGCAATCTTCTAGGCGCTTCTTCACGGCGCCTTTTCACGGACCAAAGACCACCGAATGAGAATATCCCGCGCCGTTCCACATTTATCGATTGCGCCTTGCACCCAGATTTAACAGAACAAAATGAAAAGAAAGACTTGCTGTCGCAATCTATTCAAAAGGCAATACTGTGGAAGAAAAGGTACGTTTAAACCTCTTCTCCCTGCTCCCCGACACCCCCGCTCCAAAACCTCGCAAATAAAAGAATTAAAAAAAAAATGGTATACTAACTCCAATAACGTACAGGTATTGGGATGAAGTTCACCAGATCACAGAAAATGACCGATTCTGCCTTGACATTGTGTTTGTCAATATCCATCTCCCTCATATCTACCTTGGCTGCTTCATAGTACCTCCAGCCGAAGAGAAGATAATAGACCTCGCTACTGCTGCAGCTCACCAGGACTTCCAAGTTCTGGAATCTGTGATTACCCTCTTACAGAATCACTTCCCATTCTGCAAGTGATCTACCTGGTTGTCAAAACTATTCCGGATCGAACTGTGAAGGTCATCCCTTCAATTGCCAACTTTGAAAACGCGAGAAGCCCGTTTTTTTGGGACGACAAAGCTTTGACAAGAGTGGCCGAGTTCCTCGAGAGCAGAGTATTACCGCGCGTCGATGAATTGTATCGCTCAATGATTCAGCAGCAGCCGCGGCTGTTGAAGGCGGAATATAAGCGCGAAGGCCTGTGGTTTTTGCCGTCTTTATGGGCGCCATTTGAGAAAAATGCCAGAAGCAGAAACGCAATCATACGAGATAGAGGTTGTGACCGGTCAGAGATTGCTGTATGGCGACCGGTGGACAATTTGGATGCTACAGAGATGAAGCGTGAGCCTGAGGGCGACGCAGGGTATTATGTCGCAACAGATATGCTGGATTTGTACGAATGGGGAGGGATGGAATTTGTCTAAACCTTGAAATGGCAAAGAGATGAGAGAAAGCTAAACAACTATGGAAACTTGGGATTGGAGGAGTCTTATCACAAGTCAATTTAGTACTACCTTCCACTTTCGATGGGATAGTATACTATGCGCGCACGCGGTGCCCAGGTGCTTCCCTCACCGTGACATGCCAGTGGATACCGCAGATCGCCCAACTAACCAAGATCCATGATGTGTTAATGCATATGCCACCCAGACCGGGAATCAGTGACTCTTCGAGTTTTTCTACGAGAAAGACTCTTGAGACTCTCCAATGCTTAGCAAAGTACTGAGTCAGGAGTTGTACTAGTATCGGCTTTTGTTGGACGACTTCAAGAGGAAGGTCAATATTCCACTTCACTTATTGACGATGGTCATCGAAATCGAAGGCATTTCTTTTGAACGAACTTCTGATTGTTTTACTATTTACTTATAGGTAAGGTTAATTTCAAATGTTGAGTACCTCAATCTAGAAAATACTACCAAATTAGGTTAGAAGGGGGTCGTTCTAGACAGACCAGTTGACGGTGGGTGGTTCGACCTCGGGAGTACATTTGTAGCATCCTGTTTTAGATACACCTGGGCAGTCACGGTGCTACCACATGTGCAATATCATAACTACTTCCGAACATTTGAAGATAAGAACATTTGAACGCCACGACACCTATAACTTTGAAACTAACATTTTGAATGTCAAAGTGCTAAGCACTTGAGTAAAACATTGAAGCTTGGATTATTTCAAGCGCACACTGATTGATACCATAGGTACCACATGAGTTCAAGTTGACACAAGTGTTTGAGTCCACCTATGGGAACTTGAAACCACGTAGTACCATTGATTTGACCAGCAGCTCAAAGTCCCTTTCAATGTTTCGTTAACGCCTCCCCCGGGGCCGGGCCGAGGTCCATCCATGTGTATAAAATTCGTTTACCAAGGCCGAGTCCCCTTAGCGCCGGCCGGTTCCAAGGGGAATTTATATAAATCTGGTCGACTGCCAAGAGGTTTCAGAGCCCCGGCTGGCCCGGGATGGTGAGGTGTTCTTCTGGATACCACTGAACCAAGGCCGGCGAGGTCATCAGTGATCCATAAATCCTTCTTACCGTCCGGAACAGTTGCAGTAAACATCTGGCTTCGAAGCCATGGACCATTTAGTCTAACGTTTAGAGCCGCGCCCGGGGCAGGGGCATCCCATACCGCAACTTGAATACGGCTCCAATTTGGCACTGCATAAGTGCCCGCTATCATAGGCGGAGGATTTGGATAATTGACCTCTAGCATAACCACGTTAGTCATAGCAACACTGCCGTCGGCAAGCCCAACTGGCGCCCTGCCAACAATGGGTGGCATTCTGGCATTCGCACGGGGCCCGAATTGAAGACGCGCCGCATACAGGTTCTTTATATCGATATTGTTAATACACATCATGCCAGCACCGGTATCATCCATGAAGGGCAAGTCTAGTGAAGCAGTATTTGGTGTGCCTGGTATTTTAAGTGACAAGTCCAGCTAAAGAGCATCAAGCATATTAGTTATCGAATTAGTATCAATCGAATCAAATATTCGGGGTCTCCATGCACGTACCCAGCTATGAAAATCGTCTCTTTGTCTGGTTCCGAATTTGCATTCTACCATGACTTTTGCCTTATATGGCTGCAGTGGAAAGGCCTATAGAGTGTATCTGGTTAACGAATACTCGCAAGACTCTTCATCTGCATACATCCGAAGCGTCTAAAACATTCGGAAGCTAGTGACAAACCCCTTCAGCCCAGAAGCTCTCATGACCACCGTGCGCCCTATTCACTTTCAAGAATTCATCTATGTCCCATGGCCGAGGTTTGCAGAGCTGCTTCCCATATGACCAGTATGTCACTAGGCCTTCATTCCATTCCAGCTCGCCACTTTCATAGGCCTGAATGATGGCTTCAATATTTGGCAGGTGCTTGTACTCCTCTTCTCCCTTCTCGTACAAATCATCCCTCATCAAGTGGAGATCCTTCAATCGCCGGGCCACTGCAAAGGATTTTCCTGGGAAATGAGACCAAATCCAGCTAACAAGGGAGAAGAAATATTAGCAACTGAGGGATGATCTGAAAAATTGAAGATAGAAGTAACACGTACTCCCGATGAGCTTTCTCAGCTTCGTAATCCCTCAATCGAACCTCGAATTGAATAGGCAGTATACCCGCCTCAATTCGTCCTTTAGCTCTCTTGATTTGGCCCTCAATGTCACTATTGGATAAAGTTTAGCTGAGATATCCAACAAGATATATGGTTTGATTCTCAAAGACTTACTCCTTGGAAAGATCAGGCTCGCGATCATTCCATTTCCATTCTTTGGGAATATCCGACCTTCTTATAATCGGAGTACCCTCCTTTTTCCAAAGTTTTCTTTCAGGCTCTAGTTCCTCCAAACCCTCAGGCTCCTGCGAGATCAGCTTGAACTTGCCCACGTAGGATACCTCGGGGTCCCAGATGAGTTCCTCATCATCGGCATCCATAGTTTCCTCATCTGGTAATTCCACACCATCATGAGCTGACTCTTCCGCGGTCTCTGCTTCCTCTTCCCCTTTTTTGCGGCGCTTTGGTGCGGGAGAGGCAACAGGGATGGGAGATTCATCACTGTTCTTTTCCTTTGCTTTTCTTGTCTTCTTTTCCTTAACTTCAGTTGAGGTTGGAGGAGTAGGAGGAGTTTCATCAATCTTTCTTTTCTTTGATTTTGCTTTTCCCTTTCCCTTATCTTCTGTCGAGGTAGGGGGAGTAGGAAGAGGAGATTCGCCGCCTTTTTTTCTTTTTAGCTTCTCCTTAGCTCGGTGTCCTGCCATGTTGTTGATTGACACTTAAAATCTCGAGATAAAAAAGCCTGCAACGAGCATAAAATCCTTGGAATTCACAAGAAAGGGTTAATTAGAAGCTAGGAGGCCACGACCTCGGACGTACTAGTACTAGCTATTTATATGAAAATATACCCTTTCTGTCTCCCCTTTCACGTTTGTTCCAGCGCTAACAATGGATGCATGTGCACATGTGGGAGAGTGCACATGTGGGTGAGTGGATGGATGGATGGATGCTAGGATGAATGAACATCCATTGAACTGAGCCCAAGTTGATGCAAACGCAAATCTTGGAATCTTGAAAGAAATAGTGGGTAAGCAGCAGCATAGCCTTGGAAATTGCGTAACGACCTGAGATACAAAGCGTCCAAATTAGCAGTGCTACGACCGCCACGGGTGAGTCTTTCTAGCCTTTGGCACCATGAAGTAGGGACCGATCCATCAAAGAAGAAAGCTGTTTGACGTTCAACCTGGTGAAAGAACCTTAGAACTCTCAGCTTCAGAGTAATATGTGAAGGATCAGGGTACCTATCTTCTCAAGGATACCTATCGCCAGCTTGAATGGCGCGATATCAAACCTTGGAAGTTGTTTCCTTCAAAATATAGTTAGTGGTTGTTCATAGTAATGGTTAATAGTATCCAAGGATTATACTAGTATCATTATGGCTACAATCTAAAAAAGCACGTCTCAAGTGCTAGAGCTCCCGAGGTCGTATCTCTAACTTGAAGTCCTTCAAAGAGCTTACAATGGGCAACCATTAAAGTGACCATACATATGGCCATTCCTTGATACAAACCTTGATCCATTCAAGAAGAAGAAAAAACAGAAACAGGAATTCCTCAAAGAAAACATTCGGGGAGGGGTATCCTATTTGCCTCACAAGATTCCCTTCAAAGGTCAAAACTAAATCCACAATCAATGAAGAATGGCAGATGCCTCGTTTCAAATGTTGATTTCAATGTTCGGCTTTGGGCCCCGGGGAACTCCGTGATAAATGCTTCCAGTCTCTCGGGCCGCAGCAGACACAACACTGTTCAACTTCTTCAATGTTCCAAGGTTGAACCTTGGAATGTTTGCAAATTTACTTTTCAGCGTTGGTATTGAATTAGGTGCCACCAATTGACTATTCAAGATCTCGGAACTCTTCAAATGTTCAGAACTTTTCCCAACTAGGCAAACGAACAACTGTCTGAGATAACAACCTTGGAATCGACACCTTCTACTATCACCACTTGGTACCCGTTGATGGAGATCAATTTATTACCACCTGGGCAGTATTGCAGTGCGGAACTCCATTTACATCAACCAATGCCCTGGGAGTGATCGCATGAATAGTTCCTATTCAGGACTAGCGTCATTCGCAGAGAAGTACGCATTAGTCCAACATTTGAATAACAAAGGTCATATTTTTCAGAAAGGAATGGAAGAATCTCACAGCGGGAAATGAAGTGAATGAACTACAAACATGGAGGGTGCCCATATGGGCAGGTGATAGGCGCTATTTCGATGTTTGATATACTGTCCAACATTTGAACGCACTCAAGCATCCAGTTGCCCTAGTCTATGCGGGTAGACAGTATCGTCTAGCAACACAAACATTTTCCAGGGGCTCAAGTCATTTCAGTTTTACCTGGAATGGATTAGTGTTTGAATTTTCTTTATTTCCTTGGGGAAGCGGGCCAATATTCGACAGATGCGTATTTGAAATCCCCTAGGCCGAGACCATTTCCTTGACTAATACCTCGTGGGATCTCCCCACACTACGTAAGTGGTGGAGGAAGGATGGGTCAGGCTGTTATTCATATTAATCATAGAAGTGGAATCTTTATGCCTAGGGGTCCCATAAAGCCCACAGCGGCAGTGGCCGGCAACCTTGGAAAGACTTGTGCTAAATGTTTGTTTGTTTGGGGAGTTGTGGGGGATGCCTTATACAAAGTTCCGTCCGCCTGATGCAACGTCAGGCACTTTCACAGGTTCAAATGTTGCAATTAGGAATTAGAAGACTCAATAGAGAAACCTCGAAATGAAGAAGTCTGAGTGAACTCGTGGTCTTATGGATTTAGCTATAAATTAAAAGGATCAAGTCAATGCAGAATAACGGCCGTCCACGGCCATCACGGCCATCACGGTGATTCTCCTTGGCCCATGATTGGGCACCTATCGATTCATGATCGCCGCTCGGCGAACTTTGAACCAATGAGGAAGCCAGAATCATGAGGCGATTACGTGATCTCACCACAGACCAATAGATAGAAATCTCTGAACGGATGAGTCAGCAGCCTTGGACCAATGACCGTCGACTCCGTTACGTTTCGCAGCCCAAAGTTGCGTTGCAGCCCCTTGCAGCATAGCCAAGAATTGTCTCATTCTTGCCTAATAGCCCGCAGGCCCCTTAAACTCAATCGTCATGGTCCTAGCTTATTTACCCCAGACTGAGAAGGAGGCCGATCATGACCATCCACACTTAGAGCCGGCCATCTCTTCTTTTGCCGGCCGATTGGGTGGAAATCAGGATTTTATCCTGGACCGGAGTGACCCCAAGAACGATGCACTGCTGGAAAAGGTGCCCGATGCGGCTCCGTGCATGACGCTGGCCGAGATCTTCGATCTGAAGGGTTTCACGAGTCCGGATCTATGGAAATTTGCGATGCTGGAATGCGTTGGTATGATCCCCGCCAGCTTCCTAAGACCTGCCCACGCGTAGTGTGCTTGTGCTAACGAGATCTTTTTTTCTTCCCCTTATAGCAAGTTTAATGAACGTCTTTATCTCCTGCTGGGTCACTACGCATCCTATGGCTGCTACTACCTACCCCACGGCTGGGGCTGGTATCTATGCCACCGTCACCTTCTTTTCGCCGCTGTTCGGAGGCATCACCAATCTCCTCCTGACTCCGCTGTTGATCTACACCTTTGGGGCGTCGAGTGGAGGCCACATTAGTCCGACTATCACGCTGGCGTGTTTCTTTGCCCGTATCATTTCTTTCCCGCGAATGGTCTTATACCTCGCTGGACAGACATTGGGCGGTGCTCTTGCTGGCTTCGCTCTCAACACGGCTTACGGTAACCGAGACTTTACCGTAGGAGGATGTCACATTGATACCAGCTTTGTGCCGCCCAAGGACGGCCTGGTGATTGAGTTCATGGCATGCCTGGTTTTGATCTTCCTAGCCTTCGGCGTCGCACTTGACCCGCGTCAAGCAAAGGTCTTTGGTCCCGCCGTTGGCCCCTGGTTTGTTGGTATTGCGCTTGGAGTGGTCTGCTGGGCAACCGCTTTCACTCGTGAAGGATACATTGGAGCGAGTAAGTGCAACAAAAACAAACGCGGGGACGGCAAAGAAGAGAAGAAAGAAGAGAAACAGGGGACGAAAAAAGCAAAAATAAATAAGAAAGTTAACTTGGGGCCACTTTAAATAACCATCATGCAGGTCTTAACCCGGCTCGATGCTTCGGAGCCTATGTGGCGTCCGAGTTTCCCACTTATCATTGGATCCACTGGGTGAGTTTGACGAATCTTTTCGATTTATTGTTTCATTATGAATCCTTATCTTACTGACTTGACGTAGGTTGGACCATTGGCGGCTTCCATCGCGCACGGTCTGGTCTACTTCGTTGATCCACTTTGGACCGAGACGCGGAGGTCGCCGTGATTCGCCGGCGGCCGTCTCTTATCTATCGGAGGCCTCCTGACTGGGCGTTAGCCCGAACCATGATACGGAACCTGGAATATGGTTCCCAATCGTTTTGTACATGAATTAGATAAAGCATTTAGAATTGCATTTAGATAGAACCATAGAAAGCGGCATAGGAGCGTGTATAGACATGGCGCTTAAGCGGGACTTGGAGCCGAAAAGCCATCAGCATTTTGATTGACGATATGAATATCACCACTCTGGAATCACGTATTGTAATTTTAAATTGGATAAGAGATAGGAGATCGAGCCTCGGACCAAACCGGTATAGCTGATACTTTAGGCTTTTTCGAAACAAAAAAAAAAGAAAGAAAAAAGCACCGGTGAAATGATTTCGCAGTCAGGACCTGTGGGCATAAGTTTGAAACAACTTCCTACCGCCTTTATGTGAAGCCTCTATGTTAACTACACCGCCTTGGTTAGGAATAACGCCCGGTCTCTGTATACAACGAGCCAGGTCGAATCTGCCAGCAGAATACCACAACTGCCTTTTTCAAACTTATGAACTTAAGCGCCCTCTTAAAACCTAAAACTCCGAGATTTGACCGAATGTTTGGGAATTGCATTGAAATGGATATCGTGGATTAGACCCGCATATGACTTATCCTGATGCTTTCAAGTAGCACATAGAGTGGAGGGTAACGTAGTGTGCCGACGCCAGGCTTGAATGGAATCGCTATCGCTCAGAACGAGGGGAATATTTGCCAAAAACAATATGAAAGAGAGCCATCCACGAGAATTAAGATCCATGGATAAAAGATACAAACGCCAAGTATAAAGAAACCATACCACCACCCCGCTACTGAAAGACTCATCGCGATTTGTGTTCAGTGTAAGATCTGGGCTCCTATGGGTGAGATCTGGTTTAGCAAGATGAATCGAAATGACTCATGCGAGCTTAGATCTTGCACTGAACGCAAATCGAGGTCAGTCTTTTAGTAGTCCGTGCCGCCCAGTCTATCATTAGAATCGACGACCCTGAGTTAAGTTAGAAAATGGACCAAAAAGCCAAAGCAGTGAAACTTACGAGTATTGCTTGGTGAGAGTGCCTTCACCACCCTTCGACAAGTCGATATTGAAAACGTAAAAGTTTCCATCGCTTGTGACAACCATCACTTGAGGCGTATTGTTGCTCATAGCAACGACACTGCGCAGCGGGCCAGCATTACCTGCACCGGCAGGGCCTTGTGACCGCGGGAGCTTGATCCATGCAAAGTCTCTTGCTGGCTCCCACATCTCACTGACACCTTTCGGAAGGTAGCCGCCCACCCGAGCAGCAACAGCTCCTCCAACATTCTGCGAGGTCCGCCGAATCATACCCATCAGAGTGCCATTGTGCTTTCGATTTCCTGGCTCAGTATCGGCACCACCCTCATCTTCGTCTTGCCCGCTCCCGAATGAACTGGCGCCCAGGCTAGCCTGTCGGCCGATCGGCGAGTGTGCTGAAGATCCATCTGATGCAGGTCCTTGCTGGCTGAGTTTGAACAGGTGGATTGTTTCGGTAGAAGAAGAGACGCATAGAAGTGTAGAGGTAGTGTTGAAGGACATGCTGTAGATTCGTGAAGGCATCGACCCGCGTCGGAACTGATAGAGCTTGTGTCCATCGGGCACGGAGAAAACGCGAATGATTGTTCCTTTGTCTGAAGCAGTGGCCAACAGCGTTCCATCACTGTTCAAGGTGATACAGGCCAAGGGCGAGCGGTGAGCCTCGATGACATTAATAGCTTCGAGCTTTTCGGCATCGAAGATGAGCACGTCTCCATTTGTGGGTGTCACATGGGTCGTTCCTGGTGGTGCATGGGCCGGTTGCTTTCCTGCTGTAGGAGCTTTCTGAGGCAAAGGGTATGCCATGTAGCAATTCTCCGAAGACGGCGCCAAAGCACAGATAGCTAGTAAACGGTAGTCAGAAAATGTACAAACTCAAACGACAAGATGGGTATCATACCATGGGGATTCGGCGATGTGTCGATTGTAGATAGAAGTTTCATGGTCTGGATGTCATATAGAAAGATCTGGTCTTCCAGAACAATTACCAGCCGCTTCCGATTTAGCTTGACAGCGAGAACAGTGGTTGGGAATGTTAATTCACATATTGTGCATTGGCGCTATATCCAAGTTAAGTTGTTAGCTGATGGTCAACTCGCAACAAGCAAAAGATTATTGCTGCCTCGGTACAGAGGATGCTAGCGGGCGCCAAGACGAACCTTGGTGTTTGTGATCTGTAACCTCCGGGGGGAAAGAATGAGTGCTACCAACGATGTGGAAAAGAGCATCTCAATCACCGCGATATTCCCTTCTTTTGTTTCATAGGTCTTGGCGAACGGTTCGGTGGTAAAGATACGAAATCCCTTTGCAGTCGCTGGTTGACGTTAGTCAAAGTGATCGCTTCAAAGCTGCCTCATTTGCAGATAGAGGAGCGGTGAACTTACCAACAGCCAGGTAGCTGTAATCCTGATTGAAGGTCACAAAGTTCATCGCCATCTTGAGGTGTGTAGAGAGTAGATCGCCTTGTTTGGTGGATATCAAAGCCGCGGTAACCCCGCTTGGGATGAGGCGCGAAATCGATGCTAGGCGAGCAGGGAGTCACCCGTCACCAGTTATGCCATATCATTGCACTTGGTTCCACTGTGAGTGTAAGGCAAGGGAGCGGAGGAGTTGTCGAAGATGAAAGGTGGTTCTCTGGGTAGCTATCGAGAAACATGGTCGTCACAAGCGAGAGGTCACCGGAGACGCTTGGGCCACACCTTGATTCTCCACCGCCTACGAAATTCTTCTTATCGATAATCAATTCCTCCGATTTCCCCTCCAGTGCGAGATCACTGGAAAATGGCGCCTGCTAAGAAGGCCCAGAAAGGGGTGGCCACGGCCACTAAGGCCGAAAAGGATGCAGATGTTGTTATGGGGGTATGATAAATTATCTCTCACTTCAATTGCTAGACCACATAACTAACAAGCGCACAGACTAACAACAGCAGTATCGCATCGAAGCGCAGCGTCGAAATGATCTACTATCCCCAACCGCATTTCTTCCGCTATTTCGTTAAGAAGCCCCAAAGACGATCGCCGATTATAAACCGTGGATATTGGCTGCGCATGCATGCTATGGCGGAGACAGTGCGCCAATTCATCGATAAAGCCCCGACGGATAAGCCCAAATTTGTGCTGAATCTTGGCTGCGGATAGTGAGTAGTGGAGAAATTCCATCTGATCGTGGTGGGGACATATGCTGAGATATGGCCGTAGTGATCCATTGCCATTCATGCTCCTTAGCGATGAACAGAAGGCAAACCGTAGTGGGCAGACCGTATTCGTCGATATCGACTATGAGAAGCTCATGGTCCATAAAAAGAATGCCATCCGTCAGACTCCAGAGATCACCAAGGTGCTTGGGGATGTAGAGTTCGGCTCGGATGAAGATCCCATTCAAATTCAAAGTTCCCGTTACCGTGCAGTGGGCTGTGACCTGAAGAACATGAAGAAGCTCGACGATGTGCTGCGAAACAACATTCTCCCGTCGACCGAATGTTCTGTCTTGTTCTTGGCCGAAGTTTCCTTGACGTATATGGATGTCTACTCTGCGAACGAGGTTGTCAAATGGGCTTCCAAACTGACCAGTGGTACGTTAATGCCTATAATGTGGAAGTCTTCAACGTTAGCTGCTCTTGACAATGTACTGACAACTAGTGACTTCCTACAGACGTCCAGTTCTGTATCTTGGAGCAATTCTTCCCGGACGGCCCCGACCACCCATTCGCAAAGACAATGATGACCCATTTCAACAAGCTGCGCGCACCGTTATTCTCCATTCACGAGTTCCCTTCCCTAGCCGAGCAGGAACAACGATTCAGAAATGCCGGATGGTCCGAAGCCAAAGCCAGAACACTGTGGGACTTGTGGTCTGATGATTCCTTTCTTTCCGAGTCTATTCGCACGGGATTGGATTCATACGAAGCATTCGACGAGTGGGAAGAATTCGCACTTTTCGCCTCTCATTATTTCCTCTTGATTGCGTCAAACACTCCCGCGGGCTCCAAGCCGACCGATACACAAGCCCAGAAGGATTTGACTGGGCAGAAGCTGCCTAGCGTCAGCAACAAATTCGTTCTGAAGGCCAACTGCCCTGTCGATAAACGTGGTCGACGACGATATGGCGCCCTTGTCCCAGGTGGCAAGGTCAGCGGGCTGCTTGGGCACCATGGAGGACAAGGTGAACAAAACAGACTGGCTTCCACCGACAAGTATATCACAAAAGACGTCGACGAATCACAAAGTATCTCGCTGTCGCGTGATATCACTGCTAGGATGTGTCATACAATCACTGCCCTTGATGACGCTACAGGCACGTGTCTTCTCGTTGGCGGTAGAACGTCACCTGGTGCTCCTCTTCAAGACTGTTGGCTGCGTCAAGGCGACAGCTGGCGACAGGTTCATCCGTTACCGCAACCGAGGTTCCGGCATAATGCCACCAACGTTCCCGTCAATGACGGCTCAGGGTCAATCCTTGTATATGGCGGTAAAACCAAGGGGAACCAGATCTTGGACAGTTGGCTGATCTGGAACGAGAAAGATGAACAAGGGTGGCAAATCGTCAAGAAAGTTGGATCCGACCCAGTGGCTCGCTTTGGAGCCTCCTTTGGCAAAATAAACGACCATTTCGGTGTTCTGTTTGGCGGTATTGGAAGCAATGGAACAATCTTGGAGGATTTCTGGACTTGGAATCTATCTCAGGACAACACTGGGTCTTGGCAGGTTGAACTGGTAGACATAACACGTTATGTACAAGAATCATCCCCGCTTGCCTCGCAGTATCTGAGTCGATTCGGTGCTACAGTTAATACTATCTCATCGGGCTTGGTTGTCGCTGGAGGTATAATTCCTCGTCAGTTGGTCCCAGCAGAGATGGAAATCTTGCTGTTGGATGCGAACCAAATTCGGGAGTTGCAGATGACGAAACCCTGCAGCCAGCCTCTTATCTCGTCAATCGGGCTAGGCGACGCGTTTACGGGTCCGAAGCCTCTGCTGACCGGACACGTTTCTTCGTCTCTGGACTCCGATACAGTTCTCTTCCTTGGTGGTGGTGCAGTATGCTTCTCATTCGGCACATTCTGGACAGAAGGAACATGGACATTGGAACCCCGGGACTCTACAAAGGAGAACTCGTGGGCACTGTCGATCCCGAAGGAGGCTCCAGCCAGCGTTATCCCTCCCAAGCCCACCAAGACCTCCAATTCCAGTAAACCACACCGCCTGGTTAACAAGAAAGCGAACAAGCCGGTGCAAATCACTCGGGCTCAAATCGAATCGGCTGCGCAATTCCAACAAATCCTTGCCAACGGCAAGCCCGTCATTATCGAGAAATCAGATGTCGGCCCATGTACCGAATTATGGACCAAAGAATACCTCACCAGCTCCGTTGGTGCAGATCGCAAGGTAAGGCTAAGGCAGCTACCCGCATCACGCAACCAGCTGCAGTTGAACTAGCAGACTAACGACGCATTTTTATTGCTTCTTATTAGGTAGTCGTGCATGAAGCCCAATCAGAAACGATGAACTTCCAGACGAAGAATTTCGCCTACGTGACCAAGGACTTCGGTACCTTCTTAGACGAGGTTCATGCCGGTGGCCGTCAGTATCTCCGATCGATCTCAGCGGAGCAGCCGTCCAAGTTACCAGCTAGTCTGGAGACGGATTTCCCCTCCTTACAGCGGGATTTCAGGCTTCCCGAGTACATGGGGATATCGGATCAGGTTCATAGTTCTCCACTGAGGATCTCGGGCCCAGTCACGATGTGGCTTCATTACGATGTGAGTCCAGACCGCGACACGCAATCTTTACTCCCCACTTGAACTTTCCCCGCCTTGGTATACCTGGAAGCGAGATCAAAACACATACTCGTAGCAAGAAAGGTATACTGTGTATCGGGGGAATAAATTCAGGAAACTTGATCCGATTACACGGACGATCGCACAAACAATCTAACCCAAACACAGGTCATGGCCAATGTGCTTTGTCAAATCCGCGGCCAACGACGTCTACTCCTGTTCGCACCCGACGACGTCCAGTCCCTGCGCCTCCCACCCGGCGCCTCGAGTTCCACACTTGACGTCTTCCAATCCGTCGGCCTGGATCCTGCCACGGCTATCCCAGGGACATCGCCCTACGAAGCCATTCTGCAACCAGGGGAGATCCTATTCATCCCCCCGCTCTGGTTACACACGGCATGCTCGGCCACGAGCGAGGTCAGCGTCGCGGTCAACGTCTTCTTCCGGAATCTCGACAAGGGATACGCTGCTGGTCGCGATGTGTATGGGAACCGCGACTTGCATGCCTACGAGACGTCCAGAGAGGGATTACAGCGTATGGTGCGATCGTTCGAGGGTGTGCCGCCTGACATGGCTCGATTCTACTTGCGTCGGCTGGCACAGGAGTTGCAGGAGTTAGCCGACCAATGATCGACCAATGCATATGAACGGCGGTTCTCATTTGATGTGTTTTTTTTGTCTAAATATCGTTTCTTTTCTTTCTTTTCTTTTAACCTTTTTTTCTCTTAAGCTTTGCATAGGTGTGGATGCATGTACGAGGACTCAGTCAAGACGAATGCGAGGGGCGGTACATCCCCTGTGCTACTTTAGACGTGGCGGGGAATGTGGGAAATCCAGGGCAATCAGAGAGCATTCGTAGAGGCCGGGCAAAAAGGCCGAGTGGCAGGGGGTGTCACATATGAACCGGTAAGTGGATCGAGACAAGGGAAGGTGCCTGGTTTTTATTCCTTAGTTCATATCTCAACAGGAAAAAACCGGTAACGAGGGGCTCTGAGTCTCTGGGGGTTGACTTCATCTGCATGTTCCCCCACTGGTAAGCCGGGTATGAGTGGATCGCAGACGATCCGGGGATTCCCCCCTCCTGTATATGGAACATTGGAAATCATAAGTACGAATCCTGCATCAGACTCGGATTGGATTGGCTGAAGTTCCTTTGTTGAGGTGAACAGGGATATTGCCAAGGCGAATAGATATGATTCATACCTAGGTAGGAACCTGATTAAAATGATTGTAAAACGGTGATAACCGAGGAAATTGAGTTTCCTCTTTATCTCGAATCCAAAGTACCATCTTTCCAACCTTGGAAGGTTTGTATTTTCATATGTGCGGGGGGAAAGTGGAGTGACGCACGGATGGATAGGAATCTGGACCCGAGAAAGAGGGGCAGCAATATTAACGTATAACTGGTGTATAACTGGTAGTATAATGGGGGAAGTCAACTCTCAGCGTCATCGGGAATTGACCCCGATCAGTGATTGGTGCCACAACCCATCTGGCCATGGGAAAGTTGGGCCCAACTAATTAGTGTAGCCTATCACGATCAAGGAAGAGGGGGAAATAAGAGGAGGATTTGATAATGGACATGTGCCGTGATAAAGATAACATTTGAACATGGAGCGCGAGAAGAGATAAGTGGACCATCTACAGAGTGGAGACCTTAAGCACCTTAGTGACTTGAGGGACCTAAGAAACCTTCAAGACCCGGGGAAACAGATGAATGACGAGAAGATTGATGATTCTGTCGTGGTTCAAATTCAATCTTTTTTTACCCCGAAAACAAATCTTAAAAATAATAAAACTCCTTAGGCTCCTTTGCTCCCCCCCAAAACAACTCTCGAGTCTCTTAGGAGATCATACCATTGGGTTATTTTATCTCTCTCGTATCTCCTTTGCTTCGACTCTCTCCTTCTTATCCCCTTGTCACTCTTCGTTCAGAATTCATCCCGGTTTCATTCTTGACCCCCCTTACTCCCCTTATCACGGCCGTTTGACTGGTCGTGGCATCTGGCGACATTTCTCCTACCCCCCTTTGCATTCTCTCTTCCCCCCTCCTCCTGTGGGTCTCTCCTTGATCTTCCCTCTCCACCCGATCTATCAGCTCACTTTGTTGGATTTTTGTCAACAGAACAACTTTCTCACTGGAAACCCGCCCTGGGCCGAAAGTAGCACCTTTGATATCAAGTTCCCATCGAAAGTGAAGCGAAACAGAGTATCCTTATTCTGTGAAGGCAATGTACTCGTGATTCCCCGATTCTGCGGCTGCCGAATACCTGGGGAGCGCATCAAAGCCTACTCTCGCGAGACGAACAAAGAAATCAATCCTTTGCGGATATCAAACCCGACCAACTTCCATCATGGCGACCGTCGTTGTTCAGCAGCAGCACGCTCTGCGCCATTCAACCCCTCCTCCTTCCTCCATTCCTCCAGCGCTAATGGTCAATCGACGATCAAGCCCCATCCCAAACAAGCACTTACCCATCTGCCCCGCGGGTTCATCGCCGGGAGACCTGCAACTGGAATCTCCCGTCCTGCTGCCACCCAGCCCAGATCAGGTTTCGTCGATCCTCTATCCCCCATACTCTTTCGATACCGTTTCCCAGCCACCGGGCACCAGGATCTATGGCATTGACGCCCGGACCCTGGGCGACGCACTCGATCATCAAGCAACCCAACCTCTGCCTGATCCAACACACATGTTTCCTTGGCTACATGGGTTGCACCCC
This sequence comes from Penicillium sclerotiorum, assembly GCA_911649655.1. NCBI lineage: Eukaryota > Fungi > Ascomycota > Eurotiomycetes > Eurotiales > Aspergillaceae > Penicillium > Penicillium sclerotiorum. The sequence continues at coordinate 3,358,876 of CAJVRJ010000005.1, read as the reverse complement.
GATAATCATGTGCAGTTAGGCTTCTTCGCCAGCCGGAAACGCACGCAGCGGAAGCCGCCAAAGGTGTGGCGCGGCATCACGGTCGTCAAGCTGGGTGGCAATCTGTCAAAGTGTCGCATTAGAGGGGCAGTAGCACCAAACGAAGTGGTCTCGCCTTTGTCGCGCTTCTTGATGGCCGACCCGCCCGAGGGATTCTCCGTGCGTAACTTCCAGATCCAAACGGCCAAGTTGGCTACCTTGTCAGATATTGTGGTCTATGGTGAAGATGGAGCCGATCAGCTTGAATTGATCGCTCTCGCTGAAGAGTTCTCTCTGGCACAGGCGGCATGGCGCCTTAAGCATGACCCCATGCAGGAGCGGAAGCCATACAATACCTTTGTCCTCACAGAACCCTTCTCCGCATTTGCAGAGATGTGCCCAAATTGGATAGCGACCGACGCCACAGGCCTGTCCACTGGAAAATGCATGGACTTGGTCCAATGGGAACGGATAGAGATGTCGAGAATGTCCTGTGCATCAGAGATCTCGGCAAACATTTGGCTTGGACCGACCCCTGAATATCTGATGCATCCTGCGGGCGAGGTGCCGGAGAAAGAGTCGTACGATCTGATGATCGAAGCTAGTGACCTAGCAAGCATCCCCGGACCTCGTACCTTGGCTACAGTAGACAAGAAACTCGAGTCGGGTCCCCAGCGCATGGAGTTTCCCTCGTCGGGGTCTATCGTTCTTCCATCAGACAGCACTCGGGAAGTCGAAGACTTTGTAAACACCGTCCGCTGGATCTATTACCTGGCTCACCCTGAACCGTTCGAAGAGCTGGATCACGAAGGCGATGTTAAAGCTCGCTCGCCGACAGATCCCTTTAGAATCCTGATTCATTGCGGTGATGGCTACACCGAGAGCACACTGCTTGCAGTTGCATATTTCATGTTTGCCGAGGGCGTCCCTGTGCACGAGGCACTGCTCAAACTTCACTGCGATAAAAAGCGCAACTTCTTCGCCTATCCGACCGATGTCGCATTTCTCAGTCATATTCAGACCCGTCTTTTGCAAGAAAGCCCCGCGAACAAGTCCATCCAGCCGACAGACTTGACAGACCCAGACTGGTTCTTGAAAATCGACGGTTCGCTTCCCAGTCGCATTTTGAAATACATGTATTTGGGCAATATCAATCACGCCAATAACCCAGAGTTGCTGCGGGCTTTGGGAATCAAACGTGTGTTGAGCATCGGAGAGCCGTTGTCTTGGAACATAGCGGAACGCGAACTATGGGGTGAAAACAACCTCATGTACATTGACAATGTCCAAGACAATGGAATCGATCCACTTTGTCAGGAGTATGCTCGGTGTTTGAGCTTCATCGGTAAGTCATGTCGGCGCTGGAGTGGTGCCCAGCTCATGTTTATTCTCTGTCGTGGTCATGGCTAACATTTTACCTCACAGAACAAGGCAAGAGCGACGATGCTGCAACTCTTGTTCATTGCCGTGTCGGCGTTTCGCGATCCGCTAGCATCTGCATCGCTGAGGTGATGGCTACCATGAAAATGTCGTTTCCTTCCGCGTATTGTTTCGTGCGAGCCAGACGCCTCAACGTCATCATCCAGCCTCACCTGCGCTTTGTGTAAGTTCAGACGTGCCTCCTCCACCAATTTCCAATCTAACCTTTTCAGCTATGAACTTCTCCAATGGGAAGAATTCCAAAACCAAAAACAGTTCGGTGCCCACAAGAAGAGAAACTTGGAATGGCCCAGTATCTGCCGTGAGATCGCCCTTCTGAACAAGCCATACTCTCGAGGCTAGAGCAGCCACTGTCGCAGACTGATCACGGATATTCGTCCTCTGATCTTATTTTTTTTTCTTCCAATCCGTCTTTTTCTCCTTTTCTTTCAAATACCCGGAGCCAATTCGCGGGTCGGGCTATGCCCAGTTCTATGCCGAATGACTCCACGACTTCTATGACCGAGGCATGACTTTTTTTTTCTACATGATTGTTTGGCGCTAGGCGTTGGACACGGGATGGAACAGGAACGAGCAACCATGGATTATCTCATTCGGAATCTTTCTTTTTCATCGTTAGGCCTGTCTATTTTTCTCATTCCTTCTAGCTCCACAATCGCCGTCACCATTCAGATTGTTTGATTCTCCCGTGCTTGCATCTGCATCACTACCATTTTCTGTCAAGAATATCAGATCATCAAGACAGCCCTGGAGGCTTGCATGACAGCATTTTCATGTGGCATGTTACCCTCAATTTACTTCACCATTGAAAATTCTCCTTTTTCTTTTCTGTATTAAGCACATCTACTGGGTTCCTGTATATCTACCGCATGTTCCCATGAATTTTATTGATTCCGCAGCATACAGAAGCGGAAACAATCCAATTGAGCGTGTAATTCTTCGCTAAGACTGTGGTTGTAGTTCACTAGTATGCTAAGGGTACCCAGTGAATGTAGTTCATAAGATACATGCTTTAACACCGCTCAAATACCCTGTAGAGGCCCTTCAGATCAGCAACCTCGACAACACCTCGTAGCATTCGAGTCGTAGCCACTAGCCGAGCCCGAAAAGCCGGAAAGACAGCATACTCTAACATTCGAGCCATCTGAGCACGACGGGTAACGATAAACGAGTCTTCACTCTCTGCACCCTCGGCGTCCTCAGCAGGTTGAGAGGGCGGAACAGGTAGTTGTTCAGGCGTATAAAAAGCCGCCAGCTCACGCAGGAACGTACGGAAGCATTCCTCCTCGGAAGACCAGTCCACATAGGGACCCAAGCGGAGCAGAAAACGCGGGAGTTTAGCGAGGGAGGGAACATAGCCCTTCAGCAGGAGTGGGATGGTAAGTAAATCACCGTCTTCGCTGATGTCAATGGAGAAGTACTCGTTGAGCATTTCCCGGCGATCGATTAGAGATCTGGAGACTGTTTCTGCAGCTTGTGAGAAGATGGTCTCTGATTCCTTGTCGGTGTTACCGTTGCTGTATTCTTGTTGCTCGGACTCTGCGGCGATGTTCAGGAGATCGAGTAGCTTTGGGGGAGGGTCGAGGCGGATTACGCCGAAATTGCCGAAATCTGTGAGGCCGACTTGGTAAAAGAATTCGTTGCAGGCCAGCCCGTAGTCTATTAGGAAGAGTTTTACGCCGGATTGGATGGCTGCTAGACGTCTTCGCTCGTCGACGAGGCCGACGTATGTATGTGAGGCGAACATCTCTGTCAATGTGTTGTGCATGTTTGAGCGTACGATACCGCGGAGGGTTTTGATGGATGTTAAGGCGACCTTTAGGGGTTTACGGTCTGTGACTTCGTATTGGAGGCCTTCGTCTAGTATGGAGGGGGCTGGGTTGCCGGGCTGGGTGTTTGAATCGGGGGCAGGTTGCGATGGTGAAGGAGCAAGCATGGAGGTGATCTTGCGGACTTTGGAGTCTGTTCTTATGAGGTTGCTTTCATCGGGTCTTCTGTACGTGCCGGGTGTTTTGGGTGTGGTTGTAGCTCTCTTTTCTGTTGGTTCGTCGCCGGTTTGGTCACGCTGGAGAGACTCGATATTTTGCACGCCGGGTAAAAGACTCTGGGTGAGGAATGTGCGGCTTGAGTCGACTTGAGCTAGCTTCGACCTGATTTCATTGCAGACAAGCTCAATTATCTCATCCTCATTCAGGAAGTTGACCTCTCGTTTCGTTGGATGCACGTTGACATCGACGCGTTGAGGCTCGATTTCCAAGTCAAGGTAGACGAATGGGTGCCCGCCTTTCGGTAAAAATGCCGAGTAGGTCTGCTCAATGGTTCGTTTCACGGCAGTCGACTCAACAGCGCGGTGGTTGATGAAAAGAAGAATATTTGTCTTCTTCACGTGGTAATTGGCGTTGGTGGCCAAACCCGAAGCACGAAAACCAAGCTTCTGTTCAGAACACTCGAATTCAACAAGTTCGTTGGCAACGGCACTGCCATGTATTTGACGAATTCTGTCTGTGGTATTTGCTGCAGATGGAGTAGATATGCTGACACCAGAATCGCCGTGTTTCCGGCACGAAAAGGCGACACCGGCGCAGTGGACCGCGTATCGGCCAACGACATCGAGGATTTTGGCGTATTCTTCGCTTGGAGAACGGAATGCGCGGCGTCGACTAGGCACATTATAGAACAAATCTTCGACCTGTCGCTATATCAGTGTGTTTTTCTAGTCAAAGGTCTTCACCCAAACACGCTTACAGTGATCTGGGTTCCTCCACGTCCTGCTGTGGCTTTCGGGGCTGCATTCTGGCCAGGTTTTGCTGGGACCAGCTTCCCCTCGCCATAATGTGCCCTCCATGCACAGCTAGAGCCAGCTGTCTTTGTCGTCACTGTTAGGTGAGCAATATGGCTAATGCTCGCCAATGCTTCGCCACGAAATCCATACGTGCCAATAGACGACAAATCCTCAAACTCCTTCAGCTTCGACGTCGTGAACCTTTCACACAGAATGGGGAGGTCTTCTCGCTGCTTGCAATTAGATCCACTGTTGCTATTCACGTGCTTTGTAGACTGGCATGTCGGGCCAACGTACATCGATTCCATGTCCATTATCCGTGATCTGCAGCAGCTTCAGCCCTCCATCCTTCACCAGCACCTCGATAGATGTAGAGCCAGCATCGACGGCGTTCTCGATCAATTCTTTCAGTGCATGCATTGGCGCAACGATGATCTCGCCCGCGGCGATCTTATTAACGACATTGGGATCGAGGGCCTAGTCAATCAACATTGGAATTAGCCATCTTGTACCGCGAGGCAATGGGGACACTTCGCACCTTGATCCGCTTTGGTTGTGGTGGCTCGGAGATTGGGGAGTCTTCAGCCGGTCGCTTTTGACCCCGCTGTTCAGGCAAATCGACTTCCATTTCGGAGTTCATGGTAGAAGTCCTTGTCGCGCGTTGAATCGTGAAGTGGAGAAGCAACGCGGAGCTTGGATGTGCGATAAGGTGATAACAGTTATTGTGGAGAACTAAATCACTTCCGCCCTTCAACTCTACAGCCTTTATTGCCATAACCTTCCTATACTTCCTTGACTCGATGCCAAAATCAGGCGGATTTTTCCGAAATTCAACCCCTTTCCTATGATACAGACTTATGGTGCTTGTCCACAAACATGCTGCCTCTGAAAGATGAGGAGCTTGGGAAAAAGGATGACGATCACCGAACTTCAGCACGTCCCCGAACCAACTTTTCCAAAATGCCGCGTCCACGACGCTTCATTCTTGGCTTGATTGTCCTAGTGCTTGTTTATGAGTTCTTTAAGCATATGCCGACAGACTTGAAGCCTGCCCGCGAGCGATACTATCCAGCAACCGCTCGCGTTCCACAGCAATATCCCCCGCCACCGATTCCAACGCCCGCGCGTGTTGCGCCCCAGTCTGAAAGTATGGCCAATCCTAAGGCTGATAGCACTGAGAATCAAAACGAAGGCTCCTATGATGGGAAGATCAAGCTTTACGAGCTGGCTAGTTCGCTACCTAAAGAGGCTCATCCAGAAAATGAAGCGAGTCATGCCGTTCTATTTGCTGGATCGAGTCTTCCCAGTGTCACAGATATGCTGCCTTTAGCTTGTCTTATGGCGCGGGAGAAACAGAACAACGTTCATTTTGTTATTATGGGAAAGGATGAGGTTTCAGTCGAAGGGATCAAGAAGGTGAACAGTATCGTAGATTCGGAGTGTCCCATGACATGGCATGGTATGTGTTCTGGGTGACTCAAGCATCGGAGAAAAACAGGGCAACTCACTCTTATAACAGATAGCAGATCGGACTACTCATCTGAGTCCACTAATTCCCGGATGGAGCGATCTGTGAAGGGAGGCCTTGGGTTCATTCGGACATTTATTGCTCCGGAGGTCATTATCACGCAGGGCAAGGCATGGGAGGATTCGTTTTTCTGGGCTGGCCTGGAACAACATCTATCAGAGACTCAAACTCCCCATATCGCCTTGCCATTTAGCTCAAGGGATATCATGTGGTTAGCCACCCTTGATAGCGCCGCTCTTAAGGGTATGTTCTCCCATTCAAGTTCGTCGTGTCTACATTTTCCTAACTCGTCGCCCGATAGATTGGAACAAGATACAGGTCGAAATAGTAGTTCAAGCGTCACAGTCATCTGGGTCCCTTACAAGGCTTCTCCGATCATTGAATGCCGCCGACTATTTGGGGTCTATTCCTAAATTGACAATCGAGCTCCCATCGGAGGTGGACTCGGAACTACTCGATTACTTGAACAACCTGGACAGACTTTCTCAGATGAAGGGCAAAATCACACTTCGACGTCGCATACAACCGCGCTTCATGAACTCGATTGAATCCTCTCTCCGTACTGTCGAGTCTTTCTACCCTCTTGAGCCGAGGTTCTCTCATTTGCTCATGTTGTCTCCAAACGTGGAGGTAGCGCCATCATTTTACCATTATCTCAAGTACGCTATATTGGCGTACAGGCACTCGGCAAACAGCCCGGACCAACCGCCTAAGCTTTTCGGCATATCTCTTGATCTTCCAGTAATGAGTCCCGGAAGCGAAGACCGGCCCTTTTCCCCACCTCCTAATTCCAATGAAGAACATGGATTCATTCCATCTTTTCTTTGGCAAGCCCCAGCTAGCAACGCAGCACTGTACTTTGGAGACAAGTGGCTTGAATTTCATACATTTCTTTCAAATCGTCTCGATGTTTCGGAGGCCGACGCAAACATCCCTTCTAAGAAAAAACTGATTTCAAGTCAATACCCAGCGTTCATGGAGTACCTGCTGGAGCTTATGCGTGCCAACGGATACTACATGGCCTATCCTGCTTTCCCTGGAACCCTAGCTTCGCCTCTTGTGAGGGTTCACCAGGACTTGCATGAATTGCCGGAAGAATTCAGTGGAAAGAATGAACATGCGGATGTTGAAATGGTTGTTCCGGAAAAATCGTTGACCCAATCAGCAAACATCATGACGCTTTTTAACACCTTTGAGAGGGGTCTACCAGATATTGGATCTTTGCCTCTTTTATCTCTTGATGGAATAACCTTGAGTCAAGAGGAATTCGTCCAACAGACCAAGGAATACCGACAGTACTTTCGGAATCGTTATGGAGGCTGTCCTGGGGATGGACAGGACAACTTGAACCCTCCCGAAGCCGCTCTCTTTTGCTCTTGACGCCAACCTCCAAGGTTGCATTCTACCTAGGTAGGTTTTATGTTTTGCAAATAGCACCACCTGCACCTGCAGTTTTGACCAGTGGAGTCAGTGACCGATTTATGTAAAATTCAGGTTTTGAAACACCTATGTAGGTTCATGGATCCATCCATGGACTCGGATGCCTTCGAATGGCTGTTAGTATGTAGTCAACTGGTATTAAATTCTGAACTTCCACCCGTGGAGCTTTACTGCAGTAGTATCATTTCCAACATTTGAAGGTTCAAATGTTTCAATGCAGTTCAACTTCCAACTTGAAGGTTGCATCCATGTGAATGGCATTGAAAGAACTTTTCAAGAATCATCATGTTCACACATGCAAGTTCAAGTTGAATATATGTGGCGGCACTGGCACTGGTGCCAACTTGAACACGAAATCCGAATACCTACTACATACATAGGTAGTACTATCACCGTTTCAAGTTCAAGTGGTCGAATATTTTCAGGTGTCTTTTTTTTGTTGTTTTAGAAAAAAACACTTGAAGTCAGACTATGGTTATGGTGAAATATTAGATGATTCAAAGTTGGGGTTCAAAATGTATAGAAAGACATCGAAGCGTGACCCGGACCACCAACAATGACGAAGGGCCAGAGTCTTGGCGCCATTACATAATCAGAAGCTGCACCAGCCCGAGAGCTCTCTGCGTTTCCATCACCAGCTTACAATCAATCCACTACATTACTTATCTCTACGGTATTGTCTTAATCTCTGATTGTGACTCTACCTGATCAACTCCTTGTTTTTTGACCCGCCCTTCTCCTCCGCCGTTTCCCCCATATCAGACCTGGTCGCCTCATATCGCTAGAGATGGCCAACGAGGGCGAGCACTCAACCTCCGCCGACAAAGGCAAGGGCAAGGTGGAGGACGTTCGCGAGCTGAACAGCAAGAAGCCACAGAAGGACGAGAAAGCCCCAGCAGAGGGCAAGAAGAAGGATGAGGAGCCCCAGGAAGGTGAGTTGCGATACTCCGCAGATAAGAGCAGGCGGCCGAGGCCACCATTCCTCCGATCCTTGGACCTTACAGGCTAACATCGATGAAGAAGAGCTTAGCGAAGAGGACCAAGAGTTGAAAAATGAATTGGAGATGCTTGTTGAGCGATTAAAGGTTTGACGACTCTTCCCTGCCTCGAACTCTCGATGCACCCTATCTTACACTGACTTGCGGTAGGAGTCGGACACCTCCCTCTACGGACCTGCCTTGGATGCCATCAAAAACTTCATTAAGACTTCAACATCGTCTATGACCGCGGTCCCGAAGCCTCTCAAATTCCTCCGTCCCCATTACGATGAACTCGCTGGGTTGTATGAGAAGTGGACAGCGGGCGCTGTCAAGGTTGGTTTTGCCAATGAGATATTCTGCTTGCGCACATGTGCAAATGCTAACACCTAAAAATCAGGACTCGCTTGCCGATATGCTTTCTGTGCTCGGAATGACCTACGGAGACGAGGAGAAACTGGAGACACTCAAGTACCGCCTACTGGCCAAGTCCGAAGACCTTGGCTCCTGGGGCCACGAATACGTTAGACACTTGGCTCTGGAGATCGGACAAGAATACCAGAATCGACTGAATGCGGAGAAAGAAACCCAGGACCTAGTCGACCTCGCCCTGTCTCTGGTACCATATTTCCTGGGACACAACGCCGAGGCTGACGCTGTCGATTTGCTGAGCGAGATGGAGATCATTGAGGAGATTCCGCGATTCGTCGATGAGAACACTTACCCTCGAGTCTGCTTGTACATGGTCAGCATGGTCAACCTGCTCACTTATCCCGAAGATCAGCAGTTCCTCCGTACAGCTCACGAGATTTACGTTCGCTACAACAAACTCTCCCAAGCTATCGTGCTTGCTATTCGACTTAACGACGTGGAGCTCATCAAGAGTGACATCAACGCTACAAAGGACAAGTCTCTTAAGAAACAGATGGCATTCCTTGTCGCCCGCCAGCAGATTTGGCTTGATATCGAGGAGGAGGATGACGAGGACGACAGCCTCGCAGACTGTCTCAATAACACATCCATCCCGAAGCACTTCAAGTCACTCGGGAAGGAGTTGAATATTCTGGACCCTAAGATGCCTGAGGACATCTACAAGACACATCTGGAGAGCAGCCGTGGAGCAGGTCTTACCAACCTTGACTCCGCACGACACAACCTGGCCAGTGCTTTTGTCAACTCCTTTGTCAATGCAGGCTTTGGAAATGACAAGATGATGCTTGTTGATGGCGAGAAGGGCCCCTGGGTATGGAAGACCAAGGAGGACGGACAGCTGTCAACGGCCGCGTCGCTGGGTATGCTCATGCACCGAGACGTTGAGGATGGCTTGAATAAGATTGATAAGTTCACTTACGTTGAGGAGGACCAGGTCAAGGCAGGTGCCTTGCTTGCAATTGGTATCATCAACTCCGGCGTTCGCGTCGACGCTGACCCTGCCTTGGCCCTTTTGAGCGACTCAGAGAACCTGGAAGCTAAGAATGTGCCCATGCGGGTCGCATCTATCATGGCTCTTGGTCTTGCATACGCGGGCTCCAACAAGGAAGAGCTTCTAGATCTTCTCCTTCCTATCGTGGAGGATGCTTCTCTAGATATGCAACTCTCTGCCATGGCTGCAGTCTCCCTGGGTCTCGTCTTCGTTGGTTCATCAAATCACCAAGTAAGTGAGGCGATTGCCACGACTCTGATGGATGAGGAACGTCAGAAGCAGTTGAAGGATAAGTGGACACGATTCATGGCTCTTGGCCTGGCCTTGCTTTACTTTGGTCGGCAAGAGGAGGTCGATGTCATTCTTGACATCCTGAAAGCTGTTGACCACCCCATGGCTAAGCCGACCTCCGTCCTTGCATCAGTTTGCGCTTGGGCTGGTACGGGAACCGTGCTGAAGCTGCAAGAGCTCCTTCATATCTGCAATGATATCATTGAGGAGAAGGAAGAAAATAAGGGTGATGAGCTGGTTCAGTCGTATGCCGTATTGGGTCTCTCGCTTATTGCCATGGGTGAAGACGTTGGCCAGGACATGATTCTTCGCCAATTTGGTCACCTCATGCATTATGGTTCCAGCAACATCCGTCGGGCTGTGCCTCTTGCCATGGGTCTGATCAGTCCTAGTAACCCTCAGATGAAGATCTATGACACATTGTCACGGTACAGCCACGACAACGACAATGAGGTTGCCATCAATGCTATCTTCGCTATGGGTCTGTGTGGTGCTGGCACCAACAATGCTCGTCTAGCTCAGCTTCTGCGCCAACTAGCCAGCTACTACCACCGAGACCAAAACTCCCTGTTTATGGTCCGCATTGCCCAAGGTCTCTTGCATATGGGCAAGGGCACCATGACTCTCAACCCCTTCCATACAGACCGACAGGTTCTTTCCCGTGTCTCGGCGGCTGGTCTGCTTACAGTGCTTGTTTCTCTCATTGACGCCAAGCAATTCATCCTTGCCGAGCACCACTACCTGCTCTACTTCCTCATCACTGCCATGTTCCCCAGATTCCTTGTCACTCTTGATGAGGATCTGCAACCGCTCACTGTTAATGTGCGGGTCGGCCAGGCTGTCGATGTGGTTGGCCAGGCTGGTCGACCAAAGACCATCACCGGATGGCAGACTCAGAGCACCCCAGTCCTTCTGTCATACGGTGAGCGAGCGGAGTTGGAAGATGAGCAGTACATTCCTCTGAGTAGCACACTTGAGGGCTTGGTCATTCTGCGCAAGGTAAATAAACACCCCTGAAACTCTGGTTTATTGAATATCCACTTACAGGTTGAACTAGAACCCCGACTGGGAAAGTCCCGAATGAGCCTAATGAGACATCGATTTATCTTTATTTCTCTCTCTGAAGATCCTTAATATCATTGGACTGGTAATGGATCTAATGTATGCAGAACGACTGAGGAATAGCATGGAATTTCTTTTTTCTTTTACTCTTGCATCTGGTTGTCAGGTCGACATGGACGGGCATTGTCAACTCGAATCTTTGTGTAGACTATCAATCACAGAATACTTTCGAAATAAGAGACTAATTGCCTCTTTGAAGAATTGACTTTAATTGATTTGCCATGTAATAGAATCTTTTTGCATGATTGTCCGGGTCGTCAAGGTACCCGCCCACTGGCAAAAATCTTCCTACTATCTGTCACTCTACCTGGATATTATTTCACATGGAAAGATCCTAGCGCCGGTGCAGAAGAGGTAAATTGAAGTAAACAATGAGTGGCTAAAGAACAAAATATGTGGCTGCTAGCTCCAATACCATGCCCAACATGAAGTGGAGATTCATCCCATAGTAGTAGGGCGGGCGGTGCGGCCACCCGCGCAAATCCTTCCGACGCAGCAAAAGATCAACGGCTTCAACATTATCCCGATCAATCACTACCACCACACTTCACCATGGTACGCAAAGCAGTCATCCCGAAGGCTAAGGCGACATTCCTGCCACCTGCCCAGCGCAAGCAGATCTATCTGTACGTCGTCAATCTCCCCAAAAATACCGGCGCCACCAAAACTCGAAAATTCCGGAGACAGTGCATAACAGCACGAGTTCTTTTCAGGCATTGATTGAATACAATTCAAGACCCAGCAGCTAACAGACTACCTCTCAAGCCCTTCATTTACCATCGCTCTCGCCCGAACCCCCTACCTCGATGCCAACTACGCTCAATTCCATGTTCCTCTCCACATCAACAAGCTCGACTTGCGTGATTACCTATTGAACCTTTACAACGTCCGCGTCCTCAAGATCCGCAGCTATATCGAACAGCAGCCCATTACTCGAGTAAGACGGGATGGCCGCTCTCTTGGCCCGTGGCGACGACCGAAGTCCGTGAAGCGCATGACGGTCGAGCTGAAGGAGCCATTTACTTGGCCCGCACAGCCGGAGGATCTGTCACCGTACGTGCCACCCATTTCATATTGTTTTCCTAGGAGAATCAAGAGCCAAATCCCCTGCTATGTGCTCAGGTGTAGCTTGCTGCGCTTACTGTGGATATCGATACTCTACCATTCCAAATCGCATAATTGCATTGCTAACTATTTTCGTGCAATACAGCTGGGAGAAGGATTCCTGGAATGCCACCCACAAGGCGCAACAAGAGTCGCAGAAGGAAGGTGCCCAGAAGTCCGACTCGGCAGAAGAGCCCGATAAGAAGCTGCGCAAGGCCTTCAAGGAGCAGGCCGAGCGATTGAAGAAGGATACTCAGTCTTGGCAACCTACCTGGAAGGTCCTGGGTCTTGACTTTGCGCATAAGGAGTTCGCCAATGTCCGGGGCGGAGCATTCAATAACCCCAAGTACATTACAGTCCCGAAGAAGGTCTAAACGTGGAAGCAGTGTAATGGCTGATTTGCATTTTGGATTGATGGATTTTTCTTTCTGGTGGAAAAATCGGAGTTCATGTATTTTTTAAGATACTTCTTTTCGCAGGGCCTGTCTTCTGTATTATATTGTTGCTTCGGGTTATACAGAATCCGAAGTTGTATTAGGCCTTCAAGTTCAAGTTACCTTTCAATCTTAACAAGTCTTATCACATCATGGAGGTCTATGGTGAAAATGACATTGTATTGATAAATAGGTAACTATGAAGTCAAAGTGCTCATGTGCTAAAAGGGGTGGCTAAGAGGTGTGACGGATAATAAAATACAAGCAGTATAAGCAATAGGATCACGGGGCTGAAATCACGCTATGCAAGGAGTCAATAGATGAGAGTCGAGAGGCTGAAAGCGCAGGAGGGAAAATGAGCAACACATGTCAGAGCAACCGGCATTAAAGCGTCGGGTAGTTCACAGTCGGCTTTCGAGCAAATTCATATGCTGTTGGCCAGGGAAGTGAGCATCCGGCCAGATTTGTCGGAGAGCCTCCCAAATGTGTCTAGATAAACATGTTAGTGGACGGATTAAGAAGAAAGAAGAGCAAGATGACTTACTGAACGTAGATAATTTCCAGCCCATCGCTGACCTCCTTAGGCACATCCTTGACATCCTTGCGGTTGGCTTGAGGAAGCAACACGGTCTTGACACCGGCACGCATAGCACCAATGAGCTTCTCCTTGATGCCACCAACGGGCATGACGCGGCCACGCAGCGAGATTTCACCAGTCATGGCGATCTGAGGTGGGACGGCCTTGTTGCTAAACAGGGAGATCAATGCCACACTGTGGGCGAGACCAGCCGAGGGACCATCCTTAGGGATAGCGCCAGACGGGCAGTGAACGTGGAGGCTGCGACTCTTCATGACGTCTTCATTGGGATCGTGAGTCAGTCCGAGCTCGAACGAGTGAGCCTTAACCCATGTAAGTGCAACCTCGACAGACTCCTTCAGGACGTCACCGAGTTTACCGGTGAGTTGAACACGACCGTTGCCGGGCATATCAGCAACCTCGATAAACAAGATGCTTCCTTGACCGCCGGTAGAGTATGCAACGAGACCCGTGACAACACCAGGGCGACCATGCTTTTCGGCAATCTCTTCTTCAAAACGCTCAATTCCCAGAATGTCCTCCAGGTCCTCAATGGTGACAACTGGATTGTACTCTGCAGGACGATCAGAGTCCCCAGCATCGGCAAATTGAACAGCCTTGTGACGACAGATGGAACCAATCTCACGCTCCAAGTTACGGACACCAGACTCGCGTGTGTAAGAAGTAATGGTCTTGTCAATTACCTCATCCGACAAGTGCACTTGGCCCTCGCTGAGGCCGTTAGATCGAATCTGCTTAGGGATCAAATGACGCTTGGCGATGTGTCGTTTCTCGACCGTAGTGTATCCAGAGAGGGAAATGGTTTCCATACGGTCAAGGAGTGGGGGCGGAATGGTATCCAGAGAGTTGGCAGTAGCAATGAAGAGAACCTTGCTGAGATCGATGGGGATGTTGATGTAGTGGTCTGTGAAAGAGTTGTTTTGCTCTGGGTCAAGGACCTCCAACATGGCTGCAGAGGGGTCGCCTTGGAAGTTCGCACCTCCGACCTTGTCGATCTCATCCAGGAGGAATACTGGGTTCGCAACACCGACCTTCTTCAAACCGTTAACGATCAGACCGGGCATAGCCGCAACGTAGGTACGTCGGTGGCCACGGATTTCGGCCTCATCGCGAACACCTCCGAGAGAAATGCGGTGGAACTTGCGACCAAGGGAGGTAGCGACTGATCGAGCTAAGCTAGTTTTGCCGGTGCCGGGAGGTCCGACGAGAAGCAAGATTGGGGATTTATCACCCATACGCCTGGACTTCAATTGCTCAAGACGGGATTCCAGAGCGACGCGGTCCTCCTCCGAAAGCAGGGGAACATCCTTCTCAAGGTCACCAGATGAGGCTACGTCGAGCTCATTGGTAAGGTTAGAGATCTCACGCTCCACATCTTGATTAGTGGACTGCTTCAATCGCAAGACTGCTAAGTACTCAAGCAAACGCTTCTTGATTCGCTCCAAGCCGTAATGATCACCATCAAGCTGCTGGCGGGCTCGCTTCAAGGTATCAGGTCCGAGCTGATCTTCGGTGACCTTACTCCATGGGATATCTGCCAGATTCTCCAGATAGGTACGGCAAACACCGTATTCGGCGTTGGCTGGGTTCATCTTACGCAGACGCTTCAGTTCTTTATCGGCGATCTTTTGGGCCTCTGGGGTGAGTTGCGCGTCGCGAAGCTTCTGCTGAAGCTCGTCAACCTCATTGGGCTCCTTCTCTTCATTATCGTTTCCACCACGCACGCCCGCTGGTCCCGGAGGAGTGAGACCCGAAAGACCTGCCATGGCGCGACGTGCCAGTAGCTCCCGTTCACGAGGATCAATTTGGCCAATGTCAACACCCGAGTTCGGGGGAAATGACGTAGTGGTAATGGATGTGACCTTCACGCTGCTCTTGATGTGCTGGGCCTGGCGAGTCAGAATTTCGACAACTCTCTGGAGTCGGGTCTTCACGTCAAACGAAGCCAAGATTCGCAATTTCTCTTCAAAGCTAGCATCACTAACGTCGGCCATGAAGTCGGCGAGTTTTCCTGCCTGTCCTAACTCGGTCTTCGAGATGTACAGCTCAAACTTTCGGGCCACGAGTGGCGACAAACGGGTCGAGGCGGCGGACAGCAAAGATGAGAGACGGAGGAGGGTAAGAAGTTCGCGGGAAAGCTGCCTCAACTGTTGAAACAGATCAGCAGCTTCTGAGTCGCCATGGATGGAGGAGGCTAGTAAGGAGCCAAGTTAGATAAGATGCGATTTCCCGCGGAGGGATCGGGAAACTTACTGCTTTCATCATGGAGAATCACGTCTGCCTCAAAGTATGGGCGATCACGTAGAACCCTCTTGACGGTGAATCGTTGCGATCCCTGCACCAACAAGAACGGCTCAGAGTAGGCGCGGCGCTGCACACCAATCACCTTGCCCACGGTGCCGTATCGGAAGAGGTCATCTTTGCGAGCCTGCCCAGCGTCGATTGCATCGTATTCTTCCTTCTGTGTCTCATCAGAGTCATCGCCTTCGATGAGCTGTAGGCCGTCACGACTGAGGAACGGAGAGCTAAAGGGAATGCAGCCGAAGGTAATCGAGTTGTTGTCGCGTTTGGAGGGCTTGTCCACGAGGGAAGACAGCAGGTTGGTCAAATCAGGGCGGTTTGAAACGGGGATGCGGAGTGTAACGCCTGGCAGAAGGACGGTGCCTTTGGCCAGTGGCACGAGAGGGAGCTTAATGGTCCTCCCGCTGCTGGAAGCCATGTTGGATCGTGGTGTGAATCAGGAGATGGCACAGGAAGGCAGTGGTAGAGCGCCAGAAAATGAACAGAAGTTAAAAGAGGATTATCAAGATCACGATGGTAGATGAGGGAATTAGGGGGAAGAGGGGAAAAAGAGGAGAAGTGGATGCCTCCAGAACAGTAGATGCGAAGTCCGGGGGAGAGGGCGATAAGAGGCGAGTCGCATGTCTCGCAATCTCCACGTCCCGAAGCCGAGGTTAGTCCGTTAGAGTGCAGATCCCCCAGCAGGATCTTATGATGTTTAATGCAAGTTAATCTGATAACATTCAATTCTTCACCTATCTATACTGATAACTTGGATCAAAATTCTTTTTAATTTTAATTATTCGGTGATCTAATATTAATTTGAATCCCTTTTCTTTGGTATCTCTTCACCAGTATGGTCTTCACCGGTCCCGTGATCGGCCCTTCAACGTAATCAGGGTGCCTTGTAATTCTGGTGTCGATCTATCCACCCTCGGCTTCAATTCCGCCTGAACTTGTGATTGGCACTACTTTTCTCTTTGCAACCAAAGTGCCTCTATAACAAAATGGCCACCTCCACCCCCATAAAGAAGACTTTCACCATCGGCACACGCAAGTCCAAGCTTGCCTTGCTGCAAACTGACTTGGTGCAAGCTGCCTTGAAGGAAGCTTATCCCGACTGCGAATTCAAGATCTTTTCCAAAGAGACCGCTGGTGATCTCAACACCATCATTCCCCTAAAAGACTTTACCTCCAAGAATCTATGGACACAAGAGCTGGAAGAATTGATGATTGGCGGTCAAGTTGACTTCATCGTCCATTCTCTGAAAGGTAAGTTGAGCCTATGCAGTTGCCCCGCATTGCCATCCAACCCCGCGCCAAAGATGCTCATTCGAATATCACTTCGTCAGATGTCCCCACCCTCCTCCCCGCCACCTGCACCCTGGGCCCGATGATGCCCCGTGAAGATAGTAGAGATGTTTTCGTTGTGAAGCAAGGTCTCCCTTACAAGAGCCTGGCAGATCTGCCCGCCGGGTCCGTTGTAGGAACTTCCTCCATTCGTCGAACGGCCCAATTGGCCCGCAAATACCCTCGCTTGAAGGTCCAGGATATTCGTGGAAATATTGGTACTCGTTTGGCGAAGCTTGATGCGGAGGATAGTCCCTACACCTGTGCTATCCTCGCAGCGGCTGGGCTCCTGCGTCTAGATTTGCAGGATCGCATCACTCAGTACCTGGACTCCAAGAACAGTGGAATGCTGTACGCCGTTGGACAGGGCGCCCTTGGCATTGAGATCCGTAAGGAGGATACTCAGCTCCTAGAAATGCTGAACAAGATTGGTCACCAGCAAACAACCTACTCTTGTTTAGCCGAGCGAAGTCTTCTGCGGACCCTTGAAGGTGGCTGCAGTGCCCCTCTCGGTGTAGAGACCGAGTGGGTGTCAGGCAAGATCCGCATGCGATCCGTCGTCGTGAGCGTCGATGGAAAGCAATGCGCAGAAGTTGAAGTTGACGGTGATGTGGATTCGGCTGAGAGCGCTGAAGCTTTTGGTGTTACAGTAGCTCAAGCCCTGGTGGCAGATGGCGCTGGTGCTATTCTTGAAGAGATCCAGCGGAATAAGCTGACGAAAGAGAATCCCGCCGCCACGGCTTGATTGCAAAAGCATATAAGCCTTGAAAATATTGGACATCTGGATAGACTGGGATCATTGTACCTAAGCATATACCCCTTCAAAATAACCTTGGAAGAATGTGATCAACTATTTCTTTTTACAACGGAATTTTAAGTTGCTTTTGCTAGTGTGCATTGCGCCTTCAAGGCGGTAATTCAACATTTAGATCCAGCCCCGAGGCGGGAGAGATATCATGATTTTGCTTGAACATTTGAATGTGCATGTACCACTTCAACCGCGATTGAGGGTGTTGCCAGATCCCCGGGGATTCGCCTCGACATACTCATCCCAGGCCCGAGCCTTCATAGTTTCCTCATCAGCCTTGTCCAAGTCATCTTCATCGACTTCTGGTATGATCCCAGACTGTTCACCACCTTGCAGAACATTCCCCCTCCTGTGTTCTTCCGCAAGATACTCCTCAATTGTCATAGTCGGTAAGTTATGGCCTGAACGGAAGACTCCCTGCTGGAGCTGCGAGCGACGGTCCAGCAATGTGAAGGGCTGCATAGGTTTTCCTTTACTGTTCAAAATCGGTCCACCCCTGCCTCGCCCAAGTAACTGCGATAAAGATGGATCCAGTCGGTCTGAGTAATTGTCTCCGAGTCCTCCCATGCCAGGGCGCTGTCTAGGGTCATCCTGTGTCGGCTCAACAGCAGGCGCACTCCGTATCGCTGACAGCATGGACATTTCTTGTACCATTAAATCCAGAGCTTGAAATGTTTGGTGCGTGTAGAGTTGAAGCTCGGCTAGATAGAGATCGCGAGTGGCTTCGCTGTCACTCTCTAGTTTTAATTCATTTCGGGCAAAGTACTGCGCATAATCTTAGTAGCTTGCCGAAAAATGAAAGGGATACATTCCCTGAATGTTGGCTTGACATACCTCCAGCTTTTGTTTCAGCTCTTTCTCTTCCCGAAAACGCCTCACTTTTGTGTCTCGTCTCGCCGCCGCGTCATTGATAGGTGCCAACGTAAAGGCAGAGGGGTTGGCCATGTACGCTTCAAGCAGCTTGTGATCCCTTTTCGATAACAGTTCATATTCGTCAAGGCGTGTTAAAAATCTCTCGTACTGTCCTAAAGCTCGGCGAAGGACAGATTCACGATCGGTGCTGGGTCCTCGCTGGATCAGCTCGGCGAGGTGATATTCCAAAGTCATGTACCTAGACCCAAAACAATTAGTCCAATGACCTGAGCCCGTAGGCAATGGTATCCTCACTGTAAATCTCCCGATGAAACATCCTCCAGGGTTTCATTTGAACTGAATAGAGATAGAATGCTAATTTGTCGCTGGCATTCCTGGAACTTGGCGACTGTCGCATTCACATCATCTTGGTAGGCAGTAGTGTTGGTGTCTCCTCTTGATTCCAGAGTAGACTTGCTCTCTTTAGCAGACAAGAATAAGGACCGAAGACTCTGAGGCTGCTCCATGATTGAATAATGTTCGAAAAAATTACAAGGACAAAACGCGTGCCTCTTGTGTCCCCGCGATTTTGCCAGCTTTGGCGAGCCGATAAGCTGATAAGAGCTCTTATGTTTCTTGCAGCAACGTACTCTCAAGTACTCTAGGACTTAATATGGCACTTCAGCTTATTAGCACAACATTCGTGATTAATTTACAACTAATTCAAATAATTTAGACCTTACATGTACATCCAATGCAATTGTTTATTGTATCCTATGAAAATCTTTCACATGTCAATTTGAAGATACTAAGCAGTCACCTTGGAAGCTACACTAGGTACATAACAACGGTGCCGCCTGCTAACTTCTATGTGAGGTCCCTGCAATCAGACTATTGGTGTGCGATTGACCGAGCTCCTTCTCTCGTCTTTCTTTTTTATCTCACATCCTTTGCACTTCTTTACACGCGCAAGTCTTGAAATAACTTTCCCTTCGATTTCCCTTTGAACCACCTGCTTATGACATGCCCTTTACTCTCTAGATCCTGACCTATTTCCCAATCCTCCACGACTGTGATTTCCACATTAGAACTGGACTATGGCGTCTCAAGCGACTGAAAAGCCCATTGGCAAACACCCTCCCAGCGATTCAGAGCAATCCGATACAGAAGACGAGAATACCACAGCCCCCGATGACATTATCCAAGTTCGACGAAAACAAAACCTACAATTCCAGGCCTTGTTAGTTCAAGTCTTCCAGCTGCTTTATCCCTTTCTTTTTTTAAAAAAAATGCTGACCAATGTAAAGGTTATCCCAAAGGGCAAAGCAAGACACATCCTATCAGACAGACAAACAAGAATTGAAAGAAAGGCCAGACGAGGAGCTTACCATTGCCAGTTTGGTGGCCAAGCAAGACTCCGGGTCCAGCAATTTGGATCCTCGTGCATACCAGATTGAGCTCTTCGAGCGAGCCAAAAATCGGAACATCATTGCTGTCCTCGATACGGGGTCTGGGAAAACCCTAATCGCTGTTCTTTTGCTCAAGCATATATTGCTAAATGAGCTCAATGATCGTGCGGCTGGCAAGCCTCACAGAGCTGCCTTTTTCTTGGTAAGCGCATTGTTTTGTGACAATTATTCTACCTATGGCACTAACTGAACGCCTGAAAATCATAGGTTGACAGCGTGACGCTGGTGTTTCAACAAGCTGCCGTCTTGCGGAATAACCTGGATCAGAACGTTGGCCATTTCTACGGTGCCATGGGCCCAGATCTTTGGGACGAGGAAACATGGCAGAGGCATCTCAGCCAAAGCATGGTGTTGGTGTGTACTGCAGACATTCTTCAGCATGCCTTGCTCAACGCCTTTGTCAAGATGACACAAATTAATATCTTGATATTCGACGAGGCGCATCATACGAAGAAAGAACACCCATATGCACGGTAAGAACTCATTCACCACCCAGAGCTTCGTTTGCAGTGGCTGATGAAAAATTATAGAATTATCCGTGATTCATACCTCAAGACACACCCTGCCGCACGCCCCAAAGTCTTCGGAATGACGGCATCTCCAATAGACGCCAAAGTTGATATCGCGCAAGCAGCAAAGTAAGTTCAATTTCCATCCCCTCAATCACCCGAATGTCCATTCTAATACTTAGGTTTATAGCCAACTTGAGCGTCTTCTGGACAGCCAAATTGCTACAACTTCGAATCTCGCTCTCCTGCATCAGATCGTGAGAAGACCATCTGAGGAAACATGGACCTACAAGAAGCCCGAGCCGCCTTTTGAGACCGACCTCTTCAAAAAGATGAAAAAAGACTTTGGGGATATCAAAGCCCTAGCTCCGATTTTCCGATTCGCATGGAACGCAAGTTCCGAATTGGGGAGCTGGTGTGCGGACCAAGTATGGGCAAAAGCTCTGGTGGAGGAAGTGATACCGAAGCTAGACAGCTCCATAAGCCGGAATACTCAGACCGAGGGACTGAGCATACTGGATCAGGATGAGAACGAGCTGCAGCGATCTAGAAAAGCTTGTGATACCGTGAAAGCCCACCCGTTCAGGAACCCTCAGGAATCGGGTCAGCTCAGCTCAAAGGTTGAAATTCTTCTGACCATTCTGTCCCATCATTTTCGCCAACCCGAAGATAAGAAGAAATGTATTGTCTTCGTGGAACAGAGGAACACCGCCAGGGTACTGCTTCATTTATGTGAAAAGATGGGCATTCCCAACTTTCGTCCTGGTCTATTGGTTGGAGTGACGAGCTCAGATCTCACGGGAACTACCACTTTTAGGCAACAATTTCTCACTCTCGTCAGGTTTCGCAAGGGTGAAATAAACTGCATGGTAAGTCAATGCATTCACATTGGTAAACAGGTTGCTGATTTGCATCAAGTTTGCTACCTCCATCGCAGAGGAGGGTCTTGACATTCCAGACTGCAATCTGATCATAAGGTAGTGCAGTGAAATCCATGATGTTCCCTCTCTTGATATGCGCTGAACAGGTGAATAACAGATTCAACCTCTACGATACGCTCATTCAATACATTCAGAGCAGAGGACGCGCGAGGCATGCTGATTCCACGGCAAGTGTACCTTTTTCAGCTTGATTTTGATCCACGACTCATTGATTATTCTTAGTATGTTCACATGATACAGCTTGGGAGCGACGAGCACCAAAGAAGAATGCAGGAGGTCAAACAGGCTGAAGTGAGTAGTACAAGACTAGAGAATAATGACATCGGCTAAATTGACTTGAACAGAACATGATGCAAGAATTCTGCAGATTGTTGCCTAGCGATCGCCTTCTTCATGACGACGAGGAAGAAATCAACAAAATCCTGGAGCATGATGGAGGAAAAAGGACTTACACAATCCCATCGACAGGAGCAAAACTCACCTACAAACATGCTATCCAGGTTCTTTCGCGGTATGCCGAATCGTTGGTAAGTTTTATCTCCACAGACAAAAATCCCCCCTATTAAGAATAACACAATGTCAGCAATACGAGAACGACGCTTCAGCGCAAGTTTCGTACTTCGTTGCAGCTAAAGGCGGCTCCTTTGAGTGTGAAGTTGTTCTACCCGAAAAGTCACCAATTCGAGGATTGATGGGGGCGCCCGAGCCATCAAAAATGATTGCGAAACAGTCTGCTGCATTTGATGCGTGTCTTCTGTTGCGAAAGAAACGACTCCTGGATGAACACTTCAGATCAATCTACCACAAACGGCTGCCGGCAATGCGAAATGCCAAATTGGCTATCGTATCTAAAAAGACGAACCAGTACAATATGATTTGCAAGCCTTCCATCTGGAATGAAAACCAGGGGAACCTTCCATCGGTGCTTTATGGAATGGTATTCATCTTCACTCCGGTGCAACCCCTTTCCCGTGAGTATCGCAGCCTTGCTCTCCTTTCACGAGTCAAACTTCCGTCAATTCCAAATTTCCCTCTGTATCTGGAAAATGACAGAGAAACAACCATTCAATCAGTTGTCTTTGATACTCCGATTCCCGTTGTGGATGCAGACTTGACCCAGCTGTCATGTTTTACTCTTGCTGCATTCCGTGATGTATTCCATAAGACATTTGAAGCCACATCGGAGAAGTTTCCATACTGGCTTGCTCCAATCAAATCAGGTGCATTGGTTGAGAGATCTGCCCCCTCTCCTAGAGATTCCATTGACTGGGAAGTGGTGCGCAGGATGAGAACAGATGGGGAACTGAAATGGAATAAGAGCATGGATCCTTCCATGCTGTTAGACTGTTTCTTATATGATGGCTGGGATGGAAAAAAGCGATTTTTTCCATTGAGTATCGACCCTTCGCTTCAAGCTTCAGACCCTCCGCCACCAGGTGTTCCAAAACGAAGATGGATGGATAACATTCTAGGATATTCCTTGAGTCTATCTAAGAATTCACGGGCAAAGTTCCTGGAAGGCGCAGACTGGGAGCAGCCAGTATTCCGCGCAGAATGTGTTTGTCTGCGAAGAAATTTTCTGGACCAGGCTACAGAAGCAGAGAGAGCGGAGGTGACCCAGTCTGTCATTTGCCCACAGCCATTGACCATCTCCATGGTAAGCTTTGTATATCAAGTAATTTCTGGTCAACAACTGACTTCCCTAGATCCCTATTCCGGTCGTTACATCAATCTTGGCGTACCCTGCTATCATGAACAGGCTGCAGTCTTATTTGATTGTACTCGAAGGATGCCAATCCCTTGGGCTGCAAATCGAGCTAGAATATGCTTTGGAGGCCATGACGAAGGATTCGGACAATACCGAAGAGCACCGCCTTCTGCAAATCCATGTTCAGCGTGGAATGGGTAAAAACTACGAGCGACTTGAATTCCTGGGTGACAGCTTTCTCAAAATGGCCACATCCATATCTCTCTTCTGTCAATATCCAGACGACGATGAGTACGACTACCATGTCAATCGAATGTGCCTCATCTGCAACAAGAACCTATTCAACACTGCTACAGCAATCAATCTCTACTCCTACATCCGGAGTCGTGGTTTCTCTCGGTACGATTTATATTTTTATTGTTTTTGTTTTCCCTCAAACTTGTTTTATCGTACTTTCGAAACATCATGGAATTGCTAATTTGGAAAATAGGCACACTTGGTATCCACCTGGCCTTCAACTTGTTCATGGTCGAAATTATCTCCGACATCTAGAGTCTGAGAGCGTCCACAACTTGGGCGAGAAGACGATTGCAGATGTATGTGAAGCGCTGATTGCGGCAGCACTCCTCTCGAAAGGAGAAGGGCATAGATTTGACATGGCAGTCCAAGCGGTTACGCTGTTCGTCAACAGCCAAAACCATAGAGCCAAATGCTGGAAGGACTATGTGGATTCTTATGTTAAGCCAACATATCAAGTCAAAGGAGTCGATGGACATGAAGTTGATCTCGCCAACAAGATTTTCGAGAAGTTGGGTTATCGTTTCAAGTACCCCTCGCTACTGCGATCCGCCTTCACACATCCATCGTATCCAGTAGCCTGGGCAAAGGTGCCTTGCTATCAGCGATTGGAGTTCCTCGGCGATGCTCTTCTAGATATGGTCTGTGTGGAGGAGTTGTTCCAGCGCTTTCCGGACAGAGATCCTCAATGGCTCACTGAACACAAAGTAAGTCTTGCTAACATTTACCCAAGACAAGCAACTGATAATGATAAAGATGGCAATGGTCTCAAATAAATTTCTTGGTGCTCTTGCAGTAGAGCTCGGATTTCATCGACATCTTCAACACTTCAGTGCCTCAATTCAGGTAAGCATCACACAATATGCTGAAGAGATTCAACTGGCCAAGGAAGAAGGCAATGGGGCAATGGACTACTGGCTTGGAACGAAAGAATCGCCCAAGGTAAATCATATCTCCTGCATGGCAATAACAACCTACTGACTTGTCATCCCTAAGTGTCTTCCTGACATGCTCGAGGCATACCTAGCTGCCATGTTTGTGGATTCAGAGTTCGATTATGCCGTCATTGAAGCGTTCTACAAACGCCATGTCGAGCCGTATTTTGTCGACATGTCTCTGTATGACACTTTCGCCAACAAGCACCCAACGGTAAGCATTTCGTCTATCTTTTTCATTTTACGCCGCCGGGTCAACTAATTATCGGTAGACTTATCTACACACTCGTCTGACCAATGATTTTGGATGCACAAATTACTGCTTGAAGTCAGGAGAGCTTCCGCCAGTGGACAACGAGCCGCCGAAAATCCTTGCAGCTGTCATGATCCACGGCATCTCGGTTGCAGAATCCTTTGGGTCGTCTAGCCGATATGCCAAAGTCAGGGCAAGTGAAAAGGCTTTGAAAGAGATTGAAAGCCTAACACTAGAGGAATACCGCAACAGATACAGCTGTGGCTGCCACATTTCAGATCAGGGAGGAGATGGGAGTGAACACATGGGAACTGCAGTATGATCTTGAGGCGTCTGTCTTTCGTTACTTCAGATATCCGATGGTTTGTCTTCGGCCCCAGTTCTTGTACTTTGTCGTTTGGTTAAAGCAAGGGTTATGGTGTTTGTTCATTTTTAGCTAGGGGGACATCAAAAAAATTCATCGTCATCGTCATTTTCATTTTTTTTATTTTTTTGGAAAATAATAGGCACATGCAGGATTCCATTTCCCACGTCAACGAACATTAAGCCTCTGCCTATCAATTGAATATTGCCATCTTCCGAGGTCTCATGTTCAGAGCTCCTATACCTTAGCACTTGGGTGCTCAGCCGGGGCGGATTCCACAACATTGAAGTTTACTGGCACACACCAGTATCCTCGCTTGGTTCTTGCTATGTAATTGATAATCGAATTAGCTGTTTTCGAACGAGTCTCAACTGAACATCCATTTGAAGCACGTACCAAACAGAAGTTACTCGCGCAATTTCCCATACTGCCATCCGGCTTGCAGGGGGAACCATTGGGAATCTATCAAGATATCAGTTATTATGATTCGATCTTGGAGCTTCGATGTGCAAAGCTCTAGGTTTATGGAGATTGTTTTCCTACACTAGGCTTCGCGGCCACGGATTCAGGAGCTGCCATAACAGCACCGACCAGGGCGAGAATCGCAACTAGAATGAAACGCATCTTGGATGAGAAGGAAATAATGTAAGGTATTTTCTTGATTTGTAAATTGAAGTTGAGATGAGCGAGGTTTCATTCTTTGTCCAGATGTCGAAGGGCTTATTTATACCCTTTGTTTTCGGGCAGATATGAGTATTATTTGATTTTCTGCCTTTCCATGGTTGTAGATTGGCGTAGGATTGATTTCATGCAAAGCCGGAATGAATTTAAACCAGTCGCTCTTTGCATGTCAAGCGGAATGGAAAATGCTCGGTTGAGCATGGTCAAGTCTGGCACTGTGTAGGCGCTGATGTATTTGAGAAGATCAATCTGACCGAATCGGGTGATTTTGTTTAAAGATTAAAGTTTGAAAAGTATTTGAATTCTTTGTAGAGGCATCAAATTCGCCGTCTCTCGTGTCATTGGAACATATGAAGCTTGGAAGGGGTCAGCTTCTTACCCCTTTCGATGTAGACTCATCCGAAAGATCCTGTCCTACTCCAAAGTTCTGCATCCACCCGGAACCCACAATGATTCAAAATATGGGGATTTCTCAGAAACCACTGGCGACTGGCTTCATTCAAAAGAGAGGGAAGCATGGAAAGAACTACTATGAATTTCACTCTCGTTTATGGTAATTGGATAGGTCTCGGGTCTGGAGGATAAATGACCAGTTGCGCCTCTTATAAGGCCATCTGTTCCGGCTTTCGGCACCTCTTAAGTTGAATAGGAGATAATTTGGACCAATGGATTTAGCCTAAGACACTCATCTTTGAACTGCTGTGAGACAAGTTTCCTTCCAATGTAGAAAGAATCAAATTGGAAATTGCTTGGACGTAGCACTGCAGTTTTGCGGCGGCGCATGACTTCAAAGGCTCTTCTTCAATCCAGTGGGTATTCCAAATGCTCCTTTCAAACGTTATTGGAGTGGCTCTGACCAATAACCTTGGAATACCACAAGAAGCCGACAACATCTGATTTATCCATGGGCCTGAACCGAGACAGGGTTGCGTTCAGAGAGAAGTACTCTATCGAGCTCTTGCTGGTTGAGCAGCTGACAATCTGATCAGAATCAGACTTCTCAAAGATCAGACCCAGTTATCGATGCCGGTTTGGGCATTTTTTATTCGTTGAGTCGGCATTTCTGAATCAGTTCAGTCAATATTGAAATATACCAGTTGACGAGAATTTTAGACGCCTGGCGACTTTTCTCGGGGCGCATAAATATGCACGGTCTCCCAAAATAGTTCAAGACTGCGATATTGTTGCTGTTAACCTTCCAAGGTTCCAAGGTTCAAATGTTGGAACATCCGGGATATCATCTGGGGACTCAGAGGGTTCGAAGACTCCAGGGCTCGGAAATGCCCAGGTGTGATTCATATTTCAGCACTTGAACTTCAAGTTGGGTTGAACTTGAATTGTGCCATGGCAGTGGCTCGGGCTAATACTAGTACCTAGGTACTAGTAGAGCCTGAGGCAAGTCTTTAACTTGAAAATACCTATGGATGCCCAACTTGCCACTGCAGTGAATGCACACCGCGTGGCAATGAGTCACCACCGTGACTGGCATTGAAATATATTTCAGCCTGAGGCACTACTAGTAGTGGATAAAGTAGCACATATGCACATCGGATTTGGCAAGAAATGTATGCATATAACATTTGTTTCAAAGAAAAAATAAATAGAACAAATAAGCTTAATAGTAAGTGAGAGGAAGTATGGATCAGGGACCTTCGTCACATGGTTGGGCAAGACACTAACCTAATCGGGCTTAGACCCGCATCCCCTGAAGTAGGTAGGAACAAACACCGCGTATCTGTTATCTCCAATGTTCAACTGCTTTTTGTTCTTTTCTTCTTGGCTCAAAGTCTTCGATCCTACCTATCTACTAATCTAGAC
This sequence comes from Penicillium sclerotiorum, assembly GCA_911649655.1. NCBI lineage: Eukaryota > Fungi > Ascomycota > Eurotiomycetes > Eurotiales > Aspergillaceae > Penicillium > Penicillium sclerotiorum. Next base: position 3,331,454 of record CAJVRJ010000005.1, on the reverse strand, counting down.
CCGTTTTTGCCATTTCTATTCGACCTTTTACTTGACCCACGCGTCACCGTCGCTCCTTCTCCGCTCCCAGCTCGACGCGATTCTTGTCAACATTTAATTTCTGCCGACCCGATCACCCTCCTCAATCTTCAATGCTCCCCCCGAACCCGTCGCTCTAAAGTTGGAACAAACTATGGAAGTTGCTGCGTCCGGGGCGCCTAATGGCGTTTCCACTCCAGACGCGGCTGCTGTGGTAGATTCGGCTGTTGTGGTGCAGTACCTGACAGACGTGCTCCAGGTGACACTGGGCGCTCTGAGGTCCGAGTTGGAAAGCGCTGGGAGCTTGCTTTCATCGGCCAGACACAGCGACACGGTACAGCGCTGTACGCGCTTTGCTTCCGAATCCCAAGTCGCGCTTTATGTACAGAAGGATATCATTGCCGCAAAAGACGCAACTGGCGACACTGAAGACGCTGGTTAGTCCTCTGCTGTAGCCTTTAACTTTTTTTGATCCTTTCCATACTAATCCAGCTTGATAGAACCGTCAATTCAATATGTCTACACCTTGTCCTCCGAAATCTCTTCCGCCTCCACCACCGTTTCGTCCGTTGCGTTCATCAAGCGCCCTGCGCCTATTGACCCCACCCTTCCCATCGCCTCCCAGATTCAAGTGATGAACCTACCCGGACTTGCGTCTCTCAACAATGCCCAATCACAGCAAGGAAATTCTCTGTCGCCCTTCCAGGTTATTCACCTGATGCTTCACCATGGTCTTACTCCCTACTTCGAAGCAAACACCCGTAATCAGGAAACTCTCTCGGGCACGAAGCCACGGACAGACACGGAGGCAAAGACTGGCATTCCAGGAACAAAGAAGAAGTTTGCGGAACTGGAATTGGGCTTGATGCACCTGCAGCAAAATGTGGAAATTCCGGCTTTGAACCTGCCTCTTCATGAGGTGGTTCAGGCTGCGCTGAAAGAAGCGGAGGTGAAGGGCATCAGGCCATCGGTCGAACTGATTCCTGCCACTGTTCTGGATAACAGTGCATTTACAAACAGTATTCAGAATACTGTCAATGGGTGGATCAGATCAATCCAGACGATCACCAAGATGTCGCGAGACCCGGAAGGAGAATCAGCATCCCCAGAAGTCAACTTTTGGCTGTCGATGGAGTCGGCTCTGGAAGGCATCGAGGCGCAGTTGCAGAGTGATGGGGTGAAATTGACGATGGACATTTTGCGCCATGCTAAGCGATACCAGCCCACCCTGAGTTTCCAAGCTGATACCGGATTGAAAGATGCCACCGAGTTGGTGCAGAAGTACAACCAGCTGATGCGCGACTTTCCATTGGATGAATTGTTGTCTGCAACATCTCTGCACAAAGTTCAAGAGTCCTTGGGTCTAATTTTCAATCATTTGAATAAAAAGCTGAAGATTTGCCCCTACCCCATCAAGCGTGCCCTTTCTCTCGTCGAAGCCATCTCTGGAGACTTGGATAAGAAAATCCATGAACTCATCATCGGTCGTGAGATCTTGCACCTTGATTACCGCGAGTTCCGATCATTGATGAAGGTTACCCAAGCAATTTGGCGTACTTGGGACGAGAACCTGAAGGAGTTTACCAATGTGGCGCGTGAATCAACTCGACGTCGCAACGAGAAATTCATCCCTATCAAGATCAATGCCAGGATTGACAACGTTCGAGAAAGACTCAAGTACATCGACACTTTCCGAATCAACCATGAGCAGCTCCAGAAGACCATTATCAACGTCCTCGGACCAAAGACTTCTTCTACCGCAGAGACAGGTGCTGTAGACGCCGATGGGGCTGTAATTGTGGAAGAAATTGGCGACGTTGATGCTGTTGAGGAGGTGACACATGCGTACGATGCCCTTAAGAACATTGATGTATTGGATGTATCTCCAGAGGGAGCCCGGACGTGGGAGAACGCCGAAATTGGCTACAGTGAGCGCACTTCCCGTGTTGAGAATTCGATCATCGCACGTCTTCGCGATCGCCTCGCGACAGCCAAGAACGCCAATGAGATGTTTCGCGTCTTCTCCAAATTCAACGCCCTTTTGGTTCGACCCAAAATTCGTGGTGCCATTGGCGAGTACCAGACGCAACTTATTGACAATGTCAAGCGTGATATTTCTGCCCTGCATGAGCGATTCAAGCAACAGTATGGCCACTCAGAAGCCCATGCAATGGCCCAGCTACGTGATCTGCCACCCGTGTCTGGTGCCATCATCTGGGCTCGGCAGATTGAGCGCCAGCTTGATGGTTACATGCGAAAGGTTGAGAATGTTCTCGGAGAAGACTGGCACTTGCATGCCGAAGGAGAGAAGCTGCAGGCGGAGAGTAATCTCTTCCGAAAGAAGCTGGACACACGACCTGTATTCGAGTCATGGCTTTACGATGTGCAAAGACGTCATATCACAATTTCTGGTCGTCTTTTCAACATTGTTCGCAACCGCGCAGCAGGTAACACTTTTGAGCTTGCCGTCAACTTCGATGCGCAGATCATCGCACTCTTCAAAGAAGTCCGTAACCTTATTTGGTTGAATTTCCAAGTGCCTCATGCTGTTAGCAACATCTCAAAAGAGGCAAAGCGTGTCTACCCGTACGCAATCAGTTTGATGGAAAGCGTTCGAACCCTTCTTCAGACTAATAGAACCATTGCCGCTATGTCTGATGTCTCCATCCTTCTCAACGGCTATGTGAACGATTCGCAATCTATGGTTAGCAAGGGTATCCCGCTACGATGGGAGTCATTCGTTCATTCTTATGAGCTCCATGTTAAGCAATCCGCCTTGGCAAATGGAACAATTGATCCTAGCAAGCCCCGGGGCACCGAAAGCAAGCACGTTCAATTTGTGCGGGAGTTTGCTGGTTCAGCATCCGTTCTCCAGAGCAAGACCGCTGTTCTGGCGTCGATCAATGAGAACATCCAAAAAGCGATCCACGAGCTGAAGACATGCTCTTACGATGCTGCAGCCTTCAAGCAGCGCTTGGATATAATCCAAACAGCCGTGGATAAGCTCAACCTCGAGAACTATGTGAATCTGGAGTACTGGGTCTCGGAGCTGAATTCCAAGATTGAAGCCATCCTTCGTGAGCGCCTCCTTCGTGCCGTTCGAGAATGGATCAATGCCTTCCAGCACTCCCCCAATGATCAAACTTCTCTTCAGGTCAACGGCGAGTCAAATGAGCCGGCTGCCTACAGTATCCAATTCTCTGAGCTCTTCCACGAGATCTCCATGAAGAACCAAGTTCTTCATTTGGACCCACCCCTGCAATTTGCTCGTGCAAGCTGGTTCTCGCACTTTGACTCATGGCTTGGCGTGATCTGCAATCTCGAAAAGATCAAGGCGACTCGTTACCAGATTTCTATCGATGTCCAAAGCGTCCGCCAGTCTGAGGCCTGCTTTGCTGATCTCCCCCAGCATTGCACCACTGAGCTCAATCAAGTCTACAGCGCGGTGGAATCTCGTCTCAAGGATGTCTCAGAGTATGTCGATAAATGGTTGCAGTTTCAGTCGCTTTGGGACTTGCAGTCTGAGCAAGTGTACGATATCCTGGGAGACGATCTTTCGCAGTGGCTTCAGCTACTTCAAGAAATTCGAAAGAGCCGTGCGACCTTTGACACGTCTGAGGTCAGCCGCCCCTTTGGCAACATCAGAATCGATTACGAGCAGGTCCAGACCAAAGTTAATGCCAAGTACGACCAATGGCAACACGAGATCTTGCAGAAGTTCGGTGCTAAGCTTGGTGGCCGTATGCGAGAGGTGCATTCGGAAATCGCCGCAGCTCGCCGTGATCTAGAGGGCCAGACCTTGGAAGCTTCATCCACAGCCCATGCTGTCTCCTTTATCACAATCGTCCAACAATGCAAGCGAAAGACTCGTGTTTGGGAGCCCGAGGTTGACATGTTCCGTCAAGGTCAAACTACTCTTTCTCGCCAGCGCTACCAGTTTCCCAGTGACTGGCTCCATGTGGAGAATGTTGACGGAGAGTGGGCGGCTCTTAATGAGTTGCTTTCTCGCAAGAGCAAAATTGTTCACGATCAGACCGAGGGTCTGCGCGCTAAAATTACTGCCGAAGATCGTGTCATCAGTGACAAGATTGCTGAAGTCATTACCCAATGGAATGACGAAAAACCAGTGTCTGGCACAATCCCCCCAGAGGAGGCTTCTCGCACCCTCAGCTCTTTCCAGTCCCGCCTCGAGTCTCTCCAGTCTGAATTTGAGATGGTCTCTAAGGCCAAGGAAGCGCTCGATCTTCCAGCCAGCTCCGAATCTTCCCTCCCCGCAATTCTTGAGGAAGTTCAGGATTTCATGTCTGTCTGGGCAGCATTGTCTACCATCTGGAAGAGTTTGAATGATCTTCGTGATGGCCTGTGGACAAGTGTCCAGCCCAGGAAACTTCGCCAGGCTCTTGATGGCTTGATCAAAATGACCAAAGAAATGCCGAGTCGCATGAGACAATATGCTGCTTTCGAGCACATCCAGAATGTCCTCCGACAGCTCCTTAAGGTCAACTCTCTACTCTCTGACATGAAATCAGAGGCAGTCAAGGAGAGGCACTGGCAGAAGATCTACAAGTCTCTGAAGCCTGGAAAACGCTTCTCCCTTGTCTCCTTGACCCTCGGTGATGTCTGGGACCTGCAGCTTACAACTAGTGAGACAATTATCCGTAATGTCATCGCGCAGGCCCAGGGAGAAATGGCATTGGAAGAGTTCTTGAAGTCTGTCCGTGAAACCTGGCAAAACTACTCTCTTGATCTTGTCAACTACCAGAATAAGTGCCGCTTGATCCGTGGCTTTGATGACCTCTTTGCGAAGTGTAGCGAGAACTTGAATTCTCTGCAAGCTATGCGTCACTCCCCGTATTACAAAGAGTTTGAGGAGGAAGCCACTTCCTGGGAAGACAAACTTAACCGTGTTCATGTTTTGTTCGACGTCTGGATCGATGTTCAAAGACAATGGGTCTACTTGGAAGGTGTTTTCACTGGCAACGCGGATATCAAGCATCTGTTGCCCCTTGAATCAAGCCGTTTCCAGAACATCAACTCAGAATTCTTCGCTGTTATGAAGAAGGTGTACAAGTCTCCATTTGTCCTTGACGTACTTGCAATCAATGGCGTCCAGAAGTCTTTGGAACGATTGGCTGAGCTTCTGAACAAGATCCAGAAGGCACTTGGTGAATATCTGGAGCGTGAGCGTGTGTCTTTCCCTCGTTTCTACTTTGTTGGAGACGAAGATCTTCTGGAGATCATTGGTAACAGTAATGACATCTTCCGCGTTGCCAAGCATTTCAAGAAGATGTTTGCTGGCTTGTCAGGCCTCCTCATGGATGACGATAACAACATTGTTGGTTTCACCTCCAAGGAAGGCGAAGAGGTGCGCTTGAAGCGAGAGGTCAACCTTGTCAAGACTCCCCGTATCAATGACTGGCTCTCTGCGCTGGAGAACAACATGAAGTTGACTCTTGCCGAACTGCTTGGCGAGGCCGTGGAGCAATTCGACACCCTTTACAATGCCACCGAAGTGGACCGAACTGCTTTCAACGACTTTTTGGCGAATTACCCAGCTCAAGTTGTTGTTCTTGCCAGTCAGGTTGTGTGGACGAATGCCGTTCAGAAGGCTCTTGAAGACGGCGGCACTAATTTGCCTACCTTGTATGAATCCCAAGTCAGAATTCTTGAGCTTCTTGCCGCCACTGTACTTGGCGAACTCGATGCCATTACACGAAAGAAGTGTGAGCATATGATTACTGAGTTTGTTCACCAACGTGACACCATTTCCAAGCTTATCGACTTCAACGCGACAACACCAACACACTACCTGTGGTTGCTCCAGATGCGTTATGTTTACCAACCAGACGGCGATTTCCTACAGCGTCTGTATGTTCACATGGCCAATGCAAAGCTCAATTATGGCTTCGAGTATCTGGGTGTTCCCGAGCGTCTCGTTCGCACTCCACTTACAGATCGATGTTTCCTTACTCTCACGCAAGCACTTTGCCAGAGATTGGGTGGCTCTCCTTACGGTCCTGCCGGTACTGGAAAAACAGAATCAGTTAAAGCATTGGGTCTTCAGCTCGGTCGTTTCACTCTGGTCTTCTGCTGTGACGACACCTTTGATTTCCAAGCCATGGGTCGTATTTTCCTCGGTATCTGCCAGGTTGGCGCGTGGGGTTGTTTTGACGAGTTCAATCGTCTGGAGGAAAGAATCCTCTCTGCTGTTTCTCAGCAGATTCAAAACATTCAGATTGGCTTGCGAAAGGGCGAGGAAGATGCCAAGTCCCAAATCGAACTGGTTGGCAGACGACTGTCTGTTAATTCCAACACGGGTATCTTCATCACCATGAACCCTGGTTATGCTGGTCGATCGAACTTGCCGGACAACCTGAAGAAGCTGTTCCGTAGCGTTGCCATGTCCAAGCCCGACAAGGAGCTTATTGCTGAGGTTATGCTGTTCTCCCAAGGTTTCAAACAAGCCAAGCCGCTATCAAAGCAAACCGTGCCGTTCTTCGACCACTGTGCATCTCAGTTAAGTAAACAAGCTCACTATGACTTTGGTCTCCGTGCTCTGAAGAGTGTACTTGTCAGCTCTGGTGGGCTGAAGCGTGCTCGTCTTGCTGTTTCTGATGGCGAGCTGGGCCCTGACGATGTGATCGAACCCCAGATCATCGTCCAGAGTTTGCGTGAAACTATTGCACCCAAGCTTGTGCAAGAAGATGTGGACCGTATGCTGGAGATTCAGGTGCAAGATTTCCCTGGTGTTGACTACGTACCTGCAAACTACGAGAAGCTCACCCAGGCCATCCGAGACATTGCCCACGAGCAGCACTTCGTCGACAGCGATATGTGGATTTCCAAGGCCCTTCAACTTTATCAAATCCAGAGCATTCACCATGGTGTCATGATGGTTGGAAAGTCTGGAGCTGGTAAATCTGCCGCCTGGAAGATTCTCTTGCAGGCCATGCAACGAATTGAAGGCGTTGAAGGTGTCTCCCACATCATCGACTCGAAGGTCATGTCGAAGGAAGCCCTCTATGGTAACCTTGATAGCACCACTCGCGAGTGGACCGATGGTCTTTTCACTGGCATTTTGAGAAAGATCGTTGACAACCTCCGAGGTGAAGACAGCAAGCGACACTGGATTGTGTTTGACGGCGATGTCGACCCTGAGTGGGTAGAGAACTTGAACAGTGTTTTGGATGACAACAAGCTGCTTACTTTGCCAAACGGTGAACGTCTCAACCTGCCCTCCAATGTTCGCATCATGTTCGAAGTTGAAACTCTGAAATACGCTACCCTAGCCACCGTCAGTCGCTGTGGTATGGTTTGGTTCAATTCTGATACTGTGACTGCTTCGATGATGATTTCCAACTATGTCCAAAGCCTCAAAACCAAGACCTTTGAGGATCTGGACGACGACAGTGCCCCCGCGGGAACAACTGCTGCCAGAACCCAGGATACACAGGACACTCTTTCCACCATTCTCAAACAACACTTGGAGATGGATGATCTTGTTCTGAAGTCCCTCGAAGAGGCGAAGAAGTACAACCATATCATGGAGTTCACCGATATTCGGGCTTTGAATACTCTCTTCAGTTTGTTGAACAAGGCCTGTCGCAATGTCTTGGAATACAATGTGCAACACGTCGACTTCCCTCTGGACCCCGAACAAATCGAGTCTTACATTTCCAAAAAGCTGCTGCTTACCCTTGTGTGGTCTCTCACTGGCGACTGTCCTCTTTCCGACCGCAAAGCCTTTGGCCTGTATGTCACTGGCATGTCAACAATTGACCTCCCACCGGATGGCGACTCGTCTCTCATTGATTTTGATGTCACTTTGCCCAAGTCTGAGTGGACAAGCTGGCAATCCCAAGTGCCATCTATTGACATCAATACTCACTCCGTTACTCAGACTGATGTTATCATTCCTACCGTGGATACCGTTCGCCACGAGGATGTTCTTTACTCGTGGCTTGCCGAGCACAAGCCTCTTCTGCTGTGCGGTCCTCCTGGATCTGGTAAGACAATGACTTTGTTTGCAGCCTTGAGAAAGCTTCCCAACATGGAAGTTGTTGGCCTCAACTTCTCAAGTGCGACCACCCCCGACCTTTTGGTGAAGACGTTCGAGCAGTACTGTGAATACAAGAAGACCCTGAATGGTGTCGTCATGTCACCAAATCAAATTGGTCGCTGGCTGGTCGTCTTCTGTGACGAAATTAACTTGCCTGCACCCGATCGCTATGGCACTCAGCGTGCTATCTCTTTCTTGCGTCAACTCGTGGAACAAAATGGTTTCTGGCGGACTTCCGACAAGACTTGGGTCACTTTGGACCGTATTCAGTTTGTTGGTGCTTGTAATCCTCCTACCGATGCTGGTCGTACTGCCATGGGCGAGCGTTTCCTTCGTCACGCGCCTCTTATCATGGTCGACTACCCTGGCGAGATCTCACTCAATCAGATCTACGGTACATTCAACTCAGCAGTGCTTAAGATCCTTCCATTGCTACGTGGATACTCTGAGGCTCTCACCAAAGCAATGGTTCAATTCTACCTTGAATCGCAGACAAGGTTTACGCCAAAGATTCAGCCTCACTATGTTTACTCCCCTCGTGAGCTGACCCGTTGGGTTCGTGGTGTTTACGAAGCCATCAAGCCTCTCGAAACATTAACTGTTGAGGGTCTTGTCCGAATCTGGGCTCACGAAGCTCTGCGTCTGTTCCAGGACAGATTGGTTTCCGAAGACGAGCGAGCCTGGACTGCCGATGCTGTTCGCCGTATTGCTTTGGAACATTTCCCTACAATTGATGACCAAGAAGCTCTGAAGGGCCCCATTTTGTTTTCCAACTGGTTGTCCAAGCACTACGTCCCTGTTGAACAAGAGAGACTTCGTGACTTTGTTAAGGCCCGCCTCAAGACCTTCTGTGAGGAAGAGGTGGATGTTCCTTTGGTTCTCTTCAATGACGTTCTTGAGCATGCCTTGCGCATTGACCGAGTCTTCCGCCAGCCCCAGGGCCATCTTATTTTGATTGGTGTCAGCGGAAGTGGAAAGACTACTCTATCTCGCTTTGTCGCTTGGATGAACGGTCTCAAGGTCTTCCAAATCAAGGTTCACGGAAAATACTCGTCGGAGGACTTCGACGACGACCTCAGAAGCGTTCTTCGACGTGCCGGTTGCAAGGGCGAGAAGATTTGTTTTATCATGGATGAAGCTAATGTCCTTGATTCCGGCTTCTTGGAGCGAATGAATACTTTGCTTGCCAACGCTGAGGTCCCTGGTCTTTTCGAAGGAGATGAATTCTCTTCCCTGATGACCGCTTGTAAGGAAGGTGCTCAACGTCAGGGTCTGCTCCTCGACTCTCAAGAAGAGCTCTACAAATGGTTCACCCAGCAAATTGTCAAGAACCTGCACGTCGTGTTCACCATGAACCCTCCCGAAGAAGGTCTTTCGTCCAAGGCTGCCACCAGTCCCGCTCTTTTCAACCGTTGTGTGTTGAACTGGATGGGTGATTGGTCTGACCAAGCTCTTTTCCAGGTTGGATCTGAGTTGACCCAGTCTGTTGACCTCGACAAACCCAACTTTGTTTCCCCTGATAGTATCCCCGTGGCCTATCGTGAACTGTCGCTTCCTGCCTCGCACAGAGATACTGTCGTCAACTCCATGGTCTACATTCACCACTCTCTTCTTCGGATCAACCAGCGCCTGCAGAAACAACAAGGCCGCTCGACCTTCCTTACTCCCCGCCACTACCTGGATTTCGTTGCGCAGTATGTCAAGCTCTTTAATGAGAAGCGCGAGGACCTGGAAGAGCAGCAGCGTCATTTGAATGTTGGTCTTGAGAAGCTTCGTGATACTGTCGACAAAGTCAGCGATTTGCGAGCTAGCCTTGCTCAAAAGAAGACTCAGCTGGAGAAGAAGGATACCGAGGCAAATGACAAGTTGCAGCGCATGGTTGCAGACCAGCAAGAGGCAGAGCAGAGAAAGACAGTCTCACTAGAGGTTCAATCTGCCCTTGAGAAGCAAGAAAAGGATGTGGCTGAGCGAAGAGAGGTCGTCTTGCACGACTTGGCAAGAGCAGAGCCTGCTGTCGCAGAAGCCCAGAAGAGTGTCAGCAACATCAAACGTCAGCAACTCACTGAAGTCCGGTCCATGGGTAACCCCCCAGCTGGCGTTCGTCTGGCTCTGGAAGCTGTGTGTACTCTGCTTGGGCACAAGGTTGATAGCTGGAAGACCATCCAAGGTCTAGTCCGTCGTGATGACTTCATTGCTAGTATTGTCAACTACGACAACGAGCGCCAGATGACTCGAAACCACCGTGTCAAGATGCAAAATGAATTCTTGTCCAAGGAAGACTTCACATATGAGCGTGTCAACCGTGCCAGTAAGGCTTGTGGTCCATTGGTTCAGTGGGTTGAGGCCCAGGTGAACTACTCCGAGATCTTGGACCGCGTTGGTCCCCTGCGCGAAGAGGTCGATCAGCTTGAAGAGCAGGCCTTGCAAACCAAAGCAGAGGCACAGACCATCGAGAACACCATCCAGAGTCTGGAAAGCAGCATTGCGACCTACAAAGCTGAATACGCTGCTCTCATCAGCGAAACTCAGGCCATCAAGACAGAAATGTCTCGAGTTCAATTCAAGGTTGACCGAAGTGTGCGATTGCTTGACAGCTTGGCGTCTGAGCGTGAACGATGGGAAGAAGGTAGCAAGTCCTTCGAGACTCAAATCAGTACCCTCGTCGGTGATGTCCTCATCGCCGCTGCTTTCCTTGCCTACGCTGGTCTCTACGATCAGCAGTTCCGTAAGGCGATGGTGGATGATTGGGTGCACCAGCTAGCTCAGTCCGGCATCAACTTCAAGCCTCATAATCCGATTACAGAGTACCTGTCTAATGCTGATGAGCGTTTGACTTGGCAAGAAAACTCTCTTCCCGTCGATGATCTCTGTACTGAGAACGCCATCATCTTGAAGAGATTCAACAGATACCCCCTTATTGTTGATCCATCTGGCCGAGTCACCGAGTTCTTGCAAAAAGAAAGCAAGGACAGGAAGCTCACTGTTACTAGCTTCCTGGATGACTCCTTCGTCAAACAGTTGGAGAGTGCACTGCGTTTCGGTAACCCAATTCTCATCCAGGATGCAGAGCATTTGGATCCCATCCTTAACCACGTTCTCAACAAGGAGTACCAGAAGACCGGAGGACGTGTACTCATTCAACTTGGCAAACAAGAGATCGATTTCTCCCCATCTTTCAGACTCTTCCTGTCAACCAGAGATCCTTCCGCATCCTTCCCACCGGATGTATGCAGTCGTACCACATTTGTCAATTTCACGGTCACGCAGAGCAGTTTGCAGACTCAGTCCCTGAACGATGTCCTCAAGTTCGAGCGCCCAGATGTTGATGAACGCCGCAACAACTTGGTCAAGATGCAAGGTGAATTCAAGGTTCACCTGCGATTGTTGGAAAAGCGTCTGTTGCAAGCTCTCAATGAGTCTCGTGGTAACATCCTTGACGACGACAACGTCATTGAGACCCTGGAGACTCTCAAGAAGGAGGCGGCGGATATTTCGGTGAAGATGTCCGAAACTGAGGGCGTCATGACTGAGGTCGACACCATCACTCAGCAATACAGCATCATTGCCCGGGCTTGCAGTGCTGTCTTCGCTGTCCTGGAGCAGCTTCATCACATCAACCACTTCTACCAATTCTCCCTTCAATACTTCGTGGACATTTTCAACTCTGTTCTCTACCAGAACAAGCGCCTGGCACAAGAAAAGGATCACGTATCTCGTGTCCAAATCATTATCCGCGACCTCTTCATCACCACCTTCCAGCGAACCTCTCTCGGCCTCGTCCAGAAAGACCGCATTACGCTGGCTATTCTCCTAGCCCAGGCGACTCCTTTCCCAATGGATCGGGCCATCCTTGACCGTATCTTGGATGAGTCTGTTCCGGACGCCGACCTTTCGACCACAGTAGAGGATCGCGAACAAATCATGAGCAAATTGCTCAACATGTCCTTGTTCAAGGAGTATGTTCCCAACATTCCTCAAGATCAGTGGGATCGCTTCTTTGGAGAAGAACTCGCAGAGAATGTCGTTCCAGTCGTGTGGGACGAGAGCATACCAAAGCTTGACCAGCTACTCCGATCTTTGCTCCTGGTCAAACTTTGCCGCATGGACCGATTTGTCCCTACTGCCGAGCGCTTTATCGAAGCCGTATTTGGCCGTGAGCTGTTCGAAGGTAGCAGTGATCTCAAGGATGTGGTTGACCAAGTCACGGCAACCACCCCCATCTCCCTTAGCTCCAGCCCTGGCTTCGATGCTAGTTACAAGGTTGACGCACTGGTTGAGCGAACTCATGCCACCTGCGCCAACATTGCCATGGGTTCCAACGAGGGTCTCGAGAGTGCAGACAAGGCTATCAGCAACGCTGCTGCCGCGGGTAACTGGGTCTTGGTCAAGAACGTTCACTTGGCACCTTCATGGTTGCAGAGCTTGGAGAAGAGACTTGATTCTCTCAAGCCTCACAAGGAGTTCCGATTGTTCCTGTCTATGGAATCTAGTCCCAAGATCCCCGTCAATCTTATTCGCGCCTCTCGCGTGCTCATGTTCGAGCAGCCTGCCGGTGTCCGTGCCAACATGAAGGACTCCCTGTCTTCATTGACCACTCGCGCCAGCAAGTCTCCTGTCGAAAAGGCTCGTGTCTACTTGTTGCTCTGCTTCCTCCACGCCGTTGTCCAAGAAAGACTTCGCTACGCTCCTAGCCTTGGATGGAAGGGTTTCTGGGAATTCAATGACAGTGACGTAAGTACAATGCCTCCTTCTCTACCAATCCCAAACATGCTAACAAACGCTTAATAGTACGAGTGCTCTGCCTGGATCATCGACCACTGGGTTGACACTGTCTCTCAAGGTCGTTCCAACGTCGCCCCTCAGAAACTCCCCTGGGAGATGATCCGTACTCTCATTGTCGAGATGTACGGTGGCAAGATCGACGATGCGGGCGACTTCAAGCAATTGGAAACCCTGGTGAACAGCTTCATCACCCCCGCCGCCTTCGAGGATGACTACAAGCTCGTCTCGGGCGTCGAAAACGACGAGCTCCTTACTTTGCCTACCGGAACCAGTATCCGTGACTTTATTGCTTGGGTCAATAACCTGCCTGAGCGTGAGCCCCCAACTTATCTGGGTCTTCCGGCTAATGCAGAGAAGTTGTTGTTGGTTGGTCATGGTCGCAAGATGATCTCTGATCTGTCGCGGGTTACTACTCTTTTGGATGAGGGCGAGCAGTTGATGATTGACAACTAGTTCCTTTCTTTTTAGTACTTGTTTTTCTTTTTGTTCATATTCTTTCTTTTCCTGTGCTCTTTTCATTACCTGTCAATTAGAATTAGAGGTCGGGTCCGTGTTCCGCTTCTTTGCACAACTTCATGTCCTGTGGACGATGTACAATCACTATTAAGACTTTATTCCTTTTTTTTACTGGCATGTGCACGATCTTATTGCGATTGTAAGATACATTAGAACTAGAAAATAATATGGGCAATAGCATTAAGTATCCAGGATAGAATCTGCAGAATATCTGGTACGGAAGAGGCCTCTCGATATCGATTACCTCATTTACATAATGTAAAATGACAAACGAACGCCAAAAAGAATCCCCAGTAGCAGGGACCAATGTCCTATATACGTGGATCGGAGTGAAGGCTATACAGCTCAGACCTTAGGAGATGAAGGTGGACTCTGAGAACATGAAGCCCTCCTCGGTGATCTCCTTGTCTCCGATCTTGAGCTTGAGGGAGAGCTTCTCCGTAGGCGCAAACTGTGAAGAAAAGAGTTGTCAGTGACTGTAAATACATGGCTGGAGGTAGGCTTGGATAAGCCGTGAAGTTTCGGAGTAGGTTTATCTTACTTGGTAGATGTATGGCCTGGTACCAGCCACACTGCCGGCAATGCTCTTGATGAAGCCGGGAACCTCACCCATGACATCGATGCGGTCCAATCGCTTACCGAGAGGACCGTCGACCTCGGCGGACAGCTTTTGGCCATCCGCTGTCTCACCTGCCCATTGCCACTTGACGGCGGTGGGCTCGGGCCAGTCGCTGTCCGGGTCGGTGGTAGTGGCGGTGTGAGTAGCTGTGTTGTTGACGCCGGCGTAGATGATCTCGTCATCCTTGAGAATAGCACCGACGTTGACCTTGGTGGAACCGTAGGAGGGGGGAGTAGTGAACTCCATCATGACGCCGGAGTAGGTGGGGGTCTGGATATTGACAAAGTTCCAGCGGGAAGCTAAGGAAACACGGACAGATGATTAGCAAGGGAACTATGTCGCGCGATGGAATCCAGTCTCTTACCGCAATGTTGAGGCTTCATGCCCTGCACAGCCGGGATAAACACACCGCGACCGGCGAGATCCCAAGTCTTTTCCTCGTTGGCGGGGTTCTTGGTGGTGATGGAGCCTTCGACGGCGCATCGGGCCCAGAAGGAGTGGACCACGGAGCCCCAGGGGTTCTTGGGGTCGGTGCCGAAGTAGGAGGTACCGTTCTTTCCGACTGTGAAACCCGGGGCCTTGCGGGTGAACTTCAGGTCGACGACGCACTTGGGGTTGACGGTTGACTTGATGTGGTAGGCGTCGCCTTCTTCGTTGAGGGTGATGGTCATGTTATCGGCGCCGAAGCAGAGCATTTTCTCATCGAACATGAAGTTCGAGAGGGAGTCTGAGTGCCAGATGTGCTTGCCCTCTCCGCTGAGGTCGAAGATCTTGGTGTTGAGGACGGCGGTGGTGTGGATACCTCTATAGATTCAAGCGCTCAGTTAGTCACGATGCAAACATTAAAACTAGTCCCAGAAATGTATTCAGGGTTGCGATCGAGGTATCTTTTTCAATCATTGGGAATGGAGGGGGTATAATCGATCTATACGTACGCAATGTTGCTGTAGATCACCTGAACGAAGACCAGGGTCCCATCATCAGCCATGATGTAGAAGGTCTGAGTCTCCACATTGGTGTATTGGTATGCCTTCCATTTCAAGTCATCCTTGGTCAAGACAGTGTAGGGAGTCTCGGCGGTCTGTTGGGCGACGGACTGGATCGCTTCAGGGCCGTAGATAGGTTCCTGAGTGCCCACCGCCGCGGAGAGACTGGAATCTGGATTAGTTTTACCGCCACCATCGAATACATGAGAAGACTTACGTCGACTTGAGCCAGTTCATGGTTGCTTTGGAAGCTTGTACTAATCAGGAACCTGACAAGTACCAAAAGTCCAAGTTTCAAAAAAAATTATTATGTCAAGGAGAGGAGGGACAAGTGAAAGGGAGGTGAAGAGGGAAGATCGACGCGGGGCCCGAGAGTTTAGTTCGGATGTGAATGGGAACTATCCCAATCCAGCTTGATGGAGGGTCAAAATCGACTGAACCACTTTCAACAACAGAACCAGAAGTTCATGAATGATGGGGGAAAAGTTGATGAAAGTTGAGAAGATTCGAAATGAAGTTATCTCTTTTCTTCATAATTAGAAAGCAACGATGACGTTGGATGCTGCTCAGCTGCTCGCTTGGTGTCCGACCAATCAGCATCCAGAAAGGCGGAGGAAAATCTCCCGTCTTCACGTCCGTTTGCGCTTGAACATCAACAGATTCAATCCCTTTTCCCTTTTCCCTACCCATCCACATCCACCATGGCCAAAAACGTTCTGGCTAAGGATCAATTCGTCAAGCTGATCGTCGGCGCCGGTCAGGCCAGTCCCAGTCCCCCCGTGGGTCCGGCGCTGGGTAGTAAGGGTGTCAAGAGTATGGACTTTTGCAAGGTGAGCTCTCCATGAATTCCTCAACCCCCGACCGGCGTATTAACCTGGATCTCTATTAGGAGTTCAATGCTCGCACTGCTCACATTAACGTCGGGGTCCCTATTCCGGCTCGCGTCACCGTTCGTCCCGACCGATCCTTCACCTTCGATCTCCGTACACCTACCACCACCTACCTCTTGCTACACGCCGCCAAC
The DNA here is from genome assembly GCA_911649655.1 of Penicillium sclerotiorum. Taxonomy (NCBI): domain Eukaryota; kingdom Fungi; phylum Ascomycota; class Eurotiomycetes; order Eurotiales; family Aspergillaceae; genus Penicillium; species Penicillium sclerotiorum. The sequence goes on along the minus strand of CAJVRJ010000005.1, from coordinate 3,315,450 downwards.
GTGGAGCCTCGCAAAAACCGCATTCGCGGAGCCATGAACCCCGGTCACGAGACCTGTGGCCAGATCTCTCTCAAGCATGTTTACGAGATTGCCAAGATCAAGCATACTGAGACTCGACTCTCCGGCTTGAGCCTGCAGGGCCTGTGCAAGAGCGTCATGGCGCAAGCCAAGTCCATTGGCATCCAGGTTGTCCCGTAAGACAACTGCGTGGATTGATTTTCCTGTTTCATATGGCTCCCATTTAAGCTCTGCGAGCGGAGGCCTTGTTTCTCTCGACTAGGTGCATGATTGGATGCCCTTGGGTATCTAACGGTTGACCAGTGTTTCGATAATGTGTTTAATATGGCGTTTGATGGGAGCAAATGGGGGGAACGTTGCATTCCCTCTACTGTACTATAAGCACTTCTCTGCATATGGAGCGATATGCGCAATACCAAGACTCTTTTTGTTTCATTATTTTGATTCCCATGAACACATGACCATGTCAGAGGATGCAGAGAGGGGAAAGGAGATTGGTATAACAGGAACCCGACCGATTGTTTCTTCTTGTGTCTCTAATGTCCCTGTCGTCCCTGTCGTGTTACCTTTACCCCCACACTTCAAAGGCTGGGGAGTGGCGGGTGGATTGACATTTCGTCCGATGTGAGTTTGTTTGACCTGTAGTAGTTGTAGTAATACTGTGTACTTCCAGTCCTTGTCTTCAACTTGAAGCTCGGGGTTGTGTATTGGAAATGTCTGTTTATCCATATCCTGGATAGAAGGACAACAGTAGTATATGAGTCTGGTCAGCAATGGGTATGACTCTAGTCAATCACATGCGCAGAGTGACTTCACATGCTAATCTTATAGATCATCACCAAAGAGCGCTGTAGTATGTCGACTCAATTGATCGGAGAATTAGCCATGTGTAGCATGTGTCTGCCTGCACCATAAGTACCATCTGTAGCATGTGTATTCCGATCACGAACTAGACCAATCAAGTGTTCAAGGGTGATGACCTAGGCCAGAACAGGTAGGATTCCAGATTATCGGGAAGATGCGTGCATTTCCGGAAGTGCTTTAAGAACCGGGAAGTCGGCACAACCAGATTACCTGCTTTCAATTACTATCTTTCAACTTCACCCGCCGTCTTCCGAGTACATGCGGGGAGATCGAGAGAGATTAAATGGGGGGTATAGATAATCATCATGTAGAACATAAGCTCTCACATGTGGAATGATTAAACTGAGTCACATAGAGCCTCGTCTTTGAAGGAGAACTTATGAACTTGAGATCTTGAAGCCTTTATAGATTACCAGTATAGTACCAGCATAATACCCCACTCTACCCCCTCTTAATCCTGGCCTGATGACTATATCATTCTAGTCATTCTCATCTTCTTTCTGATTTCAATTTACCAACTTTCTTCTTCTTTCTTTTTTAACTTCATCTTTTTTTTTTCCCACCGGTAAATTTCCTTCTAGACTCACGGGATTCGGCGGAGAAAGGAAGAGGAAAAAAAGGTTCAGAGAAAAGATTTGCCTCTTACCCACGTAATCGACCGTTGGCTGGGAAAATCAATCCTTCCCTTTTTCCCTCACCCCAGATCTTCTCAGCTTCGTCTGTTCTCCTCAAACCTTCAACTTCCCACCTCAAAATTTGATTCGGAAAATTCGAAAGAGCTCCATTCACGAAATCTTCCGGTGATCAATCACCTTTCAACTCTCCCCCACGAGCTGAAACCTCGTGAGGGGTATGTGTCCCGCCATCTTCAACTTGGAAGCTTGAAAAGTATGACGTCTGTAACGGACGGGTCAACCCCAACCAACTCTATGGACTCAGGTATGTCTTGGCTCTTTGTCGGCTCTCCTTCCTCCCATCTGGCGCGTACCTTGCCTAAATTCCTGACGTGTCTGCTCCATAGGCTCGAATATGCAGAACCCCGCCAAGATGCCGCAGGCGGAGTCTGACCCCGACGCCAAGTCGAAAGCGCAACCTGCTCAAGTTCGCTTCTCCTCTGTCAACCAGGAAATCGAGCCCTCCTCAATGCTCTCCCCCGTCTCGGAGAAGTCGCTGGGTGACGCGCAGTCCTCAGATCCCAATGAAGACGAACTTCGGTCATTGGCTATTAGCTTGCAGAGATCTCAGCTCCAGGAGTCCCGCCTGCGGAACTTCTCCTTTGAGCCAATGTCACTTCCATCATCCAGGGTAGGTCTATCCCCTCTATCACTCTACAGGTGCTTGCAACGGGAGTGGGTGTGTTAGGTGGTGCAAACCTCGGCCCCCAGATGATCTTTCCCCAGACACCCCGGATCTCTCGATGGGCCAGCATTCCCTGATCTAGTTGGCCCCGAGATCGTGTCGAACCTTGCACCCTACTCCACCTCACACTGTACCCAAGTGGTGTCTACCGCTCAACTGAGAATACCGATACAAATTTACCTCATTGAAATGAACTAACATCTCGTTTCTAGGTCGCATCTCGAGAATCGAGTGACCGAAGCACTCGCGAAGGCCCGGGTTCATATGTCGCTTCCCCCCATGCCTCTCCCCCCGTCTCCGCTGTTCAGTCACCCCCCTTGACCCCCGCCGTAACCCAATCGCGAGATGGTCGCTCAGCCGAAAGCGCAGCCGTACTAGGTGCAGTTGGTCGGGCTAATGGGCAATCCATCACCCCTGAAACAACCCCTCCCGTCACTTCCGGAGACAAGAATACTGCTCAAAGCGTTTCATCGCCCCGTCCTTCCACCGATCGCATTTCCACCGGAGCAAGCGTAACTTCAGAACCAGGACCCCAGGTGACCATTCCGAAACACCGCGCTCAGTTCTTTTTTGGAACCGACTCACCGCAAGACGAGAGTCCACCCCCCACTCCGCGAGACTCCCACACCCCACCGGGCGCAATCACCCCCGTAGGTGAGCCGAATGACCCATACGCTCGCAGCAAGAGACCACCTCAACCGAAGAACCTGGGTCAACTGGATGCACGATTTATCTTCAATGGTCGGGATAGCAAGCGGTCCTTTCGCCCTGGAACCCCTCGATCGTCCAGTGCCAGTGACATCGCCAAGTCTAACAATGACAAGCGTGGGGTCTTCCACAAGGATAAGAACCACGAATCTAAGCACGGCCATGGCCATAGCCACCATGGTTCCATGTCCGAATTGAAGCGGTTTTTTAAGATGGGCCATCGCAGCAAACGGCCCGACTCTCCAACTACCGCATCGAAACGGTCCAGCCGGGGATCAGGAAAGGGAACACCTTACCAAATGGCACCCGATAACGTTCCATTTGCTGACGACCACGGTCTGACCTCCAAGTATGGTAAAATGGGCAAAGTGCTGGGATCTGGAGCTGGTGGATCGGTTAGACTGTTGAAGCGCAACAGTGATGGAGTCACATTTGCAGTCAAGCAATTTCGAGAGCGCCACAGCTGGGAGAGCTTGAAGGAGTATTCCAAGAAGGTCACCGCGGAGTTCTGTATCGGTTCGACTCTGCATCACGGCAATATCATTGAGACCCTCGACATCATCCAAGAAGGACAGCACTGGTATGAGGTCATGGAGTACGCGCCATTCGACTTGTTTGCAATTGTCATGACTGGCAAGATGACCAAGGAAGAGATCGCATGCTCCTTCAAGCAAATTCTCAGTGGCGTGGCCTACCTCCATGGAATGGGATTGGCTCATCGGGATCTGAAGCTGGACAATGTTGTGGTTAATGACCGCGGCATCATGAAGCTGATTGATTTCGGAAGTGCAGTCGTCTTCCGCTATCCCTTTGAAAATGACATCGTTTCAGCCTCGGGCATCGTTGGCTCGGATCCGTACTTGGCCCCTGAGGTGTACGACGAAAAGAAATACGATCCACGCCCCACAGATGTTTGGTCGCTGGCGATCATCTTCTGCTGCATGACTCTTCGTCGTTTCCCCTGGAAGCAGCCACGCACCACCGATAACTCCTACCGGTTGTTCATCTCGACCCCGACGCCCGGTACACCCGTCCCTGACTCAGACCCTCGTCGCCAGCCTCGAGCCAAGTCGTCACCGGATCTTCCTTCTTCCTCCTGGGAACAGAAACAGCACCCGCCCACCTCCAACCCACCCGCCCCAGAGCAAAATGGCACAGCTAAGCCAAACTGCTGCCCAGAAGGCGAGCAATCGGCTGAGACTCCCGCCCAAAAACAAACTAGCCAGACCAGTACAGCGACTACAGCCAACAATGGTACTGCTAATGACAAGCCCACACGTACTACCAGCAAAGAAGCTCCCCCTCTCCCACCGGGTGCTCCTCAGCCCGCCCCGAAGCAGGAGGTCATCAAGGGCCCGTGGCGCCTTCTCCGCATCTTGCCGCGGGAAAGTCGGTACATTATCGGCCGCATGCTGAAGGTCGATCCCAAGGAGCGAGCAACTCTTGATGAAGTTCTAGCAGACGAATGGATCCGAGGCATCCTCTGCTGCGAACAAGATGACACAGGCAAGGTCCTCAGCGCTCCAAACCACACGCACGTTCTCGAACCACCATCCCATAATAATGCCGTGGCCAGCAAAGCCAAGGCCAAATGATTCCCCCGTCGTGTATCACTTTCTTCGTTTGTCCATAATTTCTTTCAAGCTCTACGAGAACCTTGCCGTCCAGTGCTCCGTGGGATCTTCATCAATCTCTGTTTGTCTCGTGCGTTTCTCAGGGTTCCAGGCGGTTTCCATGCTGCAATGCTTGTACAGTCTTCTTTTTTCCTTCTTCTCCATACTCAATAGTTTAATTTCTCCTGTGTTGTCTCCTTGGCTGCGCTCTTTGCCTGTCTCTCGCTCATATTGACGTGGGATGGCCGAGAGTCGTTCTGGTATTCGATGAACATGGAACTCGCGCAGAAATCTGAGAAACCTCCAAGGGACATTTTATTTTTACGCTCCCCTTTGTGTGTCCTGAGTAGAACGAGAGAGTGCTTAACAGTGACCTTTAAGTTGGGGGTCTTAATGCCATAGATTCTGAACCTAAGAATACATTCAAATGTTGTTTGATTAAAGGAGTGAGTGCAGAACTTGAAGTAGTGCTTCATGCCACATTGTACTAGTAGATTGGTCCAACGCAACGTTGATACGGCAGACCAGACGCAGGAGCCGGACCACCGCAGCAATTTCAAAGGTTAGAATCGGTAGTAATATTGATCATTGGGTAAGAAATTCAACTCCCTAAACGAACTTCAGGTCGATAATCTATGATTTCACCTCAGTATTATATGAGGAGAAAAGTGCAATAAAGCTCAAAGTTTCCCGACGATCGACTTGACGTAGCCCTTAATCGGCGATATCGGATGGCCTGACCGCGGAGCAAAAACCTCGGATCTGCATGAACTGCGGAGCTCTACGTTACTCTCTACCCAGCTCCTCATTGCATTCTTACCTCCAAACTCATACCCTCCGCGTCCTAGAACCTGACTGCGCGCCAATTGATAACAACACAGCATGCTCATGCGGTAAAAAAACACACCAACAACTCTTCACCTCCCCGACACATCATGGCTCAGCAACCCGAGCCCGAGGCCCTGGTCTCTTCCTTGTGGACAAGGTCCCTACTCGTAAGAAAGACCCCAGAAGAATCCAATGCGTTCGAAAAACTCACTAACAAACCCCCACAGTCAGGCGCAGTCGCCGGTCTCACAGTAGACTGCTCTCTCTACCCCCTCGACACCATCAAAACCCGACTCCAAAAGGCACGCGACCCCAGCGCCCCCCAAGGCCCCCGCCTCTCCCTCCGCCAAACAGTCCGAGGCATCTACGCCGGTCTCCCCTCCGTCCTCTTCGGCTCAGCCCCCTCCGCAGCCTCCTTCTTCATCGTCTACGACGGCGTCAAGCGCTCCCTCCTCCCCCCAGGCACAAAAGACGCCTCCCGCACCCACATCTTCCTCACGCACTCGGTCGCCTCGTCGCTGGGTGAAATCGCCGCCTGTGCAGTCCGCGTCCCAACAGAAGTTATCAAGCAGCGCGCCCAGGCAGGCCTCTTCGGTGGATCCAGTCTCCTCGCCCTAAAAGATATCCTCTCTCTCCGCCATGCAGCTCCGATCCCCGCTGCAGGCACAAACGCCTCAGTGACTGGCGTCTCAAACCAAAAACGTGGCTACGGCCAGGTTCTCCGCGAACTCTACCGCGGCGCGGGCATCACCATCGCCCGCGAAATCCCCTTCACGGTGCTGCAGTTCACCATGTGGGAATCCATGAAGGAGGCATACTCGAAGCGCTTCCTGCGCTCGGACGCGCCGAAATCCCTCGCTGAGACTCAGATCCCGGCTTCCACCAGCGCTATGTTCGGTAGTGTGGCCGGTGCTATTGCGGCCGGATTGACTACGCCGCTTGATGTTATTAAGACCAGGGTTATGCTTGCGCGGAGGGGGGATGCTGATGCGCCGGTGCGGGTTAAGGAGGTTGTGCGTGGGATTGCGCAGGAGGGTATGGGTGCTTTTTGGAGGGGAATTGGGCCTCGTGTTGCTTGGATTGGTATTGGGGGGTCGGTGTTTTTGGGTAGTTATCAGTGGGCTTGGAATACGTTGGAGAGGAGGAGGGAGGCGCAAAGTTTGAATGAGATGGTTTAGGTCTTTGTTTGAAGATCCACCTTGGAAGCGTTCAAGTTTAAGTTGAATTTGTATATTACTTTTTTTATAGAGTAGATGGATAGATTATGTTGGATCGTCTGGAAATACATTGAGATTCATACCAAACCTACCTACATGATGGATGTAGTACTTGAATAGTTCCGAGTCCGAGTCCAATGTTGAACTTGAACTTGAAGTTACTAGTATCGGATAGCTCGAGGGGATAGTAGTATAACAATTGTTCTACATGTAAAGGAACTTGAATTGATACCGGTTATAAGCGGACTTATCGCACATGTAAGCATCCACTTAGTGCACGGGCATGCTAATCCGGGGCACAATAGTCCATTGGAATAAGGTCATTCGGAAGTGTCACCCGTGATAGGATGACATGCATAATAAAATATTACGAAGACATCCCGAGGTCACATTACATATAGGTATATCAACCGTAAAGCCTAGGTACTCAGTGGAGAGGATGGCGGGAGTATAAGCACTTGGGCACTGTTCAAAAGCTGTAGCCTAAACTTGAATTCGCCGATTACACTGATGAGAAAGAATGCCGGAACAACTAAACTTAGTATTGGGACCTCATCTACTGAGAACTTGAATTTGAACTTTCAAGTACAAGTCCGTAATAGTAGTAGCTCACAACGGTGTTCACCTCATTTCACTAAACAAACGATCTGGAGGCGGTCTTGTTTCCGCGGTTAACGTATAACGGCTCAACATGGTAATTTGCAGTGTTTCTAAGCCTATGTTCTATAGTTAATAAGTCAATAAGTTCACTCAAGTTGCTGTGAATTCACGAGTATGTAAGCATCAAATGACATCAAAATTAGAATGAGAGTGCATTTCCTCAGCACCAATAGAAAGCATGTAGGCAGTGATACGGAGTACGGCTGAAGGCTGCGCTATGGCATCGTGAACCGAATGCCCCTGGCGGCTCCCCCAACTTCCCCTCACTTGCTCCTTTCTCCTTTAACCTGGTCTTTTACCTCAATCTCGCCCATCTTGTTCACGGATTGTTTTGTTTGGGGGCGATCGTCATTCACTTCTGACGTCGTTTCTTTGTCCCCACCTAAAACTGCAAGTGATCGGCCTTGATTGAGGCAGATAAGCTCCGCATCTCCTCCGCAATTTGCCTCTTCCCACATATCCCAACTCTGCATGTATGGCACGGAAACTGAGCCACCAGAGGGTCACTTATGGTGAGTACTATACAATCTGATCCTAATTTCTACGGGAAATTGCGTTATTGATACCGTTTTAGTGCTGCCTCTGCCTGATGCCCCCGGCGGGCACCGGCTGGGGGTTAATGGCTTGACCGTTGACCGTCAGAACTCCATTTTGTAAGTACCTTTTCGCTATTTTTCCTCATTTGAACGCGGAAAAATATATCAAAGACCAGGCTCAGTTGTCTGTAACTGGTTCTTTCCGTTTTTGTCCCTACAAGTGATCTACCACGTGGAGTGCATCGTATCTAACCTTACCTTTTCCGTTTGTCTTCTACAGGTACTCCGCTGGTCGTGATGGTGTCATTTGCTCATGGGATCTGGACTTTCCTCAAAAATCTCTTCCTCCCTCGAATCCATTCTCGAATTCCCGACGGCAGCCAGGCCCGACGCAATTCAAGACTCAGGTCCAAGCCCACAGCCACTGGATCAACGACATCGTTTTAACACAGGACAACTCTGCACTGGTATCCGCATCCTCTGATACTACGGTCCGACTATGGAGACCCCATTCCGAATCAACAGCAGTCCCCGAGCGCATCGGTAAACATACAGACTATGTCAAGGCGCTGGCAAGCCCAGGTGGCCACGCAAGCTGGGTTGCATCCGGTGGACTCGATCACAAGCTCTACCTATGGGATCTGAGTGGGGGCGGGGAGATCTTGAATATAGATGTATGCGGTGACGACGCGTCGGAGAAGGGCTCTGTTTACGCGCTGGGCGCTGTTTCCTCCGTCCTTGCAAGTGGTGGACCTGAGAACGTCGTCCGAGTATGGGATCCCAAGTCTGGAAAATCGATCAGCAAGTTTGTCGGTCATACGGACAATATTCGTGATATCATGATCAATCAGAGTGGGGATACTATCATGACTGCCTCGTCGGATCAGACTATCAAAATCTGGTCCTTGACTGCTGGCCGTTGCATGAATACTCTGACCATGCATAATGATAGCGTCTGGTCGCTTTACTCGGATGATCCAAACCTCTCTGTTTTCTACTCCAGTGATCGCTCGGGATTGGTTGCGAAGACTGATACTCGGGGTTCATCGGATGTGGAGCAGGGAGTCTGCGTCGCGGCGTTACAGGAGCACGAAGGTGTGGTGAAGGTTGCTGCGTGTGGGGACTTTATCTGGACCGCAACGCCGAAGTCTAGCATCAACCGCTGGAAGAATGTCGACACTACGCTGGAAATTGAATCGCGACCGGATCCTGGACGCACTATCGACTCCACGGCTGCTGCGCCGGCGCCCTCGTCCGATAAGTCCGCAACGATTCCGTTCAATGCCGTACTGCAGTTGTCCGCAACAGCAACCCTGCTTGGAGGGTCGTCCTCGGGGATGTCTACACCCGAGACCGATATTGAGGCTGATTTGGGATTGACCATTCCTGTTTCTTCTATGCCGGAAGAAAGCATCGAAGGACAACATGGTTTAATCAAGTGCTTGATGCTCAATGACCGCAGGCGAACTCTGACGCAGGATTCCGCGGGAGAAGTAGTGTTGTGGGATCTCATGAAATGTGTCCCTGTGCAGACGTTTGGGAAACGTCATATTGAGGATGTGGTTGACGAGATCAATACTACTGAGAGTATCTCTCATTGGTGTACGATTGACGTCCGTACTGGCAGACTCTCCGTGATCCTAGAACCGAATCGCTGTTTTGATGCTGAGGTCTATGCGGACGAGGCTGGCCTATCCGATGATGGCCTTGCTGAGTTCCGAGATGATCAACGAATCAACCTTGGTAAATGGATTCTACGCTGGTTGTTTGCTCCAATGGTTGAAGAACAAATTCGACGTGACAACGAGTTTCGCGAGTCGGCTGTGGCGAAGGCGGAGGAACTGGCCCGATCTATTCCTCTGAGCATCTCTGTTCCAAACGATGATATTCCTCGCAGTTCTGGAATTCCTATCTCACAAGATCCTTCTAAGACGACCTTGCGTCCAGGTATGGATTTCGCTGGCAGTCCCAATACGCCAGCCCATGGAATTCATGTGGGCACACCATATTCATCAAACTACCTTAGCACCTCGATGGCCAGCAGCCTATCTCCGTTCCCGAACTTTGAGACCGATGCCCCAGAGGCCCTTCCGTCAGTCCCGCAGAACCATGATCCGTCTTCTTTCTCCGACAAGTCCGGCGATTATTTCACCTCGAGGCAGCCTCAGGACACCGACAAAACGCCCATGTCACCCTCCGATACCAACTCACAGTCTGGGCTTCCTCAGTCTCCTGCCGAGCCAGACAAGGAAGATCGCAAGAAGGGCTCCCTCTTCGGCAAGAAGTTCCGCATGCCGGTAATGAAGTCACTGAGAACCTCTACCGATCAGAAGCCGCAGATCCTCGAGGAAAAGATCGAAGAATCCGAGGTGTCGTCAATCAAAGAAGAGAAGGTCTATGAGGCCAACATCAGCGGCGTTGTCGATCGTATTCGTCACGAATATGATGAGTTCCTGGCTACAAACCCGTATCGAGACTTGGTGTCTGCCATCACACCTAGTGACACAAGCGAGACGCCTCGCTTGTACATCCCGTCTCGAACTGCGGTCTTCATTCAAGAAGAAACTGGTGATACTGCCGTAGCCTCCGATCTATACCGTGGTAGCGTGGGTAGTATTGGTGAAGATTTCGAGCGGTTGCAGAATGCTATTCCGCACTGGCTGGGCGAATTACTTTTGAAGGTATGATCTCTTCTCTTTATTCTGACGTGACCTGGTTAACATATCCATTTCCAGAATCAAATACCCTTTAAGGAACAAGTCAAGACTGCATTTATTCTCAAGCCGTTCGAAGACTCCTTGCCTCCCGTCGTCAAGCCAGAAGTGTAAGTCATCTACAAAGAGCACTCGCTGTTCATATACTGACATGTCACTACAGCGGCACGTCAACTACCGGCCCACCGCCTGCCAACGCCAATGGAAATAACAGCTCCCGGTTAAATGCCAATCGCATGCTGCGTGCAAAGAAAGTTCTAGCTTATGTGGCTGAACGCATTGATCCTCCGAACCCCGATGAGCCCGAGGGTAACCAACTTGCACCGGAGGAATACCTCGAGCTGTACTGCCAGAAGATTGTAAGACTCCCTCAAGATCCCGCTCATACATGCCCCCAACTAACCCCATCCAGCTGTGCCCACCTAACATGACCCTGGCCACGATCCGCCAACATCTCTGGCGCAGCTCCGGCGATATGGTCCTTTACTACAAGGCCAACGGCAAGAAAGAGATCCGACCTCAACCGTCCCTGACTGGTAGCGAGCCCCGCGGCACCAACGGAGAAACCGGTGCACTGAACGGCGACAACAACGCGCCACCCAGCAGCATCCACTCAATGACGAACTCGGGCTCCGTATCTGGATCGGTCGTCACGTAGGTGACCAAGGTCTCACTGATCATCTTTACCTCGTGTATTTTTTTTTATTATTTTTCGTTTCGGTCTCTGGTTTGGCTTTTATGGCTTTTTGGTTCTAGCGACGCTGTGTCAGGCATGACTCTTGTTTGCCTGGCGAGGGATGGATTTGGGTACATATGGAGATGTTCTCTGATACCCCTGCTTTTACTGATTCGCTTTTTTTTTGCGGTTATTCTTTGGCTTGCTGGTTTGAGCTTATGAGGACGTATACGTATGTCTGGGATCAATTGATACCAATCAAAGAATATTTACGTCTGAGTCTGTGTAGTGCCCAGGTACTAATAGTGGATTCTGAATTGCCCTTCAAATGTTCAAGTTCCAATTCAAAAAGCCTACCACAAATGCTTGGAATGGAACTGGCAGCTCTTATGTATAGGTCCATGTGCCCAGTTGCCAATTTGTAAGTAAGCAATTGATGTACATTCTTGGTCAGACAGCCCTGGAGATCATTCACATGCATTCCAAGCTTCTTTTACAGCACAAAATCCGAATACAACTACGCTATAACAAGGGCACCAATCATATCTTGAATTGATGATGTTTTGCTGCGTCATGTTTTGCTTCAAATCATGCTGATCTGCAGGGTCATTGCCGTCACATGCATTCAATACATAGTATGCATCAGTGTAGCAGTCAAGGGATATAAGCATCTAGGCATCCATGTGAAACATTCGAAATTATTCATCCCCAGCTTCTTGCCTACATGTACACACCGCTACTACATCAGCAGACCGAGAAAGAAAGTCTGTGCAGGTCTAAAAGCAACCTTGGAAGCACACATGTATTATTAGACACCACAACCTAAACTATCACTGTGTCTATGGATTCAAAGTAGCCTGCTCACTAACATGCAGGACGCACATTTCATGTCTGTCCAATTTTTATTATTGCAACCAAAAACACAGAAATATGAACAAGGTTACTCCTAAGTTCTAATCGGCCCGCTACGTACCGCCCCGAGGTGGAGGGTCATGAGAAGCAAGGGGTGGTAGATCATTCTTAGCAGTTGAGGGGACAAATTGATGATCAAACTGCTTAAGTACCCATAACTCTCTTTTTCCAGCGTCCTGGTGGTCAGTTGCTTCTCATTCCTCACCTGCAAACGAGTCTCTACACAAACTTGCTGAAGCTGTCTTCACCAAGCTTTAATCTTCCGTTTGATCTGGAAGCATTCGTGATGTCTAAAGCCAGATTGATTGCAGTCGGGGCGGCTAGTGTTGCCATTGGAGTTGGTGGTAGCCAAATCTACAATTCCTATTCAAAGCAACAACCGAAAAACGAAACACCAACAGCGACTACACGGACTACACCGGTGGTTACATCAAGTCCGATCATAGCAACCAAATCCCTTCCAGTTCAACCCTCACCTGGGATTCAAATCATACCCCAAAACCTTGTGCAGGTGAACCCTGACGGGATCCTGAAATACGTTTCACCAGGCCCAGTCCTCGACGAACTCAAATCGCTCTCCTTCTATGGGACCTATGATCGACGCATGCGAAATCCGTGGTGGATCGCAGAGCACATCACGGCCGAGTCAGTAGCCCAGAACATTACCGACCGCAAAAATCTCTTCGCAGAGGATAAAACAATCCCGTTAGCATTCCGAGCCCGAATGAAAGACTACTCAAAATCCGGCTACGATCGCGGCCACCAAGCCCCAGCAGGAAACGCATCATGGTCCCAGGATGCCATGGACGGCACCTTCAAACTCTCAAACATGTGTCCGCAGGTAGGCGACGGGTTCAACCGTCACTACTGGGCGCGCTTCGAGGACTTTTGTAGGAGATTGACTCAACGATACCCCTCAGTCCGCGTCGTGACGGGTCCGCTGTATCTACCGAAAAAGGACGAAGACGATAAATGGCGCGTCCACTACGAGGTTATTGGGAATCCGCCCAATGTGGCTGTTCCGACTCACTTTTACAAAATCATTATTGGTGAAGATGAGGATACCGATGAACCGGGTAGGAAGGTTGCTGTTGGCGCCTTTGTGTTGCCCAATGCTAGAATCGATAATAAGACGCTTTTGGCGGACTTTGAGGTTGATCTTGATATTGTTGAGCGTGCTAGTGGGCTTGAGTTTGCGAACATGTTGAAATCGGAGAAGCAGAAGAAGCTTTGTGAGGAGGTGAAGTGTGATGTTACTGTGCGGAGCTTTGCTAAAGCGTCTCAGGCTGAGGAGTTGAAGTCCAAACTTTGATATACTACCTACACTGTCCAGGACTCAGACATATCTGGATAGTCGCTGTCAACGAAAACACAATTTAACTTCAATCAGGCTTACAAGTTCAAGTTATGAATAAAAATATCATTGACACTCAAATAGAGTAGGTACAATTTTGCTCACTCCGACCGGCATGTTCCATCTACTAGTACTATCTAGTAGCCGAGAGGCCACGGCTGTATGCGCAACATCCTTTCAACATTTGAAAGGCTACAACTTCGACGGAACATCGCAATTATCTCCATCAGGGGATGTCTGAATAAGGATCTTGACATGCTGTGTCTTGTTATTGACTAATTCGAGAAATCCTCCACGGACGATATCGGCCAGGGGCACAATCGAGGTAATCATCTGTTCCGCGGCAATACTGTTCCTTGCCAGCTGAGAAAGCACGTCCTTGAAATCCTCGTTGGTATAGCAAATTCCACCTGTTACACGTTTTTCTGTGAGGCTCACACTGTTGAGATTAAGCAGTAGTGGCTTTTCGTGGATTGCGACGTTGAAGATTGTGCCCCCGGGCCTGACAGCGGCAATAGCAGTGTCGAGTGTAGATTGCAGGCCGGATGCATCAAAAGCAATATCGACTCCTTCTTCGAGAACTGCATGGATTGCTTCGAGTACTGGATTCAGAGAACTGCCACCAGTCTTCAAGGATGCAACATCTGTCATGGGGTTGATAACCTTGTCTGCTCCGAATCGGCGTGCCTGCTGAATCCTCAGATTTGAGACCTCGCTGACGAAGACATTTCCCACTTGTTTGGAGCGCAGCATCATTAACAGAGCCAGGCCAATTGGGCCCGCACCAAGGATCAACACATTCTGGCCTGCGGAAAATCCTGACTCTCGGATCATATGCGACGCTACTGCAAGTGGCTCCGACAGTGCCGCGGCCTTTAATGACACGGCTTCCGGGACCCGAATGAGGCTCGAAGGGCTCACAGTTATCTGACTGGAGAATCCTCCACCAGGAGCGTTTATTCCGTAGTATGTTGCTCTTTTGCACGTGTTGGGGCGTCCAGAAGAGCATGACAGACACGGACTTGTCCCGTAGTCAAAGTCAATCAATAAGGGGTTGATGACCACTTTTTGACCAATATCAAAGCCACTGGTCCTTTCCCCAAGCTCAATTACCATGCCCGACATCTCGTGGCCCATGGTGATTGGCAGGCTAGCTCCATTATACTGGTTTGTCTCTCCGACTGCTGGAGCCAGAATCGGTCCGGCGACGTATTCGTGAATGTCGGATCCGCAAATGCCACAATAGACTATTTGGATGCGCACTTGATCAGGTGCACATTTTCTATATGGAAACCTTGGTATTAGTCGTAGGTACCTAGCTTGTGAGGATGAATGGCAATGTAGATAACCTTGGAATCACTTACGGGATAGGTACTTGGTCTAGCCGGATATCGTTTTTTCCGTGAAGTCGCAGTGCCTGCATTTTCGAATTCAAGTTTGGAGGCTACAGAGAGTCCGATAAGTGGTAAGGGTCAACGAACATTTGAAGTTGGAATATATAACATCGCGGAGTGAAATGTCAGGGCTCTTTCACTGGGCCTTCAGGCCTGGTTGTTTTGGGACGTCTGCGTACGCCGCACATACTCAAGTACATACCACCAGCACCCGCGGACGTATGCCGGCATACAGCCGCGTTCCAAGGTTCTAGTCTTGATCATATAACCTTCCCCGTATCACCTAGACAACCTTGGAACATCCATTGATAGGTATGTAGATGACGTGTTCCAAGGTTCTGGATTAGAGGGAGACTCGACACTAATCCCGAGGTCATACCCCAGCCCTGAAGTGCTTCATCCTTGATGCCCTGCACCACGGCTCAAGTGCTGGTTCCAGGACTACGTAGCACTCGAGTGCAGATTCTTCTAACTTCACAGATGAAGGCAAAACGAGATGTATTGCATGTGGGACGTTGTAGCAGAGCAATAGACCCTTCAAGCCACCCATTCGCAGCAACTAAGGTGGATAAGGAAATCTGGAATTAAAAGCTTTACTTTCGCCGAAGCGCAGTTTTCTAGTGTCCCTCTCAGGCCCTGAAATGCTGCCCCAAGGACCAGCTTGTCCAGTGGAAAGTGAACAGTCAACCAAATGTTCCATACTCTCCTTAAAACCCAGTTTTCAGCCCACCTTACTCAGACCCCGAGCTGTAAACCTTCTCAACGTGCTCGACTGACCCAGCACTGGCAGCCAGCATGGCTTTTGCTTCATCCGCAGCCTCACGATATGTCATGTATTTACCACCGTGATATTTGATTTCAAAAAGCTTGTCGCTCTCCTCTAACGAGAGGCCGGCTGTTTCAACATAGAAGTACCAGCAGATGGGTGTGAAGACAAAATTTGTCACGGCGAAGATGAGATAGAACTTCCAGTGTATAGAATCAATGCCTCACAACAGTGTTAATAAGCACCGTCGAGAAGCCCGAGAGCCTGCAGATTTGCTGATTAACTCACCGATTGGCGCGACAGACACAATCACATAGACTCCGAGCCAGTTCGTGACCATCGCAATGGAACTCCCGAGATTCCGCGTGTGGTGCGAGTTGATCTCCGACGGATACATGAAAGAAATCACTAGAAATGAAAGACCCTGAAATACAGAATTAGCTGAGAACAACATTCGAATTGCCATCCAACTCACAAAGAAGAAATAGTAGAGAAATATGAATGCCACGGCGACACCATTCATTGCCTTTGTCCCGATGCCGAGACCGAGGGAAGCCATTACAAAACACAAGCACTGGCCTGCAGAGCCATAGATCAGCAGTCGACGACGACCGATTTTGTCGATAACCAAAGTGGCCATGCCAGCCCAAAACATCCACTGCATGGAGTCGACAGCGGACAGAATCAGTGCCATCCGGCCACTGAAACCAAATGAGCGTTTCAGAACGACCGGTAGATAATACGCGACAACATTCACACCCCCAAACTGTTGCATGAAGTTTGCACCTGCCCCTAGAGCAATTCGACGAAAGGTCTGTTGTGGTCCGCAGTCAAAAATTGTTTTCCAGCCAGCTTGCTGAGACTCTGTCTCGTGGGCAACCATATCTTCGATTGACCGAAGTACCACGGAAACCTCGGAGTCCGTGTCTGGCTTCGCTAGTAACCGCGCGATGGAACTTCTTGCAGCACTTTGGTTCCCTCGTAGACAGAGCCAGCGGGGTGACTCGACCATAAAAGGGACAATGAGCATTGTCAAGAGAGCGAGAACGGATTGGAATCCAAGCGGAAATCGCCAGCTAACTTGATGATGGGGAGTATAGGTGAATCCAAAATTCAGCCAGTTTGCAATCACAAAGCCAAAAACCAGGTTGGTGAGTTGAATCGACATCAACTTGCCCCGTTGCTCCGGCTTGCAAGTCTCACTCTGCCACATCGGCACAGTGGTGGTGGTCATACCAACCCCAAGCCCGGCAAAAATACGGCCGATGATGAGATGAGGAAGGGTAAACGCGGTCGATTGCAGGATTCCGCCATTTGTGAGGAAGGTGCACGCCAGCAGGATTGATCGTTGTCGTCCAAGTCGATCGCCGCAGAACATGGATATAAAAGCTCCAGCCACACACCCAAGAATGTATGAAGATACAATCTGTCCTTGTACAGTGGTGTTTGGGTTGTTGAACTGCTTCTGAAATGCTGGGTTTGAGAGAATGCCTCCGAAGATGCCTTCGTCGTAACCGAACAGCATAAATGCCACTCCGCAGCTGATGGTGATTCCGACCGTCAGGGAACGACCCTCTGGTCTGAACGAAAAAGGCATTATCCTGGGTGGGACTGAGGTTCAATGAATCTTTGAGAAGTAAAATAACTTCCGCTCGCCGTAGAAGAAGTTCAAGTTGTGTGCAGGTGTATGAAGTCCAGAATTGACCGTCACGGTGACCGAGTGGATGAGGGAAACTTGAAATATTGAAAGCGAGCCCAGCCTGCCCAGGTGAGGTTGGGCCTTCCACTGGACTACTTTATCCCACGATCTCGATGGCAAAAGTCAAATCTACAACTCAAATAACAGGTAATACAGGCAATCTTCAAAGTGGAAGTAGCATATAACCTTTGTTCTGCCCAGGATCCCCAAATGAAGTTAAGCATGCCGACAATCAATCACTAGCCCGAATTCCGGAAGCGTAACTTTGTCAATTCAAATCTTCGACAAATTTGGCATGATTAGGTAGCTGCGGGGTATGCAGAGGTCGAGTTGATCGGTTCTCCAGGTTTTTGTCGTGGAGCTCTCCCCAGACCCCGGTCGCGGTTATATGCTCCAGCACTGGGGCCTCGGCCTACTGGACGCATGAAGCCGCACTGGCAGCTGAGGGAATGGAGGTAGTGTATATTACTGCAGTGGGATTCAAAGAGCAAGTGGTTCTCGCAACATTTGAACTTCACGAACCAAGAACATTTTGAACCATGGCTCTCACTGCAATCGTGACCGGCGCCGCTCGTGGAATGTAAGTTATGACCAACATTTGAACAACCTGTTCCGTCAATTATGAAAGCAGTTTTAACCAAAGACAGTGGACGATCGATCGCACTCCGTCTTGCTCAAGAGGGTTACTCTGTTGGCATTAACGACATCCCAGAGGCCTTGCCGGAGATCAAGACATTGGTCACGGAGATAAACACCATACTGCCCAAGGCCTCTGGCCATTTGCATGGACTGCCAACCCGACAGCTTCGGGCAGTGGCGATCCCTGGCGATGTCTCTTGTGCCACTGATGTAGCATCGATGGTGTCAAAAACTGTGTCGGAGCTAGGTCCCTTGACTCTCATGGTAGCCAACGCAGGGATCGCACCCGTCACTCCCCTCCTCCGCTCAAACAAGGAAGAAGTTGACAGAGTCTTTGCGGTCAATGTGCGCGGCGTGTTCAACTGTTATTCCGAAGCTGCACGTCAAATGATTAGGCAAGGGGATTCCGAACTCGGCGCTGGAATCAAAAAGTACAAAATCGTGGGCGCTGCCTCCATTGCCGCATTTCGAGCTTTCCCTGCTTGTGGTATATACTCTGCCAGCAAGTTCGCGGTTCGCGGTCTGACACAGTCAATGGCGGCCGAGATGGCATCTCACAATATCACCGTCAACGCGTACGCCCCAGGTATCGTTGGCACTGCAATGTGGGATGATGTCGATGAGGCTCTCGGCAAAGTTGAGGGGCGCTCCAAGGGCGAGAGTTTCAAGCTGTACGGTCAAAGTATTGCTTTGGGGCGAACGGGCGTTCCTGAGGATGTTGCTGGGTTGGTTGGTGGGTTCCTTGCCAGCAAGGATTCGGATTATGTTACGGGTCAAACGAACTTGGTCGATGGAGGGATTATATTTACTTAGTAGATCTGCACAATGGACTCCGAATAGGCTCCGGGGGGATTTCAACATTTGAAGGTTGAGATGTATTACAGACGTCCTGATTTCCAGATGTCTGAACATTTGAAGTCTTAGCGCACATGTGCAGGAAATCAATACACCGTCAGTCGGCCGAGGCTTTGCCAACATTTGAAAGTGCGGGCAACGATCAACATTCGAATGCCCCTACATGATCTAGCCCTTACCTACTAGGTCAACTGGTAGTATAATAATCATATCAATTATAATTAACAAGAGTTCAAGTTATAGCTACTATGTCCTACTAGTAGTTGAGGTGGAATGGATCTGGTGGATATAGCTAACATTTGAAGCGTTTTCAAGTTCAACCTTGGAAGTTAAGAAATGGACTTGGCGTATTAGTATTAGTAAAGGAACGGTTTTTCTTTATGAGTATAAGAAGACCCTATTTTGATGCGAGCTTGAAGTTTGGTCACTATATAGGACTCTCTGACTTCTAGACCATAGGCTTATAGCCGTGGGTGTGAATCGGCGGAGAGCGGAGTAATAGGTAGCCGCGGAACGGCTTAGGGGTCAACGTTTTCAGGTTATGCGGACAGAATAAGAGCATGCCCAGCCCTGGAGGTGGTCCATGCAGATTGCGGGACTTTCTTGTTGCAATTGCCCTAAGAAATAGTTGCGAAGGATCGGAGATGGGCGGCAAGCTTCAAGGATAATTTCGAACATTTAAACTGTCATTGAACCTTGGGAACTGCTTGACCGGCGATCGGTCATACGTACCCCTCTGAATAATGACTCCGCAGGCTCTCCGAGTCCTGTAATCGTTTACGAACCTTGGAAATCTACAGCAGCGCGCGTAAACGATGGGGGAGGCCGACCAGCGGGGTTTTTACACAGATTAGAATTACCGTTCTGGTCTCGATTTCTATTTGCGATCGTGTTTGATCCATTTATCCATCCCAAAAGATGAATTTCCGGAAACTCAAGCTCCCAGCGAGTCCAGAGGTTGATAGCGCCGATGATACAAATGCAATCCTTTCAATGCATCGCATATTTCAACTTCAGTTGAATGGATTGGAAGATCTTTGGCATCATAATCACGCCACATTTGCTTTGTTCTCGGAGATTCAGCATCTGCTAGCGGTTTCCTAAGAAGCCTCCTAGTCAGATGGAGTTGAAGATCTGTGAAAGCAAACATTAAACTTACTCGCTGTTATTGAAGACGTCAAAGCCGGTGGTAATAATGATCGCAGGCCGAGCGACATCGGCAATAATCTGCTTGACTGGTGCAGCAGCAAAGGGTGATATCACGATTGATTCATCGTCAATTTCCGCGAATCCTCCTGCACCGTAGGGTCCAACGATTTTGAATTCTTTCTCGGTCAAGATCTCTTTTGCAACTTTTGTATATTCAGGGTCCTGAGCAAGTAACAGTACCGTTCCATTGCGACGACAAATTTGAGCGATAGTCAGAGCCATTGAATGCTGGATCATGCGGCCCATCACATGTTCCAGCTCTGAATTTTCATCCCATGGCTCGTGCTGCCTTTTTAGCCATTCAGGTGCGGTGCGGCAAAAATCACCGAGCCCAAAGCAGAGAATCTTCTTCACAGTATGCGTCCCCAGTAGATCTTCAATTAAGGCTGCGATGCTCTTGCAGGTTTTGCTTTTCCGCCATAATAGGTCTTTCTCTTGAAAGACTTGTAGAGGATGTGCTATAAGCTCTCGAAAGTTGAGGGCAGTCCGATTGCTCCACTCCACAATGTAAGAACAAAGATAGGTTTCTATTGGGCCTTCAGGTTGTTCTTTCACAAGGTGCCAATACGCTGGGTATTTGACATAGGGTTTCCTAAAACATTGTAAAAAGAAAACATTAACATTTGAAATATCTTCTTGGAACTGGATCGGAAGACCAAGGGATATGTACATACCAGATAGGATCTTGGACTTGGAACATAGGGTTAGAAATTTGGAGTATGCTGCCATCGATTCGACGGACTGAAAATTGCTCCATCGTATAGGATTGGCTCAACTGTTGTTCTATGTCTTCGAGATCCTTTTTCGTCCAAAGCTTGGCACCAGAATTGTACATGTCTGCAGCCTTTTGGCTACTCAGCCGCCAATCTGTGCACCCGTAGTTAAGAGGTCCTAGAGTTTGTGACATGGTTTTGTAGCTGCAGGTCGAGCTAGACAAACCAGGTGGTGAATGTCGGGAAGGAAATGCAAGATTGATCGAAAAACGGTTTAATTCACATGTGCATAAATTTATATTAAGGTCTGTGAAGAAAAGAAAAAGCAAGGCTGATCTGTGACACTAGAATTCAATGATTCCAAGGTTGTTTGCTTCTGCCCAGGTAGACAACGGAGTGACAACGTTCAAATGTTTGCCTTGTGGGATAGAGGGGGTCTGTCGGCGAGAGGAAAAGTAAAATTCCGGTCACCGCCCCTTTTTGACACTTCACATATAATACAAAATTTATTCAAATGTTGATATGTGTATACGCTGATATCTCTACAGCCCTGGACAGTGCTACGCGTCGAGATATCCGAGTCGTTCTTCGGCCTCGCAAAATGCCAAAATGCCGTTGCCGAATCTTCCGATCGAGCTGATAGAAAGCATTTGCAGTGATCTCGAGACACTTGATTTGAATTCCCTTCGGCTTACATGCAAGACTTTATTACAAAAATCTCAAGTCTTCTATGATCAGCGCCGTTACAGGACAATATGGATGATGGTGACAAGCGACAGCCTACGCTGTTTAAAAGAGATCGCTCAGGACGATTACCTGAGAACTCTTGTGAAACAGCTTGTCATTTTACCAGTGATGTTTGAAGATCAAGAGACTATGAACCGTCGCCGGCACTACCCATGTGACTACCCAAATTTCCAAGAGTCACCTTTCGGGGGTTATTCATGGTCGCGCACCAACTGGGAGGATGCTGAAACCCAGATAAGGTTCGAGAGTTACAAAAACTCAGTGGTAGATCATCAATATGCTCTCAAATCTCTACAGGAAGTTTTTGAAGGCTGTTTCGCTCAATTCACCAACCTGGATGCTTTTTGACTACGAAGTGAAAGAACCAGTGATCTTCTCAGAGCTGCGACGATTCCCTTTCCTGGGTGTCTTGGCCTGGGGAAGCTTAGAAATCAGTTGAAGATACACCCTAACCGGTATATGGTAAATGCCAAGACTGAACTCATGGAAAAAGTCAGCGAAGTTGGAAGCACTGTGCTTACTGCAGTGTTAAAAGCCGTCATCGCAAACAATCGCAATGTCCGAATACTTGAGACATGCGCAGATCGACACGCCGGTGTGAGCTTTAACAAGCTAAAATTGACACCAACTGAATTTCAAGTCCTGATTTCTCTCGCCAAGGGAATTGAATGCCTACATATTTGTGCTCGACAGTTTCTCCAAAGACTCCCCCGAGGGGTCACCCCCAAGCTGGATCTACAGAAAGTTTTTCTCGACCTCGTTCTGGCGTCTGCCCCAAATCTGACGACACTGAAGATGACAGATTATGCGAACGAGTTTGAAAATGGAATTCTGCCCGAGCTGCTACCGACCGTGTCCTTCACGCGGCTTAGAGAGCTTCACCTCTCATCAATCGATACATCTCTCCATGACTTCAAAGACTTTCTTAGTACTGCAATATCAACATTGGAAGTCCTCAAGCTTAAGAAAATCACCATGAGTGATAAAACTGCGACCAATTCTGGTCTGCGTCAAGGTAAGAAAAAGCCAGTTCACGGGGTTTGGCGTGAAGCTTGGGACTTCCTACGAGATACCTGTTCTTTGAAATTCTTTTCTATGGAACTTCTCGCGTCCCTTCAGAGTGTTAAAGCGGACCTTCAATTTGTCGATCATCCAAATCTGTCGAATGGGCAATCGGACACGCGCGCGCAGAAAATCACTGGGATTGCATACAATGAGGCAGAATCTCAAATATCGTTTGTGGAATGGATCGATTCATTAGAAACCATACCGTGACCATTTGGCAACTTTCAGACACCAAAATAGAAAAGCCTCACTTACCACATGTGCAGCCTAGAGGAGAAATCCAGTACTACGTACTTAAGTTCTTCCAAGGTATCCGTGGTAGCATGTAGTGCCCAGGTGGGGATCCCGTCAACTGGTGATGCTTGTTGTGATTACTAGACTTCAAGGCAGCAAGGCAGCAAGGCACCATGTCCATCGTTTCTAAAGTGATCAGTGTTGTACACAAATATCGCTGACCTAGAATTTGAACAGATATTTAGTGGAAATTAAATGAGGGTTGTGAGCATATCCCTTCCAATCACTTGGCGCCAATGGAAACCATGCTGTAGGCGAACTCAGCCTCGTTCTTAAGGCCCGCTGATTATCCGGAGGCTGGACCTTTTTGTCCACCAAACAAGCATGATTCCAACAACTCGTTTAAATGCTCCTTGGCCTTCAAAAACAACCATTTGTCATTTCACCGCCACGCTCGCTTCGCATGTCTCTACTTCCAGAAGCTTTCCACCCAACAGGTCTCTTCCCACTAATGACGATGGCTTGCCTTAGTGCCCGCCCCGCGGTGCAATTCCAATCAATAGGAACGGGCCTGCCCCTGACCACAACAAAAGACCCCATCACGCTAGGACCATCGTCTACAATTCAGCTCCAATGAAAACCTCGACCCTGACAAAAACTGTCACTGATCCACTGGCTTCCCCATCCAGTATTTTCTGGCGACCTAGGTCGTTGAGCGGTCTTTGTTCTTCTATCGGTGATCCCGATTGCCCTGGTCGCGATCTACTCCAGGGATAGCTCGATCCTGATTTGACCTACCCTTGACGGGACATTTTATCCGAGCTGTCTGATTTTGGCTGAGACATGCCAGCCTGGCCTTCTGTTCTTGGATTTGCGATACTATACTAGATCTCGACAGGTATGAAGCGGGCCCACTGGTATGGTGAGAGTCCCTCGTGGCTTGACCTCGTGTCGGAAAATCAGCCGCTCTCCCGGTGGTTCCTGGATCGGTTCCTGAATTCGGATAGCCCTGGAGGATCATGTCCCGGTCGTGACACGCAATATAAGGGTGCTGTTCACCCGTACGATTTTGCTCTCTTGATGAGCGGTTGAGTTTTGTCATTCCTTGTGTTTTTGCTTTCTTTCAGGTTTTCCTCGTCACTCTTTTGATCCTGGATATCGTCATTCGTTTATACAACAATCCTTCCAATTCAACCATCACTATCACTCTTTCAGGATGGTTCGAACCACCAATCGCCTTCTTGGCGTCTTGCTCTCGGCTTCGCTCTTCAGCTCGGGACATGCGATTGAAACTTGTGTTGAGGAGAAAGTCAACGTTTTCCGGAATCCCTCCTTCGAGACTAGCGACTTGAGCAGTTGGAGTCGCTCCCCAAGTACTTCAGGCTGCGGAGTTGTGTCTGGCGCCCGCGCCTCGCACGGAGACAATCATTTGTGAGAATGCCTATACTACCTTTCAAGGTTCTCTCTTCCCGAGGTCCTTCATCTGTACTAACATCAATCCAAGTGAGAATACCGAAGTTTCGGAACCTTGGAGCTATCTGGGGCAGGAGCTCACGGGCCTCCGCGTCGGCGAGACCTACACACTATCTCTGGACTTTCAATTTGCCCAGACTGCGTTCATGGGTGCGATAGACGAAATCTATCACGAATGTTGGCTAGGATTTGCCCACGGTAATTACTATACCTGGATTGACAGTCACTCTGTGCACTTTGCATCCCAAAATCCAGAATGGTCAACCTTCACGAGAACCTTCCAACCCACTTCGGAAAGAGTTAATATCTATATCACTTGGCGCTGTGCATACCCCTTCAACTCTTTCAGGATGGATCACATCCGCGGCATTGGATCGGCACCTGTGTGCTCAACTAGCACACCCAATCCAGCCCCGTCCAAGGATGCCAGCTCTTCGAATATCGTGTCTTCGTCGGCTCTGCCATCCTCGTCATCAGTACACCCCGTTCAAGTTCGTCCCA
Organism: Penicillium sclerotiorum; assembly: GCA_911649655.1. Taxonomy (NCBI): domain Eukaryota; kingdom Fungi; phylum Ascomycota; class Eurotiomycetes; order Eurotiales; family Aspergillaceae; genus Penicillium; species Penicillium sclerotiorum. The sequence goes on along the minus strand of CAJVRJ010000005.1, from coordinate 3,290,696 downwards.
GTTCATCAAACCATTTGATCGGCTCGTCTAGCAAGCCTGTCTCTCCAGTTGCTACCCCAAGTGCCAGTCCCGCTCCTTCTGCTTCTCCCTCTGCTTCCGTCGTTCGTCATCCTCGCCCTCCTGTTCACTCTCAACGCCCTACCCCCTCCACACCTGTGGGTGGCCGTCCTGTCGCTTCAACTGCTAAGCCCTCGCCCATTGCTACACCTTCGTCGATCGCTTTGCCCTCTGCAACTCCTTCTGGGCCGGTAACTCCTGGACATGGCCACCACTCTGGACATGGTCACCATCATCATCACGGTTCTGGTCCGCATGGCTCTGGCTCAGGCTCAGGCTCTGGTTCTGGCTCCGGCTCCGGCTCCGGCACTGGCACTGGCTCTGGCTCTGGCTCTGGCTCTGGCTCTGGCTCTGGCTCTGGCTCTGGCTCTGGCTCTGGCTCAGGCTCTGGCTCGGGCTCTGGCTCTGGCTCTGGCTCTGGCTCTGGCTCTGGCTCTGGCTCTGGCTCTGGCTCTGGCTCTGGCTCTGGCTCTGGCTCTGGCTCTGGCTCTGGCTCTGGCTCTGGCTCTGGCTCTGGCTCGGGCTCTGGCTCTGGCTCTGGCTCTGGCTCTGGCTCTGGCTCTGGCTCTGGCTCTGGCTCTGGCTTGGCTCTGGCTCTGGCTCTGGCTCTGGCTCTGGCTCTGGCTCTGGCTCTGGCTCTGGCTCTGGCTCTGGCTCTGGCTCTGGCTCTGGCTCTGGCTCAGGCTCTGGCTCTGGCTCAGGCTCTGGCTCGGGCTCTGGATCTCAGACCGTCACCTCTACACCTGGTCCTATAATCACAGGATCGCTTCCCCAAATCACCACCTCAACCATCCTGAGTACTCGAACAAGCACCATCACTGCATGCCCTTCCACAGTCACTGACTGTCCCGCCCGTGAACGCACAACATACCTCACCACAGAGACTGTTGTCGTAGGCACTACTGTTTGCCCCATCACGGCGAGTGCCCAGCCCACTGGTTCTCCTTCCGGCTCTCAGCCAGGTAGCGGTAGTGGTAACGGAAATGGATCCACTGAGGAGATGACTACTTCCACTGTCTTCACCACACGCACAGCCACCATCACTGCCTGCCCTTCGTCCGTGAAAAACTGCCCTGCTTCGGCGAAGTCGACTTATGTTACCACTGAGACTATTGTTGACTACACTACCGTTTGCCCTGTTACTGCGGCTCAAGCTACCCAGACTGCAGGCGCTGTTTCATCTGGCTCTGGCTCTGGCTCGTCTGGCTCTGGCTCTGGCTCGTCTGGCTCTGGCTCGTCTGGCTCTGGCTCGTCTGGCTCTGGCTCGTCTGGCTCTGGCTCGTCTGGCTCTGGCTCGTCTGGCTCTGGCTCGTCTGGCTCTTGGCTCGTCTGGCTCTGGCTCGTCTGGCTCTGGCTCGTCTGGCTCTGGCTCGTCTGGCTCTGGCTCGTCTGGCTCTGGCTCGTCTGGCTCTGGCTCGTCTGGCTCTGGCTCGTCTGGCTCAACTGGTGGCTCTGGTTCTGGCTCTGGAGTGCCGGAGGTTATCACTACCAGTACCGGGTCCGCAACGACTGAGACTATTGCCATCGAAACTCAAGTCTTGACTGTCACTGCTGCAGGTTCTGCAAGCACAGGTGGTGCGAGGGTTGGAGCCATTGGTAACACTGGTGGCAGTCATAAAAATCCCACCCCATCATCTTCGTTCACTACCTCGAGTTCCGCTGCTCCTCATGGCGGCGCTTCTTGGGCGTCCATTTCTACTTCGGTTCCCGTCGCAAGCACCACTCCGGTTGCTCCTGCTTACAATGCCGCTCCTATCTTGTCATCCACTCTTTCGACCAGCATCGTTTGTTCGCTGGCTCTCATTGTCTTTGCTGTTGTATACTAATCCAAGCCTCTATCCCATGGCCTTATGGGGCTCTAGCACACGCGGGATTCCTTAATTAATGTTTACGTTTTGATTTTATGACTACTACCTAGAAAAAAGAATATATTGAAAAAAATAAAGAAAAAAAAATTGACATTTTGTCAGGACGTTTTCAACTTTGCTTACAATTTTGAGTTTGATGCTAAGAAACAGAAGGTCCAAATCCAGCCATATTGGAACGGAGCTGCCCGAGAACTACCCGATCGGCCTCAGGCTGCTTTCGAGTTATACATGTACGGTCGGGCTCTCATCGACTAGTCAACATAATTATTGGTGACTTAAGGAGCTGGAATTTCTACAATTGCTGTGAGAGGTCTGAGGATTTGAGGTTGCTGCAGCCCTGGAGCGCGGTTAAAAAGAACGTCAACTGGTAGCAGGTTGAATATCCCCGCCTTAAAGTCGGGTACTTGTCGGGACCCCCACCTGAGCCACCTCCACATATCTGCCAATCGTACGATCTTCAATCTTACGTGTATCTCCTGGAGGTCCCAATCTGACGTGTGTCTTCGGCCTTTACATATCAATAAATACCTGTCTTCCAGGTTTACGCCCTTCTCATACTCATACCCCTGCAATCATCATGACTCAAATCACTTCTGCCCTTGACCCAGCCGATTATGCCTATAATTTAGGTACATTTGGGCGGGTTGTTACAACCAGCAGCCCCGAGACGCAGATCTGGTTCAACCGAGGTCTAACCTGGGCCTTCACCTTTAATCATAAAGAGGCAGCCGTATGCTTCGAACATGCCATCGCTCATGATGCATCTTGCGCGCTAGCATACTGGGGTCTAGCGTACTCCCTTGGTCCCAACTACAATCAACCTTGGGAATTCTTTGGGGCTGATTTGGAAACCGTTGTCAAGCGCACATACGATGCCTCGCAAAAAGCACAGGCTCTCTCATCTAATGCTACCCCAATTGAGAAGGCACTTATTACAGCGATTCAAGCCCGCTTTCAAAGTGACAAACCTTCCGATTCAAAACAATATGCTGCGCAAAACCAGGCCTATGCTGATGCCATGGAGAAGGTGTATCACGCCTTCGGGGATGACCTTGATGTTGCAGCTTTGTTTGCAGACTCAATCATCAGTCTAACACCCTGGCATTTATGGAATTTGGAGACAGGTGAACCAAACCCAGGAACGCGGGCTGTGGACGCGAAAAATGTTCTGGAGACAGCGCTCAAGCATAAGAACGCATCCCGGCATCCCGGTGTCCTACATTTTTATATTCATCTGATCGAGATGTCACCCACTCCAGAGCTGGGCCTTGTCCCGGCTGATCACCTACGAGACCTGGTCCCTGATTCCGGACACGCCAACCACATGCCATCCCACCTGGACGTTCTGGTCGGAGATTACCGAGCCGCCGTTTTGGCTAACCAGCGCGCCACGATCGCAGATGAGAAGTACATGAGTATCGAAGGTGCCATGAATTTCTACACCATCTATCGCATGCACAACTACCATACCTTGATCTATGCGGCCATGTTCGCAGGCCAAAAAGCAGTTGCTCTTGACGCTGTCGATCGCATGGAGAACACCTTGCCCAAGGAGCTTCTCACCGCAATGTCCGATTATACTGAAGTCTTTGTTTCCGTACGGCCCCATGTGATGATTCGCTTCGGCATGTGGGATGAAATCATCGCCCTTGCTCTCCCTGAAGACCCAGAACTGTACTGCGTCACCACAGCAGCGATCTACTACGCCAAGGGTGTCGCGTACGCGGCAACTGGGAATATTCCTAGTGCCGAGCACTTCCGAACTCTGTATCGCGAGGCTGCAGAGCGAGTCCCTAATACCCGTCTCGACTACCCGAACAAATGTGTGGATATCCTAGGTATTGCCGCTGCCATGCTGGACGGCGAAATCGAATACCGTCGTGGAAACTACGAGGCGGCATTCGAACATCTCCGCTTTTCCATCAAGTTGGATGACAGCCTAGGATATAGTGAGCCGTGGAGTTGGATGCAGCCCACTCGTCATGCCTACGCGGCTCTGTTGTTAGAACAAGGCCATGTGGAAGAGGCGGCAGCCGTCTACCGATGTGACTTGGGATTGGATGATTCTGTTATCCGTGCCCGTCGTCATTTGAACAACGTTTGGGCTCTTCAGGGGTACCATGAGTGCTTGCTTCGACTTGGTCGCACGGCGGAGGCCAAGGTCCTCGAGCCGCAGTTGAAGATTGCGCTGGCGGTTGCCGATGTTCCAATCAAGTCTTCTTGCTTCTGTCGAACTAATGACTCCTGTGCTCCTGATATGGGAAAGGTTTGTGCTAAGAAGAGCTGTCTTTGAACTGGAGGTTCGATGTCTATCTGGCGTTATATGGAATGTAGGTACTTTGCATACCGATCACGTCGTTTAAGAATATCTAGAATGTCTAAACACTCCAAAATGAGTTGAGATTAACCAACTGGTTGTATGGGAATTCCAAGAGTGATGTCAAGTACTTGAGGCCATGAATTTCCTTCCTTGCCTAGATGAGAAAAGTCAAGCGTTCATGGCTCTCTTCTCAACTGAACCATCTTCAAGTTCGCCAGAAAACGCATTTTGCAAACGAGTAAAAGTTCACCCGGGGAATTTGATTTGGAATTTTGATGCTTGATGTAGATCTGGAAATGGACTTGTGTATATAAGGAGAAAGCTACACTCTGATTGAGCAAAATTCGGAAATTTTTCCAAGGTTCAAGTTTCTGCCCAGGTGGAATCTGATTTTCAGTACTAGTACTATCAAAGAGAAAATCCTCAGCATCACCAGTAATACGATGAACCTGTCAAGGCAGTCAGTGCACGTTCACATTTCAGTTCCGCCAGATATGCATCGCCTCCAAGGTCGAGAACAAACTGATACCACCAGAAATCCTCCGGAGTGAAACGCAATGCTGTAGTGAAATCCCAGTACTCAGGGTACCGGCCTGCCGATTCCCAGTCCAGGAAGCCCGTGATTCGACCCCCACTGACCAAGATATTATGTGTTTTGAGATCGCCGTGGGTGAACAGAATACGGTGCGGTAGGTTTTCCATATCTCGTGCATCATCAAGCGCTTGGCGATATGCGGAATCGGATTCAAACCCACCCGCCCAAGAAGCTTTGATTAAGTATTCGTTTAGTTCCTCCTCGGACTCGAATGGGCCCATCAGATGCTTAGGAACGCGAATACTTCTGATGGCAGTTCCTATCAGAGAACAAATTCTGTTCTTGCCCCTGGGGTTCGACCACCCGCGCATTATCGTCAAATAGCCTTTCAGCTCTTATAGAACCGACTGTCTATCCTCGGTGCTTAACGACTCATACGCCTGACCCAGCTCTTGCCCGGGAAGTCGAGTCATCAAGATCGAAACCGGCGCGTGCGGTGAATCGGGATGTTCTCCATAACATATCAGTCGCGGGACCGGAAACCCGGCTCTCCTGGCGACTTGCATGGATAGAACCTCCTCCACCCGCGTGCCATCCGACCATTTCAATAGAAGTCCAAATGGAAGCTGAGAAATCTGATTATCGAAAGGTATTCCAACCCAATCACAATATGATACAGAGAATATTTGAAGGTAGTTATGCACAATACCCCAAAAACGACGGATTCGGGGATTTGTTGCTCGAGGCGTTGGCGGGATCTGTTTTGCAATTGGTGAAGTCTCGTTGGACCATGTAAAATCAGGCAGCAAGAAGCGTGGTATAAACCAAGGCGCCATATTTGGGAAAGACAAAGCCGAAATCGATCGGGTGGTTTGGGAAAGAAAAAGAAAGTAAGGAGGGCAGCTTTAGGCAGCGTACTTTTGTTATTTTGCCCAACTGAGTTAATACCGGTGTAGTATTACTGAGAGCTTCAATACCTGTAAGTTAACATGGATGACCTCCAGGGCTGTACCTATGTTTTAGAACACAACGCTCCATTACAGGTATACTGTTCACACGTACTAGTATTTGACCCTTGATCCAAGGTTATTGGGTGAGATCTCCCGTAGTGCGGGGAAATAGCCAGCTTTGGAATGGATGAATCGCCGCCTTGACTCGGATGATCTGCCTAGGCGTTGATCAACGATAAACGTGGAGTGCGGCATGGCACTAAAGAAAGTTACATTGCAGATTTACTTTATCTTAAAATAGGGGCTGAAAAGCGCATCTTCGAGATTCATCATATACGCTAGCCGATAGGCGACTACCCCTGCGGAAGCCCGGCTCTTGGCCGGATAACGATAAGTTCGGAAATTCCGACCTCATGAGTAACTTGAAGATATAGTAGATCTCTAGTTCTCCAGCTGCCTGTCTAACTATACGTTGTTCAAGTTGCTACTGCACGTGATAGCTCCAGGGCTGTTCAGTCACACCTCCAAGCTTGACCTTGATTTTCTACAAGTTCAATCCAGACCTTCAACTGACCACCGGCTGGACCTGCTCACTACCTATCTTGTGCTTTATCCCACTCTTCTTCGAGTATGTCGTCTTTACCCCCCTTTGTGGCATCCCCCACTTTCTCAATTCCCAGCGCACGCCTCCACATGTCCTACTTCTTACCTGACTCTCCGAAACACTGCGATTTCGTCGTCAAACTATGGAACACGGAGGAGTTCATCAAGACCTCCGGACGCACTGGCATCGACACAGCAGAAAAAGCCGCGAATTTTATTCGCAACCGCGTCCACGCTGACTACGCTCGAAACAACTTTGGCCTCTACCTGGTCTCACTGAAACCACACGAAAATGCCTCCTTGGCTGAAAGCGTCCCAATCGGCATCGTGACGCTGATGAAGGGTGATTCATCCGATTCCTACCTGGCACCTGATATTGGGTACGCGATTCTGCCCGAGGAAACAGGGAAGGGCTATGCCACTGAAGCAGCGACTGCGGTACTGGAGTATGCGCGGAGAGAGCTCGGGGTCGATTCGGCATTTGGGTTTTGTGCTCACAATGATCGCCACAGTGCGCGGGTGCTGGAGAAGATCGGGTTCGAGTTTCGAGGGGAAAGGAAGTTGAGGGCTTTTGGGGGGAAAGAAAGTGCTGTTTATGCACTTCCTGGGATGAGTCAAGATTTGGCGGTTTACAACTTGTATGATTGAGGTACTAGTACTTTAAAAGCTCGTGGTTAGAGATTTTGGCGGTTTGGGACTGTAATTCGAGTTCTGGAGAGTTCGAAGCCATTGCATTGAATATTCAAAAAGAACTTGAATGGTATTGCTAGTAATTGTGGCATACTATGTATGCATTTATTATACTACCTAGTACTGGTATTTAGACATTCAAGTTTTCTTTTTCAAAGGGTTTGGTTTCTCCACTGGCATTACGCAACTTCCAAGGTTGAACTTTATTTGAAGTACTATTAGACCAAGCATGGCAAGTTTTGATCCAAGTTAGTACATATCTAGTACATGTATAGGTATAGAAAAGAAAATCGTGTAGGGCCAATAACATGTGCATAATGATCAGTCTAAATGCCATTTACCATCCACTTCTTTCAGCTCCACTCGTTCATCACCAACCCTAAGGTCCAAAAACTCCCCTTCACGATTCATAGAATCCATCGCCAAATCCTGAACATGATCTGAAACTCCGGTGAGTAACAGCACCATCGCATTCGACTTCCACACCCCAACAAAGCTTCTATCCGTGCGCCAGACTGTGACCAGAGTCAACACACATCCACCCACAATCATAACGGCCGGAAACGCCAACCACGGCCAGCGCACATCCACAAAGATCTCGTCCTTCCACGTCGTACCCAGGTAATACGTATCAGTATAGGGAGAGGTTGGCGAGCTGGTGCGCAGTGTCTGAGTTAGGACCGCGGCGAAGTTGCCAATGTATGCCTCCATATTGTCCATATAACTCCATAGCGCTGCAGATTGATTTGTCTGAGTACTTTTTGTACCCTCACGGTAGACCTGCATAGGAAAAGATCGCGACGCTAGCGTGGCAAACGTGTTCGCGATGTTTGCTCCAACGATAAAATCTGTGCTGGCAGGGACGTTAAAGTTCGCCGGTGGTTGCGAGAAGTTCAACATCACGTCATCAAGGTCGCTGTCGCTGTCCTCGTCCTGTTCAAGGTACTCTTTGTACTGTCTAGCAGAGCTTGGATCAACCTGACGCCATTCACCAACTGTGCTCTGCGAAAGCTGGCCATTTGTCATGGACAGATTGTAAGCACGCACACAGAACCACAACGCACATTCGTTGGCGCGTGATACATTACTGAGCGAGACCACTTTGACGCTGATTACTTCAAAATGCGCGAGCATCAGATATCCATTATCTGGATCTTGCGTGAGTGACTTGTACCGCAAGCCCTGATAGCTTTCATTTGCCCACGACGCCTGTAGCAGCACACTTTCGTCGTCGGTTCTATTAGGATTGGCAAGCTGAGTGCCATCTGGCAGTGTAATGTTGCGCCAGATGGTATTTCCGGTGCGACTTCCGTAGCTGTAAATAACATCGGCCGAGACGTCGGTACACTCACCGCAGACGGCCAGCGACGACACTGTGGGCCAGGTACAATTCCCCGTTGGACAGTAGGGCTGTACCTCCGTGGCATTGAATGCGAGAAGGCCTGCATACCATGCAGAGACCATGCTGAGGCCGGGGCCCATCAGCGGCTGGTCAACCATGGATGAATCCTGTCCCGTAAAGATTTCTGCACGGGGGACATTGGCTGGGCCGCCGAGAAGAAGCGAAGCAGGTTGTACTGTTACGGACCGCGTTTGCATCCCGATAACCTGCTGGGAGAAGATGTCAAAGGGCAGAGTCAGAATCGTCATGGCAGCGCCGAATGTGGCGAGGTGTAGTCCATGAACGTTCAAGAGTAGCTTAAGACTTCCTAGGGCTCCTCGCGAGGCTTGGTCAAAGACGTCGATTTCACGTAGCCGCCGCTTTCTGCGACCGTCTTCTTCACCTGCGTACCATAGCCATTTTCCTTGGCTAAGAGAGGTGGATAGGAGTGCCGAGAGGGCTGCGCGCGTCACTGTGGCTAGGAGAGCAATCAGACCGTTGAGCGTCAGGTCGCCAAATGGCCATGCAGTCGCCGAGACCCCGTCGTAATGGCGGAGGATGACAATCAAGACTGAGAATGAGCTCAGAGAGAGGAATACGGCGAGGACTTCTGCAGACCAGTATATCTGATCATACCAGGGCGGGTATTTTGAGTCCTCGGCAGTGGCAGTAGCCTCTGGTTTCTTTTGCGGTTGCTTTTCGCTTGTCTGAGCACTGAAAGAAGAGTGGGGAAGCTCTTCACGAGGTGATCGAGATATCATGCCGAACAATGATCCGGATGAGGGACAAAGAAAGAATTCTTTGCACTGGGCTCACAGTGAGAGAAAGGCGGGGGAATCGGAACAATGAGCTTGAACATCAACACGAGGTGAGCGGCTATGTATGTGATTCAGAACAAGATCAACCTTAAGGTGTCCCTTGATATCTGGAGTTCATTTTGGCCCCCACAGACTTGAAATCTCTTTGTCATTACCGGTGGGCCCCGTCGACTTTCATGCAGCCCATGCCGTGTATGGACCCTGAATGGACTAACCTGATTGGCAAGACTAGTGGTAATTATTCCACGAATGTCAAGTCAGTCTCAAATTCGCATGAGGGGCCGCCAATCCTCTGGAAATTGATTGCTTGCCGCCTGGTCAGCCAACGCGAGGCTCCGTTGAGGGAAATCACCATGTCAGGGTCATCGAACATCATCCAGGGTGCATACAGTGTACCCAACACTACCAATGTTGGCCCTCTCACTACAACCTTCACGCCGACTTCGAGATGCTTCCTGCCGGTTTATAAGACCTCTGTCTCCGGGGAATCTCATCCATGGGCGTACGAGTATGCCACGCACTGCACGATGACAACGTGGGACGGCTCTCGTGCTGCGATGTTCCAAAATGACCCGAGCTGCATCCCATCCGCCCTGCCACCTGAGTCTGCCTATCCTGTCTACTCGCCTGGGAACGTGTGCCCAGTGGGGTACACCACCGCCTGCGAGATTACTCGAGGGGCGGTTATCAGCTCCGATCTCGCAAACCCGGCGCTGTGGCCAATGTGGAAGATGTTGAAGTTTGGCCAGACGGCGTACAAGTGCTGTCCCAGGTCAGTATCCCATGTAGACTTACATCTTTTCCCCAACACAGCAGCTCAAGGGAGAAGACATGGCTGATACATGATACAAAATACAGTGGATTCACGTGCGATGTAGAACTCACTGGATGTCTTCGGGCGCCGGGCATGCCAGCAACAACTTCCGGGCCATATATCAGCTATCATGGCCCATTTACTACGTGCGACTCGACGACACTCACCGGCGTTATATCAATCCCCAGCGACCAAATGGGCATTGTTTTGATCACGAGCGCAGCTGGTCTAGCGAGTGATACTGCTATGTACCCCAATGAGCAGATGCCGTTTGGGGCACAGATCGCTGTCGCTATTTGCGCGCCGATTGCAGTTATCGCATTCGTGTTGGCAGGCTGGGTGCTTCTTCGGACGCGCATTCACTCTCCTCTAAAACGGGAACCGATGAATGATTCTAATCCGTCATCGGCAGGCGTCCACATGCATTTAATGAGCGGAGAGGAAGCTGCAAGAGAGGGTAAAGACGGTACTCCCCTAACAGGGCTGCCTGCCAGTGAGACATCAATCTAAGTGGACGTGTTTAGTTGTGGCCTGTCCATATCTATATGTGTGGTAAAATACTAGCGCTACTAGGTAGCAGTACACAAAAGCTTGAACTGCAAGTTTTCTACTTTTTAGCTTTGATGTGCCCTGGTTAGGTACCTATTAGACTAGCATGAGTATGTAGCTCACCCAACATGGATTTTTAAAATCCCACCGCGTCGTGTTGTTGACTTTGCCCCCAAGACTGCAGCCAGTTCACTCAGTTTACCACTTCTCCCGCCGAAAATTGCAACACCCTTCCAATGGCAAAACCGGGCGGCTTTCTTGGCTCTTATTTTTAAATTTTCTCCTTTCTTAACGCCGATTGTCGCACTTGTTGTCACCTCGATGGCTCAGAACTTGAAGCCTCCAAACTACTAGGTAGTATGTACTTCAAAAGCACCCGAGGTCGTGGTTAGAAATATTGGCGGTTTGGGAAGGCAACTCAAGTACTGGAGAGTCCGAAGTCATTACATTGAATATTCAGCATAGGTATTTGAATGACTCTTTGTCCCCTTTAATGTGATCTTTCGTTTTCCTCAAATGATGGTATTCGCTGTTGTCCACTAACTTAAAGATGGACGGTGGACCCATTTCGATCTCTCAGCCGTGAGCCAAGAGCGCGCATAGGCAAGAGATGACCCACTTGCGCTCCACCGAGTTCAATGTTGTCAACATTCAATTTGACCTCGGGAAGCTTCAAATGTTCATTCGGATCGAGGAACAAATCGATATCATCCCTCATAAGAATTCAAGTTCCTGGGACTCTACGACACGCCGTTTCGGAAGTGTCAAAGCAAACGCCTAGCGTTTTCAGCCCTGGAGGCTCCATCTGTTGTTGACAAGCTTAAAATACTTGGAATTCAAGGCGCGCGAACTTTGGCTGTCAATCTAATCTTAAGCTTGAGCATAAAAGGTGGCCCCCATCTCAGTGACTCCAGTGGCTTGTTTGTGGCCCCCAATTGTCGCCTCTCATTCCTCGACAGGCCCGAATGCTGACATACAGACTGGTTCTAGCGTCGACCATCTCGCAAACTTGCAAACCAATTAGAATGATGGTAGCTTTCGGGTTGACATCGGGCTCAAGAATCGCGGGCCTCTTCAGCCCCGCTAGTCGCTTGCTTAGCGTCCGAGTCCTCGTGTCCAGCCAATCGACTACTCTTCAGCTACAACCCGATGTACATCATGATTCAAGTTTCGCTGATCGGCCCCTGGATCATCTGACATTGAAAGGGACGTGTACTGCCAATTTTCTCGACATTTTTTTAGTTCACCCCACATGGATTTTCAAATCTTCACCGAGTCGTGCTGTTGACTCTGTTCCCAAAACTGCAGCCAGTTCAATCCGCTTACAACGAGCCCGCCGAAAATTGCAATATCCTTGCAATGGCAAAACCGGCTTTCTTGGCTCTTATTTTCACGTTTTACTCCCTTGTCAACGCCGATAATCGCACTTGTTATCATCTCGACGGCTCGGAAGCCTCCCTCCATATTCCTTGCACTTCGAACGACGTCACAAACTGCTGCGCTTCAAACGACTTATGTATGAGTAATGGCCTTTGCTACCTACAAGGCTCACAAGGCTTGACCTTGAGTCGAGGGACTTGCACAGACAGCAACTGGAGCTCAGATTGCTACGCGCCATGCTGTATGTTTTCCAAATTGTCATTTCGATCGGAGCTTGCCCTTCAAGTTGCGTCCAACTTTTGCTAACTCAAATCGGCATATTCAGCCAACTATCGACGTAACGCCGGAATGCCCATAATGAATATCGGTTACAACTACTCCGATACCCAATACTGCTGCGGTGCAGTGATCGCAGATAATGGCGACGTAGGTTGCAAATACGAGAGCCCATTTACGCTAGCCCAGGCGACTGTGATACCGGATGTGGCATTTCTGGCGACCAATGGGGTAGACAACACCTCTTCATCGAATGACTGCCAATCACCTTCAAGTTCGCATTGTGTCGCAGTTGAGGCTGGTATCAGTGTGCCTCTTGGGGTAATAGCAGTCGCGTGTTTTGTTTGGGCTCTATGGGAGCGGCGACATCGACGAGCTCCTCGTTACATGCGAGCTGGTGAATCAGAAGGAACTTACCCTCCGAAATTCAGTGGTCGGCAAAAGCATCCAGTCGAGCTTCACACATATCCCGGACCGGTAGGTGTGTCGGAGTTAATGGACAGTCGACAGGAGGACAAACTTGAAGAAGCGCCAAATGATAGCATAGCCAGAGCATAAACTCTTTGAATCTTTTAGAGCCCATATGAAGACCATCCATTGTTTCTCCTAGTACTCCCGCGGGAACCATCCATGGATGTTTTATAATGTACATTATAGTCTATAGATCAATCACCGATTAACCCATATAACCAAAGACTTTGTCTAGTGACGAATTCACGGGTAGATTGATCAAGCTATATACGGGCCTTGGCGTTTTTGAAAGGATATTTAAGCATAACTTGCCAATTTCGCAATTCAGTTCTATTTCGAAAAAGATATCGTGTTTTGTATGGGGCGTTTCCAATTCACCCTAACAAACTAGAGAGTCCTTACCTTATCAGCCATGAAAATGGCATCAATAGATGCACCCAAATGTGGGAAATACCTTGCGTTTTTCAGAACTTGATTATCACCTTTGGCTCTGTAGTAAACGCGTATTTAAGATGCGGCTCTTTTCTGGCCATACATTTTGAAATGTCGGGGTCTGAAAGTCTCCAGATTCGGCAATTGGCTAAGCCCAATTGGGTTAGTCCGGTAATCAACGACGATGGTTCTCAAGTGCTGGCAGAATGACTCCGCCTTTTATTACTTCTCGGATTTTCTCCGTGAGGCAGTCTTGCAAGAGGCTTAAAAAAGAGGAAAACTAGAATTGAGTTTTTCTAAACCTGATACGTACCTAGGTAGGTATGCATTTAGTCATGTTCGAACTGCTCGGATTGAGGGCTTAAGCACAGATGCCAATTGTCCGGCTAGCATAGGAAGATTTCCATCTTTCCATGCGCGCGGCTGTCTACCCACATGGCACTGTTTTGTGGGGTTGAATTGATTTCTAATGTCCAACTGTCAGATTACTTGAGAGATTCCCCGGTTTGGACAAATTCGTTCTATGAATATCTTCGGTACGAGGTGAAGGCTTCCTATATCACCAATCCAAGAGCCAATTGTGGGTCCGCTTCTAGCTCGGCTTCTAGAATCCGAGCAATCCGAGATAAAAATTTCGACGCCCCGGATTCTGCTATCTGAAATCACCTAATAAAAACTGCTTTGAGTAGAAGCAATTAGCTAATTATCTTATCATTTCTGGGTGAAATGGAGGGGCCCCGGGGGGTTCAGAGCCGGGCCGGGTGGTTTGCGCCGGGCCGGGAACAACTCGGGCATGGAAAACGGAATTTAACTTCTTCTTTGAGCCGTTATGTGGAGACCCCGAGACGAATCTTGAGCAGCCTTGAGAAATCTTTCAGTATGCTTACCGCATTATGTAAGGGTCCAACAGGCCACTCGGGAGCCTCGTGAGGCGCTGCAGAATGGGTCCACTGGAAAATGCAGACACGACATTCAACAAACCCATCTTTTGCGACTCCATCGTTCCGTCTAGTGGTCACTTTTATTCGTAGATTCGGGGTTCTCCACAATCTCGCATTCACCGTGAATCCCAAAGAGTGGAATTGGACCCCCACATTTTTGAAAAACCAGTGTATCAACGTTATACCCTATGCGTACCCTAGAATGCCTATCGCCACACGCCAAGCCTCGAAAAAATTGGGTCAATATGTTCATCGCGGTTGGCCTCCACGTCTCGCGTTTCTGAGATCTCCTTCTCTTGTTCTCCTCGTCTAGATTCTTGCTCCTGTCGTTCTACCCTGAAATCAATCCATCATGACCACCCAGGAGCTCTCCCACGCCAGCCCGCCAGATGTCGAGGTATACAACGACATGGATGCAGAGAAGTACCCGGAGAAGCCTGATCTCAATGAGGATCCCTTTGGAAATGAGGAATCTGGGGAAGTGAAGTATCGTGTGATGAAGTGGTGGTAAGTATCCTGTCCTTCCAGTTGTCTTTCCAAGGCCTTTTCGTCAAGATAGACAGACTTTTAACATCGTTACAGGCAAGCCGGAATGCGTATGAGCCCATCGATAATCCCCGTCAACATTTTCATTGCACGCTCTTCTAACCAAGTTTCTAGTGATGGTCGCGGAAAATATCTCTCTTGGAATCATGTCACTTCCTTCAGCGGTTGCGACTCTAGGAATCGTCCCGTAAGACTTGACTCTTTAACTTACCTATGTGGCAAGTGGCAAGTGTACACCAGGCTAACTATTTACCAGTTCTCTTCTGATTATCCTCGGACTGTCCGGCATCTCATGGTATACCGGTTATGTCATGTGTCAGTTCAAGCTGCGTTACCCCCAGGTCCACAGCATGGGAGATGCAGGTGAACTTCTTATGGGCCCAATTGGACGTGAAATTTGCTATGTTGGTCAGCTTCTGTTTATCATCTTCTTGATGGCCAGTCACATCCTTACTTTCACCGTGACATTCAACACCATCACAAACCACGGAACCTGCACCATCGTGTTTGGAGTCGTTGGACTGGTTGCATGCTCCATTGCTTCCCTTCCGCGTACTTCAGGCAAGGTCTTTATGATGTCCACCATTTCTGCTATTAGTATCCTAGTCGCTACCATTGTCACCATGGTTTCTGTCGCCGTTCAGGCCCCCGACAACGTTGTCAACGACGTGACCACCTCGCCCAGCTTCCAGGACGCTTTCCTGGCTGTCACCAACATTGTCTTCGCCTTCATCGCCCACGTCTCTTTCTTCGGCATTATCTCGGAAATGGAGGACCCGCGCCAATTCCCCAAGTCTTTGGCTATGCTTCAGGTTGTTGACACTACCATGTACATTGTCTCTGCCATGGTCATCTACGTCTACGCCGGTCCCGATGTGAACTCCCCCGCTCTCTCGTCTGCTGGACCTGTCATGAAGAGAGTCGTCTACGGCTTGGCTATTCCGACTGTCATTGTTGCTGGTGTGGTTTTCGGCCACGTTGCTTGCAAGTACATCTACGTTCGCATCTTCCGCGGCGAGCGCTCCCACCACATGCATCAGAGAAGTTTCCTCGCCACCGGTACTTGGGTTGCCATCTGTCTTAGCACCTGGACTGTTGCCTGGATTATCGCCGAGTCTATCCCTGTTTTCAACGATCTGTTGAGTCTGATTGTATGATCTCCCATATCTCTTGCTATTGTACATCGCTAACTTGTGCCTTCTTTCTCTACAGAGTGCTCTCTTTGGCAGTTGGTTCAGCTGTAAGTTACCCAGTCATGATCTATTCCCTCTGAAGGACCATGCTAATTTTCAACAGACGGTTTCCCTGCCATGTTCTGGCTGCTCATGAACAAGGGACAGTGGTTCGCCTCCCCAAGAAAGATCTTCCTCACCATCATCAACCTCCTCATTCTCGGAGTCGCCTGCGCTATTGTAAGTCACATATCCTAAGCACTCTGCTGCGCGCTGTATCTTCAGGAACAATATGCTAACCAGATTAGTGTGGCCTTGGCTTGTACGTCTCCGGCAAGTCCATTCACGACAGCTCGGCCTCTGCTAGCTGGACTTGCGCTAGCAATGCCATTTAGATCGAACAGGCAGCATTGTCTATTATAAACGCTGGCCGTACATATATCATTCGGAATTTTCTGGGTCGCGAGACGGTCCAGATGTCCTAACGACACTGAAGGTCCAGAGAAGGAACCAATGTTTGAATAGAGCTCGATGGCATAGATTTAGAACTGTACATATACCCGTCTCCATGTTTAGATATTGGAGGGGAATCGGTGCTATAGAATTACAAAGAGCGATTGATTTATGATTCAATGTTTTCTGTAAGTCTCGGAATGTTTGAGTCTAGTACTGAGCGTTGTAAACAACCAGTTGACTTGAATCTAATGAGAGGATTTAGTACCATGTGCTATGTGGGTCCTTGGCGTGCGTTGATTGGTTCCTCGTTCCTTCAAATTCAAACGCCGAACGCCCTCGGCATCTGACGAGCACTCAGCTTTCTCTCTATGCATATATGTGCTCCATCAGGTATTCAATGACAGGTCTTCCCCGGATTACCACATTGGCCCTGATACGAAATGCCGCGTGTTCCAAAGCCCCCTGTGAAAGCTGCGTGTCTTGCATGGTTAGTCGACCATCGGCCTTTGTAATTTTTGCCACACTGACTCCAACTCTAGTCGCTCTTCAAAAACTCGATGTGACGGAGAAAGCCCATGCAAAAGTGTAAGACATTTTAATGCAAATATTATTGACTCCGTGCCACGTATCTCTAACCAGTCGAGGCTTCACGCTCCAGTGTTACAACAAAGGCCGAGAATGCAGTTATAAGCCAAGTCGTCGGGGTGGAGCTCGAAGGGGCACCCGATATGCTGAAACGCTAAAACAACGCGATGCTTCCGAGAAAGAAAGTCCGGACCATGTACATGATCATGCTTTGAGGTCTCCCTCTCATTCTGGGGAGGATCTTGGTAAGTGGGAAGAATTAGCAAGCACGCTGACATACGGCTAAACCTTTCATTAGATTCATTCCTGGACAATACCATTAGTCTACTAAACCCCTTCGTAGGGGTCCACAATCTTGATCAATCTCCAGATTCCCTGTCTGAATCCAGTGAGGCTGTTCAGCTGTGGGGTCAACTCACCCCGGGTGGAGATAGCTCTTTTGATCCGGCATCTATCACCAATGCAGATCTGCCTACTGTCCGAGTATATCAATGCGAAGAAGACATGTAAGTTCACCTTACAATGCATCCTTTTCGGAAACTTGGATCCAAAACTCTCGGCTCACTGACAATCTTAATATAGCCTGAATGCTTATTACATCTACATGCACCCCTACTTCCCACTACTGCCACCTTCTCCCGTACCGCAATACGAGGATCGTTCTACTTTCATCCAACCATCGAAAGAAGGGCTGCAACTGACAGAGGCCAACTTACCTCACTGGCCAAAATCACCCTTAACTCTGGCATTGTCAGCCATTCTAGTACTCATCCCGCCTATTCCTGGCCCATCATCCATGAACAAAGGATCAATAAACGCAAGGAGATCATATGCGCAGACTTTCGCCCTGGCTGCCTTATCCAGGTTGGAAAGGGGAATCGATGAACTGGTCCCTGTATCTAGCATGGATTTTGTTGGTTCCAGTCAAGAGAAAAGTCCCCTTCACCCACAAGTGCCGTTGTACCTGGATCCCATTCTAGCGCTAGTGGTACTTGCGGCTTATGAGTACTATCAGCGAGGGAATGCATCCCGGATGCGAGCTCGCATCAACCAAGCTATCACGACAGCTATGGATCTCTCGCTTCACAATATTGGCTCAACTACGACTGAATTCTCGGAAGCTCAACGTAGAGCGTGGTGGATGACTGTGAGTTGTGACATTGCCCGGTCAGCTGTTGTTTGCCAGAATAAAGACTAACTAGTGTTCAAGATGTTCGTGGCATATATCTCCTCTAATTTGCATCTCACGGTATGTTTTCCGAGTCATGCAACTTGGCTACATCTTAAAATCCGTGAATGTTCTCAAGACTAACATGCCTGAAATTCTAGCCACCCGTTATTGCTTCCGATGATCCACGGATCACAACCCCGTTCCCACAATTTGGAGTGGCTCTGGAGGTACCTGATCCATCTTCCTCCTTCTCCCATTCAAATAATTGCTAACCACATGTGCATGATAAAGCCATGGTCCTTTATGATACGTTCTCAGGAACTTCTTTATGCCGCTCATTCCATGGTTCAAAAGATAGAACGCATCGTCGATACCCCACCGTCTTCTAGTCTGAGCCACGAGATTAAGAAGCTTGATTGTCAAATCGTCTCATTATTGATTGAATCAGACCAAAGTGTCCGCGAGGCATTCGACTTTGAGGGAGAATCCTATATCGCCGAGAACATGTGGAGGATGAGTCGCATCATGATCAACACGTGAGACTATCGTCCTCAGCCTATATTCTCAGGCTGCTATCATAAACTGCAACACATACTAACCTCGATAAAGAGCCCGCATCCGCTTGCATCGCTTCAGAGCCTTCATGGACATTCCCCTCTTCTTGGATCGATACTGCGATCTCATCTCGATAAACACACACGGCTTCTCCCACCCTTCCCCCAACTTCATCGCACACTGGCAGTCCAATTTTCCATTCACGGAGCAAGAATCGTCCGATATCTGCTTACGTGCCGCCCTCGTCATCGCAAACTCTTTCCGCAATCTACCGTATCCCCACCCCTGCGGGCCAGACACCTGCAAGAGAGGGTCATTGAACAGAAGAGTCATGGTGCGTTCTGCATGCTGTATGGGCTCTACTCCTCACACGATGCCATTTCTCGTATGCAGTGCAATGCAAGCCAGCTATACTATGTTCATGATATTCCACCAAGTGCGCTCCTGTCTTGAGACTGGGCGTCTCGCCACTTGTTATCATTTACTCAATAAGCCGGAGCCTGTGACTGAGATATCGGATGCGGAGAGACTGATTGAAGAGCTTCGTCACGCAGTGGAATCTTTGGCGATTGTTCTGAAACATGACCATATCTTTGAGGGTGTTGCGGGTGTGGGCCGTGAGATTGAAAGCGCTTATATGGGTGCATTTCCTGATCATCCATCGATCGGGAACTAACATTCATTTGCATTTGACCTACAAGTCTTATTGGGAATCTTAAAACTCCGCTCTTCCATATGAGCTATTCTGCTATCGACAAAGCAGCAAGCATGACAAGGCCTCCAAACCCATCCATTCCAGAGCACCACTCTTCCCAATTCGCACTCATTCGCAGGGGACTTGCAGATGTAATAGCAGAATGAACCAATATCTCGTGCTCACGGTCGTCACCGAATCTAACAAGACCCCCATTTTTCGCCAGGCCGAAAGAAATTCTTCCCGTGGGGTCTTTATTGTATCTTGAATCCCAAGACTGCTCGTCGCTCGCTTCCCACAGTTCTTTCTTGGCTGGAAGGGGTGCCAGGACGAGATCCGAGGGAAGATTACACATTGCTGCGGTGTCAAGATAGACCAACATGTTCACCACTCGGTAGATAACTGCTAGTCGTCGTCTTGATTCCTCATAAAGCCAATCCTTCCAGGTTCTTTCGAGACTGTAGTTGTTTGCGATATCTTCTTGGGTGAGTTTCTGGGCTATAATCTGGAAATCGGTCAGATATCAATCTAGCACGGCAAAAATTAAATAAAAGACTTCGCTCACTGCAACCGTTGCAAGCAGCAGTGAATCAAAATCATTCTGCTCTGTTTCGCCTTCGTCTACCCTGAAGAGAATGTAAATAGAAACAGACTGCATAGCGGCAAGTAGCCCCCAGCTCGATAATTTCCATGCCTAATATCAATGAGCTATTAGTAAATGTGATCATGATTTCGACCCTCAAGCTACGCGCATGACAGTGCTTACTTCACTACATATCCGCTCACATTCCATTTGCACATTCTTCCAGAATAGCTTGCGACTTGCCCTTGTTCCGCTGCCGAGCATATGCACCAGAGCGATGCAGTTGTCCAGTGCCTCCATGTCGAGTGTCGATGTCATATTTTGGTGGATGAACGGCGGCAGAGCATGTTGGTGCAGCATAGTGAGAAGATAGGATTTCAGGGTATGGCGAATCAAAGTGGTTGTTCTCTGTACATCGGGTCGTTTTGGTCGCTGGAGGAGTGACCGGGTTGACATCGGTTGTGGGGGTATAGACCAATTTATGGAAGCAGGATCAAATGCAGACCCGTGAGGAGATAGCGGCCAGTTCAGCAATGATTCATCCATGCTCTTGTTTACTTCTGGGTTCAAAAGCTCGCTGAAATCAACGTCTCCCATATCCCAACTAAGTAAATCTCCAGTTGCGACCTGGTTTGGTGATGCGATGGGCGCATTGTCGGCATCTATGAGATGATTCTGGAAGCTCGAGGGGGTCAAGAGAGCTGGTGTCGCCGTAACACTCCGTTCCTCTGGTGCATGGCTAATTCGAGTTCTTTTTGCTGTACTCCTCGCTGACTTTGGGACGTAGCGACATTCAATGCCCCTGGCTTTGCACCTCGAGCAATGAGGCTTTTCTTTATCACAGCGCAGCTTTCGCTCAGCGCAAGAAGTACATGCCTGCGACTTGGAGCCGTGATCGGCCCGTTGAGATCGGCAATAGTATCCATGTCTCTTCAGTGTGGATTCTAGAATGCTTCTGTTAGTACGAAACGTGGGAGGCATTTGTGGGGTCCAATCACCCTTGTCGAATGGTTTGTTGCACTCGCCGCATCGCAGCACGGATTCCAGCCTTCTTTCGGACATTTCAATTTAGATGATTTCGGAAAAGTAACGCTGCGGAGCATGGGACTAGGTCGAGTGATAGGAAGGACTGGGGGTGTCTGGGGGTAATCACAACATTTGTCAGCTCGTTCGGGTCGGTACAATTTGTAAATCCCGAGTGTGGAATGGCACTCGATCTTGCCAGTGTCTCACGCATCCACTTTTGGATATTTTTCTTTCTTTTTCATTGAAGTCTGTCCGCAGTGACCAGTTTCCCCCTTTCATGACATTCGGGGAATTCAATATTCGGAATTTTGATACATGATGATTATCATCACCATGACCAACCGCGAGCCTTCAAAATGTACATCTCCGAAGCTGATCTATACGCCTACAATGATCAATACTTAAGCATAAACATTTTCTTTCAAAATTATGCTGCTAGCATTGCATTGTTCAAGTTCACCATCTTCGTTACTCCGTTATCTTCAGAAAATTTCAGTGTTTAAAGGCCCTCTTCATCCACCATGGCACCTTTCCCATCCCCAACTTCGACATGGCACACAGAGAGCTACGCATCCATCTCTCCCAGCCGCCCCGAGCTTTCAACCAAAGGCAAAACCATCCTGATAACAGGAGGAGGCACCGGAATCGGTTCGGAGACAGCCAGGTCCTTCGCAGAAGCCGGCGCATCTCGCATTGCCCTTCTCGGCCGTCGGGAACAGCCCCTCCTCGACACGAAAGCATCCATCGAGGAAAAGTTCCCTAATGTTGAGGTCTTCGTTGCTCCTACCGATGTCACCAACAAGAGCCAAGTCGACGCGACTTTTAACACCTTCGCTGGGTCCGCGAAAATCGACGTCCTGGTCAGCGGGGCAGCCATAATCGGTCCCCAAGAACCTGCCGCGAATGTAGACGCGGAGAAGTTCTTGCATGCGGTTGACCAGAACCTGCGAGGCGCGTTATTCGTCTCGCAGGCCTTCCTCCGTCATGCATCGAAAGACGCAGTCGTCATCGATATCAATTCATCAGCCGCGCATGTGAATTTCGGCGCGGGGTTCTCTGCATACGTCGTGGCCAAGCTGGCTGTTTTCCGACTTTGGGACTCTGTGGCAGTTGGTAATCCGGATCTACGCGTTTTTCATATTCAGCCTGGTGTTGTGGATACAGATATGAATAGAGAGGCTGGGGGTGTGAAGGCTACTGGTATCGAAGATCATGGTAAGTGGCAGATGGGCATCGGATGGTCCATGGCTAACCTTGCTTAGTTTCTCTACCGGCGAGTTTCAATGTTTGGCTTGCTAGTCCCGAGGCTCGATTTTTGAAGGGGAAGTTCTTGTGGACGAATTGGGATGTTGATGAGTTGAAGGCTAAGGCTAAGGAAATTGAAGAAACTAATCTGTTGAGTATTGGGCTTGGTGGTTGGCCGTTTCAAGAGAGTAACTGGACGGCCACTTGGAATGCTTGATGGAACCTAGTTATTGAAGATATTAGGCATACTATTCGTATGGATATACGCAGCTGACTTGATGAATCCATCTTTTTTGGATCGTTCTCCTTTCAACTACTCCTTTATCTGCAGTCGACGGGGCGGCAGTTGAAAGAGATTGATGCAATCTTTTACAAAACCAGTTCCAGTGTGACGAGAACTGAATGGACAGGGGTCAATCTTGAAACCATTCGGATCAGATGGCAAGTAATGCTGCTAGCCATGTGGAAGTCCCACGACGTAGGACATGTATGGAAAGGCTTGAATCACATGGTCCTGTAGTATCGAACCCACGTGGTGTTGGTAACACTTTCCGCTTATGGTATTTTCAATTCAAACGGTCCAATAGCAATTGATGATCCTACTACAATGGAATGTAACAATTAGAACTTATAAAAAGAAACATGATCCTATTTTTTGATCGTTTCATAGTGGGCCCACTTATTGCGTATGTGGAGCAACGGCACTTGAGAAGACCCAACTGGCACTTGGGGACACCAGGAATAGCATTAAATCAACATTGAATAGTGTCTCAGAACCAAACAGGCTAGACGGATCGGGACCATTGGAGAGTCCTTTCTAGACCCTGTCAAGATGGTCTCGATCTACTAATCATCATAAGATTTCCGTTGCCGTGGATCCAAGCCACCAAGCCACGGTATGAGCAACGTTAAAACTAGCCGATGTCTCAACTTGAAGTGCTACAAGGGACTCAAATGCCATGCAAGACCTCGCTAAACGATCGGCATATTCGAAAGCGTCATACAACCATCGATCAACACGTTAGTCTCAATCTAGTGAACACGCCGCGTGATGATAGGACGGGGATGAGGATGTTAGCGGGGACTTAAGGCTGACAGGCTGGGATGATCTCATGGCTGCGGGATGATATCACCATATCACCATACGGCGACCAAAGCTAACCGAAGTGAAATTGAACTTTAGACATTACGATGGTCTTACATGTAATTAATTAGACGAATGAGAGAAGCGATGGTTTTGTGATAGATAATGTTGATTCATAATATAGAGAATTGAGTAGGCTTGATGCATCGAGGGGGTATGTGACATATGAAAGGAATGAAAATAAAGCAAGAGATGTGTCAGCCTGGACACTAGTATCCTAACCAACGCCACGCTGATAGATCGAAAAAGGAGAGATGAAGGGGAAAAATATGTACGGGCGAAAATGAAGGCGCTCTGCGCGTTTCACTTTCTTATTCGGGTTGGGGTTGGCCTAAGCCGAGACACCCACCCATCGGGAGGGAATCGTGTTGTTGTCCTCGCAATCTTCGTAATCTCCAGAGAGGCGGTAAGGACTGCTATTTCGAGGTGGAAGAAAGATGCGCGCCCGGGTAGGGATGTCTTCCCGGAGCTTGCCGCTGCGTCGCATGTTCATCTCCAAGACAACCACGCGAAGAAAGTCGCTATTCTCGCGAGGCTCGCGCTGACGGCACATAGGCGGCGCCTCCGGATCGAAGGTGTAGTACTGGTCGCGCTTCTGCTTAGATACCACGTGAAAGTGATTCCGCTTGTGGCCTCGGCCGCGTGAGCGACGGTATGTCTGCATCTGAATGGACACACAAGCCTGAGTTGAGTCAGGTGTATCATGTGGATGGTCGTGATACATGTACATCTCGGCTGGCGAGATTGGTGTCGGGTTCAAATACCGGCGAAGAGCGGGCGACGGCGGGTTCTGCATGGGTGGAGGGCGGCGGTCGTCCGTCAGTTCAGGCGTAATAGTGAAGAGCGATCGAGTGAGAAAGTCTTCGGGCTGAACCGAGGGCGTAGCAAATGTAGAGACAGACTGAGCTGCCGATTTAATGGCTCGTAATGATGCCGTGAGGTTCGATTTGAAGGATGATCGTAGACTTGGGAAAGAACGAAGCGAGGAAGACTGCTTTGTTGGAGTCTTTTCGGGGATTGTGGGCTCGTCATCGGTTTTAAAGTCAATAAGTTCTCCTTCCTCAATCTCTGCTTCAAGTAGTGGATGGTCGAACGCGCAGTCCAAGGCGGGTGAATAGCGAAGCTGCCGCCTCTCAGAAGGGCTCTTTTGGCTCACGGGAGTTGGCGGTTGTGAAATGCTAGATGGGGATGCGATATCGTGGGCAAGAGATGGCATCGAATCACTGGAGTTTGACCTGGCTGAGAACGAGGGCTCGGTATCCGATTCAGTGCCCATGTATTTCTCATTCTGGTAATCCGGCGGGCTCAGCAAGATATCCAAGGGCGAGTTCCCTGTCCCATACGTCAAGTCATCCTCTTTAGACTTAATGCCTTCCTGCATTAACCGGCTGAATTCCTCTACATGGTTGCCTCGCGGCAATTTTCGGGGTCTCCGGGTGGACCATGTTCGTCGTGGGACAGGAATGGCTGTTGCATCCAACATCGACGCTACTGCTGACGGGATCTGACGTTCGCTTGAGGAAGAAGACGAGGATCGGCGTGATGTGCGTGAGGTCGCTGACGTTTTGGATGGGGTCCGGGACCGGGCTTCTCGACGCAACGGGGGGCGAGAGCCTCGTTTTGATGGGATTCCTACAGGACTGGTATTCATCGAACCGTCCTGAAGGGATTGAAAGCCTGGTCTATAGAGAGGCATATTGCCCGACTGTTCCTTTGTCGCCGAAGGCTGCGTTGTTTTCTGTGGTGGCACTGAGGTAAAGAGAAAGGCTCTTGGAACCATCATCATGGATAGTCATGCCAGGTAGAATCTTCAAGGGGGCTTTATTTGCCGGATGAGGCACTCTGGTCGAGCGTTTGCGCGAGATACATTGAAGGGTGAAATGATGACTCGGAGTATTCCACCACACCAGCCCGGGGTAGATAAAGGCCGATAAGGTCGAGATTGTCCGATGGTTCGTGTGAAGAAGATTTTGTAAAGGGAGAACGGCGGGAGGGGTCGGTTGGAAGGGAGGAGAAGGTCAAGAAAGTCGAGAGAGACAGAGAAGTGGTGAGTGTGAAGAGGAATCCAAAGTAGAGAGATATCGAAAGAGGACGGGAATGGGGGGAGATAAAGGGTTTCAGTGCTAAGTTGAGACGATAAGAGTGTATTGGGCAGGTACGCGTGTGACGGTGTAAGAAATGGAGTTGTCAGTGGGGGACGACCATCCATTTGGGGTTTTGATGAGATTTACGCATTGCTCATTGGTCGCGGACGACAATAGTATGCCGGGGTTCCGGTATTATTCAAAATAAATATTTAGTAATTTAATCCCTTTGTGGCCCCGTACACATCAATCCGTAATCACCGTGGAATGTTCGTCCGGTGGACCCATCGAAGCCCTCTAGGCACTCCAGGGCTGCGGTGGAAGGATCCGAGTGCCCCCGTTGCTGACCTATCCATTAATGTGCTTCATGTGCTGGAGGTCGTTCGACCGGTCTAAATGTACCTTGAGAAAAAAAAGACAATCCAATAGTTTCCCCCTTTTCTAATGTTCTTATCAGGCCGGATTAGGAGCAGAGGGAAACTGAGCGACACAACAAAGTAACCCTAACCCCTAATCCTTCAGATCGGGGGGTTGTTTAAGGTTGTGGTTAGTGTGGTGCCTGCAGATGGATGGAGATGCCGTTCTCAGCCATTATCATTATTCATCCCGTCTTCCGCCGCTAAACAAAAAAAAACGTACAACAAAATCATCTGTAGGCGAAAAATAGGGGCGTGACCCGCCTGAGGCGGCTTGCGGTCAGAGATTTTTTTCATTTTTTTTTTTCATGGACCCGTAAAAGAAGGACATCTGGATCAAAAGAAAATTTCCAGAGGGTTCAAATGTTATTTGTTTGAAATTAATTCGGTCAAAATGAAAGGCCTTGTATCAGCTGATTGAAACATTGTTTCAAGGGATGATTGCAGCCTGACCCTATTATGATTGGTACTTTTTCTAGATGCATGTGGGATGTATCTTCAGTAGTAAATCTGTATGCAGAGTACCTTGGGATTTCAATGCGACGGTGTAGAGATGATGACTAATACCGCTCAGCGTTACGTTCGGGTTTGCTAACGGCTTGTATGTGGATTTTCAAAACATAACGGGGGCTTTATTATCATGGCCTTTGAGCGGCTTCGGACTGTAGAGTCTTTCGACGGTAACACTAGCTTCTTGGGGGCTTTTATCAAAGCGGCTCCATAACAAACGCGAACATCTGTACCTTGAGGATATCTTGCTAGTTGGTGTTGCACGCGTTTCGATCCGCTTTAGATCGAATAATGAGCTGGTACCTCGAGACAGTCAAACCCTTAGGCTTGCGACTGAAGGCTATGCTGTCAATTCCTCTTAGGGTAAGTGAATCTGGAAAATGAAGGCCCAAACATTGAATGGTCTACGGTACCAAAGGAACTATGGGGCCGAGAAGGGTGCCAGCTTCAAGTTTTGTAGGTAACCTTGAACCGACTCGCGAACGGGTTATTTTTCGTATTATTGCAGGACTAGACGCGATGCAAATTTCCGGGAGGCCGTCGGTCAAAGTGATCAAATATGTGTTTTAGCGGTGTCCTGAATCCTCGCGTGTCTGTCGATCGGTGGGTGGGACTTGAGGCAGCACATGTCTTCCCAATTGAATGCAAGACACCTACCTATTTAGGCATGGGACCAGTGTGAGCTCAATTTCTCTTGTACAATCACTAGACTCGGTATCCACCAACCTATGAATTGTATCCATAATGGCTGCATGACTAGGTAGTGATATTGATATGATAATAGAGACTATGGAGGACCCAGGCCAGCTGAGCGCATGGAATAAGAGTGTTCTATAGACTACTACTCTCTGAGGAGATTCTGTTTACTCAGAGGGGAATTACTCCGAACAATCAATACCCAACTTTCATGCAGTTAGTGCAACTAATTATTCAACACGTTATTTTTCTTTTCTTATTCTCTTCTTTTTTTTCTTACCAGAAGGGAAGAACCGGCATACCCAGCCCTTGAGCAGACGTGGCTAGTGGATCTGCCTAAGCGAGATATTGCGGTGTATGCCCAATAGCTGTATGAGTGTGAATTTGTTTGTATTTTCAATTGAGCTCATTGGGATTAGTTTGGTTTCATTGGCTTATCAAGAAGCCTTTGTTTTTTTGCTCTATTTTTTTGTATTGCTTTTTTTTACTAAACAAAACAACACACCGGCGGTCAAAGCGGCAGGTAGAAAGTTGGGCCACTGTGTGTCCCAACGATGTGATAGCTGATAGTATTATTATTCCAACCCATTTTGGTTATGATCTGCCTGGCTTGCTTCGAATACTTCAATTTCTGTAGATATACTCAAGTGCTCTCACCGTGATCATCATGTCTTCCTTGTGGGTTTAGTCAACTGGTAGTAGCGGTAGTAGTAGGTAGCCTTACGACCATCTCCATAAATAGTATTTCTATGACTCAAGCTGTCCAACCAACTGGCCAATCGCATATTATCAGGTCACGTGTTGTTATCGATGCTTAGTCAGTTTTTGCTTATCAACCACATAACAGACACCAGAAGGCGAATTGCGTGTAAAAAGTCGAGCCATCCAGAGGCCACCGATAACAGCCTCGCAGCTTGCAGATATCCAATCATTGGGGACACATCTCAAATCGCCCCTCTCTGATCAAATCTGGGGAATTGGAAAATTGCAGTCTGTTCAACTTCATCAACTACAGATCCCCGCTTCTACTGTGGGTCGTACCGCGGGGTCAAGGAATTCAGCCGGATTACTTGCGGCACCCTTGTATACGTTTTCTGAGAGGGCGAGACCGTCGTGTAAGACCGACATCTGGAGTCCGCTAACTTCCGAATCGCCCGCCCCGACCCCTTCGCCGAATAGCGATCATCTACTCCGGGGAGTCGCTTGTAAAACCTGGCTCCTTCTTCGCGAGCTGCTGTGCAAGTCGCCGCATTTGTGATATCGTACCGGGTTGTCTAGACCATGAACACATCATGCACTAATTTTTTGAACTTTTGGACCATTGAACGGTGGCCACGAAGCTGAGGGCGTGGGGGTCCCTTCACTCCGCGGAGAAAGCAACCGCTTCAAATCCCGACGCCTATCATAGCAAAGCATCAATCCATTGAAATAATGTCTGCAGACCAAAGTGCTTCTAAAAGGCGCTGCGTCAGCACCGCCTGCATTGCTTGTCGCCGAAGAAAGTCCAAGGTACATAACGCCGTTCTCGGCAAATCCATTTCTAAAGGGAACAATTTGACTCATTGTTGTATCTAGTGCGATGGGAACTTACCAAGCTGCGCTGCATGCTCCTCGGTCTACCATACACCTTGTGGGTACACCTTGAGCGATTCTGTGAATTGATTAAGCTAACAGGTCTCTAGGCGTCTATGATCCAAATTCCGATCATCGCCGCAAGGGAGTGTTCAAAAAGGATGCTGATTCGTTACGCACGAAACACACGACACTGCAGACGCTGATACAAGCGTTATTGAATTATGACGAAGAAGATGCGTTTGATCTGGTTAGGCAAATAAGATCATGCGACGATCTTGAGACCGTGGCTCAGTCTATTGTGGCGCAACAAAATGGCGATCTCTCAAAATCGGAGAGAAGAGACCAAGCCAGCGATGCAACTGTCGCGGAAGTGGATCAATTCGAATCAGAGCTGTCGGGGAAAATGAGCGAACTATTCCTCGATGGCTCCCGAAAATTCATTGGCGGTACATCAAATTTGATATTCCTTCCTCCTGGCTCAGAGCTTCAAGAGCCAAGCTCAATTGTTGACTCTACCGAGCCCATTGGAAGATGGACCCGGGTTACCGAAGACGATGGCCTTATCACCCATCTATTGACTATGTACTTCACGTGGCACTATCCTTTCTTCACCATTCTCGCCAAGGACATGTTCTATAGGGACTTGATGCGGGGCGTTTCCAGTCAATACTGCTCGGCTTTACTTGTCAACGCCATGCTGGCGCTTGGCTGCCATTTCAGCAACTGTGCAGGGGCATACTCCGACCCTGACAATATCGCAACGGCAGGCAACCATTTTTTCAAGGAAGCAAAACGTCTGATTCATGAAAACGATGAACATGAGAATGCCAAGCTCTGTACAGTCCAGGCATTCGCTCTCATGTCAGTGCGTGAGGCAGGATGCGGTCGTGAAGGCAAAGGCTGGGTGTATAGCGGGTTGAGCTTTCGTATGGCACTTGACTTAGGTTTGAATGTCGATGCGGCTCACCTGACACACAACCTCAGCGACGAAGAAATTGATGCTCGACGGATCACCTTTTGGGGCTGCTACGTCATTGACAAGTTTGTCTCTCTTATCTCTCCAAATAGCTGTCCATGATGCTAATCTAAATAGGTGCTGGTCAAATTATCTTGGCCGTCAGCCTCAACTTTCTTCGTCGAACACAAGTATCCCGAAATTCGACGTTTTACCGAGAGAAGAGGTGGAGATGTGGTCACCGTACACAGATACTGGCGTAGGCCAGGAACATTCCCAGCCTTCGCGCACGAGAGCGGCAGCTCTGCAAATCTCCAAGCTGTGTGAGATCAGCAACGATCTTCTCAAGTTCTTTTACCACCCTTCAGAAATGGACAAATCGCAGTCAAAGCAGATGGAACTGAAAAGGCTTAGCGATGTCCATACACGGCTAGAAGCATGGAAAAAAGAGCTACCCAAAGAGTTTGAGCCTAAAGAGGGACAGCTTCCCCAAGTATTGGTAATGCAGTAAGTCAACTTTTCAGTCCCGTCTATCGCCATAATTCAACCGACTAAACTCTTGGCTAGCATGTTCAATCAGCTCCTTCTCATTCATCTTTATCGCCCATTCCTCAAGTATACTAAAACGACAACCCCTCTCCCCTCGCACGTATCTCCTCGCAAGATCTGTACCCAGGCCGCGTCAGTCATCTCCAAGCTATTGCGTATGTACAAACGCACCTACGGATTGAAACAAATCTG
This sequence comes from Penicillium sclerotiorum, assembly GCA_911649655.1. Lineage (NCBI taxonomy): Eukaryota > Fungi > Ascomycota > Eurotiomycetes > Eurotiales > Aspergillaceae > Penicillium > Penicillium sclerotiorum. The sequence goes on along the minus strand of CAJVRJ010000005.1, from coordinate 3,260,457 downwards.
CAATATCGTTGTGTATATTGCTCATACTGCCTGTACCATTCATCTTCTCAATCTCCCGGGAAGAAACCCTGAGCGAGATATCATCCATGGGCTACGGAATCTTGAAGAAATGGCTGACGCCTGGCTTGCTGCCCGACGCACCCTGCGTATCCTGGACATCTCTGCCAACAAATGGCAGGTCAAACTTCCAACCGAAGCAGTCAATATATTTGAGCGCACTCGCACAAAATGGGGATCATGGGGATCCTGGGACCAGGCTGCATCACCATCTACATCAGATGACTCGCCGCCAGCCGGCAATCCCCTGCATCCACCATTCGCATATTCGAGCAGCTTCCAACCACACGCCCCATCAGTCGCGCACAGGGAAACCTTAGATCCAAATCATCCATCGCTCATGGGTGTTTCAATGGGCTTACAACATCCCAATGCCCCCATTCCCCCGCCCATCTCTTCCATGGGCCCAATCCACCCCGTCCCGGGCCCTGTCCCTCAACAAAGCACCGATTACACAAGCCCCGAGCCAACATACATGCACCCTGTCCCTCCGGTCAACTACCAATTATCTCCCTTGGCAACATCCGGCCCCTCTGCAGCCCCCTCACCCGTTGCCCAAGGCGCTTGGTATGATCAATCCGGGAACCCTATCCCTCCACCACGCACCACCCTCTCACCAAATTCCAATTCGCCCGTTTCCGGCTTCGATGGGACTGAGAATCTCGTTGAAGAAAGCCATGACTGGTGGAATCGGAATGCTGCCGTTGCTTTGGGCGTTGGTGGAGCTGAGAACTGGGGTGCACCGTGGAGTCCAATGCCAGCTCAACCCTCTCATCTTCCCTATGATCACAATGCTCATATGATGTCTATCGCGGAACAGCAGTCTAGTCCTGCTCTTGCTGAGCCCCGGCAGGCTCCAGGAATGGTTCCGGGTATGCACCCAGCGACTGATGGATCGAGAGGGCTTGATCACCAGTGGAAATAAGGCCTTGCATTGTTTTCAATGGGGAGTTTGGTAATTGTCGGATCTATACCGTCCACGACACACAATTCTTCACCTTATTCTGAGACTCCGGGCTCAGATGTTCTTGTTCATCTCTTTTCATTTTGAATAATTTCTTTGTTTTCAAAATGTTCAAATATTTTCTTCGGCGACGTCATTCATTTTATGATACCAGTTGGGAGGTTTTTGTCGTTTCAAGTTGGAGTTGGTACTTATTGACATCAGAATGCTTCTACATAAATCCTGTTTACCAAGATAGAAATAAAGAAAATCAAGAGTTCAATAAAAGAAATTCCCATCATAATTGATCATTAGGGCTGCAGCAAATTACAAAACACCAAGACGCAAGATGCTGAGTCTGACAAGGGAAATTTGAGGACCGCATGGCCAAAATAGGCAAAGATAGTATGTTACGTAGAAAACAGCATGCACGGGATGGTATCACTATGATATACGGTCAGCAAACTATTGGCGCTTGTCAAAATGTTCATGAAACTCACCAGGAAATAATCAGCAACGGGCTTCTTCGCAGGCATGCCTCTGGTATCCTGAGCCGCAGCCTCGAAAACACGGTATCTCCTCCCGGGACTGACAACAGTGCTAAGTTCTGAGCCCATAAGGCCGTTGCTTCGACCAATTTCGCCGTTACTACGAGAGACCGTCCCGCCATTGCTAGCATCTTCGCCCAGTTCAAGTATCGCAGCAACATTTCCGCAGCGGTAACAGTAATTCGGAGCAGACCACACGGTGACGATACCGCCGTCGAACATCTCCTTGTATCCTTCCATAACAAGCTGATGGGCGCGCGCAACTAAGGAAAGGCCATTTAGGTGGTTGAATTGTTTCACGATATCACCGCCGAAGAGGAATCCGGCGCCTCGAGGGCTTAGACCCCATCCCTCAATTTCGTCGGGGTCCGACCAAAGAAGATCACACATGGCACCTTCGTGCGGCACCTCTTGCTTCCGGTCTATCAGTCGGATCTTATCGATAGATTCAATGAGTGGCGATAAGCCTCCATGCACACAGAGAACGGCACCAGTGCGACTAGTTGCCATACTGCCACCGCCGTCTCCACTCGCCCCGGTACCTGGAGCTCCAGTGCGAGTGGGAACACCCGCGGAGCCAGGAGCAGCCGAGATATCACGCGGCGGGGAAATGTTGCGCGAGTCAGTCGAGACATCGGAGGATGAACGCATGCGCGGTCGGTAAGTACTCATGGTGACTTCTCCGCGTGAGTTCAGGACCTCGGTCTCAAGTTCACCATCATCAATCGGCATGGTAGACCCTGTGCTATCCTGCATAGGGGCAGTTGGTTCAAGCTCGGAGCTAGCGCCAAGTACGATCGCGCCCAGCGCTAGGTAATCGAACACCTCACAGCAGTAACGCCAGACGTTGGCGCTACCGTACTTGCGAATACACTCATCGTAGAAGCCGTAGACGGTGGTGATCTGGCGCGACTCGTGGTTACCGCGAATGAGGGTGATGCGATCGGGATAGCGGACTTTCAGACAGAGAAGAAGAAGGAAGGATTCGAGTGAGTAGAAGCCGCGGTCGACGAAGTCGCCCATGAAGAGGTAGTTGGTGTCGGGTACGTCGCCGCCGACGCGGAACAATTCCATCAAGTCATGAAACTGACCGTGGATATCACCGCAGATTGTGACTGGGGCATCGACTGAGACGACATTTCCCTCTTCGATTAAGAGCTCGCGCGCCTTGTAACACAGCTCTCGAACTTGTGATTCGGGGATCAGGCGGCAGGCCCGCAGCTGCTCGATCGCCCTATGAAGAGAAGGAAGAGTCCAGTCAGTTGAAAATGTCTGCTAATATCAAAGAGGGAGCGCGCGTACCGGTCTAGGTCACTCATTTTGAGCTAGGAGTGGATGAGAGGGAGGGGAAGGACGGAGATGTGAAATTGGGGGGTAAAGGGAACGCGACGCGCAGGTGGATAGGAGTAGACCTCCCGTGGAGGAGACTCTATGCAGAATGATCTCAATCAGTCTCCTTCACGATCAATTCACTTAGATTCATGATTGTGGGGCCATGATGCTTAAAGCCAGGCAAGTTTCTTGAGTGAATTGGAACAGAAGCGGCAGAAACGAGGCCTATCTGACTCTGCGGCCCGGCGCCGGACCAATCACGTCGGACCCAGATAAGATTAGATGGACCAGAGCCTTCGCATCCCTCAACCTCCCGCCTTCCGATCGTTCTTCTCCCCGGATTCTCCTGTTGAAGCTTGTCAAACCCTTTAGTTCTTTGAGGGGCTCTTGGCTACGGCCCAATTGATCTCAATTCCTTGGTCAATACCCTCCTCGACCTTGTCGTCTCTTCCTGGCCTGGTTCTCCCTATATTTTCCAATGGCTTAAGAGAAAAAAGGAAAACGACCACTGTGACAACATTCCAATACACCCACCTCATCTGAATCAAGTCGCTCCGCGCCTCTCAAAGGCTTCTTCGCCATGCCTCCACATCTCCACCCTCGGTCCAGGTCAACAACGGGCCTCTTCGCCGGCACCCTCCTCGCTTCCCTCCTAGTCGTCGGCATGCCACACGTCTTCCCCTGCCCCTCCCCACGCCGCACCTTCGCCGACTCAGAAATGACCATCACAGCCGACGGACAACAAGTCCCGCGCATTCGCCGACGACGAAGGCGAGACATGGAGCTGGACTCTGAGATTCCTCGTCCCGCGAACCCGGCCTCTCCCGGCATGGCCGACGAGGAGGTATCTACCTTCTTCCAAATGGAGGAGGAAGCTCAGCAAATGACACGCGCCGGGCACGAATGCCCTGTACCAAAACCCAAGGGCGTATTGGGTGAGCTTCTGGGTTTCAAAAATACGCGTGGGGGTGAGCAGCACCAGACATCTGCGGATGGTGGTCGATAGTTCAGAACTACGACACTGTTTCCATATTTTGCTCGCTGCATTTGGTGGGCTTTGCATTCCTTTTGGATTTTCTACTGTTTAATGATACCATGGATTGGCTGGGAGATGGATTCGACTGGCCGTTGTTGACTGTTGGGATAGAACTTGAAGGTGCTTGGTGTCGGTTTGACGCCTTGATATTCACCGTGTACACAAGCATCGAATGTATTAAAACGATAACCAAACAAATCAAGAATTTTATAGACATTTTACAACCGGAAATTGGCCATTGTCTATGCTCCAGGGCTGTACAGGCGCTGATATAGGACTTTAGTACCAGCGTTTCATTCTTCGGGGCGCTGGGAAAATTGTAGCTCAATTAAACTCAGTATTCAAAAAACAGCATGCAATTGTTTCATCTAATTACTCCAGCGTCGAATGGCGTAGAATTTCGTCTGGAGAATCAATACATAGTGTTGAGCTACTAACCCCCATCTAGCTCGGTACTATACCCCACTGCCATTTAGGATAAGCTCCAGCCGCCAGCTGGAACATTCCCATCGACAACGCGCCGCCATGGCATGGGCACGCTTCTTCTACGGTGCGCTAACCCAGCCACGGCACACCAAATGGATCGCTCCTCTTCTTGTCCTCGGTGATGCGTTCCTCTGCGCTCTAATCATATGGAAAATCGCCTGTAAGCCCGAGCCAGCTTGAGTCCTTGACACGCGTCCTCTCTAACCTCAAACTAACTGCATTTCTACCACAGACACCGAAATTGACTGGACAACCTACATGCAACAGGTGTCCCTTTACATCAATGGCGAACGCGATTACACTGCCATCAAAGGCTCGACTGGCCCACTCGTCTATCCTGCCGCCCATGTCTACGTCTATACGCTCCTATACCGTCTTACCGATGAGGGGCGCGATATCCTCCAGGGTCAGATCATATTTGCAGGGCTGTATATTTCCACTCTGATAGTGGTTTTTGGCTGCTACCGGAAAGTTAATGCTCCGCCGTATCTCTTTCCCCTGCTGGTGCTCTCCAAACGGCTTCATAGCATCTTCATGCTGCGAATGTTCAACGACGGAGTAGCGGCGTTTGCCATGTGGGTAGCTATCTACTTGTTTATGCGACGGATGTGGTCTTTGGGTGTGGTAGCGTGGTCGCTGGGCGTGGGTGTTAAGATGACACTCGTGTTACTTACGCCGGCTATTGCTATTGTTCCTTTGCTTAGCGTGGGCTTGGCTCGTTCTTTTTCCCTGGCGTCCATTGCTTTGCTTATTCAGGTAACGTGCCGATATAGGTATCCGAATCTTGTTTATTCGATTGGCTAATACGGGATTTTTTCCTCCTACAGTTTTATATCGCGGGGCCATTCGTCCGCGCTGATTGGGTTGCCTACGTTTCGCGGGCCTTTGAGCTTTCGCGTCAATTCATGTTCAAATGGACAGTGAATTGGCGATTTGTCGGGGAAGAAACATTCTTGTCTAGGGAATTCTCAGTGGCATTGCTAGTACTGCATGTCTCTATCTTGGCCGTCTTTTCCATCGGTTGGATAAAGCCATCAGGACTCAACGTGTTCCACTTTCTGCAGACCACCGTCCAGGGTCACCTCCGAAAAGTGGACCTTTCGAATTCCTTTATCATGACAGTCATGCTTAGCTCCATGGCTATAGGTCTGTTGTGCGCCAGGTCGTTGCATTACCAGTTCTTCGCATATTTGGCATGGGCTACCCCGTTCCTCCTGTGGCGTGCCGGTCTTCACCCAGTTCTGATCTATATCTTGTGGGCACTGCAGGAGTGGGCGTGGAATGTGTATCCCAGTACCAACGCCAGCTCTGCTGTGGTGGTGGTGTGCCTTGCGGTGCAGGTATTCGGCGTGTTGATCAATAATCATGGAGAGATAGATACCAAGCGAGATAGAGCGGTCGACCGCAAGGAGACGCGCACTCAATAAACGCTGGGCTTCGAATGCGCAGTATGTTGAACGATATCATTTTCACGCATCAGACTCATCGGAAGAGGGCATCCTGCCCACACGAGATTCCTCCTCAGAGTCCGAATCGGGATTGTACGCGGGCTGCTTCACGAATTCCTTAGGCCTATCCGAGTAGAAAAGACTGAATTAACGACCTGCTGTTCACTGTCGGGGTGCCAAACACATACCAAAATGGAGCTTTTCTCCATGCCTTCTCATCTCGCACAATGTTGATAATCTCACCCCCGATCTTGTTCTCCCGCTCCTCAGTTGGCTTCGTGTCAACCACCAAGTACGAGCCACGCTTGATCCAGAATGTCGATCGAAACTTGGCAGGCAGCTCCACCAGCATTTGCTGCTTATCCGGCATCTCAATTTGGTAGATGTTGTTACCAGTGGCCTTGATCGCACGCACGATAAGCTGGGTGTCTGCCAGCTCATCAGGTGGGGTCAAGGTCTCCTGCGCTGTAGCCAGCACCTTGCGACGAGGCGGGGCCATGTTCAATTGAGAAAGAGCGGCAGATACACGAACTAGGATGAGTCAATGGATCGTAATGAGCAGGGGTTTGCTGAGATTGATTGGTACGTTCAATTCCAAAGTTGCGTTGGTGGTTGAAATGGTGGGGACTTTTTTTTTTCTTTCTTTTTTTAACCTTGGGAGCTCGATTGGCGGGGCGGCCTCCACACTTTGTTGTATGGGATGTTCCGCACCGATTAATAATTCAAGTTTGCATCTACCCCACGCATAGAGACGGTGGCTGCGTTGCTATTGACTAATGGCTAAAATGGCTAAAGATCGTGGAGTCATTGCTGAATACCCGACGGAAAATAGATTCCTCAGCGCCACTATCCTTCTGACGAATGCTATAAAACCCAATCTTTGAAGCGTACTCCCTTCGCAGTGGCCTCTGTGACCTACTTCTGCTACCAGTTCAAGTTCAAGACATTTTACCACCCACCTGAGGCTGACCAGTGACTGCCAAGGTCACTTCCCAAACTTTTCAAAATGTCAGCACCTCATCTAGGGGCCCTGTTTGATATTGAAAGTGTTCCAAATGTATCTAGCCCGCCGCCGGCAGTGCAGAGGGGCCCTAGCGAGACCGAGTCGATCTCTAATCTAGAACTGAAAGATCTTCGTTCACCCCAAAATATCGACCAAATCACCGATGCCTCTGGCGCACAGATATTTGCCAGCTCTCATCCATCGACCCCTGGTGTGTTGGAAAGCCGAGTCGTGACGCCTGGTACCGAGCAAGATATCATCCAATGGGCCCCCGACCGAACGATCACTCCACGGAAAACCAAGTGGCGGCTCTTGAGTTCCTGTATGATGCTTTTTGGCAATGGGATGAACGACAGTGCACCAGGTGCTTTGATCCCGTACATGGAGACCTATTACAACATCAGCTACACCATCGTCTCCCTGATTTTCGTCGGCAACGCCGTGGGCTTCATCTCTGCTGCACCCGTCACGCACTATATTGATCAAAAGCTAGGTCGTTCGAGGGCATATGCCTTTTCGATGATCACCATGACTTTATGCTACATTGCCATCTCCTGTCAGCCACCGTTTCCCGTCGTGGTGGTATGTTTCTTCTTACTGGGATTCGGAGAGGCGCTGAACCTGGCTCTCAACAACACCTACTGCGCCAATCTCCCCGATAGCACCACCGCCCTTGGGCTAGTCTGTGGTGCATATGGAATTGGAGGTACCGTGGCTCCCCTCTTTGCAACTGCCATGGAGTCAAACGGCATCCGTTGGTCTCTTTTCTATGTGATCCCCGTGGCGGTCGCCGTGGTCAATCTCGTCTTTTCGACTTGGGCCTTCACCAACTTCGAGCAAGATACCGCGATCGAAGCACAGAGGGCCATTCGGCCTGCTGGCGAGACGTCAACCATCGAAGAGCCATTGACCCGCAGCCAACTATTGAAAAAGGCTATCAAGAACCGTACCACTCTCTTGGGCGCGCTCTTCATCTTTGCGTACCAGGGCGCCGAAGTATCCATCTCCGGCTGGGTCGTCTCTTTCCTCATCAACTATCGACATGGAGAACCATCGCGAGTCGGATACGTCAGCTCTGGTTTCTGGGCTGGCATTACGGTCGGCCGGTTCTTACTGGTTCACCCTGCTGCCATGCTAGGCGAGAAGATCAGCGTTATGGGAATGATAGCCGGCGCAGTCGTCTTCCAGCTGATGACCTGGCTTATTCCGAATGTTATCGGAGAAGCCGTTACAGTGGCTATTCTGGGTGTGCTACTGGGTGCGGTTTATCCTTGTGCGGCTTCTGTATTTACCAGGATACTGCCGCGGAGCATGCACATTTCCAGTTTGAGCTTCATTAGTGCTTTGGGCAGTAGCGGAGGTGCGGTTTGGCCATTCTTAACTGGTATTTTGTCCCAAAATGTGGGCACCATGGTTCTACATCCGATATGTCTTGGATTATATGGGGTTATGGCAGCCAGTTGGCTGATGCTGCCTAAGATTTCGAAGAGGACGGACTAATCTGTTTGAGATTAATTATTCTGTAGTGTTTTTGACCTTTGAAATTTTACCATAGAGGTCAGATACAGCCAAAAAGCGAACTTCGTGAAAATATTACAAGGCTTCCAAAGTCACCTTACTAAATTTTCCATACTGTGTGCCAGTCTGGTGATGGAAGTAATGCGAACTTCCAAGCCTGAGGTTGAAGACCATTAGGTCTTGCGACTACAAAATTGAAATACAGGCCTTTTTATTTAATTTTTCGTTTTGTTCTTCTTATTTTTCATTTTCCTTTTCTTTTAATTTTTCCATCAATTTTTCAGCCTTCAGTGTCAGGCGACCAGGATCAGCTGTAAATCCCATTCTCAAGAATGTGCAGCAAAACCCTAATGTATACAAGGCAAGGGAGCGGTTCTTTTTCCCATTTTCACACCCTAGTCATCAGGCAGCGGTGACGTGGAAATCGAGACGATCGCAGTGCGAATCACCGTACGAATCAAAGTACGCAGACCCGAAACATCTGGACCCGAGTCTCATGTTGCTTTCTACCAATCAAGACTGTCCGGTGCCCCGAGGATCATGTCATCGAGACCTTTTCCCTCTTCAAGGAATCTTGGTTTAGAGGAAATGAACACACCTGGGCAGCTTGGTCATGTACTCGATTTAACGCAGAGAACCCTGGAATGAGTTTGACCTGCCCGGGTGGTAACGTTCGTGTACCTGAAGTCCCCCCAAACCCAGCATATACTGTGTAGGGTAAAAGGGCATAACCTCACGTGTAGAGTAACGGTATTTTTCACTCTCCGTAGATCGATAAGACGAGAAGGCAACATTTGAAATCAGCAGTAGTTGTTCTTTGAAATAAAAAGGAAAAAAATAAAAATTTCAGATCAAATGACTCTTCCTTCTCTGAAATTCTTTCTTTCTTTCCTGTTCTTTCATACCACTTCAAGCAACTGATTTTCTCTTATCGTCATCAATTGGGGAAGAACCTCCGTTACATTTTCCGCTGTGGCAGTATTACCCGTTAAACCCCCCCCCCCCTGTCAACAAGAGCCCCGCGAACCTCGAACCCTTCTCCCACCTACACCTCACCTCCACGGCGCACTTTTAATTCACCCCCTCCGTTCATTCCCCCTGCGGTCACTGCCCATCATGGACGGCGACGAGCTTATTGCTTCGGTCTACCGCAAGATCGAGCGGGAGAAGGCCCTCATCGCCGCCGCCACTAACATGCGGCAGTCGACCGACAACACCCTAGTCCAACAACGAGTCGATGCCAACATCCGCGATGGCCGCAAAAATATCGCCTACCTCGAAGAGAAGATGCGAGAGCTACAAATTCGTCATATGGAACAGTCGGGCGCTGGCTCCCCCGGAAGTCAGCGTCAGGGTCCTGGGCCCACGCCGCCCCCCAAAGACTCCCCCGGATACTTTGGAGGTGAGGGGGATGCCCAATACCCTCAAGGCGGCTCAGGATCAATGCCCTCCGGTGCCCCCTTCCCGGACCCTCGACCTTATGCCCCGATCCCCAAGGCGCGCCCCAATTACACAAAGCTTGGTACGTTCAATCTGAAAATACATCATTGCCGATCCCTCTACCCTTGTTTCCTTCCCCCCACTATCGCCCTGTGACTCTCGGGCGGGTCCTACCTCATGGTAAAGAAAATTGTCCGAATGGAATGCTGACGGAGATTTTTTATGTCTCAGATCTTATCAAATATGACACCCAATACCTCGGACCGAAGATTCAGCTCATGCTGTCCCAACTGGAGTTCAAGCTTAGTGTGGAGAAGCAATACAAGGCCGGAATCGAGAAAATGGTTCGCCTGTATCAAGATGAGGGCGATCGGAAGAGCCGCGCCGATGCGGAAGGTCGTCGCATCGAAAGTAACCAAAAGATTCAATTGTTGAAGCAGGCTCTTAAACGATACGAGGATCTCCACGTCGATATTGAGTCTTCCGATGCTGCAGATGGTACGAGTCACCGCTTGGAAACATACGTTCTCAATCGAGAAAAGTACAAATTGACTAACGTCTATCTACAGATGAGAGTCTCAGTAGCCCTAACATGCGCAAGCCGTTGACCGGTCTGCTGACTATGCGCATTCACGCTGTGAAGGACGTGGATCACGCCACTAGCTCTCGATTTTCTCGCGGCCCAGAGACATACATTATCGTCAAGGTGGAAGATACGATCAAAGCACGCACCAAGGCGTCCCGAACCGACAAATGGATGGACGAATCATTCTCTATTGACATCGACAAGGCCAACGAGATCGAGCTCACAGTTTATGATAAGGCCGGAGACCGCCCGACCCCTATCGGTATGCTTTGGGTACGCATCTCCGACATTGCGGAAGAAATGCGTCGCAAGAGGATTGAGACGGACCTCAACAACTCTGGATGGGTCTCTGCTGACAAGATGGGCGATTCTGGTACACCTCGCTCCGATCACCACCCCGGCTCACCTGGCTCATCCCAGGGTGGTGCTGGTTTTGGTGGAATCCCCCCACCCATGGGACAGCAAACTGGAGATAATCCAAATGCGCCGCCCTCGGTCATGATTGATTCCTGGTTCGCTTTGGAGCCTTTCGGTCGAATCCAACTCTCAATGAGCTTTGGTAAGATATTAACCGCTGTCTCTATAAATCTATACGTAGTTGTCTAATCTCCTCTACAGCTAAGCAAATGAAGGATCGCCGTCCCTTCGATGTCGGTCTCAACCGTCAAGGTGCCGTGCGTCAAAAGAAGGAGGAGATTCACGAGAAGCAAGGTCACAAGTTCGTTACCCAGCAATTCTACAACATCATGCGCTGTGCGCTCTGTGGAGAATTCCTCAAATATGCCGCAGGCATGCAATGTTCTGATTGCAAGTACACTTGCCACAAAAAGTGCTACTCGAAGGTTGTTACCAAGTGTATCAGCAAGGCAAACTACGAGACAGATCCCGACGAGGAGAAGATCAATCATCGCATTCCCCATCGTTTCGAGGGCTTTTCCAACCTCTCTGCGAACTGGTGTTGCCACTGCGGATACCTTCTTCCCTTTGGACGCAAGAACGCCAAGCGATGTACTGGTATGCAAACCCGCCGACTTCTTCCCAACATAATCGTGATACTGACATTGGCTGCTAGAATGCTCCCTCACTTGTCACGCGCAGTGCACTCATCTTGTTCCCGACTTCTGTGGCATGTCGATGGAAACAGCAAACGAAATTATCAAGACATTGCTTCAGACGAAGAACCACAACAAGTCAACTTCTGTCAGTACCGGCCTCAAACACCATACCCTTCGGCCTGGTGGTCCGCCCCAGCCTTCACAAGATCACGCCGCTCTTTCCTATCCCCAAAGGCCCAATGAAAGCCCATATGGGGCAAGGCAGCCTTCCGCAGAAGTGGTAAGCGCTTCGACTAACTCCTTTTATCCTCAACAGTCACCAACAGTACTTCCACAGGCTGCTCAGCGTCAACCCATCTCACCAAAATCTCCCGTACAGCCGTCGCCATCGGCAGCAGCAGCTGCTGCGGCGGCTGTTGCCGCATCAGGACGCAGTCCTCAACAGACTCCAAGTATGTGGTCACTTCCCGCACTCACTTCTCTCCCTTGTCTTGCGCCAGGACTAATTTGAACTCAGCTGAAATGAATCGTCCCCCAGTGGTTCCTCAACAGCAACCCGCTCCTCAACTTCCAGTCTACGACCCTGGTGCCTATGCTCGTATTCCTCAGAAACCTACGCCCCAGCCCCAGCAAATGCAGACCATGGCCTCACCTCAAGGATACGGAATGCCTCCCCCACAGCAGGTCATGCAACAACCTATGCAGCAACCTATGGCACCCGTGCCTCAGCAACAAGTACCACAAACCCCCAAGCCGCAAGAGATGGCTCCTCCCGCCGCCAAAACTCGAATCGGCTTGGACCACTTCAATTTCTTGGCGGTGCTTGGAAAGGGTAACTTCGGTAAGGTTATGCTGGCTGAGACTAAGAACACCAAGAAGCTTTATGCCATCAAGGTGTTGAAGAAGGAGTTCATCATTGAGAACGATGAAGTTGAGAGCACCAAGTCTGAAAAGCGGGTGTTCTTGATCGCTAACAAGGAACGTCACCCCTTCTTGCTGAACCTCCACGCTTGTTTCCAGACGGAAACTCGTGTCTACTTCGTCATGGAGTACATCAGTGGTGGTGATCTCATGCTGCACATTCAGCGTGGTCAGTTTGGCCTGAAGCGAGCACAGTAAGTACCAGGATGGTGATCAACCCTGGTAGAGTACACTAATAACCGTTTCCCCAGGTTCTATGCCGCTGAGGTCTGCTTGGCGCTCAAGTATTTCCACGAGAACGGTGTCATTTACCGTGACTTGAAGCTTGACAACATCATGTTGACTTTGGATGGTCACATTAAGGTCGCTGATTATGGTCTCTGCAAGGAGAACATGTGGTACGGCTGCACCACCAGCACCTTCTGTGGTACCCCTGAGTTCATGGCTCCTGAGGTAAGTTTGAGTGCCATCATACATCCAAAAATTGATCATATATACTCATATCGCTATTACTAGATTCTCCTGGACAAGAAATACGGAAGGGCAGTTGATTGGTGGGCGTTTGGTGTTCTGATCTACCAGATGCTCCTCCAGCAGTCCCCATTCCGTGGTGAGGATGAGGACGAAATTTATGACGCCATTCTGGCGGATGAGCCTCTCTACCCTATCCACATGCCTCGCGACTCGGTTTCCATCCTACAGAAGCTTCTTACCCGCGAGCCTGAGCTTCGATTGGGCTCTGGCCCTACTGATGCCCAGGAGGTTATGTCCCATGCTTTCTTCCGCAACATCAACTGGGATGACATCTATCACAAGCGTGGTCCCCCACCGATGCTTCCCACAATCAGCAGTCCCACCGATACCAGTAACTTCGACCAGGAGTTCACCAGTGTGACTCCTGTCCTGACCCCTGTTCAATCCGGTATGAAAACTTGGAGCTTCCAATTTGAAACATTATCACTGACTGTATATGATTTTAGTGCTCTCGCAAGCCATGCAAGAAGAATTCCGTGGCTTTTCCTACACTGCTGATTTCGCTTGATCTCATCATAAGTGGACTGCAGCGATTATCTCTTCTTGAAGCACCCATCACCATGCCTTGATCGACCAGTTCATCCGCACTGGATCTTAATGACCGGGTTTTTGTCAGCGAACGGTCATCTCTTACCGCCTCCATCTCACTTGAAATTGCTTTACATACCCATCGCAGTTGTGTTTGATCAAAAGCCAGTGTGGACGCCGGCTGCCGATCGCTTCACTTAAGCATGGCTCGTTCTTCTCCGAATGACATGAATAATGGGGCACGACGGTTTCTTTTTTCTTATTTGCTTGTTTCCGTATTTGCGTATCTAAATTGTTTGCTTTATTATGCGTCCTCCTTCTATCTTTTTCCGACGGGTCGATTCACGATTTCATCACGACGTGTTGAGTCATGGCTTTGGGGTACAATGTTATGAGATAGCTCCTTGCCATCGACTTGGCGCATGATAATGACCAGCTGACCCAATGAATCGGGGTGGAAGTTTTCTCAGCATCCAGACAGAAAAAGCGTATCAAAGACGATTGATGAATTTGCGGCATTATGGGCTGCGTATGTGGTGGTTGTGGTGTTAGCTAGGGCTATGTGCTGTGTTGTTTACCCCCATTTGGGCCACGTTCGGCAGTGGCATTGCTTGGATGGGGTTTTCTGATTCCCCTTAAGGCTTTGAGGACAGGAGATGCAAATACGAATTAATTCAAAGACAATGAGTACTCCAGGTAGAATAATAGTATTATCACTCCTGCCAGTGGGAGCCCGAGGGTATGTTTTTTAGAATCTGACTTCGCAGTCGGAGAGCATTACGACCTAGTAGTAAATTGTTACAGTTCGTGATATGATCCAAACTTGAAGTCGTGAACTGAAACTGAGTTGAAAGGGAGTCAAAGCCCTACTAGTAGTAAAAGTAAAGTGATGCTGGTTTAATCATTCAAGTTGGGAGTGTGAGAGTATTTTGAGCTCATTTCAAACGCATTATCTAAATCTGTTTATTTTTACCCTTCTCTCAATTCAAGCTCTTCTGTTTCCCCCAATTTCCTCCCCAAACTTCTTCAGGCTCTTCGCACCTCTCCTACTCCGTTCTTTGTTCTTTCTTTCTTTTGGTTTTCTTTCCTTTGTCCTATTCTGGGGCATCACATTCTTTGTTCACAATGAAGGCCTTCGGGAGATTGAAGGCTTTAATTACACCAGAAAGAGATCCCCACGCAACGATCGAATCCATACCCACCGATATCAATACCCCCACTTCAGTTCCCCTGCCGACTCCTCGACGGATCCTTCAACGCCGTGAAATAACTCGCCGTGTGGTGACTGAAACCCCCTCTCGAGCACGTCGTCTCATGGACAAGGTCACCAACTGGGCCCATAGTCTTACGAGCTCCGCCTCTCCGGTAGTGAGCCAGGCTGGTAGCCCTGAGATGCCTGCACCGTTGGTCGCTTTTGCGTTGCGTGATCAGCCTATTTTGAAGGAGGATGCCATGGACTACGAACTTACCGATCCCAATAACTTCACCCCCGAGACCGCGAAACCCGTCAAGTCCAAAGCCAAGGCTCACAGGGTCACCAAGTCGAGGAAGAAGCAGTCGGGCAAAAAAACAGCTCCTCGAGCGGATACAAATGATAACCGGGCGCTCAAGAAGACCAACAAAAAGTCTCCCGAGGTGACTACGAAGCCAAACTCGAAGAAGTCACAAGCAAAGCGAAAGAGAGCGGAAGCCGATGATGATAGTGATCGGCCGCAGAAGCAAGAGAAGACCAAATCGTCCGGGGAGAACAGTAATACACTAAAGCAATCACGCTCAAAGAAATCACATAATGCGGATAATAAGAGCAGTTTGGTGCCGAAGAAGGTGTCATTCCAGACCCCGTTAGAGGAGTCTTCAAAAGCTCAATCGAAGAAGTCTTCCAAGTCGAAGGCACAGAGCTCACGGTCCAGGAATAAGACATCCGGCTCTATGAGTCGCTCGAGACGTCGCAGCAGTCACGCGCAGAGCGTTGATGATCAAATATCCGACGGCGATGACGAGTATATCTCGGAGGAAGAGAGCGAGTACGGCCGCAGCGAAGTGTCCCACTCTCCTGAGTATCAATACCGTTACAGTGATGGGAGTGACTATGACTACGTCTCGGGAATCCAGTCTCCTGAGAATGATGATGAATTCAAGATCACTCGCGGAGAACGGAATGATCTTTTGAACGAGCTTACCCGGGAGCGAGGCCAACGTCTTGTTGAAAGCATGGAAATCCCAACAGACTCTACTATCGAAGAGGAGCAGATGGATTTATTCAAGAAACTTGCAATCCGTGGCTGCAAGCCTATTATGTCTGGCGATTGGGCTTGTGATTTCTCTACTTTACCAAACGCCTTGTTTACGCGATTCTCCGATGAGAACGACTCAGATGATGAGGAAGATCTACCCTTCGAGCCCAAATGGGGCTCCAATAACTATGCCATCAAAGCACTACAAGATGTATTTGCCCTTGGCGGCCGCGTCCGAGACGCCGAATACCTGACGATCAGCGCCCAGGTCGTAATAGAACGAAGCATTCGCAAGTACATGCAGCGAGTCATGTACTCAGCCGGTCTACATACGGTGAAGTCTGCGATCCCCGTGCACACGATTATCTCTCAAAGAGCCGGCGAGGATCTCGTTGCTACGCTGGATAGAGCCACAAAATCTCTGCGGAGTCTTATGTGGCGTCATGAAAAGGCCCATGACTGTCCCCCAATTGGCGTCGTATATTGGCCTGTTTTTATCGGGTTTGTTATTGCAGGCCCTATCCTCTGTCTACTTTCTCTGGACGGCAATCCAGATAACAAGGCAAATCGGAAAACACCTGATGAGCCTGTGGTCCGTTTTATGACTCATGTTGATTTTTCTCATGCTCCGTTTGATGTTTGGAATTCTTTGGCTGCTGTCATCTGTACTTCTCATGTTAGGGATACTTCTCTTCATTTGGCGAGACTTTGGGAAGGGTCTCCTACTGTTCATCGCTTCCGAGACGAGGAGGATGAGGTTTCTGATGAAGATCTTTGATTTAGGCCTGTTGTCTTTTCTGTTCAATTTCACTTGGCCCATGTTGAGATGTCAAATACTCTTTGCAAGTATCATTCAGTGTTCAAATATTCGGTTATACTGTAAACTTCGTAAGGCCCCGTATGAATCCATCTAAAGCTAAACATTTGAACTTAAGCCTTTGAATCTTCCTATGTTTTAAGGCATATTCAGGCTTACTCTATAGTATTAAGGTGGCAACGATGTAAGAAGTACCTAGATGTACAAACGGACCATACTAAACTGAATTAGGTAAGAGGGGTATCCAATGATATCTCCTTGTTTCGTTTCCTTGAAAGCAAGTTATTCCAGTGCCCAGCCCGTTGAGTATAAAGCTCTAGTCCATCCTCTTAATCAATCCATGCAGCCCTCCGTTTCTTTACTTCTTTTAACACACCATGCCTCCAAAGAGCCGATCAAAGCCCGAAGTTAAGAACAAGAGGATCGTGAAGAGTTCCGGACCCAATCCACCTCAACAACTGAACAGTATGTTATATCATAACTTATGAAATAATTACCCTCTCCGGCTTTCTCAATAAATCTCCCTTCGAATTTACTAACAGATCCAGATGTACCAAGCAAACTTCTGGATGTCTATGTGGTCGGCACCAACTGCTACGGTGAACTGGGGCTGGGAGGTCTAACAAAGAAAGCGGAGATGCCACGCCCGATTTTGAACTCCAACTTAGACTCCAAAAATGTCGGTGTGGTCGACATCACTGTTGGCGGTGTACATGCAGCTGCTCTCACTCGGGATAATCGGATCTTGACGTGGGGTGTGAATGATGAGGGGGCTTTGGGAAGAGATACGACAGAAGAAAATAAAGAGGACTCGGAGGCTGAAAGCGCTTCGGTATCTGCCAGTGCAGAGAGTGATGACGATGAAATTACTCTGAATTTGAAAGAATCCACTCCTCTCCCTGTGGATGCTTCTCATTTCCCAAAGGGAGTTATCTTTCGTCAACTTGCAGCTACGGACAGTGCTACGTTTGCCCTGACGACCGATGGTGATGTGTACGGCTGGGGCACATTTCGGGTAAGCTCTTCTCACACTGCTCAAGTTTCGAAGATTTACTAACTCGACCGGAAAAGGGATCTAATGGAGCGATTGGATTTTTTCCCGATAGCTCAAAAGAACAACGAACCCCTGCTCTGATCCCCAAGCTCCAGGGCATTGAGCGCATCGTCGCAGGGTCCAATCATGTCCTCGCCTTAACATCCACCGGTGCTGTGCAAAGCTGGGGGTGTAACGAACAAAACCAGCTTGGAAGACGCAGAGAAAGCCGAAATCGAAAAACCCATCCACTTACTCCAGATCTCGTTTCTCTTCCAATTGGCATTCGTGATATTGGTACGGGATCATACCACTCCTTCGCCATCCTTAAAAACGGTACCGTTTACGCCTGGGGCTCAAACAACTTCGGTCAAACGGGTGTCTCTCAAGGTGCTGGTCTAAACGATTCGATTATACCGTACCCAACCAAAGTCCAAGGGCTCCAGAATCATGGTGTGATTACCTCGATCACCGGTGGCAAGGATCACAGTATAGCAGTCACCGAAGCCGGGAAATGCCTCGTCTGGGGACGCGTTGAAAATAAGGCGCTTGGTATTACACTGGACGAAATGAACTCGCGAGACGTTGTCTACGACAAGAATAACAGGGCCCGGATCCTCAGAGTACCTCACATCCTCACTGGGATTGACAACAAGGAGCCAGTCATCTGTGCAGCTGCGGGCGCTGATCATACCTTTATCATTACACAATCCGGCCTTGCTTATAGCTGGGGCTTCAACTCTCAAGGCCAAGCAGGTCAGCCTGGTAGTGATGAGATTGAAAAACCCACGCTTGTTGCAGGCAAGCATCTAATGGGTAAAAAACTGATCTCGGCCGCTGCTAGCAGCCAGTTCAGTATTCTTGTGGGCGAACCTGATGATCATAAGAAAAAGAAAGCCTCGTGAAGAAACCATTTATGCAAATTCTCGCTTCTATGTATGAATGGAGGGCATCTCGGATGGCTCAGGCTGTGGGCAATATTGGTTAGGAGACACCAAATTTCTTTGGAGATTTTCCATGTACGATAATTCATAACTTTCTAAAACATTCCAACTGTAAATTTCGAGCATAACTTTACTTAGGACGAATTTTGGAGCTCTCAACGCATCCCAACATTCAAATGTTATATGCACATTTGTGTATACTTCCAAGGCCGCTGTGATTCGCCTTAGTCATCACTGTCGCCCCACTGTTGACGCTCTCGCCGAATCTGAAGGAACACAACAGCAGCCAACTCTCTCGAATTTAACGATGGATGCTGTTGATGACCGGGACATCAAGCTCCAGCGGGCTTCCGGCGATCTGGTGACCGAGTTTTCGGAAAAATTGCCGTCGCTGTTGTGGAGGTTTGAGAATGGCACCCCTCTCCGTACCCCACGCAAATGGGCACCAGTGTCCAAGACAGAGAGGCTCGTCACGCTTGTAAGATCATTTTGATAACCCTTCTTGCTATTATTGTTCAACTTCAGTTCCATGACTAACATGTCCTGTAGCTCGAGCCTTTCCAGGAATGGCCTCAACTCTTGGACCCGCATCTGCAGAAGCTTCTGCCCCCTTTGGTAGATGCATTTCTAGCATATTTGATCAGGCATCGCAGTCACTATGGTTCTCAGGCGGCAAGAAACTCTCATGGTGCAGCCGTTTATCCTCTCCCCAAGGCTATTTGCAGACTGCTGTATACTTTCTGCAAGGTTCGTGGGGTCAAGGTGATCAGCAGGTTTCTCAACAACGAACCCAAGTACCTTGATTCTATGCTGCGCGCTTTCGTTGCATGGGACACTAAAGCAAATTCTGTCTCTGTTGAGGACTCTTTGGATCTGGAACCGCACAGCCTGCAGTGGGAAGAACGCTATGTGATGCTCGTCTGGCTCTCGCATCTCCTGCTTGCACCATTTGACCTGTCTTCGTTATCTTCAGACGATGTTCCTGTTCCGTTCGACAACTTGCAGACTCTGAGCAATATCTCTGGAGAAATCCCAATGCTCGCCAAGTCATTGCTATCTTTAGCACTCAATTACATCAACGTTCCCGGGAAAGAGCGCGAGGCGGCAACGGCGCTCCTAGCAAGACTTGCATTGCGCGGAGACATGCAGGCCCTTGGACTGCTGACTGGCCTAACAGATTGGGCATTCTCAATAATGAAGCCTGAAGCTGGTCAAGAAGCCCCTTCCGTGTATTTCTGCATTGGAGTCCTCTCCTTCGTGGCCCGTCTGGCTGGCTCGGGTCAAATTGAGGATCTGGCCCCTTTGCTACAATCAATCTTTGAGCAGACACTTAGTATCTCGCAGGGAAATTCGTCTGTCTCTTCTGTCATCCAGTCATCTGCAATGGCCCGGAAGATTGTGGTAAAGATTCTCCGCAATATCACAGTCATGGCTCTGTCGTTGAATGAGAGGGGACTTGGCAACATGGATGATGAGCAACTTTCAAACATCTTGGAAGAGGCGATCGATCATTTCCTAGTTTCTCTTGCGGATAAAGACACTCCTGTGCGATTTTCTTCGAGCAAAGCTCTTAGCGTCATAACGCTAAAGCTGGACCCAGATATGGGAGCTGAGGTCATTGAGGCCGTTATAGGCTCACTCGGAGAGAATATCCTCTTTGAAAAAGAAGATGGTACTTTGATCACTCCGTATGAGGCACGGAAAACGGGTGCTCATTCTTTGAAACGCAATCTGAGCGGTGTTGATGCACAACGGTGGCAAGGTCTTGTCCTCACGCTGTCGCATCTGCTATTTCGCCGTGCACCTCCCATCACCCAACTTCCCGATATCCTCCAGTCTCTAGTATCCGGTCTTGACTTCGAACAAAGATCATCCACTGGTAGCTCTGTTGGAACTGGTGTTCGTGATGCTGCCTGTTTTGGTGTTTGGGCTCTGTCCAGAAAATACACGACCTCTGAGCTTCAAGCCCTTCCGCCCCAGATCATCTCTTCACTTTCTGGCGAGTGCAAAGTGGATGTCCTGCAAAGGCTTGCTGTGGAGCTCGTTTGCTCTGCCTGTGTAGACCCCTCGGGCAATATTCGGCGGGGAGCTTCCGCGGCTTTGCAGGAACTGATCGGACGCCATCCGAACATGATCACTGAGGGAATTCCTCTTGTACAGGTTGTGGATTACCATGCTGTTGCGCGACGTTCCCGCGCCATGATTGACGTAGCGAAAGCAACCGCTTCTCTCGATCTAGTCTACTGGAGTCCACTTCTTGATGCACTGGTTAACTGGCGAGGAATTGGGTCTCCAGACGCCGAATCACGACGACAAGCAGCAAGGTCTATTGGATCATTGAGTACACAGCAAAGTTCCAAGACTATGAGCATCGTTCTCCAGCAACTACTGAATAAGCTTCCACACATTCCCCGTGGTGATGTGGAGACTCGGCACGGATGTCTCCTGTCCATCTCTGCCACGGTGGATGCTTTTATTTCCGAGTGCAGTAAATCGCCAGAAAATAAGGAATCTTCAGCTATGCAAGAATTGTCGTCTCAGGTTGCGCTTTTGTGGGACATTTTTGGCGCATCATACGGTCCTACTGATAATGATCTGAAGCTCCAGAGCTTTCGTCCAGAACTGACAGCAGAAGCTGTCTCTTGTCTGCTTGCATCGCTTTGCAAGGCAGTCACATCTGTCGGTGTTTCTCGCCCATCTGAATCATTACTGGATCGTGCGCTCCAAGTTCTATCCCTGTGCGTTTCCCGAAGCGAGGACATATCGATCCAAACCTCATCCAATGCACTATCCTTGATATTCCCGCTTCTGTCGACAGAGAAGCAGGATTCTACGGTGCAGTCATGGTTCTCCCATCTTCGTACCTCATCAAGACTTCCCGGTGGCCGAGGTCAGATCTTAGCGCTGGGTGCCGTTTTCAAGCAACTGGAAGGCCATGATCTGTTGCAAGAGAATATCGTCACAGAGCTACTAAGGTGTGCTGCGAAAGAGGAGCTTATCGAGAAGCGAGTTGCTGCTGTGAAATGCTTTGCCACTGGAGTTATACCGTACACAAATAAGGACTCTCGTAAGTATACGCCCAATGCCAAACCGGTTCTCCACTTGGAATACTGATTGGTTTTAGCTCTCATCCAAATAATTGCCAGCAGTGTACTTGAGTTCCTCAATGACTATACCACTGACCGCCGTGGTGACATTGGATCATTGATTCGTGTCGAGGCAATCCAAGCCACAAGGGCTCTTCAGCCGAAGCTTTCGCCAGAGACATCAGCTGCTTTTGATCTCACTGGATGTCTCTGTCGTCTTTCCTGTGAGAAACTCGACAAGGTTAGACTTCAGGCATCACTTTGCTTGCAAGATTCTTACTGGGATATGGTGGGATTCAATCCCTTCAATAAGTGAGTCTTTTATGCAACCCTTCTAATCTAACAGGGCTAATTTTAGCAGGCGATTCGAACATATCAGCGACGTATCTTCCCAAGAATACTTCTACCAGCTACTTACCTCCTGGAGTCAAGAGTGGCTACGTCTTTCATTGTTAAAAGGACTAGCCACTTCTGCAGTTGCCGGTGCAGAAGGTCTTGTCCGATCATCGCGAGCAGCATTGATCCAGTTCCTCAACTCTCACGACCCACAAACAGAACCTAATGTATTAGTTGAGTTCCTACAGGTTCTGTCTGCTGCTCTGGCCGATAACATTCAAGATGACCGCTACGCTATCCCACTCATCGATATTATGGCATTCTTGCTGGATGGTTATTCGAGTTACATTGTCGCTGGTCAGGAGTCGAATCCCATTTTCAGGAAAGTTTTCGTCCTCGTCCAGAAGGCACATTTCAAAACTGCAAATATTGCGCGCTTGGAAGCTGCGATTAAGGTCTATACGGCTTTGTCGAGACTTGAGAGTCTGAGGGGTGATATTTTGAAAAAGTTGACAGCAATGTTGCTACATCCTTTCCCACGGGTATGTTGTTCCTGCACTCTGGGCTTCATTTGATTCGGTGGAAAATGACTAATTTGGGTGTTTTCTTCATAATAGGTTCGCTCATGTGCAGCAGAGTATCTCTATATTATTACTGACATTGAGAATGTCAAATATGAAGATTGGTCTGCTGCTCCAAAGGAGCTGAAAGAGAAGGTCGATGGGTTACGGGGTGTCTTGGTATCAACTTGAACTTCAATGTTCTCCCTCATCATGAGTATAGGGAACATTTGAAACTTCAAGTCGAAGGACTCTCAGCCAGGGATATTTATGTTCATACTGCTCCTGGGTAGATAAATGGATATTTTGTCAACTTGAACATTCAAGTTTGAAAAATGCAATAAAGCTTCAGCTTGAAATTGATGCTGTTGTGGCTTGGAAATATACACAGTAGAGTATTCAAATGTTAATGGGACAGGGGGTTAAAAAGAATATCTTTTTTTTCCAAAAACAAAAAAAAAGAGCCCTGGAGAGCACTTGAGAGGTGAAAGTTCTTAACAATGTTGAAAGAAGACAAAAAAGAAATATGCATCATCCGTGAATCGAACACGGGCCTCGTCGATGGCAACGACGAATTCTACCACTAGACCAATGATGCTAGTTGATGCAGGTGGCCCAGAAAATACGCTACATAATTAATTCTCATCCTTAATTTATCTTCCCTCGTCCAGAAAGCACCTGGGCAGAAGCTCAACCTCGCTCAGCTTCCGGAGCTCAATCAGTCGCAACCATGGCGACCACAAGCACATCCACAGGGTCTATCCCTCCCAATAGCACGTATGTCAAATTCCTTCCCTCGAGTTTTACCTGGCGTCGAGCTAACTTCCCCTCACAGTGTCTACGTATGCATCAGTCCTTCCCCTCCCAGCCCGCATTTGACAACCGCTTACAGCGTTGATGAATTACACTAACCTGGCTTAACGTGTTACCAGGTCCGGAATCTGGAGGAGCGCATTAAGGTTGAACAACTGAAGGAAGCACTGGAAGAGATCTTCTCTGAATTTGGCAATGTGGTTGAAGTCGTCGCAAAGACCAACCTCCGCGCAAAGGGCCAGGCTTTCATTGTCTACGACAGTGTGGAGTCTGCCACCCGTGCCATTGATGAGGTGAACGGCTTTGATCTTTTCGACAAACCCATGGTACTGGACTACGCGAAGACTCGAAGCGATGCTACCGTTCTGCGGGAGAACGGCTCGGACGAGCTGGAGGCTCACAAGAGGCGGCGTCTAGCCGAGAAAGGTATGTGACTACTGTGTCTGCTTTACATCCCAAACTGGGCTCTCAGAAGGAATTAATATCTAACACGACTCTTCTCCTTGTCATCAAACAGAGCGCAAGCAAGCACACGACGCCCTCGAGGCCCAGAAGAAGCTCAAGCGGCCCGCCGCCGCCGTCCCCTTGGAGGCCGCTCGTCCCGCAAAGACAACCAAGGGTGCTGGCCTCAAGCCCACATCCGGTACAACAGCTGCTGTCGTTCCAGACGAGTACCTGCCTCCAAACAAGATCCTGTTCTTGCGAGAACTGCCCGACAACGCCGACGAGGAGGCTCTGTCGGCTATCTTTGGTCGTTTCGAGGGTTTCCAGGAAATCCGTATGGTGCCTGGCCGAAAGGGTATTGCTTTCGTGGAATACCAGGACGAGTCTGGTGCTATCAATGCGAAGGAGGCTACTTCGGGCATGACCATGGGCGACAAGGCTATCCGCGTCACCTACCAGAGACAATAGTTGCCATGCGATTGAAAAAAAAATATCCGTCTGTTCTTCTGGCGTTTGGAGGGTCCTCAGTTGCTCATGTTTCTGCAATGCAAAGAGGCTAGCTTTTTTTCTCAATACAAATTCAAGTTCCCAAGTCGTTCTATCTGATCTCTACATGCAGTGAATAAAGAACCTTCGAGGCCTGGTATAAATCGACACGAAGGCCTTGGAAGAGAGAAATGATAGGTCAAGTATGATGAACAATGTATTGCCGAAACGATATCAAGTGGCTTGCATAAAATAAAACAATGAGAATTCGAGTGGGGTAACAAGTGATACAGACATCAGCCAGATTCCGCGATGAGATTGCTTCAAATGGACAAAGTAAAGGTGCAAGAAAGAAGCTTAGAAGATAACATCATTATCCTCCTGCTCACCCAGAACGTCGGTAGACTCGGGCTCTTCGGCCGCCTTGACCTCCTGGGCCGGTGTGCCGTTCTGTGCCTCTTGTGCTTCCATCTCGGCCTGCCTTTGCCGGGCAGCCAAGATCTCGGCGTCCGCGGCAGCGTTGTCTCGTTGCTTCTTGCCTGAAACCTTCTTGAGGCGATAGAATTCCTCTCTGTCAAGTTCGTCAAGCTCGGAGTTGATGTCTTCGTGATGTTAGCGTTGGAAGGGACCATGGTCGGGGAATGGGACAAACATTTGATAGTGTTCTCGGTTCGAGGAATAATGACATGCTCACTGCACAAAGATGTTAGTGCTCTGGTTTGAAGTTTATAAAGCCTATGCATTATGCATGGGCCAATTGATCTTACATGGCGTTAACTATTAGACAAGTTAGTTATCAAACAATAGAAATGTCAATGGGCCAGCATAAACACTCACCTCGTCGGTTGACAACCTTAATCACTTCATCAAGAATCAAGAAAGCAGTCTGCGCTAGTTAGAATATGAACATTCGTGAATCTCGACGTCTCAGTCCTCGTACCTGCAAACTAGCCAGCTCCACCAGTGTCTCCACGGCACGCGCGTATGTCTCCCGGCAGCGTTGAATTTGTTGACCACCTTTACCAAGACCAGTCAAAGCAAAGTCATTGACACCTTCCTTCGTGTAACTCTCGAACTGGGGAAGGAAAACACCGGAAACGTTCTCATGTTTCGCGCGCACTCGGAAGCGAGCTTGTTTGGCAGACTCCTGAACTTGGTATCCAATATCTCCACCCACTGCGTAGCTTACTTCGGCCAAAGAGAACGCAGCGATTTGCATAACTCGGCCCATCTTTTGTTTGGCTTCATCGATGCGACGTGTAATTTCTAGGGACTCGCATTAGCTTCTGCCCTGAACGAGGAATGCGGGATGCGGGGGAGGGCGAGTTCGAGCCCTCGAAGGACATATACCTCGGAAACGTCTAATAGCCAAGCCCAGTGGTTAGTAAATAGCTTCTGAGTGCATAGGGAAGGGATTCATATACTTAGTCAATGCTTCACTCTTGCGTTTTAACAAACTGTGACCTGTCTCTGCTCCCTTCAGTTTGCTCTTCATCAGTCCCAAGGACTGACGAGTCGGGAAGACTGGCTCTCGGCCCTATACCATTATGTCAGTAATGGATATCCATATTGAAAGCTTCATATGTGATTCCAGGTACTGACCACAGCACCCGACATGACGACAGCTTAGAAACCGAATAACGAGGACTAGATCGACGTGGAAACGTGCGGCCACATTGATATGACGCCGATAAAGAGCTCCACCGCCCACCTCATACGGTCAAAGTCACGTGACATAGATATAAACTGCAATCGTCAGTTTCATCTTTCTCAAACGCGACTTTGTGATTTTCCCGTGAAGTTCACCACCTCCGCCCGTCCTCTCATGCTGAGGTAGTTCTTCTGTGATAAGATCCCGCTCGACTTGAGTGGCGCCATGCCAGGGACACTTTTGCCCCCGAGATCAACCCGGCAGCACGCACAGATGGATCGCCCATCTGCAGCCCGACCGGACTTCTACTTGATTGTAAGCGCTTACTGCATGCATTTCTCCTCTATTGGGAATTGACTTCTGACACATTGTTTTTCTACCAGACCGACCAGGATACTATTTACGAACAAGATCTCCTCCGTGAAGCCGGTAGTATCAAGCCATGGCTTGCCTACATCGAATTCAAACAGCAGAATGGCACGCTCTATGAGCAAGCTTTTGTATGTCCAAGTCTTCAGCAATCTGACTTCACCTCGAAGCTCTCTCTAACATCATTTCTTACTAGATCATGGAGCGCGCCTGCCGTCAATTGCCTCGGTCATACAAGTTATGGAAGATGGTAAGAACCCTCAAATCTTTGATCTAAGGGCTTTACTGACTCATTATAGTATCTGGAGTTTCGAACCAAGCACCTCAAGGGCCGTAATTCCACCGTCTACCGGGCCGAATATGTCAAGGTCAATGCCTTGTTCGAAAGAGCGTTGATCCTCCTGAACAAGATGCCTCGAATTTGGGAAATGTACCTCACTTTCCTGATGCAGCAACCCCTGGTCACACAAACCCGACGAACTTTCGACCATGCTCTCCGTGCCCTGCCTATTACCCAGCACAACCGAATTTGGCGACTTTACAAGGGCTTTGCGCGATCTGCATCTGGTCCCACTGCTGTCAAGATCTGGGCTCGGTACATGCAAATCCACCCGGAGAACGCAGAGGACTACATCGATGTACTGATCGAAGAGGGCCAATACACAGAGGCCGTTAAGGTCTACATGGAAATTCTCGACAACCCGCGGTTCCAGTCCAAGAACGGCAAGAGTCCCTTCCAGCTATGGACTGAGATGGTTGACCTACTAGTCTCAAAGGCCAAACAGATTCGGACAGGAAATCAGGTTGGAATTGACGTGGACGCCATTCTTAGAAGCGGCATTGACCGATTCGCCGATCAGCGAGGAAAGCTGTGGGCTGGCCTTGCAACTTATTGGATCACCAAGGGCAATTTTGAAAAGGCACGGGATGTCTTCGAGGAGGGAATTACCACCGTGATGACAGTCCGGGACTTCACTCTAATTTTCGATTCATACGTTGAGTTTGAAGAGTCCGTCATCGGTAGTCTGATGGAAGCAGCAGCCGTTCGTTCAGAGAAGGGCAAGCTAGACGAAGATGCTGACTTTGATCTCGATCTGCGAATGTTACGATTTGAGCAGTTAATGGACCGCCGTCCCTTTTTAGTGAACGATGTTCTCTTGCGCCAGAACCCGAACAATGTCATTGAATGGGAGAAGAGAGTGGGCCTGTGGGGAGACAACAAACAAGAAGCTGTCAACACCTACACTGCTGCGATCGCTGCCATCAACCCAAAGAAGGCCCATGGCAAATTCTCAGAGTTGTGGCACAACTACGCTAAGTTCTATGAGAACGGTGGGGATTTAGCAACCGCCAGAGTCATCTTTGAGAAAGCTGTGAAGGTTCCATTCAAATCTGTGGCTGAACTTGCTGAGACCTGGTGTGAGTGGGCAGAGATGGAACTCCGTGCTGAGAACTTCGACCAGGCTGTCGGAATCATGGCCAAAGCCACTCAAGCACCCAAGAAGTCTACGGTGGATTATTTCGATGAGACCCTGTCCCCGCAGCAGCGTATTCACAAGAGCTGGAAGCTATGGAGTTTCTATGTCGATCTCGTCGAAAGTGTCTCGTCCCTTGACGAAACAAGAAAGGTGTATGAGCGCATCTTCGAACTTCGTATTGCGACTCCCCAAACCGTGGTCAACTTTGCCAACTTGCTTGAGGAGAACGATTACTTCGAAGATTCCTTCAAGATTTACGAGCGTGGTCTGGATCTCTTCACTTATCCTGTTGCTTTTGAGCTTTGGAACTTGTATTTGACCAAGGCTGTGGATCGTAAGATTGGAATCGAGAGACTCCGCGACCTCTTCGAGCAAGCTCTGGATGGTTGTCCACCAAAGTTCGCAAAGCCCCTCTACCTGATGTATGGAAACCTCGAAGAAGAGCGAGGTCTCGCGCGGCACGCAATGCGTATCTACGAGCGTGCCACTCGGGCTGTCGCCGACGAGGACAGATTCGAAATGTTTGAATTCTACATCACCAAGTCCGCATCAAACTTTGGTCTCACTTCTACCCGCCCCATTTACGAACGAGCTATCGCTGCTCTGCCTGACCAGGAGGCTAAGGAGATGTGTCTTAAGTTCGCCGAGATGGAACGACGTCTGGGTGAAATCGACCGCGCTCGTGCGATCTACGGTCATGCCTCTCAGTTCTGCGACCCTCGTACAAACGCACCTTTCTGGCAGAAATGGGAAGCCTTCGAGGTGCAGCACGGAAACGAGGATACATTCAAGGAGATGCTTCGCATCAAGAGAAGTGTCCAGGCTCAATACAAGTATGTTTATGTCCGCTTATCAATCCCCTCACGACATTATACTAACCATTTCGCAGCACCGATGTCAACTTTATTGCATCGCAGGCCATCGCCCGCAGCCAGCAACAGCCTGGTGATGAAGAAGGCCAAGAAGGTGATGAGAACGCAGACCAGGCCGACGCCATGGCTGCAATTGAACGCCAGGCTCGCGCGCCTGTTGGCTTCGTCGCTGCTAGCACTGGTCCTGAGGGTGGTAACCGTCCTCGACCTGAGAATGAAGCACCGGCAGCACCGGCCAACCCCGATGCCATTGACCTTGATGATGACATGGATGAGTAGGCGGTCTTTTGACGTCCTACTCGCGTACCAAGAACTGTTGACTTAGGAGGCTCCGAGTGAGCCTGCTCCGGCACGTTCATCGATTTGATATCCCTCTGAGCTTTGCCTCGAATACTCTTTTCTTTACTACCAGTCTCGTCCCAAGATTTGCGCTCCTTCTGTCTTCTTTGTATTCAAATGTATGCTTCACACATTTCCAGTCTGCCACTGACTTGATTTTTTTGTACTGACTCGAAGCCAATTGGCTCGAGAATGAATGAATCTCTTTCTACTCTTCATCATTATTCCCAATATTTTCCCAGTTCTCGTGCTCTGATTAATATTATCATGGAAAGCATACTATCTTGTATACTGCCTAGGTATGTAGAAATCAGACGTGGGGGTATTATCTCATTGTCTTATTCATAGATCCAGCCCATGTAACAGCATTCCTGATGGAGAGAACGTATGTAGCGACGCACACACAACACCAACATTTTTTGCACCAAAACTTGCCATGATGAACAAAATTTAAGACCTACAGAAAGAAGGAAATCGAGCAATATGTTACGTGTTTTAGTGAATAGCAATCAACAATCCTTTATTATGAGGTAGCGCCAAAGTGAGAGGACGCTTTATCTACAGGTGAAATGGGGTAATGATAAAGTCAACAACATCAAACGTACAAAATCCAAAGCTACACCCCAACGCTTTTCTATATGTAAATGCAACAAAACCAAAGAATCCAAGGAAGGATACGGGAATCGTAAGAAACAACTCGCTCTCCTTAGGAGCTGCCCTCATCCACAGAGGAAGGTTTCTCATCAGCACCGGTTTCCTCAGACTGGCCCTCAGCCTTCACTGGGGACGCAGGCGCCTCGCTTTCCTTAGTTTTCTCTAGGCTCTGCTTAGCCGGCGACGTGATCCCAGAAGCAGGCTGAGACTTCTCAGCGTCTTTACCCGCATCAGGGAAAATCTCAGCGAAGAGATCAGGCAGGAATCGTCCTAGACGCCTACGAGTCTCCACCCACATCTCCTCCTTGCTGGGGTCCTGAGATGGGGCTACGAGGTAGCCTCCATCAGCCATCACGAGGAGGATATTCTTCAGACTTTCGGGGATCGCTTCTTCCAGGCTATCGCCTTGGCCGCTGTTCATCATGCGGTCGAGGATATCTAGGATCTGCAGCCAGAGAGGAAGCATGCCCTCTCGGTTGGGAAGCTGGTCCAGGAAGCGCAAGAATATCTTGCAGATCAAGGTTGCGGCTTGGACTCGGGTCTCGCTCATGCCGATGGGGTCGGAATGGTAGACCTCTGGTTTGAGGAGACGGAGGACGAGTGGGAAGAGAACTGCGTCAAAGAGGTTTGACCATTCGCTGTCCTCGCCGGAGATTAATTCGGCAGACAGAAGAGCCCGCTGGAGAGTGGAGATTGCATGGTGGCGGATATCACGGCAGGGGTTTACACATTGACCGGAAAGTGTGTGGAAAATAGGATACCAATAGGCGGCCCAGGCTAGAGAGTCTCAACATAAAAGGTTAGGTGGCTGAAATATTGATGCAAGAAATATTAGAGGAACTGACCTTCACGCTGCTCCAGATGAGACTGTTTGATAAGTGTAGGAACCCGAGCAGTTAAGTGGTAAATCAAGCCAATTGCCTTGACGCCGCGAGTGACAACTTGGTTCTCACTATTGACTGGTTAGTCGCTTCGGCGCAATGGGACAAAATGCTGGGGATAATCATACGTAGACTTGGGATGCTTCACCCCCTTGATTCGACGACCGTGGCCGTCTCTCTGGCGTTCATTGACGGAGCCCACATGTGCCGCACTGACAAAGTCGTTTGCAAGTGAAATGGCAAATTTGTAGTTGTCAGCCGTGACAATGTCAGGCATAGTTTCAATGATGCTCTGCAACAACTCAAACACCAGAGGAGCAGAGTCATTATGCTGGATAAGCCTCTGAAGGATAGACCAGAAGTCAGGAGAAATAGTTATCTCATTCCTAAGGCGCCCTGGGTGAGCGAGGCATCTTGAAAGCCCTCTCAATGTCGGTGCAGCAAGGCTTTCCAAGATGTCTTGGTCATATCCGGAGATGGCATGGAGCACAACAGGTACTCGCAAAAAGTGTTGGTCCTTAGAGAAAGTTAGGAAAGGAGAATGCTTGTAGGTCATGGTTTCATGGATACTTACGTGGCTTAGTCGCAGGAGGTTGAGAAGATAGGAAACAATGCGGGACACAGTCAATGGGTGGAGGTTCTTAGCATCGCGCACCAAGGTCTGCAGCGTAGTAGCAAGTGATTCACCCAGAGTCTCAAGAGTTTTATCATCTCGAAGTGTGAGCACAGTTGCCAGCTCGAGATTGAAAATCATAGCCGGGTCATATTTTGGCTGGTTGGGATCAGCCCGAGAACTTGTAGGTCTTGATACAGGGCTTGGGCGTTCGGGTTTCACGACAATGACCGCGGGCGCATTCTCTTCAGGAAGCTGGGATAGCAACGCCTCAACAAGCTGTTCAAGAGAAGGCAGAGGAAGCGATCTTATGAAGAGTTAGCATAAAGTTCACACACTATTTAACTGCATTATACTTACTTGAAGTTTGTGAGGATCTCAGATATTGAGCATGCAGTCACACAATCCACAGTACAAAGCGTGTTGTCGAGCTCCTCATCCGAAGGTTCAGGGGGATCATCCGCCGCATAGCTGGAGAGATAAGATGTGAATGCCGATAGCAAGCCCGAATCGTTACCGCGATTGTCACGATCGACTACCTGAGATGGCGGCTGTAATGGAATAGGAGACACGTCAAGCTCGGCAGTGAGCTTGGAATCGAAGGGCGGTATCAGAGAATTGATAAACAGATTGCTTAGTATGCGCACAATCTGTTCCCATCCTTGCTTAGGCGCAGACTCATTGCCCAGTAGGACCCGAAACAGCACAACAGTGGCCAACTGTGCCCTGAAGTCTCTTCCAAATTTCACGGCTAGCTCGCTCACCATCACGCTCTTCTTGCCTGCCTGTACCTCGGTGTTGAGAGCAGTACTGGGAGGCTTGTGTGTCGCCAAGGTACTGATTGAAGCAAGGGAGTAGACAATGCGATCAAATGCCTCAGTCAAACCGTAGCGAGCCGCGATTTGGGCACATTGATCGAATCCATTGACAACCCGTGAATAGACTGCATCATCCGAAGCGGACATAAACACATAGGAAAGAGTTGCGACCACCGGCTTCCAAGTAGCTTCAAACATCTCTGCATCGTACACATTGGTCTCGCCGACAATCATATCACCGGCGCCAGAAGATTTCAGTAACATCTCTTTCCACGCATAGTCGAAAGCATGCTTGTTTTCGTGTTCATCGGGAAGAATGATCTCATTCGTCTTGATCGAATCGTAGATTTCTTGCAGGAACTCTTCCGTGAAATCACCACCTGCGTTGACACCACGCAAGTTCCGTGCGAAAGCCGGGAAAGACATGCGATTCTGGGACTTCACGTTGGGGTTGTAAAGTTCTGTGTTGAGCATAATGATGGCATATGTCAGGATGTAGAGGGCATCTTTATCGGCAATCCCATCAGGTTTGGCTTTTTCGGTGTAATGTTCAGAAAACGTGGTGACAATTCGTTCAATGAGTGGAGACTCGCCAGGCAGACGGAAGGAACTAAGCAACTCGCGCAGTGCCTCCACGACATTTCTTCCAGAGAAGTCTAGGAGATCCACAAACGCGCCCAGCAATTCCTCATTATCACGCTTCGAGATAAAATCTCCAAGTACCTTCTTGGACAAGCGGCTAGTCCCCTTCAAGAATTTAGCAACCAAGACAGGGTTGCTAGGGTCTTTGATAATGCCATGCTCAGCCAGATAGGCAATTCCGGCCTTCGGGTTCTCATTGAACATTTGAGCACCCTTGATAATGAGCTTCTTGGTCCTACGTTGGTTTCGAAGGAGCTCTTGCGGAGGATAGTCTCCTTGTGTCGGCTCATCATCCAGTCGATCATAAATGAATTGGACGTAGCCCAAAAGAGAATCAAGGCACAGTGGAGGCACGTTGGTTGTGCTCCATGTTGCTGAATCTGGAAAGGCGTTGCGGGAAAGTAGGCCGATCATATCCTCACACAAATCTGCTCTATCCACTTCGCAGTCATAATTCACAAAAAGCTCGACCATAAAGCTCGGAATCCGTGACAGAACACCGATGCTCTCGACCATAGCTTCACGAGCTTCTGGCTTTCGTGAACCACCCTCCAGTCCCAATTTTTGTCGATCTTTGACAGGGACGGGTGTCGACCTGCCGCTGTTTGATTGCGAGGCTGGCTGCTTCACCAATTTGGGGGATTGTGGTACCCCCTCGTAGAGAGATGGATCTATACCACCTTCTCGTGGGATCTCGACTCGCGGATGAAGACAAGCAACCAGATATGACAGATAGAGTTCTTGCTGCAATTTCAGGACAGGTCGACAGGTCGACAATAGAGTGCCAGCTACTCTGAGAGAGCCTGTGAGAATCGCTAGCTGCTCTGAGCGAACTAATTGGAAAATGTAACGGCAGAGATCATCCTTGGCTAGGGCTGCCAGGCTTGGATGCCGTGCAATGGATGGCCCTGCAACCTCTAAAGCGACATCGATAATTCGGAGAGCCATTACTCGCATCGTATCGGTGTGTTGGCGGTTGTGGGGGTCAAGAAGATCGATCAACACCCGGAATAGCTCCCTGATCGAGGGTAAAGAGTATGGTTGTATCTCCTCGTTCTCGTCATCGCTTTGTGGGCTGGGTGGTGCTGCTGCCGCTCCGCTGCTGGCCTGCTCGGATGACCCTTCTACACTGGAGCTATCCCGCTCTGCAGGTGTTGTATCCGAGCTCATTGCCGATTTGTGTTGTGACGTAACAGTATCACCGTTCACAGATGGATCCATCTTAAGGTTTGAGGAGTCCTGCTTCTTGCTTTCGTCTGCGGCCGCAGGCCCGACAGGCAAGTCTTCGTCGAGGTGTGACAGTCGCGTGAAGATGACCTGGCACATGTTTACCATCGCCATCTCTGCAGATCGTCGTAGCACCTCAGATAGACGGCTCTGGCAGCACATGCTCAGGCCCGTTTCCATCATCTCGCAGACGCTCTCATCTCCCAGCAAGGCTCCCTCCGGTCGAGAGAGCATGCCTTCCATCAATTTCAAAATCCGTAAAAGCACGATTTCGTCCGCGGAAGAGTCGCTCGCCTCGAATCGGCAGTGGGTAATGGCGGCGGAGAGGAGCTGCATGGCCATAGGGAGGCGAGGAGAGTCTCGATTGATGATATTGTAGGAAAAGAATTTGGTAACGGCGATCAAAGCGAGGGAGGTGATCGCGGCGGAGGTTGAGGAGGATCGAATGACCTGGAGGAATGGGTGGAGGAGAGCTGGGGTATCAAAAGTGTGGATGTCTCTGCAGGCCTTGAGATCACTTCGCAGGCGAGTAAAGGCAGAGATCAATGGATTGTCTTGCATACTTTTCCCTTTCTTGCCCCGTAGACCCCACCGATTAGCCAGCACATGATCATCATCATGAGTAGACGGGGAGCTCTTTCGTGGGCTCGGGGGCGCAGAGGAATCCCGCTCGTATACACGGGTCCCTCCATTGCCGCCCAGGATGGCGGAGACCGAGGAGTGAGCCCAGCGAGCATGTTTCCGCATGGACGAGGTGACGGTGATACATTCTGTAGTCACCAGGGCCACAGGGTCAATGGCGATTTGAAGAGGCTCTGACATTGTTGAATCAAGCATCTCGAGCGAGTGATGCGCTCTCTATGGTATCACCGAGAGATCGAGGAACCGGAGAACAAACAGCTGGTCTCTCCATAGGCCCTGCTGGTTACCTTTCTGGGCTTAGCGTCTTCCCCGCCTACTCACCGCCTTCATCAGGGGGTCCAGAGCACGTGATATCTTGGTAATACGTGACTTTTCAATCCGGTTTTAAAGTAGTTTTATTGGTGGGGAAGGGGGAATCTCCGGTATTTTTTACAGTAACTTTACAAATGTGCAGCACATGATTATCCTCCAGGGCTGCAGAAGTACAATGTTGATCCTCACGAGGTCATCATGACAGTGAACTTGCAACCAACTTGAAGACTTGCCCTTATGAATTTGTGCCTTGATTAGGGTTATCTGTTGTACGCCCACCGCATGTAGGCGGCAAGGATGACAACCTTCAAGTGATCCCCTCAACCTTTTTAAAGATCTGGACCAGACCACGGCATGTGGGCCCTCGCAGAGGAGACACTATCACCGCTTTGTTTATATATAGCCTCTTCGGGCAGATCCAAGACACACCGGTTTCAAATATTTCAAGTTGGCACCAACTTGAAGCTTGATAAATGATACATGGTAGTAGGAATTGGTGATAATTTCTTTGTTATCGAACATTTGAAGTGTCATGTATTCGAGATGGATCCATGTTCAAATGTTCCAAGCAGTCCCAACTCGGAGGTCAATGAGGCCATTCTGTAACAAATAGTAGGAGAGTACAGAGAGGACTACCATATATTTTGAATAATAGTCAAAAATCTGAAAGAAGCCAGAACCTTGGAAGCCAGGGACTTCAATTTCATGTCGAAGATACCCAATGTGACTCGTCAGACAAGCCTTGCAGTCGGTTGGGGAGAGCAACGGAGAGATCGCGTTGGCCCGACAAAACGTAAACACTCCACACCACGAGCCTCTCTGCCAGGCGCTAAGGCCCCGGTTATCGCCCTATCGCACCGCTATCATATCCCCCGCTTGCGCCCAAAACAACTCTCTTTCTGTCGCATTCTATGCGCTCGCTGTCAACGTGCTGGTCCTCATTCGATTTGTGTGACTACATGGAGGGGGATTCCGAGTGTTGCGATTGCTACCGATTTTGAAAATCACTTACCCCCCCCTCTCGTTTCCAGATGGACTGTTAACACCGCTCCTTGCCTTCTCTCCAACTCGTGCGCCGCCGCGCTTTCCTTCTGTCCTGTCGTTCTTTTCAACTCTCTATCCTTCGTTCATACCTTCTTACTTGATCTACCTTCCCTTCTCTGTCAATCTTTCAACTGATACTGGTGAGGAAAGTGCATTCCCGCCGCCATGGCAGCCAACGCAGCTACGCCGGCAGGCACCAGTCTGTCGGACCTACCGCTGGAATACCTCAGTCTTTACCATGCCGTCGATACATACCTCTCCTCTATCCTCATATTCTACGGCCCCGTTGCGACCGCCAATGCCACCGTGAGCAGCTCACGCATTCAAGCGCATATTTTCAGCCCCGCGGGGTTCCAAAGTTACAACCGAATCACAATCTCACCCGCCGCTCCGTTGTATGCAGCGGTCAACCATTTACCGCGCGAGAGACAAGGTGATGCAGTCTGCCGTGCACTTGCAGTCAGCATGTTGAAGTACTTCGCCGAGTTATCAGAGCCTCTGAAGGCTCACTTGGTGGACAGGGCGCAACCGGCGCGACAAGGTCTAAAGGCACCGAAATTGTTTGACGAAATGCATGCTGCAGATTTAGCCAGCCGCATGACCAAAGTGGAGGACTCTACTGAGATTGTTCGTGATATT
Organism: Penicillium sclerotiorum; assembly: GCA_911649655.1. Classification (NCBI taxonomy): domain Eukaryota; kingdom Fungi; phylum Ascomycota; class Eurotiomycetes; order Eurotiales; family Aspergillaceae; genus Penicillium; species Penicillium sclerotiorum. Next base: position 3,224,088 of record CAJVRJ010000005.1, on the reverse strand, counting down.
CGCAATGCATTCGGCGAACGTAAGGTTCCTTGGGTCGACATCGATGTTGTTCTTCCACCTGGTACCATCCAACAAATTCAGAGGAGAGAAAGCGCTGGGTCTGAAATGGAGGAATCGCAAAATACTCAATACGGCCCGTACACACCTCTCATCATGGCTTTGGGTGACCCAATGTTTCTGCCAACATCGCGCCTTAAGAGAGCGCCCTCACAGTCTACCAATGTGAGCAAGTCGAGGGTTTTCACACGTGCGCAGAAAGAATCAGTACGTCTCACAATGTGTGAACTTGTTGACACCGAAGAGCGATATGTGGCCAAAATCTATTCTTTGGTCCACGAGGTCGCGGATGAGTTCCGCCAAAAGGCCCAAACACGAGGCCCGTCTAGCACCAGCCCTGATGAATCTGCTCTCGAAGCTTTGTTTCCACCCTGCTTGAATGATATTCTTGAAGTAAACCTTGGTTTTCTCGATGTCATCAGACAGGTTCTCGAAGAGACAGAACGAGACGCACTTGCAGATATCGGTCAAGATACTGAGCTTCCTTCTAGCCGAGGTGCGAGCCGGGAGAATCGAGATTCTATTGGTGCCGTTGCATTTGCAAAAGCATTGTTCGACTGGCTGCCCCAATTTTCCCAGCCATATGCTGAGTATATGCGGGCACACAATGGATTTACTCAGACCCTCAACTCGTTCATGAAAGATAAAAACTCCAGCTTTTCAAGGCGAGTTTACGAAACAGGAGAACAAAGACTTCGCTCTCTTTTGATGGAGCCTGTCCAGCGACTTCCTCGATACAGTCTCTTGATTGATACCATGACTGGCAGCTTGCCGTTAGTTCACCCTGCCGTGCGAACTCTCTTGAAAGCTCGAGATATTGTGAAAGACATCTGCGCTTTGGAAAACTCCTCTCCATCAGGGCACGCCCAAGGCCTCCGGCGCTTACGAGAGCTCGTTGATAGCTGGCCAGACAAAGTATTTCCGGATGGTCGCTTAGTAACGGCGATTGACGTGGATGAGGTGACTCCTCCATACAAACTGGAGGATCAAGTAGCTGGACCCGGAGCCGGGATACTGCTTCTGTACAGAAACTGCCTCGTCTTGCTTGCGAAATCCACCGAAAGCCGAGCGACAGCGCGTGGTGTATTGGCAGACATTGATAATGCAGCGTCCTCAACTAATGATACGTCAATGTCTTTACCGTCATCTGAACTCAAAGTCGTACAGGTTTTGGAGCTCAATTCTGTTCGCTGCATGCAGTCAGCATGTGGTCGAATGATTTTTATCGTGCCATCCTCAATTCAGTCGAATACACGCTCCGCCCATAACAGCACTGATCTTCTTGCATTAGAGCTAACATCAATGTACGAAGGAAAGGCTGGGAGATTGATTGAAGAGATCACCAAGGCAAAAATTGAAGGCCGTTTCTCTGAGCAAGAGCGAGAGGGCGGCAAGTGGACCCTACGAAGCCCAGTTGCTACCCCAGGAAGCACAAGTTTTTTAGCATGTGTGTGCGAGGACGGTCAAAGTGATGCTCTCAGCCAAACAAATTCATCTACAATTCGATTTGTCTTTGATAAACCCAAGGGGACATCTGTTCAAATGCTCAAGAACAGCAACCTCGAGGTTGTGATATCGATATCTCCGCCCAATGGAGATCATTTCAGAATGGACGTGGACTCTGTAACTGGTGCACCCTCAACCGATCTGGTGTCAGCGGATACCTTTGTCTCGACTTTCTCCAAACGTTTACAGAGCCTACTCTCACCTCTACACGGCGCTCAAAACCCTAGGGTAATGAGCCCGGTGGTTCGCTCCAATTTTGAGATACTTCGATATATCGCAAGTAGCCTGATAACTCAAGTCAAGTCGTCCCGTGGCTTTCGCCCACCTTCACCAACCAAAATGATCTCAAACCTACTGGGTGGTAGCCGTGAGAACGTCCCGACAGTCAAGCAAGCGAATTCTGCATCTTTGCTCGGGGAATTTCCGAAAATGCCTCCTCCAAGGGGAAATTTGTCCAGGTCTAATACTTTGCCATCCCAATTCCCTGGAAAGGAGAAAGATAAAGAGAGGGGAAAAGACAGAGCAGAAAGCCCTAGCAAGATCTCAGTTGTTGGAACACCTGCTGCACGAGGCCCTGATGGTCATCTCGGGTCCTTGGAACAAACATTTGCGGCCTATGTACTTGCGCTGCAGTCTCGCAGTGGGAACATCCTTGGACGCATGCTTCGTGCTCGAGAGAACGCAGACCGAGCTCCAGTGAACGAACTTTACAATGTGCTACTGGAGGATCCTTGTAGTCTTCAAGCTGCTGCAGAGGTACCGGTCGATACCTTGTTCGTTGCCTTCGAAACATTCATGAAGAATGCATGGAGGAGGGGCATGGGTCCTGTCCTTGACAGGAACTCATTACGCCAGCTCCAGAGTCAGTTTGATACCATGTTTCCACGGGATTTCGACGAGCAATTCCGAAAGTTTCTGGCAGAAACTAGTCCTCAGAATCGGCGAGCTCTGGCCGCCATCATTCGGCTCCTCGCTGAACTTCTTGATGCGTCAGGCAATGATGGGGATCGTGGTGCTTTGACAATGGCATTTGCAGAGGTCCTAACCGAAGACGGAGATCCTGTCCATCATGTGTCACTTTTGGACCGACTTGTTGAGGACTTCGATGCCCTTTTTGAAGAATTTATTCCCGGCGGTGCTTCAGTTGAAGGAACGCTGACGGGTGATCAGACCAAGACATCACATAACAATACTGGATCGGTGGGTTCGAACAGTTCCTCCTTCAGAAAACACTTTGGCTTGAGTCTTCACAAGGAGAGTCAGAAGAACGAGGGTGAAAGTAAGGTGGCATCGATCCTACGAACACTGAGCAAGAGACAAAGTCCAGCCGATTCCGAGCCTAATACCCCAAAGGGATCTCTACTTCGATCTAAGTCGACTGATGTGGACGCTCGTTTGGGCCTGCTGCGACCTGCTTCGCGGGATCCCCCCTTAGGATTCTCATCAGAAGAACAAATTTCGAGACCAGGCACAGGCTATGGACAAGTCCCATCACTGTCCTCTATTCGGGGAATTTCCCATGATGGTGTGGTCAAGATTCGCCGAAAGAGGAGGAGCTCCCTGTCGGACCTTCGTCCCCAAACTGCATCGTCAGAGGCGTCTTACAGTGTCTCCTCACCACAAAGCCAGTTGCGCCCAGTGACGCCGAGTAATCACCCCCGAGCTGATCCAACCACACCAACTAGTGGCTCAAGACCGCAAAGTAGCTACTTCCCAGCATCGCCCGCTAGAGGCACATCGCCCGGCAAAGCATCCTCTCCTACTCGCTTTGGATCTCCTATTAGAAGGATATCCCCATCGCGTCCTTCTACGCCCAGTAGAAAAGAAAACATTGATCCAAAGATGCCCCAGACAGAACGGGCACCCAAGACCCAGCGAGACATTCCAGAATCGCCAGCCCAGGAAACTCAGAGACGATCCCGCGCCACCAGCATTCCACAGCGGCCTACGGGGCTCCGGGAGAGGCCCTCGGTCAACACAGAAAGCAGGCGTCCGCAGTCTGCGTCTTCATCGCAAAGAAATCAGAGACTGCGGATGCAAAGTCCACAAAAGGTAAGAGTAGTAACCCTCCTCTGAGTACACTTCATTGCTAACATGCCATTCTAGCTTCGTGATCGTGTTCAAACTGAGAAGAGAGCCCAGGCAATTTCTCAAATCGGATTGAAAGACGAGCTGTCGGCTCTTGGGGACGAACTACGTTCTTTGAGAATGACACCGACGCTCAAAGCATCTAGTTTGGAGCCCCATGGGGATTTCATGGAGTCTCAATTCTCTTCCAATAGAGCTGGATCTTTAGAGAGTCGTTTCCGAATGCTTGAGGAGCGATTCGATCAAGTTACCGGAGAGTACAACGGACGAACCTCCGCGCTGGAAAAAGATGTCGAGGCGTCTCTCATTGTCAGCGAGAGGCGCGTGAAGAAGCTGGACGAATTGTACCGCGAGGCCAGTGCCGAGAACGAGGCATTATACGATCGATTCAATTCAGAGCTTAGCAAATTCTCCAAAGATATGCGGGCAGGAAGCGCCGAAGAATCTTTGCAATCGCAACTGACCACTGCTCTGGAAGAAATTGGTCGCCTCAAGAAAGAAAATTTTCGTCTCAAGAGAGAGGTTGGAGGTCTCAGGGCCCAGCAAGCCGGCGCTGCTCTGCTGAAAGCCAGCGATTAGTCGTTCTCACCTCGTCCTTTCATTTTCCATTCCTTTTTTCAACAACTCACCATATGCTACAAGCCACTTTCATTTTGTTCTTGCATGATACCATACATACACTATCATCAAGCCCCGTTGTTGCAGATTCGAAGGGGCTGCAAGCGTTCTTGTACTCATCAAACTTCTCTTCTTGTCGTTTTCCCGCCCAAAACAAACAGATGGGTTGGGCTATGCATGGGTCCGGAGATCAAATGTGCCAGGTTCGAATTTTCTTTTCTTCGTGTTTCTAGATTTTCTATTGTACAATAGCTGCTTCAGCTTCCACTGGCCTGCCCATCAGGCGCAATACATCGATATCAATCATTTTAAACATCCATGACCACTTCAACATCATCGGCACACCATTATGTAGTATCTCTACCTCGCTGCGTGCGCGTCTCTTTTTAGAGCTTTTTGAAAGGTCAAAGTCGAAAGTAGGCAAAGCCAGTAGCCGCCCTCTCGCTGAAGGATCAGTCGGGTCTTCATATGTTATTGTAGGCACCGTCATCCGCGTTTTCCCCGGCGCTCGATCAGCAAACAGACTGCGTAAGTTATGCACAACTGATTGATTCTTTTCGTTCCCACGCCGAGCGCTATCGCAAATGGCCAGATAATCCTTCTCTTGAAAGTGACGAATTTGAAACGAAATGCCTTTCGTCCGGTCAAATGCTGCAGGTACTTCGGTTCCTTTCATTTTGGCCGCAAGAGAAAGTCGAAACCAGTATCGATTATCCCATAGTACCCACTCGCCCAGACCCGGTTCCCAGCCAGATTTCCGCGCCTGCGGAAATGGGACTTCGATAGATGTGTTGGATACTTCTTTCTTGGAAAATGGTCTCCGAGAGAGTCGCCAGACTCTTGCCGTTGTGCTCAGTTGGGATTCGGACCTCACTTCAGATCCTGGACTTTCAACGGGAGTAAACATCACACCTCCTACTGTGAAAGGGCTCCTTGTATCACTGGCTTGTACAGATTTGTCAAATACGTGGGAGACGAATGGCTCAAATCTGTGCAGCGGGAAGTGATTATAAGGCATAGGAGACACGAGATCTGTAATACGGCGGAGTGCTAGACACTGTATTTGTCGAAATTTCTCGGGAGAGATGTTTTCCATGAGCTGATTCATTGCTGGTGTAGGGTACTTGAATTCGATGGTGAGTGTTCCTGCCCGCAGGTCCATGTCCAGGATACGAGATTGAGTTGAGAGGATTTTGTCGGAGAGGTCATTTGCTGAGTTCACGAGTTCGCGACTGGATTCGATGAGCGCTAGGATACGGGGAGCTTGAAGCGCACGAGGCAAAGAGTTTCCTGATATTATGCCGCGGATGGCATTCCGGGCCGTTAAAGTAGGGTCGAAATTAGTTGGATCGGAGACGTAGGGGATGTTGTTTGCGTGACAGGTTGCGAGGAGTTGACTCTTTGGGAAAGAGAGGAGAGGTCGACAAATATAGATTCCACCAGTGGCAACTTTTGTCTTTGAGCTCATTTTCCCGTCCTTAGACTCTGGGATTGTAATTGAAGAGCCACTCTCGGAGACTCCGAAGATACCGTGGCATTCGGGGATTCGGACTAGGCTTTGGATCCCGTTCAGACCGGGACGAGGAGCACCGTTGGAAAGGCGCCACATCACCGTCTCAACGGTGTCATCTTGATGGTGGCCTAATAGTAGAGCTTCGAGCTCTCTCTGATAACAGGCTTTGCCCAAGGCTTGGAAGCGCAGTTGACGAGCGTAAGTTTCAAAAGCAGTAGGCTTTGATGTCTTGTCCGCATTATCCGTCAATTCCTTATAGGACTTTGATAACTGAGTCCAATCGACAGTCAAAATCTCAGTATTAACACCTGTGGAATATTAGCATTTGAAATGGTCATCTATACGATTGCCAATATTTGAAAGGAGCAGTATACTCTTCTCATGGGGAGATGTGAATTGTTATTTGTAGTCAAATGTACTTACCAAGCTCTGAGAGCCAATCTCGAACAGTTTTCGCCTCATCGGTACTCTCTGGTCGAGCACGATGGTCGACAATGAACGCGGTCACGGAAAAGGGACCATTGACAGGTGCTTTCTCAAGCTCGCGACAGAGATAAGCCAGAGCCATAGAATCAGCTCCACCGCTGATAGCAAGACCTAGATTGAAAATTAGCTTTCACTTAACATTCAGAAGGAGATTTCCCGTCAAGGAAGATCACTAGAGATGACCAGTTGTATCTTACCCACTCGCCGAGGTATGCCGGCCACAAAGCCCTGCCGGCTGTATGGAAGCGCTCCCTTCGCCCCCGACCATGCTAGGCGAAGATTTTCGGCAAATTGCCCCACCGCTATTGCATTCCTTGCTGCCATAGAGAGGTCAAAGTTGGCCAGTATGTTGGACGTGATTGATATTCGGACTTCGGTGAATAATTCATCCGAGTCCTCTGTTGTTGATCTTTAGATTCTCTAGACCAAGAAAACGCGGAGATCATGTTATTTGATAAAAGCAGTTCCTGACTGTCATATTGCGGAAGCAGAATAAGCTCAGTATCTGATTGTTATGAAACATGAGATGTTAAGATGAGATTCAAAGAACAGAGCTGATTGGTCGACTTTTAAAGATCACGTGACTCATGTTATAGACTTATAGCATGTTCAATTTCCACCTTCTCGACATGATCAAAACCTGATGGTATGCTCAATTCCATACTAATAGCATAATACGTATGTAGCCATACATCCTTCATTAAGATATTTGGAATAAAGTTTTGGAACAAATGGAATTGTTCTACGTAATCTCGTAGCTAAAAACTTCTCGTTGCTCGGTGTGGCTCTGTGATCCATACTGATGGGAGACTAACCCTCAGTAAATCTAGCGGGGAACATGGAATCCTGTTGTAAATATTGTCAGCAAGAGAAAGAAACATCATTTCAAAGTAACCTACTCTCTTCATCCAGCAATGTTCCATTGTCCCAGCTTTCCTCCACCCACGCAACACTGACGAGATGTGGTATCTTCTTGCCGGCCTTTTCGGCCAATTTCTTCCTCAGAGAAGCAATATCCTCCGGTTTCAGGGAATCTGGATTCAAGATGATATGAGTAACCTCTGAGCCTTGAGATGAGGTTGCAATGTTTGCTCCTGCAAAGGACGCGGTGTTCAGTGCTAGCTGAAGGCGGATGTCTGTTAAACTGCTCGGATCAACTTCCTTCGCATCGCCAGTCTCGCAGAAAAAGAACTTGAAACCCCGGAATAGCCATCCACAAGGTGCCGTGTATCCGGAATTGATTTTCTCTTCGATGAGCCCCTCAATTCTATGGAGTGTATCGGGATTAACAGGGGTTTCTGTGTTCACATCGTCTACAGCCATGGTTTTCAGAATCTGATCGATAAGTTAGCATATTATGTGACAATATGGACAATAGGATGTTTAGAATTCTGACCTCCATGAGCTCATCGACATTTGTGTCGCGAGCATAGCTGTCGGAAAATCGATCGACATTGAGTTTCATCTCATCGTCTCGGTCCTCCACTGTGAAGAACATATGTCTAAAATCGGTTGCTTAGCTTCCTTTCGAAGTTCCATTCCTTGCTGCGATTCGAAACTCGACGTACCTTGGCTCAAATGGGAGTAGAAGATCAGGCAGTCCCACATCCTTCTCATTTTGCTTGACACAGTCCAGTATCCATGAAGGTTTGATGATGTTGATATTGCCATGCTTTTGTAGCGATGCCACCTTCACGGTCCTGCGCTCGGCAATGCAAATTATATCTGCCACAGCTGTATTGGTCTGGAATATTTTGCCACCATTGGCCTTCACTAGCTGTTCCAACTCAGCTTTGGATCTCTTATCTGGGGCACTTGCATCTGTCATGATGACTAAGAGGCAATGTCAGCAGATCAAATAAACGAAAGAGATCCTGGATACTTACAGAAGTTGAGTTTATCGAAAATATGACCCGAAGGGCCCGCAAACTGCGCATTCTCCTTTTCATTGTACCCTGCGATGGTCAAAGGCCTTTTTAATGCTCGTTTGACGCGCCTCTTGCGAGCGTTTTCCACTTCAAATTCCTTCTCCTTCTCCTTCTCACGAGTCTCTTTCTCCACATTCGACTTGAGGTCTAAGAATTCTTGGACTGACAGTGCAGTCTTCCAATTTTTATCCTTTCGCAGGTTCCTAAAACGAGGGAACCGAAGAGTGTGCCCCATTCGAAATTCATCGCTTGCAGTAATGGAGGATGCCTTGGCACATATGACGAGCGATTCAGACGGACGTATCCACATATCTGGTTTTTCGTATTGAGCATCACCGCCTGCGAGCTCGATGAACTGGGTTGGCGGCTTTTTCGAGTCCCATTTCGTCCATTTGCCATCTGTATGGTGGCGAATCACCTGGTAATCAGAAGCCGCGAAACCTCCGCCAACTTTGCAGAAAGACCAAAATTTCTCTGGGGTCGCATCCTGCGAGTTGCTGCCATCAACACGTAGACCACAGAGGTAGCTGGCAAGATTGCCTCCCCGATGACCTGACCCGTAATAACCACCAATGATCACTACATCAAGAGACTCGCCGAAATCAGTCATGTACTCCGGCTTGACTTTCATCCAGTCATCGTGACGTTGGTTCAGTCGGTATTGAGACCGTGGGTTTTTTAGGACAAGGCCTTCTGAGGCCTCTGCGATAACTTTTCGCAAGCATGACTCGACTTCCGCTGCAGTGGTTGCTTCTTGATAGGGCAATATTTCGAACCGACGATGAACGGGACGGATGGTTTTCTGCAATGCATTCCGACGGTCGCGGAGAGTGTACTTGGTCAAATCGCGCCCGTTAAGATGTAGTATGTCAAACACCCTAAACAGAGGTCGCGGCCCATCGGCAAAAGGATTTCTGTTCTCTGCATTGACTGCGGTTTTGAGTGTGCCAAATGGAACCATGGCATCTTGTTTGGGATCCCAGGTAATCATCTCACCATCTAAGATGATGCTTTGCACGCCGTCCACAAAAGTGTCCTTCAAGTGCCTTGTCAGTGCACCATTCTCATCGAAGAACCCATTGCCATATAGGTGTGTGTAGTTTTTCGCCTTGCGAGACCAGAATGAAAACTTCCGACCACCTTTAACTGACTCATCGGGAGCCATGTGAAGCTGCATCCTTTCTCCATCCATTTTCTCTTCGATCCAAAAGACAGGATCCTCTTCAGTGGGCCGCATTCGTGTGACCATTTTCTCAATGGAGCGCATTTGGAACTGCGCCAGTTGGGGTTGGAAGCATTGCATGAGACCGATACCACGATCTTCGGCCTCGAGCCGGATATTAGGGTCATAGAGCTCCCAGCAAACTCGGCGAAGGTCACTCGAAATGTTGTACAAACTCTCTGCATCCGGATGCCAGATGTTAAAGTATGTTTTCTCGGAAGTACGAACTTTCATCGAGCGCAAGATAATGCGAATAAGCCATGTTAATTCGTCTGGATTCATACGCCGATAGAACTCCGCCATGATAGTCACTTGCTCCGGCTCCTTCGAGGCCGCTGCTAGCTGATCCAGCTTGTCATTCACTTCTTGGATGGTCATATCTCCAGGCTCTGTTCTTACGGGTCGCTTGGATAGAACGTCATAGCATCGTCCCGCAAAATCGCCTGCCATCCGGCCTGATTGACCAGGCAGCTTCCAGTTGAGGAGGTTGGAACCATCTTCCGACTCTTTGGTGATCTTCATAATACTGATCAGCATCTTAGCAATGATTTTTTCTTTCATCCCGTACATGGGACGATCTCGGTCCTGTTCAGGTAAGATCAACCGGAAAGCTGGATGAATATCATCGCCAACCTCTTTGCGCCACCTCGAGATGAAGCGGACGATGACATCGCGGCGCAGCTCGTAAACGCTCAGCGTTGAAACTGCATAATTTTTTGAGCCTGCCCTGCGCTTCGCTAAAGCTGTATTCGCTGGTTTTTTTATTATCGCGCTGACAGGATCGAGGAGATTCAAGCAGAGCTCGTGGAATGCGAGTGTCGGAGAGTGGTTATGCGGTCGATTTGGATACCTATTTCATGGAGGTTAATAATGGATAGAATTGGAGACCATCAAGCAAATACTTTTCATCCAGATCCTCCTCTACCACCGGACCAGCATCAGGCATAAGTTCGTCAGAATCCATGGGAGCTTGTGCTTGAAAGAGTAACTTTGAAATTGAGAGTGAAAGTTCCCCGGATGTATTCAGCTTCAGCTCTAGGCAGCTCTAGGCAGCGGTTGCGATAAGATAAGACCCCTCGCCAGGTACATGTGACATCACCTGCCACTACTGTCAACTGGTCAGAGTACAAAATGGAAATTGAACAGAAAAGGTTCCAAGGTTTCTTTTGTACTATCTTTTATACGATCGCGAAGGATCGACTTTTACTAAGTAAGGGTTCAAGTTGAATTTTAACTGTCCACAGGTCCTTTGAACTGTGCCAATTAGGCTAAGCCTTGCAACCCAATCGCACAGCAATATTTACTATTTTGAAGATAATGTACACTTTACATAGCCGGTCCGGATACCTATGTGAAAACTTCCACAGAAGGATCAAGTGCACATGCAGTGAGAGCAGGCCCGGACCCTCGGATTCAGTCATTTTCTGTTCGATCATTACTGCCTTGCTCTCCAACCGAGTTGCGAGATGCTAGATCAGCCAAGCGATTGAGAATGGTAGCAAACCGCTTTGAGTTACCCCAAGCTGTTAGGCTAGACAGTATCTCACAGCCGACACGCAGAACGCGCTCCGGGCCTTCTAAGCCGCAGATGTCGCCCACGCCAGTGACATTCCCCCGCATTGAATGGCCTTCTCGCACAAAAAGTTGGACAAGCTCATCATCACACGGACGGTCCAAATGAATGAAGCTCGGTTCCTGTGTGTCTGTTCGAGAACCCTGGAGACTAGGCTCTGGTGCATGAGCATGACAAGATCCGTATGCCCACAATGTCAATACAGCGAGGAAGGCGGCTGTCGGCTCATGGTAAGCATTCGTGGAATATCTTCGAACGTGCCAGAGAGTGACTCCGGCATGAATGATTGACAAGCGAGCTTTGTACTGGTCATGGCGAACCCAGCGCCATATGTATTGCCATTCGATTGCTTGAAGCCGTTTACTCCATCGTATTTTGTTGCTTGCTAGAGCGGTGGCGAGCGAGCGGATCTCTTGGTATGGCGTGAGTAGTACTAAGCGTGCAACATGAAGATGGAGAACGGTCGGGTGTTCTAGCCCAGCAGCCTTGGCTATCGTGCTATTAGCGGCCCAGTGAAGAATGTCAAGACAATCGCAAGCGCTGTTGCGCCATTTGGAATATGATGGGATTCCCGGGAGCCAGACAGAGCCGGTGGGAATAGCGGTCTCCCGAGATTGCTTTTTTGCTGTTGGGTTCCAGAAGGAAAGGGGACGGCGGAAATAATCACCAACTTCCCACATTCGATGATATAGAGCGTGAATTAGAAGGATGTGACTGAACTCTCCAATTCCAGACACCAATCGCTTTTCGATGTACAATATGTGCACGGCATCATAAAGAGACTGATTTGTCGGATATAATGAGGCCTGAGATGAGTGTTGAGAATGAGATGGGGATTGCGAATCGTTTTTCACATTCTCCTGCAACTGTTTCCATGCCTTTGCCGAGTTTGCCTGCCACCAGCTCTCGTGTGCAGGTAATGCAGCTTGACCATCGTCAAGGGAGAGAAGTGGGCGATCCTGACAAGAGTAGGCAATCGTACAGTCCAGAAGCTTGATTATTCGGTACTGTCAGTGTGCACCACTATCCTGCACGAATTCAGGACTTACCCAAATACAGTATCCAGTTCTCCTCCGGATCTCATCTTGAACCCACTTCATCCACATTACATCATCGGAATACTCGTGCGTAGGAACATGTGATGCATTCAAGAGCTTTTCGCGATTCATGAGGAAGACTAGGTCTTTAAACGTACTCAATGCTGAGGTTTTCGCGCGCTCGCTTCCGACATGAAGAAGCCCAATGCAGTTAAGCAATAAGGCCTGAATCAACTCAAGTGAGTCTTCACCAGAGCGATATTTTTCTTTCTGTGTATAAAAAGGAATCAGTATGGGATAGTTGGAAAAACCGTGTTAATACTAACCTCGATATGGAGAGCACGCCTAATCATTTCATGGAAAGCTTCTGTCAGTTGATCTGCCGCGGGGCTGTTCGAACAGTGGCATCCGATTGCCACAATAGCCAGAGTTAATAGCCAATGACATTTGTTAGGGTCGAAGGTTGGAAGGTGTAGCATGGGGTATACAGTCTGAAATGAATCAAAGTAAAAGACAAGGTATTGGCTGCAGTCCTCTGCAGAAGGAAAGCTGTCTTCCTCAAAAGTCTCGAAGAAGGGATTCTCGTTTCGGCAAAGAACGAGGAAGTTGCGGTAGATTTCATTGTAAGTCGTGCTATCAATTGGCCGAACAGCATTAATGACTTCGTCTGAGACATTTTCCATGCTGACGGCGTGCGTACTCGGGAAGTTGAATCGAGGTGAGGTATCACGGAAGGATTCGCTAACAGAAGTCATATCAAGGGACGACGCTGATCGTAATGCTTGCTTCTTTCTGTACCTAGGAAGTCGAGATCCCCCGCCATCGACATAATAGTCTGCTGAGCGCTTTGCCGAGTCCACTGATTCTGAATGTGGAGATGCATCGCTCGCGACGTGGGAATGTCGACGAGGACTCCCCAATTCAGTACCCATAGATATCCTTCCAGATGGTGTCTGGGGGAACATGTCAGGGACTGAAGGGCTGACCTGGTTGGTATTGATCACGGGTGGGTGACAGGGCACACGCGTCATGTAGTTGTCCGAAAGAGCAGACTGAGAGAACTGTGAAGATGCGCGGAAAGACGGCCCTTGATTATTTTCCGGACGGGCAAACAATTCATTGGGCAGCCAGTTTATGGTTGAAAGCATTGATGGATCGAAGAACGAAGGATCAAAATCCAAATCCATCTCCGGATTAACTGCCATGTCCATGGCTATGTCTCCTGAATTTGGAATGCTGGGTTGAATATGTCCCATCTCAGAGTCCACGTTCGCTGAAGGCTCCGTGGAGAACATCTTTGGCATCTCGTCATTGGATATCCCGTTATACTCTACGTGACCCTCCCCGGTGGGGTAAACGGTGGGTGGCAATGGTCCGGCAGATAGATCAGGAGTGGAGGATGCCATGTATAGTCTAGGATCAACAGAACCCGAGATGGATTCTCGTCCGTTGGATGAAATGCTTTCTGTAGGGGCCCTGGTCGGAGTTGGAAAGGTGACCGCTGAGAACTTGAGCGACGATTGTGGATCATTCAAGGTATTCACGGAGAATTGAGCAAGCTGATAAGGCTCTGGCTCTGCTTGAGACGCCCTTCTGGTATTGCGATTGGGTCGTGACGACGCAACAGGCGGTTGAGGTTCCGTTTCAAAGGTGTCTGTACCTGATGGTGGTCGTGCCCCATTCCGGGCCCTGGCTTTGGAGCGTCTCTCAGTTGGGTACTGACACTCCAGTGATCGGGATTCGCATCGACCGCATGGACTGCCTCCACTGCATCTGACCCTAGCTGTCGCACAGCTGAAGCATGCGCGGAATGTCTTGACCGTAATTCGGTGGGTGCGGTCTTTGCCTCCATCTATCCCGGGAGTATGATGACTGAGTTCGTGACGGTGGAGGGTGTCTCTATAGTCATAGATCGATTCATGTTAGCATATGGTGTTTGTTTTTGAAGTCCGCCCAGTATGTCGCCACGTACGTTCTCGAGAAGTGCCGACCACACTGCGCGCATTCAAACGGCTTCTCTTTGGTGTGGCTGCGCAAATGTCGCTTCAGGTGTTCCGGCCGACGGAAGGTGCTGCTGCACACGGAACATTGAACTTGACCAGAAGTCGATGGGTGTTCTAGTCGATCCTCACTGGATACATGCACCTCATCTCCCCCATCTGCATCCGTGTCCATAGCCTCAGGCTGCAATGCGACATCGCTCTGGGCTGCATCGTTGTCCGACACCATGGCTCCTGCAGTACATCCAGGATGTATAAACGCGCATTTCCAGGGATTCTTTTAGTTCATTTCATGCAGGGAGATGCAAACATTGAAACTTGATGAGCCGTCCCATGTCTGCTGAGGCAGAAATGAGGGGAAAAACCGGGGTCATCACATATAAGTTGTTCCACCATATGCGGTAGCGGCGGAGAAAAGGCTACTATTGGCCTAAAGCAGATTTAAACGAACCCTCGGTTAAATTGGAATCCGGGGTTAAATTCATATCGTGCTCTTGATTCTCCACTAGAACCATTCTAATATACTTCAGGGTCAAATCCACAAGGGATCGACATAAGACTTCAAAGTTGGGGAGTGTATGAGGGGAGGGAAAAAAGGGGAAGATTTCCAAGTGAAAGAAGGCGTCCAATACTCGTTCAGTTCGGATTCGGAGTATTGATACAGCCCCCTCTTCTTGACTCGTTAAAAACGTTTCAATCCATGATCTCGGGTTGCGTGGCAGTAAATCTCTAGTAATCTCTACCTAATCATTAGTGCGCGCCCCCAACCACCCCCCAAAAGTGGACCCTCTCCGTCATATTTGTTTTTTTGCCCTTTGACTTGGTGCAACCAAGATCGCAGATCAAGTTATCATATTATCCAAGGCGTTCGTGGATTTGAGTTCTTCCCAATCATCTTGTTCCGGATATCGATTCCATGAATGGCGAGACCGCCGCCGCGAACCAGCGGTTAACTTCCCCAACCTCCCGAAAGAATGATTCAGCCAGATTAGGCGCAGCCATCGCCTTTCAGCAATCTCGACCTGTATCCAATGTGACTGCCCAATCGTCCGCCGCAGCTGCAGCGGCCATTGCCAGCCGAATGAATCGCCATGCGCAGACTCACTCCGAAGGGGACTCTGACCCCGGCCCTGAGGTTGGTTCCGTGAAGGACAAGATTGGGAGATTCGCTGGTAACTCGCTGGCCCCTCCAACCCGCGCTCCGACTGCAGCAACCCGCTCTCGAACTCCTTCGTTTTCGAAATCGCCCATTCAAAAGTCACCCGCCCGATCCCCTGCCCCGGAACAAGTCGCTGCCCGCCTGGCCGCTGAAAGATCGCCTGGACGGAGACCGGAGCCCGCGCTCGATGCCGCAAGACTCGGCGCCATGCGCAGCGCAAGCCGGATGCAATCACAGTTGCAGCCAGCTGAGAGCCGACAGGAAATGCGTTCCCCGGTCCCAGTACGACCGAGTCTCCCAGTCCACGATCCGGTAAATCGCATGCTGTCGGACAATATCTCAATCCTTGACCAGGACCCCGGGTTTACACGTTCTCCGTCAGTCAGGTCGTCCGTTAGGTCTTACGCCGGCAGCATTCGGAGTCAAGCAACAAGCCCTCAACCATCCGTGAGCTCCCGAATATCCTTGGTACAGCGAGATGAAAAGAAGCCCGCACTCCCTCCGCGGTCTACAGCCTCTTCGCAGGCGTCTGTTCGACAACCGGTGCCCGTACCAATGTCACTACGCCCGAAACCAAGCTTGACGTCAATATCGGCCCGATCGCATAATAGCAGCTCTAGCGCCCTAGACGAGTCCAATGGAATGGACGAGGAGGCTCTTTCGAATGCCATCGTCGCTTCTTCGCTGGCATCCGCTCGAGCGTCGCCCATGCCTAGCGCGCCTCCTGCACCGCCTCCCCGACGACGGGCACGGGCTCGGTCGCTTCTACAATTAACGCATTCACCGAAGAATGATCTATCACGCACCCCAAGTCCTCCGAAGGGAATGCCAATGACCCTTCGCAGTGTACCCAAGAATGACGATAGCGATCCCCCTAAAGCTAAGAGGAATTTACTCCATAAACACCCTCACAAGCACCATGAAGGCGATCGAAAACGTTGGCGTATGGAAGTGGTCGAGAAGGAACGTAAACGATATGAAGGCGTTTGGGCCTCCAACAAGGGGCTATTCATTCCACCGGAACTGAACCGAGCCGGTGAGGGCAAATGGCCTCCACCGTCCGAGATGGTGTTAAACCTTGTGGTGCGGGAGATCTGGTCCCGCAGCCGTCTGCCATCCACTGTGCTGGAACAAGTGTGGGACCTCGTGGATCACCAACACAATGGACTTCTGACAAAAGAGGAATTTGTGGTTGGAATGTGGCTGATTGATCAGCAGTTGAAGGGCCACAAACTGCCACCGAATGTTCCTGACAGCGTCTGGGATAGCGTCCGGTATGTGACGGGCATTAAACTCACGTCAATTGGGAAGTGATCTTCTACACCGTTTTTTGGTTCAAGGACCAAAGAAACGAACGAGGTCGGATAGTACCACCTGGGCCCCTGGGCATTGTATTTAGAGAATTTTTTTTCTTATTCCACGCATTTGACTTGGCGTACTGGACGTTGCGCAGGATCGCAACGGCAATTGTGCATAAACTTGAGGGAATTTAACACCAAGGGCGAGAGACATACATTGCTTTCAAAGTTAGTCTTGGACTTTTGTTCACTCGAAGGTTTCTCCTGAGTCTATTTTCTCTCTGAAATACGAGAATAGACGGTGCTTTTGTAGGTTCTGAAATTGTTGTAGTCCAAGATAACGTAGCCCTAGTTAGACACATCATACCGGTATAGATGCGAACCCCCTTCCCTCCCTCTCGGACCCCACTTCCGACCTATACGTGCAGAGAATATCTGCGGCCAAGACTCCAAACAATTTCAACGATCAACAAGACCGGGAGCGACATGAACTCCTTTATTCCTACTCAAGGCTGAATTCTTTTCAAGGGCGAAGCATGCACATATCTGTCAGTGTTCTACAGTGTAAATTCAATTTCTCTCCAATTTGGGGACATGTCATGTGACCTCAAACACCGGACATTGGGTGTTATTTATTTACAGGGCTGTACGCTTTGTACGAAAGAAAAAAGAGAGAAAAAAAAACCAAATCCTTGGAAAAACTTGAACTTCTCGTTTCATAGGTATGGTCGATCTACTGGGATACATCGTCATGCCCTGGATCCATTCTCGATTTCCCCGATCATCGACCTAGAACGCAGACGATCTCCCGTCGTGACAAATTGTGAACGTTCAAACTGTACGGAGCGTACCCGCAAGCAAATCCCGAATCTCCACGGCTCGGGATTTGGATCAAGAAAGATCAAGCAATCAGACGCACCGTTTCTATATCAGAGGAAGCTTCTCTCCATCCGCCCTGATTCCCACAATAAAACACGCGATTTGACCCATTTAACGACTTAAATTTCACCTGAAAAGGCTCAAAGTGTCAAGAGCAAACCCCGTCAATCCCAGCACTTCGGTGAACTAGTGGCCGGAAAAAAAAACGCAAAGCAACGAGGGCGGGGACAGCGGAGTATCGCCCCATGCCATCCCGGCTGTGTGATTCGCCATGGTCGACGCTTTTCACAACGAGGGCGGGCTTGTCTCGACGGCGCCTCGGCCGGTTCGCAAGAAGTTCGCCAAACCGCCCGTAAAGGTAGCTTGTTTGCCTTGGTACGCTTTTGGCTCCCCCCTTCCAGCCGATTATCGCCGACTTTCTCACTAATTCCCCATCTCCAGCCGCGCTTCACGAACCCGCTGTGGTGGTCAAGAGCCCTGTTCCAATGTAAGTGGTGCACCCCCATATCATGATCACCTGGATGGCGTTCTCTCGCCAGACTACCGGTATTATTATGCATGTACAATTCGAGAGTGCAAATGCCGTTGTCCCATCGTGCCCTCGTATTTTGATCTGATAACCAACATTTGTTTTCACCTCTTTTAGTGCCTTGCCAAAGGCCGCAAATGCTCATATCTACCCAGCAAACGAGGCGGTCCACGTAAGAAGAAACAAAGGGCCTCACCATCTCCCGAAGAGGAGTCTCAGCAAGATGACTCCCAATACATCCCCGTCTCTACTGACTTCGAAGAGCGTACGTTTATTACGATCCAACGAAGTTGATGCGCTGCTATAGTACTGCAATATTAATGCTTCTCCCCACAGCATCGGACATGTTTACACAAATCGATGTGCTCTCTCTACCTGGCGCCGGTCTAAGACATCTGGATTTCCCCCAGGTGTCTGCCATCTTCCAAGGCTACTATGCTGGCGAGAGCAACCCATCGCATGTTCCTCTGGAGCTGATGCCCTCATCATTAAATGAAACCCAGTGCTTCATTCGAACATACGGAAGCGAGCCGGAAATGTAAGTTCAACGCCTTGCTTGTTCGATATCGACGACAATTTGCTTATCAGACAATGCAGATTGAATGCCTACTATGATTTTATTCATACCTACTTTCCAATTCTTCCTCCTAGGGTGGCACCACAATCTCCTGATAGACCTCTGCAGTGCCCGGTATCCTGCTCAAATCCACCAGCCGAGCCTTTAATGATGTACCAGCCTCGATCGCCTTTGTCCCTCGCCATTTCAGCCGTTCTAGCATTAATTCCGCATCCCGAGGACCCTGATCCGTCATCACTGCCATCGGTTCTCCAGCGCAGATCATACGCCCAGAAATTCGCGCAAATGGCTAGCACAATCATCGAAACAGAATGTGATCTCGATTTGTCGTCAACTGCTCCTGGGCAGGCTCTTTCGAGTCAACGGCCTTCAGTCAACAGAGACAAACTTCATCCTCGGACCCCCGAGGATTTGGAGACCCTCCTATCTTTACTAATTCTTTCTGTGTATGAATATACTCAGAGAGGAAATCTACTTAAAATGAGATATCGCGCAGGTCAGGCGCTGGCTATAGCTCTGGACAAGTCCTTACACGATTCTCACGACGAGGATGAGTTTTCTGAGGCGCGCCGGAGAGCATGGTGGATGACGTACTATTGTGTGATACAAGGAGCTATTGTGAGCACAACAGTGAGTATACCCATTGCCTGACCTATTTCTGAACGGATCTAATCGAGAATTAGCCTCCAACTATTGTCATTAACGACCCTCAATTTACGACACCATATCCAAGGTTCTCCGCTGATGCAGAGGTCAGTGCCTCCTACGCACGAGCTTCATGACTGGGCTCTCTAATGGAATGTACTGGCATATTGACACGTTTCATAGGGGTGGTCTATTTTGATACAAGCACAGCAGGTATTAGTATCTGCGACTCAGTTTATCGCCGATCTGAACAAATGCCTCTCCTCGCAATCAGGCCTACACTACATGTTTGATCGAATGCAACAACTTGATTCCTGGACAAATTCAGTCCTTGCACAAGCCGAAATCATGTCGATAGCCTCTCACGATCCAGGATTCGGTGATTGTCAAGAGGTGATCACAGCTCAAAGTATACGATCGATATCTAAGATCAAGCTGTCCAGGTACATGCATCCTCCAACACAACTTCCTTCCAATCACTTTTAACATGCTATCCAGTGCTCAAATAAAAACCCACCGCTTCCGCGCCTTCTCCGATATCCCCATCTTCATCAAACGCCACTGCGATCTAACATCAGCCAACCACGCCTCAAGCTCCGACGTTTCAGCAAAAGCATCCCTCCCTGGAACCAGCATGAACAGTATATCCTGCTCATGCAGCAATCTCGAACAATTCCAACGCGCCTCATCAACCGAATACATGACCCCCTCAGACTCCTCCACATCCTCAGACATCCACCCATATATCCCGCAGCACCAACAATACCCCTTCGCTCCAGGATTCCCTTACAGCCCTCAGCATTCCGCGAAAGTCTGCATGCGCGCCTCAATCGTCATCTCCCGCATGTTCAAGGGACTCCCGTACCCACAGCCCCTTTATGAAGGACACCAGCTACACCAGCAGGGCCGTGTTCTCCCGCGAACGATGCCTTCATTCGCATGCTGTCTAATGCAAAGCAGCTACGCAATGTTCATGCTGTTCTACAAGGCCCGCGTGGCGAAGCAACTATCGCCAGGCCTGGAGAGTGATTTAATGAACGATTCGAACGACAGGGTGCTGGAGGAGCTTAGACAGGGACTAGAGAGGATCATTGGAGCGGTCTCCAACTACTCATTGGCTTTTGAGGCGTTAGATGGAATGAGAGGTGAGTACAAATAATCCACAAGCCCTTGTTCGACAAGTTGCTAATAGATATCCAGATGAAATTCAAGGGGCCTATAACACGGCATTCCCTCGTTCGCCTATTTAATGGCGTATGCTCTTTCTTTGCTTCTTTGCTTCTCTTCGCGCAGCAAAAGCGGCTAAATACATCAGCGGTTTTTTAACTTGCATATTGCATTACACTGCACTCCCCTCTCTTCTCATAGCGATGTCAAGACTTAATCTTTCGTCGAGATGAGTATGTGTCATGATTTTCTCATCTTTTGTTCACCAGCATCAAGATGTTCCATGTATCTACGACCTACTATCTCGAGACTCTTAATACTACGAACACGCACACCATGACAAATACTTTAACTTGAAGTTCAGCAGCCACATAGAAGATGCTTCAACTTGAGTTAGCGGGTTCTCCTATTCCAGGCCCCGGGCGAGGCCTACTCGTGGACATGTAGATATGCCTTCAACTACTATTCCGCATGTGAAGGAATACATGTTATGAATCCCTCGAACGTTGAGTGACCAATCAATATGCACATGTGTGCAATAATTCCTAGATATCACCGTATCGAACGGACATTATAGCTAAGTCCTGGTTTCCAAAGCATAGAACGCCGGGCAAAATAAGCCAAAACCCGATAAAGACTCTCAGGGTTAAATTCTCATATGTAGGTACAAAATGTTTCCTCTAATCCATCGCTAGAACGTATGTAGTAAACGCTAGAATCAAAATAGTCTCGCGCAGGGAAAGCCAAACCCCATCTGCAAAGCGAAAAAGGGCATCTGGGGGTATCTATCTACAGTTTTGAACGGATGCCTTCTAAGCGAAACTTCACGTCCTTCAAGACCTTACTAGAGGGTTTCCAATCATCGAACTGGCGCAGCAACTCCATGGTCTCGTCATGTAGTTCACGGCGCACATAATCTTCTTCGAGAAGGCCACGCATCGCAAATGGCAGAATGTATGGGTTTGAGGCACCGGATGATGGGCTGGAGCGATTTGACTTCATGGAAGCATCGGGGACTGTCGATGTTTCCAGTGCGAACTGGATGGCCATGTAGTACACTGCCTCATCATCGTATAGCCGGGAATGGCCATCGCCAGTGTAGAGACTGCCGGCAAGGGGGCTGCTCAGCTCGCGGATGAGGCCGTGATCTGGAACTCCTAGGTTTCTAAGTTTGAGTGCAAAACCGACAAGGTGAGAGACACTATTCAGTTAGTATCAATGGCTGCTTCTTTGGTACTGGACTGAACTCACAAGCTAGGCGCATGAACTCTTCCGTCTACAAAGACTGAGCGATAAATGTATGGGTGAGCGATTGGAGTAAACAACGATGACTGTAGAAAGATATCGCGGTTAGTAATGTCTCTCTGAATGTCTGGCTGATGTGCTCATACCTCCAGCGAAACGAGTTGATCGTCAATGCTTCCAACATATGATATCCGTACACCAAAGTCAAGCACGCACCGCAATGCAGCTTCATAATCTCTCGACACCTTGCTAGTCGGTTGCTCGAATTCGAATAATTCTCCGGCTGAGCCACTGATCCAGCGAGATCGATAAGAAGAAAAGGGACCCATGTTTACTCCAGCCATGGCACAGATTCCGACCCTCGAGGCATTGACACAACCAAAGGATATGAGCTTTGCAACCAACATGATGGTTACTGGTACACCTTGACTGTGGCAGGCAACGAGAATGAAATCGGCTTTACGGATCTCTTCCATCCAATTCAAAAGAAGCTTCCATAGCAAGTCCACTCGCTCGGCGATTCGCCCTTCGCCTTCTAATGCGATCTTCTCGATTTCACACGAGTAACCATGATCAGCGGTGTATTTCCGAATTGACTCCGCTGCCATATTGGAGAACCGGATTGATGTGCCTGTAGGTTGTCCAAGCACAGTCCGAATCAATGGGGCTGGGAAATAGCCATGGACTCCAATAGCTAAAGCACGCTTGATTCGAGGAACTTCTTTGACACGAGCAACATGATTATGGTCGGGACCTTTGCTGTAGTGTAGGAATCGGCCAAGAGACTGCAACAGCGAAGGTGATTCTTCCAGGCTGTACGTTTCCTCAAAGCGTGGTAGCACTTGGTTAGGCAGAATTTTTTGTAGCTGCTTCGATGCAGTTACATCTGGCGGCCGAGGCTCAGCAAGCGGAGTAGATGTCGACGTCGCCTCAACCGTAGATACGGTCCCATCTTTCAGACGACTGTCTTTCGGCGGCTTGACTTTGATGCTGCCCTTTGGCGTGATTTTCACATTTGCTTCTGTGTCTATTTCGAGTTCTGCGGGTCGTGATGGTGCGTTTGGTGGTATTGATGCCTCGACTGCCTCGCCTTCTTGAGGCTTGTTGGGTGCTTCGCCTTTAGGTGGCTCTTTGGACCAGAACGACCACCCTGACGACTTAGCGCCAGAAGGAGCTTGGGGCGGTACAGGTATTTCACCACCCTCGCCTGAATTATCTTTAGGTGACATATCGACGTCGTTGTTTGTTGGTGGTTCTGGTTCCGTGGCAGGAGGCACTGGTTCTGCGGTCTGTTCCTCTTTATTGGACGAAGCACCGTACCACATTTGCAGCCAAGATCGCTTCTGTGCAGTCGAAGATGTTTCGGCTATAGTAGGACCCTCGGTTGACTCTTGAGTTTCAATCTGTGCCTGTGGCCCTTGTTGTTCGGTGGAGGCTACCGTTTCTGGTTGTTTGTTTTGAGCGTCGGGATTGTTTGGGGCGTCAGAGCTATTCAATAGCCCTGCGGTTAAGGGTGTTGATTCGGGTGGATTCCCTGAACTTTGTTCGGTATTCCCTGTCTTGTAGATCCATGAAAGCCAGCCACTTGTTTGCTCTGTAGTGCCAGTGCCAGCTTGTCCAGCTTGCGGCGTGTTGGGCTCAGGATTATCGTCAACAGTCGACCCTTGCTTCTCGGGTGTATTGTCTGACTGTTTCGCTGGTGTCGATTCTGAGGTTTCCTTGTTTGCTGGCGGTGCGTCTGAAGCTGCTGGATCTTTAAATGTGCCTAAAGCTGTGGCAGAAGCTGAACCGTCCGAGGCAATGTTGACCCTGGTTGTAGCAACATCGGCTGGGAGGGAACGGGTAGAAGAAGCTCCAGTTTTGCTGATCAGTTGAATGGACGGAGCTCGACTTCGTTTCGGAGAATCAAGGAGGGTCTTTGAAGAGTCTGCCACGCTGGAGACTACGTTTTGGGCGACCGAGATGCTCTCACGGGCAACCTCGGTAACTGCCGCCGCCTTGGGCGCTCGCGAGACTGCCGACCAGGAACCAGGGTACCAGCTCTGATAGAGAAGAATGGGGGTTAGATATTTGGCCCAAGTACCTCATGGTTACGGCAGATCCCACTTACTGCACGTTCTTGAGGCTGCGAGTCTGATCGGTCTAAGGCAGCATTGCTCGATGCGGGGGACGGTGAGTCCGCGCCAGAGGGACTGGGCTTCACTCGTTTGCGCGATCCCTTGAGCGACATAGAAGCAAAGCAGATATCATCAGGAAATTTGAAGGTGAAAAGAACACGAGCTTTTCCAACTTGAACTCTAGTAGATACAAAGCAACGCCACGAACTAGGATGTCTGATATCACGTCACATGTTAAGCTTACGGGATGGACGGTGTGCCTTGCTGCCTTAGGCAGGAAACCTGGTTCCAAGGCACGCGGGCGGTGAGCGATAAGTTCGACTTTTTTTTTTTTTCTCCGGCGCCGCTGGTCCAGAGTATACATACAACCACTCATTATCTTTGTTAGTTTTCATTTTGCATTCAGGGCAATCGGATCTGTATACAGATCGCCCGCTGAGTCAAAATGGCTATCCAGAAAAAGGTTCGTCTTTTGGATCAATATCTCTTTTGTTTTCTTATACTGACTGTGATTCAAGCACGGAAAAGGTCGTTTGGATAAATGGTATCGTTTGGCAAAGGAAAAGGGCTATCGTTCTCGTGCTGCCTTCAAGTTGGTTCAATTGAACAAGAAGTATGGATTTCTGGAGAAAAGCAAGGTCCTGATTGATCTGTGTGCGGCTCCTGGTGTAAGTTCTCAACCACAAGGATTCTTTGGCCTCAGTATCTAACAGTTGTGAAAGGGTTGGTGTCAAGTTGCCGCAGAATGCATGCCCGCCCAAAGTATCATCGTCGGTGTCGATCTCGCCCCTATCAAGCCCATCCCTCGAGTCATCAGCTTCCAGAGCGACATTACAACTGACAAGTGCCGTGCCACGATCCGATCTCACCTCAAGACCTGGAAAGCAGACACCGTGCTTCACGACGGTGCCCCGAACGTCGGTACTGCCTGGGTTCAGGATGCTTTCTCTCAAGCCGAGTTGGTTTTGGAGTCTTTGCGCCTGGCTACGGATTTTTTGATTGAGGGTGGAACCTTTGTCACCAAGGTTTTCCGATCCAAGGATTACAACCCTCTTTTGTGGGTGTTCAAGCAACTGTTCACCTCCGTTGAAGCAACCAAGCCTCCATCTTCGCGTAACGTCTCCGCTGAAATTTTCGTCGTCTGCCGTGGCTTCAAGGCCCCCAAGCGTATCGACCCGAAGTTCCTTGACCCCAAGCACGTCTTCGCGGAGTTGTCTGCCCCAACACCGAACCATGAAGCCAAGGTCTTCAACCCAGAGAAGAAGAAGCGTAAGCGTGAGGGTTACGAGGAGGGCGATTACACTCAGTTCAAGGAAATTCCTGTCACCGAATTTGTCAACACTCTGGATCCCATCGCCATTCTAGGTACTTATAACAAGCTTAGCTTCCAAGAACCAATCGGTGGAGACCTTGCTATGTCTGCACTGAATCGTCTTGAGGAGACTACAGATGAGATCAAAAACTGCTGTGAGGATTTGAAGATTCTTGGAAAGAAGGAATTCCGAAACTTGCTCAAGTGGCGCTTGAAGGTCCGAGAGAAGTTCGGTTTGGTCATCAAGAAGAAGACACAAGAGGACGAGGCCGAGGAAGTTGCAGAGGTCGCTCCTATGGATGAGGAACTGGCCATTCAAGAAGAGCTCCGTCGCATGAGAGAGAAAGAGACAACAAAAGAAAAGAAAGAGAGGCGCAAAGAAAATGAGAAAAAGCGAAAAGAAATCGTGCGCTTGCAGATGCACATGCAGACTCCTATGGAAATCGGAATGGAACAAGTTGGCCCAGACTCGACATTTTCTCTCCGACGTGTGGACAAGGCTGGAGCTCGAGACGCTGTCGTAAACGCGCGAGACATTCAACCCGAGAGCGAAAGTGAGGAGGAGGACTCAGAAGAGGAAGAGAGCGACGATGATGGCGACCGCTTGGAAAGAGAACTCGACTCTATGTACGACCAGTATCAAGTACGCATGGAGGACAAAGACTCCAAGCTGCGTGCGAAGAAGGCGCGCAAAGAGTATGAGACTGATGAATGGGATGGTTTCTCTGATGACAACAAGAGCGATGACTCTGGTGACGAAAATGAGGAAGAGGAGGAGACAGCCCTTACAGAAGAAGCCCCCAACTCTGGTGCTCTTTCCAATAACGCATCCCTTTTCTTTGATCAAGATATCTTTAAGGATCTAGGAGAAGACGAGGAGGAAGAGGACGAAGAGGAGGAAGAAGATGAGGATGAGGAAGATGACGAGGAGGATGAGGAGGAGGACGAAGATGAGGATATGGAAGAGGATGATGAGGAAGAGGAGGAGGAGAGTGAAGATGAGATTCCCGTCTCCAAGAAGAACAACAAGAAAGCAACCAAGAAGGAGGAGTCAGAGTGGGTCGATTCTGATGAGGAGGAAGAGGCCGAGTACTTCAACGAGCCTAGGAAACCTAATGGCCAGCTCGGTATGTCCCTTTCTATCTTGTCATCGTTACATGGAAATTCGCCACTAACATTATACTTATAGACATCGATATCATCACTGCGGAGGCTATGGCTTTGGCCCACCAGATGGCTACCGGCGAGAAGAAGTCTTCCGACGTTGTGGATGATGGCTTCAACCGCTACTCGTTCCGCGATGTTGACGGTCTCCCTGACTGGTTCATGGACGACGAAGGCAAGCACAGCAAGATTCAACGACCGATCACCAAGGCCGCTGCCGCCGCTATCAAGGAGAAGATGCGCGCCATCAACGCCCGTCCCATCAAGAAGGTGATGGAGGCCAAGGGTCGTAAGAAGTTCAAGGCTGCGCAGAAGCTGGAGAAGTTGCGCAAGAAGTCTGCCCTTCTGGCTGATGACGAAGCCCTGAGTGAGAAGGACAAGGCACAGTCCATTGCTAAGCTCATGAGCAAGGCTACCAAGAAGAAGCCCAAGCAGCAGGTCAAGCTGGTTGTTGCTCGCGGTAACAACCGTGGTATCTCTGGTCGCCCCAAGGGTGTCAAGGGCAAGTACAAGATTGTCGATTCCCGTATGAAGAAGGATATTCGGGCGCAAAAGAGATTGGCGAAGAAGAAGGCCAAATAAATTTGTTCATATTACTAGATAGCTGCATGATCATTCCATGATACCCGATGGACTTGGATCAAAGGTCAAAATGTCCAATCGATTGATCACACATACAGATTCAGATGTCAACTTCCAAAATTACTGTCAGGAATTAAGTATTCAAACGATCCAAACTATAGCATTTAAGTTGAAATGGACATGAAAAGGGCCACAAACGTGACTAGCACCTTGGAAACCTCGGAAGTTTGAAGGGAGGCTTGAAGCCAGTCAATCTATGCAACGTTGGAGGGTTAGAGGGACTAAAATTTGAATAAAGTGACTACAGAACGTTCAAATTACCACGAGATCTAGCATATAGAACTAGGTAGCACCTCAAAATCAGTGACTAGGCTTTGACTTAAGAGGTTATAGCAACATAGCGGAGTTGGCTGCAGCCTGCTAGTACAACTTGCTGCCCAGGTGATAAGTTGCACATAGTAGTATCGACTTAATTTACTATGCGCTAAAAAAATGTGAAATTGACCGTATTCAAATTTCTCAAATATCCGGATAAAATCTGGCATGTTCCAGCAATGGCAACATGTCTCGTGCATCCATGTTTGACGCTTGACCTTGGAATTAGCTAGACTTAAACGTGGACTAAAACGTGGGCTAAGCGTAGTAAACGCCAAGAGCCCCGAGAACCGCGGCGGCAGTTTCCCCGAGTGGCGTTTGTGCTTATCGATTGCTTTCTGCCTCGATTTTACTTTCTCTTCTTTCAACTCTCTCCAAACTCGTGTTTTGGCTATTTATATCACCTTGCATTCCTCATATTCATGCAGCGCATACATTAGTCATCGATCCTTTTTTTTTTCTTTCCTGTCTATACCCGTGCATTCCTGGCCCGCATCCTACCCCGATGGGCTTTTTTGACCACCTCCAAAAAGGAGGGGCCTTTTCCTTACAGCCGCAAAAGACCCAAGTCCGCAAAGTTGTTAAGGCACAACCAGCACCGGCTCCGAAACCCAAGTCCGCGTCTCAGACACCCGTAAACCGCTCCCCTCGCCTGCCTTCTTCGACGGAACGAAGTCATAAGGCGTCCGCCCTCAAAGCTCGTTCGGTTTCAAGCGACACAGACAACCGCCCAGCCAAGCGCTTGAATACTCCAGCCCGTGGTCGGAAGCGACCGACCCCCGAGCAGCGCCTTTCCAGTGATGACGACGATGATGACGATGTCGGCGACAGTGATACCTCGTTCGAAGTGCGCAAACGCGCGCGGACAAGCGCCAGTGCAGAGCCGGATCCCGAGAGGCGGATCCGCTCCGTGAAGGCTTTCTCTGAGGAGGGTTCTCGTCCGTTTAAAATGGTTCACGCCGTTGATATCACTTCAGGTCAGAGGGCTGGAAAATTCAAGCCCGCATTCGGAGCCCAAGGGAAGCCTGCTGGTATTTTTTTGCAGTATCCGAGTGCCTCGCAGAAGGAAAGGTATGTGCTACCTCGTTCATGGGAGAAATTTACAAGAGACTAACCTATAACCTCGCCCAATCTAGATTTGACTGCATGGTACCTCGTGAAAATGACGACTTCCGGCCAATTGACGATATCGTCCAAGTAATCGAGACGGTCTCCGACAATTACATTCCCGAGGAGGATGCTGCGGAGTTCAACGATGAGACCACCGGAATTAGGCGGCGGTTACGCAGAGCTCTTGCCGTCACATCGGAGTCCCAATTTCGAGAGGCTGTCGAGGACTACAACCAGGCAATCGAACGGCTAAGAGCCAAGGGCAGTCTGGCAAAGCATCTCGATCAAACCCAGCGTATCGACCTACCATGGGTCGAACGTATATTGAATCAAACATACGCGCGCACAGTCTCCCCTCGGGTCGAGTCACTGCGACAATATGAGAATGGCACTGATAATGTGTATGGTGAACTACTCCCACGATTTATCAGCAACATCTTCAAAGAAACGAAGCTCAAGTCGGGCCAAGTCTTTGTTGATCTTGGATCTGGTGTTGGTAATGTGGTTCTCCAGGCAGCTCTCGAGATTGGCTGTGAGAGCTGGGGCTGTGAGATGATGACCAACGCGTGTGATCTTGCCGATCTGCAACAGTCTGAATTTAAAGCGCGCTGTCGGCTTTGGGGTATCGTACCCGGGAAAACCCACCTTGTTCGAGGTGATTTCCTAGAGCAGGAAAGCATCATTAACGTGTTGAAACGAGCAGATGTGATTCTTATCAATAACCAAGCTTTTACGCCGCAACTCAACAACGAGTTGATCAATCATTTCTTGGACATGAAAGAAGGTTGCAAGATTGTCTCACTCAAATCATTTGTGCCTGTTGGTCACAAGATCCAATCCCGAAACCTCAACTCCCCTATCAACCTTCTCAAAGTCCAGCAGAAGAACTACTGGTCAAACAGCGTGAGTTGGACTGATGTTGGTGGCACATATTTCATTGCCACCAAAGACAGTTCTCGGCTCAAGGCTTTTGCCGATGGCACTTTATGAGATGGAATGGAAACAACATGCACAGTCAATTCCTTCACTCTTTTCTCTTGTTCCAAAGAATGGCGGTCGTTGATTCTGTTGAGTTTTGTTGACTGTGAATCTTTTTTTGGCCTTGTACATTATTTTGTTCTCTTGGACATGTCTCCCGCTTTTGTGTATATGATACCACTTCACTTGTATATGAAGAAGAAAAAAAATAAATCTGATCGTAAATATTGATTTATATGACTATTAGAGACTCAAAAACTCGTGAGTCCATACTAGTATTTAGAAGACTATCCTGAATATGCAGGTAGTACGTGTTGATAATAGGATACCGGCACTCGTTCATTCGTAAAATATGATTCCGTGTCTACTCAAGCAGACGACGGAAAGGTGCCAGTGGGACTAGGGCCAGCACCATCCCATTATGTCTAAGAAAACTTTGATGCTTTATTCATTGCATCGGCCTCCTGGCCCATTCTGGCCATCCAACGATCCACAAGCTCCTGATTCTCGTGTTGAAGCTTAGTGGATCTTTGATCTGCCATATTCAGTTGCAAATTCAATGATGCCATTTCATCTTGGAAGTCCTATCATGATTCAAGTCAGAGGAATTAGTTACGATCAGAAAACGAAACGCACTCCGCCTCCCAGGACCTAGAAAGAGTTCCCTACCTCAAGTAGTTTTGCCTTTCCTCTCAACTCTTCATCTCTATCTTTGAGACGTGAATGTAGCGAAATTCGCTCGCTTTCTAGAGAATTTATTCGTCGGCCATCTTGGATACTCTTTTTGCGGAGCTTCTCCAGTTCAGTCGTAACTTTGTTCAGTTGCTCTTGTAATTCAGACCGAGAGCGCTGTGCTTCGGCAAGATCGGCGCGGGCGGTAGTTAAAGAAGGTCCAGCCTCTGTTGTTTGGTTCTTCGATGGTGGACTCAAAGCAGTTTTTTGAGCTTCGCCATGGGCTGGCGATTCCTGACCAGTCACAGTATTTGAGTCTGCGCCTGAGGGGACTGTGAGGGTAGCTGTACGATCGGCAAGACGAGTGTCTAGGTAGTGCCGAGAACTATACGTCAGTGGAGCCAAAACACAAAGCTTGGTTAGAAAGCACGAACAAGCATCGTAGAGTGCGAGATTGGCCTTCTCGGTTTTATCCCGAACAGCCAGGGCGGCCAGGTAATCCTCTCTCCAGTGGGCCATCGGCCGTGGGGAAATGATCGACGAATCGACGAAGAATGAGGAATCTGTGTTCGGATGCGATGATGTCGGAGGGCTGCTAATCTGCTATCAGCCTTGCAACTGCCCCCCTCGACCGCCCTCGTGCATCATCGGACCCGCTGCAACCTAACTCCAACTCTTCAACGACAAGCTACCTTCAACAACCTATCTACCTACCTCTCAACCTTACGAGGCAGTTGAGCACTCTTTTAAGTTCTCTTTTACTTTCATTGTGGTCGCACATCTCGCTGCCCTCCGGGAAACTGCTGCCATGGCGTCACGAAAGAAGGTCCTCCTCAAGGTACGATCTCCGCACCAGCTCCGTACACCCCGGCCCAGTCTTCACTACCACACATACTAATGCAATTTTTGAATTTAGGTGATCATCCTTGGTGATAGTGGTGTCGGAAAGACAAGTTTGATGAACCAATACGTGCGTCCTCCTAAACCTCATCTCTCGGACAGACCTACCGAGCTCGCCGCTTCAGCCGATAACTAATTTCTTTGCTATTTCAATGAACAGGTCAATAAGAAGTTCAGTGGAAGTTACAAGGCAACTATCGGAGCCGACTTCCTGACCAAAGAGGTACTGGTTGATGACCGACTGGTGACCATGCAGGTAAAACTATCTTCAGCATTCCCATCGACGGGCCCATACGATCACAAATCTAACCTGATATGCTTTAGATCTGGGATACCGCCGGACAAGAACGATTTCAGTCTCTGGGCGTTGCTTTCTACCGAGGTGCCGACTGCTGCGTCCTAGTCTACGATGTGAACAACTCCAAGAGTTTCGAAGCGCTTGACGGCTGGCGGGATGAGTTCCTGATTCAGGCCAGCCCACGGGATCCAGAGAGCTTTCCTTTTGTAAGTCTTCTTAGATTGCATTTTTGGCTCTCATAGGCTATATATACCCTACTACTCGGGGAAATCGCGGAAGAGACCAACGCTAACATCCCACTCTGCGCAGGTCGTTATCGGCAACAAGATCGATGTGGAAGAGAACAAGCGCATGATCTCTTCGAAACGAGCCATGACTTTCTGCCAATCGAAGGGCAATATTCCGTACTTTGAGACCAGTGCCAAGGAAGCCTTGAACGTCGAGCAGGCTTTCGAAGGTGAGAGCACAATAAAGGAACTTCAAAGACTCAAATGACTAACGAGACTCGACCATATAGTGATTGCCCGGAGCGCCCTTGCGCAGGAAGAGGCTGAAGAGTTCAGTGGGGAATTCCCCGATGTCATCGACATGAACTTGGACAATGACCGCGACGGCTGTGCTTGTTAATACCCTCCCCGATGCTCATGACTTTTAAGCGGCTTCCTCTCCTGATCTTTCAACCTTTCCTTTGGAGTTTCATCATAATCATTGTTGGCAGTCCACATCCCGCTGAGGTTCCCACCCTAGTAGAGAAGACGGACGGTTTGCTTTCTGGATTTGTGTCCTGTAGATGTTTCGATCTTACCTTTTGATCGTTTGGGTATGGACGGCTTGGCTCATGTCTCCTTTTCATGTCCTGCTAATGACCAGCGCGTTCTTTTTGGTTCCGTACAACATGTCTTTGTGTTTGCGTCAGTATATTGTTCTCAGACTCGTCATTTGTTCCCTTGTCCATAACCAGGTTTTCCATGGCAAAAAAATTGCAAAAAAATAACCTTCTGAACCTTTCAGTACCAGTAGTAGGAATTATCATACTCATCAAATTGATTAAGATTAAGAATCCAACTTGAAGTTGAATGAAGTTTATTTGATTATTTGATATAGAAGTCCGTCACGAGGCCCTAATCACTGGGACTTCTTAGACGCTGATAGGGAGAGAGCCTTATCGCCGATCTTCATCCGCA
Source organism: Penicillium sclerotiorum (assembly GCA_911649655.1). Classification (NCBI taxonomy): domain Eukaryota; kingdom Fungi; phylum Ascomycota; class Eurotiomycetes; order Eurotiales; family Aspergillaceae; genus Penicillium; species Penicillium sclerotiorum. The sequence goes on along the minus strand of CAJVRJ010000005.1, from coordinate 3,191,869 downwards.
TACGACTCCGCCCTCACGCGCACATCCTTCCTGCTAGGGAGATTCCTGGTCACTCCCCGGCGCATTCTGCCCCCTATTGCGCCTCAGCAGCCAAAAGAGCCACATACGTGTGACCCATGACCCGGCTTACTCGCCCTCAACACCGCAATCGGGATTCACTCCAGCCCAGCTAAGCCCTCCGCTATCGTCTCCATACAGCACCCCAGGCCGGCAATCATGGCCACCCCACAACCACAGCCTACAAGAATAGGCATGGCAAGGCGAACGCTGGGAATTTGCCTTCTACTTCTTGTGGTAGTCCTCTGGACAACCTCGAATTTCTTGGGAAGTGTACGTTCTCACCATGGCTCTCTGCAAAGTAGCCGATTTACTAACGCCGCTACTAGACCATCTTCGCCGATAAAACATACCCAAAGCCTTTCTTCGTCACATACATCAATACCTCGCTCTTCACGGCGCCGCTCTTCGGCGTCCTTCTTAGTCGCTCGTGTCGTCTATGGCGCGCGAACAAGTTCAGCCAGGTCGACTCGCTCAGCAGTTGGCTGCGGCAAATGGATTCCGCTGAGCCGGTGGAAACACCAGAGGAATCGAGAGTCCTGCGCCGTGTATCAGTTGACGAATCAGCACGGAGAAGCGATGACTACGACCCAGGATATGGATCGAATAAGGAGGACGAGGCAAAACTCGGTCTGAAGGCGACTGCCAGACTAAGTTTCCAATTCTGTCTGCTATGGGTATGAGACAAAATGCTTCGCGCCCGGAATACACTGCTAACTGACCGCAGTTCACAGCGAATTATTTCGCCATGGCTTGTCTCCAGTACACGACCGTAGGGAGCACGACCATCCTCACGTCCACCAGCGGTGTCTGGACACTGGTATTCGGCGCATGTCTACGGGTGGAGAAGTTCACGTTCCGGAAATTTCTCGGCGTGATAGCGTCGCTTATTGGCATTATCCTGATCTCGCGCGTGGATCTCTCGAAACCCGATACGGATGATGCGGCTGATACGGGCTCGGGCAAATTCCCGCATAAGACGGCCGCGGAGATAGCGCTTGGTGATGCGATGGCGGCATTCAGCTCGGTCATGTACGGCGTGTATACGATCGTGATGAAGAAGCAGGTTGGTGATGAGTCGCGCGTGAACATGCCCTTATTCTTTGGGCTGGTGGGCTTCTTTAACTTGATTCTTATGTGGCCTGGGTTCTTTATCTTGCATTGGACTGGGGTGGAGATGTTTTCGCTGCCGGAGACGAGGCGTGTGTGGACTATTGTTCTGGTATGGTACCTGACACTCTTTCACTTGTTCTGTTACTGATGAATACAGGTTAACTCGGTCGCTTCTTTCATCTCTGATATTGCTTGGGCTTACGCTATGCTCCTTACCACTCCTCTGGTCGTTACTGTTGGTCTCAGTCTGACTATTCCTTTGTCGTTGGTCGGCCAGATCATCTTACAGGGCCAATATGCCAGTGCGTTGTACTGGGTTGGTGCGGCGATTGTCTTCTTGTCGTTCCTCGTCGTCAATCACGAAAGTAAAACCCTGGATGAAGGGCCGGCTGGGGAGGTGGGTAGACCGTCATCGGGGGAATACGAAAGCATTCCTCATCAAGAATGATAAGAATCCTAGAGCTATGAGATATGGATTTTGCAGATGATATGAGCTTTGGTTTTTCATTGCAGGCGTTTTTGGCCTTGTTACCGTGGGTCTACTTTTCTTTTCGGGGCATCTAGCATTCATGTGTACAGGATAAACATAGACTTTGAATTACGCGGGGATTCTAACAACCTGAAACATAAGAATTACCTTGACTTGATTATCAATTAACGATTAACTTATGAAATACATGCGTGAAAATCAACCTGCGTGGCACAAGATTAAAAGGGAATTGACAAGTCGATTGCCAAAAAGAGTGCATAGTGAGACCTTCACGCCAGTGAGCAGTAGAACGAACGATTTAACGCCTTCCACCTTGAAGACGCTATCAACAACAAAACCTGGGTATATTGAATGAGAATGTAATGGTGACAAGCAAGGGAATGACCGAAACGAGGGGTGGGGGGGGGGGGGGGGGGGGGGGGGGGCGCATAGGAGAATGGATGTAGATGCCAATGTATTCAATGCTGGTCATCGAAGAAAGAAATTAATGGATATGGCGTAGATGAAGGTGAACAACAGAAAGGAGTTGGTTCAACAGGAAAGCGCAAGAGACGAGAGAAGTAGAGAGGGAGTATGAACGTGGAAGATAGAATCAAGTGGAAGAAGCAGTCGTCTCAATCTTCTTTCGAGCAACAATGATACTCTTCAAGGCGCCGAGCCAACGAGCCAAAGACTCTTCATCCGGCGCACAAAGACGCACGGTCTTCTCAACCGTGATGATCTGCCAGCAGAATTTCTTAGATCGAGACATGGGGTCAATCTCAGCCGCATCGATCACCTGCGACAGGGAGATGATCTTGAGAGGCGCATACTCCTGCTCGTCTTTGTAGAAGGCCAGATTCTTTGGTCGCAGCACCAACCAGATTCGCTTCCACTGCCGCACGGTTCCCTTGATGCGTAGCCCCTGCAGATAGCCCTGACAGATGACCCGCTCTGGGTCCCGCAGGACGCTCATATCAGGCGCGAGACTTGTGTCGCGCGGTAGGGATGAAGATAGCGGTCTTTCTTCTGGGGTGGAGATGGATAGGGTGTGAATTGAGGGCATTGAGCGGAGACCATGACTGCTTCGAGTGGGCGGGGGCCCATCCGAGAGTTCAGAGTAGGAGGTCACGTCGTTGCCGGAGTAGTCTTGCGTGTAAGGGGTGCGAGAGCGGGCGTCTGGGGACAGGGTGCGGCCCAGCTCCGGCGAGCTGAACTCGGAGTGATCGGTGGTATCTTCTACCAGGTGCTTTTGAATGGTGGGAGGATCCTGCCTGTTGGCTTTGGAGAGGGCAGCTACGGCGGCCTCGTCTTCGTCTGCGGGGGACTCGGTGCGAATACGACGGATCCAATCGGCAGCATCGCGCTCGGAGGGCGCCTCGAAGCGATAGTTCTTGGATGGGGTGAAGACGCCAAAGACATGCTTGCGGTGGGAGCGTGGGGATTGGACTGAGGCGACGGCCGTCACGTCCGAGAGGGTGATTGAGACGCGGAGGCGAGTGGTTTCTTCATCCTTGTAGACGGAGAGCAGGTTCGGGCGGAGCACCAGGTAGGCAGGTTTCCAGGAGGCGCGAAAGACATGTTTATGCTTGACCCGTCGGAACACTCGACCGCTTTTCAGTACGCGGTCGAATTCGAAGCTACCGTTTTCATTGACGGGGGAGAAGGTATCAAGATTCACTTGGCCATTGCGTGACGGGGGAGGGCGGAGATGGGGATGATCAGGAACCTGGATGGCGGGGGATCTGTTGGTGAATCCTTCGGAGAGCGAGGGACGAGCAAGCACCGAATTCATGGTGGTAAGGAGGAAGCATTAGAGCATTAAGGCGTATTATTATCACGAAGTGGGATCGTGGAGAAGAAATGAGAATGGGGGATGGTTTTTTTTTTTGGCTCGTCCAAGTGATAGATCTATGAATAAAAAGGGGGGAACCCCGCGGCGTGTCCCATGCAATGTGCAAAATCGACGATCGTTTCCTCACAATTAAATTAAATGAAAATGTCCACCATGGAAATCAAAATCAAGGGATCTGATCATTTTTCAACTCTTATGCGAAAATACTTGTTGGATACGAAGTCCAGGTGACTAGGATGATGACCACCTGGGGATGTATACGTAAGACCCTTGGATAAGGATGATGCCTACTTGTGGCAAGTCCAGGTAGCCAAATTTGAGCTAATAATGATGATAGAGGATTAGGTAGCTATGATTTCCCATCGTAGATGTCCTCCATACATATTATCTATCATAATGGAATTCCTGGATACCCATTGCAGTAAGCATGCACACGAGTATGTAAGGGTCCAGACCCATTCAGGCCACATCACCCTGAATCAAGTGGATCCCGTGACTTAGACCCTTCCCTGCAAGGTACGAGGTACATACATGTACTTTGATTACTTACTCATGTCTTTTGTTTAGATTTTCTCAACATTGAAAGTGCCCTCATCTCCAGGGCTGTTCACTGCTACTGTACCAGTTGACACTTCCAGCTCCATGTTATCGGTTTTCCCCTGCAGGAGTCACTCGGGTACAACGGCACTCTGGACCCTCGATCGTCACACGCTAGTCGCTGGCGGCAACTGGAGAAAGGGAACACAATGTTTGAACCTGGTTGGACTTTGAAACTGAACTGTTTGGACTTTAAATGTCCCATTTCTCCAGAGTCCATGGACCACTGGACAAAAATGGGTTCAAGAAGACCACATACGCAATGACACTGTGGCCATGACAAATTACTGTCCCAAGGTCTAGGTAGCTTGCTGATTATGATCGGCCGCACTACTGATAGGGCAGAGGAAAAGAAAAAAAAATACCAATGGAAAACAAATAGAACAATCGACCACGCTGGTCAGCACTTGAATTTCCCAGAGAATAAGAGCAAGTCGAAATAAAGAACAAGGCTTAGGGGCCCAGGGACCAAACCTCGTGTGTCACAGACTCTCAGTTGAACTTGGCTATCTACTCTGACCTACGGGAACCAATGACCACGGGCCAAATTAAAATTAAGCACCATATGTAAGAAATTAGAGGGATAACAATTGAATCTGATATATGAAACAGAGTGAAAGAACGCTCAATGTTGTGAATTTAAATTATTGTGCAAGTACTTACTATATGTCAATACTCACTTTAAGAACTCAACCTTGGAATATACTATAAATGTTTTATTTTAGGAATAAAAAGTGCAATTGAATATAGATGAGGCAAAAGTCGGAAAAACCAAAAAACACTAAAAACGTAATTTTTCGCCCCATTCAGTCGCTCCGGATAAATTACGGTATTGGAATTACCAAAGGGTCCCGTCTTCTCCCTCCCGAACTCACCCATTTCCCCCAACTCTTCATTACAGTCAGGAAAAATAACGGTCTCGGGTGTGAAACCCATACCAAAGAGGCCACAACGCTTGCGCCTCCCTGCTCAAGTCTTGGCAGAGCATCTTCATCCCCATCTCTCCCTCTTCCCTCCTTTTCCCTCATCTCACTCCATTCCTCCATCCCATGCACGTCGATTCACGTCTCCCCCATTTTTGAGGTCATCTGCGTGAGCATCTGACCCTCCTCCTCAGACCCCATCTCAACTGGGACTTGAGAAGGATACCTTGGGGGAACAGGAAAGGAGGCATTCCTCCGGCCACTCGTTTTTGTCCTGAGATCGTCAGATCGTCCCATCTCCTGGAGTATCGTGACCAGATACTCTTTACCTCTTTTTTGAACCTCACCACCGATTCATCAATTTACTCCGACCCCAAAAAAAACCCCCATCACACCTCCCCTCCCACATCCCTGCTGGGGGGTTCCCAACCAAATAATTTCTAGCCCTTGTGCTATTGACTCTGGGATTCGTTTATTCATCGTGGGGCCCTCGACGCGTGCCCCATAATCGCACCCATGAGCTTCATTCAACGCATCACAAAGAGGCTGCCTAGCGCGCCCAGTCTCCCCATAGATGATGAACCTCGTGAAAAAGGCCGCTCCGCAGGCCGCTTTGCCTTCTTCCGCCGGCGCATTCGCTTGAAGGGCAACTCCTCCATTTCAATACCCCTGGGATTTGTGTTACTATTTCCATGCCTTGTAATCGTCTTCATTCTTCTTCTTTTTATCCGACACCCTTCGTCTCCCGGGGGTATCTTAATTCCAGCAGGCACCCCACCTTCTATTCGGTATGTTTTCCCTTCTTCCTCGAACGTGGATTTATCGGTTGGTCCTTGGAACGCTCTGGCTAACCCTGCATGTGTCAAACAGGAAAATCAGCGAAAAGTATGACAAGGTCTTCGCCACCGGCTGCATGTACATCGACCCCGACGAGGAGCCCAAGGGACCCAGGGCCAACGCCGCTTTCGTTGTGCTGGCGAGAAACAAGGAATTGGAGGGTGTAATTCAGTCCCTGAAGTCGATTGAGCGCCACTTCAACCGTTGGTACCACTACCCATACGTTTTCCTCAACGACGGCGATTTCGATGAGGACTTCATGGCGACCGTGAAGAACTACACCAGTGCACCAGTCGAGTTTGGTAAAATCGATAACAGCATGTGGGGTTTCCCCGACTGGGTAGACCCCGAAGTCGCCAAGGAGGGTGTCCGCAAGCAAGGTGACGCTGCCATCATGTACGGTGGTATGGAGAGTTACCACCACATGTGTCGATTCTACTCTGGGTGAGTTTGACCATAGTTGATATAACAAAAGGAGAAACTCCAGCTGACTTGATTTGCCAGACACTTCTACAAGCACCCTCTCCTGATGAAGTACGAATGGTACTGGCGTTTGGAGCCCGAGATCAAGTACTTCTGTGATATCACTTAGTAAGAATCCCCCTAAGTTCTATATATATCATCTCCGAAGGGCCATTTCCTAACCCATAATATAGTGACCCTTTCATCAAAATGCAGGAGGCGAACAAGACATACGGCTTCACTATTGCCGTCAAGGAACTCCGTGAAACAGTCCCCAACATCTTCCGTTACGCATCGGCCTACAAGCGCAAGAACAATCTGAAATCAAAGGGTCTTTGGGAAATGTTCCTTGAGCAACCCGCTGAGGAGGAGAACCCGCAGGAGGCTGAGCAGAAGCAGAACAAGCTCCCCGATGAGATTCTCCAGACCGAGCCTGGTGACAAGACTCTCGATGATATCGACCCGGAGGCCATGGAGGGCGAGAGCTACAACATGTGTCATTTCTGGAGTAACTTCGAGATTGCACGCTTAGACTGGTTCCGAAGCAAGGAGTACGAGGACTTCTTCACTATGATGGATCGCAGTGGCGGTTTCTGGATGGAACGTTGGGGCGATGCTCCCATTCACTCCCTTGCCGCTGGTGCTTTGCTCTCCCCAGCTGATATTCATTACTTCCGTGACTTTGGTTACCGTCACACCACCATCCAGCATTGCCCCGCCAATGCTCCGGCCCGACAGCTTGCTCGCATCCCCTACCTAGAAAAGACTACCGAGGATGAGAAGAAGCGAATTGAAGAGGACGAGTACTGGGCCACCCCAGATCCGGTCAAGGAGAACGGTGTCGGCTGCCGATGCCGCTGTGATACCGACATCGTTGATGTCGAAGGCAAGCAAGGTAGTTGTCTTGCAGAATGGGTCGAGGTGGCTGGTGGCTGGGCTTCACCATAAATGAGTCACCTCACTCTACGAATCATCGCATTCTTTCCTCATTGTTCACTTGTCCATGCGTTCTTCTTCAGCTGCAAGCATCACCTGGGTTCGCCCTTGGGAGTTTTCAATGCTGAAACCTGCATGTTGTGTTGGTCGGGGTTCTTTTAGGGCGGCGTTTCACGGATCTGACGGCTTTTTTTTTATTACGCGGAAGATGGCGTGATCATTTCCATCATCCATGTTGACATACTCATCTAGCGTGCTGTCCACGTCCCTGTGATTGGCACAGCGTTGTCTCGTTTTCTCGTTGGATCCCAGCTCACGTCATTGGCATTTACAGCCTATTCTTATGACGATTGACCTACTGCATGATCCATTGAGAGTTATTGTGTGCTGCTCTCTGTGCAGCACTATGAACTTGACGAGATGAACGCCTGCCACTCGAGCAGTGTTGAAGGATTGTTGGGGACTTCGATGGCATCAGCTTCGTCATCTTTGTTTTTGGCCTTCTCTTCCCATTACACTTTTTATTTCCCTTTTTCCCCCTTCCTGTACCCTGTCACTATTACAAACTCTTGTTTTTTTTTTCTCCTTTTCCCTTCCCCTAGTTCCCCTCGATACTTGCACTCTCGTGGTTTGATTACTCCAGCATGCATTCACGAAATGTACATAAATTTGTCCTCCCCAATCATCCTCAGTCCAGTGGCATGATCCACGGACCTCTCCCCGTCGCATTGCCTTTAAACCTCGCAAATATTAAATCGAGCATGGCTGTCTATAGAGTATGGAATAATCCGGTGAATTGACCACGCGAGAATGACACTAGTGTAATGCATCTGTTTACAAATGTTGAATCTATACCTTAGTACCGCTTATGCAGGAAATCTATCTAAGTAGGAAGCTCATAATGATCACGACCTTCGAGACTCTGCTGTGTCTATCTATGCCAATCAAAGTTGAATCCAATATGCTCAGTCTGGCCCGAAGGAAGCGCATCAAGAAGTCCACGTCTCTCCAGACTCAATATTACTCCAACAGAACTTGAACAACTTCCCACCTACTAGGTAGGCAGCGGCACAGCAATCATCCGATATGGTCATACTACATCTACACCATCGTTTAGTGGGACTAGAAACTTCAAGTTCGAACTTTCCATTCCAATGTTGACACACACCGCTGGGTGAAATTAACCCGATCTCCCAACACTTGAGGGGATATTCCATGAAAATCTCGGCAAATCAGCCAAATAGCGGAAACGAATGGCATCCCCGCTCCTTACTAGAAGACTAGATAGGCGCCATTGTACCGTGTGGGGCACACAATTAAGCATTATCCCAACCTTGGAAGATTGCAGATTACGACCAACCCCGAGGTTGCTATCATCGCTAGTAACGTCGGATAACAAGGTGACATTCAAGAGGGGAAATGATGCCCGGTGGGGTCTCTCATCTGAGGGGAGAAGCCTTGTCGAAGCTAAGACCATTGAATTGATAAACTAGTCAATGACCCCCTTTCGGCACTTGCAAAGTTGAGTCCATCCAAAGCTTCTTTCCCCCACTCCCCACACCCCACACTGGCCCAATGTTTTGGCTCCCAGTTCTTTCTATACTCGGCGTGGCTGCGGCCTTTAACAATCCCCCAGGTGTGGACATCTGGTGTGGAAAGGCGTACTATTCTACGTGAGAAACCACGTTATTCATTGACATGACCTTCATGGAACTAATTTTTTCTCTAGAAATGCCTCATTCGAACCAGGGGGTTGGTTGGACAGCCCCCCTAAATCTGCCGAGCCATTGTTAGACCTGCGTGTTCGGCCGCGAATGAGTCTGTATACATCCACCGATGAAACAGGCTCATTCATTGTTGATGCCGGGATCTCGTACATCAATGGTGAGCCCCTGGGTAGCGTGAGCACAAGGGGCAATCACGGATCGCATGACTCGGACCTGCAGATCAAGATCTACATCGAGGGCAACCAATTGAACGTGCATAAAACCATCATCCCAATCAATTCCACCTCAACAGAACTGGAATTCTCCCTGGCACACCTTTCACCTCGTTCTGAGCCTTACAACGTGACACTCAAAGCAACCACCCCAAACAGCAAGCGCGTGTACACCGCAACAACATCTCTATACCATGTCCCCCAGCGCACAGACGGAGGCAGCACAACAAAAGTCGACAGCCTGTACGGAGGACTTCTAGTCCAAAACAATACAGCCACGCAATCCGTCTGGAGCCCTCTACTCCCCTACTCCTACTACGTAAGCTGGGACGGCTGGCTCGAGAAATCGCTCTCCAACGTCCAGAAATTCAAAGACGACGGCTACAACATCATCCACATAGTGCCGAACGCCGGCCTCGCCAACGAAGCCTTCAACTTCACCGAACTAAACCTCTTCCTTGACAAAATGGACGAAGTAGGCCTCTGGCTCATGTACGACATGCGCTGGACATACAAGAACCTCACCGCCGTCCGCGAACAAGTAAACCTACTGAAGGACCGCAAGAGCCTGCTCCTGTGGTATACAGGCGACGAGCCAGACGGGCAAGGCGACCCGCTCAACGCGACGAAAATCACCTACGACGCCATCAAGGCCCTGGACAGCTACCACCCGGTCTCACTGTGTCTGAACTGCTACAACTTCCATTTCGAAGAGTACGCGTCCGGCGCGGATATCATTCTCTCGGACGTGTACCCCATCGCCGTAAACACGAGCTGGTCCACCGTCTACAACACACCCTGCAACACGACGTACGGCTGCTGCGGCTGCGACGACTGCGAGGGAAACATGGAGGATATCTCGGTGCGACTGGACCGCTTCGCAGAGTACCAGGAGTGGCTGGGCGAGAGTCCGAAACCATTCTGGGGTGTACCGATGGCGTTCGGGGCATCGCAGTTCTGGACTCGGTATCCGACTGCGGATGAGGAGGTTACTATGACTATGCTGAGCTTGAATCATAATGCCAAGGGCATTGTTATGTGGGATTGGCCTACTACTGCGGAGCTGGGCAATGTGACGAGTAGGTTGAGTCGCGTGCTTGCTGGTCAGGAGGTTACGGGCTTTGTGCTCGGGGCTCCGACTGTTGCTTTGGAGGTTGCTGGGCATTCGAAGATGGATGTTGCTAGTTGGAGAGTTGGGCATCGCTTGTTGGTTAGTATTTTGTCTTTGCAGACGCCGGCTTGGGAGGGGTCTGTTAGGGTGAAGTTGCCGGAGGGTGCTAGGTCGGTTAGTCAGGTGTTATGGGGATCTGGGGAATGGAATTTGGTTAATGGGCAGTTGGTGAAAAAGGGTGGGACTGGTTTGCAGACTGATTTGGTAGTTGTGGAGCTGGATGGGTAAAAGGAGGACGTGTTGGAATGAATCAACATTTGAAGACAAACTACATTGAACTTGAAGTCGTTCTAGGGTTAAAGTTCCAAGGTTTCAGAGTACGTTCATACCATTGATATCATGGTAGATGGTGCAAGCTTGATTGAATTTATAACTCAAAAGCAACTAGAGCTTCCTCGGTCTTCAAATGTTCAAATAGATGTTCCAAATTCCAATGTTGCCAAACTCTTACCTCGTACACAGTTCTCAGTTCCCGAAATCACAACCAGTCAATCATCAATGAGAGTATTTTGAAGACTTTCTTTCTTCGCAACAACCACGCCAAAGTGAGGAGGGAGGTGTGGCGCAGTATTTACCCACCAAATCCCCAGAACATTGTCTACAACTATTTCCTGCAATGGAGGCCACTTTGGAATAGGAGGCACCCAAATCCCATTGACATTGAACTACCAGCGTGGTCTTAGTGATACATTCCATTTTTAATTGCAAGAGATAGAAAACGATACCTGGATGAATCTGTGCCGCTCCTTGTTATGATATGGCACATTGTTGTCAAATGAGATCTTGATGGTTTCTGGGGGCCGGGGCAGCTCGATCATTTGGTAAACGATACTTCTATCTGTTGGACGACGTGGTTCTTCCTTGGAAGCTCTAATGCCACAGAGCACCCTCGTGGGACACTTATTTCGGTACTGCTCCGCGTGTGGGCACATGTTTTTGCAAGTCCGGAATTCCAGGGTAAAAGTAGTCACACCAGCAAAGGGAATGTATTTTGCTTTGGCGATATAGGTAATGTATTTTGCTCCATTGTATTCTTTCCATTCAATGGGAAATCCCGAATCGACGTATGCGTCTGCAGGAGGAAACGGAGGCTTGTAGAAGAATGGCTCGGCGCCGGCTCGATTTGTTGGGATGATGGCACGGCACTTCAAGGACTGTGTAGTGTCAATGTCAAGCTGATTTCTTATGTCAAGCAGGAGAATGATCTAGCTCATACATCAGATATCACTGTTAGACTCCGCAGGTTTGCATGGTGAATTTCTGAGATCTCCGCGGTGAAAGGTCGTGTCGTTGCATTTAGGATCCAATCAGGCTTGGAGTTGACACGCTTCAGGGCTATATCGACAATGCCCATGCCGTCACTCTTGAGGGCGAGGTAATTTGAATCAGTAAGCTCAAATAACTTATAGCTAATTCTCAATCTTGCTTTGATTCTTTTCATCAGTTTGGTTGCAAAATCTGGAGCTTGCCACGGCACCATCATAAGCTCCGAGTCGGGACCGGGGTAGTAGACAGGTGGCTGAGGGTCTGAGAGACGACTGATGTATGTGCGGCCGCCAATAGTAGCTATGTCAATGCGTAGCATCCCAGAAGTCAATGTCAGAGTGCGAATAATGAAACGATCCATTGGAATGCAAGCTGGTTGGAGGCCAGACCCTTCTAGCTGGATAGCCGTTTGCATGATAAAGCCGAGACGCCAAAGGGCATACTGCTGGATCATGTCCCAGATCTCTCGGGGAAATCTGCTACTCCAAGAACCGGATGGGATAGGCTGACATTGATCTGGGACTGACGGCCCTGTATTTACAGGTAGCTGGGGCGAATCAGAGTAGAATAGACCTTTGAGACTCCAGCTTGAAGGTGGAGCTTGAGACAGCTGTAGAAATGTAGCCTCTACTAGATCCATTAGAGAGCCCAGCATTCCTGGTGATAAATGGCTGACCAACTCTCGACATCGGTGATGTAGAACCCATAAACGGTTGGTATAGGGCAGATCTGGGTATGTGACCTCGCATGGCCTTGAGATCTCCAGCGATGACTTTTGAACCCCGAGGAGGAAAATACTGTTTGATGTGATGGATGTTTTCTGGCTTGTAAAAAGCATCATATGAACCCGGCTGGTTCTGATCCACCGGTTTGAGGCACAGTGAGCAGTTGAAATAGCAGAATCTCGATGACGCCATTCTGAATATGGCCCTGGAGGCTCACCAAGAGAACCTTGGAAGATCACCTAGGCAGTAGGGGTGAAAACAAAAGAGTAAAGCTCGAACCTTGGGATGTTGGACATTGGCTGAGAGGTATGTTTCTTTGCTTATATACTCTCTCGGTTATGGTCATTCCATTTTGGAATCTCTCTGCATTGGAGCATTGATTTCCGTAGGCCAGTTTGCAATTTTGGTGCGAGGATAAAGTGAAGTTTCAAAAAACAACTCCCGTGGTTCTTTGGAGTTAGCGCGTATGGTAATTCACGCTCTTCTTTTGATCTCGGACCACGTAGCTCGATTACTTGCAGAGTCATCCGATATCTCTAGGATTCCAGTATCTCCTGTATAGAGATTTAGTTTTGGAAGACTTTTGGAGACTAGGCAGAATTATAGCCTGGGATAGCTAAATAAGGGCGTAAGCTTCATCCATGGATATTGAAATAGAAGACACTACTAGGTCCACGGGTGCTATACGTCCATATATTATCTCTAGACAAATGGCTACCTAGGTGCATGTAAGGATTGAATTACCAATACGCGCTAAACCTAGTACAAGAATCATGGTGTGTTTCTATAGATTTCAAGTTGGCTGTGTTATTAAAACTTCTCAGGCTAAAGGGCTCCAAGTAAGCCCCTCGTGTCACATGGATATGTGCAGACTTGCTCCGCAGAGAAGTTGGTGCATATGTGAATAACTTCATGGATCATTGTTTACTTGGGTCTCTGCCTGATTAGGCAGTCATGGTGATCCTGTGGGGCCTAAAGTGGAGTTTCCCGCAGTTCTTGATGTAATGGTAGATGAGTGGGGTGGGAAGAGAATCAAGAGAGGAAGAGAAAATAAGAGCAAAATAGGTAGATATGATGGAGATTATAGAGGAAGCGATAGAAGTAATAGATAACTGCAAAAGATAAAATAGGTTGCGTCACTTGTATACGAAAAAACCCCGCCAACTTTTTTTGGTCATGCTTATCAACTTATCCAACAGCTTCGCTTTCCCCCCCTCTTTCTTCTCCCCTCTTTCTCACTACTGCATACTATCCAACCAAATTTCTTTCTCTCATCTCCCCAAAATCCAGACTTTGATTCCGTTTACTCTACAGAGGTATTTCTTTCTTTTCTCCATTTTGTATCGCCTGTGGTCCTCATAAGCTAAAGTCAGGTGCAGCTGACGGGCTATTTCCACATCCCCCGCGGACCCACTAATCGGGGCACATGCCTCCCCGTTTCCATCGTGCTTGTATGTTGCCTTCCTCTTCCCTGGCTCTTTCCTTTCTCTGTTAAACTGGTTCGCATCTTTTTATTTTGACAGAGGACCCAAAAAACCTTGACCTCTATGCACGTGAACCTCAAGACATGTCTGACCCTTCAGAGTCGCCCAGGCGTCCAACGAGCGCCAACGCCTCTCTTCAGTACCCGACCCTCCCGCCGCTAACTGCTTCCGTGGAAGAGTGGTTATCTCGATCTCGCCCCGCCAACAACATGACTGCTGAAAGATCACTGGAAACTACATCCAAATCTCTGAGTGAGAGCTGGGCAACCCTCAGCGTCTCCGATCTACATTCAGAGGATGGCAGTCGTTCGGAACAGACGGACGTGGGGTCCTTGATCGACCAGACTACTCCGGATGACGTCGCTAGTCTGGATGGACGATACAGCAGCAGTGAAGCCGATGAACCGGAGGAAGATGATACCCATGGAGGAGACGATGTTAACCGGGATGAAGACCGTGGTGGAATCTACAACTCTGTCTCTCAGCAATTTCCTGGCCTTTTTGACCCCGCCGCTGCCATCGACGATAGCAACCTAACGACCATACCCATTCATCGACAATCGATCGACTCTATTGAGTTTGAAGAGCCCGAGAAATGGCCGGAGATGCAACAAGTGGAGCTAAAACACACCATCCGTATCTTTGAGGAGCCACAAGCCTCAGAGATCAAGCGCCGCTTGCCATCCAGCTCTCCTGGCTCTATTCTCATGGCGACAGTTCAGCAGACGATGACGAAGCACAACCTGGGCTTGGACAAACCGTTTCGAGTTTTGTACATCGGGCAGTCAGATTGTCGCAACATCGTCTTGGACAAGATCGGCGATGTTCTAGTTTCAAGCTCATCGTCGGGCTCCCCAACTAGTTCAACTGAATCCTCTCGATATCACGTCGTCCCAACCTCTTTCGGGGCCGGGGCAGTTCCTAACTTCGCAGAGCTCCTACCTATTCATGTACAACTCGTTGTGGATGAATGCGTGGAGGCCACCAAAGATCTTCACAAGCATCAGCCTCGCACTTTGAACCTGTTATTCAAGAACCGCCCTGCATGTCAATCATCGTGGAATGGGCAAGAATATCGCGTCTCTTCTTCTTCCGAGTGGACCCTGCCAGATGTGGCTATTCTGTTTATCTCTAGCCGCGACGATGCAGCCGCCGAGCAAACTCGCTGCATTGCCCACGCCTTCTTGGAAAGACATGGAATTCCGGCCATGGTTATCTCGGATGAACCACTTTGGGAAAAGGGTGGCGAAATCATTCCTTTGAATCAAAACAGTCTTCACGTGTGCTTAGAATCTCGACATGCACAGACTGGAGAGACGATGGTTCTGCGTCGTTACCCGATTGACTTGAAGACCTTCGAAAGTATCACCCCCGGACAGCTCAATAGGAACCTTGCTTCGCTCATAGATCTCTACCCCAGAAAAACACAAAAGGTCTGTGCCGAAATGCCAAAACAAGCGGCTGGCTCGGTCGTCGACGCAAAAAAACACTTTTACGATCTCCTTGCGCCTTTTGATGGTATCGAAGCTACTCAACTAGGAGCAATGCTGCGTCTAGCCACCTTGGTACTTATCGGGGGCGTTGGATGTTACCTTGGGTACGCAGCATTGAAGATTATCATTGTCTTTATCGTGCAGTGGTTCGCTAGTACAGCACTCGCCCATGGCTCTGTGCCTCTAACGACGCCTGTGCCCACAGCTGCCTTGTCAGAGCAGGTTGGAAGCACCTCGATTTCAAATCGACTTCCTGGAGATGTAGGAATCATTTACGAAGGTCATTCGGATTGGACTTTCTCTCAATCATCAACGGCAAATGTCATTACGACTTCGAGTTCTGATACTCCAACAAACAATTTTGAAATCATGATTGTGGGCGATACTCATGTCATAATCAGACCTTCCCGCAATCTTCCTTCTCGCAAGAAGCATCCACAGTTCACTGTCGATGTTCATCGCAACGATCACTCACTCTCTCACCACTTGACTAAGCTCTTCGAAGGCGTCTACGCTTTGCGGTTAGAACGAGAGGATGCCTATGGCTCAGTCAATTTGACGATTGTGACAAAAACCAAGCCTCCACTCAAGCAACACTTCATCGTTGACTTTGGGACGCCATGGCTCAAGGCTGCAAAGTGGAGAAATGCGGCCCGCAAACTTTCTAGACAAATTACGAGAGAATTGCAGCTCGCTCAAATGGGCTTGACGGAGGTCTGTGGGCGACTATCGACAGACTTGCAAGTGATGATAGGCGATGCCGTCAAACGAACTCATGAGATACGCGAAGATGCTGAACGAATTCATCAAAGCCTACCTCCGTGCGGACGCATCTTGTCACACTCAAAGCAATTATCTGAAATCATCAGTGACAATGCGATCCAGAAGTTCCGGAAGGGTGTTGCAATGCTTCATCGCCGTTCCGTCCATGTCAACAACGAGGCCGTGGGTCTTCTTAATGATGCGTGGAGCCAGCTGGGAGAAAGAGCATCCCAATTCGATCTTCGACCCATGATGAAGAGAGTGCGTGATGCTCAATACGCAACGCTAGCGCGTGCTCAAGCTCGTGCACGGTATCTAGTGGGACGTTAAATCAAGGGCCCATCTTGCTCGGAGGATGAAAGTGCTGGACGCTGAGTGGAAACCCTCCTCATACCCTCTTCCTTTATTACACTGTTTTGCTTATTGATGATTTGGCTCATGATGGAATCTTTTGTTTACGGCGATTGGGCTAGGGATGGGTACGGGGCTTTGAAATCGGTTCGATGTGGGGACCTCAATGCGGCGTAATTGCTTCTATGGATTTCTTCTTTTTGCCTCTCTCGATTCATTACCTTTATGGTTCGTTATTTCCCCGGTAGGTAGCATAGTTTTCAAATGACTCTTCACTGCTATCCACCCTGTAAAAACCATATGTCGACACGTCAACTGGTCTCTCTGATTCATCATAAATCATCGGGCATTCAAGAATAAATAAACACAAAGAAAGGTCCCCCTCGCGTTCCCATATAACTAAGCTGTGAATGGGTCCGTAAGGCGGTGTCAAGATTCTGCCCCCGCGCACCCAAACTATTAATTTTTCCCCCCTCATTGTCATCTCCCTAATCAACAAACCAATCCTCCCCCTGATTTCTACCCATATCTTGTTGTTTCGTCACCTATCTGATCACTATCTTTCTCCATAATACCCGAAAACCCCTCCAAAGAACCAGCCACCATGTCTGACGTTACGGAGACCAAGCCCGACCCCACCACCGCCGCTCCTGAGGAGCAGAAGCCCGAGACCGCCACTGGCGAGGGCGAGAAGACTGTCACTGAGGCTGCTGTCGATGCTGCCAAGGAAACTGCTGAGACTGCTAAGGATGCTGCCGTGAAGACTTCAGACAGCGTTTTCTCCATGTTCGGCGGTGGCCCCAAGAAGGAGAAGAAGGAGGAGGAGGATGCTGCGGATGAGCCCTCTGGCTCTTCCAAGGCCAACAAGGCCGAAGAGGTGGGTGCTATCTTTCCCTTTTGATGGTGGGGATACAATATTAGAGACGGAGAATGGATGAAATGGCGATGCGGTGGTTAGAGGCTGCACAAAACAACAGGGGCGCGGGGCTAAATCATAGCCCCGCGTTCTGTGTGGTTATCAACCAAATCACCATATTTCACATTTCATTCCAAGTCCTCTTGATAAATTTTCTTTCAGACGTTCCGTTTTGCTAATTATGACTTTTTCGTTCTTTCTAGGAGGATGACGCCCCCGAGAACGTCGATGTTCACTTCGAGCCCGTCATTCGTCTCACTGAGAAGGTCGAGACCAAGACCAACGAGGAGCTGGAGGAGCAGGTCTTCAAGATGCGCGCCAAGCTTTTCAAGTTCGACCGTGACAGCAAGGAGTGGAAGGAGCGTGGTACCGGTGATGTGCGTCTGCTGAAGCACAAGGAGAACCAGAAGACCCGCCTTGTCATGCGCCGTGATAAGACCTTGAAGGTCTGCGCCAACCACTACAGTGAGAATACCCTTATACCGCTCTTTTGGTCTCTTATAGATACAAATTGCTGATTTATTCCACAGTCGTCCCTGACATGAAGTTGAGCCCCAACGTTGGCAGTGACCGTAGCTGGGTCTGGAACGCCGCCGCTGATGTTAGCGAGGGTGAGCCCGAGGCTCAGACTCTGGCCATTCGCTTTGCTAACAGCGAAAGTGAGTTTTTTATCCTGTCATTTTTGGTGTGATGGAAGAGTTATTAACAATTTTTTGTAGACGCCAACCTCTTCAAGGACGCCTTCGAGACTGCCCAGAAGGAGAACGAGAAGATCTTCAACGCCAGCGAGGAGTAAATAGACGGTCTTACGATTGAATGCTCAACTCCAATGAAAGAGTATGAGACCTCATGACCGTGATGTGCGCTCGGCGCCGACAACCTTTTGCTCCGTGCGGATCAGGACTGCTTAGCTCTCCAACCCCCAAACTCCCCAATCCCATTTTACCATCATATCAATCATGTTCCAACCCTTTCGCCCCATGTTAAATTCTATCCACCCCCCTTTTTTTCACTCCCCTACGACTGTACAAGCGAGTCAGCAGTGATGAAGATGCTGTTCGCCCAGATATCCCGACGTGGTTTACGAAATGGAGAGCAGCTTTTTGATGTCTTTGGTCCCACAGTCGGCAGTAGATAGATATTACCCCCTTCAAATACATACACTCTGCACATCAATATCGGAGAGATCTGATTGGATATTTCATTTCTTTGATGTCTTTGTAAACTAAGAGAAGCAAACAAGCAAAAAGAAACAAATCCCAGCATTAAGGAATCCTTTGCATTCAAGTTATTAGCAGGTAAAGCTCGTAAGAGACCTAGCGCTAGTTTGATGGCTTCTAGTCCAGCCTAATATTCCCATCAGCGTAACATTAAAATTCACTTAGGACGGAAACCCACCTATTTCACATGTGCAATGAATGTTACTGTCGATGCCTAATATCAAGTCGTTTTTAGAAAATCCTAGATATCATGAGACCTTGGGAGCTACGCTTGGGGCCATATCAGGCTAACACTGGCGGGGAATAGGCGGTGATCAGCAACCCTTCAACTTCGACCTCCATTCCTCCCCACCCGCTTCTTTTCCCACACCCCTTCACGCAAATCTACGCATAAAAAAGGTCGAGACCTTGTTGCGCGTTTTTCGATCTCGAGCTCAATCAAGCTTCAGGGGACCTGACAAATCAATCTGATCTTAGTAGGGCTCGCTTCCTGCAAACCGCTGAAACTCCGTGCGGCGCGTCCTCCGCTCAATTCACCTCACCGCGCAAGCGATCTTTCCGAGCTTCTACGCCACGCCTACACAAACTAGCGCGTCTCCTCTATTTGGTTCAGAGTCCTGCTCAATCTTCCCCCAACATGCCTGACGTAAGTCAAATTCCTCCGAACCCTAGCACCCAGGCATCTTGACTGCCCTCCACCTTTGCTCCTGCTACCCACCCCAACAGCTCCCCTCACCTTTGTCCCCATGTGGGGATTGAGGAAGCTCCGTGGCAATATTTTGATATGTTTATAATTTTATTGACCAATGCTAACCATTTTTCGCTGCCTTAGGTCAAGCGCACTGTTCGTCTCGTGACGGAGCAGCATATCATGTACGTACTCCATGATTGCCCACCCCTTCTACCCATCCTATATCTGCCCCGATCGATCATTGGATTAGCACAATGCGATTCATCTCCCATCGAGAACCCCTTATAAACCGATGAATCCATCTACCCCATCTACACCCCAGGCCATGAGACATGCACTCGGTCATGAGGCCATATGCACAACCAAGGTCGACTCGACGCCTTTGTGCGCGAGAAGTCCTAGCGACTAAGTCGCACTTCAATATACACTCGCGCGCAATTTATACTAAGATTTTTAGGCTAACATGTTTTCGTCTGTTACAGTGACAAGCCCTCCGAAGTCGAAGGTTTCCCACAGCGATCCTGGTCAATTGAGGTGTATCTGGTCAACGACAAGGGAGAGCAGATCCCCGCCAACCTTTTCGACAAAGTGACATACCACCTGCACCCCAGTTTCGGATCCCGAGCTACTCAGAGTATGTCTTGAGCTCGCGTTTATTTTCAAGCGGCGCATCGGCTGCCGCAGCTCAGCCCGCCAATCTGTCCCTCGAAGACGTTTCCACTAATTTTTTTTTCTCTAGCTTTCAAGAACCCGCCTTTCAGAATTCAGGAAGAGGGATGGGGTGAGTTTGATATGCAAATCGAGCTTGTGGCCGATAAGTCCCACTTCATCAACCACGACCTGAACTTCCGTGAGGAGCGCTACGAGTCCAAACATGTCATTGTAAGTTATATCCTGCTCTGTTCCAAATGGACATTGTACTCATCTCGTTATACAGGCGTTCAAGAACCCTAAGTCTACTTTCCTGGCCGCCCTCCGCGAATCGGGGCCTGTTCCTGGTGACGAGAACGGATTGAAGAAGCGTGCCGGTGCAGGTGAGGAGAGCGCGAAGAAGAAGAAGCGCACCGAGAAGAACGTATGTCATACCACCTTTCCAAGTAACAGTACAAGCCTAACACTGCCTAGGTTGATATGGACAAACTCGCAGATGGCCTCCAGAAGCTGGGCGAGGACGATCTCCTGCAGGTCGTACAAATGGTCCACGACAACAAGACACCGGACTCATACACAAAGAATGACGTTGAAAGTATGTCTTCCGTTCTGATCTTTTTGCGAATATGCCTTCTATTCGCCTTCCTTTCCAACAGACTAACCTATTCCCAGTGGGTGAATTCCACGTCGATCTCTACACGCTACCGGACACCCTCATCAAGATGCTTTGGGACTTTACCGCAGAGCGTGGAGCATTGTAAACAGATCAGCTTCATTCTGGAATTTGGCTCTGATATCCGCCGAGGCGGATTTCCTCGTTGATTTCGTCTCCATTTTTCTCGTCTTTATGTCTTTTAATGGGGAGTTAGCGGACGCTCATATGAACTTGACTTGTGCTTTCTTTCCACTTATCTCTTTGGCTCTTTTCTGCGTAGATGATACCTTTTTGAAACAAGGGTGGTAGTTGATCTTTGTGGTACTCAGGGCTCATCTCAAGAAATGCAGGAGAATGTGATGGGACTGAGAATCTTGAAATGTCGGCTGATATCAGTTCTGCTTCTGCGCATTACCAAGATGGATTCCAGTGGAATTCTGAGGCATTTGAAGCCTCCATTTCATCCCCGTGCTGCCCGACAGTCTAGGTAACTCGGTCATTGATGTCTCCTCAAAATAATCAATATGATATCCGTTTCAGACGTGTCCATGGAGGGGCTGGCTGGGATGCTATTCCGTCAAGTGTTCATGTCGGCGTCTCCGGTGGCACTCGAGGTATCCAGCACGGTTGTAAATGTTAAGTTCTTCAGGTTATAAGAGACTTCTATAGTACATCCATGATACATCCTAGATCCACGGGTATCCATGAAACTCGCGCTTACTTGAGCTTATACTATACTAGAGCCCCGGATTCACATGAGACGCGAACAAGATCACATACGAGATCTGGGGTAAATCTGTACGACAGCTGAGTGAGGCTTAGACTAGCTCGTGAGGGTTGGTTACAACCTAAAAAGAACCTTGTCTCGAATGTAGCATATGGGTAATGCTGATTGGATCCGAAGGTTCTTTGTTGGAGACTAGTACCGTCGAAAATGGGGCTCTGAATTGGCAGGCGAGACTTTTTTGGACTTGAGCTCGAGGATACCTGCACATGTGATGACGCGAAAGACTTTCGTTTCCTGAAAGATACTTGAGCAGTAATTCCCGATCTACTAGTCCATGCACTCCACACGTAGAACCATGGGGTTCTTCCTAAATGTCTATTATTATACCCATGCTTACGAGCCTTCCAAGGTTGTCGGTGCCCTGGTGGATATGGTTCCTAGGCGTCAGAATTCGCTAGCAGACTATCCAAGATTGGAATTAACAACTTCCAAATTGGGTCAAGCCCACTATGTATCTAGATGAGATCTACATGCACTCAGATTTGCTACGGTGATCCATACGAATAGAAGAGGTAAGGTGCGAGACAAAACAGATTATCATTGTAAATCAAAATAGCAGATGGGATATCTCAGACCAGAGTAGCGTGCCTACAGACCAGCTGAAGACATTCTCCGGATATGCAAGTAAAGAATCAAGGAAACATTCAGCTGTTAACAGCGACTGGGTGGTAACCAACAAAAGGAAAATCATGGAGCATAAAAAGAATTCCGAGCGCGCCGTCCAGCGGAAGATGCTCCAACGCCGTTGAAAGAGCCGCCCTTTTTGCCGATTGGCATGCAATGAGACAAGTCGAAATAGTGATAAGACATTTTGTGAAAAGAAGATAGCGCGAGGAAAGAGGAGCCAAGACGCCGTGCTGATGCGCGAATCACGAAAGATCAGATATTATGAAATTAGACCACACGGTGCCTATGATGAATTAGTATGCGGATGTTGCGAAGCATGGGTAGAAGACTTACAGCTTCATTAGGTCCTCGAGGCTGTTTGCGCTGCAAGGTCGGCCACGAGGGATGTTGCGGATGATGTCGATGATGGTAGCGAAGACTTCGCCGCCACGGTAGGCCAATAAGGCGGGGGCTCTGATGTGGTCCATCTCTGCGATCTCACGGTGCAGCTTGATGAAGCGGACCGAGGTCTGACGACGGGCAATAGTGTTGAGACATTCTTCCACGATGGCACTATCCTCATCCTAGAATGGCGTTAGTTCATGCAAGGGATCATCAACAGTTAAAAAAACACTTACAGTGGGGTCATAGATGAGGACCACTACGACTGTACTAGAGTTGACCTTCTCAACGGCATCCAGGTACCCAGCGGCGTCGACATTATCGACATTGCCGTAATGGCGACCACGCGGGGAGGGGCGACGAGCAGCACGGTTCTGCAATTCCTGCATGCGCGACGCACGCCACTTGCGCATGAAACGCTCCTCGTCATCCTCACTCGCAGATGATCCATCAGTAGCGGAAGGAGGGGCTTCGGGCTTGGGCGCCGAAAAGGCGGGGCTGCTGTCTAGACCCGCGGCGCTGAGCAGGGTGCGGCGGAAAGACTTCTTGCGGGCACGCTCGAAAGCCTGAGCGTCGGCGATGACACCCTTGGGACCGGTATTGGCCTCAAAGGTAGTCTTGGGCACGTGGTAGCCTGAGGCGGAAGAGACCATGTCGTCAAAATCCTCGTCCTCGTCGGAGGAGTCGACGGTACGGCGCTGGCGCAGTTTGCGGGTGGAGGAGTAGTCGTCTTCGTCGTCGTCTGCGTCGGAGAAATGAGGATTATCGTCGTGATCCTCTGGGTGTGAGGAGAACTTGTCACGGTTGTTATTGACAAGTTGGTTGAATTCTTCTTGGGCTGACATCTTGAAGGGAAGAAAAAAAAGAGTTCCGGCGGGCG
Organism: Penicillium sclerotiorum; assembly: GCA_911649655.1. Classification (NCBI taxonomy): domain Eukaryota; kingdom Fungi; phylum Ascomycota; class Eurotiomycetes; order Eurotiales; family Aspergillaceae; genus Penicillium; species Penicillium sclerotiorum. Next base: position 3,168,621 of record CAJVRJ010000005.1, on the reverse strand, counting down.
TGGGTATTGGTGGGGATTTAAAAAGATCAGGATCTCTGGGGTTGGAGTGAGATGATTGGAGCGCAGTTGTCGGATAGGGCAGCGGTTTCGAATACCCCTGAGCGTAGAGAAAGCTTGGACAAAGAGGAAGTCGAAAGGACGGAGACGGGGCTGAGCTGGGAAGGAGATCGCCAGGGTGAAACTGGAACTTGGACGCCCCTTTTTTTTGGCCGGAGTTTCAGGCTTGGGACCAAGCGAATTTAGGAAACCCCACAGAAGGCCCGAAGAAGGTTCTGTTGGACTTAATGGCACTTGTCTAGATCTGGGAATAGGTAGATAATTCTATTCCTTTATTTTTTGCCTTAACAGAATTATTTTCGAATTATTTCCATGTAAAAAAGAAGTAGAAGTGGCAAAAGTGAATCAAATTCTTAATTAATGTTTGAACCCAATGCAAACTCCCACGTGGAAAAAGGTTATTTTTCTTGATTAAAAGAATAAAAAAGAATAAAGAGGCGCTTTCGTACCCGATTGCGTTTCACCTTTTCTTTTTTTTTATTATTATTATTTCTTTTTTCTTTATCCCTATTTTCATTTCCTTTGCCTTCTTTTGCCTTGATCTCGTGAGTCTCCTCTTAAAACTCAAACTAACGCGCATTGGCCCCAGTTTGGAATTCCAAAACACCCATGACGCAGATCTTAACCTCGATCTACTCTAGTTCCAACTAAGTCCAGGCCCCCAAATCCCCCAACTCCCAAGTCCCCCCAATTTCTGGGTTGATCAATCCCTCGCCATTGGACCGATAGAGGGATTGAGAGGGAATTCAAAATGAAAAGAAGCAAATCCACCCAGCCTCGTGTTCGAAGCGGCTAATCTTCCACTAACCCATATCCAGTCTGGTATCACTTTTCCTCGAAGTGATTTTAAACGATCTGAAAAGGGTAGGACCCAGTGGTTCCACCAGGAAACAAAGCACAGAAAGGAAATTGACCAGACGAGCAGCGGGCCTAGTCAGATTCAGCGAGAGACAAATTTAGCAGCACCTTATTTTCTTTGTTTCTCTTGGCATACGTGGACCTCGATTCAGGAAAAAATAGAAGCGAGTTTTGCCTCGGGTCCATCCTTTCACTGTGCACGGTTCTACCCTGTGCTGGCTGGAACGGCTCATCCCTATGAGGCTACGAGGCCATGAGGCCCTACGAGGCACTAAGAACTGGGAAAGGAAAGGAATGGAATATGGGGCGATGGCCATTGGGCGCAAGCGCGCCATTGGCCCAGGTGGCGCTGGAAGGATGGTCAGATTGAGATGGCATGCTCGAGGGAATCTGAATCTCTACCCAAGAGTGGCGATCTTTCCCAACCCATTTGACCACTGGCGGAGGACAACCGCGTTGTTCATTGGCGAGCGAGGTCAACGTCACCCATGCCAAGAGACGAAGGTATACCCTTGTCAGATTTGATACTCGTAGTTCGGCCCCCGCCCATTGACAGTTTCGACTGGGCATTTCAGACTGGATACCTCCCCAGTGGTTCGGGAGGCAGGATTGGCCTACTAATCTGGATCAAGCCAAACACGAGGTGATCCTCACCGCTTCGTGGGGAGTGGCTTTGTGGGCGTGGAGTTGACGGGATCATGGCATCTGAGCCCATCAGGTGATATGCCAGCCTTGAATTAGTCCACGAGTCATGACGACAAGGCTTTTGCGCACCCTTCCGCACCAGTAACGAGGGCATAGCTGTAGATAGTCTAGCCAGGATGCCCAGGCTGCCCAGGTGCCTTAGGCCTGGAGCTGTTGCATGTGGCCGCGAGCTACTAAAATTAGAAACCCTTACGAAATCTACCAAAAGCAGCGGATCTTGAAAGACACCTTGTATGAATGCCCTATGCCAGACGCTCATGCCACTCACAGACGCCCAATTCGATCAAAAGTCAAGAGGAACCCAAGGCCAACGCAAGTCAAATACACCTTTGCATCCGCTCAAGTTCACCCAGATGAGAAAGAAAAAAGAAGTTGAAAAATCACATATGGAAATTGGAGTTGCTCAAAGCCAGGATCGAGAGATTCCGGGAACCCCAGAGGATTCGGGGTCAAGACGTAATAAGTACAAGCAAACTCTTTCTTTGACTAGACAGAGGGAAATAGGGAAAAAGAGAAAAGAGATGACGGGACGCAACGGGAGACTAATCAAACGATTCAAATAAAACAAGAGATCATGGCCAAATCCAACAAAAAGCGGTCCTTTCCTTTCCGCCGAGAAAATACATGCCGAGACCGATGCAGGAGAGGCAGTTAACGAAGAGGGGTAATAGAAAAAGAAGAAGAGAAAAGAAAAAAAAAAGGGCAAGGGGGGGGAAATGGAGAGATTGAAAAGAAGAGAAAATAGGGGCATCATCCAGTGGGGGAAACTGAGAACCGGGAAGCTCACGGGAGATAGATCGTGGAAGGTGTTTTTTTCGAGTGCCATTCCCCGTTGACCACCTGGGCGTACACAACCATCGACTAGTCCCAGTGGCAGCGTTCTCGTCGTATCCCAAACATTGTGTCGTTGCTTTCGTTTCTTCCCCCACGTCGCGTTCGCCTCCACCACCCAACGCTATCCAGATCGCATACGGACTGCTGCGCCGTAAGATCGGGGACCCAGACGAGTCCTCCGTTGATTATTATCGTACATGGCGGAGATCCAACCCATCGAACCAATAAAAATTTCGAATAAGAGCATTGCAAATGATCGACACGGGGTATCTTGCGGTTGTTTTTCTTTTTTTAGAATTACCAGGCCCAGACCTTGAGCTGTAGAGTAGAAAGATCGTAATTAGTAGAGCTCTCCAACTTATCAGAAAACAAAAACTTACGAGAGAATCCCAAGATCCAGTGCACAGACTGATACCATCGTTGCTGACACCCAAGCAGCTCACACGGTTCTCGTGGCCGCTCAATGAGCCGACCTTGTCGCCACGGAGGACATCCCACACCTGGAAGGTTTGCAATTAGCACGAGAGCGAAAATGATTATTGAGTTTCGAGGCCATACCTTGCACTCAAAGTCATCGTAACCAGCGAAAAGTAATCGGCCAGACACGGAGAACGCGACGGAGGTGATACCACACAGAACCTGGTCGCTCTGTAGGAAGAAAATAGAGATTAGTCATAAATGTTTCAAAGGTGAGATTCACGCGGGATATGTCAAAGAACAGGCCATAAGCCAATAATAGCCAATCTGAAGGCTGCACGCGTCGCATTGATAGAGGAACAAGCCATACCTGGTAGATGTTAAGTTCGCGATCAGCGCGAATATCGAACAAACGGCAAGAAGTGTCGTCTGAGCCAGTTCCAAAGGCATTTCCATCAGGGAAGAACTGAATGGCGTTGATATCAGACTCATGGCCAGCAAAGGTCTGCACGGCCTTGCCGGTACGGATATCCCACAGCTTGGCAAACGCGTCGCAAGCACCGGAAACAAAGATGTTCTGGTTGGTCGGGTTGATGCTAATTGACATGACATCACCAAGGTGGTCGGCGAACTCGGTAACCTTGGATCCAGACTCGATATCCCACAGCATACAGGTCATATCACCGGAAGAGGTGATGATACGACGGTCATTGATAAAGCGACAGCAAGAAAGATAACCGGAGTGACCAGAGAGCTCACGCGCAACGCGAGTCGGGCCTTCGCGCGAGGACAGGTTATAAATCGAACAGATGTTGTCCAGACCACCGCAAGCCACGTAGTTACCACTGGGCGCATAAGCGCAGGTCATGACCCAAGATGAGCGGAGGGGAATAGCGTGGACTTTGTTGGTTGTGTAAGCGTCCCAGATGATGAGCTTTCCGTCCTGCGAGGCGGAGACCAGATGACGGCGGTCGGTGGACCAGTGCATAGCGTAAATCTTAGCCAGATGGCCCTTCAGTGTGCGACGGGGCTTCATTCCAATTCGGGGGAGGGCATCGGTCTGGTTGGTTGCGACTTGGCGAACTACAGTGTAGACAGTTAGTGTTTATTCATTCAAATTTGAACTTCATCGTGATCTCTGCCAGGCAGATAGACCCCGGAGTTCTATTCCGAGAGAATAGATGGACAGTGTGGGTGTGTGTTGGGTGTCTGGGTCTATGGGAGGGTAATCTCAGGGCGAAAGGTAGTCGTACGGGAAGTGTCGGCCAGCTCATCCTTTCGGCGCTTGATCTTGTCCTTCAACCCCTCAGCCTCACGTCTGGCCGCAGTAATTTTGGCCTGCATTTGTTCACCCGACATATCGGCTGACATTTTGTCGGATCAGGAACCCCTTTGTGACAAGTTGGTTGTGGTTGAGGAGGGGAAGCTCTGGAGTCGACGGTCCAGGGGGGGGTAAACTCGGTAGGAGGAGTTGGGAGGGATCCGAGGGGGGAAAGGAGAAAGGGTAAAGTTGAAAATAGAGCGAGGACGGCGACCGAATAAGGTCCTCAAGCCGTGAACATAATCCGACTGTTAAAAATTGAAATCAAGTAAAAAAAAAAATTAAAGGAAAAAAAGTAAGTAGCAAGGGGGGGAAGAAGCACAGGCTCAGGGAAAGTGAGAGGAAGAGGGAGGAATCGAAGGTTCTGAACAGGGGGCGAGTGTATTACCCACTAGTGGTAAACTGGATGACATCGCCGCATTGCATTCCCCCCGGGGCACGCCTCTATTGGTTGGGGGTTAAAAAGAGAAAAGGGACAGTTGGTTTAAAATCCAATTGCATGAATTGGAATTCCAATTTGGAATTGTTTCTAATCTTCACACTATAGATGCTCTTTTCTACTAAGGTATTCCCATATTCCCCTTCATAATTGGGACGTGAATTTGGTGAAGGATTGCAGGTGTTGGTTAGACGGGAAGTAATTGGTAATACTGCGCTGATTACCCCGGAGCAACAATACACCGTCAATACGGGCATATAACACGCACAGGGGAAGATCACCTATATCTTCTCAGTTCAGCCTTACTATGTTTAAATCTTTGCAAGGTTGTAACCTTGTCTTCTTTTCAAGATCAACCTGTCATATGCTGTCTCCAAGAATGATCTGTTGATCACTATCTGGAGAGGAAGAGGGGGGAAAGTGGGTGGCCCCCCCTTTACTGACCGAGTTCTAGGGTATTTAGCGTCGACATCTCACAGCGGAGGAGTCCAGAGTGCATCCAGTGGCGCTGGGGATCAGCCAAATCTGCCTGGCCCCCCAAATGATTACTGATGAGACTCAAATCCCAATAGCGCCCAAGTCTCAAACCCTTTCAGTCGGTACTCCGACAACAGACAACTTCAGAGGACACAATGTAACCTCTCGTACTGCGGAGTCAAGCTGGGTACGATGGAGTCCCCCTTTTCCCCCTGATTCGGAGCAGAGGTTTCTTCAGCCCTGGAGACTAGGTCTATCATGTATTAGTGAAGCCTGGGCGCTCCTGTTCCTCCCCGATAGAAACCTTCAAGGGCCTTGACAGCCTCAACGGTCCCCTCCGCGTCCAGAAGCATCGGCGGCTATTTCAGTTTACCTTCTTTTTCCTTCCTTACTTTTCTGATTGGTGTAATATATTCCAGTGTGATCATTCCGGGATGATCGTTTCCCGCGTGGTTCAGAGGCTGCCTTCAATAGTTGGGGGCCCCAATTGATCCTGTTACAGTCCCGGGTTAGACGCCCAAGCGGTGATATTTTTAGGGGCAGTTTACAATGAGATTGCCCCATTCAGGATCCCCAGACGAGACCCAATTTTTTGGATTTTCTTTTGTTTTGTTTTGTAGATCCACGTCGATTACGGAGTACATGTACAGGGATCGAGGGTTCAAGTTCTTTATATGCCCTAGAAAATGGTACTCCTCTAAGCAGGCCATGGAGGTCAACATTTGAATGCTCTCTTACCATATTACAATACGGCAGCTCGGAACTGTATCACCCAGCCACCAATAGGTCCAAGCTCACTTTCCATTCCCTTTTCGGTTAAATGATGGTCTCCACTCCGAAGCTGATTAATCTGCACTGCGTGAACATTTGAATTCTGAGCCTCTGAGAATTGAACCGGATTTACCGAGTAAAATTGCTGAGGAAATGCACAAACACGCAAAATCAAGGAACTCCCTCTAAATCCTAGTCAGCTTGGATCACAGCACTTGAAAATATCCACTAACTTCCAACCGTTAAATCCTGCCAAGTCGCCTTCAATTTCCATAAATTAGTCCCTACCAACCGAGCGGTTCATCGGTGCGTCAGGAAAATGACTTCTCCACTACGGCGCAAGACGCTTTCTAGACCCCCCCCCCCTTTTTTTACCCTTCTCTCGGTCCAATCCCGTTGAAGAGGACCAAGTCGATCATTATTTTACAACTTCGAACTGTTTTTTCCCAGCTCACGTCAGGTTCGTGGGACCGAGTTATTTTCCTCCCCAAGGCTCAGCTGGTCCAGCTGGTCCTAACGTTCTATCGTTTTCTCTCCTTCACGTCAGCAAGGCTCTTTCCGGTTGCCTGAAAGAGGAGGGGGCCGATCTGTACTCGTACATTGGCTTTCTCAGGTGGATTATACCAGAATACAGTTTACGGTTTGTCTCATTGTTCAGCCCTCGGCTGCTCCCAACCGGTCCACTGGGTATTGGACGTGCCAATGTTCTCTCCACTGAGGATCCCCACCGGAGGATCGACATGAAAGGCCCCAAGCCATGCAAGAAATGCATGTAATCCCACTCATGCTTGAATACCGACAGGGTTCTAAGGTTCCAAGGCTTGTTGGAGGTGCATGGGTACCTCCAGGCTATACCTATACGACCATATCAATGCCTCACAGTAGGACAGGGGTACCTAGCCTACATGTAACTGTATGTATGTACATGTTTACATCGGTACTCTGTCACGGGTTCTCAACACGTGACGGCGAACCCCTTGCCCTTTGCACCGAGAATTCCAATCGCTCTGATTCGATGATCAGCGGTTCGGTGATGGACATGTTCTCCCCGGCGGGTATTTGGGAAATAAACGCGTGGATATAGCAGGATTATATCCGGTGATCAAGGGAGTGACGAAAGTGTTTACTTATCCAGCTTCTTTAACACTGTTAGTCAACAGACAGGTATCGCTGAGTCAGCCTCTCCCTTTTTCTTGATGCGTCATCCTGGACCAACAGTTCGATCTTATGCCGCCTGCCCAGGTGGTGGCATAATAACCTTAATGCGCAGGTGTCTGCATCTCCTTTTCCTCCTTTCCTGCGCCTATGGCACCTGCGGCATCCGGCTGCCTCAATAGCTCGGAAATGGCGTCTATGCGGGATTATCATTTGGCCCGTTTCGGGAGGCTAGCATTGCGCCGAGAACATCTATTCTCCCTTCACCGAAATTGAGATGCTTTCAGGGGGTCTTCAATTAACCCCCTTTTCAACTCATTAAATAATTCAATGTTGACTAGTGATATACCTTGGTGGTTCTTCCAGGTGCACATGTGCAATCTCCAAATGTCGCTTTGTCATCACCCTTGAACCACTCTGAGCGTTGATAGAATGGATCTGGGCCATCGTGGTGATCGATCATAATCTTAGGAAATAGCAAATTCATATATAAAAAGTTTTAACCTGTCTCGGTATCAGAAAAATAGAGGAATGATCGTCGGAACGTCCAAGGTTGGAAATTGTGACTATCAGTTTCAGCTATAGACATATGGAGTTGACATACATTTTGTCTATCAACAACGGAAGTCGGAACAGTCATCAAAACCGGTGTCGCATGGGTTGCAGTGGAGATCTAAACTAAACATACATAACTCCAGATGTCCATGATCGCCATATCATTTTAACTTGGAATGACTTGTTGGGGAAAGGGGCCAAATAGTTTATTATGGTTGCCCTCTTTCGGTGGAGGCTGGTTAGTCAACTTGGCATCCGTCGCCACGAGGAGCGGAGAAACCCTGCAGGGCGGCAACAGTGAATGAATCGTAGTGAATGATGAGATCGCAAACATGGAACATTCAATATAAAATCATTAAAATGATGATATATAAAGACTTCGAAACTTAGAAAGTTTTCATGAAATCGGTTTTTTTTTTTTCTCAATTTTCTCTCTCTCCTCTCCCGATTTAACAGCCTGCAAGTGCCGTTAAAAATAGAGTGAAGAGTCGGTTCACGGTGGCGGGAAAGCCAATGCTCGGGTCCCGTAATATTAAGGAGAGAGGCACCTGACGCCTCTCCGCTTTCACCCTCAAAGGCTTTTCATCCTCCCTCATCCCCATCGAACCTTACCCTCGAATCCCTCCTACGAATTTCATCGCGACTATCGTCCATTCATTCATTCAAGCGTGTTTGCGATCGTTGGGAATCTTTACCCTTTCCCCCTATATCCTCTCGCCCTCGTCGATTTCGTTTTCGTGGAGTCACATCCCCTCCCCCCAATCGCCTAAACCCCTCAACCCCCATCGGGCATCCGAAATAGTATACATTTATTACTATATTGGCCTCCCCGATGTCGTTGCTCTGAAATCTATTGTTATATATTCACATTTACGGCGGTACCTGGAATAACATTGTTTCTGTGGCGCCGACGCCATTTGGTCTTAGGGGGCTGAAATCCCTATCACCCAGGCATCAGTCAAGGTCCCCATTCATCTGATCTGATTTCGGTCGCCTTCCGGATGCTCCTCTGATCTCTTCGACACTATTTATTGGACCCGATCGAATTTGTTTTGAATATTTCCCCTCCTCCCCTCCCTGCCTCCGAACACCTTGATCACTACCCGCCGACCCCGACACCACCGACACAATGCGGGAAGTCAACTTCAGCATCCCCAATGTGAATAAGGCCTCGGTCAACATCACCACCACTCTCTACGACCGACGTGCCTTAGATTGCACATCAACATTACCGCTGATCAACTCATTGAACCATCTCGCCTACCTCACAACCTCCTCCGCCCGGATTCGCGACATCTTGACCGTCGATGGCGGCATCGAACGACTCGTGTGTATCCTGAAAGAAGGAAAGAGCAAGGATTTGATGGAAATGTGGAAATGGAGCCTGGCATTTCAATGCGTGGTGAATATTGGAGTTCGCGGTTCGGAGAATGTGCGGACTCGAGTGGTCGAAGCCGATATGGTCCCAGTCATTGCCACTATCCTTGATAATTACATCAAGGTTGTGGATAAGGTGCGATCACGGGCAGACACCGAGTCCCACAAGCATTCTAGCCGATCGGCCGGTCCCAGCAAATCCAGTTCCTCCACTCATGAAAATGCTGGAAGGTCTGGGACAGATCCCATCCAACCTGCCGAGTCTCGCACATCCCGCCGCCAGGCTCCTCCACCAAGCATCGAAATCCCTCAGCCTTACTACCAGGATACGCAACCAACCGATTCAGATGTAATGGATGTCACATCTCCCCCGCGTGCACCCATGACTACCCCACCCGAACGAAGTACCTTCCGACAAGACATCCACCACCGTGCTCACGATGCTCGTTTCACACGTGCCAGTCATCGTTTGCGTACCATGCAGCCCCTGGCAACTTCGGTCTCTCCCATGGACACTACTGAAGCATTTGGACTGCGACCTGTCCGGGATACAGAGCGTCTTCCTAGTATGCTTCCTGGTCTTCAGACTGGCCTCATTTCACAACCCGACTCTCCGACAACCCCCAGTGGACCACTCCATTCACAAGCTCGCAATATTCCCCCTCCACCTCCCCCTCCCCCCATGAGACAACGACCCCCGATGCGTCAGCAGCAGTCTGCTTCAGGCGAGTCTGACGATGCGAATGGCGAGGATTTGACAATGGGTGATGACAACATGTTGGGACAAGAGGCTGGCCCTATTGTCGGGCTGCCGAACAGGATGGATATTGATACCGCAGCCGACGAACAATCGGCGGCCACTATGATTGATGAGGTCTCGGCCACCCACGGAGGTTTGACTGTGACGGACCCGACTGAAGAAGGTCAAGAAGCCGAGACTTTCAACATTGCTCATCGCTCTGCGGTCGATGGTAGCATCATCAACAACACTGTCAACACGCAAAACAACGGTGGACTGGGTCTCTCCCCTACCCAGGCCCCGAACAATCCCAACTCTCCCACTATCGCTCCTAGTCCCTACGCTTTGTACCTCCGCGATCGCAACACCCCCGCGGCCCAGGGCGTTCTCTCTACCATGCCTCGCGATGAAGACGTCTTGATGTCTTTGCAACTCCTAGCATACGTCTCCAAGTACTGCAACCTGCGCTCATATTTCCAACGCTCTCACCTTGTGCCAAAGCTCAAGATTGACCGGGAATTGCATCTCTTGGACGAGAATGCGGACCCTTCCACACCCATCGAGGCCCCGGAAGACGAAGACGAGTATCTGCTTCCCGACGATGTCAACATCTTTCCCTTGGTAGAGAAGTTTACGGTTCGCCATCATTCCAAGGATATGCAATACTGGGCATGCGTGGTTATGAGAAATCTCTGCCGCAAGGATGAGTCGCGGGGTGGGATTCGTCAGTGTGCGTACTACAAGTGCGGCAAGTGGGAGGAGTTTCAGCGGCAGTTTGCAAAGTGCCGCCGTTGCAGGCGCACCAAGTACTGCAGCAAAGATTGCCAGAAGGCAGCGTGGGTCTACCACCGCCACTGGTGCCACACATCCCCTTGATACGACCGCCGACGACCTCCCAAGGAGTTATCATCATTTCTTGAATTCCATGCATACCGGCTCGCATAGCGTCATCTTCACCATATCACGGCTCTCGCTGTTTTTTTATTCCCCAGTCTCCGTCTGCTTTGCGAATGGCATTGGCAAAATTTGGCGTCGTTTCATATCGGCCTTCGATTACACCTCTTACATGTCGTCCGGCTTGAACTCTTCTGCTGCTCACCTTGTCTTCTCTACTTCCTTTTTTTCTCCTTTTTTTCTCCGTATGCATTCTCTCATCCATGGCTTATTGACATGACGAGTCTTTCCAGGCTCTCGCTTGATTCCCTTTGATTCCCATATAACTTACCATTCATCATGAGTGTATATCTTTTAACACCTATCGTACGGGAGTCCTTTCTGTCTCCTTTGTGTTCTCCGAGAACGCTTATCTTTTGCTGCAGCCTTTCATACCTAATTGTTGCGTCCACGAGTTTCTTATGTCTTGAGACGGGCAATCCCCGTCTTAACACGCGCAGGCCGTTTTACGGTCTCCAGGCATTTCTTATCTTTTGTCCCTTTCCCATTTATGATCAATTTACGGTATTGTGAAGGATCTATTTCTTCCTTGTTTGCACTTGCCATGATGGCAACGGCGTTTTCAACCTCATTGGCTCTATTGTTTATTGTCTATTCCCATGAAATGAAATCCCCAACAATTGCATTGACTTTCTCTTATCTTTTCCACTCTTGTAGCCCAGTCCATCCAACTAGGTACCTATAAACATTTGACTCATATGTCTAGCCATACGGGATGACACTTCATACAGCTCGATCCATCCAGTCCTGTCTACTCATCCTTAGTAAACCCATACGTAGCAGCCAACCTCGACTCCAAATGCTCATAAGCCGTCAACGGCCTCTTCCCCTCCTCCAAACTGCCCGCACCCCCACCAAACCCAACAACACCCACATCCCCAACCCTAGCCCGGTGCCCCTTCACAACCTCACTAGGCACAGGAACCAACTCCGTAGCATCAACAGGATGACAAAAGTAAACAAGCGTATACCGATCCTGGGGGTTCGGACTCCTCTGCTCCGCCAACGGAAACACAACCCGATGCACAGTGGACTTAAGCAACCCATCCGTCCAATAACTCAACAAATCCCCAATATTAACCAGAATAGGCGGGAACGGATACGCGTCGACATCCTCGCCCGGGATAATCGGCACTGGCGCCCACGTCTTCTCCGGCGTCAGGATCTCCAGGCCCGGCTGGCCGGGCCGCTGGAAGAGAAGCGTGATGCTGCCGTAGTCTGAGTGTGCGCCGGCTCGCACGTCTTTGTCGTGCTTATAGCTTGCTGTTTCGGGTGAGAAGATCGATGGGTACCACAGGTAGCGCAGGATACTTCCTGTTGGGCCCTTGCTGGGATCGTGTCGGGTTGTGAAGAAGTCTTGGGGCATCTGTGTTGTGTTGGTTTTACTTGGCTTGCATCTGTGGAGAGCTTAACGTACCTCGAGACCTAGAGCTAGCAGGTTCAGGATTCTGGTGCAGGTCTTGTTGCAGAGCACGGCGAAGTCGCTGATTTCGGATTCGTGTGGTGCCAGGGATGCTGGGAGAGGCTGTTGGGCTTTTCCATTTTGGAAGTCGCCGAAGTTCATGGCTCTGGGGTTTGTTAGTGGGTTTACAATGAACTGGTCCTGGTGTTTCCAGTGTAGGGTGGATTACTCTTTGAAGTCGCCAGTCTAGTGTTCGAGTTAGTTCAATTGTCACATAAACATTGAATGGTAACTTAGGCTTGAAGGTGGGTAGCATACTCGCTGGTGCTCGGGGTCAAGTGTCTCCGTGTGCATGCCTGACCAGCCTCGGTTCTATGTAATATTAGTAACAGTTCCAAGGTTGCTTCAAATATTTGATGGATGCTTCATGTGGATTCAATGTTTGAGTAGGGCTGCAGAAATTATGCAGATTGGCAGTGAAGCACTTGAGCACACTTACATTCGGCGTGATCCGACATGTCTCCTTCTCCGCAGCTGGAGAGGCAAAAAACTTCTTCGACTGTGAAAGGTATACGTGCGTCAGTAGGGCCTCGGATGAAATGGCAAAGATTGAATGGACTCAATGTGACAAGGTGTCAGGAAGGACGAGATACCAATTCAAATCCATGGTCCACGTCCTTGACGGAAAAATCGGTGCCCTTGGAGTTCACATATAAGAAGCCGTACTTGGCGGCAGCGTCAAGCATCGCTTTGCCCACGGCGGGATCATTTGGGTTCGAGATGTCAATGACAGGAAGCTCGATGGGGGCTGCAGTGTCTGCCATCTTCAAGTTGGTGTAGCAGTGAGTCTGTCACGGTTGACTCAGGTCAAATATGCCAGTGCGGGAGGAGTGGATGGTGTGGGGGACGGCCAGTGCCGATATATAGATGGTGCGCTAAGATACTTATCAGTTGAACGGGATCCGGACCTATCGCATATCCGTCATATCTAAGCGGAAGATAAGTTACATCCAATGTTTACTAACATTTGAACATTGAAGGTTGCATACTTACTAGTAGTAGCTCTAACCTCACTTCAAGTGACTTGAACTAGGCATTGATTTTGTATGTAGGTATTCCATAGGTAACTCTGGAGACCAGTTGACTGATAAAGCTGCCTAGATACTAGGCACCTATGCTAGTAATTACTGGCATTATGGAGAATATTCTAAGCCCATTCCAAGGTTGACCATTTTACCCGCTCCTTGAATAGGTAATAGTGTTACATTGAAACATAAGTTTGCTAATAGACACTATGCAACTCCAAGGACATCTGGACTATCGGATCGCCGATAGTGATTGGCGGGTGCCGGTAGACTCGGGGGCTAACACTAGTAACTCCATCAGAGAACCGCAGGACTACATTTTATATGAGCAAGTTTTGGTTAAGAGAATTCGAGAAAAAGATAGAAAGTAAAAGAATCACCAAAGTGAGAGAAGCATAAAAGATTAGGTCACTCCGATGATGGAATAGGAAAGGGTGGTTGCAAGAAAAGCAAAAAAAAAACACACGTTCTTATTCCAATTACAATCGAAACTCCGCTTTCTCCCCCTCCTCGTGATTTCGCATCTCGCGACCTCCTTCAGCCCGCAACAATCTCCCATCCCATCCCCATCTCACGCCCACGGTCTTTATTGGCCTTCAATGCTCGGCAATTAGCTGCGCTTCTTGCTCTACAGCTTCGCAAACATGCCTAGTAATTCCGATACCTTCCATTCCTGTGTTACCAATGGGTTTGCTAACTGCTTCTCTTTAGTCCGCCCTCTCGATGACTGGGCTGCGAGCCGCACCCAAACCCTACCCCTCTCTGCCCTGAAAGGCGCTGTTATCGGTATCGATGCAGCGCATTACATCCAACAACACTTGATCAACCCGGCCACCAGAGAAGCCCTTCTGGGCGCGCTGGGAGGTTTCCCCTTCGCCTTGAAGAGCAACATCGAAAAAGAGCTGCAAGCCTTCAAAAGTATCGGCGTCGGCTGCATCTTCGTCTTCAATGGCCTTGAATTCGGCAAACGCGACCACCGCACCCAGGCGCAACCCGCATCTGTGCGATCTTTCGAACAGGCTTGGGACCTCTACGACCAGCAACAGGCCGACCAGGTCGTAGATGCCTTCAGCAATGCTGGTATGACACCTCTTTTCTATCCAATCGAATACCCATGGACCCCGACACCACACCCCGCTTATGGACCCCCCTGGAATTATGGACACTGGAGCTGGCGCGAGTCGCATTCCCCGACAATCACTGACGCTCCTGACTACTCAGGCACCCCACCCCCGGAGGCGCTCTTCAAGTTCCTGCAACGTATTCTGCATCAAAACGGCGTTTCTTTTATGGTAGCACCTTACAGTGCGGCCGCTCAGGTGAGTTCCCAATGAAAAGAGAGTAACCTAGCGAACGTTTAATTGCTGATACCAATGTTTACATAGCTCTCGTACCTCGCACGAGGATCCAACCCCGTCGTCGATGCCGTGTACGGACCATCCGAAGCTCTTCTATTCGATCTGGATAAGTTGGTGACGCAAATTGAGACTGAACCAGCACAATTCACCTGGCTTAACAAGCAGACCTGCCAGGAGGAGCTGGGGCGCTTGACGAAGGAGGATTTCGTACAATTCCTCTTGCTTCTTGGATCCTCTTTCCTCCGTCCCTGCCCCCTTTTTGAAAACCCAGCTTACCCAGGAAAGCTCCCTAATATTCGCGACGCTTTGCCCATGTTCAATTCAGCGGGCCGATCTGCTCTGGCTATGTGCGCCCAGTACGAGGACGACCGTCGTATGAATGAATATCAGTATGTGGATCGGTACAAGCGAGCATATTTGAGCGTGAAGCACCACGTCTATATGGACAATGAAGGTCGAGTTCTCCCCTTGGAGCCAGAGACTGTCTCTTCCGATTTGCATGAGCTCATTGGCCAGCGACTCCCGGAGGAGCTCTACTTCTACCTGTCAAAGGGCGTGCTCGGAGCAGACGTGCCCAATTATCTGACTTTAGGCGAAGTGCGAGCCTCATTGCCGATGGGTGCTGAGGATACCGAGGTCTATCGCCAGCTGGTGGGCGGGACCCTCACTCCTATTAAAACGCAGTCAATTTGCCTGTTAGCCAATTCCCTTCACCGATTCTATCAGACAAAGGAGATTCGTATTCGCCCTTGGTTCGACGACAACTCAGAGGAGAAAATTACCCTGAAGAACATTCCCTCCGTGAAGGAGACCATTCAATCTTGGAAGATTTCTTCCAGCCAGTTCCCCGAAAACGTTAAGAAGTTGCAAGCACCTCTTGGCTCTTTTAAATTTGCTGTCCAGAGCCTCAATAACTCAGAATTCGTGTCCAAATCATTTGGTACCAAAGAAACACCAGTAAGGCCTATCCGAAGACGCGATGCCCGTATCAACATTCAGCTGACAATATTCTAGGCCTTGGAGACACAAGCTGATATTCTTTCTAATGTCATGTGGCGGTTCTTGCAGCTGCGTGGTTATGTCGATGACAAGCACAATCTTACCGCCTGGGGCAAGTGCCTAGAGCAAGCCCTATCAAACGTGGACCCCGCAGATAACCTGGAAGATGCGATCTTCATTGCTATTGAAATGCTTCGCTTTGACCTTCTCAACACACAGAATTGGTTCTCCCATGTATCCGGTGGTCCTATGAGGGGATCAGGTATGTGTATCACCTGCGAATAACTAACACTTGACATTTTTTTGCTAACCATTATGCTTTGTTAAAGAGGAGGACAAGACTTACAATATGCTCATTTCACGAGTTGCATGCATTGCGAAATTGCAGCATAAGCCCATTGGTTACTCTGGACCGCTGAGCCGACAACTTCTCTGCTACCGTGCTTTGATCTCCGAGGTGCGGTCCACATTGAGAAACCTGATCGAGGTCGTTTTGACTGGTCTCTTGCTCAGCGGTGACGCTGATCGGGACCGCAAGGATTGGACCGAGATGTCAATTAAGTAAGTTTTCTCTCATCTGGACTGAAAAAGTGCCGAACCCTTCATGTGCAAAACTAACCCCACCTGCAGACTGCCCTTTATCGATGATAATGACTGCGGACTTGGAATTGCTGTGCGCACCTATCTCGACGATCTTCCATTGCAAGTAGAGCCTACTTCGCTCGACGCTCGGGCTGAGGTCAAGTCGAAGGGCAGAGAATGGTTCCAGCACAGCGAAAGCTTCACCGGCAATCTGGACCAAGCATTCAAGCTTTGGGATGCGGTAAGTCTTGCATCTATACAGCAAATGTTGCCCTGGCTCTCCAAGCTAACTCATCTATACAGGTCTACAAGGGCACTCAGACTGCAGGCAAAGAACTGAAGGACGCAAAATTGTGGGATAACGCAAACAGGTGGCTGTCCGACAGACGGTGATCTAACAAGCCGCGGGGGGCGTTTCCGGGAAAACAACAAGATTAACGAGCAGCTTTTGAGCATTACAAAGCTTTCAGTCCATATCACTCCCCCTTCGGTTTATCAATGAGGGATTGCCACTGAACTTTCGAGCTTTCGCGCGGGCCTGGCGATGATGACTGCTGATACACTTCTAAGCTGGATTGATGTTTCGGGACCTTAGTATTCGCAAATTCCATCAAGAGTTCGCTTTCTCGGCATGCTCGATTTATGGACCCTTGCCGGATGTGTCGGCAAATTTTTTATTTGTATTACTATTTAATAGTAATTCATACAAAATCAAAACCAGAATCAAAAATGACCCATCAGTCATAATCTGCTTCAAAAAATATTGTAAAATGTTGTGTGACGTTAGTTCAGCCCAATACTAGATTGAAGCAGAGACCCAGGGAATTGTATAGATCCTCGAGGAGTGAAGATCTGCGGGACCAAGTGGCCTCTTCGGCTTGTTTTGTCATCAATCGCCCCCATTGCTTTTAGCTCTTACTTTCTTCTCCAGACCACCCTTTGACTTATCCCCCAAGTCAACAGAAAATTTAAAAAGGAAACTCATTCAATTCCAATTCAAAATGGTCCGTCTGAGCTCCCTGCTCCTGGGTACCGTCTCGGTGCTCGGTAGCTTCGCCAACGCCGGTTCCGCCGTTAAGGACTTGATCCCCGGTAACTTCGACGATGTCGTCCTGAAGTCTGGCAAGCCCGCCCTTGTCGAATTCTTCGCTCCCTGGTGCGGTCACTGCAAGACCCTCGCTCCCATCTACGAGGAGCTTGGTGCTGCTTTTGCCTCCGTCGAGGATAAAGTTACTGTCGCTAAGGTTGATGCCGATGCGAACCGTGACCTTGGAAAGCGCTTCGGTATTCAGGGTTTCCCCACCCTGAAGTGGTTCGATGGCAAGAGCGACAAGCCCGAGGATTACAAGGGTGGTCGTGATCTTGAGAGCTTGTCTGCGTTCATCACTGAGAAGACTGGCATTAAGCCCCGTGGCGCCCAGAAGGAAGCTAGCAAGGTCGAGATGCTGAATGATGCTTCCTTCAAGACCGTTGTTGGTAGCGAGAAGAATGTCCTCGTTGCTTTCACTGCGCCGTGGTGTGGCCGTGAGTAGTTTCCCTTTCCTGACAAACCTCTCCTTTGTCCAATTCGTTTCGTGCTTTCGTCTCATCTTCTCGGACCGTTCAACTGATTCGTCGCTTTTCTTCCCAGACTGCAAGAACCTCGCCCCTACCTGGGAGACCCTCGCCAACGATTTCGCCCTCGAGTCCAACGTCGTTATCGCCAAGGTTGACGCCGAAGCCGAGAACGCTAAGGCCCTGACCAAGGAGCAGGGTGTCTCCGGCTACCCTACCATCAAGTTCTTCCCCGCTGGTTCCACCGAGGCCGAGACCTACGCCGGTGCCCGTTCCGAGGATGCCTTCATCGAGTTCCTGAACACCAAGACTGGCACTCACCGTGCCCCTGGCGGCGGTCTGGACACCAAGGCCGGCACCATTGCCGCTCTGGACAAGCTGGTCAGCGAGTACGCTCCCACCGCCAAGTTCGAGAAGCTGGTTGCCGAGCTCAAGAAGGTCGCCAAGGACCTGCAGGACAAGTACGCCGAGTACTACGTCAAGGTTGCGACTAAGCTCAGCGAGAACCAGGAGTATGCGTCCAAGGAGCTGGCTCGTCTGGTCAAGGTTCTGAGCAAGGGTGGCTCTGCGCCGGAGAAGGTTGACGATATCATCTCCCGTAGCAACATCCTGCGTCGCTTCGCTGGCGAGGACCAGGAGAACTCGAAGGATGAGCTTTAAGCGAGCTCTGTCCATCTTGTTCAAGTTATCGCTTTTGATTGATTGGTGCTGGCTCCCACGGAAGCTGCAGTATATGAACCCTGTAGCGGGTTTGGGAGCTAGCGCATGAATATACGTCGGAGATCTTGTGTATTGTATGAAATGAGAAACCGATCAGATCAATTGATGTCTCACAGGCCTTGAGCCTAGTATAAATTTGGCATGAAAATTCATGGTATCATGAGTTTATGTACCTAATTATCGTACAAAACGCCTTCAAACTGACTCCGAGTCGTTGGAACGTAGGGTATCATGATGTGTGTAGTAAAGAAAATGTAGAATCACAGGACGCCGTCTTGAAAAAAGTAGAGAAGTAGGTGTAATGTTCGAGCACCGCTCATAAGGGATAACAGACCGACTTGCTCAGCCGGAGGAGTCCAGTCCACCACCGACTCACTTGGAAGATGCCGCCGACGAGTCAGCCCCGGCTGCTGTCAGAGAAGCCTCCAGTTCATCCAGGCGTCGGGTCATGTCATCCACTAGAAGAAGTTATCAGTATATCGAAGCTGTAGCACTGCATGACATGATGGGTAGGATACATTTTCCAAACATCTCCTTGGAGACACCATCAAATTTCCCCTGAAGTTGATCAAGAAGCTCATCAACTGCTGCAGTGAGCTGCCCTTGAGCATCGGAGTTCTAGACTTGGTCAGCAGATGCGATTGTTGGTATGGGGAGACAGATGCCGTACGGGCTGAGACAAGAGCGATTGCTCCTCAGAAGGCTTGGTGGGGGTGGATTCTTCAGGCATATTGAATGGAGTCAACCAAAAGTGCCAGAAAAAGGTGGTAAGGTATTTGATTTGAAGAATGAAACAGGATGACTTGACAGCTGCACTTGGTGAACTGTATGTGCATCAGTTGTTGATAAGGTCGGATCATCCCTTACACCGCTCTCCGACTGGCACTAACCCAATTAAGTGCTTATCGCCCACGCTAAACCATATCTGGTATGGCTCCGGTTCAAAAAAATCAAGAGCATCAATCCGTTGTCTCTCTACAACCAGTCAATTTACAACCCTTTCCCATTCCACCCCGACCACACACAATGGTCAAACGAAGCAAGCTGCTCCAGGCTCTTGACGCCCACAAGGGTCGCGACTATGACGCCGAGAAGCAGAAGAAGCAGGTTAAGGCTGCGGAGAAGCGCAAAGGCGTGAAGTCGACCGATGCTAGCCCAGCCAAGGTCAAGGAAGCAAAGAAGGACGACGAGGAAGAGGCTGTGAGCTCCGAGGCTGAGGAAAGCGAGGAGGAGCAGGACGAGGAGGCTGAGGCAGAGGAGTCCGAGGAGGAAGATGTCGAGGAAGAAGAGGAGGACGAGGATGAAGAAGAAGAGGACATTCCCTTATCAGACCTGGAAGAGGACGAGCGCGAAGACGTCGTCCCCCACCAACGCCTGACAATCAACAACTCCGCCGCGATCAACTCCTCCCTCAAGCGCATCTCCTTCATCACATCCCAGACCCCATTCTCCGAGCACAACTCCCTCGTGTCGAAAGAGCCGATCGAGGTTGAAGACCCCAATGACGACTTGAACCGCGAGCTGGCCTTCTACAAGGTCTGCCAGTCTGCCGCTATCGAGGCCCGTGGTCTCCTGAAGAAGGAGGGTGTTTCCTTCACCCGCCCCGGTGACTACTTCGCCGAGATGGTCAAGAACGACGAGCACATGGACAAGATTAAGAAGAAGCTGTACGACGAGGCCGCCGGCAAGAAGGCTGCCGCCGAGGCCCGCCGCCAGCGTGACCTGAAGAAGTTCGGCAAGCAGGTGCAGGTCGCCAAATTGCAGGAGCGAGCTAAGGAGAAGCGCGAGACCCTTGAGAAGATCAATACCCTGAAGAAGAGTACGTTCGCCTTATCGTCCATGTCTACCATCCCCAAATTGTAACAACCGAGTACTAACAATGTCCTATAGAGCGCAAGGCTGATTCTGCTGCCCCTACCGATGATGCCAACGACCTCTTCGACGTGGCTATTGAGGATGCTGGCCAGCCCGACAGCCGCAAGCGTGGCCGTGGCGAGGGTGGTTCTGGCTTCAAGCGCCAAAAGAAGGACCAGAAGTTCGGCTTTGGTGGCAAGAAGCGCCATGCCAAGAGTGGTGATGCTGCTTCCACTGGTGACCTCCGCTCATTCTCTACCAAGAAGATGAAGGCTGGTGGTGCTAAGCGTCCTGGAAAGAGCAAGCGTGCTAAGGGTCGTATGTAAGGTTCTAAAAGACCTTTCTATGCATGGAGGATAGTGTGAAGGCGCCCGGCGCTGAAAAAAAAATTCCCAAGTGGAGATTTCCACTGTTGCTTTCTGTAATAACTAGAGTTACCCTGCATCTATGATGAATTGAATTATTAAACGGTTATTCCATACAAGCATCCAACCTTGGAAGTAGAATTCTATCTAATATAAAGCTGTAGGAATATTGCAAGCTGAGTTGAAGTGCTGTCATCCAGATGTCTCATCACATTCAAATGTTGCTATTAATGGCAACTGGCCGGTTAGCTAGGTTCTTTATTCCCATTCCTGAAGCTACACCAGGTTTTTAAGGTTATATTAAATATGTGTATATCCGAAATGAAGATAAGCTCAATAAGTGCATGTATATCAAATTTGAATATCCACTTGTGAGCGCAAAGAATTAAAATCTTACTTGGGCATTGCTCCGTCCTTGAAAATTACAAAAAGTCTTGTATTACTATACAGTAATTATGCAATTTCCGCTATGTACATACGTTATCGGTACCCACGCCTTATCAATCAATTACAGAAGCTAGATTAGACGCATCTTTCTCCAACGATTCATTTTCAATTCTACAAGCACAAGCCAGATGCCCTTCCCTCGCGGCGCCAAGCTCCTCCGCACCAACTTGAAAATGTCAGGCGAGAAAATTCTCGAAGGCTGCTTTGGTACAATCCCTCACCTCCCCAATCCCAACAGCCTCTAACGAATTGAACAGCCATCCACAAGCCAACAGGCGTCTCATCAGCCGATGTCCTCCGCAAATGCCAGAAACACTTCAATCCCTCCAAGACATTCGCCCCATGGCTTGAAGCCGAGACCGCGCGCCTGAAGAGCGACCCCTCGCACAACAAGCGGCGCCGCCGCAACAAGAAGCTCGAGGTCAAGATCGGCCACGGCGGAACACTCGATCCCCTCGCGACGGGCGTCCTGATCGCAGGCGTAGGCAAGGGAACAAAATCACTGCCGGATTTCCTGGGCTGCACGAAGTCTTACGAGACGGTCGTGCTCTTTGGTGCGGAGACAGATACGTATGATCGGCTGGGCAAGATTGTGCGCCGCGCTCCGTACGAGCATGTTACGCGGGAGAAGGTCGAGGAGGCGCTGAAGGCTTTCCGGGGCCCGATTATGCAGCGGCCGCCTATCTTTTCGGCGTTGAGAATTGATGGCAAGAGGCTTTATGAGTACGCGCGGGAGGGCATCATGCCGCCCGTTGAGATTAAGGAGAGGCCTGTTGAGGTTGTGGAAATGGAGATTCTTGAGTGGTATGAGCCTGGCTCTCATACGTTTGGGGCCCCTACGCTGGAGATGGAGGGTGCTGAGAAGGTTATTGCGGAGAAGCTGCTGGATAAGGATGATGCTGCGCCTGCTCAGACTGAGGATGCAGCGGAGTCTTCGTCTAAGCGCAAGTCGCCGCCAGCTCCTGACTCTCCTAAGGAAGACCAGGATGTCACCAAGAAGCAGAAGGTTGGCGAGAGTGGAGAAGCTCAAGCAGCTGCTCCATCTGAGTCTAAGCCTGAGCCTGAGTCTGCGCCTACGGAACCGGCCTCTGAAGACACTACTGCTGCCAAGAAAGAACTGTTCAACCCACAGTCGGCTGCCGTGAAGATCAAGATGACTGTTACATCTGGTTTCTACGTTCGCTCTCTAGCACACGATCTGGGGAAGGCGGTTGGCAGCTGTGGATTCATGAGTGAGCTCGTGCGCAGTCGCCAGGGAGATTTCACACTCGACTCTGATAAGATTTTGGAATACGATGATTTGGAAGCTGGTGAGGAAGTATGGGGACCTAAGGTTGCTAAGTTTTTGACTGAATGGGAGGAGAAGAAAGCCGCGAAGGCTAACAACTAGATGCCAGCTGGCATCGGACCTATAGAGTGATAATTGGATGGAGTTTGTTGACTGAAAATGTAAAATAGAACTGCTTCAATATTAATATTTGTAAACTTTGGAAGTATGATGTGTATATTGATATTTTACTTCCACCTAAGAGAAGACTGGTTGGTACACGGATCATTAAATTTCCGACCAATCGTATAGACCGTCTCCGAGTCGCAACTTGCATCTTCAAGATGACAGAGCTTCCCACCACGAGAAGATAAGTGCTCTTCTTATCTGAGTCCTCTCACATAATGCGTACAGCATGCTGGACATGCCGTAACCGCACCATACAATGTGACCAATCAGGTACCCCTTGCACTAAATGTCAGAAAGCTGGACTCGAGTGCTTTCAAACAAGGCCCCTCCGATGGGTCAAAGGTGTTGCGATCCGAGGTAAGATGCGCGGTCATGTCCTCGGAGAGGGCCACAAAAAGAACATTGTCGCAAAGCAAGCCTTGCAGCCTCGCACGAAGTGTATGTCAGCCAATATCAGCACACTCCAGCCCGCCTTGCAAGACCCCCACGTACATGATCTCGATGCATCTTCGAAGTTTTACCTTGACTATTGTGGGTATCCAATTTGGGGAGCCTTATTTGACCTGGCTAATATTAGGTAAAAGACAACATACGAGTCGCTGGGTTATTCATTCTATACGACAGTGAAAGCAATCCGTTCAGGAACCTACTCACCTACGCTATGGATGAGTCAACCCTGCGAATGTGTATAGTCGCTGTTGCTGCGCGGCATTTTGCCAACACAAACCGCTCGTTTGATAATGTCCAGGATGTTTCATCCCCTCAATTCGTCAATGCCCACTTGGATGCACTCCATTTCAAAAAGAGGGCCATCAAGGCTCTATCATCATCGTTAACACATATAGAGCCGTCTCAGAAGGACGTGATAATGCCAGCCATTCTTCTTTTGATATTTCTGGATCTCCTTGAGTCCGGCATTGACGGTTGGAAATATCATCTCCGAGGCGCAGAAGGAGTCGTGAATTTTTCTCAAACACTACTGGAGCCCAGTACGAACGATTGCATTAACAACGGCCCCGGAAAAACGATAGGAGAAACACGGCGGTTTGTTGCTCGCCAATTCTCGCTGTATGCTTTTCCGTCTCATTTACTTGGTGAAAGCCCGGATTTGTCGCTGACAATGGCAGTGTTTCAACCCTCGGAGGTGCACTCTCATGCTCGAAGTCGAAATCTCAGCCCTGCATAAACTTCGACGAAAGCAGGTATAAGGAGTCTATTATCAGAAGCTTTCTTGGATGTCCCGGATTTCTTCTAGAAGCCATCCGCTTCTTTTCGGATCAAAGAGATCTCATCGAAAGCTTGGATATACATGACCAGACTACGACCCCCGTGCCAGTACAAGATACTTTAACGATGCTTGAGCTAACAGCAAGCTTTGACTGCTTCAAATGGGCATCAGCATCCGCGCAAGCACGACCTTCATCAACGGCTGAGATCCAGAGCCTATCTTTGCTGTCTCAGGCGTACAAAGCCGCCGCCTTGCTTTACGGAAATCGAGTTCTCTACTCTTTCAAATCATCGACCAAGACCATCATTAAGAACAACGCAGAACTGGTGTTCCAATTACTCGACGCAATTGATGCCCTATATTGTGAACCGGCTTTCTTCAAGTGCTTACTTTGGCCGACCTTTATTGCTGGTCTCGAGTGTCGGTCTCACATTGAGCAGGAAATAGTGGTCAGATCTTTGAGGATGCTTTGGGATTTGACAAGCTGTTTGAATGTGATAAATGCTTACAAAATATTGCATGAAAATTGGGAGCGAAGGGCATGCAGCGATGAATCTATATCCGACGAGTCTGAACTGCGTGTCATTGAACAGGGCTGGCTACTCATTTGAAATTCAAGCTCACTGGTGGCATACGCACATGTGCAGATAAATCTCAAATAATCCAGGACTGGACACTAATGTTTCAATGATTGATTATACTACAGAAGTACTCAGGCCATCCATTGCTCTTCCTGCCTTCCTCTTCGGATTTGCGAGTACTGCATACTGCATACTGTGAACTTGAACCAACTTTAACACCTGCCACAACTTCCTATTTTGTGCTAGATCTTACCAATCCTCTCTCAAATCTTATCGGGTGGTCCCTCGTTATTACCATGGCTTCTCCACGGACCTGATGGGTCATTGCGCATACTCGGTCGAATCGTCGAGTTGCCACCAAGGCCCCACATGGCATAACTTCCTAATAAGGCTTAGTGCAACTATGCTTAATCCACTTTAACTTGGAAATCTACTCTCTATGTGCCAGGTTACAGACGTGATTGCTAATTGCCATGGATCGGATCGAACGGACATATCTCTGTCGGTCGGAAGGCTAGTTTTACTATACCTCTATTAATAATTCATTAACCTGGAGTATGTGTCACACTCGGTGACAACAACATTTGAAGTGCCTGAACAAGTATAAAAGGCTTCACCTGGTCCTCTTGTAATTTATTCTTCTTTTTCAAGTTCATATTACTCAAGCTCAGTATACTCTCTGAAAATCTTCCAAGCTCTCAGCAGTCCGACATCCAAGTTTCTATTGATTCATATTTCTCTCAACACACTATGTGCCAACAGGAGATTGCCGCCAATGGCTGGACCAGCATGCCTGTTAATGCAGGCGCCATATTTGGCGACCAGCCTTATCTCAACAAGCCCCAGGCTCTGCCTCTTGAAGACATCAAATTTCCATTCGACGATCCTACCGTTGCAAAGACTCTGAAGTATGCAAAGGAAACCCTGCGTATTGAAACCTTCAACCACTCTATGAGAGTTTACTTCTACGGTGTGTACAATTGTCCTAACGATACATGGCTCTCTGACTGATGTCTTGTAGGAATGGCAATCTCAAAGCAACAATTTCCCAAGCAGGCTGTGACTCTCAACCCTGTCACTTGGGCATTGGCCTGCCTGTTACATGATCTCGGCACAGCCGACGAAAACCTCACGGCAACTCGCATGTCGTTTGACATCTACGGAGGCATGAAGGCCCTCTCCGTCCTTAAAGATTTTGGTGCTACAAGTGATCAAGCCGAGGCAGTTGCTGAAGCCATTATCCGCCACCAGGATTTGGGGGTGGATGGAACGATCACCTACATTGGTCAGCTCATTCAGCTTGCTACGATCTATGACAACTTGGGCTCCCATCCACACGTCAAGAACTTCGGAGAGATGATCCATGAAAGTACTCGTACTCTGATCAATGAGGCGTATCCGCGGATCAAGTGGTGCACTGTCTTCGCTGGTGTCGTTCGCAAGGAAGAGGAGATTAAGCCTTGGTGTCACTCAACTCATCTTGTGAACTTCGACAAGGAGATTGAGGCGAATATTCTTATGAAGAAATGGGAGTGAGGTATTCCGCTTTACATCGAGATCGGTGTGGACTTAGATTGATCCATGTAAAACGTTCAAATGCACTCGGAAGAAGGAAGTGATAATAATGAGACTATGGCATTGCTATTATTTTATATGAAACATTTGATTAAGTTCTATAGATACTAGATAAAGGTTTATCTACCAGTAATTCCCCTTGCTAGCTGCGATATCTTCAGCGTATATGCGGAATTTGTTTTGAAGCCAACTGGTGAGAGCCAAAGTGGGTACGTTCGGACCTCGGAGTGGGCCGGAGCGGGTCGGAGTGTTCGATCTGGGCAACGGTCCTCCCAGGTCCGATTTGCATCTTACTTCTCCTTATCAAAGGAAATTTCATATGTTACAATGACTGACAGGGTCCGTCGCAATGGCCAGCTCTCCTCATGTGAGCCATGCCGCAAGTCCAAGCTTCGATGCGATCATAATCGACCCATTTGTGGTAGGTGTGTGCGCCGCCGCCTCTCACAGCAACAATGCCACTATCACCCAGCTCCGATGGCAGCTCCGACACCGACACGACTCATCTCTCACAGCGAAAGAGCGTCGCCGCACCAACTGCTGATGTCAAGATCCACTGCATCATCCTCCAGCCCCCTCACGGAAGAGTCTCGGCCCTATGAGCCCATCAACATGAGCAGCACCCTGATGCGCTTTGCGGACCGAAATAATGCCAACCCGCAACTTGAACGCACATATACGTACCTAACAAGGACGGGTGTAGCTCAGCCATCGCCTGGGGCTTCAAGTTCTCAGCCTAACCCCCGAGCGGTGTCCGAAGGTGCTAGTTTATTAAACGATATCCTGGACCTTATCACTGAGATCGGCGAACCCCTCTCGAGCTATACGCTTGAGCAGGCGAACAACTGCATTCAGGGACCTCTCCTTGAGGTGGCCTGGACTACAACGAGCAAAAGCATGCAAGGTCTTCTGGATGATCGCTCCAGTATAGACCTGGATCTAATATCCCGAGCGATATTCGAGCAAACTTCTTCCCCACCTGTCTTTCCCCCCACGGCAGCCGCAGGCGCACTTGAATCAGCATTTTCCGCTCAGTCTTTGCGCTGGGAAATGATCGGCATATACTGTGCACAAGTTGGAGTATGTCTTGGGGGTGAGTTCGAGAAGAACGTTAGCGTTGATGCTCATAAAAGATGGACATCAGATCGCAAAACACTGATGCAGAGAGCTTTTCAAGCCGCCATACAATGTGAATCGTTTTGCGAGCAGCTCGGCGCCATCAACGATCTTTATTTATGGTTCCTCATGCTGAACGTTCTCTTTGCCACTTGGTGCTTTGGTGATGACTCCTACCATGTGCTACGGCTTGTGGGTAGTATGACATCCATCTTTTTCGGATTGGGCTTTCACAGAGGAGCCAACACCGAACCTTCATTGCCCTTTTACATGGTAGAGATTCGCAAAAGAGTTATTGCCTGGGCGCATGATCATGACAAAGTCGGTGCCAGTTTCACCTCCAGGTAGGTCTATCTTTGTTTTCGAATTTGATAGAAATCTTCGATTTCTGACAATTCAACTCTGTAGGCCTCCTCGCCTTAGCCGCCATTTCTGCGTAACCGAGTTACCACTTGATCTTCCCGATTCGGCTATTATGGGCACGTTTGAGAATTTCCTGAAAGCTTGCGAGGGATTGGATACAAACGGCTGGAACAAAGACAAGAAAATGACTGTAGCTTCCCGGCAGCGAGTAGAGCTTTTATTGAGTAGGGTTCGCGAAGAGGCCTTGGAGCTGAAGCTCGGACCTACCGTACCAGACGACAAGGCGAAATCAGAGTAAGAGATGCTTATGTTTTTCACTAAATAGATACTAACGCTAGTATTAGGTCCATTTTACAGAGATGCGAACAGATGTGGCAATCAATCCCACCATATTTGCGATATGATCAAACAGATCAGCATGGTGAAGTTGATGGTTTCATGACTCTTTTAGGTCTTCGGCTGGATTATCTTTACACGCAGTTTCTTCTGCATACGATACTTGTCGCTTCTAGCGAATTCTATCGCGAAAGACTGATTGAAACAGCTCATGAGATCCTCAATCTTGTTCTCTTACCGGCGCGTAAGAGAGAGCTTCTATATAGCCGCAGGGCAGATATAGAGTGGACTGTAAGTGAAAATTTCTACTAGCAAATCACAAATAGTCCAGATTGTGGGAAGCTTACGTTCTACAGGTTGTGTTCTATGCCATGCCTTGTGCGAGTGTTCTCGTCTTGGAACTCATGCGACAAGATCAACATCCCGCCGCCCAGCTACCTATCAATCGAAGTGGCATAATTCAAGATATCAGCGTCTTTATCTCAATTTGCGGCTCTTTGACGGAAGCAGGACAGAGCAACTATCAGATTTGCCAGCAAGCCCAGTCGATATTCTCCAAAAGCCTGGATTCGATTCTCAACCGAAACGAGTCAGCACAACGAAACAACTCCAGGGAGCGCACGATAGTAAATCAGCATGAGAATGAAGACCAAGACCGTCAAGAGGGAATGAATTCCATCCCTTCGGAGCTTCCCAATGCAGTCGCCCAAGATCCCGAATGGATGGCTTGGCTTGACTCATTGGGCCTGCAGGGCGATCCGTGGCTGGAGTCGATCATTCCTACTTTAGAATTTCCAATGATTGAGTCAGTATGAGTCTCATTGACTCTCACACCGAAACAAGCTTTCTGCTTTCTCGTATAAAAACGAATGAGCTTACGGAGAACTCGAGCCTTTTCCCCACTCCGAGGTCCGAAAGCGCTTGGTCCGTCACCCCGATAGTATACGTACAAAGCGATTGCCTAGCATCGGAGTCATCCCTGGCGCCTAGATGCTTGGAAATCAGAGATAGTCTGTGTTTATTGCATGTGAGGATGCCTTGTCTGTAGTATAAATAAGAAGAAGAACCCCGGGCACTTTGGATGGTTGCCCTACATCAATCTGCACGGTACATTTCTACACACCTCTACCTCCGACTTTAAAAAAGAGCCGATGATTATCGGAGTGACTAAAAGCAACTGCAATCACTGTACAATGTCTTCGTCAAAAATGCCATCAGGTTCCTACTGGGAGCACGCGGACCTCGAACCCTCCAACCAATCCCAAGAGTCTCTTCCAGCATACACTGAACGCACAACTACGGTGCAGAGTTCGTCCAGCCAGTCAGCAGCCTCAACATCAAAGAAGATCAAATCAGCGCTCTGGTCTTATGTCAAAGGTAAATAAATACTCGAGTGCTGCTTCACGATCATTATTCAAACTGTGGGAGTATCCGTTCGCTGACTCGGACTCTACTATAGGCGATGTGTATAAGCACCATCCAGCCATTTCACAAGACCGATACCTTGATGCGGTTATGAAAGCGAGGGCAACGGAAAATGGAGAGAAGAAATGACGGATCGACTTGGCAATCAACTCAAGAATGATAACCAAAATTGAACATTATGATATCAGGCGAGGGCGCTTAAGGGGCGTTTTACTAAACGAGTCTTGGCTTTTCGGCGACAGTCTAGAGCGCTGGGCTTAGACAGCACTTGAGCATTCTGGTGGTACCGAGGTCAACTTGAATTCAGCGTGTGAAATATTTGAAATTGATCATATAATTGATAAATTCTGCCAGCACTTGTTGACCTACGTATGTAAGATGTATTGAATTATTCAAAAGTTCAAGTGATAGGTGGATATTGAAGCCGATACCTAGTACCCACATGTGCACCGTTTTCCAGTATAGGCAGCGTGGAGTCGTGGACTAAGTCTCACCCAGGTGCCCTCAAGCGCTAAAATTTTCAACTGTACCTACATGTAGGTGAACTTGAAGAACGTACTAGAACCTCCAAGGCTGTCGTTTTCTTCATTATCATTTTATCTTTCTTTTTTTTTTTTTTTTTTTTTTTCAACCCAGTCACCCCACCCTTAGGGTTATTATTGCGTTTGTCTAAAAAGAAAAAGAAAACTCAAGAAATTCAAAATTCCAAACTAAAGATAAGATTAGAAGGAAGCCCATACTCGCTTCCACAAAGGCTTTCGGCCATTCTAGCCATCATATAGTGAACCGGGGTAAAACGGGGATGCGTGGCCCAGTCGCTTAAGCCGACCCCAGGACTATTAATTTGATGGGATCACGTGGTTAGAAACAGAACCAGAAACCTGTTCTGGCCATAATGGCCCATATGGCCCATATCTTTTCAGGATCCATTCCCCTTTTTCTTTTTCTTACGCGCCCGACATCAAATCGATGCAGTCCACAACACTGCTGAGATAATGCCTTCTACAAGAACGTTCTTCCCAAGGGCAGATGCAGCGATTCTGACAAAGCACCAACCCCCACTCACACGCCCGCAAACCCTCGGCCCGATTTTTGATCCGGACAATCTCGATAAGCCAATCAGCGCCTGGTCTGAGGAGATCGGATCGACTCTATATCCCAGCCTTGACCCCAATGCGCCCACTTGTACTGTCTCCAATAAACCTGCCAATGGCTTTGGGGGTCGATATCCGCGGGCCAGCTTAGCCCAAAATGAGGCACTCAGATTGTCGATGCTGTGGTACTACACCCGTGATGTGCTCAAAGAAGAGGAGTTTCTCTCTGGTCTTCAGGAGAAAGCCCATCTAGCAAAGGAGACCACGGGATGGGAGTTCGCAATCATCGGCATCCTAGATATCAATGTTTACATCCGTTTGGCCACAGTGAACATCCATTTAGGAATCCTGCCACGGGGTGAAACACTCTGCGCCCATACCGTCATTCAACCTCCTGGTGTAAGCTCAAGCTGTAGATTCCTTCCCGCCTTCTCATACATTCCATACTAACATCGGGCATATGTAGAGCGTGTTCCATTTACCGGCACTCATGGAGGACTGGAGGTTTCGGGAGTGTCCCTATCTTGAACAGGGCGGAATTTACGCATACGCAGGGGTACCGCTGCGTCTTCAGCATGAATCCGGTGAATGTGTTGGACTTGGTTCCCTTTGCGTGGCCTCGAGTAAAGCCGAGGAGCCCCTCACAAAAGATCAGCAGCAAGCACTCGTCCGCTTGGGTGACTGGGTCGTCTCAGATCTTCTTCACGCAGTGCGAGCAAGACGTCAACGTGAACGGCGTCAAATGACCGAGCTCCTCGCCGCCGCACAGTTGACATTGGACAAAGCGGTATCCGAGGAGCCTATCTTCCAAATCCTCCGAAAAACTTACCCCGATGCTACCATCAAACTGCAACGAACGAAGGCTATCTATGTCGATCTGGAAGGAAGAAAGCCTATCTTGATGTCAGACTTGGAAGGCGGCGTGTGGGAAGATGCAGACTACTTAGATGAGCTGATTGCGGATTCTAATCACGAGGATCTTCCAACCACGCATACAGTTCGCATCATTGCTGCTCCTTGTGAGACTACGTCGGGTTCATCATTACTCATGGTGGCATCAAATGACTTTCACTATGTATTCGATGATGTCGACTCGTGGTTTCTCGAAGCGTGTGCGGGAATGATATCCCAGATGTGGCGCAAGAGACTGCTATCCGAGGCGCTGTTAGCAAAAGAGAAGTTTCTCCGGGGATTTTCCCATCAGGTTCGCACACCGATTCATGGAATCATCGGTTCAGCAGACCTCCTAGCTGAAGAGATTCAATCCTGGTACTCAGGCGAGGGCGCACTCGCAGTATCACCCGATGAATCTTTCAAATCCCGTCGGGAGGAACATTCGAAATATCTGAGCATTATCAAAATGGGCGGCAGGGATCTAATTGCAATTATCAACAATATGATTACAATCAATCGGTGGACCGACATCGCTACATTGGACCGCCACTACGCCATGCATCCGGTCCAAAAGCTTGAGACAGAGCTGTCTACGGGGATAACTAATCTGACCGTGGGAGACACTCGCTATCGAACTTCAATTTTCTTCACACATGACCTGTCTCCAATTTGTGAGAACATCTGGATGGATATCGATGTCCTTCGAGACAGCATCCTGCCACTTATCTTGAATGCAGTCCAGCATACACCGGACGGGGTTGTATCGGTGACACTATCACTGAATTTGGCCTCGAGGGAGCTGACGGTAGATGTCAAGGACAATGGCCGAGGCATTCACCAAGATTATCAGCGGCGCATATTCGAACCGTATGAGAAGGTCGATATGTACTCGGCACGTGCGGGACTAGGACTCACTGTGGCGTCCAGGTTCGCATCGCTCTTGCAGGGAACGGTTGCTTTAATGTCCTCGCAAGTTCAAAAAGGGTCCCATTTTAGAGCTACATTTCGAGGTGTCGAATGTACCACCTCTCTTAATTCGCCACAACTGCCAGCCTCGAAGCTCCAAAATTTACCTTCAAGATTTTTCAACCCGATTTCAGATTCGGGTTCCATGTCACTCTGCACTCAGTTCGCCACTTTTCTTACTCGCAGTGGCTTCACACCGTCAGATTCTCTTGAAGACTCTTTTGTCGTGCTTGAAGTTCCCCTTGACTTAGAACAGCACCACCTACAGCTGTCTCGAATTCCAGCCCGAACAGTTGCCATTTGTCTTGTTCCTGGACTAGATGCAATCTTACCTCTCGATCAAACTGCCGAGAATACTGTCTATACCGGTGGGCCTTTTACCACCTCCTCACTCAGCTCGGCCCTCGAACAGGCAGACCGACTCGCTGGGAAGCTCGCAACTACTCAGCCCTGCGTCTCCCTACCGACAGCTCCGAATGGAACTCAAGCATCAGACCCGGATGACCTCGAGCCCCCAAAACCTCCCACTGACGCTGTCTGTCCTAGATCGGAATTCAGTACGCCCCCTGAACCCGATCTAGATGTAGCATCTTCCGCAAACATGAAAGAATACGTTCCGAGCTCCCCCAACTTGAGTATATCCACACGACCTACAACCTTGATTGTCGATGACAACACCATCAATCTTCGCATTATGGAGATGTACTGCAAAAAGAGAGGATTGCCGTACCTGGCTGCCAAAGACGGTCTGCAAGCCGTGGAAATCTTTTCAAAACGGCAATCAAGTTCCACTGAAGCTCCTATCGAGCTGATTATGATGGACTTACAAATGCCAGTGTGCGATGGGATCGAAGCTACTAAACAAATCCGAAGTCTGGAGCAGCAGAATAACTGGACAAGAAGTTTGGTTCTGGTTATGACTGGTCAAGACACCGCTGCGGATAGAACCGCTGCACAGGAGGCTGGCGGCGATAAGTACCTTGTCAAGCCTGTGGTAATTGAACAAGTGGATCGTCTTATGAGGCAATACTTTCCCATGGTCGAGTTCGGCAAGAAATGAGAGGCTCAAGGGACCCTGGATTGCAACTTATGTTATTACGAGAGTTTGTTGTCGAGTATACGAAGTCACGAGCATCACTCGAGCTGTTTTATTTTCAGTCAAATCACTTAATGAAAAAACGATTGAACACGCAATAGAAACCCTCTCAAAATCCTCGATCAAGTCACGAACTTTTCGACTTGCGATCCCCGCGTACACAGCGGTCGCCTGGTCAAAAAAGAATCATTGACTTGATTAGTAAACGAATTGAATTCTTGTCTTTGAAAATTCGATTGAAAAAGAAAACGAGTAGTAGACTCCTATGAAAATAATAGTCTGCCATAGAGTGCCAGAATTGCCGATGATCGCTTTGGCCGACTTCAACGTTTGGTCGGCCCAAGCAGCCACTAATAATTGGACCTCGGCCCCTGAGCGGCTAAGTTCGTGAGAACAACCAAGACCATCAAAACATCCCATACCCGACTGAAAGGACTGCGACCGAAGAGCCCATCCGGTTCCTACAGTCAACCGAGTCAACAATACTGGAAACATGACATCTCCGATGGAAAGAACCCTCGGTGTCCTTCCAGCAAGTGACGATGCTCAAGTCAGTATACCGCAGACCCACGTTAACTTTGAAGACCAAGATCTAAATTCTAATCTACTAAACAATGGGATAGGGTGTTTTTGTCAACGCATATCCACTATGGAGTCCACCCGGGGCCCGTGGGGTCTACGGAGGTGCGTTGATAGCCCAAAGTTTGGCTGCATGCCAGCAGATGGTATCCGCCGAGTATGTAGTCCATAGCATGCATTGCTTGTTCATATTTGCAGGCACTTCCGACAGCCCTGTGATTTATGAAGTCAAGAATATCCTTGACTCTGAAGATCGAGTGATACACATGGTTCACGTGAAGCAAAAAGGAACCACTATTTTCACGGCAACAATAAGTTTCTTGCGCTCAGGTCGGAAAGCAGAGGATACACCGGCTCATTATACCGCAAGCCCTCTCCAGAACCCACCAGCAATTCCCCACGAAGAAGGAGCATGGGATTCCGAGAGACCTTTTCAAACAAAATGGCTTGACCTCTCATTTGGTAAACCTGCCTTATGTATCCTCTCAAGACCGAACTAACAAGCTACAGACTCAACCTCCAGACCCGAGGATCGAAATTTCCGCTCATGGATCCGAGTTAGCCCCAAACTATCAGTACCAGATGGCGACTCATTGCATTCTTGTGCATTGGCATACATGTCTGACAGTCTTTTCGTTGGCACGATTGCCCGTACCCACTCGGTCCCTCGACACTCTACTGATGGAGCCCTGAAAAGACTTCAAGCGCTAGCCGAGACACCGGGTAGTGAAAGTCAAGTCCAATGGATCCGTGGACTAGCAGAACAAGAGTTGATTGATTTTAAGACCCTGCCTGCAATTAACGAAGAGGTTGGAATGATGGTCAGCTTGTCGCATACTATTTACTTTCATCATCAGGAGTCTTTTCGGGCGGATGACTGGATTCTTTCTGAGATGGCTAATCCTTGGACTGGGGAAGGACGGGGCTTGGTTACTCAGCGGTGCTGGTCTTCTAGTGGCACGTTGATTGCTACGTGTGTACAGGAGGTATGTGCTCTTCGTTTCTACTTGGTTCTTTTGGCTGCTGAATTGTTGTCCACTAACTTGGCGTAGGGCGTGGCTCGTTTGGTGCAGGAAGTCAATGTTCCACAGGAGGCGAAACTATAAGGACACTTTATGATGATCTTATCGATAGACAGATAGAGAGCACGAGACGGAATGAGAGATCAGTTTATGCACATAAATGAGCTTGAAATTTTGCAGCCTGAAGAGGCTATGTCATCCTCGGTATACCTATTCGGCAAAGGATTGTCTCCAACTTGAATATCATGCCAGTGACCGCATGTAAGGACTTCAAGTTCCCAGGATTTCCGAGTCCTTTAGTACGCCTTGTCACCTAGCTACACGTGAACAGTATATAGGGCTGGTATTTATTTGATTGCCTACGGTGATGGCGCGCCGAATTCAAGTCTGCGCGGCAGGCAAATCCTTTCGCAAATGCATACATTTTCAGTCGCCAATCAGCCTGGAGAGCCTTGTTGCCCGCATCGGAGCCGCTGACATTTTTCCGGGTGCAAACCTTGATCATACCTACATACTCGACCTATGCGAATTTTCATTGGATACAAGTTTGGATGTCATTCCCGATTGATTGGGACTCCAGGGCTGTATGTAGGCTCAAGTGCTGCGTCTTTCGATATCCCGTGTGAGAATGGTTTGGGCTCATGGTCACGGTATCGATAGAAATTAAGCATTTCCCAGAAGAATTCAAATGTTCCAAGGTTATAATTCAATGCAACTCAATAACTGTTAAAAATATCTAGGTATTTAAGTCTTCGTGTGTGTTAATCTAAGTTCTACCGTTTTTTGTCAATTTTGCGACCGATCATCAAAATGACGCGAATGAGCATCAGGATCTTCATTTATAGATGCCTGTTGTATAGAAAGCACAGAGAGCCCCGCACGAAGTCAAAGAATCCTTGGCTGTGCCCGGAACTTATTAACAGTGAACAGTGCCAGGCCAAATCCAGTTAAAAATAGTAAGTGCGGAGTCAATCACTAACCCCGTCCAACTAGGTTATACGCAATAGCCAATCGTGTCTTGGATGTGGGTCAGAGTATCAAATTGGCCCCCGTAAGCAACAACAAACATTTTAAATTGGGGGCCTGATTGTACACTAATGCACCTTGAATGCAAGCCCACGGCCAGCTAAGCCCCGTAGCGTCGACTCAGCCTGGCCTTCTTACCACTCACAACCAAGGCCACAAACTCCACTCGAAATTACGAATCATGAGCTTGTCGATCAATCTACAGCCCTGGAGGCCCCTGCTTTCTAACAAGGCCGACCATATATGTGCCTCGAGCCATTTCACGATCCTGAGAGCTTCCCTATTGCAAATGTGTTCCTAAGGCCTTCTATGCCACTCCTTGCTTACTCCCGTCTCGGCAGACGCTAGTGACCGCCGTTATATGCAAGACAACCAGCATCATCCCATACAAAATGACCTCCACTGATTCACGAATCCGACCGGCATCGGAGTTATGGCAACAGTCCACAACCAAATGGCAGCAATCCACCAGCGACATGTGGCGTCGATCAACACTTCGGTGGTACGATTCAAAGGACAAATGCCACCAGACGACGATGGAACTATGGCACCGCTCCGCAGATTCGATTACAAACGGCAAAGAAAAGGCCCAGAGATCGACTGTGGATGCATGGAACCGCTCTGCCGATACGTGGACAAGTTCCAAGAACCGTTATCTCCAATCTACTGCAGATAGGTTAATTCGCTCAGCGAACGCGCTGGCTTCACGCGAGCAACTCGCCAGGCCAGCCATTAAGAGCGATGAAGAAAAGTCCGACAAAGACCAAGAGCCAGCTGCTCCAACAGTACCCGAAAGAACCCCAACGCCTCAGCCTTCACCACCCTCGAATCCTTCGGAAACCTCCAACCATAACCCACCGGTATCCCCCGAGTCAACTGTATCGCCAGAGTCCTTCAAATCGCCGTCTTCCTTACACTCCGAACCCTCCGCCCCGTCTTTACCATCACTGGTATCACCACCAGCAGGGAAGCTACGCAAACGAGCACTGTCCGAATCAGTCGTCAGCTCTGTATCATCATGCCCGCCCTTGATAAATCTCGCGATAACGAAGAAGAAGGCACCAGACCACAACACAACGCAGTTAATCGAACTGGTAGACACAGTCACAGACCAACTAAAGCAAGCCGCAAGGCTCCGAGGCTCAAGACCGGGACGGTTCGGCGAAATCGAGCATAATTGGATCAATTCAACCATCGTCGACGCAGAGGACTCTTCAAGAGAAATGGACAAGATTCTAACAACATACCGAGCCGTCCTCGCGAAGCGAAAAGGAAAACTTAACCATTCAAGTCGCAAGCGCTGGAGAGAAAAGGACTGTCAACTGGCCCGCGAAAAATACCCCCGGTTGATTCTTCACCAAACCCGATTAGAAAAAGTTCTCGGCCATCTGTCAAGTGTGGCTATCTCTGTGCAAATCCCATCAAAAAAGCCCTTTGAGGAACTTGCGGCCGAGACACCTATCAGGCCATTCCCTGAGTTACCTGCCGAGGACGAAATAAAGGACCTCTCCACACAAAGAGCAAGCGAACTTTCAAATGAAGATGAAATCAAGGAACTCCCCAATGACACGGAGGCCTTACCCGCCATCGTCGAGCTTCCGACAACGTCAGCACCCACAAAGACATTCGTCGCTGAACTACCTGGGAGTACATATTTCATCAAGCGGAAACCCATGCAGATTGTCCCGAAGATTATTGTGACTCAAGTGGTGGAGGATCTATCATCGGATCAGAGGGAAAGCCGGGAGGCGGAGGAGCCTAACTATGAAGATAAGGAGATGGATCAAATGATGGCGTGGGAGAAGACGAGAAATGATATCCAGATGCAACAATCTGCATCATTGGCTCGTATTGTGGCTGAGATGGAGAATAACAAGATTACATCTGAGAATGATGCTTGATATTTATTTCCATTTAGAAGTGTTTTAGTTATACCCTTTTTGTTCAGCGATTAGCGATTCAACGAAGAATGTACATGTAAGAATGGGCCCATGTGGCGATTTTGATTTCTATCTGTCATAAATGATCTTTCAGATGATGTATTATTATTATCGTATCACGCTTATTATCCAGATCAGACCTTGAACTATAACTGTTAGTCTGAGGCACCTGGGCAGAGTTCGGAACACTACCTAGGCACTACCTAGTAGTCAACTGGATGTGTTCGGAAGGCTACGTTGTCTCCCGGCTGCAGAACACCGGATTTCTAGAGCAGTGAGAGGAGTTTCTCTTTCTCCACTTTTTATCATCAATATCCTTCGCGTCTGTACATCTACCTCACAACCTTTCAGTCTGATTCCTTCTCTGGTGTTTCCATTACACTTCCATCTCTCTTCCTCACTGCCTCCCGGGCTTGCCTTGAACATGGATTTCCCCGCAGTGCATATCCAACACCCTTCAGGCAACCACACGCACACCGCAATAATGCTCCACGGCCGAGGAAGCGATGGCGTCGAGTTCGCAGAAGACTTATTCTCATCCGTGAATTCCCAGGGCAAACCCCTACCCCAGACCTTCCCAAACATTCGATGGGTATTTCTATCATCGGGCTCACGCTGGAGTGACCGTTTCCAAGAAGACATGCCAGCATGGTTTGACGCGTATTCCCTCGATGACATCGCGGAAAAACAGGAGCTACAGGTGGATGGCCTTAGAGAATCAGTGCTCTACATCCTCGACTTGCTACGCTCGGAGATCGAAAAAGTCGGTGATCCGAAGCGTGTCTTTCTTGGTGGTATTAGTCAGGGCATGGCAATCGCTCTATGGTCCTTTCTCTGTTCACCGGGGAAGATTCATGGGCAGCTTGGTGGGGTTCTTGGGTTCTGTGGATGGTTACCCTTCGCTGGACAGGTGGAAGACTTGATAGGGGAGTTAGCACGTACGCCTGAGTTGAGCAAGAAACATCGTATCTCGAAGTTGTTTCTGGATATTATACATGGTTCCGATGCTCCGAGCTTGGAACTTGATACTGACGCGTCGGTATTATCGACCAACGTGTTCTTGAGCCATGGCGCCGATGACACTTGGGTTTCTACTGAACTTGGTCGTCAAGCAGCGAGGGTACTCAAGGATCTGGACTTTTCTATAGAGTGGAATGAATTCACTGGAGCCGAGGGAGATGGACATTGGATTAAAGAGCCAGAGGGATTTGACCAAATCACGCGCTTTCTCCAGAGCCGGATGGAAAGTGTTGAAAACGCAGAAAACTGACACCGTTGATAGTATAATTCAAGCTAATACAACTCCACACATCCATGGTACATGAAACACTATTGAGTTGTATCACGATCTATCCGAGTCAAGAGGAATATCCACCACCGCGTCATCAACAGTTGGCGGACCAACGTATTTCTTCCGTCCCCAAGCCCAATACCAGCCGGTGGCTATCAAGATAAAGCCAACGAATACAACCGGTGCATAGTTGACCGTCTCTGCGGTGACGGGTATGTATGAAGGCATACAGAAAAGAGGAACGACGAGGATACTCCACGCTGTACGATACAAGTCAGTGATGGCGTCCACATAGCTCGAAGTTTCACAAACTCACCCAAAGCCACAACATTACAGAAAAGACCAAGTTTCCCCAGATCAAACGACCCATTCTTAATTTGCCGCCGACCCCCAAGAAACGACACGGCGATGGGACAAGCATAGCTTACTGTCAGCGTGATAACACCGACACCGGAGAACGCGTTGAACGCAGTGCTCGATCCGAAGTAGATGAGACCAAGGGCAATCTCAATAACCATGCCTAGCATCATGGCATTGAAGGGGATGTTCAGGGAGGAATTGACCTTGCGCCACTTCTTGGAGTAAGGGATGCCTCCGTCTCTCGCGAAGGCCCAGACGGATCGCGATACGGCTGTTGTACATCCAATGCCACATAGTAAGGCCAGCACGGCTAACGGAATAAGGAGGACGAATGAACCGGCGGAATTACCGACTGCCGATTTGATTATGCTTGGGACCGGCTGGCCGGACTGGAGCGCAATGAGAGCTTTTGTGTCTGGGAGCACGACGACTAATGGGATCAGGAATAGTAGACCCGCGATTGTGTTGAGTATTATTGTGCCGACGATCGCTTTTGGAACCTGTCGGGATGGCTCTTGTACTTCTTCGCACATGCTGTAAAAGTAAGAATGATTGCAAAGCACAAGTGTGATGTCGGTGAATGGCTGGACAGGCAATTGAAAAGTACTCACGATATGACCATTCCCGTTGACGAGGTAGTATACGCAGCCTGGAGAAGTCCAACACAAAATGACCAGCCGACCGGCCAGCCTGACTGCGGGTCAAAGTTCGTGAACACGTACTCGCCATCATGCCTACCTTCCTTGGCAATCACCAAGACACAGATGATAACAGCGACCACACCAGCGAGAGTCCAGAAGATAGCAAAAGTCTAGCAGCCACATCAGCAAGAAGATCATATAAGAGATACGGCAAAGCTCACATCAAGATGAGGGAGCCACTTGTTCCCAAAAGCCGAGACTGCATTGCATAGCAGTGTTATAGCAAGGAAGATGAGAAAGGTTTGATAAGCATTTGCTTCGAAAACGCCGACACCCGGTGACGTCTCAAAGACATTCACACACGAGATGATGAATTGCGCAGACCCAAAGTTCACGGCAAGCGTAATCATGATATTCCCAACGACATATGACCATCCACAGATCCAAGCGACTATCCTTCGATAGGCGGATGGGGAGAGCATAAATGCTTGGTAGTAGACGCCTCCGGCTGTTGGATACACGGAGGTGATCTCACCAAGTGAGGCACCGACACAGAGGATAATCAGGGAGACCAGTAGCCATCCCCAGATAATGTTCACGGGACCTCCGCCATACAGAGGGTAAATGAAAGTTGTTGATAATCCATACGGGATGGAAGCGAGAACGAATGACATGAATGCCACTTGGAGCGTGGACCGGTTCCTAGTGAGCTCCGGCTCATATCCCAATGCCTCTAGAAGCCCGTTCGCAGCTACCGAGTCGGACTGCTCGAGATCAACAGCGTATTTGGCGTCATGGTCATCGAATTGACGCTTTGACTCTGACTCCAGTGGGTTCTCCATTAAGTTGATGAAGGGGTGACCAGCACTTGAGTGTAGAAGTCAGGCAAGATGAAAGATAGAAACTTGAAAGAAGAATGTAACCTTGAACAAACAGGAGTCAGGCCCCTTATGAACAGCAGGGTCTATCTCTATGTATCAGAGTCAACCATAATGATTGGACAAAACATGCCGACCTTTAAACCTACCGTCAGAAGACCACCTGGGCAAAGCATTCTGACCACTTAGCCGGAGATAAGTCTTACTAGTGTGGTAACTTACAATTGAAGATACCTTGGCTCTTGCGCTTTCGGTGGTTAAAGTGGTCCGATCTCCACTTCACTCCGCACATAAAACGCGGGGTAATTGCCTATCACTTCGTTTTGATTGGGCCCAATATGATGACGCAGTGTCTTGGTGGTATGTAGGTCAGCTTGTTAGTCATGTCCTCTGATGATGCTCTTGTGCTCATATTCCAAGGTTCTCATAGTCATCGATTTGTGGCTTTCGGCCCGGGGACGCTTTGGCCTTCATACAACAGAAACCTTGACAGCTAAAGTGTAACAAGACAAGCATTGAATTTGGAGTCCAAACATTACGTAGCAATCTCAATGAAACATTGAACTTGTAATGGCATTTCATGTATGGATGTACTATTCCAAATACCCCTTATCATGGCTGATTGATATCTTGAATAGCTGAAGCGGATAACCTAGAGTGAAGCCGTGACATCACGATAGTAATCAAGCGAAGATAATGAGTAATCAGAGTCCAAAAAAGGGTTATCTATCCCTAGAGCTAAATGTGGCTTCGTTTCATATATCGATTCCAACAAGATCTCCAAATAATCTCAAAGTTTTACCCCTATTCAAACAACCTGAAAGCATGATTGCGCGGTTACGCTAATGCACGGCGGCTACGCTAGTCGCAAAGGAGAAAATTGCGGTGTTTATCCATGGAATCGTCTGATGTCAGGCTGAGCATGGAGTAGTTCGGACAGTTTCCTATCAGCCTCAAGCAAAAGTACATGACGATAGTCTGAATAGAGATACTAATTCCCTATCATCTTATTATTTGGGTTATCCGGGTCTTTTGGCGGGAAACTTGAACTTTCCCGTAGCAGGATGTTGACTACAGAAGGAATTGGAGATTCAGTCCAATGTACTTTTTGGATCCAAGGTTGTCACGAACTTAAAGATGGCTTGATTTCCGGAAGAAGTAGGTGATTTGGGGTAAAAAATATCAAGTACCAGAATACTGAATGATCTGGCCCAACATCCAGTTGGTGCTCAATGTCTTCGTTCAATGTTCTCGTTCAATTTTCTCGTTCAATGTTTGTCAATGCAGATACAAGTTGATTATTATTATCCCATCATAGTCTCGAGATTATGTTCAAGCATTATATCAAGCCAAAACTCCCTCATTCCGGCGTCGGCTCTACCCCAAGTTTCGTGAACAATGCGTGACATGCGTTGCAATCGTAATTTCGGAAGAATCAACGTGAGCTCTGACAACCAAGTACTAACCTTCCGCCGCGCCTGAGCAATTTCCACATCTAGAGAATTTAAACACGCAATGGCGTTCGCCGCAGGACCAAAAAGAGACTCGTTGGAAAAGACAAGATCGCTAGAAATGCAAGTAAGGACTACAGGGTGCATACATCTAGTTCCAGATGTTGGGGGAATCTGATCAAGGAGTGATACGATGTGGAGCGCTAGGATCCGGCGTGCTTCCTCGACAGAGGGTGGTGTGGTCCGGGCCCCGAAGAGAAGGGTGAAGAGGACGGATGGTTCTTGATTGGATGTGTTTCCCAGCTGGAGGCGCTCGTCGAGGATATCGGGGAAGACGTGGTAGATTTGAAGGAGGGCGGTGCAGCGGTATGCCTCTGCGAGAGTGATGAAATGGGATGGGGGTGTGTCTGTGTCACCGATATCAACGGGTCCGCAGTAGGAAGAGATACCGGTGAATAGCATTTCCTCTTCCAGTCGTTCAGCCGTTTGGTGCTGATCGATCTCCTCGACCAGGAAGTTGAAGTCGATATTTGTTACGTCGAGATCTTCCCCGCGAGTGCGGTAGGAAATACGTACAGCACGAATCAACTTTGCGGTTTGGTAGAAGAGACTGATTGATTTGGAAAGAGGACCTGTCCATGGGTGTGGAAGGGCCTGGCCATCCACCAGATACACCGACATTTCAGTATCAGGTCTCTCCAGGACCTTTTCTTCACTGAGTAGTAGAGAGTCCTCTGCAACAAACGCCGCCATCATGTTCCAATACAATAAGCATTGTTGAAAGAGAGGGTACTGCTTTGCAAAGGTAGACTCGGGATTATGGCACATTTGTTGCTGATTCACAAGATAATCCTTGGCTTCCTTCAAGTACTCCAACCCCAGATCAGCCGCGTTGTGCCAAGCTGTTGTTAGCCCAATCATCAGGAGAGCAAGGAAGAATTCATCATCATGATCATCTCGATGCAAGGAGCCTATTCGAGGGTTGTTCCGAAGACAGGTGATCGCTTGCTGTTGGGTCTGAATGCCGATGGCTCTCATGCCTGGGAAATCATTGGCAAGAGAGGCCGCAGCCATGCTTTGGATCGCATAATAGATTGCCGCGTTCTGACTCCATAGACGACTGACAATGAGACGAAATGGATTTAAAGGCGAGTCAAAGGAAGACCAGGCTTTGCAAACAAAGTCAAAGTAGTATTGGACGAGGATGGCGGGCATGTGAATGAGAAAGGAAGGTATGCCCGTGTTGGACAGACGCCGGTGAAGACTTGCAAGACTATCCGAATGGGAGCCAGCTCTAAACACCGCGACGTCATTCAATGACCTTAAGTCTGATTTAGGTTTGAGGCCCAAAGATGGGTCAATTTCCGGAACCTGGTCCAATATTGTGGAGCTCGCTTCATCCCATAGTTCTTGCAGTAGATTGTTGCTGAGCGTGGTTTCTACAACACTCTCCGCGCTATCTCTTCTGGTGACGGGGGGCCGCTCTGGCGCGATTGCTGGTGGCGAATCATTCTCGATCTCGTTCAAGTTCAAGTTCAAGTTCTGCTCCTGATCGCCTTCTTGAAAGACATAACGCCATTCCAGCGGCTTTTTCTGATAGCCAGGACATGTGAAGCCTTTCCTCAGACACTCTTGACAGCTGGGCCTAGATTCATCACATCTACGCTTAAGAAAAGTTAGCTATGCCGAACTGAGGTAGGGACCGTGCATACCTCAACTTACTCTCCGTTCCTTGCATTTCTGACAACCTCCTTTAGATTTGGGCTTGCACCGGTTCGGGTTCTTCTGCCTGTTCTGTCGCGACTCAGTAGCTCGCGGCATTCTGGAAAAGTGAAGAAAGAGGGATTCCGCGATATGGGAAAGAAACGCGCCTTATCTTTGTTTGAAGCGGTCATTCAGGTGATCGGGTCGGGATCGCCTCCGTTGTTTTCTACCCCGCACATCTTTCCGGTTCCCAAGGAACTTTCAACCACTTCTACATATCCCACCAATGATCATGATCAAAAAAAATATCATATAAATAAAGTCATGACTGACCGCAACTCATACCCGCCACCACATAGTCAGAGTTACTATCATCTGTGCCCAGGTTTGATGTCGTGGCATCATTCCGACGCCATCCCCTGGCCAGGCTGGCGTGTTTGGATACCAGATTGGGTTATGGAACCCGCCACATAAGCTCCACTAAGCGTTGGAGCTAGTCCAAAGAAAGAAGCTAGTTTGAGAGAAATCGAACTATATCGTGCATTTCTTTACTTCGATCCGCTTTGATTCTATTTGATCTACAGGGATCCTCCTCGTTCACATATGGTCCTCTTAACATGATAGGTATTTAGCGCCGAGTCACCGGACGCCGAACTATCGTCAAAATCTATTCGAAATTGAATCAAAACTGCAACATTTGAAAGTTTGATCAATATCGC
Source organism: Penicillium sclerotiorum (assembly GCA_911649655.1). Taxonomy (NCBI): domain Eukaryota; kingdom Fungi; phylum Ascomycota; class Eurotiomycetes; order Eurotiales; family Aspergillaceae; genus Penicillium; species Penicillium sclerotiorum. The sequence goes on along the minus strand of CAJVRJ010000005.1, from coordinate 3,123,855 downwards.
AGAGCGTGTCATGGATTATGATCTGGACCTAAAAGAGGGGATGGAGCTATATCACAGAGAAGTATCACCAACGGGTTGATGTGGCACCTTCAAACTTCAATATCGGGTCCAGAGCAATCCATCCTGTGCAACATTTGAATGCTAACCTTGAAGCCAAGCAAACCATGGGAATTTTGAAGATAAAAAGAGCCTCACGTGCTTATCAGGCGGTATTCACGACCAGTAGCATTTGGCCAACACATTTTGAACCCACCCGATTTGACAGCGTTTAAGATAGCGGGGGATCGGCCTAAAATACCGAAATTATTTTAAGGTCTTAAATAGACATGCCAAGATATGGAGGCAAACATTTGATTCGACTGATTGGTGCTTGTTCTCCAGGGCGCATCTATCCCATGGGTTGACTTTCCAGGTGACAGCTTAGACCTGACTATTGAAAGAAGTATTGGAACGGTGAAATCTGGACCCTGGCTATATGTGGGACCGGTGTTGATTGAGGTATAGTACACATGTATACAGAGCGCGCTTGGAAGATTCGGGCAATCAGACTCAACAAATCAACGGCAAATTCTTCTGGTTCATGAAAAAGGTGCTCATGACATCTTGGTCCTGATTGGCGTCCCAAATCTCCTCTAATTGAGCCAATGCGGTCGACATGACACCCATTCCAAATATGATCACCAGAGATTGCAGGTATGACCGAATCATCTTTTGGTAGTACTTGTGACGAGCAATGAGACCAAAGACGAAAAGAGGCCAGGTCGCCGTCGTTGACATGGGTGAGGCGGGTGGTAGGCGAGAGAGTATGGATTCAAGACTTTGAAATGCACGCTCGATGCTACTTCGCGCTTCATCTCCGGCAAAATGACAGTCTAGTAGCAATAAAAGGCTTTGTCGATATAGCTCTGCGCAGTTAATCATGTCCTGCTCGCCCCTGCTTGGTTCCCAATCTTCTATTCGAGCTCTGAGATCCTGGTACTCAGTATGGAGGTACTTTTCGGGCAGGGATATGGCTTCCTGTGATGCCGAATTCCATAACAGTGCAGATACCTTTGGCACATAGATAAACAGCTCGTAAGCACATCCGCACATCACGCCGGTGTTGTTAATAGAAAATGAAGACGCAAGTACTGATAGCGGCGTCGGCGGTGTCGGTGATGTCGGTGATGCTGTATATTTGGTTGTGAACGATGCAAGTGAAGCATTGTACACGTAAAGCTCTGTAGTTAGAGACACAATATTGGAATCGGCCATACCCAGGTCTGAGCGTACCAGATAGGCCATCAGGTGATGTGCACCATCGAGATGTCTTTGCATCGCTTTCGGATCAGTACCTCTGGTGGCCTGGGGCGAATGAGCAAGTCTCCAATGAAGAGTCACACCGTTAGACCTACCTCTAACAGATAAAACATTAAGACAACCAAGAGAATGCGCCAGATGGAGTTGTTGTCATTGCCTCCATTGAATGCCGTCGATAGAGCTACCCTCAGTTGCTTCAATGCCCGGGTATAGCTTGACCAAGTTAATGTTTGAATTTTCTGATGAAGTGAAGGATTTCTTTGCATCAAATGAACGCCCGCAAGAGCCAAAGTAGAATTCATTAGAAGCTCATCCTGCAGAGCTGCTGGAAGTATTGTGTGTAGAAACGGATTTTGGTTGTCCTGTAAACACGCCAAGCGATTGGCCGTATCCTTCAAGTAATGGTCAAGGAGCTTCCACGTTTCCGACACCGAAGACACCGAGCCGGGCAATACGAAGAGGGACGGTGAAGACGGAATGCGTTGATTCGGCAAATTTGGATGTGCGTGAGATGCGAGGGCCCACGCGCCCGACTCCGTGACAGATCGACTGTCCAACACCTGCAGTCGGGATGCAGCTTCAAGTTCTTGTGTGCTTGGGCCTGGCCAAACGCAAGCGAGATTATTTCGCAAACAGGCCGTGCATATGGGTTTTTCTTCATCACATTTCTTTTTCCGACGCCGGCAGGACAAACATCCGGAACGAGATCGAGCCCCCATTTCGACTTGCAATTGGGGGTTCATGCCATGATTGCAGCGTGATGTCGATGACTTTCAAGTACTTCTTCTCAAAAGAAAATGAGATTTATCATCTCAACTGCATTTTCTGGGCCATTAACCTGGACTTGATCTACCCCCCACGAGCACCGTCCACGTGATCGGAAAGGGATCTCCATTTCGGATCGTCAAGGTTTCAAAAGTGCAAAAGTGCAAAAGTGCAAAAGTCCATAAGCCCAAGTGCAGGGGCTTATCGAGATCCTGCAGGGGATTGCGTGTTTGCGTATTTTGCAAAAGGAACTCATGTGACCCCCTTGTCGACTCACCTGACATCCTGGAGTTCATCTGACTAGGATCATCAGTTCACGTCCGTGCGAACTCCCAGCTCTTACCTAACAGACAAGGACCATAAGGACCTTTTCGTCTTCTTGGATTCTTGGAGAAGAGCGAAGGAACCAAAGATTGGGGGGGATCCACAAAAGGCGTTCTCCAAGGAAAGTGTTCCCGTGGATTGTGGGGAAAGCTACATTTTGCTGCGCTTACAGCGCAATCGTCGTCTCTGATCAGCCTAGACTTTCGGGAAGCCTTTGCCTCACAAAAAAAGCAAAGCATTGAATAACACCTGCTAGTGTCACTGGGCTCATCGATCAAAGAAGGCAATGCCTACGAGCAACGAATGAGGGCCATTGATTTATAAAACAAACCCAATAGACGGGACCAGGAGAACACAGCCAGTCTGGTCTGGAATATGCGGGGAATGTGCTCAGAATGCAGCTCAAGGCCTTATAAATTGGATGCTTACCACCGTGATTTGACAGGATATTCGATCCACTAATCGTGCAAGATCTCTCCCAGCCCAGCCATGCCTTTTTCACGCTCTCTCACTGTTGTCGGCTGCCATGCTGAAGGCGAGGTGGGTGATGTTATTACCGGCGGCGTACTCGATGTTCCCGGGAAAACCATGTTCGACAAACTCGTCCATATGTCGACCAAGAAGGATCATATTCGCCAACTCCTTCTGAATGAGCCCCGTGGCCGAGCTTCGATGAACACGAACCTCGTCCTCCCACCCTGTGACCCGAGAGCAGATGCCGGTTTCCTGATTATGGAAAGTGAGGAATACGCGCCGATGTCCGGATCGAATATCATCTGCACGACGACCGTTCTCCTGGAAACCGGAATGATCCCCATGAAAGAGCCTACCACTGAGGTGGCTCTCGACACGGCTGCGGGATTGGTGACAGTCACTGCGGAGTGCGAGGCCGGCAAGTGCAAAAGCGTTGAATTTAATAATGTGCCGTCCTTCGTTCTCGAGCTCGATTACAAAGTCCACGTTCCAGGACTGGGAGAGATCTCCGTCGACATTACATACGGAGGCATGATGTATCTACTGGTTGACGCGGCGTCTGTGGGTCTGCAGGTTCACAATCAACAGTCTCGCCAGCTAGTGGAACTCGGAGAGCGCATCAAACGAGCAGTTGAAAAACGCTACACTCCAGTGCACCCGGAAAACCCTGGGATCACGGGATTCAGTGTTCTGGAATTCACAGAACCCTTGGAAACGGAAGAAGGATGCAAAGTCGCCAGTAATGCTGTGGTGGTGTCTCCGGGACGGTTCGACCGCAGCCCTTGCGGCACTGGAACATCTGCGCGGCTCGCGGTCTTGCATGCGAGGGGCCAAATCAAAGAGGGGGAAATATTCAAGCATAGAAGTATTCTGGGTACCGAGTTTATCAGTCGGATTCGTGGGACGACTCAGGTGGGACCTTACCCAGCTATTCTGCCGACGGTCAAGGGTCGAGCCTGGATAACAAGCTTCAAGCAAGTCGTTTTAGACTCGACGGACCCGTTCCCAGAGGGATTCCGTGTTGGGGACCAGTGGCATATGCCGCCTAATTAGACACGGGCGTCTCTGCTCAATGGTTTGCAGGTGTGGTATGTACGATCAGTTGGTGAAAAGGCTAAGCAATCGAGCTTACAGCCGGATGCTATATTCATTCTCGCAAAATTTACAATAATGAGACCGGGATATGTTAGGCAAGACAATTTGAACTTGTAGGAACGTGAAGAGAACTTAAACTCCAGTGTACTCTAATAGATTTCTCTAAAAACCCGACCGTGCATCCGTGTCCGATCCCAGTCTGTCGAAAGATGTGTTGACCGCACATGTAGACCCTCATTCATCGCCAATCAATCACGCTCTGAGATATCTGGACACCTGTTTAGAGAGGATTGCTGCCCAAGAAAACCAGTTCCAATTCCTCAAGCTCCAGGTCCATTTCCTCGTCCTCAATCTCAAGCTCCAGTTCCATTTCCTCGTCGTCCTCATCATAGGATTCATCCATCTCATTCTCTTCCTCACTGTCCGTCTCCTCCTCCGACTCTAGTATCTCGTCCTCCTCACCTTCCTCAATCTCCGATTTATTCGCTGTCTCTGTTTCCTCACTATCAACACTGGCATTTTCCACTTCATCTTGGCGATCTCGCACACGAACCCAATTATTTCGCTCGTTATCTGCTGGGGCGTCTTGGTCGTTCAAGTTAATCTCTTGATCGGCTTGCAGGATAAGTTCGTCTCCATACCAATGAAGACATACGCAGGCACGCCAGGCCTCGCCACACACATAACAGAAATGATGCCCGCAGCTATAAAAGTCAATAGGATTCTCACTTTATGAGAGATAAACTCACTGGCAAGTAATATGATTGCACCCAACAACCCGCTCCACCATCTGTCTGCAATGAGAACACCGTTTCCATTTCTTCTTACTCGCCACCTTCAACACTTCATGCAGCGCGGTATCCTTCGGGCAGTCGACTCTGGGATGAGCTAGAGAGCGGCACAAAGTATGCGTTAGTCGGCCACATTTCGGGCAGGTCCCGTGCTCCTCTTTGATGGAATGGGGAGGAATAAATGTATTGCAAGTTGGTTTTGCGCAGTATAGCCGGTTTTGTGTGGAGTATTCGAGGGCCTTTGCGTTGTATTCTTTTAGTTCTTCGGCGTTCAGGACTGAGCGGATGACCGTACGCGAGACAGTGTTCTCCACGTTGCAGCAATGGGGCGGCCAAAGGGATTCTTCGTTTATGGCGCTGAGAATCAATGTTTTTGTACAGCCGTGACAAAAGCCATGACTGCATGGTGCTGTGAATATGAGGCTTTCGTATTCCTCAAGACAAGACATGCACTTCTTGTCCAGAGGGGCGGGTTCAGGAGATGGAGATAGACGCGAAAAGCCCCGTCTAGGGGTCTTGGGAACCTCTTTTTTATCCTCCACTGATCTCTGTATTCCTGAAAGTCTCTTGTCCGCTGATCTTGATGATTTGAGGCGCAACAGTTCCTCTTTCATACAGATCATGGCATATCGACGGTCAGAGCGGCTAGCTGCAGATTCACCTCGTGTATCATGTTGCACGTTTTCTTCAAGAAAGGCAAGATCTTTGAGTTGTAGCTCCAGAGCGAAATTGAAGTCCTGGTCAGGATCCATGGTTGAATATCATACCGGTGATCTGTGTTAGAATTGAACTTGAAAGCGAGGACGGCCCAGATGATATACCCAGATGCTGATTGTAAAATAGAAAAACTGTCGTTCGGGCAATTCAAATGTTTCCAAGGTTCCTAGCTCGGTGTTTGCTAGAAAAATTGAAGGCAAACATTGAACGGCCACATGTAAACTATTTGCGGCAGTCATAGTATCATACCCTTGTCATCTTCAAGCAATAGGAAACCTTTAGCGGGATCTTCCAGATGCCCAGTGTTTCTGCTATCAAAACTGGAAACAACTTGAACTCTCTTACTAATTATACAGCCTGCAAGATTAGGTCGCAGTATGGAGACTGATGCTGCGAAATAAAATTTGAATGATGAGTAGGACATTGGAGGTCATGAAGATATTTGAATCAATTTATTCAAAAACTTATCACGTAATTATATTAAAAACTAGTTTAGAGACATGAACACCGGTAGTGTTATCGTGGTATCAATGTCTCATCTAACTTCAAACATGGACGTAGTTGTCCCCCTATAAACCTTGGAATCAAGATGACCAAAGGTTTGAAGTTCCTCAATCAATCAAAGTGTACACAGTGGCTTAATCCTGGTAGGTGTCCTCAGCATCCTTGAGAGTCTTGTCCAGATCGTTCTTCTGAGAAGTGGCATCCTCGGCACAGGTTGGAACGGAGTCAATGATACCAAAAGCAATGGTGTCAACGACGCCCTCCAGACTGCGAAGAACAGCAGCAATAGGCTGAGTGAATGGAGTCAGGCTAAGAAGGCCGTGCTTGCCAATGACAGTGGCCAGAAGAGTCTGGTGAACTTGAACAAACTAAGGCATGGTTAGTGATCGTTCTCTCTGTAGTGGAGTTATGAGACTTACGCCGCGGAAGGAAGTGCAAATGGCCTGCTGCTGGGTGTCGGTGTAGGTATCCTCGCGCTTCTTCATAGAGCGCTTTCGGCCTCCCAGGAGGGCAGAAGGATCCGAGAGAATTGCCTCAAGGTCCTCAATGCACTTCTCAGGGTTCTCCACGTTCAAGCAGTCGATGCGGCGCTCCAGAGAGCGCTTTCGGTCTCCTAGAATCTCAGAAGGATCCTCAATAACCTCCTCAAGATCCTCGAGGCACTTCTCGGGGTTCTCCACGTTCAAACAGTCAATACGGCGTCCCAGAGAGCGCTTGGAGTCCTTGTTCATGGCAGCAATATCTGCGGTGACGGTGGAGATAATGTCTTTGAAGTTGTTGATAACTTGCTGCTTAGAAATTAGCTCATGTTCAAGGTAAATACATATGCGACAAGAAAAGCTAATGACATACAGGAGCTGTTGTGAAAAAGTTGGTGACCGAAATCGACTGTGCAATAGTGTTGGTGTCTGAGGACAATTGAGTGATCTTGTCAACGTTGGTGACGACCTCCTCGGCGGGCATAGCAGCAGTGGCTGCGCCAGCCAAAGCCAGAGCGGAGACAGCAGAGGTGAAACGCATCTTGTCGGATGGTTGAGGCTTCTGTAAAGAGAGTTGCTTTCCGGGATGGTCAAAGGAATTGAGGCTTGATGGAGAAGGTCGAATGATCATGGGAAACGAGTGGGCTTTTATAGCCATTTAGCAGCTTCCATCATTTGAAATTCTTCCTTGTTTTGGCTTCTTGGATTCATGGCAGATGTGTGATGAAATCTCATCACAGCCATTTCGCTATCTAGCTTTCAGCTCTTGCATGCCCAACATAGCATTTGCCTGCACGATGATTCCAAAGAGGGAATTTGCCAGGAAAATCACGACCGTGAGAAGAAAATCAAGATGATTTCTCACCCCAAACGGATCCTTAAGATCGATAGTTTGAAGATCTGCGGAGAACGCGGTCCCTCATAGGTGTGGGTTTCCGTCGGATACTGGTCCATGAACACCTAGATCCACAGGTTCGTCCTTGGTATCCATTTTGAAGATATTCCTGATATAGCCATAAGGAGATTTGGACCTGCATATGGCAGCTATTGTCAGCCTATCATCAACGTCCATTAAGGTTCGTGGAGCGTCAGAGCGAGATACTCAGACACGCCCTGTTAATGCTTCGCTGGGAAGGAATTTCTCATCCATACCACTGCTTTCTTGACTTCTTTCGTCCACTCTCTTTGCCCACACATTCTCTATCATCTTCGAATCAGCCATCCTCGTATCTCTTCATGGAGTAGTGACACGTCAGTTAGGCGGAAGCTTGATGATTTAAGCATTAGTCCGGCAGACATCTCAGTAGAAGCTTACCAGCCAAAGTTAATTTCAACCTTGACTCTGGCAGTTCCGGTCAATCTTGCCTAGAATCCTGTCCATTTCGTGATGAGACTTCGGGAACCGCATTGGCTCTTTCCTGAAAGTTCTCATTGGCGAGGTTCGTCACTGGTTCGCAGAACTAGCGCTGCAGATCATACGTTCTATCAGGGTCCGCCTCCACAAAAAATCCAAGGCTGAGGACCCCTGAGCATCTGGATTCGATTGGGTTCAGGTTGAGAGCGAGAGCGAGAATGTCAAAGCGCCTGCAGGAACAGTCCCCACTCTTTTGACATTGGCTAGATCCACACATCGTGGGCTTTCCAGCGGGCCATTCCGTATCCCATCCCCTATCTCCCGTCCCTATCCTTTGAAAGTCCGCATCGTGGGGCGAAGGGATCTCTGCCGAGGGCAGGAAAACAGGTATTTTCTCATTCAAGTGGCGATCCTGCTCCTGTTGATGAAATAGATGGTGGTATTTCATTAGGCCGATCGCAAAAATCGAGAGGATCGGGCATGAACTACCCGCTCTGACGCTCTTTGTGGTCCTGGAGCGAGCAGTTCATCAGCGCGAACTCTAAGATCTGAGTCCCAACCTTTGTTAAATCGAGAATCTGGAAGACCCTGAGATCGAACTATGTGGTTCTTGTTGTTTTCAATATCTGGGGTTCCCTGTAAAGTCAAGGTTCGGAGAAAAAAAATGTACATTGAACGTTGAGCAAAAGAAAGGCCTACACGTGCGACGCGTGACACAAACTCATTCCCTTGTACGACAATGGGTTACATCAGCATTCAAGTTTTATTGATTTCAATCTCCAGCCTTGAGACTTTTTTTCACCTAGACAATGGCCCGGTCATACCGCTGGATCTAATGGACGACGATCTCAATCCCAGGAACCTGCGAAGGTGCATAAATCCCTCGACTAGTGAATTTTCAGCTTACAAGTTCTGGTCCATGCGCAGAGCGGTATACGAGAAGATAGTATGTAGGAAATGTCTATCAACGAGCCAAGGCCGAATTCAATTTTTCTTTTCTTTTTATTTGCTTTTTCTACCACTGAGTGACGGTCCAAAAGCTCCAAGCTTGGACCATTGTAGGTGTTGTTCTTCCAATGTTGAAATACCTGCTTGTGAAGGCTTCCATTAGAGTGACGTAGATCAGCTGTAGGTCCATTTTCAGGATCAGTGACGTTGCAATGTCTCAACAATTTCCCTCAATGCCGACTTTATGCCGATTAGATAGTGCAGACTAGATCGTCCACTATCTCCACATCTCAGCTGCGCCGTGAAATGGTAGGTATTGTTTGCGGTGTCTGGAGCAGAAGAGAACAGATGCTGAAGGATGAATTAAATGGGCATTTCCAGGCCCAAGGGTGTAAGCGTCAACGGACGCTTCATCCTGCACCATGGAACGAACGAATCAAAGTCCAAATGGATACGTTTCTTCCTTTCCAACAGGTGTTTTCGGTTGGATTGTCTCAAGAGGCTTCACAGCCTCCGTACAATCAAACCAGACGTACGCATCGAACTGTTTGTGAATCAATGCTTGAGAGTAATGAGAAGCTCTCTCTGTATCCGGTCGATAAATGACTCCAATAAATCGCTGGAGACGACGCTCTCTAGCCAACGCGGCTCGGAGAGTATAATCCATGTATTCCCTCCGAAGATCAATGAGGAAGCTCGGGACTCCAGTATCGTGGGCAATGATCTCCCAACTGTCCTTCCGTGAAGGACGAACGTCCATAATCTGCATATCCTCATCCCATTCATGAGCTGCAGCCACCGTCCCAGTATGAGTCCCACAACCAATAATTGCGACATTGTCTCGACTGAACTTTTCCCTGCATAGTTGGCCAATGTTTAGCTCGCTGCGTCGCAAACCCATGCTGGTATACCGAGCATCACCGACGTGTGAGTTATGGGCCCACACAATGGCCTTGTGAACTGGAGGTGGACGATACTGCAATAGACGACTGAGTGTTTCGAACATGTGTGTATCTCTCAAGGTCCACGAACTAGTAGAACTCCAGTACATTGCCTTGTAATATTTCTCTGCATCCCGGACGAGATACGCGTTTTGTTTCCCGCTGAGATACTCGTCATGATCTGGATCATCCTGCGACACATAATCCAGCCTTCGTTCCAACATATCTCTGAGAATTGCCATGACGTTTTCTTCGCAGTCGGCCATACCATGTAAGGCCGAGAGGCCGTAGGAAGTAGGATCCTCTACCCAGGGGTCCAAACATCCATACCGTTTCCGTGCTTCTTTCCCTGCCTCGGGACTGACACGGTCAAGGTAGTCGATCACAGCCTGCATCGAAATCCCCATGCTATAAAGATCCAATCCATAAAACCCAACGCGTCTATTTGGCGGCAAATCCTTGTTCCAATCACGCAACCACTCCACCAGTTCTTGCATCTCCCGATTGCGCCACATCCATGTGGGAAAACGCTTGAAGGGCTCAAATCCTTTTGTTGAGCCGCCGATGTTGGCTTTGGATCCTGGTCGCATGCGTACATATCGATCGATTGCCTCGGCATCGGGCCAATCTGCTTCCACGGCAATCATAGTGTATCCATGCTCCCGGACGAATCTTTTGGTAATTTCAGCCCGCGCACGGTAAAATTCAGATGTGCCATGGCTGCCATCGCCAAGCAGGACGACTTTTCGATCGGCATAGGCATCGAAGTGAGCTGCAAAGCTTGGATCTTCAATTGCTGGGAGGGGCTCTACGGCCCTGTTGAATAGTTCTTGTAGCTCGGACATGAATGTTGACAGTCTTCGGATGGAGGATGGTCGCATAGAATGTAGAAAGCGCACCGAATTTGTTTCTTGGCCAAGATGAAAGTTTCGAAAGTCATTTTGATCAAAGTTCATAGCAAAGCTACCAGATGAAGACTCTGAAGAGGCGATCTATTGATATCACACCCGAGTAACGGGCCAGTAATGATGACTTCACGGCAATACCCGTCCAGCCAACCTTAATTTGATGATCTCTTGATACCCGTGACTTCAACCATGCTTTTCAATCGCCACAGACAGTTAACCACCTCACGAATAGTATCGACTACTATTCCCAGACGCACTGCTCACCTTCATGCGCTACCAACCACACGAACATATCATCCCAAGATGGCTCTCCCAATCAGCAGTCCCTCACCGCGTCTAGATCGCTTCCAGCAGACCATGGAATCAATATACGGAAGCTTCAGCCTGATAGACGATCCGAAGAACTGGGACCCACCATTAAAATCAGGCGGACACCGCGGTCGATACCTATGGACCGACGCATTCGGCGTGATAAACCTCTTAACCATGCACAAAGAGTATTCTCGCGCCGGCCGATCCGCACCCGACGACCGCTATGTCCAGCTCGCACGCCGCCTCATCGAAACCGTTCACCAGGTCCTGGGCCGCACGAGAGACGGGTCTTCCCTATTACCAGGTGCAACAGAGTCGAATCCGCTAGGCGGGGGACTGCGAATCGGCAAGACAGAGGAGCATGGATCTGATTGCGATGGGCAGTACCACCACTACCTGACTTTGTGGATGTTTGCTCTGAATAGGATGGCGCTGGCTTCAGGTGACATGGAATATAATCGTCAAGCTGTCGCGCTCGCGCGCGCCATTCACCCGAAATTCTTCGTGGATCGCGCTGCGGCACGCCCGCGCATGATCTGGAAGATGTCGATGGATTTGTCGGCGCCGCTTGTATCCTCCGAGGGGAACCTGGATCCCATCGATGGGTTCGTTGTTTTCCGTATCTTGCAGGCGACGGCCATGCAGGCTGGAGATGGGGAGGTATTGGCTGAGGAAATCGGGGACTATAAGCGAGTGATGGAGCGAAAGGGAGAACATTTCGTTTCGAAGGATCCACTCGATCTGGGTATGACATTATGGACTACACACTGGTTTTCCGAGAGAGAGAACTGGGCATCGAATTTAGCGGGGAGATGTTTTGAACAGCTATGTCAGTGACCAGCAGTACGCAATACGCTTGTCAACTCACTTGCTGACTTCAATAGATGATCTTATTGAAACTAACAGATATCTTGATCGCAATATCAAGTATCGTTTGGCTTTTCGTGAATACGGTACATGTCTTGGATGCTACTGTCAATCACAGCAGACCACGGACAAGGAACGGGCGGTTGACCTCAAAATTTGGGCTGATTCCATTATCACGGCTTGGGATCCGTATATGGAACTTTCCATATCAGAGGATTTGACGCCTGTAGACTTGAGACCCATTACGCGTGTGATGTACGCAGCGGCTTTGACTCCTGGTGGTATGGTGATCCCATATTCCCTGAGACGTGACCTGGTCGCTAATTTGCATCTGGGAGACAGCATTCTGCGCAGGATATCTGGGCCCGGAAGCTCCATTCACCAAAGATTAGTGTAGTCAGTCTATAATCGGGTCAAGTTGAAACCCAACATGAACTGCACGTGCGGACTTGGTTGTAAACGCTAATTCAAAATGGATTGAGATGAATATGCTGCCAGTGGCTAAAGCAAGTCTATTGTGTATGACTCCGTAAGAAACAAGCACGGGATGGTATGGCGCGAGGGTATGAGCCATATTCCGAACAATATTTGCAGATCCCAACTTCACGGGAAATGAACTATGCACCCGGTACTCCAACAATGTCCCTCCAGGGAGGAAGTTTTCTGGGGAGGATGTAAATGGCATATACAGTGCTCAATGCGACAAGAAGACCAGACCACTATATAGATGATATCTGTTAGCCGAATAGTCACATACCAAAAACAAAACTACACTCTCGCTGGAATCGAAGACAACTCACCTTCTCCAACCACGTATGGAACCAAATCGCGGTCATGAAAAGCATCCACCAGCCCAAGCCGACAACCCCCCAAACAAGTCGCAATGACCACGTAACAGCCAGCCCTGTATTAGAGCTATCACCGGAATCGCCCTTGACAGCGGTCGGATCACTCGATTTCCGCTCCCGCGCTCCATCACCAAAGCGCGAGCCCAGCGAGAAAGCACCCACACCAATCGCCTCAAAAGCAAGCATCGCCGTCGACAAAACCAGCATAAAAACATGTCCACTGATATCATGACCCCCTCTCCAAGCTCCGCCCGCAGCTTTACAGGCCGCAGCCGAGAACAAAGTCTCCAGCTGGTCCGACGGATGCATATCCGAACCCGGGCCTACCTTCTGTGCTTCTTTCATGATCTCATGACACTTCCCGCCCGTAACGACGAAGCCGCGGTCGATGATCGCCGGTCCGAAGAACCACTGCGTCATCAGGTACCATACCGTCGTCGCGAGAGCATATCGTAAACAGGCCTGGACAGAGCGTCGGATCCGGAGCTGTTGTGGCGGGGACGAGGAAAGGAAGCCGTAGGCTGGTTGGATCAAGAGGAGCGAGGCAAAGGCAAGAGTCGTCCACAACCATCCGACCTTCACGAAGTAGAGGTTGAAGATGTTGTTCTTCCGCGCGAAGTAATTGACTGGGCTCTCGGAGATATGCAGGTCCGCGGCGAGTGAGGGCGCGAGGGCGCTCGCTGGTTGGGACTGGGGTTTTGTTGCGCGGGCCACAGGGGAGATTGCTGAGAATAGCGAACCCAGGAGTAATGTTGCGGGGTATACAAGGAGGAGGGCTGCGGAGGGAGCTGGTCGAGCGGGTGTGGGTGTGGCCATTGTTGATTTCGAGACCATCGTGGGACAAGCCTCTTGGGTTATTTCAATTCATGCACTGAGTGCGTGGTTGTAGAAGGAAGATCAATTTTGGGTGTTCACATGTAATTTCCAATCATTTCAGATATGATCCTGTTATGATTGAAGGGTTTAGGGAAAAGTTCCTTGGAAGTTCACAGTGACAGGTGGAGGATGACATCAACTTTCACCTGCCGCGGCAGTTGATCCTGGTGCCTCAGGCATGACATGACAGCGGCCCCGGGGACAAAGAAACAAAGCAACCCCAGAACACAAAGAATCACCTTGTACTCAATTTGTGACTTTCAGGGGACGTACTGAGAAAATAGTATTGATGACCTACGTCGGGCACATAAATTGATCCCAAGAGTTTGGTCTTTGGTCTTCGTAAGGTTTGACCTAAGACAGGGATATCGCGGTTACATTGAAATCCTGTTGCCATGAAGCGGGCACTGTGTACTCCAGGGGTGGATCACTGCCAATTTTTTAGTGCTAGCATTGAAAGGCTTGTATAGCGTAATTAGGAGCAGATGAACCCGTTTATCTTGAGACTAGAAAACTTGCCACTTTTTCTCATTTAACCAGTTGACTATCTAGCCCCTCTTTCTAACGGATTTCAGGGTACGACTCATCTCCGCTTTCAGACCCAGAATGTCGGGTTGAAATATTCCCTTTGCGTCCGGTCCAAGACCACACCGTATCCCGAGAGCCTGGGAGAGGTTTGTGCTTGATTGTTCCGATGCTTCCGACTTGGACAAGATGGATGGCCAGTGTGTGATGCTAAGGCCTTTCGCCTCCTGTTACCCATGCCGGGAGCCGTACGATACAAGTAGTAAACGAAGGAATATGAATGTACTACGGGGATATAAGGCGTAGTGGATAAGTCAAGTCTGCACATCACTAGTACACTACCCACCTGGGCACAGTCCAATCATCCGTAGGAACAAACCCGGTCAAAATCCGTATGAAAAATTGAAAAACCTCGTATCATCAACTCGTCCACTAACGACAGGACCCACCGCGCTTCATGATTGGATCGGACGCGGCCCTTGTTTTATGCATTGGCGGATCTGAATACTGCTCTCGACTAATCAACTTGAGCGACGAATTGCTGGACTCTCCTCCTTCCTACTATGCCAGCCTGACCCGTTGAACTGGAACCGCGACTCGACCCGACATTTTGGATATGATGAAGGTCATAAGACTAAAATCTTAGTCGGTGTGGTCGCGAACGGCTCAATTTTTTTTTTCTCTCCTGTCAATCTCTCATACCCCACGTTTGAAACTGGACGCCCTGAGGAATGCACCTGGGACCATAGTATGGCACATGGCTCTGATTCTATCGAGCCTGACGTTCGTCTCGCATTGACTGGTTTGTGACCTCAAGCTGATTTTCGCCCAGTTTTCGGACAATGATTCGTCATATTCTGGCTCGTACGTATAATGTTGCGCCCCGCGTCGCAATGGGCTGCGCTGACCGTGTTCAAGGGAGCGAAGCTTTACAAGGAGCATGACTTCGAGTGTTTTCAATTATCAGTAAGTTTCTTGATATCAGGATTGGGAAGGTCAAGTGCCTGGTTTAGTCTGATTTGTCGCTGATATGGGTAGATATGAGGTACGCCTGTTCGTCATCACAGCAGATGCTTCTACCAGTGCTTACCAGCATCCAGAACGGCCGCCGGTATCATTCATATCACGAAGGAGAATATGTGCTAGTGTGTCTTCTTTCTCTCTGTCGATCATGGGGACCTGGAATCTGACCACGGGTGGTTTTAGCCGAATGATGAACAAGAGCAAGAGCGCCTTGATCTGGTTGGTGATTCTAGATCTTATCACTATACTTGAAGGCACCGAATTGACAATAACGGGTCTACAGAGTCATCACATCTATTTGATGCTTTTGAAGGGTGAACTATGCATGGCACCGATCAATGATCCCCGAAGAGCACTCGATCTGGGAACTGGAACCGGGATCTGGGCAATCGATTTTGCAGAGTAAGACGCTCATTGCGAAGACTCTCATACCAATACTAACTGGAACAAGTCAGCATCCACATACTGAAGTTATTGGTACGGCAATAGGCTGAATTATACCGATAATAACCAAGGCTAACCCCAACAGGAATCGACCTCAGTCCCATTCAGCCCTCATGGTATACAGCGCACCATCACCTAGACACCAGCATGGATACTAATTTGAGAAACAGGGTGCCACCAAATTGTCGCTTCGAGGTCGATGATTTCGAACAATCATGGTCATACAGCCACCCATTCGATTACATCCATGGACGTGAGCTCGAAGGAGCCATTCGTGACCACGACAAACTATTCCAACAGGCATTCGACAACCTGACTCCAAACGGATGGTTCGAAATGGCAACATTTGCAGTAGATACCCACTCAGACGACGGAACACACTTGAAAGCACCATGTCTACTCGAAGTCGTGAAGAATCTCCATGCATCATCACAACTCTTCGGGAAAGATATGAGCTCTGTCACATCCTGGAAGGGACGACTAGAGAAGATTGGATTCGTGAATATCAAAGAAGTGGTATTCAAGGTACATTTGTCTCCCACCATATTCAAAATACATTCTAACCTGATCCAGCTTCCGCAAAGCCCTTGGCCAAAAGATCCAAAACTGAAGGAACTTGGACGCTATCACCAAATTAACATGCTTGAAGCCATGCCGCCGTACACATTCGCGCTTTTC
Organism: Penicillium sclerotiorum; assembly: GCA_911649655.1. Classification (NCBI taxonomy): domain Eukaryota; kingdom Fungi; phylum Ascomycota; class Eurotiomycetes; order Eurotiales; family Aspergillaceae; genus Penicillium; species Penicillium sclerotiorum. Next base: position 3,107,683 of record CAJVRJ010000005.1, on the reverse strand, counting down.
ACCCGCATGCTGGGCTGGAGACGCGTGGAGATCGAGGCATTGGTGGCTGGCGTACGGCGGGAATTGAAGGATCTGTCAAATCATCTGTACACTAAAGTGCATGTGGTATATGGACAACGGCCTCCATGATCTTGGATGCTCTGTGGGGCCCGATTAAATGTAAAGAATAATACTTACGTGACAATGACCAATATAGATCGATAGACTATGCCATATTCAAGTCTTCATCAGAGCGGCGTACTACAAAGCACTTCAAAAAGGTTGCAAACGTCCATGGGTTCATTGATGCTAGAACCCGGCCTTGGAACATTTTGAAGGAGTAAAATCCATAATATACTCAGCTAAGTGTAGTGTTTCTTGGCCCCAAGCAACCACCTAGATGAACCTTGGAGCTCCTCCCGGCCTAGTAGTTTATTCAAATTGTTGCGATTTGCCTAATGCTGGAAGCCGCACACGCTGATCATTGATCTGCACCTCGCCTGGGCTAACCGCCGCCGAGATAATGTCCAGTGCCACAGCGTCATCTCCGCTAGTCTGAGACTAAACGTTAATGTAAGCCATTTATAATTAAATCTAAGCTAGCAAAATTGATTATTTTCCATATGTCTAAGGTATACATTTGAACCCATAGTCTTTTTAATGTGTTTGTGGTTGTTTATTTCGATGGGGTGCTTAGTCATGTGACGTCAAGCGCGTTTGTTTACATTTTGAAATCGCTTCATCCAACTTAATCAACATCACCCCATCCACTTATCCCATCTCTTTCTCCACCCATTTCCAAAAATACCCCTCGATCTTTTTCGCAACAATCTCCGATCAGCTTTTCAATTCTCAGTTGTTCCAGTTTCAGCCATGGCGGTTCGGCGTTCCGCTCGTCTGCGCAGCAGCGCTTCCCTTGATGTGCGTGTTCTAGAAGGCCCAACGGAGGGGCTTGCGACGTCATTATCGATGAATACCTACTAACTTTTTTTTCTTTTCATCAGAGCATGGAGTCGACCCCTCAGCCAGAGGCGACTACTCAACTGGCATCTGTTGAGGAACGCGACGAAGAGCCTGTTGAATCCCAACCTGTGATGCGCACTCCCATCACTAAGAAGACCACCCAGAAACCCAGCACCACACACTCCCACCAAAAGTCTAAGCAGGCTCAAACCCCAACAAGCACATCCGCTATTCGCCCCCCTTTGGAAGAAATGCACCCTAGCAAAGCGCATCAGAGTACCGCCAAGAAAGTTGACTCTGGTATGATCCTCGGCTTCAACCCTATCAAGAAAGACGCCGACGGCAAGCTTGTGAAGGATAGCATCACTGAAAATACCCCGTCCAAGACGAAGCCTTCTCCCGCGCCCACTCATTTCGGTACACCTGGCTATGAGTTCAAGATTGGACAGGAAACTCATCTTAGTGCTCAGGCGAAGGAACTGATGGATAGAATTCGTGAGGAGGCGAAGCAGACTAGGGCAAAGATGATCCTGGAAAACCCAGACGGGGAAGAGAAGCAGTCTCTTGGAACTGTTGGCGACCGAAAGATCGCTAAGCCGCGTGGTCAAGCTGGACGCTTCAGTGATGTCCACATGGCCGAATTCAAGAAAATGGACTCGATTGCTGGACATCCTTCTGCTTTCAGAGCCACTCCTGGTCGCTTCCAACCTGTGACGAAGTCATTGAAGCGCACCAAGTCAAAGGCTCAACTCGACGAGCCAGAGCCCCAGAACGTATCTCCATCACGATCATCCTCCGTCAAGCGCTCACTGGTGCCCACCCCCACAGCTACAAGCAAGCGCGTCAAGCACAACCCAGCTGCCGATGATAACTCAAAAATTGATTCCGAGAAGAAGAAAGTTGAGAAGCAAAAAGTTACTGCTCCCAAGCCTGCTACCCCCAAGCCTGCTGGCCCTCGACCCCGCTCGGTGATTCGAGCCTCCCTAATGACCCCAACACGAGCCTCTATGGCACGCTCCACCTCCACTACCCTCAGCCTCAAGGCTCCGAAGACATCTCTCATCCCCTCTCTGGCGCGCTCGCCATCCACCCAGGCTCTAGCATCTCCAAAGACTCCCCGCACCGAGTTCAACCCGCGATTCAAGAGCAACCTGCCCACTTTCACTCACCTCAAGTCCATTCTCCGCAAGCGCCAGCCACTTTTCTCCCGGGATCCATCTAAGATTGCCGCTGGAACTCATGTAGCTGCTCCTGACTTCAACCCTGATTTGCTCTTTGGCGGAAAGCAAGATTCGGCTGATGCTGCTCCATCTCCTTCGCCCAAGAAGCACGTTGAATTCACTCCCAGTGTAAAGTCTCGCCATGCATTGGCTGACGCTTCTCCTTGCCGCTCCAAGGCCCGTGTCGATCCAACTTGCCCTGATCTTTGCGATGTTAACTACCCAACTCTTCCTACTCTTACTCCGGACCAAAAGACTACGGCCGAAGAGTCGACCACTCCAACCTACTCCCCCACTCAGTCGCCAACCATTCGTCACGTTCGCAAATCCAACGCAAATGGCTCGCAGGCTGCTACCTACCCCGAACTTCCTGTGGTCGCTCATGGCATTTCTCATGGTCTTAGCAATAAGAAGAGACGCCGCGATGATGTTGACGATGACGATGTTACAAGTGCTGAAAACACAGAAAATGTTCCTCCTGCCGATGCCCAGTCTGATGAGCGCAACACGAAGAGGCTGAAGGCGAACCCACCTACACCCAGCCCCGTGAAGTCTCGCCCTATCAAGACCCCGATCCGTTCTGTCTCTGGTCGGGTCGGTGCCCCTGCCAGCGCAACCGCAAGCGCCAAGCAGAAGCGCTCTGGTGTGCTCAGTCTGAGTCGCTTGAACATGCTCTCCAAGCCCAAGGGTCGAGCTTAATCACAGCCAAGCCCCGATGATAGATGCCCGGTGTGCTCGGCGTTGAGTGGATAGACATTTGAGCTATCATTCTTTCTCATGAGGACAAATCGTCCTCATAAAATGTTCTCTAACACCCCCAACACCCCCTCACATTTTTCTTTCCCTTCTTGATCCTATTACCATACCCTTCAGTTCCCATGTCCTGAGTGAACTGGCCTTTTTCACTTCTTGTTTGTATCTACCACCTTTTTTTTTCTCTTTTGGTGCTATGCCTTGAAGGTATCTTTTCAATGGTTTCTTTCGGCTTTGCCTGGGTTGTGCTCTGATGATTGATTTCGATGCCTCGGTGTGCATCCATGACTTGATTGTGCCGTGCAATATTCAATCGAGGCGCAACGGCGGCGTTCACTTTTTTCTTTTCACTGGTTGTTTTTGCTTTTCACTTCTCTTTCTGGAAGTTACCCACTCTGATTACACTTGTCTGGGTGCGACCAACTTGGCTATGATATGTCCCACCAATCAGCCATTGGTTGAGCTGGTTCGATAACTGCTAAGTTTGCGGCGCCTCGGAAAAGAGGTCGAGTAAGGTCTTCTCTTTTTGTTATGACATAATGACTTCACAATTTGAATTTCAAATACTTCATCGCTCCCTCGTAATGTAGCTATGCCAGTGCTGAACGGGCTATTTTAATTGGGCCCTTCTAACCCACAATTCTCCGCAAATGAATTCCGGAATCCCCGAGAACGAAGACGTTTACTGGTAGGAAGTCTATTCATACATCTAAGCTTGAAGACTGTATCGATCGACGTATTACGCAATTATTTGAGAGCTGAGGCATAACGATAGGGTTTGTCTATGTACATACACGGTTCGTTGGTCATGGGGAAAGCAAACTAGAAATACACGAAGTAGAAAGATAAGGTAAGGAAGTAGAACGCATTAGGCTTTTAAAGCCATCCAAGCAAGACCAGGCGAACCAAGGGAAATTAGTCGCTCATGCGCGAAGAGGCCCTGAGGGGGAACGTGAGGCGTGAAAATCGTGGGAAGAACATCAGATGGCAGGCGATTACTTTTTCATGGTGGCGAGGAATTGTCCCAGGTCGTACTCTTCCTGGTATTGCCGGTCGTCCCATAGTTCGCCCAGATCATCCAGCCAGCCCTTCTTGCCCTTTTCTTTTACTTCGCCGTCGATGTCGACCATGTCGACTTCGTTGCCGGCTGAATCGCCTGGTTTCTCTGCTGTTTCTGCTGTTTCGCCGAGACTGAAGAGGTCCAGTAGTTGGTCTGTGTCCATTGTGCCGAGACCGGCGTTTTGTTGGTTGACCACCGTGGAGGCGACGTCTATCTTGAATCGTTGCAGGCTAAAGTGATGCATGTTAGTAAATGTATTGTATAGGGAAAGCATTGTAAACTTACTTCAGGATCTTCTCCTCCAGTGTTCCTCTGGTGATCAGGCGGTACACGTTAACGACCTTCTTCTGACCGATTCGGTGAGCTCGGTCCATGGCCTGGATATCCTTCTGTGGGTTCCAGTCATGCTCGACGAAAATGACGGTGTCTGCTCCTGTCAAGTTGAGGCCGAGGCCACCAACACTTGTAGTCAAAAGTAGGACGTCGTAGCTGGGATCGGTATTGAAGCGATTGACGATATCCTGACGCTTGGTGGCTTCAACGCCACCATCCAAACGCAGGTATTGGACAGACGGCAACAGCTTCTTCAGAACGTCGTTTTGGACGATGTCCAGCATCTCTTTCATTTGACAGAATACCAGGGCACGGTGTGGGCTGACGTAGCTAGCGCCGGTGTCGAGTTCACCTTCACTCGTGTTATCAACGCCAATGCCGCAGTCAACCAGAAGGTCGCGAAGTGCAGAAAGCTTCGGCGCGTGTGACACATCCCGAATATTAGACTGTTTGGCCGACAGGTAGCTTTGGACTTCATTGTACTGCTTGTGCCCATCCTTGACGACCAGGGCGGGTGAATTGCAGAGACGACGCATGTACTGCAGAGCTTGGAAGATATGCTCCTTGTCCGAGCGCTCTGAGCTGCCAACCTTGTCCTGAAGCTCCTTCTGTTCCTTCTTGGTAAAGTCCTCGAACAGCTTCTTCTGAAGTTCACTCGGGTCACAGTAGTAGTTCTGGATAATCTTGGGGGGCAGATCGTTCAGCACCTCCTCCTTCAAGCGACGGAGAAGGAAGGGCAGAACCTGCTTGTGTAAGGCTTCGATCGCCAAAGCGCCGGCCTCTTGTTCCTTGGAAGAAGATTTGCCGAAGCGACTTGCAGCAATTGGCTTGGCGAATCGGTCCAAAAAGACCTTCTCAGTACCAAGGAAGCCAGGCATCAAAAAGTCGAAAAGAGACCAGAGCTCAAGAACATTGTTCTGAATAGGTGTACCGGATAGAATAAGGCGGTGGTTGCTCATGAGTCGCTTCACGGAGATGGTGATCTTGGCCTTCGGGTTCTTAATAAGATGACCCTCATCGAGAACACAGTAGTTCCAGTTGATCTTGTTGAGGGTCTCGTTGTCATTTCGGCACACATCATACGATGTGACAATCACGTCTGATGTAGACAGTTCATCGTTGAGCCTTTGGCGCTCGCTTGGAGATCCGACGTAAGCAATGCACTTCAAGAAAGGCGCATACTGCTTGACTTCTTGTAGCCAATGACCAGAGAGTGAAGGAGGGCAGATAATCAACGAAGGAAGTTTGCGAGAGTCCGGAGCCTGACTTTTGGCAAACTCTTCGGCACGCATATGATGGTCACTGGCCACAATGCAAATAGTTTGGAGTGTCTTTCCAAGACCCATGTCATCGCAGAGAATGCCATGCAAGTTGTACCGGTTGAGGAAGGCGAGCCAGTTGACTCCATCTTGCTGATATGGACGAAGCTCGGCCTTGATTGCAACAGGTATCTCGAATTGCTCGACCTTGCGCGAGTCCAGCATCTGGGCCATAAATTTCCTCTCTCTGTCACGACCCTGGAGCAATTCCTCAGAAAAGCCAGGTGGGTCAGGAATACCGGCTTCCAAAGGTACAAGCTTGACCAATGTAGCGAATGATGTAGTCGCCAATAGACGGACATCGTTGTCACTGTCGCTCATGCGACCAAGAACGGGAACCACAAGGAAAATGACGTAGGGGAGAATGCCATCTTCCATGACATGGATAAGGTGGTAGATGCACTCAATGGCACCTTGGCGATGATGGACGTCCAGAGCGTGGTTGATGGTCGGTAGAACCTTTTCAACCAGCATGGTCATTCCTTCCACGGTAATAACGCTACAAATCGTAGCGAAGCACTTGGCGGCTGCATATCGAATGACCGATAGACGGCACTGCAAAGCCTTGGCGATAATAGGCATGAGCCCAACCACCCAAGGATAGAGGCCGGAGTCGAATTTTGGAAGAAGGGCACGAAGGGTGGACAACCCATCCACAACTTCCTGACCAAGATCGTTCTCGGGGTTGGTGATGTCTTCAGGCAATTCGCCTTCCAAGGCAGTCTTCAGCGGTGTCTCGATCAACGCTGCAAGATTGGGTACCTTCTCTAGGAGCTGATCGCCAAACTTGATGGTCAGCTGCTCCAACGCATCCTTGGCACCACGACGCATGATACGAGCTTCTCTAGCCTCGCGTTCAAACTTGGCAGCATCGGGATGATCCCGTCGGTCCTCTTCTTTCCGAAGTGATAGAATGGACTGTTCGAGTTGGGCGTTGTGTGGAAACTCGGGAGTCTCAGAGGTGTCGACACAGCAGTATTTGACAAGGTTTCCAATGATCTTATCCACTGGGCCTCTTTTAGTAGCCGCAGTGTAGTGCTCGATGAGACTGGCAATAGCGGTGGCTGAGCGTTGCTGAAGTTCGATGTTCTCCTCCTTTTTGATGCTGTCCATCATACCCTTAATTATGTGGCCAGGACGCTTGGGGATGTCCCGAAGAGCAACCAATGCACCTGAAGCAGCTGCCAGAATCCTCATGTCACGCTGTTCCTTGATTCCAGAAGCGTCATCGACTGCCATCTGTGCGGTATTGCGGGTATCATTCAAGACTTGGGTAGCCGTAATACGTTGTGCAGGTGTCAAGCCCTTCTTGAGGCGATCAAAGTCAGGACCCACAAGCTTCTCGGCATCAGCGAGCGAGAATGCATTAGGTCCAGCTTCAGGGTCGCCTTGCACGACAACAGCCAAGACTGGGAGCCGCGAGGGTGGGACGTGAGCATGGTCTCTAAACACATTCAACAAAGAATGACAGTGTGCGCGAGCAACTGTAAGGAAGCTGGAGACGTCCGAGTACCATGAGGGTCGTTCCCCTTCCAAAAGTGGGCGGAGCTTTTCCGTGAGGGTCGAAGTGTATTTGCTCTCCGAGCCAATGAATCGGGCATACTCTTCAATGACCATGGCAGAGCAAAGTTGTGATGTAGAAGCAGGGAGATTAAGGCCGTCCATGATGGCTGGCCAAAGGCTTGGGAGATCATGCTTGTCCCAGACAGAAATCAATTCTCCCAGGGCTCTTGATGCATAGATCTTTGAGCGCAGCATAGTGTCCGCGCCAATAAGTTCGATGTCGCCAGACAGCATGTGGCCGTCGACATTGTGAGTAGAAGGGGCTGGAGCTTCTTTCTTTTCTGACTTGCGTCTGCGGCCGGGCTTGCCAGGTTCTGAACCAGTGGTCGCCGGAGGTGAGACCTTTGCTGGGGGTGGGACAGCGACAGAAAAGGGAAGGCCAGACGGTTTGATGAAGAGAGTTGCATTGATGGGAATCGGGCTTCGGGGAACACCAAAGGCGCCAAGTGTAAGGGTGACAAGGGGTTCAATTGATGCTGTCAGCTCGGTGTCTGTATTGAACAAGCCATGGGTCTGCGCGGCCTGGAGCAGCTCAGACCAAACTTGGATGGAGATTTTGAGTACGCCCTCGTTACGTTCCACGAGCAGATTTTGGAAAATCAAACGCAGTGCCTTGCCGTCAACCCAATCTGTGCTGTGCTCTCCCTCTAGTTTCAAAAAGGTCATGAGAGCTCGAAGGACAGCTGAGCGAACACTGGTGATGGTGTGCCGCAAGAAAGGATAGAGACGCGGGACCAACTTTCCAAACGACGCTTCTGGGTCATCTGCTGCGTTGGCCTTCATTGCATCTAGTACTTGGTTGAATGTGCAGAGCTTCGCGAGGAGGTCCATCACTGATCCTGTACTAGCGCTAAGGTCGTCTTGCAAGTTCGACAAGCAGTCCCAGACGATATTCATCAAAGGACCAAGAGTACTACCCCGCGAGGTCACGAACTCTTCTGCGATAGGTACCAGAGTAGCCGCGCTGACGGCACGCACGTCGTCGTCGAAATCGGCTAGGCCTTTCATCACAGCCTCAAGCACACCATCCATCATGGCGGAATCCTTAACAAGGAGGTCCTTGCGCACTGCAACCAAATATCGCAGGCCAATCATACCGCCATGGCAAACCTCCCAAATCGGGCGTTCAAGGCCGAGGTCGGTCTGCATGATGATGCGATAAAGAGATCGGTAGACAAGTCGAACGGACTTGGGCGACAAATGAGAAAGAAGAGCACCGAGTGTCTGGCCTACGGTTTCGCGGATAGGGGCGACCACGTTATCGGAGATGTAGTCACCAAATCTATCAAGCATGAGGACACAAAGTAGCCGACAAGCAAGGTCGTCCAGCCATTTGCGGTTCAGCGTGTCGTTCTCTTCCCGGGTTTTACCTTCCATTCGGCCAGCTGCCGCTCCTTGAACCCTAATGACCTCTCGGAGAGCGATAGCTGCACCATGGCGAACCTCCCAGTTTGAGTCAAAGATATCGACAGTCAAGAATTCACACATGCACTCCAAAGGCCATCCTGATCCTTGATCCGCAAATTCGGGTTGAATAAGTGGTCGTTCGGGGACAACGGCACCCTTGAACTCTGCCACAATCTTCGAATCATCATCTTCAGCAGATTTTTCAAAGGAGAAGTAATCGGGTTTAGTTTCTCCATTTTGAGAATCACCGTTCTCTGCTTTGACGGGGTGGGGGGTTGCAGGCGTAGACACAATTTCTGAAGTTCGTCGGGAAGACAAGTCAACGACTCGGACTTTGTTGGCGCCCATTTTGGCATTTTGCTTGTTTTTGCGTTTGAGCTGGTTCAACTGGCGTTTGCTGAGACCTGATTCTTCTTGTTTTGATTCCGGTGATGCATTGCGAGATCCGATGTCCTGTAAACTGTTGTCTCGCGAGAGGGGGACTGCTGCGGATTCCCGTTTTGGAGCGGGAGTTGCGATTTTGGGAACTGTTTCGATGGCATCAAGAATATCCTCTTCGATGTACTCCCCATTCAGACCAAGACGGTCGAGAAGCGTCTTCTTCTGATGTTGAAGGCGTGCAGCTGGGTCCATTGATGCCAGTGTATACTCGGCATCCTTACCACCGCTACCTAATAGTCGCTTTCCATACTTCAGAATAGATCCGACGTCGAGCGAGTCAAGGCGAAGAAACCCATCTACTGGGAGTTCGGCATCTTCTGATTTGATCTCAGACTTGATTGCCACATCGTCATCGTCGGCTGCAGACTTAATCTGCAGGCCATCATCTTCATTTGGATCAAAGACATCGGCATTCTCAACGATCAAGCCGATTGCCTTAGCCGCAGCAGTTCTGGTATCCCATGATTTTGAGCGCAGGTATGGTAGAATCCTACCCAAGAGGTTGAAAAGCTCATCGGGATGTTGTTTTTGCACGTCACCCAGTTGCTGTGCTGCGGTATTGCGGATTAACTGAGTGCTTCCAGTTTCAAGCAGACTGTTGAAAGAGAGAGGTTAGTTTTGAGGGATGTTCCCCTAGAATCCAGTATACCTGGAACATTGTAAAATGGATATGGTTACTCACGTGACCAGGCGGTCAAGTCTAAGTAGATAGAGTGGGTCAGTATCACGTGTTCGACGCGTCATTATTGGCAGAAGAGCTTACCGGGAAGTCATGGCGGGCCGTCACTCTGATGCCGAGTGAACAGCACCGCCCAAATCAAAGAGAGAAAGCAGAAGAGAGATGAAAAGGAATGAAAAAAAATCAAAGGAATGAGAGATGAAGAAGTAAGAGATAGAGCAAATTGGCAAATTGCTCTCAAGAAAATGAAGTCAACGCCGGACACCTAGGACACCTAAGAGTCGGGAGCTGACTCAGCGGAGAGGATGGGATTCAGTACACAAGAGGGAGATTCGAGGTCACGCAGCCGGGTTTATATCATTGGGGGGCTCTGGACTGCCGCGCTGGTCCATGTTTGGGTGTGTTGCGCTAGTCCTAATTAGGCTTAGTGGTGGTTGGGCCTCCACTCCCGGGTTTGTGCGGATCACGTGGTCGACGCGTTCAATCAGAGATTTATGCATGGTAAATTGACACGTCCAATAGGGACCTTTTTTTTTATATGGTTCGGCGAAGATTTTGCTTCCGTCACCTTCAAGCTTAAAATTTAACATAAACCTCCCACAACTCAGAAATTAATTCAAGCTGCTAGAACCCTGCATAGAAAATGCCAAGACATGCCAGATGGCCATACAGGATGCTCAAGGATTCCCCTGATGATCGTAAGGGATCACCGGGAGTATGCAAGATGTTCCAGTATGTAAAGATAAGCCCATGTCTAGCAGCTTCCACTTTCCACATCACAAATGCTCTGGTATCGAATATTGAACATTTGAAGTATCGTCATGATCACTTTGGTTCAAATGTTCGTATTAGTGGGGTGGTTGGACCTGAAGCAATATATTCTACCAATAAACGAGCTCAGATTGGAAATATGCGGCAACATTTCTGAACTATATTCAATGTTGAGCTGTTCCCACATGTGCATGGATATTCCAGATGTCGACTTTGGAAACATCCAGATCCATGAACTTCCAAGGTTTGGCTTCAAATTTTGGGATAGTATCAACCTTTGAATGTAGGCGCACTTTAAAAAATTAGCAGTCTCTTCCAAGGTTCTATAGATCAATAGCGGAACTCGTGGCATACATGCCAACCTTGGAATTGCACATGTGTGCACATCCATGCACATGTGCGAGGAAAGCCCAAACCCCAGAATCATCTGCTGTCAAAATATCAATTGATGTACTTGCCACCTCTCTCACAAACGAGTACATGTACCTACCTAAGCATGCATCCGCGTCGCACATCTTCAAATGTTGCTGTACTCGGACCTCGGGACGCCTTGATACAGAGGTGCTGATTCCCTGAGGAATTTGACTATTCCTCGCCAGCACTTTGCTGTTGGCAGGGCCTCCTAAGAGGGCCGGCGTTTCATAGTCAGAAAGAATGAAGTTAAGCAAGATGCATGCGCAAGCAAAAAGAAAAGTTCAAAAAATGAAAGGGAAAACAATTCTTTTCTGAGGACATCTGGATGTCAGTATGGTTAAGGTTAAGCTCATAGATATCACTCAACAAATGACCATCCATCAATTTTTGCTCCTTCAAATTCGAAATATTCAGCTATCCATATTTATTGCTTGTTTCCAGGGATCTCCTTTTAAGGGGTTTTCTGACTACCTTTCTTGACTATCTTTCCTACCGTCTTTTCACCCTCTTTCTTACTATCCTCCAAGATGCCCCCGAGTAACTGATTCATTTTGCGGGCAGGGTAATATCATAGTGTGAATCACGAAATCCCATCTAAACCATAAGTGGAAGGATGGGCGTGTTTTTAGTCATTCTATGTCCAAATCCACGGCATTCTGTAATGTTTGAAGAAACATTTGAAGTCAAGTCATTAAGAGCCAGTTCTAAGAAAGATGTTTCGATGCTTTAGATTGGATTTCTACTATCTAAGCAGCACCTGAGTAGATGATAAGCACAAAGAGCAATCTAGCTTGTAACTTTAATTTCAGGCGGGATAACTCCTGTCACTCTCGCATTGAGCACGCGGCACTGGGGCATGTTTGATGGGTATCCCCTCGAGGCAGACTGAAAAATCCCCAAACATATGAATGTACCCGCCTTCGTCAAATGAAAATCATATCTTTTCTGTTTTCCCCTTCTTTTCTGTTTCCCCCCTCGTATCTTCTGCTGATATTTGCACTCATTTTGATCTGGCGAACCTACGTCCGCCTCTTCCAAACAACAAAGATGGCATCTTCAAGTTCATCATCGACTCTCATCGACCCCCACGTTCTAGGCAACACATATCGTGACAGAGGTCTACTGGACGAGGCTGAACAGATGTACCGCCGGGCCCTAGCCGAAAGAGAGGCGAAATTTGGGCCAGAGCACGCCTCGACCATCGACACTGTCAACAACCTAGGTGTCATACTCTGCAGGAAAGGCAGACTTGACGAGGCGGAGCAAATGTATTGCAGGGCGCTAGCTGGAAGAGAAAGGGATTTCGGAGAAGGGCATACGGCAACTCTTGACACAGTCAATAACCTTGCGATCGTGTATTGCTTACGGGGTCAGACAGAGCAGGCAGAGGCTATCTTCCTGCGAGTCTTATCTGGGCGAGAGGAGCAACTTGGGGAGAACCATGCCTCAACCATCGATACCCTGAATAACCTGGGAAGACTGTACCTTGAACAGATGGAGGATCAAAAAGCGGAAGAGATGTATTTACAGGTACTGGCCAGGAAAGAGAAGCTGGGAACAGACGACGACGTCGCAACTCTCAATACTGCTAACAACCTCGGAAGTCTCTATCTCTTTCAGGGGGAATACGACAAAGCAGAGCAGATGTACATGCGAGCGTTATCGGGTGCTGAGAAGACGTTTGGAGAGAGTCACCCATCAGCCGTGGAAACTCTGAATAGCCTCGGACACGTGTATCGTGCGAAAGGAGATTTGGGGATGTCAGAGCGAATGTTTGTACGGGCGCTGGATAGGGCTGAGAAGGATTTGGGTCCGGATCATCCATTGACATCGAAGACGGTCACCAATCTTATGGGTTTTTATGGCACCAATGGCAGGATCAACATGACACAGCAGTTGTACGACAGATGGATTCGTATGTGACGTGACGGGTTAACTGGTGTGATCAACTTGAAGTCCAAGGCTCCACCTTGGAAGCGATAAGGTTGAGCAGTCCATCACTGGCACATGAAGCCCATCCGAGTGCTCAAACTTGAAATAGAAGTTTCCAAGGTTCCAACATTTGAAGGTCAAAATGTTCTGCCTATATAGGTAGGCAGCTCCATAGTATGTAGGCACTTGCACACAAGCACCCGTGGACAGCTTTGTTGCCTTGGCTGCCGAAGTGCTGTCATTTCATTTCGATGCCTAGGCGTATGTTATCCATGGGGAATGATATACGTGCGCCCTCGGGTATTCTAATAGCTTCAGACATATGGATGTCTTAATCTTGGAAGGGTTCGTTTTCATGGCAACTCCACGCATCAGCTCCTCAACAAGAACAAAGACCAAGTTAATCATAGAACCGGAGTATCATTTCAAAACACGAGACCAGCTGGTCACAAAATTGAGCATTTCTATAAAGTCACAGATGCCCGGACAAATGCTCCGGGGCTGAGGCAAGGAATCACACGCATCAAAGGAAAAAGGTAACATTGCGCCCTTCGGTTTTCTTCATAAACCCATTTTATTGTTGGGCCGCCAGCACTGCTGTAGACTCCTCTTCCTTTCCAAGCAGACCCAAGCTGCGGATCTGCTCTGCCTTGGGGGCGTTCTCACGAGGGGAGGCGGACTCGGCCTTGCGGTAGGCGGCTTGCATCTTCATGGTACGGATAGCCTATACACAGAAAACCGTTAGAAACCCTCTGGGCCAGTCGCTTAAAAAGGATTATCCCTCAGCCGATAGCAATAACGTACCTCCTTGCGGTGGTGCAGGCACTCGTAGTAATCGTCCAGAGCCGGAGTACACTTCTTCTTTCCGGTCTCGCCCTCGCCAGAGTTGACAACGTAGCATCCAAGAACCTCTTGCCAGAAGGGGTAGCAGCGGCCCTGACCTAGAAGAAGCCATAGCAAGTCAGTTAAGAGGTTTCGTGGGTGGAGGGGACGGTCTGCGCAAGGTGTGACCCGATCGCTCGTACCCCCGCAGATTGGCCAAGCAGACCGGGAAGAGGGTGGATTTAGCACATACCGCCGTTGAGACCGAATCCAGAAGCCATTTTGGAGTATCGGAGAAAGGAATTGGCAAAGTGGTGGACTGAGTTGGCAAAGAAGGTGGTTAGACGTGAGCGGATGCGACGCTTTCCCTTTCGTTTCCGACATGGCCCGTGCGCTCGACCGTACATTACCCGCATCCTCCAGACTACGTATCTACTAAATCCCAAGTCAACTGCACCCCTCCCATTCGGTCGCCATGCCTCTGGAAGGGCTATCCGATGCCCACGCAATATTGCTTGCATCAATTCTGTGCGCAGATGGCGACATATCTAACCTCCCTGCCCTGAAAGCGCAATACCCTCATTGTTTCCCGCTGGAACGCCTCCTACGCATCATCTTGACCTTCCTACCCGAGAGCATAGAGCCCTCACATTATGCCGCCGTGCTTCAAGAGCTGATCAGCAACACCGAGATCACAAATACAGACCGAGATATCGATACTTCAGCTGTCAAAGACCTCTCGGAGTTGGAAGCTAGGAAGCGGGTGCGGAAGCTCCGTTTACGGCCTCTTAAGCAAGAAGGAGAGGACGACGAGTCGGAAGGATCGCCCGATGCATTGACTCAATTTCTCATCCACCGCGCGCACTTGATTGACACTGAAACGGCTCTCCAACCGCTCATACTCAACCTCATTCTTCCCTTCTACGAACAACTACCAACCATTCGGACATGGCTCATTTCAAGCCTACTACCAGCGCTTCGACTCAACTACGAATACTACCCGACTCGCGATGAGACAATTTCACTGGATACTCTAGAGTTGATGGATGATCAGACTGCTGTGAATGTTTTGTTGTCTATCGCTAGTTCAGAGAGGAATACTATGGACCTGGTCACAAACCTGAGGGGACTCATTGGTCCATGGCTTTATGGAAGCAACCGCGCAAAGCGGAGAAGATTGAATGAAGCTGCACAGGAGACTTCAATTTCTTTCATCCAAGAGACGCCGAAGCCAAAGCTTACTGAGCTCGTTGGCTGGGAGCACGTGAACCTATGGCTGTTATCGCGCAGTCTGGTGGATTACGACAGTGTGGTGAATGCCTTCGTCAATTGGAATGGCCCCGAGGACGTTGACTTGGGTGGATATGACGATTCTGCACATATTCCTTCTGAAACTGCAAAGGCACTACTCACTCGATATGGGCAGTCCGGCTTGTCTGTGATTTATGCCCAGCCAGATTCATCCAGTACCCGGCTGGACGGATCGTTCAAAATCTTACTACGGGTTGCTGAGCTTCTTGGTCTCGAAGAATGCTCATATACATCTTCTGCGAACGGCAGCCTCCCCTCTGTGGATTTCGATGCGGAGTTGATGTCTTCGGCTTCACGGGCTTCATTATTGCAAAACGCCCTGATGGCGCCACAGAACCCATTGACAACACCCTCAGCTTCTTCTATATCTTTTACTAGTGCCCTGCTTCTGTCTGTGCAGATTTTGACAAATCTTGGTCACATTATTCCCTCCCGGGCCGCAGCAAATATCTGTCTGCATAGCAGCGAAGAGATACAGCTAGCAGAGCTCCAAAATGTGGTGGCATCGACGACGAATCAGCCACGATCATACCAAGACTGGCAAACTGTTCGCCAGAACCTACTTTGGCTTCGAGATTGGCAGTCTGAGCACTCAGACAATGGCTGGGAGGAGCCATCTACTCACCATGGCTTGTTTTGGCAAATATCACGCGACACAGTTGAAACTGAGATCTTAAAGGCTCTTCTTGGAGCTAGAGGTATCAAACTCCGAGTGCCCTTTTTTTATTATGACGAGTTTCTAACTATTTCTAGAATACCAACTAGCTGTGGATTTATACACCGATGCCGGGTCGGCGCCGCTTACTCGTATCCAGGTGGAGGCTGCTGTGGTGGAAGCTGTTTTCACAGCATACGACAACGCAAGCAATGGCAATCGGACTCGTGGAGGAATGAAAAAGGCTTATGATATGTGAGTTCTGGCACCTCTGACATAGCTGGTTCAGTATCTAACTCTCCCTTCAGCTTGCAATCATTCAAGTCGCATTTCCCCGAATCCACTGCATTGAAACAGATCGGAGCCCTTATCGCAGCAACGCATTCTCTCTCATTCTACTCCTTGACTCTCCAGCATGGAGTCCCATTCCAACCAGTCAGCATTCGTGTTCACCACGACCCCATCTCACTGGTCGAGAAGGTCCTCGACCAAAACCCCAAGAGCTACACCAAGCTCGACGACCTGATCTCCATTGGCCGCAATCTCGTCGCAGCAGGGCTATCATCTACAACAACCCCATCATCCGAACCAGGCAATCCATCTCAATCCCAAGACGCCACCATCACAGCCGAACGCCGAATTACCTCCCTCGCCATCTCCTCCGCCCTAACATCCAACGACTTCGGCACAGCCTACTCCTACATCCTAACCCGTCTCACACCCCCATCCAACATCCCCACATCCTCACCCCTCCTCAACACAACAACACCAGACGACATCTCCTGGCGCGCCGTCTACAACGCCGGCCGCTACCGCTCCACAACACCAAACCCCAACACGCCCCTAACAGCCCAAATAAACCACCTCTCCCAAAGAATGGAGCTCCTATCACTAGCCCTCGTCCTAACACCCAGCCCGGATCCCCTCCCCGAAATCCTCGGCGCCTGGCGCCGCTGCGACGAGGAGATGACCTCCCTCCGCGCCCGCGAGCTCTCCGAAGAAGAAGCATGGGACGCAAAAGGCGATTCCCTCTCCAGTGTCCCCGGCGGATTCGGTCCCTCGGACTCGGAGCGCGATGCTTTCGATACGGCGCAGCAGCGCGCTGCTAGACGTGCTAGAGCGCGTGCTGCTATGCCGAGTTCGCATCCACATGAGGCGCCGATGGGTCTGTTCGAGGTTGCGAGGGGTGCGGCTATGGCTTTGCATAAGAATGCTTTTCCCTTGAGAGGGGCTGTGGGATCTACTGCTCCTGCTCCTGCTGCTTCTCAGCCTGCGGAGGAACATGAGGAGCATGAGCGGGTGCGGAAGAGGGATATGGTTAGTAATATGGTTACTGGGGGGTTGGCTAGTGGGATTGGGTGGGTTTTGGGTGCTGAGCCGGTGAATCGGTAGAGGCTTGACTATGAGGTTCTAAGGTTACTGGTTAGATGCACTTTGCATTGGTTTTGTGGAGTTTGTATCTAGGTATCATGATAGTGATGATTAGCGATGTCTTGTAAACGAGACAATCATTCAAATATTAGTTACGTTGCGCTATTTTAATAAGCATGTAGTTATGTTGAATGCCTTAAGCACGGCAACATTGAAGTGATACCGAGTCGTGTTCATGCCAATGGGTAAAATCAGTCTACATGACTACCAGGAATGCGCAAATTATAATTGGAACCAAATGCCATTATCAGAATGCATCTACTCAACCTTGCACGCAATTCCAAACAATTTCCATGCCAAAATGTGAAGTCGTCCTTTTACTAACGCCCAAGTCAGGAAGGAAAAGCTATACATAACGAATAGAAAGATGAAGCAGGATGTAAAAGAGTAAACAGGCAATATATGATGATAGCTGTGATATGTTCAGGCTGAAAATGTGACAGAATGGGGATTCATCATCGGAAGGAGAGAAAAGCGATGAAGGGGAGTAATGGTAAAGGGAGAGATGGAACATCGAGGCGAAGAGGTGATGCAATGACAATAATGTAGGTATCAGGCCGTAAAGGATCGTAAACGGGTGGGCGTAGCCGGATGGAAATTTCAAGTCGATGTCGCTGAGATGAAAGCAATGATAGGGTATGGTATGAGGGAAACAGCAGCAGAAAAAAAGACGGTGAGCTTCATCGAGTTCCTGCCCGGGACGAAGCATCATGACCAAATGGATGACGCCAACTGTGAAACAGAGAGAAAGCGGATAACAAATGGGTGTCGTAATGGGGGGTCGTTTTTCTTTGAGTCGTGTTGACAGCCAGGTCAAACCTTGGGGTCCAGCCACTCATACTCAAAACAAACATCCAGAGAAAGAAAAAGCTCCCAGGAGACGGAATTCCAGAACACCAAAAATCCAGGCTATCAGATGAAGAACTTTTGGGCTCAATTCTTCCAATCCCAGACCTGGGCGATGAAGTTGGCCATGTTGACCTTTTTGGTCTTCATATCTTCCATCCAAGGATGGTCCAGCATCCTCCAGGGAGTTGCTCGTCGAGGAGGTTCTTTCTCAAGACTAGGGGGGTTTCGGTTAGATAAGAGGTTTAAAAAAACACGATGTATCAAAAACATACCAGCATTCAATAAAGTACTTGAAGTTGTCGGACCATTTTATGCGGTTCTCGGGTTCGTCCTTCAACTTGGGGATGGGCTGGCGAACGATGTAGGTCAAGAGGTCTATGAGACCCGCGCGAGGCTGCATTTCAGTGCCATCGGCGGGGAATGGGAACCGATGTTGTGCAACTTCTAGCAAAGTGACACCCAATGACCAAACATCGGACGTGATGGTGTAGGATTGGCCGGTGATTCGCTCAGGGGCCATGTAGTAGGAGGTACCGATAAAGGTGTTGGCGTCGCCTTTCGTGCCGAACTCGCCACTGACACCAAAGTCGCAGAGCTTGACTTGGCCGTTCCGGCAAAGTAGGATATTGGAGGGTTTAATGTCTGGATCGGGAATTAGTTGATTCGTCGCCTTTTCTCTGGGAACTCAAAACTTCGTACCTCGGTGAATAATCTTGCGACTGTGCAAGTAGGTCAGACCGTTCAGAACACCCTCAGCGACCTTTCCGAGGACCTTCTCTCCAGTGCGGCCGCCAAGTTTCTTGACTTCTTTATAGATACTGTCAAGACTGCCACCTTCGCAGAATTCCATGGCAATGGAGATTGTGCCGGATGTCTTATCCATAAAGGCACCATAGTAGAGACAGATATGTTGCGAGGCGCAGTCCTTGTTGAAGTTGAGTTCACGAACAATCTGCTTCTTGACATCGGGGTTCGGGTCGGTGGTAATGATCTATCGCAAATTCCATCAAGTCAGCGGTTGATTCACAATATAACGTATTCTAGCGATAAGCTCGAGAGCACTTACCTTCAAAGCAAAGATAGTGTTGCCATCCTTCAGCTTGCACCGAGTGACTGCACCACCGGCACCCTCACCCAGACTACCCAACTCAATGATCTTCTTTTGTTCGCTCGCCGCGTGCCAACCCTTATCGTCCAAGTCTTCGACATCGAGGGGACGACCCTTCTCCAGACTCATCTTCTCGAAATCCACGGCCAAAGCACCATCCACGCCATCCTCACCTTCTAATTGGGAGCTACCCTCATTATCGGAGTTGAAGGAGCTGATAGCGGACGAGGGGTCAGAGCCATTCCTGGCCATATCGGCCGTGGAGGCGGAAGAGTTAGCAGAGATGGGACCGCTTCCCTGACCATTTCCGTTCAGGTTCGGCTGGCTATTAACGCCGAGACCACCCAGTTTCAAAGCGGGAGGATTTGGGCGGCCATTCGTTGAGTTGGGCTGCGGGGCATTCGGGGTGAGCATGGGAGTTGCCAAGCGCAAAGCTGGACGGAGGGCCGGGCGGGAGGGAGCCGGGAGAGGTTGTGAAGGATCGGTCAAAGCAGGCACGCCATTGCCATTGACGGGTTTGGCATTTGGGGATGGCGGGATGCCCAGAGTGAGCTTTGGAGCTCCGGGGGAGCCGTTGTTGCGCTGAGGGCTGGGGACCGGGGTCCGCAGGAGCGGTACGGACGACATGGCGAGATTGTTCTGCCTATCTCCAGGCAAGAACAACTCGTTCGGGTCAGCCAAGGTAGCCACAGTGTCGGAGGCTAGAAAGGAGAATCCCGAAGGTAAGAGAGTGTGTAGGGAGAGAAAGAGGAGGAACGAGTGTGACTGTAGCAGGGGGGGAAGAGATGGGAAGAGAGGGGAAAGCAGGTGACTCGGAACGAATTGCGCAAGAAAACTCGACACCGTTTAGAGGGGGTTTTCTTCCAACCTCCTACAACGCAATCGATGGGGGAAAAGAAATCTGATTACGGATTTTTGTTTCTTCTTCCTCTTCTTCTTTTTTTTCTTTTATCAAATCCTTTAGAGAAGAATTATTTGGCTCGACTCCAAGGTCAGGTATTAATAGCAGGCCAACACAGCCGCCGAGTGGGACACGGCGACGACAAGATCGGGTCCTACGGGCGACGGTGGGGCTGTTTCAGAAGGCGCCCTCAGCTGAAACATCACCATGAGAACTTGGAAAATAATGATAAAACTACTGAAAACCAGGATAACGAGACAACTGGAAAGATTATCTATTTTATTCCTGTGCAAGACACTTGAGATGTAGTAGTGCGTGCCTAGAAACTTACGTCGAATTAAGTGCGAAGTTGACCTGGATAGTCCTACAGAACCATGGACCCGACCCCGCGAGAGATGGACGTATGAGCGATGAGAAAATCAAAGGATTTTCTTAGCCTTTGATTGGGATTTGATGTATAGGGCTATGTACTAACCTAACTTGTCACCTTGGCTACAGTACTACACTTTGAATATCCATTCCACTGGCAGTACTTTCAAGCGTTCTATTGTTCCAAGTGTTATACTGTACTTATCATCTCGTTGGGCATATATGGTTGCCTTGTGGCCTGGAGCCGCAAATTCTCTTGCCCGAAACTCCACTTTACCCCTCGTCATGGTCTCGATGTTGGTGGCGCATCGACATCATGCCAACTCAGGCCCCCACTCAAAAGTTCTGGTTCTAACTGTCTCTTGTGCCCTACGGTAGGTCTTCGCAGATCAGGGCTGGCCCCCTTAGCCCGTGTGATTATGCACCTTAAGTCGATTGGGGTCGCGAACCAACAATCCAACATCCAACATCGAAATGCTTTGTAGGCCTTAAGGCCTGGACATCTGGAAGCCTTAGGATGACAGCTGTTCGGCTGATATAGACCAGTTGAAACTTCCGCGGCTGGGGTAGACGGATAAGCCCCTTGATGGGGGCGTCGGCTCAGCTCCCAGATGTTCAGGTGTCTGACCCTGAATCCCGATCCAAGCCATTTCATCATGGCGCTTGCAGACCCCGAAGTAATTGATGGTGCAGTGCCGATCTATCCTCATGCATTTTCTCGTCCATGGTACGTCCACTGTCAACTGGCGGGAAATGAAGTCATAACCCACAAACATTGAATCCAGCAAGTATTATCGGGATCACAGGTGGGTAGATGGTCCGAATGCTATGGACTCCCAGGATCTTCATGATTCTGACCTGTGAAAGATCCATGGTTGTGTGTGGCTCGGGTTGTGGCACAGTCAAAGTTTCGGATCAAGGCGTGAGATCCGAGCTGACCTGGATCCTCACCTTTCAGGCCAACACTGCCAAGGTGCCCAGGTGGTCTACACAGTGACGTACATATGTCTTCTTTGCATCTATTGTTGACACAGGCCAAGTTATTGAGCTACAAAAATTATAACGCAAGGGAGGCCTCTCGGTCTAGCCAGGAGACCCTTGCAGGAAGCTCGTCACCGAGCCCGTTCAAATATCATCTTACGTCAAGACCGGCGTACCTTACTCTGACGCGAGGCTCAGAGATTTCAATGACCGTTCGTTGTCTTGAACGACGCTGCACTCACCCATGACTCTTACGGCTCATTGGCCTAGTCACCCCTGGAAGCGATATGATCGGGAGCGCCCGTTGGCAGGAGACTCGGTGTTTGCATCATCGTATCACTTCCAAGTTCTCCAGTCCTCCACAAAATAACACGTCCAGGATTTTCACATAGTATGCTCGCAGGTCCATATCGATGACATATGTGTCGAAAGAGTGTAGGGGATAACGGTACGCGTGGACGCCCACGGTCAATTGAAGGGTTCTGGCGATCGTCGGCGGTTGACTCGTGGCATCGATGCGTGACGCGTTGCTGCTGATCAATAGACAAGGAAACGGGAGATCATGGTGTCAGGAACGAGTACTAAATAGAACGGATTGATGGTGTACACAGGTAGGCACCTGGATAGTAGTTTGATTTCGAATCCCCTGTGAAGCGCTGTGAGCAACCACATAGAAAACAGTTGAATGGTTGAAGAGATCTGCAATTCGGCAGTGTCTTTGTGCCTGATCTGCGACCCAGTGATCTCAATCTCCTTTCATGCGCATGTGCCCAGTTGCTCGGCAAGCTGACACTAGCTTCCAAGGCTGGCTACAGCAGGAAGTTCTCCGTACCACTGATTTCTCTTTCAAATGTCGAGTGCTTTTTCATGTTTTGTTTCCGCTGACCCACTGGATTCGTAAGAGACCAAGATAACGGAGGACCGGAAAAGGATGTCTAGGTGTCCCCTTTTCTTTTTTTTTCTTTTTTGGCATGAATATTCTGGATATGTACTCCGTGCCTTGTAGTCTAGGATGGCTGTACCTGCATGAAAGCCATCGCATGGTCTGTGCCATCTACAGTGTGTACCAAACGAGATCCACCACGCGCCCTAATTATCATCCGAATGCAACACCCCTTTTCTCGACTCCAATGGTTCATTCTAAACATAGCACAAGAATATGGGGAGACAACGATCATGAATTTTAAGTACGATCGAGGCCCGCCTCATCTGGCCGACGGTCAACATCTTGAAAAGGGGCGTTGGTGACAGTCCAGTGGGAAGCACGCAAAATCAATAGTTATGGAATGTGGAGTCTGGGGGCGCCACGAGGCCGGGCTTTCTTTGAACCACAACCCCCCTATCATGGATACCAATTGAGCCTGGTACCAACACCTGTGCACCGACCGCGCACGAGGCCTTGATTGGGCAGGTCGATAATGAATGCAGAGTCACGGTCGAGACTCGAGCCGAACAGGCTGATCGTCATTGCGCACTGATTCCGGTTTGCCAGCCAAGTCCAAGACACTTCCGAGGTCGGTGTATGTAATGGTACTGGTAAGGGGACAATTGCCTAACTGAGAGCCCTGCGCGCTGCCAGGGGATCCATCACGCGGTCGCTGCGATCGACATCATGGGTCTTGAACACACACTTTATCGTTATACATCCGTAGATAGTTGTTTATACGATGGGGTCAATGGAGCGGTCAATGGATAGCCGCTTTTTTTCTTTCTTCACTTGATAACCTCTCCCGCTACGGGGCAGAGTTTGGGCAAGCTTGGTCAAGCACCACGCGGACTCTCCTTATTTATTGAACTAAGCGATTGAAAGTGGATGGTCGCGGCGCAACGATGAGAAACTAGACCCGCAGCGGAGCCCCATGCACGGGTTCTGGTTCGCTTAGAGATCAGATGAGATATGGGGGATGACTGCCAGCAGACAAGCAAATGCCCAGGTGCACATGTGGCGTTTGGACAGTGATATACTCGGGCGTGACGGAGTACACCCAGAACAGGCCGTTCAAATGTTGTTGCATTCAGTGCGTGGGGGTTCCACTTTGAGAAAAATCATAACAGTTTTTTTATTTATTATTATTATTATTATTATTTATTTTTGTATAACCTTTGAATGAGCTTGTAATAATACCGAATCCCTTGAGGGTCTCGGGCGTTCGACAAGAATAGCGCCGAGTACAGTCATATTGGCATCGACAAAGGAACCAAAGAGGTGGCTAGTTAGCACTATAATCCGTGACACGCCAGGAAAAGGGGGACTATTCGCGTATACGCGATGGTTATAGTGGCTCATCATTGGGGCCGATTGAACCTTGTGCCTCGGAAAGACCGGTAAGAACTGGTTAAAAATTGGTCGAACTGGGGGGAACACGGCCATACGGTCGTGGGGGAGACTGTGCCGTCATTTGTGTAGCCAAGATGCAATGTTATGGCCCGACGGAAATTCATCCACGGGTCGCTCAGGGGTAAAGTGGAGTTCAAGGCTCCAGTGGAAAAGACGATGAGTGGACAATAACTTGTGGTTAGAAGCAGGAACGGGCAGTGGATCAGCGGTGAAGAGGTGGATTGGGTAATACTAGCGGGGCTGAAA
Organism: Penicillium sclerotiorum; assembly: GCA_911649655.1. Lineage (NCBI taxonomy): Eukaryota > Fungi > Ascomycota > Eurotiomycetes > Eurotiales > Aspergillaceae > Penicillium > Penicillium sclerotiorum. The sequence goes on along the minus strand of CAJVRJ010000005.1, from coordinate 3,083,838 downwards.
CCGCTAGGAACGGGTTCATTTCCTGTATAGATTTGGTAGATGAGATTAATTTAGAAGTGAGACCTTTGTATGTAGAGTGAGATTAAATTTGAGAATGCCGAAAAAATCAAGGGAAATTCGAAAGAAAAAAAAAGATACCAAAATAATAATACCCCAACTGTTACCTAGAAAGACACATCTGGACCATGTAAGGGAAAGACTAGCTGAGTGTCTCTCATAACGCCTAACCCTAATAAGATCGGCATTCAATTCTCACACTAAAAAAGGTCAAGTGGGTCAAGTAAATTACTTGCGTTTCGGTCACACTGAAACCAATGTGCTCCCACGCGCCTCAATAATCCAATCATTATGAAGCATTGGGGTTCCAGCCATTCAGGCTGTGCAAAGAGCTAGGACCCGGTCATTCGAGGGGCCTTCGAGGTACCAAGTACCTCACAAGTGTGTGGAGTGATGCCCTAACTGAAAGGTCACTACTACCAACGGAATGACGATTCTGACGATTTCACCGATCCCACTGATCCCACTTGATTCCACTCCTTTCACTCATTTTACTCCAATGGCTCATCATCCCTACAGTAACTCCCTCAAACTAACTTCCGGTAATGGCATAGTAAATGACGGCCCCGTAACAAAAAAAAGCCATAAACCCAAACGCTGCAATGTTGATTCCCACTCGGAGCTCCATCCAACCACATTACCCCATTGCCAACAACCTTGTACCCGCTCATCAATGGGACCTGCGTATAGGGAAAAAGCGCAGGGACTCCATCTTCCCCTTTTTTTAGGGGCGAAACTGGAGGACCGCTGATCTCTAGGCTAATCTCCCTGTTCATACAAAGGGCCCCTGGCTCCCCCCGTGCCACTCTCTTCTTCTTTCTTCTCCAAGTACATTCTTCGTTGCCAATTTGCATCAGTCACTCTCTAGACTTCGGTCATCCACTCTTTAACCAACTCTCTACATTCTTTCACTTTACAAAGCACCCGCTTTCTAATCACCTTCACGGCCCTTTTTCCGTAAAACAACATTCAAAATGCGTTTCACTGCTGCTACCGTTGCTTTCTTCGCCGGCCTGGCTGCCGCTATGCCCAACGCCGCTGACACCACTGTCTACGAGACTGAGGAGGTCACCATCACCTCTTGCGGCCCTACCGTCACCAACTGCCCCGCCAGCTCCGGTGTCGTCCCTACCTCCGCCCCCGCTGTGACCACCGTCCCCAGCGGTGCTGGTGCTGGTTCCTCCCCGGCTCCCTCCGGCCCTGCCTCCTCCGGCCCTGCTCCCTCCGGTGCTCCTAGCTGGACCACCTCCGTCCCCGCTGTTGCCCCCACCAGCGTTCCCGGCGGTGCCCCTGCTCCCTCTGCTTCCTCGTACACTGTGATCGCTCACACCACCTGTGTTCCCACTGTTGTCTACTCCACCGTCCCCGTCCCCATGGGTACCTCCCCCGTGACCGGTGGCACTCCTCCTCACGCTCCCTCCTCCAGCAAGCCCGCTGGTTCCGTCCCCAGGTAAGATCAATTCCAATCTACAGCTCTCAAAAAACAAATAACTAACATGATTAACAGCGGTACCCCCGCCGGTACCCCCTCCGCCTCCGCTACCCCCGTCTACAACGGTGCTGGTGCCCTCTCCGGCTCCATGGGTCTTGCCGGTGTCGCCGCCATGGCCGCTTTCGTCCTGGCTTAAATGACTCCATCCATGGCTTGCGCTCTCTAATGTCTTCGGCCATTAGTGTAGTCTAATCCTTAATGGTATGGAATGGTGGGAATGGAGAAGACGTGTGATTTAACTGGGTCCTGGTGATTTACCTGACCGATATCTTGTTACTTGCTTCTGATTGGATATGCTTATCCCTTTTTTGCTTTATTTCTGATATACATATTTCCTTCTTGGGCTTCCTGGATAGCTTCGGAGTTGTGTGAAGCGCTTGGTGGCTTGAGCACGACCTTAATGTAAACCATGACAGCTTTCGCCATTTCCTTGCCTTCCAGCTCCCGTAACCCTTTTGAATGTATCCATACCACTTTGCTTTATTTCCCTTTAATTTAGATGTGTGAATGCCATCCATGTCTCTTCGCATTGAGGATCGGTTTTCTGTAAATGGACGTACATGTAGTGGCGTGCTGTTGTGTGTTTGAGATGTCCATTGAGTTTACCCCTGAAAATACCGTTCCCGCCAGTTGACTGGATCTCCAGATGTCAACTGGTCGGTCGTAATACTTCACTCGTTTCAACTCGAATATGAAACGCCTAGAAATTCTCTGCTCTAGATCTTGTTAATCAATCTCGGGCATGGACACCTGGCCCGGTGTGGATCTGGAGATCGATCTGTGTTCCCCAGAAACTTATATCCATGAATTCGGTTGAACTTCAATGTTGAATATACATATGTATTCCAAGTTTACTAGGTAGTACATCCGCTGGCATACATGTACAACCTTCAACGTTTGAATGTTTCAAATGTTACTAGTAGTATTTCAAATCAATTTTACCTAGGTATGGTTAGAACATTTGAACTGTCATGTACTCGGAGTATATACTATCAACCTTGGAATGCCAGTGCACACCTGCATGTGTGCGCACGCGTTAACATTCAATGTTTGAATAGTACTACTAGGTAGTACCAGTCGACATTCCAAGGTTGCACATGTGTATGTAGGTACCTACATATATGTTGGTATGAGTCGGCTCACCCGGGCAGGGAATGATGACCTCGGGATCGAGCAACAGCTCCGACTCCAGATGTCGGAGTCGGTTATAGGTAGGTACTGGCCTTTTCAATGTTGTTTCAACGGTAAGGATCCATGGTTTTCCGCCCTTCAGATGCTTGACAAGAACCAGACCTTCAAACATTTGAATGTTGGAACCATTGATGCATGTGTGATGACATCTGGAGTAATGTACATAAGCACTTGAGAGAGCTTCGCCTCCCTCTTTCCTCAAGTGCTCCGAGTCTCTCTCCAGGGCTCTCTCCCCTCTCGGGCTTACATATAGTTCCAGCACTTCAAGTTGACATCTGGGGTGTTCTTCTAGTTCCAAGGTTGGAACTCCCTCATGTTTTCATGATCCAAATGTTCATTCGTGACTTGCCAAGGCTCATGATACCGGGTGGGCCGGCTCGCAATCTCCGTCCTTAGCACCTGAGCACACGAGGCTCCGGTTAGACCTCCAATATTTAGAGCCAAGCTTCAGGATCATAGCATACGCGTCCCTAAGATCCGTGAATCATGAGCATCCCACTAAGAACATTAGGTACTTTTTAGAGTTGGGTAGATCTAAGAAAAGAACCTTGGAAACATCTGAACCTCGGGGGCTCAAATTGCGAGGCTAAAGCTCGATCAACCAATGAACAGACTATCAATGCAGCAAGACTAATTTTGTACGGATGAACCCAGTATCCATTGAACCCCCCTCGGGCCGCGTGGTTTTATACTCGGCCCCTGCAGCTACCCATGATTTGACATCTGAGGGCCCCCGGATAAGATCTGGCATAGACATTAAAGCCAAGGATGTGCCATGACTCGGAACGGATATACTCCAGAAGCCTTGGGAGCCCCAGAAACTTCTTTCACGGCCCCGTGGCTTGAGTTCGTTGACATTTATAGATATATGGTCAGGCCATGATGGCCTTAGCTCACAGAATCGTCGTAATCCATTGGTCTTCAATGTTCCTTTCAGCCACTTCCAAGCTTCCCAGGTTCATTGAACATGTCCATGTGACATTTAAAACTTTGTCCAATCTTGATGGATCACCCATTTCAAATGCTAATCGTGAACAGTCCAGGCGGATGTTTCAAACATTTGAACATTTGAATGCATGTGTTGGTTGGGCTAGTGCGTTGTCTACTAGTAGTGTCTAGTCATGACATTCATATACATATGTATACTCCGTACGGGGAAAACTTGGAACTGCAGGTGCCCACTAACATTGGACTTATTAAAATGTTAGGATGTGCAGGTGGGCCCAATATCAGTGGGTATCCTCGCATCCTTGACCGAAACAAGTCTAAGTGCATTCATAGTGGCAGTCCTGGAGGATGTATGCACATGTGATTGTTCTTTGGCTCTTCCTCGAGCACTTAAATCCTTACTCTATTGACAGATATCTATCCGCCAAGGATGCGGATGCACTCTAGCGAGCATCTTACTCCGTGACCTCAGGGGCCAAGCCCATATGCAAAACAAAGTTCTTATTATTGTGATCATCCATGCAACAAGGATCCTGAATTGAGTTAGTGTCGCGAGCATGGACAAGGTGCATATGCACCTAGTGTACATATACCCAAAAGGGATCGCACGCCGTGGTACCCCAGATGTGCCGATGTACAGATTCAAGCTTCCTTTCCCCTCGTCACAATTGAACTATATCGGAAAGAAAGATCGTCATACGAACTTTTCAACTCCACTTCACGATGATCTCACTTCATCTTTCGGCTCGGAGTGCCCGAAATATTGGACTATAATCTCGGATTTGCATTGAAGAGACGGAGGTACCGAGGGCAACAGTAGAAAGTTGGGGCACTAATAGCGAAGGGTCCATTATGGGGGATTTTATAAGAAAGGAGGATTATGATTGGTGAGCCAAAAATAGTCGCCCCACTATGCGCGACATGAGTGGTTGCATATGTTGAGTGTTCCCGCTTCCAAGATTCCTGATGTCCCTTGACTTCCCACATGCTACGGTACTTAGCGGCCGTGCCATTGCATCTTACTTCGCGAGTACGAAGTACGCTGTGAGCCGTGGATCATGATGACATGAGAATGTTGTGCCCACTCTTGGAAATGCGACATGCGACGCTTGAATACTTGGATCTTACTGAGGCTCTCGGTATATGCTTTCGGGAGGAGCAATCCTGACATCTCAAGCTGGAAGGCTATGTTTTGTTGGCCTTTTGGGGCGGTGGCCCCAGGAGCCATTCATTTGAAATGATCGCGGGATCTAGCGGAAATAACGTGGCTTTTGAAGTAAGGATGGATGCAAGGTCGACTAGCGCCACGGACTCGGAGTCGAACTGTTGGGTGAACATCCACCACATTGGGCACCCTGTCAAAGAATCCAAAAATAAAAGAAAATAAAAGAAAATAAAAGAAAATAAAGCCATGATAGATGACGGCAAAAGAAAAGATTTGGCTTAATTTTGACCCCCAAATTGTATGGAGCACAGCAGCCTTAACCTTATCACGTAGCATCACGTATAGCCATATCGGGAAGAGGCCGCGCCCTGAGAAAAGGCTCCCCCTCACCTCAGTATACAAAGTGGAAATGACTCGTGGACAGGCGGTGGCGCATTTACGCTATGCGGGCAAAGGATTCTATGGACTCCAGCGTACTAACCGGGCTCGGGTTGGTGATTCTGCGAGGAGAGGGGTTCATAAGGCCCTAAGGGGCCCGCTTGACCAGGATCGTTCTCTCGCACTAAGGATCGGCCCCGGCACAAGGAGAAAAAGCCCTTTGATCCCAACTTCCACTAACGCGATAAATATAGGAAAATCTCCCTTTCAATAACCAAAATTCAAATCGGCAATCTACTGGATATCTCATTATATCTCGGCTACCTTTCCCCGAGGTTTCATCTGTTTCAAGATTTAACCTTTTTGGTTTCCTGATACGAGAACCTCCACTTGCACCATATTTCTCTCCACGTTTTTACGCTCTCAAGTGCTCGTCCTTGGAACGTAAGAAATCTCTTTCGTCAAGGGTATTTCATGTCTATGGTCCGGGCACTGTGCTTATAGTGCCCCGGGAAATATTCTCTATAAAATGCCTTTCTGTGCGCTTCTCCAGAGGTCCATACCCGTCCTGCACAGGTCTCGCTCTGGACAACCCATGATGGACTTATCCACTCTCGATGGCCCGCCCATCCTGGATCGAAGCAACTCTGTCGACAATCTCCCATCCGGGTCAACGCCGATAGATTTCTCATCGTTGGATGGCCCCCCTGCTGTTCCTAATTCCAGCAATCTTCTTTCGCCTGATGTTTTGGAGCCTGCCGCTGAGCAGAGACCATCATCCCAATCCGGTTCATATTCACACTACTATATCTTCTCCAAGCCTCTACCCCCACGACCAGCCTCTGCAGATTCCGCATCACCGTCAGAGGAACGACGAATTGGGAGGAAGAAAAGTCGCGTCCACCTCGACAGCTCCGATGAAACGACAGCTCAGAACCCCAGTCACCTCAGACGTTCTCCTGCACGACGAGGTCGAACCAGCCCCGCTGAGGAAATTTTAATCATGGAGGAGTATCTTAACATGGAAGAGTACCTAAAGGGAGACAGCTCTTCCAAGGCCGAAGAGGAATCCATTTCCATCGAGGCATCCAATTCCAAAGAGGCCGAAGAGGCATCCACCGAAGAGACCGATCTTGTTTCACCTATGATGAGGGCGCCTCAACCCAAGCGCGCACACACCTGCGATCCGCTCGTGTGGATGGAGGAAGAAGGTTTATGGGAGATCCCACGTCGCTGGCCATCACGAGTCACCCTCCCCACCTCCGTACGAAGTCTCAGTCGATCATCCATTTCCACGGCATTTAGTGCAATTCCCGACGGATGGTTCCACCAGGCTGGGTTACCCGCCGTCACCAGCGATACCGTCCGAGTACACATCGATAGCGCTCTCGGCGAGTCACCACCTTCGTATGATAGCCACGCCTTCAGTCCTACCTACGTGATGCGCATGCAAGACGGCCCTCTCCAAGGATGGAGTACTGTCTCACATCGCGTGCGCAATGTGTCGGCTAGCTGAGGACGCCCAAAGTGAAATAAAAACAAAACCTCAAACCTCCAAAACTTTCTTTCAATTCGTCTCAGAATATTGCCGACGGCATGAGACACGAATATTATTCGAGCACATACGTGCAGCAAGCGAGTCCCCATTACAACCTTTGAAGCTGTTTTGAAACCTCTATACGGAGCATGAGATCGCAACATTTGAAAAGCGATCATGCCTGGGTGCTGAGGCACCAACTTGATACCCCCTTCTTTCTTTTCTCTACCGGATGACCAGGTTTTTTTTTCGGGGATGATCTTGTGAGCCATTTTTTCGGGGTTCTCACTTTTGTATTTTTGTATTTTTCTTTTCTTTTTTTCCCGTGTCGCATTATACAAATGTAATTACCACGCGTCCTTTTTCAAGGATGTCAAGATGTGATGAAATGAACTTATATGATTACAATGTCTTCCGCTCTCCTAATAAGACTGGGGTTTCTGACATTTTCGAGTCAAAAGTACCCCTGCTCATAAGTCCACTGATTAAGGAGGGGGACACTGGTCCGAGTTCCAGAGCAAATGTTTACGTTGCCATAAGAGCAAACTGCATATCGGATCCACACTCTCCACCGCTCATCCTCGTTGGCATGTAGCGCGTGCCTACATGACCGCGCTAACATATCAAATGGACGAGGCTGGTATCCTCACTCGTATAAGATATGTAGAACCTTCTCGAATGGAGTCTTTATTTTTTGGCCAGCTCTTTTGGACTGCAGCGTCATCCTGTGACCGGGGAGGATTTAGTGACTCCATGTCTCCAGTTCTCTTGCACGCTAACACAGACCAGCAGCTCTTTCCAGCCTCTGGAATAATTGATGCGAGTCCACCAGTAGTAATTCCCAGAAAAAGAGAATCAAGTGGAAGGAGTGTGTGATATAAGTGAAAAGTTGTACTTTTTTTTCTTCCTTTCCCCTCCCCTCCCTCCATACCAATCTTCATACTCTTTCGCGTTTCTCACTTTTCTCACTTTTCTCACTTCTTTCTCACTCCCCCCCACCACCCGACCTTAATTGCTGTTCTTTTAGCAGATCATCAAGTTTTTGTCGTCTGATAAGGATGAGATGACTGTAAAGAACAAAGTTCCGAACAAGAAGAATAAGAACCGTGGTTGAGAGCCGTCAACTTCGTCCCGATTCGGTGTTTCTACCGCCTTCGTTGTCCTTCGATCACTAAAAAAAAAAAAAAAAAAAAAAAAACCAATTTCCCCCATGGTCCAACTCGCCCATATCTTCAAAAAGGATAAGGATAAGGAGAAAGATTCAGAAACAAAGTCCGATCATTCCGGTTCTTCATCTCCCACAAAGACCAAACTCCCTGCCAAATCCTCCGCCAAATCTTCCAAATCTTCCCCCTCCAAATCTCCCTCCAAATCCCCGTCCAAGTCTCCCACCAAGAACCGTTTCACCCACAGTCGGTCCTCCTCATCCTCTAACCCGACAAACCCTCTCAAATTCGGCTCCAGGTCTACAAAGGACCAGGACTCCCATCCGCTTAATCTTCCGCCAGAAGAGCTACGTCGTCGACTGTCCGCAATGGCGGCCAATGACCGGAGCTCCATGGACATCGATCCTCAGGAACCCCAGAAGAATGGCGTGAACACTCAAGAGCGCAGTCCAACCCCACCTCCACACCGTTCCAACTCTGATGCCGGTGAAGCGGACTCATTCAAGCTCGCTGGCAACAAGTTCTTTAAGGATGGCAACTATGCTCGTGCGATCGAAGAGTACAACAAGGGTATGGCTTCAAACCCCCCCTCTCACGAACCCCCCAACTACCCACTTCACCCCGCTGGTGGAAAGTAGACTGCGATTTCTTACATTCCTTGAACCTGGAGTGTGAACGCGCCTTACCTTTCTTCAGCGGGGTTCTCTTCCGCGCTCGGTCTAGTCTGAAGTGTACTTGTGCTAAATTTTCATTTTTCTTGGTGACATGTAGCCATCGAAATCAATCCCAACTCCTCCGCCTACCTTTCCAACCGGGCAGCGGCCCACATGTCCGCTAAAAACTACCTCAACGCCCTTGAGGACATCGAGCGTTCCAACGAGCTCGACCCTAATAATGCGAAGATCATGCACCGATGGGCTAAGATCCTGACCAGCCTGGGTCGCCCCACCGAGGCCCTCGACGTACTGTCCAAGGTGCAACCCCCCGCCACCGCGACCGACCGCGCGCCCGCCGAGAAGATGCAGAAGTTTATCCGTCAGGCTGAAGAGAGCCTTGCCGAGGACCGCGGCGGCTCGATGGCAGGATTCTGTCTGGACCAGGCTCGCCAGGGTCTTGGATTCGGAGTGAAGGAGCCGCGCAAGTGGACACTGCTGACCGCCGAGTCACAGCTGAAGATGAACAACAGCAACTCGCTAGGCAAGGCGCAGGATCTTGCGATCAGCATGCTGCGTGAGAACAGCCAGGACCCCGATGCGATGATGATTCGCGCACGTGCGTTCTACGCTTCCGGCGAGACGGAGCAGGCGCTGAAGCTGTTGAAGATGTGTCTTGGGCTGGACCCGGATATGAAGCAGGCCATTAAGCTGTTGCGTATTGTGCAGAAGCTGAGCCGGACAAAGGAGGAGGGTAACACCGCCTTCAAGGCTAGAGATTTCCCTCGTGCTATTGAGCTTTGGAGCCAGGCTTTGGAGGTGGACCCCACCAACAAGGATATGAACTCGAAGATCCTGCAGAACCGTGCTCAAGCGTACATCAACCAGAAGGATTACGACTCCGCTATTAAGGATTGTACCGAGGCGCTCCGTTTGGACCCTGACTATATCAAGGCCCTGAAAGTTCGTGCTAAGGCTTACGGTGGCGCTGAGCAGTGGGAAGAGGCTGGCCGTGACTACAAGACCGTTGCTGAGAAGAACCCGTCCGAGAAGGGTATCCAGGAGGAAATCCGTCGTGCTGAATTCGAATTGAAGAAGTCCAAGCGCAAGGATTACTACAAGATCTTAGGGGTCAGCAAGGATGCCGGCGATAACGAGATCAAGAAGGCCTACCGCAAGATGGCTATTCAGTACCACCCTGACAAGAACCGCGATGGCGAGCAAGGCGACGAGAAGTTTAAGGAGATTGGTGAGGCCTATGAGACCCTGATGGACCCTCAGTAAGTTTAACCCCTTGATTCCCGCCTATCCATTCATCTCTAACAATTTCCTACAGGAAGCGCGCTGCGTACGATAACGGCGATGATCTCATCGACCCAGCTGACATGTTCGGCGGCGGCGGTTTCGGCGGCATGGGAGGCATGGGTGGTATGGGCGGCATGGGCGGCATGGGCGGCATGGGCGGCATGGGCGGCATGAACGGCAGCCACATCAACATCGACCCTAACATTCTGTTCAACATGATGAATGGCGGTGGCGGCGGTGGTTTCGCTGCCGGCGGTCACCCCTTCGGAGGCCAGTCTCGCGGCGGTGCCGGTGGCTTCCCTGGTGGCTTCTCCTTCTAAGCCTATCGCATGTCAACACCATCATACAATACGCTGCGCCGATTACCCCGATTGGGGGATATTGTTCTCAAAATATTCCGTTGGCTTCTGAGATGAAAAGTTGGGTTACAAAAGACCGAATACCCCATTGTGACGACAATCTTTGGATCCTGGAGCGATCGACCATTGGACTTGGTTTGATCTCCCAGGAACGCTGAATCTGGAACTTTGAATTGCAACAGTGTTTAACCCTGTTCTCATGCGCCATCCTCACCTTATGCTTCTGTTCAAGAACGCAAAATGATTCCCAACGATAGACATGTTTCTGGTTCTGGTTCTGATTCTGATTCTTCCCCGGTTTGGATATGTTTTTATTTTATTTTTTTCTCTGTTCTTCCCATCATCACCCTTTCTACCGCTTGCTTTTCGTCGTTTTTTACCCAGTTGCCGCCTTGATCTGGTGAGTGTACATGAGTACGGACTGGAATGAATAAATGAGCGCGGGCATGTTTTGCACTGATTCTAGTGCATGCCATCATCATCATCCGAGGCGTTTTGTTTTCTATCTACATCATTCTCGGATATTTCTGAAATGAATCAAGGACTTCGCATTCATGAATACTTCGTTTCAATGTAGATTCCAAGCATGCTGTATCATGACTAGATGCTTAATCTCTTCATAACTTAGGCGACAATGCTTGCCCGGTGTAACACTGATCGAAAGTACCTGGCCTGATAATGCAGTTACCTGGAAGAGACTCATGCAGCCAAGCCTGGAATAGAACTGGCATTCTCGGCTGGTGATCAACTGGATCGATCGATCGATCACCTTGAAACAAGCCACCCGAAACCTAATATAAGCTCTCTTAAGGTTTGGACTAACCTCCACCGCATGAACCTGAACGAGAATGGACACACGGGATCTAGTCTATTTCTAGTATGGAAGCTTGATACTCACTACCAGACCGAAAGAGGGTTGAGAAGGAATAACTGCCACCTGGGCACCCATTGCAGTTGTTCCAAACCATAGAATACGCAGTAAAGCAAATCTACATAGGACTCTTTTCGAATCAGAACTTGAATATAAGAGGACATCACTGAATCATTGATAAAAATGCTGCTATATACGTCCCCATAAACATCCACATGCTGGTCAACTGTACTAAAACCATAATAAAGACAAGGCAGGGGGGAATCTCAAAGTGTGTGGTGGGCATAGCCAAAGCGAATGAATGTACCAGAAGAGTATGCAGCAAACTCCGCCGCTAATGAAAACGAAAGTGCGGGATGGTTTGAAAAGACATTAAAATCAAAAGCGACATCGCTAAAAAATATAACTGGGGATATAAACCAAACGTGACGTCTTTCCATGGTCAATACCAATTAATGATACTGCCTAGGAGAGTGGAGAGGAGGGCAATGAGAGCTAGGACAAATCAGATATCTTAGATGTAGCCAAGGCCACCGAGGGTGCTCTTGCAGTCTGGGAGGGGTAGGTGGGTGACGCCCAGGTTGCGGACGAGAGCACCGCCGCGAAGACGTTGAAGACCGATGGCGACCTTCCAGGCCTCGGTATCCTGGAGTACGAAGACGTATCGTTTTCCTTCCTGGTCGCGAACACTGGCGCGGAGAACGTGAAGACCGCGGAATTCTGACTGGGGTGCACGCACTCCGTCGTTGATTCCACTGGCAGTGGCACTGCGAGCGAAGCAAGCACTCGGGGAAGCGAGGCGACATGTGTTCTTGCAGACCTTGAGCAAGTTGGCGAGGAATGCATCCGATTCTTCATTCGTGGGTACTGAGTGGGCACCGCGGCGGAAACTTGAAGAGAAGGGGTTGCTGGAGCCTTTGGCGACTGGTGCGCCCATCTGTGGACACCAGACTTCAGTCAGCTTCAGTGTCCAGGCTTTGACGTCCCATTCACGTTGGCCAACTCCGCGGAGGTCGTCATCGACGAAGAGACCTTCTGTTGTGATACGCAGGACGAGCCCGTCAGTCACCATGCCTTGACCGGAGACTAGCTGAGCGACTGGGGTTTTCATGAAGGCATTATTGAATTGGTAAACACCTTGGATCACGATCTTATCAGGATCCTTGGTGGAGTATGCGCTGCGCTGTGATGGCGGAGGCGTCGTTCGAGACGTTGACTGAGAGGGAGCATACGACGACTCAGAGTAGGCAGACGATCCAGACGCACCACCGTAGGGCCGTCGTGGGCGATCGTAGGGTCGGAATGAGTATGCATCGTCCTCTTCAACGGTTGTTCTGGCAGTTGGGAAGGGGGGCTTCTTGGGTGAAGGTGTTCGAGGCGAGCTGGTGGCACTCGCGGCGCTAGCAGCAGGCTTGCTGTTGTTGGCGGCCTTTTCTTTAGCCTCCTGTGCCTTTTTCTCAGCATAACGCTTTGCAGCAGCCTCCTTGAGAGCAGCGAATTTAGCCATGGCCTCCTTCTGGGCTGCGGCCTTTGCAGCAGCCTCTTTCTCGGCAGCTTCTTTGGCAGCTTTCTCCTTGGCCTCTTTAGCCACCCGGTCAGTCTCAGCCTTTGCTTCGGCTGCAAGCCTCTCGGCTTCAGCCTTCGCCTCGGCAGCCTCCTTCTCATGCTTAGCACGGGTCTCGGCCAACTCTTTCTCCAAGCGTTCACGGGCTTCTTTCTCGGCCGCCGCTTTGGCAGCAGCCATTTCTCGCTCGAGTTGCTCGCGGCGCTCTTTGAGCTCCTTCTCCATGGCCTCTCTCTCAGCCTTTCTTTGCTTCTCTTTGGCCTCTGCCTCTCGCTTACGCTTGAACTCCTCCATCTTCCTGCGCAAATCTTCTTTACGCTTAGTCTCTTCCCGTTCCCGTTGACGCTCTCGTTCAGCAGCTTCTTCCTTTTCCTTTTCTTTCGCTCGGGCTCTTTCTCTCTCACGTTCTTTCTCTCTTTCCTTCTCTTTCTCTCTCTCCTCTTTCTCTTTTCTCTCCCGCTCCTCTTTCTCTCTCCTCTCTCGCTCCCGCTTTTCCTCCTCGTCTTCCTTATCTGGCTTTGAGTCAGACTCTGCGTGGCCTTGGTTGTTTTGGTTGCCGGCATACTGGTTTCCTCCGTTGTAATTTCCTCCATACTGCTGTCGTTGTTGTCCTGAACCACCACTCTGCTGTTGACCCGATCCACCACCTTGATTCCGCTGACCGTTGTTGAAATTGGCATTGGACTGGCCATTGGTATTCGAACCACCGGCACCAGGTTCTCGTCCTCCAGGGAATCCACCTCCGAAGAAGCCATCCGACTTCGACTGCGACATTCCAAAGGCCCAGCCGGCGATTCCCACCCCAAGTGCTACTACCATCATCATGATAGTATTGGTGTTGCCGTTGGAGGCCGCGGTAGCGATATAAAAGGTCTTGACCGCTGGCGACACCAAAGACCAAACCATCATCAGTAGTAGCGTACTTGCGGCACCCGCGAGGAAGCTGTTTCGGTTTGTCTGCAGCGAGGGTAGGTAGAGGAAGCCGGCGCCTGCGGAGTGAGGCGGTACGACGAAGATATCGTAGTTTCCGGGCGGCAAGTCGGAGGATTTGCGGTATTCGCCTTCGGTCGTATGAGGGTTCTCGCCATGAGGCGGCGGAGGGGGCGGAGGTCCATCATCCATGATGAGTGCTTCGGAGCCAAAGTCGCCTGCGAGTAATCGGGGACAAGTTGCAACTTGAACAAAACAACGCTCGAAAAGTATCGACTGCGCGCCTTAGTTCGCGAGGATGCGCTCTCCTCAACCCGAGCACCTCAATTCCTGTTGTCCCTTCTGTCGAGTTGAAGATAACCTGGCAGCCTTAGTAGGTCAGATTCGTCGCGCAAAAGCAAGTCGATAGCCAGGTCATGTTCGTCGAAACAGAAGATCTGCACTGAGGCCCTAGGCCACTCAGTGCGCAGAAGGCCGAGTCAGGTGGAAGGGTATTAGGAGAGAACCGAAAAAAATATATAAACTTTTGTCACCTTCAGATGACAATTTGAAGATCTTGGAAAAATGAACCGAGGACGAAAAAAAGTATAGGAGTCTAAAGACGAAGGAAGAGCGGGAGCGTTGCCATGGGAGGAGGGGTTTGTTTAGGGGAAAGTGGGAGATCGGCGGCTCAATGCAGTGAAGACGTGGCCATCACACACAGCAGAAACAAGGGCGCGTTTGATCCGATGTCACCTTGGATTTTTATCAAGGGATTACGGGAGAATCTGATCTGATTTTAATCCTTTTGATCAAAATTACATTCTTTCCTGGCCACGCGAGTGCATGAGGGCCATTTAGTGGCCGGAAGTACCTGGATGCCAGCGTCACTGCGGCCCGGGATACCAGTTCGGATCAAATCGTGCTTAATCTTGGTCTAGTTCTACTCATGCTTGACGCAGGAATTCTAACAAACGAGATCAGAAAGTCTGATTGGACTTGGAATTTTGATTTCTGCCTAATATATTCTCCTTCTCATGCTGACGTTGAATTTGAATTTTTTTTTAATTTTCTCTGCCTGATAATAACAAACTTTGTGCACATCTGTTTGTTGTTATTTTTCCTATTTAGGGTTAGTTCATGTATGGCACATCACACATGTCATGTGATTAAAAGACACTATTAGATTAGTATCTGAAGAGGCAGGCTTGGGTATGAATAATAAATAAGATCAATCAATTCCGAGAATAAAATATCTGCATGTGTGGATGAACATACATGTGTCCAAGGCGACCTAATCCTCCACCAAGCATGGCTCCTGTTGATCTGACCCTGTTGATCCGACGCAGGAAAATGAGCCTCCGGCTACGTTGCCATTAGCAGAGTGATGAGATAGTGTTGGTTGAGAGTTCGAAGCGACATACTCAGTTCTCTTTCAGCAGCACCCATGGACCGACGATATCAATTAAGTCGCTTAATATCGCGCCTGTGACAACGACGACAGTGTCATCAGACTGAACGTCGACAGTACCTAACCTTGGAAGTATCATTGCCCTATAACATTTGAACACATCTCACCTACCTAGGTATCGAAGAAGGCTTTCTGCAAATGTGCCGCACACTTCTATGTGACTGCCATGAAGAACGATGAAAAAGGAAAACATTGAATATTCCCGGCTAAAAGGCCGACTCCCATACTACATCTTCTTGGGGCCAAAGCTCCGGGAGTGTCATAGCTCTAAGCATAGGGTAAAGGTCTGGAATCACCGAGTCCACAGCGACTTTGAAGTATCCCGGATATTCTCCCTCCTCCACCTCGCTGGAATGATCAAATTGCATGTCCAACGCCCACAACCACGGCAGTTCACTTTCCATGGACGCCACAGCGGCCGTATCAGCAACTAGACACATACCCATATCTAATCCCGGACCCACGCCCTCCGTTTCTAAGTAGCCGTAGTATTCCCTGACTCGCGTCATCAGTTTGCTGCATTGGAAACCTCAGGGAAGTTCGATCTTACTCTTGAATTTGTTGATGAGTGGCGCCATGTAGGTCCTCATCTATATAGCGAGGCATGAGGCATTTGTCTGTGATCCTGAGACCGCCAGCAGACTTTTCGATTGATACATCCACTCGGCGCGAGAACTCTTTATCCCATTTATCCCAGCTTTCATCATCCGAGTAATCTGTTCGAAAGGTTATGAAGCCGAAGTCTTCGAATCCACCCTCTTCAACAACTTGGACGACTGGATCAACGTTCTCCTCGAAAATTGATCTTTGAGGGGCGGGAGGTAGGCCTAAATCCTCGCGCTCTAATCTATGCCTCTCGTAGGTTTTTGACCTCCGGATAAGGATGCGAGCTCGAACATTTTCGATAGGGATCAAATCCAGATCAATCTGGCGGATTTGCTAAATACGTAAGAGACATGGTCAGTAAGAAATCATGGAATGGTTTAATGGAATCTAGACGTTGAACATAGACTCATAGCTTACCTCCAACGGTATTTGACGTAAGTCATCCTCGGTTATGGTTTGAAGTCGCTCTTCAGTCCATCCGGGTGGTATAGAAGACATCTGCGGGGAGAAGGTAGATCTCTCAATGATTTCCTTTGGGATTTTGAGGGGGATGAGCGGCAACTCCGGATATGGAGGGGAAAAGAGCAAGAGATATTGGAGGGGAAAGGAAAGATGAACAAAGACAAAGACAAAGCGGGGACGGGGCTCGGTAACGACCCACTCTGTAAGGAAGCTTGTAAGTTTTGAAAGCTTAGCGTAACTACGGATATTAAACCTGGTGGCAATGTAGGCACAGGGTCTGCTTAAAATGGGTATAACGAGCCGATTTGTTAACTTTCCTCCACTTCCAAGGTCACTCCCAACATCCATATGAGGTTAAAGGTGCGAAAAGCCGAGACATCAATGGAATAGTCCGATTGGACCCTGCTAGACCCTGCATAATGATATAGTCTCTTTCACCGTTCCAAATCTGGACCCTTTTTGGTTGCTAATGTCCAAAACCGGTTTGCCATCTTCAAATTTTACATTAGATACTAGGAGCTCCATTCGACGTCATCTCTTCAACCTTTTCAGTATTCGAAATATTATCAAAGTTATACCTGTAGATCTCCGCTTTCGCACTCGGCATTTCTGCGCAGTCCAACATTTGAAGGCACCCAGTGCTGCTAATCAATGGCTAACATTACAAAAAGACAACTGCGGAATCTGAATTCTTAAGGCCCTTGCTAAGCTAGAATCCTAGATGGAGAATTTCCAGACACTAAGATTACAACAATTTGAGTGCCGTCGCAATTGCTGTTGCAGAAGCAATGCTCCCAGTAGACGCAGTGCTACTTGGTCCATCCACACAGTATGCATCTCCGAGGATAAGATTGCCGCACGTCGAATTCAGATTCGAGTTCCAAGACTGCAGCTGTGCAAACGTAATCCCATACTCACTCTCTAGAAGAGCACAGTAGTCACCACTGACAATAACATGCCACTCGTAACAGTCAGGCGTGGTACCAGAAGGCGTTGGTGCTGGTGCAGTAACATAAGAAGTTGTGGTAGTGGTGGTAGACGTATTGGTGCTGTTCCAAGTTGCCACTGGACGCACACAATAGCTCAATCCGGGAACCAGATTGGTACATCCCGCATTGATTGATGGATTGATTGCCTCAAACAGACTTATGGCGATGGTATTATTCAGGGCGATGAGGCTGCAGTCATCCCCGCTTTGCACAACGTAATATTGGCCGCAGTCGGTTGTCGTGCCGTGTGCCAGGTTGCCTGGGGCTGCAACAGTGGTGGTGGCGTACACGCCGGTCTGGGTAGCTGAAGCGCCAGGGATGGTTGTTCCGGTCCATGTTGCTCCTGCTTGTCCGACACAAACGGCTTGTCCCGCAATTAAGTTGGAACAGTAACTGTTGATTGTGGGATTCCAGGACGTGAATTGGACAAAGGTAATGCCTGTAGCATTACAAATAGCCTCGCAGGTGTCCCCGGACTGAACAGTGTAAATTTCGCAAGTTTGTGGAAGGCACAAGGAGGCACCGGCTATTGACTTCGTTAGCTTGCCCAGGTGAAAACATCATATTTGCTTCCACCTGTGTAACTGAGGGGGGATTTTACCGTCAAGGTTAGAGCAATCGGGAAACAAGTTGTTGAGAGAGATAAGTGCCCCAGTTGAAACATTCTGCGCTTGAGAAATGGCGACACAGTTATCCCCTGAGACAACCGTGTACGTTGCATCTGACAAACAAATTGGCGGAGTATAGTCAGCAGATGCAAATCCGGTGATATCAGTAACATTTGTAGGATTTTCTGGAACATCGGTCGGGTAATTGACATTGCAAAGAGTCTGTATCGCCGACCAGTCTGATGCCATCTCAGAATCATAGTAAGAGTATGGCGTCTTTTGGAGAAGCTGATATAACTCCAGAACGCATGGGGAACACGCAACCGAGGATGGTAATGAGGCTGCGGAGATATCTTCTGTATAGGTGCTTGAAATTGTGTTGAAGTAGTCTATCATTGAAAGTTGTTTTCAGGCTGTTAGTGAGAGAAGTGTGAACCAGGACTCGGATTAACTGAAGAGTCGAAAACAGCCCTGGAGAAAATTGGAAAGATTGAACGCACCAATGCATGAAGCTCCCGAGCTTGGGTCTTTCAAACAAGACAGATTATAGCTTGCCCAGTAAACATCTCCAAAGTATGTCGCAGGATAGCCACTCCAAGCCTCAGCCTGACCAGTACAGGCAGATGAAACGGCGTTGTGATATGACTTCAGGGATGCGCTGCAGGCCTCAGTGCATATGTAGCCATACGTCTCATTATTGATTCCGTAGAACTCGTCTGCGGCCGCAATGTCCACAAGGCTGCTGTTGCAGTTCACAGTACCTTCCAAAGCACTGATGCATGCATCAGAAAGTGTCACAGAGGTGCTATTTGCAATGGAATCTGCATCTAGGATCTGGAATTGCGCCCAGCAGAAACTGAATAGTATGTTCAAAATGGCCAATACATAAAACATTATGGCGATCTCAGCAGAGAAAAGGTTTTGCGATGCAAGAGAGGTCCTTGTGCCATGAGAAGAGAGAAGTAGGAGATCGCAAGTACTTCCCCCCTCAAGTGCTCTCAGCTTATCCCCGCAATCAATGCTACTAATGACAACATTCAAATGTTCAAATGAATGCATCCAGAAAACATAATTCAAGTTTCTCGGATTTCCGGCTCATCAGCAGGTCACGATTGAATCCTGTATCAAGACTGTATTCCCAGGAGCATGGCTCCGAAGTGGAGATCATGCATGTGAATTACACCTAAGCCTCTTCGCTAATGAAAGAGGAAGGTCCTGCGAGTAACAAATTCTAGGATCTACAGATTGTTTCCGAATTCAATAAAATTTGAATGAGGGGTTGAAAACGCGCGATTTTTATCTCATGATTCATGCATGCGTGAAGCTTGATATGCCGGATGAGATAGACGTTTGAGCTCCTAGTACCGACAATCAGAACCCTTTTCTGTAGGCGATGTAACCTTGATCATCCGAGATATTCCTTTAAATCTGCATGGCCTATCGTATTCAAGAAATCAGCGCTCAAGCCATTAGCGGTAGGTCCCGTGTGGGCGGCAGCGTGCCGAAGGCTTGTTTTGCTCGCAAGGCTCGCGAGTTCAACAAAGTCAATCGGAGCTCTCGGTTCGCTAACAACTGCCATGTGCCACATGCAGGCACATATGCATACGCAAATGTGCATAAACTCCGGGTCTCGTTCTCCGCACTTGCATGTGGCGTCATTAGTCATGGTAAACAGGACCCTTGATCCTCTGAGCCCCATAATTCGTACGTTTCATGATTTATAATGCTTTGAGCTAACACGAATAAGGGTTTCTAGCAAGAGAAGATCATCTACAATGACAACATCAGGTCAACTGGTTTTTCTAGGTTGTATCAATAGATCATCCAATACGTATGTACCTTCAACAGCTGCATACAACCTTGGAACAACATTTTCGTATCAAAGGATTTTCTTTTTTTTTTTTGCTCAATTGGATGATTTCAAGGCTGATCTTCTCGGAATTAACGAAACAGAAAAGAAAAAGGAAAATGAAAGGAAAAGAAGAGCATGTAACTGCCGTTAGTTACATATGGACTGGCGCCCTGGCGTGGTTTTAAAGATAGTGAACTTTCAATTTTTTGAGACATTGATCTTGAGTCCTTCAAGTTGTAATTGGAATCAAATCAACATTTCAACGTACCTTTCCTCCGAGCTTTCACGATAGGTGAACCGTGACTAAATGTACAGACTGTATAGTATGCGATCCGTCTTTTGGACCCTCTTAGTCCTAGGGATCCTCGGCTCTCTACCTGTCTCGCGTTCTCAAGGAACAATTCCATCGACTGATGACTATACCTGGTAATTTTCATACATCATATTGCAACAGACTTGAGAACAAAAATGATTGACAATCGAAGTTCCTCGACCAAAGCTTGCAAAATTGGATGCTGCAGTGTTTATGGAGTCTGGTAAGTTATAGTCCCAGTGTTTCCAGATGACTATCTCGCCTTTAAGGATTATAACAATATTCATGTATCTTCTATGACCTTCAGTGGTCTAGGGCCTGAATTTTGCGGCAAAGGAAATTGCACTTCTAGTTGCGACGCAAAATCCGAGTGCGATCCCGGTTGGGGAGCTGAATGGAGTTCGGCAGAGAAATGTCCCCTGAATGTGTGCTGCTCTAAGTATGGGTTTTGCGGTAGGCTATCGAAAGCGCTGAGCAGAAACACCTCTTGGGCGATTGTGCTAATCTCAGTTGTGAACTTCCACCAGGAACAACCTCGGATTTCTGCGGCAACAAGACCGTCCCGAAACCTTCCTGCAGCGGTAGCTCAGCAGATGGAAGGTCAATTGGGTAAGCTATCAATATTTCTAGCTTTATATTTTCTTAGACAGCGGCTGAAACGCAGAACCAAAAACCAGCTACTACGAGGGGTGGTCAATCGGTCGTGATTGTGATGCTAGTAAGTCTCTTACTACTGACAGCATTTGAAGACTCCCTCTGTCTTAAATGGCCGTACATGTTTGCTGACGTACTCCCTAGTGACCCCCGAAGCTCTCCCTGCTGGAGCTTATACCCATCTAAACTATGCATTCGCCTATATCAACCCCGATACATTCGAGGTTGCACCCATGAGCGAGGGCGACCTTGATCTCTATTCTCGCTTCACTGGCCTCAAAGAGGATAACACTGGTCTTGAGACGTGGATCAGCATTGGTAAGATATTTTGAATGGTCCAAGCTAAACAAGCATTCGAATAAAAGCTGCATTTACTGATGTCCTTCTCTAGGTGGGTGGTCAATGAACGATGCGGACCAGCCAACTGCTACGACTTTTTCAGACCTCGCTGGTTCATCATCAGCTCAAACGGCATTTTTCAAGTCATTGTTGTCGTTTATGACAACATATGGCTTCGATGGAGTCGACATTGATTGGGAGTATCCCGTTGCTTCTGACAGATCTGGCAAAGCTAGCGATTTCAAGAATTACCCGTCCTTCTTGAAGAATTTGAAATCTGCGCTGGGCTCAACAGGTCACAACTACGGCTTGTCAATCACCCTGCCCTCCAGCTACTGGTACATGCAGAACTTTGACATTGTCTCGATTGAAAAAATCGTCGACTGGTTCAATGTGATGACCTATGATCTTCATGGGACATGGGACTCGACGGACCCATACATTGGTCCATACGTATACGCACACACTAACCTCACGGAGATTGACCAGACAATGGATCTTTTCTGGCGAAACAATATATCTCCTTCAAAGATCAGCCTCGGACTTGGTTTCTATGGCCGAAGCTTTACACTTACCGATCCCTCTTGCACAAAAGCTGGTTGCCCATTCAGCAGTGGCGGTAATCCAGGAAACTGCTCAGCATCTTCTGGCACTTTGATGGACTCGGAAATTCTTTCTCTTATCAAGAATGGGGGTACAACCTCAGTTCTTGATAAAGATGCTGCCGTTAATATTGTCACATGGGGTGGTAATCAATGGGTCTCGTATGACGACGACAATACTCTCAAGATGAAGAAGGATTATGCCAATGGCAAGTGTCTTGGGGGTACTATGGTCTGGGCGGTTTCCACAGATACTACCAATGGTACAGCGAGTCAGAACCTTTTGGAGTTGAACGGTGTCATCAAGAAGAGTCTTTTCGGAGGCCAGACCCCTCAGGTATCTTCGCTCTCACAGTGTATCTGGGGCGGATGCAATGAAGACTGTCCTTCAGGCACTACTCCCGCAACCAACGGGAAAGGCAAGTCGGCTTCGAATGAAGCAATATACACCGGATGCTCTTCTGGTCAGAAGCGACATTATTGTTGCCCTACGGACGATGTTCCAACATGTCACTGGGTAAGTAATTTCCACCTCAAGCTATACGATATTACTACAGCCTTGGTATTTGAAGCGGTTACACATTCAATGTTCTGATCATTCGATATAGCAAGGCACGGCTCCTCTATGTCGAAGCCATTCATGCGCAAAGGGAGAAGTTCAGGTAGCAACTGATCAATCTGCCACTGGTCATGGTTGTTGGTTCAACCATAAAAGCTTGTGCTGCACTTCGACCTCGTCCGATGCAGCAGTTGGACAGTGCAGTAAGCTTCAAGCCCCAGTTAGCCCCCACGAAGATTCATGCTGCACATAAGCAATCTCCATTCTCAATGGTGCACTAACTTATGAAAATAGAATGGTCAGGCTCTGCACCAGACTGTGCCAGCGGCGGCAATCATGCCGGCTGTGCTTCAGGTTATCCTGAGTACCTAACGGATAGCCTAGATGGACAAGGTGGAGAATCAATCTGCTATAGTGGTATGTTACGAATTCTTTCTTGGTCGAGAACAAAAATTACTGGGGTTCCACTGACGGCTTTTACTAGGTCTCAAAAGCTTGTGCTGCACAGATCCCATTCCTTATCAGAACTGTTCATGGTATGATTAAATTTCTGCGCGAGCGAGGTTCGAATATTGACTCAGTATAGGACGACTCGTGCCCATACAATCATATCCCCTTTCACTTGCAATAAAGGCTGTCCAGCAGGTAAACAGATTGTCGCTGAGCAGCATCGGGACCATGACTCCTTAAATCCATGCTGGCACAATACAGCAAGTTACTTCTGGTAGGCTCTTCGTGCCGCCTTTTTTAAACCTGGTATACATGCTAATCCTTTTCTCACGTAGCTGCGATACATTCAATAAGGTAAAATTATCCCGATAACCTTTCCCAAGGATCTTTTATTGACAACTCATCAGACTGATCCAACAAACGATCCTCCGAATTTCTGCTCAGCAGCAGATACTGACTATGTCTACTCCGATGAGCTTGATTCCGACGGCAACCCAGCAGACTACATTGAGCTTTATTGGTACGAAGATGACTGCTGGACGCTACCTAACACGGGAAACCCGGATGTCATGAAGCGCTGGTTATCATTATATGATAAAGTCAGTGGGGATTTGACATCGAAACGTTCCCTACAAGCAACTTCGCAAGTTGTTGCATCTGATGATTCGCCGAAACTCTGTGAAGGAGATGACTGCTATATAGTGCCGAAATCAGACCATGAAGAGTTCCAGGAGCTGCTATGGTCAGTTGGGAATTCGACTGATAGCTCTTCCGAAGATCCATTTGAGGGGTTGTTCCCTCGTGCCCGGTCAGTCAACATTTGCAGAAACAAGAAAAAGTACAGCACGTTCAAAGCGAAGAACTACCCCTCTGTTGGAACCCTATCCGCCACACGCCAGTTTTTCGGGGTGGTGAAGTCTGGTGCGAAGACTGCTATCTGTAACGGACTACCAATCACCCTTGGAAAGAGAGTCCTTGGTACAAAGTACGTGGTGGAACATGTCACCGAACTTCAAACACCAGGTCAATTTGCTACCAGCATGCTTTCTGGGAAGCTTCCTAGTGGTGCAGCTGCTCCGGGAGCCGCATCGAACTATGACTGGACACAAGTCTTCAGCCAGAATGGTTACTTTTTCCAGACCTGGGCGCAGCTAGGAGTCATCCAGCCAGCTGGCTTGACCGGAACTGGCCCTTCAGATGCCATTGCAAATGCACTGGGAAGTTCGGGCGATACAAGCAATCTTCAGATCCTGGAAGCTCCGACGAACGGGCTCAAAGCTGCTGTACGTATGAACCATGACTTCAAGTGCATGTCCTCTAACAAAGCAAAACACAGGCTTGGCAATTATTCAAGAACATCATCTCGCCTACACGATTCGGTAATGAGAGCCCACAAGGAAAGGTGGACATGATCAATCGCGTAAGTCACCTTTCCGCGTCCTTCACAAGCCTCTACCTAATATCCATATTCCTGCAGCTTTACGACACTCTACCGGGATATCTCAACAGTGCCGATGTAAGTCCTATCGTGCCTGATCCTGTTGATCATCAAACCATCTAACCTTCCGTTACGTAGGTCCAAAAGTCCTTGGAGTCTAGCTACAAAGCAATCAAAGCTGCGATGGGGGCCCTTGACCAAGCCGCGCAGAATAACCCAAATGTCAATGGCATCACAGCTTCCTCATTCGAAGACGCATGGATAGCATACTCGAAAGATTTCTTCCAGCAAATGCAAGGCAATCTTCAAGACTTCGTGGAAAGTCACATCACTGAGGTCACTCCGTATTGGAGCTCAAGTGCGGCAGCCAAGCAGTTTACTAAGGCTGGCGCGGCGGCAGTTGCTAAGACACTCGCTTCCAAGTTGAAAAATTTTGCTACAGACGTTGTCATAGATAGCAGCTTTGTTCAGTGATTGCAGTCTGCATTGATGACTGTCAACTGGTGGTGAGCGGGACGTTTTGGACTCTTTACAGCCATGTCAGTATAATTTGGTTTCAAATGTTCAAATGTTACTTTCGATGTTGACTTGATTGATGAGATATACGGGGTGGAGCTGCTTTCCAGGATTTCGGGTCGGATCCGAGGTCAGAGAGCACAATGCAATCTACATTCAATGTTTGATGCTATTCATTTTCTCGCACCGAGAGTCAGATTGATAGGTACGATTAGCACTGGAGAGGAAAAGATTTCTAGTAATGCATCCTACCAACATTGAAAGTAGGCCCTGGGGTCATAAGTTTTTGAACACATTCCCGCCATATACATCTGTTACCAGTTGACTTGAACCTTGTATACTACCTAGGTAGTGATAGCATAAAATCCTTTTTCCCAAATTCAGATGAACTTATTTAATGACTTTAATTTTTTTTTTCTTTTCCTTTTTTGGGAGGGGCTAGGAAAAACCTTTTATCATCTATCATCCAGGCTAGCAATTGGAAGTATGGTTTGGTAGACGTGTTATTGGGGGCCAAAGGCCTGCGGCAACCGTGTCGACTTTGCGGTCAAGCGGTTGAGGCGCAATAGTCCTTAATAGTGGGTCCATCATGACGCTTTGGAAATCAACCCGCCCTAAGGAGAAGCAGATGAAATAGGAGAAAGATTCCAAGGTTGCAGTAGCATTCATATACCTAGGTAATTATCCAGAGTTGAAGAAGCTGGAGAGGTATAGAACATTTAAAGCCACATCTTGGTCATCACTATGGAATGTACCCCATGATCTGGGCAGGCGGCGCGGGACCCTGATCAAGATAGAGTCACGACAGTAAACTGGTCATAGAGGCAACACAGATATAATGAAGCTAGAGCCCCATCAAAATATGAGTCAGAGTAAATCTGTCCTTTGTGCATGTTCAAGTAAAGTGATCCTATACCCCAAAGTCAAAAGGTAGTGCCTGGAGATGATGCCTACTGCCTAGTACTAGTCCAAAAGAAAACAGGAACCCCAACGTGACCCGCACCCGATGATTGGATCATTTTCCCCGACTTTCCATCATTCCCTTCCTGCATAACCAGAAACCAACAGTTGGAGCCTCTGTGCTTGTTCAACTGTTTTAAACATTTGACCCTTTTTCATACGCTCGTGGTAGTCAGGCACTACCGTTTTCCTTTTCCTTACCTTGGGCCTTCGTCCCCATACCAAGCACCCTCTCCCCCTCCCCCTTCTCTTATGCCGCGTCGATAATCACAGAACGCCCAATCAACCCTCCTGCCCGCCAAGGGTAACTCTCACCCCCTCTCCCAAGACACCATGTCCTCCTTCCAATCCTCCCCTCAGCCTTACCAAGGCCACGCTGGCTCTCGCCAATCTGCTGCCTACAATCTTCCCGTCTCGACAGCTCCCGCGGGGACCTTTCTCCCCGGTACCAAGGTCCAGGTGGGCGGACACCGTGTCGTAGTGGTGAAGTATCTCTCAGAGGGAGGCTTTGCCCATGTCTACGTTGTGAAACTGCCACAGGCCGTCAATGGCTCCGAAACGGCGGTCCTGAAACGAGTCGCCGTCCCCGACAAGTCAGCCCTGGCGAGCATGCGCACCGAGGTAGAGACTATGAAGAAGCTGAAGGGTCATCGCCACATTGTGAAATACATTGATTCGCAT
Source organism: Penicillium sclerotiorum (assembly GCA_911649655.1). Taxonomy (NCBI): domain Eukaryota; kingdom Fungi; phylum Ascomycota; class Eurotiomycetes; order Eurotiales; family Aspergillaceae; genus Penicillium; species Penicillium sclerotiorum. Next base: position 3,057,743 of record CAJVRJ010000005.1, on the reverse strand, counting down.
GCCTCCCAGTTGAATGGAGGTGGCTATGAGGTGTTTTTGCTCATGGAGTACTGCGGGGGTGGTGGTCTAATTGACTTCATGAACACCCGCCTGCAGAACCGATTGACAGAACCGGAGATCATCAAGATCTTCTCGGACGTGGCCGAGGGTGTAGCATGCATGCATTACTTGAGGCCCCCGCTGTTGCATCGCGATTTGAAGGTCGAAAACGTGTTGATTTCAGGGAAGGGCAGCTCGGCCTGCTACAAACTGTGCGACTTTGGTTCATCCGCTCCCCCGCGCCCCGCGGCCACCACTGCCGCGGAGGGTCGAATGATCGAGGACGATGTGCAAAGACATACCACTCTTCAATACCGAAGCCCGGAAATGATTGATGTCTATCGCAAGCAGCCTATTGACGAGAAGAGTGACATCTGGGCCTTGGGTGTGCTCTTGTACAAGCTATGTTACTACACAACCCCATTTGAAGAAGTGGGCCAGATGGCCATTCTCAATGCTACCTTCAAATACCCTTCTTACCCTCAATTTTCGGATCGGCTGAAGTTACTGATCGGTGAGTGAAAATGCTCCCCTTCCTGTTGACCCCGAGGGTTTCAACTAACGATAACAGCATCGATGCTGAAGGAGCTGCCTTCGAAACGCCCGAACATTTACGAGGTGGTGCGCGAAGTATGCAAGATGCAAGGGAAAGAGGTCCCTATCCGAGACGTTCGTGTTGAATCCAGAAATAATACTTGTGTCTCCTTAACTAACTTGCCTAGATTTACTCCGGTCGAACCACCTCCGAAGCACGCAGGAATCAGGAACTCCCTCCCACCCCAGTGGAAGCCCCTGCGGTCGGCGCAAAGTTTTCGCCTCCCATGCAAGAAACCCAAATCATTCCCGAGATTGCTCCCATGCGACGAGGTCGTCCTGGGAAGCCGCAATCTTCTCAGCATTCGTCCAAGCCGAGTCCTTCCCCGTATCGCAGCTCACCGAAGACATCATCCGACCCATTTGCAGCCTTGGATGCGGGGTCCCAGGGAAAGAAAACTGCAGATGAACTGTCGAACCGATTCCCTTCGCTGGAACAGTTCGACATTCTGCATGAAAAGGGAGATAAATTCGATTTTGAGCCAAGTGGCCAAGAGCCCAAGTCGGACGAAGACGAGCTTTCACAAAGACTCACCAATGCATTGGCAGATGATGCTTTTGCTCGGCGATCTTCACCTGAGCGCCAAGAGTCAATTGCCAACCAGCGCTCACAGTCATCGCCTGTCCGGGCACCAAAGCCCCAAGAGACGGCCACGCGGCCGGCTCCTTTGTATCAACCAACTCCCAAGCGACCTGCAATGGTCTCAACAGGAACTATGACTTCTCCTGCCCAAACTCCTCGTCTCCCAGAGAGAGACCCTAAGCTCAACCGACCAATCTATCGATTCCCGCCTTCCGACGAGCAAAGACCTGCTAGTCAGCCATGGACGCAAGATGAGCAGAAGAGAGTTCCATCATCCCCCTCTGCGGGCTTGAGGCCAGAAGCCAGTCCTAGATTATCGTCTGATCACCTGTCTCACCACTCCAACTCTGCACGACCCTCTATGGAAGCCCTCCGACGACCTACAACACTGGATGTAAAGGAGCCGGCAGCTCGTTCACGGTCTGCAGTTGGCAAAGCTCGCCCTGTGTCCGTTCAGTCCGGGGCTAGATACGAATTCTCGGAGGAGACCTATACTGGACGGACGTCCTTGGACTTTCCGCGCCCGTACGAGGGCGGGGCGCCGCTACGTACATCCCGTACAGAACTGGATCGTGACTACGACCAGGCACAGATCTCCTCAAATATGGACTACCTACGCGCCAAAGAGGAGGAAGAAAGCAACCGCAAGAAAGAGAAACGCTCAAGCAGCGGAGCCAAGCACAGCAAGCGGGGTAGCTTGTCCAATTTGTCCTTTTCTGGGGGCAAAACCCTGTTCGCCGGTCGCTTTGGTGATGCATTCCGCCGCTTTGAAAGCAGCAATCAGGATAAGCCTGCAACCCCGCCTGCTGATGGCAGTCCTCCCCAACGGCCCATTACTGCCGAGAGCTTGGACTCGCCGAGCGAAACTTTCTCTCCGTACCAAGATGACCCATTGGAAGATCTGGACCGTGACGACGTATCCCCAGAGATGCGTCGCGAACTCGAGCGCCGCCGTCTATCCCTGGAGGAGAAGCGAGTGGCAAACGCGGCGGCAGAATACCGGCGTCGCGTCGCAGAAGATGGTAGCGGAAGGGCTGGCGGTGATGGATTACGGTCCCAGGTGATTCAGAACAGAGTCCAGTCGCTACTCGGCGAGAGTGAGAAGCCGGCTGTTCCCAAGACTGCAACTGGATACGGCAAATACACGGACACCGGTGCTTTGCAGGCAAAGCAGGGTGTGCAATCCTCCTCCACGGGAACCTTACCTGTGCGAGCTCCTGCCTTCCCCAGCCGTAAGGTCATCGTTCCCATGGACCTGCCGGACCGTAGAGAGGGATCTAGTGCCCCTGCAGGAATGCAGCAAGCCACAGTTGACTCCTCCACAGCCCGCCCAGCTCCCTCGCGACCTGCTGCACCACCCAAGCCGAAGAACCTGCGCGCCGGTGTACAGGATACATCTCGGCCAGGCTCAAGCACTGCTCCAGCGCGCAGCCCGTCCTTGCAGAGCCCTACTGGCGTACCAGGTGAAGACTGGGAGGCCAATTTCAGTCGGCGATTCCCTAGTCTGTCTGGGATGGAGATGGAGACGGAGATTGAGGTTGCCAAATACCCGAAGTTGCGCACGCGAGAAGTGTAAAGATATGTCGATAGATATGTTTTATTAGAGTGGTTTTAGCGTGTTTTAGCCCTTATTAGGGTGTCTGAGACCTGTCAATGTTGGTTCTCATGAAGGGTGATTGTGATGGTGCATATAGACAATGACATAGTGGACTCGAGATTCCGAGGTCTCTTGAGATTCAATTTTCCTCTTGGAGGAATGAAGTAACAAGTTCCAATATTCCTCCTCCTTTTTTTTCTTAAAAATAATAACATAGGTTCTCTTTGATAGCTATGACATTCAATGAACTAAGGCCGCAGACTATGCTTTCGCGATAAGAAAATCATAGCCTCACCGCCTTCCCCACACCTCTCTCCAGCCTCAAACTTCAATGCGCGCATCTACTGAAGCCTCAAAGGCGAAATCCTCAGTCATGGCCTCAGTAACTCTGAAAACGGTCGATGGTAAGCTATTCCAAGAAGCTATTCCGAAAGGCCCCCAGCACACCCACCTAACAGCAACAGAGGACCTCAAAAACGTCATCCACGAGCTCTACGAAATCCAATCCGCCGTCCACGGCTATCTAGGCCCAGAGACCCAACAAGAACTAGTCCGCAAAGTGTACGCTGGCCCAATTCCTCTTAACCTCAATCCCACTAACACTCCCCAGCAAAAACCTCACCCTCGCCCTATCAACCCTCTCAACCCACACCCAAGAACCCCCAACCCAACCAGACCCCAACCACGACCCCTCCAACCCCCCCTTATCCAGCATCCAACTCCCACCCGAAATAATCGACTACGTGGACGCAGCCCGCAACCCAGACATCTACACGCGCGAGTTCGTCGAGCTGGTGCAGCGCGGCAACCAAGACCTAAAAGGGAAACGGGAGGCCTTCGCCGGGTTCCGGGACGTCCTGGCCCGGGAAATGCGCAGTGCGATGCCAGAGTGTCGCGGTGAGGTCGATCGCGTTTTGGCTGCGACGGGGGGCGGCGAGAGGTAGGGCGTCACCGCTGTTCCGAGCGGTGTGTTTACGTGCCTGCGTCGGTGGCCTTATGGGTTATGCGTTAGGGCTACTGAGGGTAAGGCTGGATTGACTGGGATTTCTTTTGATCTCATTATGATGCGTTCGATACATGGGGCTCTAGAAAAAGAAACATGGCTATGATCGCTGATCGGCTATGTCGGCTTGTCAGGACCCCAACCTCTTAAAATACCGCGGGCTGGCCCTCGTTTCAGGTGTTCTTGAAATAGCCAGCGAGGGGATATCGACGATACCTGCCACGGCTGCGTTCATTGCTGCATTGCATACACTTCGATTGTCAATCGAATCCGTCGAGTTGACGGAGATTTACAGAATCGCGGTGGCGATCGGGCTTACTCGAATAGACAAGTCAGTGCGGGGGATGACGAGCCGCGCCTTCAAGTTGCCCTGCAGGTTTAAACTTTTAATCATTTTCTTTCGGAAGTTTCCGTTCGGCATATCAGCGAGGCGTTCAGGATTTGGGTTTAGCTAACAAGTGTCATCTCCGGTCTCCGCCGATTTAGACAAAGAAACAAAGAAAATGGAAAAACCATGGCCTACGAGTAATGTACTTGCTTTTTCATGCACATCAAGTTTCGGACCGGGGCACAGGATCAATTACCATGCTTGTGACGATTGGAGCTTTGGTGGAGGCCAGTGCGGTTAGAGTGCAAGGCGTACGAAGCATCAACGCGGCTCTACCCCCGGATTCCACTGGGGGAAAAATACCAGAAATTACCAGTAAATCGCGCAAATGCAGGGGATCCTGGGACAGTTGTAGTGGTATGATTCGGTAGCTCCGAGGCGTCCCTGTACTTAGGGCCACTGAGCTGAGTGGGGCAGACCGCTTGTCCTGATTCTTGCCCAGGTGTCCTTGTTCTTGTTTTGTACTTGTACTTTTTCCTCCACTAGATCACCCATCTTTCTCTTCGATCTGATCTGGAGATTCTTTCCCTTTTACTTATGAGATACTTATACCTCACCATGTATCACCACGCACTATATGCCGCATTCAGACATCTGGAATGTCACCCCACGTGGAGCCGACAATATTTGAGTTTCTAACCTAGGTACAAGTCAGACATCGGGCCCACACTAGATCTAGCTGGGTGACTGGGGCGGAGTGGTTCCTTGTCTCAATTTTCCGGGGAGCCTGGGGGAAAATGAAGTCATGTCCCTGGTACCTCTCGCGTGGACTTTTACACGGATTTCTAACATCTGGGGAGAAAACTCCGTGAGACATCTGGGTAATTCCCCTGACCCACCAGGGAGCTCTATAGAATATTATGGTGATAATTAAACATTGCCCAGGTGGACGACGTTAATAAATCTGAGCTCGAGAAGCACATGTGCAAATGCTCAAGTACATTGATCTAGCTTGAACAAAATACAAATACCTCTTCAGTTAGTCCTATTTAGCCCACTCAATACGAGCCTAAGCCCACATTGAATCCTGCGTTAGACCCCGATAGAGGCTTCGGTTATTTGCTATTTGCTATTTGCTGCTTCTTTTTTTTGATTTTCTTTTTTTCCCTTTTTCCTTTAAATTAATTTTCTTCCCTTTGAAATCCCCCAAATGAAATCACTGATCCACTGGTCGACTTAACTCACAAAGCCCATACGATCGACAAAGCCCAAGCCCCCCAAGCCCACCCCGCAGCCCCAACAGCCCCAGGGCTTTTCTTATTATTTCCCCAGATCAAAAGTCTTTTGATCTTCTTTTCTCTCTTGTACATTGAAACATTCATATCCGCAGTATGCGTTTTCCCCCCTAGCACGTTTCAGCCATGGCCAATATCACTGCCGCCGGCGATGGCATCACCGGCGGCTACACGGGCACCTCGTTGGGTATGCAAATCACCATCGCTACCCTCGCGGGCGTGACTTGGTATAACGCCTTTGAACTGGTCACTCTGGTCTTTGTCACCTTCTCGCAGTATCACGGTCTATACTTCTGGAGTCTTCTCATCTCGTCTTCCATCGGTCTGGTCCCTTATTCTTTAGGCTTTCTGATCAAGTTCTTCAACTTGACGTCTGCCACCTGGGTTCCCGTCACCTTGCTCACCATCGGCTGGTGGTGTATGGTCACCGGTCAATCAATCGTGTTATACTCGCGTCTGCACCTGGTGAACCCAAACCAGCGCATCCTCCGACGCGTCTTAACCATGATCCTGGTCGACGCCGTCGCGCTCCACATCCCAACCACCGTCCTCACATATGGCGCTAACATGGCCCAGCCGCACGCCAAGGAATGGGTCAACGGATACAACGTGATGGAAAAGATCCAAATGACAGGCTTCTGCATCCAAGAGTTCATCATCTCAGGCCTCTACATCTGGGAAACAGTCCGCATGCTCCGCCTAGACCCAGACCGCACGAAGCGCAAAATCCAATACCAACTCCTGGTCATCAACACAATCATCATCATCCTAGACCTCGGCCTCCTCGTCGCCGAATACATGAACTACTACATCATGGAAACAATGCTGAAGGGCGCCGTCTACAGCATAAAACTCAAGCTCGAATTCGCCGTCCTCGGCAAACTAGTCCACCTAGTCCACAACCACGTCTGGAAAGCAGAATCCTTCTCAGGCCCCCAAGACCTCCCGGACTTCGTCGACGCAACCCGCGTCACATCAGACGTCACTCACGCGCCCCCGCCAAGCAGCCATCGAGCCCCGAACTGGATGGACGCAGACGATATCTCCATAGCCATGTTCGAACACTCCCCGCCAACCAATACCTCCGATACGTCCAACTCGTGGAGCAGCGAGACCCGTGTCCGTCCTATCGATTTCACAAATCCTTTCTTAAAATACCAGCGCCATTCTTCGCGGTTGTCCGAAAAACCTCGGAAACCGGGATAGGGCATACACGTCTTTCCTTTTAATGATTCACGCTTCATGAGATATGCCGTGCGATATTGATATCCCACCCCAGCCCTAAGAAAGTACATACGATGGGACCATCTCCCACTCTCACGATCCGGGTCTGCGTCCGGCCTTCGCATTCTGTGTCCAGACCTCGTCTTAGTGAGTGTCTTCCAAGGTTGTCAGCGCTTGTGCTCTGTACCGGACCAGAATGTAGATGTTATGATCTTTGTATATAACTATGTGATAGCTAGTCACAGACCGCGAGGTCTCTTAGTCTTAGCCCAATGTATTACCCATCTACCTATGAGTGTATTTATCCTATAGTAATTCAGATTTCCAAGCGGAGCATATAGCGAAGATAGAAACCTTGGAACCATCTCAATAATAATAGTGCTTGGAAATACAATAGAAACCTTGACCTGGAAGTAGAAATTGTGAAGTGAATTAATATTGCCCCAATCTCAACCATAATGACATCGAGATTAAGGTCTCCCCTCAACCTGGGCCACATTGTTGGATACTAAGGTCAAGGAAAGAATATAATCTGGTTCTGGACCTAACTAACGGTATCTCAAGAAGATCCGGGGGGCCAAATCTGCGACGTAGGTCCTTGGGCTCCTGCTGGTGACAGTGACGGGGGAGTCTAATACATGGTATTTCACATTTGGGGTTTCACAATGAACAACTCTAACCCATCAGACTCCAACACCTCCCATTAAGCTATCGATCCAATTGGCATGCCTTGCAGCTCGTTAAAATTGTCGAACAGAACCGATGTCCGATTCAGCATGAGATGCCTCCATCTGAGCGACGGCTTTGACCAGATTCTAGAATTGCTTCTCAAGCTTTGTCCAGACATCTTCTATGTTGCTTATGAGGGTCTTCGAATTGGTCTCTGGTTCGTCGTGATCTTCATGGAAGTCGCAGCGCGAGCCTTTGCCACGCCAGTGACATGGCACATGCGGAAAGGAATGGGCATCCAGATACACGGAGATAAAATGGAAATAGTCCTCGACCAAGGTTGTATGAAGTGCATGGTGTCTTAGCAACGTCTCCGACAATGTATGCTAGGCAGGCCTTAATGTTTTCACGTTCGCGTTTAATGCCCCCTCAAGACCATTAGGGTCATATGGGTCTTCTTCGGCTCGCGCTCTTTCCGCGACACGATCTGCCAGATGGTGCTATGCGTGATGTCGTGAAAGCACGATTATTGGCATCGGCCAGGAAACCACGCAGGTCAACAATTATGCTGGAGCTGAAAGGTTCAACCACTGGGCATCGTAGACAATAGTAAGGGTGGCCAGGCGCTCGTCTGGACAAGTGTCGATTACTTCTTGGGAAGCGCTGCATGCCGAATCGAATAACGACCATGTAATGGTATTGTCGAGACGGGTCTGATGGAGGACTCGGGCATATTCACGGAGGACCCCAAATAAGTAGCCAACGAGATATCATCTCATAATTGGTGACCCTGCAGATAGGCGGAGGCATATGTATGTTGAACTTCGACGTAGTCCTTGTTCAAGCCTGGGTTGTAGTGAAACCGAACTCTTTGCGGCCGTCCTCTGCATTGATCGGCCCCGCTTTAAGCAGGCGCTGCTCCTTGTTGTATGTCAACTCCTTTGCCGGCTTCTTAACCGTCTTCCTGGGGGCGACATATTATTCCGTCCGTCGATATTGATGTACCGACAATCACGAAGTCCTTTACCGCCGCAAAACTTTCTCCATTGCGATGACGGTTGCCGGAATCTTTTGATACCAGCATGCGGCCTGAAAGGCGTCGCAATGATGATGATGATGATGTTTCCAAGTTGGAAATACCAACTGTTACATGGCGGTTTCGTAAACGAGTATTGTAGATATCGTGGTGTCACTTCGACCATGTGAGAGATCTTGCGCAGAGTCCATACTAGATAGGCGATCTCAGTTCAGTGATTCCGTAGTTGGCGTCAGGTTGTGATGCCAGCCTACAGGAACGTAATTGGCTCTTTCGCAGTGATCGGGGGTGGCTTTGACAAGTCTCTGTGCGCCTAGGCGATTTGTGATGTAGGCCGCTGTTCTCACAGCTTCAGGCCACATGTTATCTGGTGCTTTGGCCCCAATGACCATCGCACCGCAACGCTCCGAAAGCCGGTCCATAAGGTTCGCTGATAAAGAATAGTGTGAACGATCCAAAGGGTCCTTCGCTAAGCATTCCTCAACAATCCTAGCTTCCTCCTTGTTGCTGCGCCTTGGGTGTTAAAGACCCTGCGCCATGCATATTAGTTTTTTGACTTCATAATCCTGACTCAGGGTTCAGGTTCCGAGGAGTAGGTTGTTGACTCTTCCGTCTCAGGGACATCGGTCAATCCTCTGATGGCCATTCTCCATTATCTTCTTCATCGTCACAGTCGGACACTCCGCTTGACTCTGCAAGTCTCTGTAGGTGACTGAAGGACTTGAGATTGACCTTACGCGGAAGGCTGGCTTTGTCCATCTCTGACGCAGACGACTTGTCGGTCGGGCCAACAGGAGGTACCCGGACACGCTTTTCCGCATCATTCAACAATGAGTAGTCACCCTTTTCGTACTGGCCATGCAGTGGGACACTAGCCATCCAATGCCTGCCGAGGAGGAGGTTGTACGACGGGTCCCCCTCGATAACGACAGCAGAGATGCATGGCCAGAGTAGACGAATATGCGTAAATGGCCTTCCCCTTTGTTTTGGTCACTGAAACTGATTAGCCGCTTTACAAGCGAGGGGGCGGATGGAAGATCCTTCTCATCGGCCGCGCCGGTCGTGAAGTTATCGATAACATTATACTGGAGGGGAGTGGTGGGGCTGACTTGTTCAGCATATTCGTTGGGTTCTCTGCGGTCTCTGTCTTTGCATTTGCTTCATTTTGTATTTCTTTGTCCTCTCGTGCGATGATTGAAGAGGTCGGTTGAAAATGGGAACATGGTGAAGGACGGAGGATTGACAGGTGTATGCGGGCACGGCGCCACACGAAGACCCAAGGTTGTCCTCGAGGGTGAATTGTGAATTGAAGGAAATATGTAAAATGAAAGAAAAAAAATAAGACGTGTATGAGAGAGGGGAGAGAGGGGAGAAAGATATTGCTTGGGGGGGGAATGGCGGCAAAAAAAAAAAGATTGCTCTCAGCCAGGTTCGAACTGGCGACCCTCAGATTAAGGACCTGTTAACAGGCTCTTCATATAGGAATATGAGACTGATGTCATAACCAACTAGACCATGAAAGCATGATTGTTATAAGCGGAAAGAATTAGGGAAATATAACCCAACAACTTCATATATAGTGAGGACTTATCTCTATCCACAACCACCAACTGGTCATACTATAACAATGTAACCCAAGCCAAAATGTTGATGATCCGGAGGAACTTCGGAGAATCAAGACAAATTTATTGCTCTAGCATCAAGTGTGGATTCTGCAAGAGCCGTCTTCAATTTTACTGCTTTTGGCAAATATGATATACCATGTGGGATCCCTCCATAGTCATTGTAACAGGTCGAGGTCAATCGATTGCTCCCAATACTAACTTTGAACCCACATCCTGTTATAGTGTAAGGCTATCTCTAGTCACTCCCAACTTAGAAAGTTTCCTTGTACATGCTTTACATACCTCATTTCAGATTCATATCCAATTCTGCACAACTTCATAATGTCAGTGACGGATAATTATCGGTACAGTGAACCTTCATCCCGCTCCACATCCCCACGGGGGTGGCGACCCACATCTTCAAACTGCTGTCATGATCAAATGCCGAATCTCCATTCTCCTTCAGGAAGGTGCATAAAGTTGCTCTGGCACGCTGAACAATATAAGAACGACGATCCCCAATATTCCTCGTATTTCACCAGACATCTTGGGCTACTTCCACCATGCAAAGTCGTTTGAAGTTGTCCCTCGTCTGGGGGTTCGTCCTCTCTACACCCGTCTTGAGTGGTGATGTAGTAAGTGGCGCATAGAAACCCAATGATATCCCCCCATACTTACCGGAAATTTCACCAGGGCCTCCATTCACGATCCAAAGCCCCAGCATGCGGTGAGCCTGCATCGACGCTGTCTCTCAGTGACCCGCCCTATGAGAATTACTTCTACTCGGATTGCAATGTTGCGGCACAGGCGGTCGTCACCAGCCCTCTACCCGACAGCAATGTATCTACAATCAGCCCGCGGCTCGTTGTGGCATGGCCAGCCGGTAACAGCGGCGCATGTGCCTTCTTCGCGCCCCAAAATGGAGTCAACGGTACCTTATCCATTGGGCTTATGAACTCGACAATCGGCAAGCCGTTGGGACCTGTATACAATGTTTCTTCCACTGGTGGAGATCCCGGTGTTGGTGTCCAGGGTATCATAAGCTTCAATTCCTCTGCGGTGCTTTCTCTGCCTATTCTGGGTAGCATTCGCACGATTCGTGACTTCGTTGAAGGTCCGAGCATCCTCTATCCAGAGATTCAGGATGCCGTTGAGATTAAGTCAAATAAAGATGGAAGTGCTTCCCTCCAACGACTTTGGTTGGATAATGTCACCACAACAAGCCTGACCTTCCGTCCCTGGAACAACGGCACTTCTGCCAAATCCAGTGTTTCCGTCTCTAACGGGAAATTGTCTTTCGAGGCGGGCGAGTATCTTTTCACAGCAGAAATGAACTACCCTCAGCTGTCATCATTGAAACCAGATGCTGTGCTGAATAACCAGTCAGCCAATCTAACCCAATCAATGCCCGACCAGACTACTGCACTTTCATTCTTATCTTACTCCGAGAAGCTGCTAGCTGGTGCATGGAGATTCCTGACCTATTTTGGTCGTGATTCGATGATCGCTGCCCTTCTTCTGGAGCCAGTTCTGAGCACCGGGAATGGCACTGCCATGGAAGCTGTTATTGGAGCTGTACTTGAGCGTGTGAACCGCACAGATGGAAGTGTGTGTCATGAGGAGACTATTGGGTGAGTCTATCCAGCCTGCACATGTGCACTGTAATCCCTCTTCGAGACCGCTTACTGACCTTCTAGTGACTATGCGACTTGGACAAATCTGCAGAGCGGCATCAACAGCAGCGCTATGGGATGTGACTACAAAATGGTCAGTAGTCAAGCCTCGCCAATTACAGCTTCATACAGCTGACTCTGACGCTTTCAAGATCGATTCGGACTACTATCTTCCAATTTTGATGGAGCGATACTTCCTCAATAACCCAGTTGGGCAAAAGCGAGCCTCCGCATTCCTCAAGTAAGACTGCAAATCGAGGCCCTCGAGAAAGCTTCCCAATTTCTGACTTATGTTCCAGGACAATGGCCGGTTCTACCAACGCAGCAAACCAGAACCTAACATGGGGCGAGCTAGCCCTCATCAGCGCCGAGCGCATCATGCGTCTGACAGGGCCTTTTGCAAAGAACCAAATCAAGCAGAACCTAATCCATCTAAAGGAAGGACAAGTCGTCGGCCAATGGAGAGATAGCGAATACGGTACGCCACACCCTTCCTGAATGCCCATAAATACTAACCAAAAAGGCCTCGGTGGTGGCCGAATCCCCTTCGACGTGAACACAGCTCTCGTCCCCGCCGCCCTGCGCTCCGTCTCCGCGCTCGCGAAGCACGGCATCTACAAGAGATCAAACTGGACTCGTCTGGCCGACCAATACGCGCAGATCTGGGAAGACAAGACTCTCGCTTTCTTCGAGGTGAACGTACCTCAATCAGACGCAAAATCCCTGATAAAGACCTACGTGAACCAATCCTCCTTCCCAGGCCCAGACCAGATCTCCACAATCGACGCAGACGTAACATTCTACTCGGTAGCGCTAGACGGAAACAACAACCTCACTCAAGTGCAAGTAATGAACACAGACGACTGCTACAGACACTTCCTGCTGAACACAACGCACGACACCCAACTATCGGTGCTCCTCAACTCGACCGCCACAAACATCCGCCGCCAGTACCCGGCCGGCCTAATGACAGACGTCGGGATGCTAATCTCGAACCCGGCGTTCGGGGGCAATCCCGTTTATGCTCAGAACTGGACTACCGGCGCGTATCATGGGCCTGTCGTTTGGTCCTGGCAGTTGGCTATGATGGCCAAGGGACTGGAGTTGCAGATGGATCGGTGCCAGGTGTCGGCGAATTTCTCGTCCCGCGTTCGTGCGCCAAACCCCGTGCCCGCTTTCTGTACCCAGTCTGTCTTTGATAATGTTAAGGCGGCGTATAATGTTCTTTGGGATTCTATTGAGGCCAATACCGCGCAGTTGTCGTCTGAGATGTGGTCTTGGGTTTATCGGGATGGAGGCTTCAAGGTTACGCAGTTGACGGATTTGCCTGCGCCGCCGGGGATTGGGGGTCAGACTGGTAGGTTTTATTCTGTTCAGGGTTGAATAGTTGCTGACTTTTTTTAGAATCGGATATTCGGCAGCTTTGGTCTCTTTCTTTCTTGGCTGTTGATAGGAATGAGGCGTATAAATAGGTCTGCGGTGGTAGCAGTATCTAGAAAATGGGCTGGGGTCTTGTATTGCAAATAGGGTGCACTTTTATCTAGGTACTCGATGCTAGTGACACTTGAGTCAGTGCAGTCAAGAGAAGTGTGGATAACTTAGAAGTGATTATTGCATTTGTGCTTATGCTGTGTGTATGGCACAAAGTAAACACTGAGCTTCCACCTTCCCAGCAGGATAAATCACATTAAGAAAAGATGACATAGGTAGCCTAAAACATAACAGCACGCTCTTAAAGGTTTAACTCCGAGTACAAGAATCAAGAGCAGATAACATCATGTAGCTTAGGACTGCTTCCAGCCTGTGGCAGTTCGCTGAAGCTCAAACTCCCGGTAACCCTCAACCAGACCATCGGACATTTTGGTAACGCCTACCCAAGAAGGAGCATAGTGCTTCAATTCATCAAGGGCAGGGATAAGACCAGGGGTGTTGTTGTCGCTCCAGATGCAAGCAACGCGGCCCTTGATGGAGGCAGACATGTCATGAGAAGACTCGTCCTCCAACTCGGCAAAGTCGACGTCAACAGTCCACTTGTTCTGCCAGGTGCGACTCCAGAGGCGGATCTCTTTGATGCCATCGCGAGACGGCTTGAGGAAGCGCTTGTCAGGCGCAGAGCCACCGACGACACTGAAGTTCATGATGGGATGGTGGGTCGAGAAGATACGGCAGGAGCGGGTGTTCTGGCCTGAGATCTCAAAGCGCACGGATGAAGGACCGATATTAGAGGTAGTGAACGAGACCCAGTCAGCGGAGGGTGAGGATAAGCTATCTGTGGAATCATCGGTTGGAACGACGTGTGGCTGTGGGCCGTTCCAAGAGCACTGGGCGCGACTGAGAGCATCGTTCCAGATGCAATCCGTCTGGCCGTGTGCACTGGGAAGACCACGGACGACATCACCCACGAATGGGGGCATTCCAGTCAACCATGCAGTGGAGTTTCCGTGGTCGAGATCAACTTGCTGAGAGAAGTACAACTTCACGCGGCTAGTGTCTGAGAAAGGGAATGCGACAAGGTTGTAGATGAGTGTGCCAAGCAAGACGAGGAGCAAAAAGATGGGGACATGATAGGTGTAGCGGTGGATGAACGGCAGCATCGGCATGAACATCAAAGTGGTCAGACTAGCAACGCAGATGTACACAAATAGCTGGGGGTTCCCATCCTGGCCCGTCTGGTGAAGGCCGCTAGTCAACAAAAGTGCAATGGGACCAATCAGCATGAGAATGACGGGAGCTGTGAGAAGTAGCTGCAAGACCCAAGTCCAGCGTGGCATAGAGGCACTCCATGATTGCTCGTTTCCATACACATCGGGGTCGTCCTCCTCATCCTCGTCCTCCCTGTTTGCATTGTCGCCGCCCACGTTCACATAATTGGCAAATGTAGTTCGTTGCTGGCCACGCAGAAGGGAGGTAGACTCAGTCGGTTCCTCCTCAACGGCATTTTCATCTTCATGGAGCACATCTCCAGAAGAAGTGCTAAGTCGACTTCCGTAAGCACTGGGTCGACGAGAGCCCTGGTAGGCATATCCGATGTACTCAGCCTTGGTTGGCAGAGAAAAGAGCTCAAGGTAAGAGATCCAGGTGGCCAGGAAAGTCCCCGCGAAATAGAAGAACATAAAGTAACCTCCAGCCAGTCCAGCCTCATTCTCATAAACAGTAGCCACGACCAGCAAGGCCCAGGTGATAACAAACATCCAGGTCCAGGTGTACACACGATGAAAAGCGGAGGGCCGAGAAAAGTCGGCAACGCAAGAGACAAACCAGGCCAAGAACACCCAAGCCGAGATCATCATGCTCCACACGGCGTAGGTACTACTATGCACAATGAAAGGATTCACCTTAGTAACCAAATAAGCCAGCCCCACGGTCACAGCTGTTGGGATGGCAAGAAGAAACGGAAATCGGAAGAATCCTCGAAGTCCCCGGAGTGGAACTGTATCATCGCTGAAGTCCACGCGAATAAACGATTGGAAAAGATACATCTTGTCCGCATTGGACAAAGCAATACTAGTGACCAGCAAAGTCAAAGGAGCAACAATGAGAATAGTCACCGACAGCGCGAAGAGCGTGTGGAGACGGAATACCGCAAAGGTACTTCCAAAGAGGTCGAACCAGACAGCTTGAGTGCCCGAACCACTGGGGACCAGGCCATCGTCCCGAGCAGGACCATCATACTGATTACTCTTGTCCGAGACCAGGTCCTCAGTCGACGCAACTGCAGCAGAGATCATATGCCACAGAGAATCCATGCTAGTATGACGCACATCATCTTGATCGGTATGATACCTAGCTCGGGGCTCGAAAAAGGCAACATCCAGACCACGCAGACCCAGCATGCCCTGGAAGACTACATAATCAGTTTGACTCTTGACGAGCCCACTCTCGAACCCGTTGGCACTCAAAACCGAGCCAAACGGATGCGGCGATTTCGCATATGCCCGCGTAACCTCCGTATCCGAGCTCCGGAACAAAGTAGCACGACCACCCGCGCCCGCACCCTCAAGGTTGACGAAGGTGTGTGCGAACTTCGCTAGCGGGTGCTGGCTGTACGCGCGCGCGCCGTTCAAGTAATCCTCCTCGCCGTTATTGAAAAGCACGACCAGTCCGCGGCGCGGCGCGTGGCCAGGTGTCGTGAAGTATCGCAGAAGCTGTAGGCAAGTCACAACACCAACACCGTCGTCTGTAGCGCCGTATCCAGTCGAGACACTATCGTAGTGCGCGTTGACGAGAACCCCGCCCTTGCCGGTCGGCGATTTCCCGGGGACCTCCCACCAGTTCTCCTGTCTATCCTCCGAGCCACGGATGTAGACTAGAATATTTGTGCCCTCGAAATACACGCCTGTGGGGCCATCGATCGAGGTCAGATTCGAGGTCAAGTCATCGAACACGAAGACGTCGGGAGAGGTCTCGTCTGCGTTGGCCGTGCCAGCGGTAGACTGGCGGATTTCGTCGACGCGCTCGAGGAGCCACGCGCGGACTTCATCGTTTTTGTGCGAATTGTAGGGGTGGTAGCCGCTGGTAAGGGTCTGGAGGTCGGACCAAGCTTCGGTCAGGTTCAGGCCCTTGGGGCTTGTTCGCGGCGCAGAGGGGACATTTTCATGGATGATGAGAACAGGAATGAGCAGAGCCAAGTAAACCACGGTTGTGATGATGGTCACTGGCCATGGCGCAAAGCCCAGTGGGTTCTTGGCCCTGAGAGAAGCCATGGCGAACACCGAGTAGCGGTTGGAGGGAGGTTGGAGTTGGAGAAAAAATGCGGGGGGAGCTCGGAGTTGCCGTTTATCGCAAGGTTGCACCGATAATGCAAGGAATTAGAACCAGGCAACTACTCATAATCAGTACAGTCGAGTCTACTACCTAGGTAGTTTATTCGACAGACCATTTTACACTGTCTATTACTCTAATTGACTTTACTACCATCTTTCTACTTATCTCCCTAATCGCTTCTACAGCTACTTTTATACAGTGGAAGAAGCACCAATAGTGAATATCATTCATTGCGCTGCATAAAATGCCCATCACTTAGATGTGGTAATATGCATGACTTGCGAATGTTAAAAGGCTATCGCTTTGCTGGCGAGGGAATTGCATTTCCCAACGATAATGCAGGACACCGGAAGGTAAAAGGTTATGATCTTCGCTCATATGGGTAGAAATATCACGGTTCGCAACTTGATCCAAACTCCAGACCCGGTGTGTTATCTGAGGGTCTTCCCAAATGATAGACGCAAGACTTGAAATCAAAGCAGGTAGAGAAAGAAGAGGGAGTAAATTGATGCCTGCCGAATTCACGAGGGCCTCCTGCTATAGATGGGAAGAAAAAAAGAAAGGAAGTTAGCATAGGGTATCGTATCAATCATTGGATGTTCTCGACATCGATGTATTCTTCGTCGTTAATGCCCGTGGCATCCATCAGGCCAGTCATTTGACCAGCGTCTTCGTCGATCTCTTCGTCATCGTCAAACATGGTAGCTTCTCTCTCATGCGGGATTATCCTGATATCCCGGTTGAGGTATTCTCGCAGTCGAGATACGCCTTCGCCGCTGAATACGCAGAAGACTTCTCGTTGCGCCTGAGTAAACTCAGGCGGTGCCTCGCGGCAGAAGACTGTGAAGGCTGGGTTTAGGAACTCCGGGACACCGGTCAAACTTAAGTGAGTAAGTCGAGGGCAGTTATTGATGAGCGGACGAATAGACTATTGTGTCAAAAAGTTAGCATGGTGAGAAGTAAGGGGTTGGATGGGCTGTGAACTTACCACCATGGAGAGCCCGGTACAATAACTGAGATGAACGCGCTCCAGATTGCTAATGGCTGGATGATTGGAGCGAGGGGGAGATGCAAAAGCTTGAATGCTTTCATCGGTAATAGCCTGGCATTTGACCAAACCGATACGTCGTAGCTTAGGAAGAGTAGCCAATTGCCGCACACTAACATCCGTCAGGCGATTGCAGCATGCCAAATCAATGTAACGAATACGATTGCAGGCCTTGATCAGTTGCAAAACAGCCGTGTCCGTGATGTTGGAGCAGTGACCCAGGTGCACATAGTGTAGGTTCTTGCCCAGCTTACAAATAGCCTGAACAGAGCGATCTGTAATGAAACGACATTTTGCCAGCACCAGATTTCGGAGGCGAGGAGCTGCGTTGACAATGCGCACCACGGCATCATCCTTCACGTTTTCACATGCTGTCAAGTCAAGAATCCGGAGGCTGTCGAACGTCATCTCTTCCGGTAGATTCAGGAATGCCGAATTACTAATCTCCGTACAGTGGGCCAGACGCAGTTCTCGGAGATGACGTAGTGTATTGATGAGTGTCGTTACTGATGGGCTGGTGATGAGCTTGCAATCGTGTAAATCAATCTCCAGGATGGCTGGGCAGTTTTCTGCGAAAGACTGGATCGATCGATCCGTGACATGGGCGATGCCGTTGAGCTTTAACCTCTTAATCTGACGACAGTTCTGTGAAATAACGAGCAACGAGTCATCTGTAATCTTTCTACAATTTGTAATGTTGAGGCCTTGCAATCGCGGACAGTTCCTTGAAATCGCATACAGGGTATGGTCAGTCAGGTGGTGCAGCTCTGTGACATCCAGTGCTTGCAGATGCCGGTTCCCTTCCACAAGGTCGGAGACACCCTTGTCCGTAAGTTCGACGCAGTTGGTAAGAGTCAGGCGCTCGATGCGTTTACATTGCGTGAAGGGGACGAGCGTGCCATCACTGACATCCTTGGCCAATGCGGATAAGTTAAGTCGCTTGATGAGCTCCGCATAGGCGAAGAGACTCTCGGGATTGCCGACAGATGATGCCACGCTCTTCAGATTGTTCCAGTTGTTGCACGATGGCCGATGCCATAATATCCCGACACAGTTCGCGGCCCAGTTGCGGCTGACCAGCATGCAATTCAACATATCCTTTGGAGCTGTGAGTTTTGAGAAGATCGCAATCAATAATTCCGGAGGAAGGCGTCCGATCGGGGGCAACGGGATTGATCGAGTGGCTTGCATATGAAGGTCGCGGAAGTTGGCGACTCCGATCGAAGATTGCGAGTCGTTGGCTTGGGCCATGAAGAAGTCGGTGTCGTCATCTACTGCGCGTTCCGGCGAAGTCGATGAGGAAGTCTCCGATGGAGCCTCACTCGATAGCCGAGTGACTGGTCGTTGACGAGGCATGTTGTTGTGTTTTGATAGTGGGGGTAGTGGAAGGTTGGGAGGAGGTTTTCGTGTGAAGAGGTTTGAGTCGTCAGAAGTTCGAGGTTCCTATTACCTGCAGGAGGACGGCTGCATGGGCGGTGTGTCGGGGGACTCGGAGGTTTCGAGAAAAGCCTAGACCAAATATCCTTGTTGAGGGGGTACGATGATGGAAGGTCCCAAAGTCCAACCTTAACCAGTGTGAGGTGGGATGAACTTGGTTCTCGGTGTGGTAGATGGGGCGAAGAGCGAAAGTGACGAAGGTAATGTGGGATCCGCGCTTAGTCGCACGGGAAAGGTAAAAACTCGAAAGAGAGTGGCGGATCGGGAATCCTTAAGAAAGACGCAACCGCGCATGAACTGCACCTGCGACCTTCTCAAAAAAGTGGGAAGATGCAAGATCAAAAGAGGGAGAGATGTAGGCTGAATAGAGGGGAAGATGAGGCAATGGGGTTCAGGCGCGGAGTGCCAAGCCACACGCTTATCGGTGATAAGATGAAAGGGTTTCAACGTTTGCGTAAGGGTTCTAGACTAAAAGAATCATTCGAACCTTGGATACCTAATGTTGAAAGGGAGACCTAACATTAGGATATAAATAGGTACCTCTAGGGTCTCTTTACAAGGGAAATGACCTTCTCTTTCAGCTGATTGAGTACCATTGGTCACTAGCGTCGATTGGATGTGACGGCGTCCGCTTGATGTGATCTCGTGCAGGATCGCTAATCGCCCACGAATAGCACTTGAGATTTGGACTTGGGTTTACTTGTATGCTTAAGATGTAATATAGCCATGGAATGAACTATTCAAATGCTGGACATCCATGGATGTGTAGAATACCTGTGGCCTATATTTATAAGCGTACCAAATTCTAGGCAGTTTAATGTTGTATTTGTCAGTGACTCGGCCCTGTATAGCCGCTCCCTACATACCACTATGTACAGAGGTGCATCGATTTCCTAGTAGGCCAACAACCACTTTTAATGCCTGGTGTAGATCTATGATTGCCATGAAATTCAAATGCTAATGTAGCAAGGTTATGTAACAGGACATATGGACGAAGATGAGGAAATCCGCATAGATGTGTGTACTTCAAATGTTCCTTCATTTGCTCTGCCCAGGTGATCCTCTCACCCACTCGCGTAGCACATTCTTCCGAATCTTACCAGTGCTGGTTTTCGGTAACTCAGCCACCACATCGACTTCGCGAGGGATCATAAACTTGCTGATATCACTGACATTCCGAGCCCAGTCAATGACATCCTTGCCCTGAAGTTGCTTCCCAGGCTTCACGGTGATAAAAGCCTTGGGACGTTCACCCCAGTGAGCATCTGGAACTGAAACTACGCCAGCCTCGAGGACGTCGGGATGGGTCACGAGCATAGACTCAAGGGCAACAGAAGAGATGTTTTCTCCGCCTGGTATATACAATTAGCTTTCATTATTAGACGACGGCCGGATAGAAAGAAAGACTTACCACTGATGATGATATCCTTTGCACGATCGAGGATTTGAATTGCTCCATCTGGGTGCCAGACGGCTAGATCCCCGGAATGCAATACACCCCCAGCGAAGAGCTTGCGAGTGGCATCGGGATCCTTGTAGTATCCCCGGGCGCAAATATTACCCACAAAAACGATCTCGCCAATCTCTTTGCCATTCCGCTGGACCTCGATGACCGTTCCTTCGGGTACTTCGGTCTTGATAACCCGGACAGGGAGACTAGTGATGAATCCGTGACCCTGTCGTGCCATTTTCTGGTACTTTTCCTTCAGGGGAATCTGGTCCCATTGGGGTAGATAGTAGCCCTTGGTGATCGGTCCGTAGGTCTCGGTCATGCCGTATACATGAACAGGGTGAAGATTTAGGTTCGTCATCTGCTCAAATAGATGCGGCGTTGGCGGGCTAGCAGCCACTGTGACACGTACAGGCTTAGCCAACTTCTCGGCCCTGGGATCATTGCAAAGTAACGTGTTCACGGTCGGGGCCGCATTGAAATGGGTGATTTGTTCTTCCTTGAGCAGCCTCCAGATCTCCGGATAGTCGATCTTGCGGAGACAGTAATGGGTTCCACGAACAGCAGTCACAGACCAAGGAAATGTCCACCCTAGATTAGAGTTGGGTTCCAAGGTTAGTTTGTATCATCAGCAAAATGCTGGTCTGGGAACAAGACTCACCCATTGCATGGAACATAGGTAATGTCCATAGGTACTTAGCCCGGTCATTATCAGAATTAAGACCCGATTCGACGACGTTTCCCAAAGCTGCTAGGTAGCAGCCTCGATGGGTGAATTCCACCCCCTTAGGTCGCGCAGTTGTCCCACTGGTATATGCGAGCGCGATGATAGAATCTTCATCAGGCGCTTGGCTTTCTAACCCAACCCACCCGTTCTGACCAGTTTCCTTGTCGTACGCGGATCCTTCCTGAATAGCAGCGTCAAAATCCCCGGCGCCATCAAAGTTATCATCGTCAACCAGGAACGGAACAGCAGGATGCTGCGATCGATATGTCTCCAATAAAGGTTCGAATTCCCTATCCACGATGATCATATCCACATCGCCATGTCCAAAAATGTACGCTATGTCATCCTTTTTCAAGCGATAGTTGACAGCTATCCGTGATCAATCAGCATTCTAAGCTCCACCCGCAATGCTTATGAGTATCTCACCAACGTTGACAGCCCCTGCCGCGGCAATTGCGTAAATCGATTCCAGGAACGCTGGAGTATTGGGCGCTAAAATGCCGACTCGGCGATATCCATGCTTCTTGAGATAATAAGCCAGATTAGAGACACGAGTAGCTGTTTCTTGGTAGGTGCGACGAAGGACTTTATTGTCGGCGGTCACATGGTAAATTGCCTCGGCCTATATTTCCCACGTCTACGCATTAGACATGCACATAATCGAATGTTTCTTGAAGCGATTTGACTCACATCCGGCTCAATGGCTGCCGCCCTGGGCAAAAAGGAGGTTGGTGAGAGCGTGTGGCGGTTGAAGTTATGTTCGAACGGAATCGGAGTTGATCCCGGAGCTATCTGTGCCAGCAGACTCGAGAGCCGAGACTTGACGCCAGACATTTCGAACTGAGTCCACGTTAATTGGTGAGGCTGTATGTTCCTTGCGTTACACAAGCAGGAAATTCAGGAATGCTGTCGATCAGGGAAGATGCAAGTGGTAAAGTCTATTCCATGTTGGAGAAATGCGGGGGACCCAAGGGCCCTTTAGTAATGATAACCGCATAACCTAGGTTATGCGGATCACAAGCGGGTCGGGAACTAGTGAGATCTTCCAGGGACCACACAACCCCGGGGCCGCTACCAAAATAATATTACACCGTCACACTATAAGGTTGTTGGGGCGTATGTTCAGGGATAATTGTTCTCATTCGAATCTAAGGGGACCTCTTGAGACTGGCGGGAGAAGTGTTATTGTCTTACCCGTACGAGTAGTCCATGGACAGACAAAAAGCCAGAGGGCTTATATCAGATACCCTGCCAGGGAATAGGGAATGGCATAGGGCAACTCTCCGACGTTAAAAGTGTTGAGTACTCAAAATTAACCGATTAGACCAGTTATCGTTTAGGCACCGGATCTGAGCATCTTTTTACATCCTTTACGGCAAGTCTGGCAGTTTACGCCAGACTCATAGATAAGACAATGAATACGAGGGAAGAGCAAATGGTGAGAGTAATGAACCTGCATCATCATAAGATCATGTTGAACTTTGGAAATTTTGGATTAAACCGCCACGGTGCGAGACAACGGCCAGCTATTTTGAACAACCTTTCATCCCGCGACTCCGTTTTTTCTGCTTTTGGAAAATTCCGAAGGAACTCAAATCCCCCGAGTCTCCAGCCTATGGTGCATCACAAGTAAATGTGGGTATTCACAGACAAAGAGACAGGGAATCCAAGCCCATAAGAACAAGGTCGATCCGGCTTGCCGTTTAAGTTCGCTGAAAATAAAACCGTCCGCGATCCCAACCCGGACCCGTCACTCAAGACACAACAACCGGCCGCACTTTATCTGGTATCTAGTAGCCATACTGAGCAAGCTGGGTCTTGGTCTTGCTGTCAACCTTCGCGCTCGACTCAGCCTTGGCAAGGCTGCGGCGGGCGGCCTTCTTGCGCTCGTAGTAAGCGTTGCTCTTAACCTTACGGCGCTCCTCGAGTCTGGCAACAACATCCTGGTACTTCCAGCCGACCTCGTGGGACAGACGGCCAACGGTGCAGTACTTGCGGCCGGGGCGCAGACGGAGGATACGCAGAGCCTGGGGAACGACAACGCGCTTCTTCTTGTCGTAGGGAGGGGGAACACCCTCGAAGACCTTGAGGCGCTCCATGGCGGCGGCACCACGGGCGGTCTTGTGGGGAATCATGCCGCGGACAGCCTTGTAGAAGATGCGGGAAGGAGCACGGAAGTGGAAGGGACCACCGCGAGTGGGGTTGAAACGAGTCATCTTGCGGAGGTAGGCGTGGTACTTGACTGTAGTTCACATTATATGTCAGTGCCTGGTTCTTTTGTATATCAAGTTTCCAGTCATGGTTGTCCGAGTCCATTTTTCAAGGCGGCCGTGATCTTCAATATATATCATGTGTGTGATATCTTTCATATGCGTGGTGGTTTCCTCCTCTTGATCGATCACTTTGCTGTTCCCTTTTTCCCCAGACTGGACACCATAACCGAATAGAGAAGAAAGTAGGTGGAGGATTGAACGTACGCTTAGCGCGGAAGAACTCGCCGGAGATGTTGAGGGCCTCACAGCGGACCACAACGATCTTGTTGCCGTTCAGCAGCTGCTTGGCGACAGTGCTGGCCAGGCGACCAAGGAGGTGTCCCTTGCCGTCGATGACGACCTATTCAATGCCATTCAAGTTAGCGATTTATGGATCTCGGGTGATTTGACGATTTGATGATTTGATGTATTTGTCGGCGCAAATGTTGGGAGGATAATAAGGAACGCACCACTGCATCGGAAGAGGACATCCTGGTGTGTATGGGTTGGATGGTTGTCGGCGGTTGTTGTCGTTGAGTCAAAGACACGCACACAACGAAGTCGGATGGGATCGCAGGCGAAGGGGCTAAGCGAGCCCCGTTCAAAGACTGCTGTGTGTGGACTAGCCGGAGAGGGCGATAACCCTAACACTGACCAATGACAATCGCTTATGTTATCACTCACTCCCCCACTCCACTTATCAGGCTGCTGACTAAGGTCTCGGCGTCCCTCAATTGTGTATACCCAATAGCCATCGACCTTTAGGGCATTGATTTAGGGCTGATTTCCCCGTTCTAGAAGGCCAATGACCAAGAATAGTGATCTGATTGTGGTTCAACTACTGTTCGAAGTGTTTAAGTGGTACTCGCAAGGCACAAGTGGCAATCCTCAATTTTTACACATGTTTGATATCTAGTAATTCGATTCAGACCAACAACTAAACCTTTTGAAGTGACTTCCTTCAAATTAATCATTACGGACACCCTGGCCATTATCATTATCTCATCATCATATTCATCTTCAATAGATCAAAAGACTGGGTCCGATGACTAATATCTACCGTGTTTAAAAAGCCCAAGTTAGATCTGTACGGTTCCTTCTATCAAATTGAACCTCATGCATCCTACGCCCTTTGAGCTTGAGTTCCAGCGCAGCCCATTCGTCCACACACAACCTTGGAACGCGCAATCAATGAATAATACGAACCACTCTGCATAGACTTAAATGAAGTTATTGATCAATAAACCTTCGAACCCCATAATTCCGATCTAAAGAAAGAAATCCAAAAAAGAGCAATAGCCCGTTCTGGCCAAATTCAGTTGTTCACCATGCGTCGCAAGACACGTTTCGTCTGCATCTCCGACACCCATGGCTATATGCCCTCGGAAGCAGGGTTCAAGCTTCCCGCCGGCGATGTACTTATACACGCGGGCGACTTGACGAACAAGGGAAGCTTGGCCGAGCTACGTCGGACGATGGATTGGATCGCGAAGGCCGACTTTGAAATTAAAATCATTGTGGCTGGTTAGTTCACCTCAGTGTTGGCCATGATCGAAATGATGCCCAATAAACCCGCGCGCGAAACCAAAACCAAGCTACTGTCACTTCGCACCCCCTGCACATGGTATTTACCAGGCCATTTTTGTACGCCAAGATGAACATTGGAAACATTGAATCTTTGCATGGCCTGAGCTACCCAATTGTTAATATCTCTTCACCTAACCGAGCTTTTGAACAGGGAACCACGATGTCACCTTGGATGCCGAGTTCTATGCAAAACACGGACGGGAGTTCCACGACAAAGGGCTCGAAGACCTAGACCAGTGTCGCGAGATAGTCACACGCGCTGCGACGTCAGTCATTTATCTCCAACATCAGGCCGCGGTCATCAATCTGACGCGCAAAGACGGACCAAACACCACCTTCAAGGTCTTCGGGTCGCCATACTCGCAGTTCGAAGGAAACTGGGCATTCGGTTATACTAATGGCAAGGATGCCACGGCGCTCTGGGACCAGATACCCCCAGATAGCGATATCGTCGTAACGCATACGCCACCGCAATCTCACTGCGACCAGAAACCAACAGGTAAAAACGTCGGATGCAACGCGCTTCGCCAGGCCTTGAGACGCATCAGACCGTCGCTAGCTGTTTGTGGCCATGTGCATGAAGGTCGTGGCTACGAACGAGTCTGCTGGCAGTCCACAAGGCTCAATGCTGACGCTGACGCCGTGATTCAAGGAGTCTTGCCGCCGCCGGGCAGCAAGAAACAGGCTCTGATTGACCTGACAGGCAAACGAGGAGAAACGAAGCTGGATAACGAAGGGTTCTCAGCCTCGCTTGATCCTTCACGCCTGCGTCTGACCCAGGCGTCGATAGTATCGCCTCGGTTGGACAGATCAGCAGAAGAAATTCGCGACAAGGCTCCGTCTTTGAGCGTCGGTAGCCACGAGCCTGGTGATAGCGACGATGATAGGGCGGGTGTTTACCCTCTGCAAACGCTTAGAAGGGAGACGTGCATTGTCAACGCCGCCATCTTGGCTACGAGCTGGCCGCATCGGGGAGGCAAACGATTCAATGCACCGATCGTCGTGGACCTGGAGCTTCCAGTTCGACAGAATAGCCACGCGTCATGGGTATAGTGATTTACAATGCATCTGACCCTCGAAACGTGATTCCATGCCCTGCTTTTTCATTTTCTGGAACCTGATCTTTTCTTCGTTTCTGTGTTCAGCCGCGCATCTGCTTTCGATACGGAACCTTTGACCCCCATTTACACGGTGATGGGTGCATGGCCCATGCATGGTGGCTTGCTTGGGTCCAATCTTCCCAACGCCGTGCATGATCCCCGAGGAGCTTTGGTCGCGCCGGCAATCATGGTTGGGCGCTTTGATGCAGGGAGGCACCAGGATTTTTCGCTCAACCACTCTTTGTGCGTGCCCTCCCCTACAGCCTCGCTAGGCTTACCTCACCCTGGGGGTGGGGGGAGTTGTTTGCTGCAAGAGGGTTGATTGATCCGTTGATCCGTAAAAACTGGCCTATTAAGTAGGTCGATTTCAAGTGATGCGCCCGGGGGCTTTGATGATCCTTCGAAGCTCCATGAGACAGATCTCGAAGATGATGAAATAACACATGAAATAAATCACCCATCCAATGAAATTATTGAATCTACTGCAGACTTAAGCCTAGGTTTCTTCTACCTAGGTGCATACGAGTAGCAAACACCGTTCAAACATTCAAACGTTTCAAAAAAACATGTAGGGTACCGAAGAAGTACATGTCCACCAACCATTCTTCGATGCATGATGGTAGCCACAGAAACAGCAAACATCCCCGCAATTGTCATTATGCCACTTCCCATCTGACATATCGCGCTCCACAAAGCGATTAAATGCCGCACCAAGAGGGATCCCAGGATCTCAGTCATCTGCAACCTAGAGCTTTCCAAAGTCAAATGTGGGTTCTGGAACCCGAATCACATCGCCTGGCGCTTCCTCGCACGACGTGACTGGAGGAACACACCAACAGCCATGAACCACGGGCCACCATGACACACCGGATGTGACCATGCGAGGCCGATCGTCAAGGGATCTTCTTCAGGAAGTGCAGGTGTTGGGTCTCTTTTTTGGGTCCTTTTTTTCTTGTTTCCGACCGTTTGACTTGTTGAGTCCCGAGGTGACTCGGGTGCTGCGTTACCAATCACAGTCGTCAACTAACCTACTATGTTACGCTAGTCTTTGAACTAGACTGATAAACTCATCACATGGAATGGGTATGGAATGACCATGGTCCTCGGGAATGGATGTCAACGTGATAACCGTGTCCATCTCGAATAGAAAAAGCAGCCAGATCTCAGCCTCGAGCGCTAAGAGTGTATACGATGGCTAGAATAGGACAAGCACTAGAGTAAGCACTTGAGTTCAAGGCTGGGGTTCTCAGGCGCTCCAGTTCCAGCCTTGGACTCGGAACTCTTACATGTTCAAGTTGCGGCTACAAACGTCAGACATGTCAGTTCTTCAAAAGTTCTGGGTCGAGCGTTCCAACGGGGAGGCACCCTATCATGATCTCCATCACATCGAGTTAACCTAAATGCAAGTCACCCACCATCCTTAGTGCCAACCTTGAACTGAATTTGAATGACTGGACGAGGAAAATCCAACGATGAAACAAGAGAGTGACGCAGGAGAGCCTTGAGCGATCGGGGCCATGCAAGGACGGATCACTGAAACATCTCAGCTAGGGCCATCCACAGCTGTCTATCAAATGTTTGAGTACCCACATGTGCAGCCCTGAGTGTCTATAGAATAGAGTACTTTCAAATGTTATGGACCCATGAGGATCTGGCCCGAACATGAATACGACCAATGACGAATTCACCGAGTTCTTCCAGATTGTAGTTAAGGTTGGAACCCTGTGTCTCGGCAGACTCCTCGTGGGACTTTACTGGACAGCATGACTGGCACCGGAGCATTACGACCGGTTCAAATGAGAATGGGTAACTATCACACGGAGTCAAATGACAAGAAATTTGGCTCTAAATTAATAGATAATAATTTACGAATAATAAAAAATAATTAATCTGGTGATGGTGGGAAATGACTAGGACTTCCCTGCTAGACTCCACGGCACTCGTGCCGGTTCAATCTATTTGATTCTGGAAAGAAAAAAATTGAAATTTTCATCTTGATAATCGCATGTGGCTATGAGCCGTTCCTAGGTAGTATTTTCCAGATGATATGAGCGCTTTCTCCAAGTTACTATGTTACCACGATTGCAAATCACGGTCCGATCGGGCCCGACGGTGAATGCCGAGTGCAGTGGGGAGATCGCACGGCAAGGTGACTCCATACGTACTAGTCAAGGAAAATCCCCAGATGACAGGCTGCAGAATTCGCAACATGCGACAGTCATAGTAAAGAGTGCGGCCAGTATGGGCTGTGCAAGTACACGTACATGTACCTCGGGAACGCGGCAATTGCGGAGTGCGAAGTTGCGTGAGGCGGTACACCGAACTCTTAACTTTATTTAGATTTCAAATATTGGATAAAAATGAAGCCTAATTGATTCTAATTGATTTTAAATTCTCATGAAAATTAATTCTATATATAGGCTTTCTTCAGGATGTTCCAGGTTGACCCACGGAAGCGGGATATGCCCACGCGAAGATTCAGGCACGATAGGGCGTGCCGGGCTGAGTTTCCATGGTTCCAGATGGCTACTTCGATTTGGGGTCCTAGATTCGTGGAGTACGATGTACACATCGCATAGGTCAATTTAATGTAAAACTCCACGTAAATTTGCGCGGGATGATGGAAGAGGGGGGTGAGCGAGTACTTTAATACGCCCTGATGATGTCTCTAACACGGATTACGGGCTAATCCTCCCGAATGGCCCCAGTGGTGGCCATTTTAGCCAGTAGCCAGTTGGGGGCTTGAGGGGCTACTGGATTCAGGAAGGTACATAGGCTTGGAGGAAGGGACCAAACCACGGTGAATCGAACAAATCAACGAGGAAAGGAGAGCGAATCAGTGTCATGGTTGAGAGGGGGGGCGAAACTGTTGGTACAAGCGAAGTACCTCAAGTACCCAAAGTACCTCTAGTACCTCCAGTGCCATCAAACACCTCACACGTTGGCGGGGGAAGATCTCCACTCGTGCATCGCACTACCAGGGCTACCAGGGCTACCAAGTCATCGTACAGGTGTACCAGGTGTACACCTGGTACCCAGGATTCTTGACCCGTTTAGGTTAGGAACAAGAATAATCCCCAGTCACGCCGCATCATTGGTTGCTTGACCGCAAATCGAACGCGCTCAGGCCAAAAATGAGTCTCTCGTCATGGTTTGTTCATTCCCTATTGGAACATCTCCCAAAGTATCCTGGATTTTGTCACCCAGGACTCACGAGTGATGTAAATGCGACAGGTATGATATGATGTACACCCTGGAATGAGAAAGAGTCAAGGTTGGGCATCGGAGTGAGGCGGGAAAATCCTAAAATCCTTAGTAAATCCTAAATCCTAAATCCTTTTGCGTTGTCCACGCCACTGTCTCCAGTCTCTCCAGTGGCGGAGCGGACCTGGAATGTTCCCCCTAAATGAATTTTCGCCCCTGTCGAAATGATTGGTAGGCCTGGGATTATTGTATTTTTTGTAAGGTAAATTTGTAAATTTGTAATGAGTTAAATAATAAGGGAATAAAATATTACTTCCATATTATTCTTTTCTTTTTTATTCCCGACTTTATGATTCCGCGTGGCTCACGATTACCGTTCCAGGACATAACGTCGTACCTCGCTTTTTGATTTGCGCGCTATAACCCCCAAATTCGATCCCCCAAAATAAATGGGAAAAAATAAGAAAGGAATTCATACTTAAGATTGGAAATCCCATCTCCCCACTCCGAACCCTCTTGATCGCCCCAGTACATTCTGCGGTGGATTCTCTTGCCCGAACATCAACGTCAGGTTGGCATACCTCCACCGCCTCTTCCCTTTTCCCCCCTCTTTCTCAAACCTACACCTTTTATTACCTGACCACAACCTCCCCCATTTCCAAAAGGCCCCTGGAATTGACTTGGGGTCATTGTTGATGAACTTTTCCTTTCACTTCTAAATTACCACAATCATGTCATCCCCCCCAGACATAGACCCATACGCAGAGTTGGGTCTGACCAAAGATGCCACCAATGCCGAGATCCGCGCCTCCTATCGCAAGCGGGTGTTAAAGTGTCACCCGGACAAGATTCAAGATGCAACCCTACGAAATGCCGCCCAGAATGAGTTTCAGTGCGTCCAGCAAGCCTACGAGTTGCTTTCCGATGAATCTCGCCGCTCTCGGTATGACGCAAAGGTGAAACTGGCCGAATTGAAGCGAGAATTGGACCAGAGACGACGAACGGAGCCTTCTTATGGCCGTGGATCACAGGAGATGCGCAACGGCCATGTGGTGGAGGAACGAGTGCCTTTTGATACTTTCTTTGAAGAAGGGAGATACCAAGAGGAGCCCCGATCCTTCTCTCGTAAGGCCGATGACTTCGGCAAGCGACCCAAAGCGAAGGAAGAGAAGAGGAGAACTCGCGCCCCTTCGACCAGCGAACGGACGACCGCCAAGGAATACCGCGAAAGCACCAAAGCATCTCAATACGAACAATCCCGACGTCGCGGAAAGGAACGACGCGGCCAACGCTCAGAGAAGTTTGACTCGTACGCTGGTCCGTACGTGGTATCTGAAGCTGAAGCCTCTGACACAAGCGACGACGAGCCTTACTACGTGCGTAGGCCCTCCTCTCGGCGTCCCCGAGAGTCGCGGGAGTCTCGCTCCCGACCGACAGAGCCATCCTCTCGATTCCGGGATATCTACGAGGAGGACAAATACTCTTACCGCTACGAAGGCGACCTGAAGCAGGCTGAGGCGCACATCCAACGTTCCAAGTATGATAACTATCAATCCCGGACGTCCCCACACCGAAGCCGTGGTTACGAGTCGCCCGAACCAGACACGTCCGCTTCACGGCGCTCGGCTCGGTCCTCCCGGACCACCCGCACTTCCTCTCGTAACAACTCATATGAAGACCTTGAGCCTCGTTATGAACGCTCTGAACGCTCCGAGCGCTCTGAACGTCCTGAGCGCCCCAAGATGCCGACCGCCGCTACCATGCCAGGTCTCAAGACATCTCTCCGCCCAGGATTCTTTGGTGGCCGTTCGGCCACAGCAACAGGCTTCACGCGCTCCAAGACCTCAAGTCGCGAGAACACTCTCGGCAGGATGGTCGAGGAGGTGGACCCGCCCCGCTCCTCCAAGTACGATTCAGGCTACTCTAGTCCCAACACCCCCGAACTACCACCCAAGAGCGGTTCCCCCAAGGTGACCGCTCGATACAAGATCGACCCAGAGCCCACCATCATTGAGCCCATCTCCTCCAAATCCTCTAGGTACCGGACCGTTTCTGCTGAGCGGGAACGTGATCGTCCTTCTCGCATGTCTCCCCCCAAGCGAGCGAGTACCGTCCAGTCCTACGCCGACGAGCCCCCTCGCATTGAGGTGCGCTCCGTGCGACCCTCTCGACCTCATGGGGAACCGGAGTTCGCGGATATCCGAGCCGAGAATATCAAATTCGCTCGTGTGATCCGGCCAAGTGATGCTAGCATCTCTCCTGGTCGTACACACTGGAGCAACCCTGCTCATGTTCGCCAGCGCCGCACAGCACCCGTATCTTAATTCCCATTTGACGACAGCTCATGATACCGTGCACAAATTTCCACATACCCCATCTTTTTTTTTTTTTTTCAAAGTTTTCCCCATACGCTGATGACCTGATTTTCCTGCTTTCTTCTCTCCACTTTCTTGTCCATACTTGACGAGCTGCCACGCAGTTTACCATGGAACCGGCATAGCCGTAACCATGCAACGTTTCTTTTTTTATCTCTTTGACGGGCGAGCCACTACGGCCCCGCAACCTGCGCATTGGGACGGTTTTCGGGTTCGGTACATGCTCAGCCCCCTGGCCGGGGCTCGGTTTCTCTTTGTCGGCGCATCGGGGAGGGACTATTCGGCGTTTATCACGATTCATGCCAAACCAGATTTACCATAACATACACATCCATGTGGCGCAATTAACGTGATCTTTTCTATCTCCTTTGTTTTTCTTTGGTCCTTTGGGATGTTCTTTCCGGGCTACGACATCTTTAGATACCCGTGGAATCTCATTTGGAATCCCTCAATGATATGACGGCAGCTTTTTGCTTTTTGGATCTTTTGAGTCTTGTTTCTTGCTTTTTTTTCAGGGTATGGATGTACCCATTCGAGAAAATGAGAAAAAAGATTCTTGCTTCTGAGCTTTGTTTAACGTGATTGTATCGTGTCTTGTAGCTCTAACTGTTTTGTATTCTATCTAGATTGTTTGCATTGTATGTTAGTCAATAGATTTATCAATTGGTGTCTTATCATTCAAGTTCCAATATAGTCTTGAAATCCGGGTCAAACACTAGGGAGAATTGAATAAGTATTTGAGAAGACAGCAGTGACTGCACCTAGAGCCACATAGCTTTTACTTTGTGGGTACTAGTGAGTTTGGCCTAACTAATGATACTGGAACAACCTGAAGTGATCTCGTAAATGCGAAGATCTCATCTCATCTTCGTCATGGCTTCAAATTCTTCCAACATACTAACGTTCAAATGAAAACAAATTTCTATGTACAACCAGTATCTTCAATACTGGCTAACGAGTGAATCAAACCAAAGCTGAAGGGGTATTCGAACCAGCACTGAGACAATGAAAAGCCCGTTCTATCACAACCACGACATTCCAGATGTCTCCAGCATTCAATATGTGCAATTATCCAACATTTGAACTAATGTATCACGCAGAGGGGAGAGGTATCTCCAGCATATATCGGGCTTAAACCAAGACGTAGAAAACACACATCTATTCGCATTAGCATGTATATAAGTAAATGAAAGGGAAGACTGAACTTACCATGGAAAGTCCCAGGATCATGGAGAACCAAAAGAAGACATTCTGAGCAAGATATTGTTAATTAAGATTCACGACCCAATATATCGGAATCAACTCACGTTAAGGGTAGTTCTCCCCCGGAAGAATCGGGACTTCTGAACTTCAACGATAGGCAGCTGAAGCATCATGGCTGCAAAGCCATAGCCGCGCAGCTTCTTAGTGATACAGCCCATCACCAGCTCGTGGAAAATGGCGCTAACAATGAAGGTGATAGCCATAGCGATGGGCTTGGAGAAGGTCGACTTAGCAGGGAAGTAAACATGACGGAAGAGGAAGTGGTGAACGGGAACATTCCATTCCCGAGAGAATTCGAGCCTGTAGACCGTTTATCAGTATAGACTATCGGGTTATCGGGTCGGCCTTACTCACCAGTCACATGAATTCCACCAGTCGGAGTAGAAATGTCGGTCCGCAAAGCGGGTCATCTCAGCGAAAGCGCCGAGGACGTACTCGAAGATAACAAGGAAAACAAGGAGGAATGTGACCATGAAGGGGAACAAGAGCATGCTGATCGTCTCAGCTAGAACGAGGGCCTTGTCGGCGAGCTTGGGGAAGGCTTGAAGCTGGGAATTCGCCTCGCTCAAGACAGGGACAATGAATTCTTCACTGGTGAGGGTTAGGAGGAAAATGCATCCGAACACAGCGGCTGTCTTGTAGGCTATCTCGTCCCAGCGACGCTTCGCGCGACGGGGGTACTCGAGCTCGTAGCATAGAGTGGGACAGAAAAGAAAGTCTACGTAGTTGCCAATGCGCAGGTTCTGCGGGTACGAGATGTTGCCCAACGGGGAGACCAGCTCTGTAGCTAGGTCCTCACGCAGCCGGGTCAGGGAGTCCGGCTCCGTGGCAAGCAATTCTTCGTGGGAGAGGTGCTTCATTGAGGGACGCCGGCGCTGCACCTCTGGGTAGTGGACGGCCTGTGGGGAGTTCGGGGCTATTTTGTCTGCCTTGTCTAGGTCTGCGAGACGACGCTCAGTTGTACTGAGGTGGCCGTTGTAGAAGGCATATGAATGCAGCTTCATGAGGATGGTCAGGACATGCAGGGTGAAGAAGACCTGGGCGGTCCAAGTCCACAGACGCATGAATGGCCAGTTGATCCACACAGCGAGCCAAACTGCCTCGCCGATACTCTGCAAGATCATGCCGCCGCGGGACCATTGCAGCCACCGGGGACCGCTGCGCCAGAGCCGGTGCAATGGCAGGACAAGACCTGAGCTCGCAACCATTGCGAGATCGCTCAGGCCCAACTCCCACACATTGGCACTCAATAAGCTCCACACCTGCACGCGCAGCGGGTAGCCGGTATCCTTAATATTGCGCAATACGGTGGTGACAACCATGATTACAAGTGAGATCCAGAACAGTATAAAGAACCCACGGAAATTGTGGTAATCGCTCTCCGGATCGAAGTGGGATACTCGAGGCACATAGTCGATGGTATAGAAGAGGCGATTCCGAGCTCGCACCTGCTTGCGGGCAGTTGCAATCGAATGCGCCGAGGGGGGAGCATCTTCAGGGACGGGCGTTGAGCGGCCACTGCGGCGCAGGAGAGATGAAAGTCAGCCATTGCTCAAAAAAAGGTAAAAAGTTTAAAGTAAGGAATGAATGTCAGAGCTGCTATATACCTTGCATCCAGTTGAGAAGCTGGTGGGGTGAGAGTCGCGTCCAGCTTCTCGGACTGGAGTGGAACGGCTCGCGGCCGCAGGGTAGAGGAGCCGTTTGGGGAAACAGCGCTGGACATGACTGGTATTATCGCAATTGCGGAGGATGAGGAGCAGGATTCACATTGACCGTGACATCCGGTAAAAGAAAAGAAATGTGGAACTGTTTGCTCTGTTTGGGGAGGGATGAAGGGGAATGAGAAGTCGGTAGAAAAACGGGGGCCAAGACCACTACGTCAATGGTCAGCCTTACCGTGATTATGAGGGCGGGGCCAGGATTTCACCCCAATGAACTATAAATACTTAAATTATGTGAAAACTGCCCTTGGCGAACTATGACTTGCAAGGGCCAGGATCACCATTGAAACTTGCCGAGGTCCAAGGCTGGGGCTTCTTCCTACGGACTTTGAACAAAAGATGAGCTTTATAAGCCTTCAACCATAAGCCGGATACATGCATAAGGGTAGTACATGACTGGACTCGAATGGGGATATTTTTTTTCAAACTCCGAGAGATGAAAACTTTCTTGAGGGAAAGAAATGGGAGGTCAGAAGACCAGCGTTATACTAAAAGTCGATTTTATCAATTTGAACATTGTATGACTGCATGCATTAGGCCGATCTAGCGCGTTTTGGGAACTTAAGGCTCAATTAAACTAGCAGATTGGTCGACTAGCTCAGCGGACATCGGACACAAATCCCCGTTGGGATTGAACGGAGTGAAGAATTCAAGTATGTGAACGGTATTCTCCCAATGGTAGTCAAAGCTGACTACGATTCGGCTCCAAGTGGCCAAATTATACTCGGCCATAATATGGATGCAGGGTTCTAGTCCTGTTTAGCTTCATCTGATAACCTCATAAGCCTATAGGCACCAAAGTTGTAGCATCCTCAAGTAAGGCCTGTCGTCATATTGACAATATAGAAAACTGGATATCTGCATGAAATGCCCTGAAAATCGATGCATTTTATCTAGATGCCTAAGTGATAAAACCGGGTTTAACCTGGAAGTATAATAAAGTCAAAACGGTTGACATTTTGTTCCGCTTTCCTAATTGAGATTTAATATATTGATGCCTCGGAGCTAAGGCCAGTAGTTAAGGAAGTCAACTGGTTAGTTCTGCCGGGCGGTCAATATATGAATAGTGGTAGCAAAATAAGGCTATTCCCCATTGGAGTTAGCGCACCCTCTGTCCAGAAGACAGGTCAGCCCAAAAGACCCCATTTCACGAAACGAAGCCCAGACCACTGGACAAGTCTTCTCCGCAAACTTCGACCTTGCTCGGACTTGGTCAAATTTCCTTTATTGCCTCCATATCTCCTCCTTGAACCCCATCCGGGGGTTGTTCTCAAATCATGGCTTCTCGTAAGTGCCCGCCGCCCCTCCTCCCCTGAAGTTGATACTAACCCACATCCCCCCTCGTGATAGTCAAGCAATTCATTCGCAATGTCCGATCAGCCAAGACCATTGCCGACGAGCGAGCCGTGATTCAAAAGGAGAGTGCCGCTATTCGGGCATCATTTCGAGAAGAGAGCCACGACTCTAACGTCCGGTTAGCTACACCGCATCCCAATGCCCGCATGTTGACGTCTAACCCTCGACAGGAGGAACAATGTGGCCAAACTACTGTATCTATTCACACTGGGTGAACGAACACACTTCGGCCAGATCGAATGCTTAAAACTACTTGCGTCACATCGCTTTGCTGACAAGCGATTGGGCTACTTGGGCACCATGCTGCTACTGGATGAGAACCAGGAGGTGCTAACTCTTGTGACCAATTCATTGAAGAAGTAAGTTTATGAGCTCTTACACTGGGATGCAATGCTTATTCTCGCAGTGATCTAAATCACTCCAACCAATACATTGTCGGTCTAGCCCTCTGCGCCCTTGGAAACATCGCCTCCGTCGAAATGTCTCGTGACCTCTTCCCCGAAGTCGAAACCCTCATGTCCACAGCCAACCCTTACATTCGACGAAAAGCGGCAATTTGCGCAATGAAGATCTGTCGCAAGGTCCCTGACTTGCATGAGCACTTTCTCGAGAAAGCCAAGACGTTATTGGGAGACCGAAACCACGGCGTTTTGCTCTGCGGTTTGACTTTTGCGACAGACTTGTGTGAGGCCGAAGAGGAGGAAGAAGATGGCCCAGAGGGTGTCATTGAGGTGTTCCGCCCTCTGGCTGGGGGTCTGATTCGTGCTTTGAAGGGATTGACTACATCGGGGTATGCTCCGGAGCACGATGTGTCTGGAATCACAGACCCCTTCCTCCAGGTCAAGATTCTTCGATTCCTGCGTGTCTTGGCCCGCGGTGATGCTGCTACCAGCGAGTCTATCAACGATATTTTGGCCCAGGTGGCTACCAACACTGACTCGTCGAAGAACGTGGG
Source organism: Penicillium sclerotiorum (assembly GCA_911649655.1). Lineage (NCBI taxonomy): Eukaryota > Fungi > Ascomycota > Eurotiomycetes > Eurotiales > Aspergillaceae > Penicillium > Penicillium sclerotiorum. Next base: position 3,020,859 of record CAJVRJ010000005.1, on the reverse strand, counting down.
TAATGCTATCTTGTACGAGGCTGTTCTCACAATCTTGGATATCGAAGCCGATTCCGGACTGAGAGTTCTTGGTGTGAACATTCTCGGTAAATTCTTGTCCAACAAGGACAATAATATCCGCTATGTTGCACTGAACACACTGAACAAGGTCGTGGCAATCGAGCCTAACGCGGTCCAAAGACATCGTAACACAATCCTGGAGTGTCTACGTGATCCCGATATTAGTATTCGACGACGAGCACTGGACTTGAGCTTCCTGTTGATCAACGAGGACAATGTCCGAGTGCTGGTCCGAGAATTGCTGGCTTTCTTGGAAGTGGCGGATAACGAATTCAAGCCAGTAATGACAACACAGATTGGCATCGCTGCGGATCGATTCGCTCCGAACAAGCGCTGGCATATGGATACCATTCTCCGCGTCCTCAAGTTGGCTGGAAACTACGTTAAGGAGCAGATCTTATCCTCGTTTGTCCGACTCATCGCGACCACACCTGAGCTGCAGACATACGCTGTGCAAAAGCTGTACTCTTCCCTGAAGGAGGACATCTCACAGGAGGGATTGACCTTGGCAGCAACTTGGACTATTGGTGAATATGCCGATAGCCTGTTGCAGGGTGGTCAATACGAGGAAGAGGAGCTGGTCAAGGAGGTTCGAGAGAGTGACATTGTCGACTTGTTCACAAACATTCTGAACAGCACATATGCATCCCAGATCGCCATCGAATACATCACAACTGCATCGATGAAGCTGACCACCCGCCTATCTGACCCTGCCCAGATCGACCGCCTGCGCCGCTTCCTCACTGGCCGAACAGCCGATTTGAGCGTTGAAATCCAGCAGCGTGCTGTCGAATACACCAACCTGTTTGGATATGACCAGATTCGGCGTGGTGTTCTCGAGCGGATGCCTCCACCAGAGATCCGAGAGGAACAACGCGTTCTTGGTGCTCCTACTACTAAGAAGCGCCAAAGCAAGGTTCTTCGCAGCAAGCCTACCAAGGTTAACAAGCCTGCCGATAGTGATTTGTTGCTGGATTTGATGGGTGGTTCCGATGCACCTGTAACAAGCCCATCATCTACTGGAGGAAACACCGCCGATCTGCTGGCAGATATTCTAGGCGGCGACTCAGGCATGTCATCCCCTGCTCCTCCGCTCGCTCAAAACACTATGAGCAGCCACAGCTCTATCATGGATATGTTTGGCTCCAACGGTGCTTCTCCATCTCCTAAGCCAGCTCAACAATCGGCTGCAATGGATCTTCTGGGTGGAGGCATGGCAGCAGCCCCATCACCCTCTGCCTCGCCCGCACCCGCTGCTGGCTCAGCTCCAGCCCACACAGTCTTCAACAAGGAGGGTCTGTCACTCTCATTGCAAGTTCAACGCAGTGGCAACAACGCTCAGATTCTTGCTCGGTTCCGCAACGGTTCAAACTTCGACCGTTTCACGAATGTTGGTCTGCAAGCTGCAGTGCCAAAGAGCCAACGTCTGCAGCTCAGCGCCATCAGCAAGGCTGATCTCGAGGCTGGCGAAGAGGGCACTCAAACAATGCGTATCTCAGCAGTAAACGGGGTATGTTTTACCCGACTATCTTCCATCTCTTCCTCATTCTGCTCCTTCACTAAACTAACAACTCTTCGCAGGCCCTGCCACCTAAACTCCGCCTTCGTCTCCGTGTCACATCCGCCCAAGACCCAGCGGCCCCGGTCACCGATCAAGTGGATTGGTCCGAGCCATGAGTCTTTCACTAACCCTTCATTCTGTCTGCACTTGATTTCATCACAATCAATATGGATGTGGCCTTTTGAGTTTCGAAAAGTACTTTGGCGTGAAACGTTTAATTCCTATGAGATTCACTCCCAGGTCTATACCTACCATTTTACTATCTTCGCACGTTTAGACTTTTGTTCCTGTTCGTTTGCTTTTTTCGTCCGTCCGGGCAATTCTTGTATATGCTTCCTAAGTAGATGAGATTCAGCGCGTGGCAAGGCCTCGCATGCTGCAGATCTTACTGCTTTTTGTTTAATAAGGAGAGTAGAATAGTCAGATCTCCAGTGGTGTATCCATGGACAAGGCAAAAGAAGACTAGGAAATATCACATTACTACAAGGTTCATCTTCATGCTCACCAGTTATAGTGGGAATAAGCACGGAGTCCGTGACTGCGTAGAAGGATGGGTAAATCGATCTTTCAAATGCTTGATGCATTGGAAACTACCTACGTACTGGATTAGTGCTCACCCTCTCGCCGCTTTTGCTCACTGAGGAGAACTGAGTAGGTCTCATATCTCTTTGGATCACTGATCTTAGCTGAAAATGAAGGAATCATTTAGCATCCCCTTTTACGCGGCTGATTTGCCGTGTCCTCTACCAACTAATTCCGAAATCGAAAATGCCCCAGACATATCCTTAGAATATGGAGGGAGAAGGGTCGTCGGAATAGGCCATCATTTTGTTGTGAAATTCGGACAAGGAGTCGATCTCGCTGAAGGCGAGAACATGCTGTTCGTCCGTGAGAATACAAATATCTGTGTTCCACGGGTCTACGCCCTTTATTCGGATACCAAGTCTGGAAAAAGCTTTATCGTTATGGAACGCATTATTGGTGAAACACTCCTCGCAGCCTGGCCTCAACTCACACCAATCGACAAAACCCTTATTCTAAACGAGTTACGGATACAGTTCAATGAAATGCGTCAGCTCCCATCTCCCAACTACTTTGGAAGTATCGGCAAAAGAAAGCTTCTGGATGGAGTATTTTGGACAGAAGAACCAGACCCGTTAGTAAATGGACCGTTCGATTCTGAGGAAAGCCTCAACGAAGGGATGTTGCGCAAGTACTCCCATAATGGAGGCCCATACTACCGAGTGGAATATCTTCGAAAATGCCTTCCTCTCATTTTTCGAGGCCACAAAGCGACTTTCACCCACGGTGATTTGCAAAGAAAGAACATCATCATTCGGGAGGATTCCCAGCATGATAAAAAAACACGAGTTGTGTTGATTGATTGGGAAAAGTCTGGATGGTATCCAGTGTATTGGGAATACTGCTTGGCTGTTTGTGCTCTCAGATGGGATGATGACTGGCCCGTTTGTATTGACACCATTTTGGCGCCATTTGTCTCGGAAGCTGCATGGCTGCAATCATTGCGTCTTGAATTATGGTCATAGACATTGTGAAGGGTCAGATTGCTTCGTATTTAGCGACTAGTGTTAGGAATGGCCAAGCGGTAGAACGAATGATGAATTTGATGGATTTGATGGCTGGTATAAGGTGCCGCAGGAACAATTCTACCTTGGGATACAACCGGAGCATCCAACGCAAAAAGAGAAATCCAATAAGATCAGAAAACAAAAAAGGTATATATGCCTCAAATGAACGCAGGCAGGTAAGCAGAAACGAAAGAAGAGCAGCTGAACAAATTACCAAACTCCAATGAGGAATGGAATGCATGATTGTATCCAGACAATCAGTATAGTCGTCAGATCCTAAAGTCTAGAGATCTGTGTTAGTAGGCAGATAGTGAGAGAGACATGAGATCAGTTCACTAAATTTCCAAGACTTAGAAACGGTCAATTGGCTCCTCGGGTAGCAAGGCCTCGTGTTCTGTGTGCTCGGGTGGTGGGAGGCAGGCCTTGAGCGGAGGCTGAACGATGTCGTTGAATAGGAAAGTTCCGTAGACAAGAAGGCCAAAACCGACGACTTGGAGCCATTTGAAGGATTCCCAGCCTAGACCCAGGGAAACGAGCCAGATGAACAGGGTGCGGCAGGTGTCGATGGTGCTACGGGATGTAGCGGATACGTTGCGGGTCACTGAGAGACCGAAGAAGTTGAAACCACTAGAAGAATATTAGTATGCTGGAAAGACGTGTAAAGGGAAGTATGAAGGCCGCTGTATAACATACCCAATGCTGATCATGATCAGAACGCTGGACACGGCCACGGCACGGTTGGTAAACACCTCGTGCATACCCTCCTTCAAGTCGAAGTAGCCGTATCTTCCAGCATCGGTGCGACCGACAATAGCATAACCAAGAAGCATGCCAATGAGGGTGACAGAGAATCCGAAGACACCCTCCCATCCAACGACCTCCATGGGGTCCATTTCGTAGTTCTCCAGAATCCACTCCTCCAGTACGAACTGAGAGGCCGTGAAGATCTGTGCTGCGGCAATCAACAGGACACCGATGAAAGCTCGAACAGCCTCCGAGACCTCTGTAGCATCGTAGGATGCGTCTGTATTCTGCGCAGAACCATCGTCGCCGCTGCCACCAAAAAGAACACCGGATAGACCAACAACGGCAACACCTGAAACAACAATGAACAGCGCTCCCCACTGGTACAGATAAAGCTTGCGGCGAAGGAACAATACGCTGAAGAGTCCAACAAAGAGAACGAGAGCTCCACGTGTCATCTGGTAAATGCTAGCTGCAACAAAGAGCAGACCCACGTTCATGAGCGTTGTGCCAGTAAGATCGCAAGTAGACGGGGCAGCGAGAAGCAGGATTCTCCATCCACGAAGAGGGATCCGGTCAACATCGTCCGGCTTATTGGCAGGGTTACTGGGATCGAGTCCATCCAGCACGTCGTCCTCGATATCACCGTCGTCGCCTCGAACAGGGCGGTAGCCACCGGTCAGAAGGGGAGATTGGTTACCGGAAAGACGGGGTGCAACGAATCGCTGATAAAGAGTCGTGAGGCCAAGGACTATCCAGCAGCCCATTTCACCGATAAACATCTGTGCGCTATGTGAGGAGAGCCATGATCAGTCATGTCCAGCTTGGATAATTGCGTTGGAGAAGCCTGTTGGCGCCTCCGATGGTGCTGTCGTTGTGCGGAAGGTAAGAAAGGAACTCACGTCTGAATAACGGGCTGCTCGAAAGTCTTCCGAGCTTTGGGATCGGGAGAATCGCAGTCTCGGACACATTGCATGTCCTATGCAACACGATCATGTTAGCTTGGGAAGGCTGGACGCATGCCGCGGCGCTGGATCGGTAGCGACATCATACCTGGTATTTGTTCAGAATCGTGTTGCAAACCCCGGTCACGAGCATCATCGTGACCAGGAATGGTATAATTGCGCGGCTCGCCATGTTGCCCGTGGAAATGGAGAGTGTTTGGGCGATGAGGGGGAGTCAAGCTGGAGAGGTTGAACAAAGCGGAGTCGGCCTCGTTAGGTTATCGGCTGATAAGGATCAGCTGATAAGCTGACGTGATTGGAACAAAGTGGATCCGCGGGTTTGGCCGATGATCGACTTGGCGGGATCTACAGCGCCTGCATGGCTTGATCTAACTTATTGGTACCTAGCATAAATATGATATTACCACATCAACAGCTGAATTGTGTTCATTCCATGCTAGAATATTGAAAAAAAAAAAAATGAATCCCGCCGAATTTCCCAGCGCATCAATCCTATCTTTTGTCCTTGAAACGCCATCGCTGGAGCTTGATGGAAAATCACAAACAAACCGGGCAACCTGTTTGGCGCTCGAAAAACCAAAAGTGCTGTAAACGAAATGAAGAAGAATGAATGGGTGGGGAAGAAGAAAAGAAGACGTTGATAAGCGCAGGGCTCCTGGCATCGGGTATGGTATACACGCTTTGCCCCATTGAAAAGAGGAAGAAAGAAAAAAAAAAAACAGAAAAGACCCAAACCCGTATGTACGCCTGGTGGAAACCGCCTGAACGGAATGAAGAAAACAAAATGGAAAAAAAGTGAAGGGAATCAAAAGGGAGTTTGTAGAAGGTAAAAAAGTCATAAGATCTCTCAGTGTGAGATTGAGCTTCATGTCCATCACAGTGCCGCAATAGGAATGACACCGTTCTCGATGTTCAGGTCCTTTTGCTGTTGTTCAATGCTTGACCAATCCAGCTGCATATTCTCGGTTCCGCTGAAGTCCGTAGCGAGAATACCTGATACGAGTGCATCGGAAGGACCCTTTTCACCCTCCAACCAGTCCAAATTATCCTTGGGATCCGAATTGGGCGGCATCCAGTCACACCAGGAGGTGTCCTGAGGGTTAATGATCTTCGGATGTTCATCATCCTTGGGAGTCAGAGTAGCCAGAGCCAAGTCACGAGAGTCCGGTGTGTTATCAGATTGGTCTTGAGAGAACATGTCGGTATTCATAAATTCATCGAAAGGATCGTAGCCCCAGAACTGTCGGCGACATTCCGCAAAGATAGGTGCGAAGGTATCATGGATCTTCTCGAGGTTCATTGGAGCATTCGCCCAAGGATCTTCTTTACCTTGCATGTCATCCAAGGTGCGCTTGCCAGCTTGTTTGCCCGGTGAAAGCTTAACATTCTTGTTGGCAGGTTGGTGAGGAGTAAGCTGTTGAGTAGATGTCGCCGGAGATGCGATTTTAACTCCCGCCTGGCTGGTGGCACGTGCCATGGGCGTATTACCGGCAGTGACAGGTGTCGGAATACCTTGCTTGGCAGGCGAAGCCATTGCATTGGGCTTGATGTTGGAATTGAGGACCGGGGCGGAATCGGTGGACTTCGTTGGCTGCTTCCCATCAGTGGTCAGGCCAAGTCCAATGGAGATGCTGTCCAGATAATATTGTATGGGATCATCAATGACCTCCTCTTCCTCGGGCAAATGCATCTCGTCAACGTGCTTATCCAGAGCCGCTTGGGTAGGGAATCCAGAGAAATGGTGTTGACACTCAACAACGCTGCATTTGAATGCACCAGTCAAGGCAGCAGCTGGAGCTGGGGCATGCGCCACAGACTGCGGGTGTGGAGCAGAAACGCCAGCAGGAATAGCAGGAGGCTGCACAGGAGAAGCATTGACCGTGCCAGCATGCGACTGCTTCCGCTTCTTGGGAGGGGGTAGTTTAAGCTTTTCGGGCACAAGAGTACCAGGGCCATATGCGTGTGGCACACCCTGAGGGGAAGGCTCGCCAAAAGGTGCCGGTGGAACAGGTGCAGACTGACTTGAGGCACGGCGGGCGTGGAGAGCCTCTTCGGTCTGCTGTTGCAGCTCTCGTAGATTAGAGGCATTCAAAGCGCTAGTGCTCGCTTGGTTGGGCTGAGCAGCAGACGCAGGCGGTTGTGCAGGATTAGAGCGTTGTTGGTTCATGCGGAGAATCATTAGCTGGAACAGCTTGCGGATGAACAGAACGGTGCCAGTCAAGTAGTCCTGGGTGATGGAGAATTCATCGTTGGGAACCCACTCCTGTGTGTTCTTGAATTGCCTCATAATCTGAACACGCATGGCAAGAAGGTTTTTAATGTTCCGCTCCTGGCCTGGCATCTTGCCAAACCCATGGACAACCAATACATCCAATCTGCTAAGAATATCCAAAGAATCCATCAGAAGCTGTGACATCTTAGCCTTTGCCTCGGGAGTCATTGCAAGAGTCTTAGTGGGCGGGGCCGCTTTGGAAATTTCGTTGCAAAACTCCTTAATCTGAGGAGGGATATTCTTGTTCCAATTCTCCTCCGTGGCGGCCCTAGAAAGAATCGGTCCACGAAGGAACTGCTGCTGCTGTTTCCGCATGCGATCCTCGACTTGTTGTCGCTGCTGAGGTGTCATCGCTGCAAGTTGTTCCTGAGAAAGCGGTAGACCCTGGCGTGCAGTTGGAGGCGTAGCTGTTGGTACGGCAGTCGGCTGAGGCTGTTGAGGAGTGGCCGAGGCGCGAGCTTCACCAGCATCCTCTAATTTAACCTTGTTCTTAGCAGTCTGTTTGCTAGCTGCAGCCTTGGCATTCTTCGCTGGGCCTGCACTGGCTTGTGCCTTCGCCGTTGGTGGCTGTTGCTCTACCGCTGCCGGGAGCTGCTGGGTAGCGGGCACTTTGGCCTGTGCTGCATTCTGAGGAGCAACAGGACGTTGTTGCGCCATGGGTTGGGTCTGCTGTACTCCAGGCTGCTGCTGTTGCTGCTGTTGTTGTTGCTGCTGCTGCTGCATGTTTGCCGCAGCTTGGCGGTTTCGTGAGGCTTGTATTAAGATTTGTTTCTGACGATTTTGAAGGATATCGCGGATTTGCTCATCATTGAAGTTATTGGCACCTTGTCCAATCTTCTCGCGAGCCATTCGCACATCGTTGGCGGTGATCGGTCGCAGCGGAGGCATTCCCGGAATTTGAGCTTGTCCATTGCCAAAATTAGGATTATTGGCCATTTGGCCTTGAGGACCCACCATAGGCTGTGCCATGCCTTGTTGAGCTACAATTTGGCCAAAGTGTAGCTTTTGTAGAGTCATCAGCTTCGACAGATCGACTCCATTGGAAGCTTGAGGGTTCGCAGCAACCCATTGTTTCAACTGACCCCAGCTTTTGATGTGCTTGGGCACCTGGGTAGGGTTTTGATTGTGATTGATGATAGACGGAGGAAAAGCCGCCCGGTCCATTTCCTTAACCTGTTCGGGGGTCATCTCCAATCCGTTGTTATGGCGCATCAGTTGAAGTTTGTACATCTCTTGCTGGCGTTGTTGCTGAATGCGCTGTGGGGTCATCTGCTGTGGTTGGTTGGAACCGTTGGGATTCATGCTTTGAGACAGATTCATTGCATTTCGCATTGCGGGATTATTGGCCATCTGGCCATTCAGCATCTGTCCAGGTCGCGATCCCGGCTGCTGGAGAGAACCAGGCTGCTGGCTGCTATTCCGAGCCATGTTGTTGGCCATCGCCGCACGGCGTTGGTTCATGAAGAAAGCGTGAAGCTGTTCATTCGACATTTGAGCAAGCTGTTCCTGCACAGCCGGCGGTAGATTAGGCGGGATTTGCGGTCGAACTTGCATATTAGGCTGTCCCTGCACACCGGTGGGGTTCTGACCCATATTCGGAATGGACGCAGCGCGAGTTTGGTTTACCTGGGCGGGAGACATCTGGCCCGGGGCCATAGGTTGATTCAGCATCGGCATTTGGGGGCTGGACTGGTTCATATGTCCCTGTGACTGAGCGTTCCCTTGACCCGACAGAGCGAGCGAAGCTTTCTGTGCAGCTGCAGCTGCTTGAGCGCGTGCCTGAGCTTGAGCCTGGGCGTGCGCCTGGGCCTGGGCCTGAGATTGCTGGGTCGGGAATTGCATGTTGCCTTGCGGACCATTCGAACCGTTCTGGAAGGTCTGTTGGTTGAAAAGCTGCGGGTTCATGCCTTGGTTGTTCATATTTTGCCCACTCTGACCCATTTGCTGGGGAAACATATTCGACTGGTTGGGAAATGGCGGTTGGTTCATCTGCGACGAGCTTGCTGGGACCACTAACTGGCCTGCTTCCTGCGAGCGCAGACCATCTGCCTGCTGGCCCTGAATGTTTTCCACGTTGCCGATGAACGAGTTCGAGTCGAGACCCTGGCCCATATTTCCTGAGAAGCCAGAGTTGCGTTGCAGGTTCATCATGTTCTGGAAGATTTGACGTTGGTTGAGCGACGGATCTCCTCCCATCATGGCTCCATTAGGGTCCATCGGAGTGTTCACGCGTCCCATATTATCCATACGCGAGCGGCGGTGTCGACGAATCGTAGTCAAAGCCTGAGAGCGAAAGAAATATGTCATAGGGTCCATGCTCTTCCGAGCGAGGTACTGTCGTTGCTCCGGGCTCATATTGGAGAGGTTCATCTTGATCTTTTCCATATCTTCCGGTGAGGTCTTGGCCAGCATTTGTTGTGCTAAGCGAGAGACATGTTCCAGCTCTTGGGGCGTCAAGGTGCTGAGATCGTCGGGCAGGGTTCCTTGGTTCGCAGGACGTTGTTGGGCGCGCTGTGCTTGTTGTTGTTGCATCATGGCAGATTGTTGTTGTTGGCGCTGTTGCATGGTGACCTGTTGGTTCGGGTCACCCATTCCCATTGCCATCTGGGCCTGACCTGGGATCGGCGACGACTGCATGGCTCTGTTCATCTGTTGTTGGGGGAAAGCACCCTGCATTTGGTTAGGCATGCCACCCGCCTGGGGCATCATGTTTAACGCGACCGCAGCTTGTCTCTGGCGGGTATCTCTAATGTGGGTGAGCTTTTCGTTGCATTCCCGATCGTAATCACTCTGTAAGAAAAGAAGAAAAAAACCGCCAAATTAGCATATTGTTCGAAGGGATAGGATGGGATGGTCGGGGAGGTGAGATGAGATGAAGCGACCGGAACGTACTTTTTCGTTGGCCTTGACGAAAGCCTTGTGTTCGAAGCTAAGCGCAGCCTGTGCAGCAGCTTGAATATCGATACGAGGTTGAATCAGGCGGAGAGAAGTAATCCTAGGCAACCAAGAGGTCAGTGTCAGGGCCGAAATTGGATGGGGCTCGGTGAGAGAGGCGATGCGCCCGCGAGAATGGGATCGTTGCACGTACATTTGCCAAACATTCATAGCGCGATTTTTCATACTGACTTCCGCTTTCCAACCGCTGAAAGGCCCTTGGTTTTGCAAGACCTGGGCGACATGATTCATGATAATCGCCTGGCTCTCTTTGTTGGGTGGCTGCATGGCGGGTTTGACGCCGGGCATCCCCCCACCACCGGGAGCATTCGTAAATTGGTTGTTGGGATTCATGTCGAGAGCCCCATCAATGGGGGTCTGAGAATAATCCGCGGATGGATGTGGTGACCAGCATTCGCTAGACGTGGAACACGAGATACCGCGATTTCAGAACTGGGAGGGAGGTGTGTGCTTTCGAGAAAGTGAGAGAGCTGCAGGGACGGGGGACCGATGGGGTGGAAATCGTGTCCAGGTCGCAGATCGGCAGCAGGATGGGAGGGAAGAATCGAAACGTCAAAAAAAAAGACGGGAGAGGGAAAAAAAAAATAAAAAATCCAGAATAATCAGGATTAAAGAAAAGGAACAACGGTGGTTTGGAGTGGAACCGCCGTGGAGTCGATCAGGGAGGGTGGGGATGAATTCGAAATCGTCCAAACGGAGGACAATCAGTAGAGAATGAGCAACCACGGCGGGAAAAGCAAGGCGTTCGGGCAGCAGCGTCAATTGGACCCAATTCGCTGATGACCGGCTGGGTGTGGCTTGGAGCGAATGAGAAGACGGGTCGCAATCGGTAGGGTTGATGAGGATCCGTAGCAGGGATGCTGCAGTTGAATCAAGTTGCACCGCTCTGCACGAGAGAAGGACGGAATGAATTTCGGGGAAAGGAAGAGGAAATAGGATCAGAGGGGAGTATCTTTTTTGAGACAACCCACGAATCTCACTTCACAACGAGGTTCAAAATGTTTGAGGTAAGTGAAGGAATCGGTTTTCCACGCCGAATCTCGAGAAGAAAAGAAAAAAAAAGAAAAAAGAAATTCAAATAAAAATCAAAAGGGTTAGAAAAGAAAAGGGCAAAAAAAAAAAAAAGAAAAAGGAATAGCCCAGGTGTAGGGAGGGGGATAATCGGGATGTTTCGTGCACAGGACGCTTTCAGTGAAGGGGGGTGGAGAGAGATGGAGAAAAAAAAGAGTTTGGGGACGGGAAGGTTCAGTGGCGGAATATGAACCCTTCAACACTGGAGAAGACGAGACGTTCAATGAGAATGTGAATGAAAAAGGGCATTCAAGATGAAAGCCCCAATCCGTGAATTGAATTGGATTCAACTGGAGGCCTGGAGATTGACTGATGGAACCAAAAAGGACAAAAAGACTGAAGCGTGAAGGTCACAAGGGTCTATTCCCAAGGTACCTCGTGACTAAACATGTGCACTTTCTATACATCTTACTGCATTTAATGTTCTCAAGCTACTACTAGAATATATTTAATACCTAGGTATGTATAATTCCCATGGAAGTTCAGTCCTAAATCTAATCTTTCTACATCAATGGCCCTCATCTCAATCGAATGGTTTGGAAAAGATGGCCCCTCAATGTGCTCAAATGGGCGTCGTCATAAGTGTGGATCTCGTTTCACGGCCCCAGGAATGCTGGAAAGGCTGGACAGTTGGTTATATATAGACAGGATCCGAGAGTTAAGCTCAGGCTGACTGTACATATGTTAACATTCAAATGTTTACCTATAAACATTTGAATGGGAAAATTGAAGATTTTGGACCTGATAAAAATGAAAGAACCTTGGAATTCAAATAGATACAATCCTCCTGCACCAGGTACCTGGTGGCTGTATAGATCGACCAAGACTAAGGATTTCCGGCTCAATGCGGATTGACGGGATCGACGCTCCCCTGAGCTTAGTCATCATCCCTTGAACTTCAAATCTTCTTCACAACATGAACTGCACGGAGTTGGCATTTTTGTTCTGATAATAAATTCATAAATGAATATAGGTACAGTTCAAATGTTAAAATATTCAAATTGACTGATCAAGACCATTTTCCTAGTTACATATATCTTCCAAGATTCAAACTCAAAACATTCATGAAGTTGCTACCCACCTGAGTACCGGCCCCGGGGGACTCCAGGGCTTTCCTTGCACATGTGTACTTTCTGTATACTATGTAGAGACATCTGGATTGATTACCTATGTATAAACAGGCGAAGATATTATAAGGACTAACTTGAATGTTTGAAATTTAAAAATACCAGTCTATCAGAAAGACCGTTAGAACCTTGGAAAGAATTCGAGGGATCGATCTTGAGACAGACCCTTTGAAGACTATGTATGTACCTATATATTTCTGGGCAGCTGCCAGTGGGTACAGGGTTCCAATGTTTGTCACCCCAACATTGAATTATGCGCAAATACCCATCTTCGTGTTTTCAATGTTTTGATGTAAATTATACACCGAATTACACACAAGAATGAATTAGCAATTAAAATATAGATGTATCTGGGTGACATGAATAATGCGTATCTTCGTGAAGAACGATTCGACAACACATGTGGGGAATATGCATCATTCGTCATTGGATCTGCTGTACATCAATCCTATGTACTAGGTACATACGACCTGTGTCAGGTACCCAGGTACTAGCGACTAGCACCAACTTAGCGGCACTCACAAAGTGATGGAGATCGCAAGGGTCCAGATGTTTTTGGCCGTGCAAAATTTGTTGCCGATCCAGGTCTCGGTTTGATTACTAGCCCTTCAATCCGGCTTGAGCCTCTAAAACTGGGGCCGTGATTTAATTAGGGGACCACGATCCCGCCCGTTCACTGGTCAAAGAGGCGTAATGAGGGACTCCACTACGTGCCCGGCCGCGCATGCACGTTAGCTAATACACCGCCCGTCAGAAACTCCCCTGGAAACGTCACCCCCCTCCCAAATCGAGATCTTCTTCCTTGATTAATTTCCACTTTCTACTTTCCACGCCATGAACGTCGGCTAATTTCAACATCTCTCCTTCCATGTTTCTTTGTCTCCTCTTATCCTGATTCCGATCATGTTTTCGGTCTCTGTACCGCCCATCTCTGTGGGCTCCAACGTTTTCTTCGCCCTCGCCCTCTTTACTATTTCCGTTCTCGTACTTTTTCTCCTGCGCCGCTTCCTCACCCTCCGAGCCACACCAGCCTACCTCATAGTTCCCATCTTCTTGGCACTTGCACTTCCAGCAAGTGTTGTGCTGCTTGTGCCCATTGACTTGGCATCAAGTGCGCGCGATGGCAGTGGTCCTCAAGCCATCTGGTTGCCTGATCGCATGGTGCTGGTCTGTTGGCGTATCGCTTACTGGCTAATTTTCATGCTGACTTGGTATGTCTTGGGCGATAAGAGTAAACAGGTCAATCACTGGCGCACGCGACTAACAAAATTATAATAGGGCTATCCTTCCACTGCTCGGCGAATATGTTGACTCCGGATATCGCGAACCCAAGGCCCGCATCATCTACTCTCTCCGCATGAACGCCCGCTACCAGTTGATTGTCTTGACTTGCGCCGTCGTAGGACTGGTTTATGTCTCGATTTCCAATGGCTTTCGATTTACTACCTCCATCAAGGGTCTCGTCATGGCTCTGGCCTACGTCTGGGGGTTGGTTCTGGCCATCTACCTTATGGGTCACGGTCTAGTCTCGATCCCCCGAAACTTGATCCGGAATGGCGACGTGAGTGGCCGGCTGCGACGGATCCAGGCCCATGCCCCCAAGGTGCACGATCGCTTGATGGATGCAGTCAATGAGTTGGAAAGCCTCAACGGACAGGTTGCCCAGCTCCAACAGCGCAAAACAGGCACCGCCCGTGATTTCCAAGAGTGGATCGAAGATCTCTCTGAGGGCCACGCGTCCGCAGATGTGCGAGTTCCGATCCTAGAAGCCCCCGAGTCTTCGAGCCCTATTCCCTCCGTGATCACAGAGCGATACTTAGCCGACTTGACCAGACGCCTGCAGCGCTCACGTCACATGAAGGCCCGGTTTGTCGATGAGTGGGATCGTCTGGTTCAACTCGCGGCAGACCTTCAAGCCATTATCAATTCCGCCGCGTCCAAGAAACTCGAGTTTGCCCCATCGCCCCGCCGGAACTCTTGTTTCCCACGAATAAAGTTTTTGACGCCGTACATGCGTTATCAACTGTATTCGAACATCATACCCTCGGTCCGAATGGTCTTTGGAGGTCTCTTCGCGATAGCGTCAGCTTGTATTGTTTGGTCGGAGTTGATCAAGTCTGTGGCTCCTCAGCTATCTGCAGTCACTCTGACCGTCATTCCTCACTGGAAAGATGGCAAGCCACTTGGATTCGGCAACCAGGTTGTTATTGCTGCCTGGCTGCTGTACATGTGTTCTGCAGCTCTGGTGGGTGTCAACGACGTCAAAGTATGGGGCAACCGAGCTCTTGTGCGCCGTAACACCTATGGTGAGAGTGCATGCTGGTACGCCAGCTTGGTTGCTCGCCTAACAGTCCCAATCTCCTACAATTTCTTGACCTTCTTGCCGAAGGACTTCCGCCGAGAAACCGTGTTCTACGAGTTCCTCGGTCAATTCATTAACTTGACCTATCTTGGCAAGGGCTTTGACTACATCTTCCCCATTTTCATTCTCCTACCTGTCTGCGCCACTCTGTTCAATTTGTACGGTCGCGTGAAGAAAATCTTCGGTTTCGGCTTTAGCGACGATGACGACAACAATGACGTGGAGAGCAACCCTGCTGGTTACGGCATGGGCGGCTGGCGCGAAGGTCGCGATCTTATTGAACGTGAACTAAACGGATTTGGCTCTTTGGCCGTCTCCTCGCGGGGCACTCGCTCCACTTGGGCGGCGGACCGTGATGAGCCAGACTCGCGCGGCTCCTCCCGCCTGCGTGTCCCCGCTGCCGAGGGCTCACGGTCTCCTCGGACCGCCCAGCGCCAGGTTACCCCGCCGACTGTCGTAGATGGCGAAGAAGAGGAAGACGAAAACTTCTTCCAATCATTCGCGCACCGCGTCCGGAATACCTTTGAAACTACAAACACACCACAGTGGTTTCAAGGGGAGCCGTTTCGTCTCCCCCGATGGATGTCGGGGGATAACAACACAACAGAAGAAGGCGGCGTAACCAGACTGTTTGGTGGTAGTGCGGTACCTGGTCGTCTCCGTCTAGGATAGACGCGTAAGCCAATTATTGGTCTACTGTGCATGGAATCGGAGTTTCAAAGTACCCTTTTGTCATTGGCTGCTGGACAGCATAATAGAATCTTACCCAACTTGTACATATCACACTCATTTCTCTATTCGATGGTTTAACTATTCTGCCATGAAAGATACATTACGATTTGACTTGAACGTTGCTTAATTCTAGTAAAGGGTATTCAATACTTATCCCCACCCATGGTCAACTGCTTTTGTCTCGCACTTGCTCATTCCCTTTGCTTCATAGATGATTGTAGTGATGTTTAGCAACTTCCGAGGTTGTTGAATATGATTGATACTGAGCTATGTATGACAACCTTGGAAAGCCTGACAGATAGAGACAAGACGAAATGGATATCTGCATTATAATGAAATTGCTGTGCATGTATTGCCACTAATGTTCAAACATGTTACCTGAGGTGAAACTCAAGTGCTTCAAATAGCGACAGTGTAGTACAAGATGGCCCGAAAATATCGATCAACGACGACCTCGGGAGGCCATGCTAATGTGAATTTCAGATCGATTCACGAATGAGTGGATAGATGTCAAGCACTGAGCTCAACGACATAATCTACACATCGAGCTCATCTAAAGCCTTCAAGTCCTTCCGGACGGACCTCAACTCCTCATTGAGTTTGTTCCACACCTTGAGTCTTGAACCAGGGTGTTCAACGTAGGGCATTGGCGTCGCAGGCCAAATACGATTAATGTAATGACCACCTCCATGCGAGCCCGGTTCACCTCGACCCTGGAGATCAGGGTTAGGACCGAAAGCAGGGTTCGTGCCGGCATTGATCAAGGCAACGCTGCCCTGTGCCGGCGTAATACCAAAGTTACCGACGAGGAAGCCGAAGACCGCCTCGATCGTGGCGCCCAGGCGGCTGCCGTTATTAGTTGCTGAGAATTTCCAGAGACCGCTATTCACGAAGCCCGGATTGACGCCGTTGATCGTGATGTGTCGGTACTTGTCGTGGGTCACAAAACGGCGCTGCATCTCGGCGACCCAGCATTGGAAGTAGAGTTTGTTGCTGTTGTAGTAATCGCCTCTTTCGGTGACGGCGCGCTCGCTGCAGTCGTTCATGTTGTCGGGGTTGAAGATTCCACGGAAATGAATGCAGGAGGTTGTGCAGACGATTCTTGGCTCGGCGGTTTGGGCCAGAGAGTCCAGGAGTCGATATGTCAAGAGAATGTGAGAGAGAAGGTTGACCTGTTAAGTGTTACCTCTAGTTTGATCGGAGCGAGTAGATGAACGTACCTGATGAACGATCTGGAACCCATCTTTCGTCGCACGGTGCATCTCGCCCTGGTGCGGAGCCATGCCTGCATTATTGAACAGGATATCCAGCGGTCGACCGGTATCAAGCCATCTCTGCGCAAAAGAATCAACGGTGTCTAGGTCCGCCATATCGATGGACCACCACTCGATGGTAGACGAGTGGCCGGCCGAGGCAGCTAATTGCATGCATTCCTCTACAGCTTCAGTTGGATGGCGCTCCCACTTTGGAGGCTCTCGACAGCCAAGAATGATATTGGCGCCCCATTGAGCGAGCGTTTTGGCCGCTTCCAATCCGATTCCGTTGTTGGCTCCCGTGATTATCACCCATTTC
This sequence comes from Penicillium sclerotiorum, assembly GCA_911649655.1. Taxonomy (NCBI): domain Eukaryota; kingdom Fungi; phylum Ascomycota; class Eurotiomycetes; order Eurotiales; family Aspergillaceae; genus Penicillium; species Penicillium sclerotiorum. The sequence goes on along the minus strand of CAJVRJ010000005.1, from coordinate 3,003,849 downwards.
CCTCGCAAGTCTGTCTGCGGCGGGGTCAGCGTTGTCCAATTTGTCCCTTTCAGGCCGTGGTAATAACACCACCAGGCCGGAGGCCGTTCGATTGAGTCTTCGGCCATTTCTGACGATTCCTTAGGGGTGAGGGGAAAGTGAGATGTTGGGAGCTTGGCCCGAGCGCTAGAACATCTGCCACGGGTCTGGGAACACCCGAAGGTACAGAAGTGGGTTTGGGGGCGGATCCCTATTTATAGCAGCTTGAAGTATCATTATTCCTCCAGCAGAAAGAAATGCTTTGGCTGTGGAAATTGTTAAGTAACATTTGAATTCATGGCCTAGTACAAGGTGCCCGGGTGCAGTGAGTTTTTGTTTGTCTGGGTCAAATTCTAAATGTAGATGGTTCAATGTTGCAGTTCGCGTGGGTAGATCTGTAGATCCACCACGTGTAGTCAACTATCATTGCGAGCTACTGCAGTGCCCAGGTGTATTACAATGAATCCTTGAATCGTTTCAAGCAGCTCCTACATTTATTCAAGTATCAGAGGGTTGGTTTCTGACGGGGCGCTCGAGGGGTATAAGCCGATCCATCGACCTGCTGCATTCCCTCAGCACCACACAACCATCCCACTCGATCCTTCGTATATTGTTCCACTCGAGGCCTTAACTTAGTCTCGTGCAAGTGAAAGTCATCAACTGTGCCGATACGCAGAATGCTGCTTCCCGGAAAAGCCTCGCCGACGCGATACATCAAGCTACCGCAAGTCGAGCAGAAATAGTTGGTCATGGGTTTGCCGGACGCGATGGTCTTAGACTGGCTGAATGTACTCAGGTTCTCGTGGCCTCGAAGGTGCTCGAGATGTGAATCTGCAATGATGAAATTAGAGGCGAACATTGAGGCTGTGATCTTGCGGCAGTCTGTGCAGTGACAGACGAACGTATCAACCAAGCCGGGTCCTTGGGTTGGCTATAATGATAGCATCGATCGGGTGTTAGTATGAACGTCGTGTTATGTATCAATGCTCGCACCACAGTCGGATTCGCTTTGAACGTACAAAAGCTAGTTGGACCGCTCCACAGTAGCATGTGGCTGTTGCTCGGTCTTCTTTCGACCAGCCATCTTCAGCGATCCCGGCAAGAGGGATGTAAGGCTGAGATTTGTCTGTAGGGTCTCCCATCTTCGAGTTGAGATTAACTCGTGTAATGTTGTCCAGCACAGCTCAAGCGCAGTTTTTTAGTGATCGACAAGCTGCCCAGGTGGACCTTGGAAGATAGCCTTGAAATGGATGTGTGGCATGGCCTCTTATAGATGAGACGCTATCCGAACCAACACAATCCTGAGGGTTGACGACAAGGTTTCATGGTACCTCGCTCAACCATTCGGATTCCAGCACGGAGACTTTTTTCACTCATGATTTGAAACACCCATGAATCGGATAAATAAGTAAGACGTGCTTATAAATCAAGCGCGATTTTATCTTTGATACTTGACTGAAGCCTATAGGCTATAGCCATCTGGAGAGCCTTTGGCAGTACCTGACCGCCTCGGAACGGGATATTTATCCGATAAGGTGATTTGACCAATTGACATGTGCCTGAATGCCAACTGGCTTGCGTGAGTACTTTTAGACACATTCATTATCTACTTCCTCAAAGCTGACTTGATCATTCATATGCCTCACACATGGTATATACATACTTAGTATCCGTCATTCCAGAACAATTCTTTCCCATTCTAAAAATAGATGAGAGATCTATAGGCCCCAGCTGCATACTTATGACGACACCGAGCATTTAGCGAGTATGCTTAGTAATCATACAAAAACGAAGTTGTGCGAGACCCCTCCCTTTTCACCCTTCAGGCCAGCACTCAAAATGCCTGTGCCTCCAAGTTGGCTTGTCCTTCTTGCCTTTGAGTGGATGCAGCCTACAAACCAATAAATTTGCTATAAAGAATGCCATTGGCAGATGGATAACATCCTGTATCAATGCATCTCCAGCGGAATATATTGGTCTTGTAGGTTGCATCGATTCAGGGGAGAGAAACCTCCAGCTTGTTCAATGTTACGCACGTGAGTATCCTAGGTCGGGGCTTAGTTGGCTGGTCGACTCGTCCAGATGTCTGGGCCCTTGATCGGGATGGCCAGACTGATTGGGGACGCTGCACGTCCACGGGTACATATGGAGCTTGTTCAGATGTCGCATCGTCTGACTCCAAGTCTCCTTCGAGAGAGGTGTCGCTCTCGCAATCCCCTTTATCGGCCGCTATCGAACTTCGCACTTCTTGCATGCAGTGTCGATGATCTTTATTCCTCGGATTGCATGCGCCAACAGCATCTTGTTGGCCTTCGTTCATGCGTCGCAGACTTTGGACGTTCGACCTTTCGAAGACCGACTCGACGAACTGACTAAGTCCACGGGTTCCGATTGAGTGCGAATATTTCGAAGCATTATTGGATGAAGGAAAGGCATTCTGGATACGCTTTCAAGTGTTGGCTGTGCATATCCAACATGTTAGAGGCTAGGTACATGGGAGGATATTGAGATGGGATATTCAATATTGGTTATAGGGGTTAGGATCAAATATGGTCAGACTAGGTACCGGGCTGGTTTGCCTTTGCAATCTTATAGGGGCCCTGAAGGGCCATATTAATGAATCGATTCCAAGGTTGTCTTCTACTAGTACCTGGTTCATTCTGAATTGGAATGCTTCAAATGTTGTTACCCTTATTCCATCCCATTTCTTTTGCCGAATCAATGGCTGGCTCTGCCCAGTTGTCCCCCGGGGCCGAGGGCATGTAGCAACCTTAGAACCTGTAGCCCGAAAGGAAATCTTCAATATCGTCAAGCCTGGAGGCACTTGAGGAAAATCCATGGGAGCACCTATAAGAGTAGCCAGGAATGCCCAGGTGAGCACCTAGAGCCTGGAGGAGCCAACTATGCATGCGCGGACTAAAATTTCAAGACTACATGTAAGTATTGAATAAAGAGGTCATTCATGAAGGTGTGGCTTTTGTCTTAATTCTATGTACATAATAGCAGCTTCAGTTCATATCTTGATCTACCGTAAAAATTATCATAGTATGGCATCCCAGTTCGGCATCACGGTAAACTTGCCCGAGAGCTGACCCATAGACCAAGCTTGATGCCTTGAGTCATCCTTGGCCGGCTGGCCGGGCTCCTCATCTTCAGGCTGTGACACGATAAGAGCCTCTTGCACGAAATCCACTGCGGCAGCACGGTCCAGCTCGAAGCTAATACCACCCCAGTCCATTGTCACACGCCCAGACTTGTGTACGTTCAGTTTGCCCACACGACCAGCTGGGAGAGACCAGTTTGTGGCTGCGGTGACGAGGCCGTTTGGTCCAGCTGCCGATGCGCCTGTAACCTGGACATCGGCATCCTCCTTCTCGGGTTTGACTTCTGATTGGGCCTCAGGCGCCGGTTGTGTGGGTTCGGGAGCGGGATCTTGGGAGCCCGCGAGAGCAAGGTTGGGTGTCATAGGAGGGAATTGCATGAGAAAGAGGTGGCCGAGAAGATGTTGGTTGGGCAGCTTTTCGGCTGGAGACTCCTCTTCTTGCTCCGGCTGTTCTGCGCCCTCGCCCATGGTCGTGTCTCCTTCGGTTTGAGGCTTCTCGCCCTCTGTCTCTGTCGATGTCTCAGGCTCTTCTTCTTGTTCCGGTTCCGGTTCTGGTTCTGGTTCTCGGTGGGTAAGGAGTTCTCGGATATGGTTCAGGTCTTCCAAATGGCGATCGTATTCATCAAGCTCCTCTTTGGTGCGCAGAAGGGAGCGCGGGTCTCGCTTGACCTCTGTTGGAGGGATATGTTCTGGACTCTGGGATGACTTTGGTTCTGAGGTCTTGCGGCGCACACGGTATCTCTGTTTGGGTAATCCATCATCCTCGGCAGGAGGAAGATCCTCCATAGGTGTGTCATTTTCATCCGTAGGCTCTGCCTTAACTTTGGGCTGGGATGAAGCGACATCCCTCTCCTCCTCGGTGCTTGACTTATCGTCAATGACCTCAGCAGCGTCCTTCTGGGCCTGTTCTCGAATCTCCGCTGCTTTGCTGGAACTCGACTCCATGTTGACGTGAACCGTTCTCTCCTCGTGCTCGTACCGCGTCACACGAACAGGACGCAGACCCTTCTCCCGACCTGATCGAGTGGGCATCTTGCCCTTCACATCCTCTTGAGAGTCATCGTCATCATCACTCAGGTTGATGTTATCAATACTGATCCGGAACTCATCATCAGACGAATCATAACTGTCATCCCGAGAACCAGCCGTAACTGTAGATCGGTTGCGACTACCACGTCCACCAGGACCGCCGCCGCCTCCTCCATTCCGACCGCCACCCCGACCTCTGAACGATCCAGTACCAGAGCCCAGTGGACCTCCAACGCCCGAGCCCATAGCCCCGCCACGTCCACGGAAAGAACCTCTGCCACCGCGAGATCCACGTCCCCGCTGCATGGCAGCAGCTTCCTTCAATCGCTCATTGTTTCGCTCCTGTTCAAGCTTCTCGATAGCTTCACGCTCCGCCTTGCTCTTTCGCTGGACAGCCTTGGGTCGAAACTTCAGCGGCTTCACTGAGGGCTCGCCGCCAAGTGCTGAGGGCGGGCGTCCGGCGGGAGGAATGCTGCCGGAGGGCGCACGTTTATTCAATGATTGCAGGCGTTGCACACCAGGACGTGCTGATGGGCCTGGCGCAGCCCTAGTGCCTTGAGCCGGGGTCGCGCGTGAGCCAGAGGCGCTTGGTGTCGTCTCTGAGCCTTCTTGCTTTGCGGCTTTCGGAGGCATGGTGGTGGTTGTGCACGTGGCACTGTTTCGGGAAGATCTTTCGGTATGTGAATCAGATTATCTTTCAAATTGCGCGACCGTAAAGCTCTGGCGGAAAATTGAGGTTCAGCACGCGGGATAGAGGCGATAAAAAGCTGACTCGTTGTCTTAGCATGCGGGCAAAAAGTTGAGCTTGATTCAAAAATGTTGCGGGGCCCTCGTCACCGCCTTTGGTATGTCACGTGACTCTATACTTGACCGCTCGTTTACAGAGTAGGTAGGCATCGAAATATAGGCCTCTGGAATCTAAAGTTATAGAGAAGATCAAACAGTAACAAGATTGAATTGATTCCCAAACGACTCATGCGAACGAACAAAATCCATAACATCAATTGATCTTAGTACACCCTGCGCTGACCCCTTGAGCACCTACCGCCTGCGGAAGTATATATCTTCCCAGTAATCCCCACTACATCAAACATTGAAGTTGGCTTGAATCACACAACACAACAAAAAGCCCGATTTAAGCAAGGACGAAAGGCAGCACTAGTCTGAAAAGAGTGATTGAAAGGATACGAAGAAAAAAATATATCCGCGAACACGTAGACGCCGACAAGAAATCAGCCCGCTGGACTTTGTATAAATCGGGATTGCGGAAGAAGGAGCGTAAGAGTAAGGGTGAGGTGGAGAGGGTGAAAGGAATGTAGAGTCTCCTTGGATGGGTGAGGAGACAAGTTCAAAGGAAGGTGGAGGTGGAGGAGAGGTTGGTGATAATCGAGGGAGAGAGATTGTGGTTGTGAAAAACACGTATTCGTAGAGACTAACGCTTTCGCTTCTTGTTCTTATCGGCAAGAACAGCGGCGGCTAGAGGAGTACCAGGCATGGGAGGAAACTCGAATTGTTCAAGTTCATCGTCTTCTCCGTCAATAGATTTCTTGACGGGGACACCCATGTGGCGTCCGTAACGACCCTTGCGTCCGTTACCCTCATCCTCACTGATGCAACCCTCAATGCCGATGCCGGCATCCTTGCAACGGCCACAGGGCCGCTGGCGATCACAGCCCTTCTTACTCTTGCGGCATCGTTGGCAACGAGGCTTTGTAGAGAGATCCTCTTCATCAGCGCCAAGCTGATGTTGGAAGTTAACAGAGCCCCCAGAAACCTTGCGCGATGAGCTTGGACTGAGGGGTGCAATGGGCGCAGCCGACTTGTCGGACAGCTTGCGAGGGGCAGGAACGGCAACGCGATTCTTTGGCTTTGGCGCAGACTTTGGATTGCGAGGCTTAGCTGACATTGGGCGGCCCTTAGGCTTCTTCGCCTTGGGAGCAAGCTCTTTGTACAAGGCGTCGTCTTCAGCTTCACTCTTGATGCCCTCCTCAATACCATCGGAACTATGGTCGCTGCTGTCTGCGCTAGGAAGGATGTCATCAAGGCCTTTATGATGACGTTTGATGGCTCCTGGAGGAAGCATTGGGCTTGACTCAAGTCTGCGACGAGGTGGCAAGTCATCTTCTTCTTCGCTAAAGTCTTCACCATCACTGGTAGCACCGGTCGATGAGGCAGCATCAGCAGCGCCACTGAAGGCGTCATCCAGCGTTGATGCAGATGTGCGGCCATGAGAGAAATTGGACGCATCGCCTAGGCGAATCAGTTGCATTGCGACATCCTCATCGGAGATGCAGCTTGCGATTGTCGGGTCTGGGGTGGGCAAGATGCCAGCCCCGCTCATACGAGGAGCCGAATTGGTGAAGGGGACACGACTTGCGTTTTCAGGTACCACAGGTGTCGCATAGATTGAATTACGCCCTGAGTGTGTCCCATATTCACTGTGACCATAGCTTTGGGGCGATGGGAGTGCTTGTTGGTAGTTGTACGGGCGATGAGTTGGACGAGCAAAAGGCGAGCCGGCACCTTCTTGACCGACTGAACGACGTTGAGGAGAGATAGAGGAGGTTGAGGTAGTGAGGGGGACTTGAGGAGGAGCAAAGAGAGGGAGTTCCTATTAGATGAAGATGTTAGCAATAGACATGGGCAAAAAATGGGACAGAAAAAAAAAAAACGGAACAGAAAGGATTCATCATGCGATCGTAGACTTACCGAGCTGTCGAATTTTGGTCGTTTGCGACGACCATCTTGGAGTATATTTTCCATACTTATTTCAGAGCTAGCAAATGCATCACCCCGAGATCTGCGACTAAAGCTGTCCTCGCTGTCGCTCATCAGATCGTCTTCAGGGAAGCCAGCATGACTAGAGCCACGGCTTTTGTTGCCGCCGCGAGAAGTATGCTTGTGCTGAGAAGCGCTCCGAAGACTCCGGTTAGAGGGCGATGTGCTGCGCTTTCGAGCAAGGCGAGAGGAAGGCCGCGATGGCTGATCCATCACCGACGCTACGGCATCCATCCCAAAGGGCTCACCCAAACTGGGCCGCTTGCGCTCAACAGCATAACCACCGTAGAAGTGATCCGCATAAGGTTGAATAGGAATGACTCGCACATATACCGTCATGTTATTTTTCAGGTTCTCATACCTTGCGATTAGGGTAGTTCCATGTTCATCTTCGAAGCTCACCCCACTGGCGGCTCCATCGTAGATGCCATAGAAATTTTTAACCGTCGTCACAATCGAATCCGTGGTATCGTGCGGGTAAATTTGAACGCGCATGGGAATTCGAGCTCGCACTTTGGAGTTTTCATCCAAAAGTAGCTCGAAAGCGACGTTCTTGGGCACGGGGCTCTTGAGTGACAGGTCTCGAGAGCCATCCACCACTACCGGCTGCTCTGCCAGAACAGGGTACCCTTCATGCTGGACCGTTTGCATGATGGGCAGGTCCAGAATGTCAGGAAATCCTCGGCTGCTATAGCGAAGACGCATCAACCCACTGTTTGTATGATGGAGAAGGATGGGGAGGAGGGAGCGGGTTGGATGGGATCCATGGCCGGGGCTACAGGAAGGGTTTTTGGTGGAGAGGGGAAGGAGGATCCATCTAACCTACCACAGTTATAAGGATTCGGAAAGGTTGGCAGGTGGATGTACCACCACCGGGTTGACGATGAAGGATATGTGTGGACGCAGGGCTTTTCGATGGGGATGGAGGGGGAATTGGGTGTCGCAACCGAGAATGACCCGGAAGAGGCAGAAGAGGACGATCTAGGACCAACAACGATACCAATGTCAGTACAATGCTTTTAGAAGGGTTCGTATTTGCTCCGAAGATGGTATTGGCATCAGAGGGATGAGGAGGATGGACGTTGTTTAGCCGAGTCCAGTCAACCTTGGGGGAGGAGACGACGAAAGCCTGAGAGCAGGCTCGGATGAGGGTGGAGAGAAGCGTAGACGCACCTAGTAAAGATCAAGAGGGTTCTAGCTGAATCGCAGAGACTCCGAAATGTCTACTGCGAAGCTATATAGCGAGACGATGGGTTGTTGGTCGAGGGTTGTGGGTGGTGGAGGAGTGTCGTTCAACTTCTACGAAAGCGCTTTTGGGGGTGGGCTATGTCAGCGGTGACTCTCCAGTAGCCGAGATGAGGTCAAGGACCCTCAACGACGAGGAATAGAGATAGTACCCAACACTGTTTATCGAATTCGACGGTTGGGGAAGTTTGGGATGAAGAAGGATGAGAAAGTTGAGTGGATGCGTACGACGGTTTCACCTAAAGCGAGAAAACGGCCTGTCTGGGTCGGTGACATGGCGATTTGCGCTTCCGCCCAAGCTTTCCCATCACATTCCATGTTTTTTTCTTACACCTCTCCCCTTATATAGATTAGAACCATAGAAAAATATGTTTACAGATGAGATTGAGTCTATTACAAATTCATCTCTCTATATAGTGAAAATAAACATCTTCCAATGAACCCAGCTGGTCCTTTCGCATTGCGCAGGATTCAAATGTTGTCGCAAGCCGTATGGCTATTGCGCCGAGCATCCTGTCTAACCACCCGACAGAGCTTGGAAGTAGAATAGACTCGGTTTGTTTGAAGAAAATGCTACATGTCTAATATGCGAATTCTTTCTTAGGTTGGTGGGGAAAGACTTCCAGTTTGTGCCTATCTGCGCAAACCCGGGTACCTTGTCGGAACCGCCCACCTGTTGACTTCAATGTTAGAGAAGCTTAAACCCGAGAGCACTAGGATGACCAGATGCACCAAATTAATAGCCAATATAATGCCTACCTAGGTACTTAGGTATTTGGGTAGCTGCTCCTAGGGCCTTTACGAGCCGTATATGCTATTGACTCTTGGGTGTTCACTCTGGGGTTTCAGGGCGTACCTGTCGCACATTGGCAGCCATTAGGGGCATGCGATTACCATAGATCCTTGTCGCATCACCCAGTGCAGTAACTTTGAATATTTTAAACTTGGATGCGACCAATTTCGCGCCCTGAAACTCGGCAGGAATTGTATGGCGCGGGGAAGAGGACTCAAAGTTGCGGCGGTTCCAATAGCGACAATGCCGCGCGCAGCCCCCAATCCTCAATAATTAAGAGGCAAATCCGATCCCCAACCAAGGCAGAGACAATCGCATGACCGAAGGTTGTCACGGCATGTTTCGCATGATCTGCACCGGCTGAGTTTACCCCTCCTCGGGACCTACGTAAGAGTAGAAAAGGGATGGGGGGTTACAGAGCATTCTCAGATGAACCTTGCAGGAAAAGAACCAAGAAAAGCGAAAGGGAAATCAAATTGGCTATTTGGGGGAACTTGGAAAGGGTAAAGTTTACAAGCTCCTTCCTGACCTTTTGGGAGAAAGGGGAAGAGAGCGCATGGTCCTCAAAAACTGCTATTATTTTTATGGCACATGCGCAGGTTTGATGTGTTCCGGTACAGGAACGGAGTCAGGCATTTGAATGGCTCAGAAGATTCGATGGGAACGTGCGAAAAAGAGAGTGTCCAGACCGTGCATGAAGATTGCAGTTTAACGGGACAGTTAGGACCAGTCATAGTGCGGAAACCCGAATTGGAGCGAGGACCCCCGCACATAGATTTTCGGAGCGGGTCAACAAGAAACGATGCCCAACTTTGTCGCAATGATGAGCGAGTTCGGATGCGATTCGGCTGATCTAGAAAGTGCCAAACCGTTTACCGCTCGATCCGGCCCTGAGTAAAGCGGTGTAGATCACGTGGGCCCGCGTAACTAGCGCGTTGGAGAGAGTGGATCACCGATCGAGGCGATTGTGGTCCCATTAACCTAGGAAGATCCATGAAAATCAGCGGAATAGGGTCTCAAAGTAGCCATCAACTGTCAGTAAAATTTAATTCCGGTTTTTCAATGAAGAAGGGGAGGTTTTATAGGAAAACACAAAATCGAGTGACTTGGGGAAGACGTGACGATAAGATCTTGACGTCATTGATAAGCTGATAAGCTATTCTTGGCACTTGAGGAATCTCATGAACAGTGCAAACACTGCAAACCATGTCAAACAGTTCAAATCATTCCAACCCGTCGAGACCGCCCCCACTTGGTACTGCTCGTACTGTTTTGTAACCCTTGTGCTCTGTAGGTAAGGTGCAATAATACCGCGCCATTCCACTCTGGGACAATTCCATCATTCAACATTGGAGCGTTTTCCTACTTTTCCTCTTTCCCACCGGCTCTCTTCTTCAAAAATTCTGAATGTAATTGACGGCTTAATTGGAACCCACAAATTTACTCTTGATTTTATTTCTTACCTTCTTGAAGTGCAGAAGTTCCCATCGGGTCCACCATCGGTCGCTGTGGTTTCCATTTCTTACTAGGGCGGTCTAATACTGCCACCCGGGCGACTGTTTGTTTTGCTTGGCGGCACCACCCGTGCACGCTGACTCGCCAACCCTTGCGAACGCTCATCTAGGAAAAGGTAAACAATTCCTTCTTCCCATTCCAACCTTCGTCAATCGCCACCACCAACCCTCTCGACAACCCCTCTGGCATAGATTAATCATGGATGCGAAGGTATGTTTATTATTCTCTTCCTACTGATTTCCCTCTTTTTCTCATTTGATGTTCCTGTCATCGAAACTATTGGGATAAACAATATCGAAGACCTGGACCCGCTCATGGCCACCCATTGTTTATCATCCCATTCCTGAACCACGCTGACCATCCTTTTAGCCCCAGCGAATTCGCGTCCGTGGGGACGAGAACGCCCCTCCTCTTCAGCAGAACAAGTCAATTCACCAGCGAAACAAGTCGACGTCGGCTCTCAACGCCCCCGGCGCGCGCAACACGACTCGACGAGCATTCGGCGACCTTAGCAACACCACGGACCAGCGCACTTTCCGAGATGATGCAGATGTGGCAGAGAAGCCTACTTTGCAGCCCACAGAGAAGCCAGCACTGTCACAACCCGCCCAGCGACCCACCTCTGTCTCAGGTATCAAAGGCCTGCTGAACAATGTCACTACCAAGCCTGTGAATCCTGCTGGCAAAGCCAACACTGTTAAGACCGCCAAGCGCAACAATGCGGTTTTCCGTGACAGTGAGAACCTTGAACCTGTTATTGAAAAGGAAGCATCCAAGGAACCTGCCTCTTCTGTCCTTTGTCGCGAACCAGCTGTTGAAGAACAAGTGAAGTCAAAGATCATTGAAAAGAACGCCAAGGACACTGTCTCTGTTATTGGAGAAAAAGGAGCTCAAATTGGCGCTTCTGTGGATTCGAAGGATCGTGTTTCTATTATCGACAAGCTTGAGACTGATGAGGTGGATGATGCGCCTGCTGCCTCGGTCCGGACCTCTATTCCAAATCTCTCGGAGTCTGAGGAGTACTGGGATGAGGATGAGTCCCACCACCAACTTGCTCGCTCTGACAACACCACTGGTGGTTTGACCACTAACGTCTTCCCCAAATTCTCTGACCAAACCCGCTATGAGATTCTTCAAGCCAAGAAAATTGTAGAGGCTTCTCGAACCGAAGAAGATATCATGGAAGACTTCTTCGATACCACAATGGTGGCCGAATACACCAATGAGATCTTTTTGTTTATGCGCCAGAAAGAGGTATGACACCTAGAAATGCGCTCATTTATCTCCCTTTTCATCATTTCAGATGATTGAATACTAATAATTAATTCGCAGATTGCGATGCTCCCCATCACCGATTACATGGACAACCAGGCTGAAATTCAATGGTCTATGCGAGCTGTCCTGATGGACTGGCTTGTTCAAGTTCACTTCCGCTTCAACCTCCTCCCCGAGACCCTCTACCTCTGCGTCAACTACATTGATCGTTTCCTTTCCAACAAAATCGTCTCCCTCGGCAAGCTTCAGCTGGTGGGTGCCACGGCTCTCTACATTGCTGCCAAGTATGAAGAGGTTACTCCTCCTTCCGTTCACGACATCGTTTACATGGTTGACGGCGGATACTCGGTTGAGGAGATCTTCAAGGCTGAGCGCTTCATGCTCGGCATTCTCAGCTTCGAGCTGGGCTGGCCTGGACCGATGAGCTTTCTCCGTCGCATCAGCAAGGCCGATGACTATGACCTGGAGACTCGTACTGTCGCAAAATACTTCATTGAGCTTACCATTATGGATGAGCGTTTCGTGTGCACCCCACCCAGCTTTGCAGCTGCTGCAGCCCACTGCTTGGCTCTCCTCATGCTCCGCAAGGGAGTCTGGGTAAGTTTCTTTCCACTATCTAACCAATTAGTTGTCTTTACTAACATCTGTGTCTTGCGATAGACCGCGGCTCACGCCTACTACTCCGGATACGTCTACCGCCAGCTGTTCGACACTCTCGTCAGCCTGGTCGACTGCTGCGAGAGTCCCCAGACTCACCACCAAGCGATCTTCGACAAGTACATGGACCGCCGATTCAAGCGTGCCTCGGGATTCGTCGAGTCTGAAATGCAGCGCGGTTTCTCTGTCCCTCTCCCCGCCAAAGACGACAACGAGGGACGCTACAATGGTACTGCCAACTACTAAGTTTCTTTGTCCACTCGATCATGCTTAACCTTATTCACCGTGGCTGATCATACCAACAAATACCCCCTGCGTTCACTATCGCCTCTTTCATTCTGTTATTGTGCTTCATGGGAATCGGAGTGATGGGGATGGGTACTGGCCGGCGTTTTGACCATTTTACATTTTCACGGAGCTCTCATTGCTTTCCTTTTTCATGATACCGAGACGAATTGACGCCATGTTTCCGGACGAGGAGTTCAACTGTCGGAGGCGTTGGTGCGTCGGCTAATTCTGTTCTTTTCTGTTCTTTTTTTTTTTTTTTTTTTTTTTTTCTTTTCTTTTCTTTTCCCCCCCCCTCTTTCCCTTAATGGATTTCCTTCATAACGATACATACCTTTGATGTTCATGGGAGTCTTGGATCTTTGGTGCTTTTGTTACTGTGGTATGGCTGTTTACCTACTTGGGTGATTGTCCTTGATGCTTCTTTTTCTTTTGTCCTCGCGGTTCTATCCTGTCGAGTTGACCCTTTTCTTAACCTTTACACTCAGCCAGATGCTGTCTTTTCTTCCTGTTTTCCCTGCATTTATCCTCAGGAAGATATCTTTGTATGGGAATAGTGCTAGGCAGAATCAAATATGGCTTATTAAAATGTTCTTGTATTCCTTCAAAGGTGAACCACTTTTGCCCATCGATTAAGATCGTTTGGTGGTGATTCTAACCACATGCATGCAGAATAGTCATTTTCATTGAGAGGTATGTCCTGCTCATGCTCTATCTACTCTAAGTATCCAAACCACTCATCTATGGAAGAGAAAATTACTGATCCAGTCCGTTAAACTCAATCAACCTCTTAACGGCCTCAATCACTCTATCTCCAGCTCCGCCCTCGTATTCCAAGGCCGGGTTATCGATGCGAGCAGCAAGTGCTTCGTCTAACATCGTACGCAGTCGTGAAACGAGAACACCAATCCGAGCCCAGCCACGTAGTCGGAGCCAGCCGTCTACAACTAACCCACGACCCATCGTGTCGAGAGTTATAGAGCCACAGAAAAGCAAGAGTGAATAAGCATTGAATGCTAGAAGAAAGGTAAGCACGAGAACCACGGGGATTGGGGGGAAAAAAAGATGTATCCAACGGATATCAAAGGCCAACTTACGAGTCAAATCCCGAATAAACACCTTGCTCGTGGCCATCTTAGTGAAATAGCTCAGATAGGCCACCGCACTAGGATATCCCTGCGCAGAGAAGAGTATAGAACTGGGATGGATAAAGACGCGCCCATTCTCCTGATTGAAGTACTTGATAGTCCGGGCATCAGGGTCAACCTCCACAGTACCAGTGACCGAGCTGGCGAACTTCTTATCCGGGAACGAGATCTGCGCAACCTGCGGCTGGAAAGCGCCTGCGATGAGCGCACGGATGAGATTTCGATTCGAGGCATTACGGTTCCAAGCGCCTGCGCCATCGTTGTATCCCACCGGTAAGAGCCCGGCATCTTTCAGTGAAGTAACGAATTGTGCGCGGTTGGATGAGATATCGCGGAGAGTCTGGTGCGACAAGAAGTTCGCGCCGCACCATGACTGCGTTTGCCAGTAACCCTGGGAACGGGCTCGTTCAGACCAGGACTGGTAAGCCGACAGGTCTGTGAGAAGGTCGCCGTCTCCGGGGCGGGAGAAGGTTGATTTGGCGGCGTCGGCTTCATCGCGTCTTTCGCGGGGTGAGACAAATGGGCTCTTCACTGTTAGGATTGCAGCCACTGTCAGACAGGGCTCCATGCAACCAAAGATTGAGCCATAGATCATTAGCTTGGCGCAGCGCAGATCCGCTGGGATCATGGAGAGGTAGCGACCTAGTGCAGTGAGGCGACTGTGATCCAGAGCTCCAACTCTATGAAGGAAGTTCAAGGCGCCTTCCACAGCGATGCTTTCTGGCGGAGTGATGGTATTGGCTAGAAAAGTGGCGACGTCGTCGATACCCTTCATAGACTTCACGGACAAGCAGAGCTGCTCGAGAGGCACACGGCGAATTTCTGGGTCTGGTCGTTGGGCCATTTTGGACTCTGCTTTGCGAGTATAGAGCTTATAACATGTACCAGCGCGCACACGACCAGCTCGACCACGACGTTGCTTGCAAGCTGCTTGCGATGCCCAAACCTCCTGGAGTCTGACCATGTTGTCTTTGGGGTCATAGCTAGTTTCTTTAACTCGACCGGTGTCAATGACGGCGACCACATCCTCGATAGTGATGGAGGTCTCGGCTACATTGGTAGCTGCAATGACCTTTCTCTTGCCCTTGGGTGGACTTTGGAACACGCGCCGTTGTTCAGCTGGGAGCAAAGATGCATGTAGAGGCAACGGGTGCGCATTGGGGAGTTTCCTGACGGCGTTCAAGCATCTCTCAATCTCCACGGTTCCTGGAAGAAAGATGAGAATTCCTCCGGGGTGGTCCCCTAATTGAGCATCAATGTATCGAACAGTTGTTGCGATTAATTCATAGTTGATTCCCATTCCAACGCTTCGTAAAGCCCTGCCCAAGGATTCATCACCTTGTGAGGACTCCTCTTGGTCTTCCTCCATTTCACTCAGCTCGGGGGCAAATCCAGTGTCCCGAATGACATCGTCCAAGTAGTAGTCATCAACAGGGAAAGTTCGTCCAGGAATATTCACCAGGCCCACGTATTTGTGTCCTCCAAAGTAATTCATGAAGATATCTGCGTCTAACGTGGCACTCATGAGAATAACCTTGAGGTCTTTGCGAACTCGCAGAACATCTCGCAAGAGCGCAAGAAGAAAGTCGGTATCGAGACTTCGCTCGTGCACTTCATCGACCACAACGTGGGAAACATCTGCCAAGGAGCTGGCAACATTGCCATCCGAATCACCTCCGGATTGGATTCGGCGTAGTAACACACCGGTAGTAACAAAGGTGATTTTAGTCGTGCCCTGCTTGGCTTTGGACTCTCCACGAATCACATAACCAACCTCGTCACCAACGGTGGAGCAGCGCTCATCACTGACACGATCAGCAAGACCTAGAGCAGAGATACGGCGAGGTTGGGTACAAATGATGTTTGCAACACCTCCTAAGCCGTGCCTAATCATATCGTCCAAGACGAATTGGACTGATTGCGTACTCTTACCGCTACCAGTTTCACCAGAGATAATAGTGACCTGATTGGAATTGACGGCGTCGATGATAGCCTCCTGGGTATTCCAAGCAGGAAGTGACTGCCTTTTGCGGGTCATGTCAATTTGTCCAGGAGTGTTTTGTTTGGATTCCCAAGCCTCGCGCATCGCCACACTAGCAGCCGAGTTGGGCTTCCAATCAATGCCTCGGCGAGACTTTCGAGAAGAGCGCATAGGGATCTCGTGTGTATTTGAACCCGCGGAGTCGGCAGTCACTGAGGAGATCTCACGAAGTCTACCTGGATTTTCGACAATTCCAGGTAGGTTGACCTCCAGCCAATCCATGATGTTGAAAATCATAGACTCACCAGAAAAATTCTCTTCGGCATGCTGTACAGCTCGTCGAATCGCACTGAGCCGAATATAAGCCGGAAACCCTTTGCCTAGAATTGAGATCACTGGCGCGGCAAATGGATAGTGCGAGGATGGCTCTTGGAACCGGAACGTAGTACCCTCTGGGATCTCAGGAGCCTCGCTCTTAATCTCACAGACTCTGGGCGAAACACGGCTGTAGCGTTCACCAAAGATGGCCTCCAGCGTGTCCTGTTCTTCTGGCCAAGCTTCAGCATCGCCTTCTAAAATCGAATCAAAGACGTAGTCAGGCCCATGAGCTAGAGTAGTCTGCAGATGTTCTGCTGCTGCGAGCTCATCACCGTTCTTGTTGTCGAGGACCTGGGTGCACAGGTCTACAGGATAACCAATAGAAGCAAGGCGCTTGATCTTGGCTTCTCGCGCAAGGTCTCCAGCAGCGAGACTGACACCAGCCGAGTAGCCCTCAGGTAAACTCCACCCAGGCAAATCATCTTCCGGGACGTAAACCAAAAGCCATTCCAATACTTCTTCCCTATCTTTACATTCCGCCGCGGCTTCCTCAACATGGCTGCGGCGAAAGCCCAACTTGGAGAATTCCTCCACGATGGCCTTCTTTTCGCCGTCGGGAATCTTCACTCCGTATGCGTTCCAAACGGTATGCTGGCGCAACAGGCCTTCAATCTCGCGCCGAATGCGATTGCCCATGTCCACCTTGGGAGCTTGTGACCAAATGCGCTTGCTCTTATTATCACCACCCCCAAGGCCAAGATCTGTAGATGAAACCTTCTCCTTGGCCTTTATCTTTGCCTGTTCCGCTCGTTTCTTTTCCAGATCCGCAGCAGCGCTCTCACGCTCTTGCTTGGCCAGGAATGGATCCGCTTCATATAACCAGCCTTTACCCTCACGAGTCTCAGCCGCTTTAATCTGAGCGAATTCTTCTTTCCAAAGCTTCTTATATGTTGGTGGCATCATCATATGAATGTTGCGCATATTGCACACTCGAAAGAGTGCCCACGCTGCGGCGAAATGACGAGCCTCGAGGGCTGTCGCTTGTGCAGCTAGCTCTTTATGGGACGGTGGTAGTTTCATCGGAGGGAGTACAGTGAGTTCACGAGTCTTAGGATCGGTCTTTTTAAGGGTTACTGCGGAGACATGGCCGCCGGAGGTATGAATCTATTGATCGCAATTGCATGTGTTAGCGCCCATCAACAAGGCCTAGTTGGAGGTGATTAAGAATGTTTCAATAATCCTAAAAATCATACCATGCTATATTCAGGTTTCTCCCATTTTTGCTTCTGGCAATGCTCAGAGAGCATATTCACAGGCAATTTGCCGGTCCATGATGCGCCACCAATCACCTCTTTTACAGATGGTTTCTTGGGCTCTTCGGGCGTGGCTGCAGCTGCAGACTTCTTGTCCTTATTCTCTGCTGCAGCCTTGGCCTGCTTTGTACCAGGCTTGGGACCCGGTGGGTTACCGGTCTTCTTTTTGGGGGGCATAGTTGATAGGATCAATCAAGTTGAATTTCACATTTAATCAGCCATTTGGGACTGTCCCGCGCTAGACCGCTTTGGGTAGTTTGCGGGGAGCTCTTTCGGAATTGACGATCGACTCGATCTTTATTTCTTGAATTAGAAGCTGATCTTTACCACCACTTTACTTCTCTGCTTTACACTTACGAGAACCCAGGTCGCATATTGCCACTCATCATGTCTGAGCAAGAACACTCTGATAATACCTCAAATGCGAAGGAGGGCACAGGAACTGCAGAGAAGAGGAATGCCTGTAAGTTCACTACATGCGATGAATTATCAGGAAACAACTGACTCTTTTCGAAGTCACAGAACTTCTTTCATCCCGAAACAAAAAACAAAAATCATCAGCTCCAAGTTCCTCTAATCCTCAAGCACCTCGACCGGCAAAACATAAATCTTTCGGAGCGCGCGATGGACTCGGCGCCTACATCGCGAAGCCAGAAAGCTATCCCTCTGACGTGGTAGTTTACCACAATGCAGACTTCGTAGCAATCCATGACATGTTCCCCAAATCCTCGCTACACCTTCTCCTCCTCCCTCGTGATCCAACCAAGACTCATCTCCATCCATTCGACGCGTTCAAAGACGCCGAATTCCTGACCAAGGTCAAAAGCGAGGTCCGCAAGTTACATGCCCTAGCCGCTACCGAGCTGCGACGAAAATACGGGAAAGACTCTGCTCAAGAACAGGCTAGACAGGAGGCTCTCAATGCAGATCCTCCACCGGATGAGCTACCAGCAGGGCGAGACTGGGGAAAGGAGGTCGTGTGTGGGGTGCACGCTGTTCCGTCTATGAACCACCTTCACGTGCATGTTATTGCGGTAGATAGGTACAGTGAGCGTCTGAAGCACCGGAAACACTATAACAGCTTCGCGACGCCCTTTTTCGTGCCGATCGAGGATTTCCCTCTAGCACCAGACGATGAGCGACGACAGCCTACTCGAGAAGGGTATCTAAAGCGGGATTTTGTATGCTGGCGCTGTGGGAAGGACTTCGGAAACAAATTCGTCCAGCTAAAGCAGCATCTAGAAGAGGAATTCAATGAATGGAAGAAGCTGTAAGACCTAAGGCGCAGCCTCTTGCAGGAGGATACTCTTGCAACGTGAGGCAGCCGGATTTCAAAGTTGTATGAGAACGCCATTTCCCAAAGCTTCCAAATGGAAGCCCCAGAATGGTTCTATTGGATTTTCCGATTTTCATAAATAAACATTGTACAATGCCCCGGTAGAAAGGCGACAAGGCATTTACGCCACGCTTGCATGCAATTTTCAACATGGGACGCTTGCGCTCCGTGCCTTTCTATGGATGGAGCCTCAAGACTAAAACAAAATATCTTCCCCACCGTCGTCCCTACATCCTCCTCTTCACCATGATATGCTTGCGCATGGGAATTTATGCGCGGACCTTGGACTTGCCAGCGCCCTTGACCTTTCGGGCCTCAGGGCGGTTGATGTGGTGGTTGGGAATCCAGTCAGCGTTGTAGGTGGTGGCGGAGGAAACGGCAGGGCTGGCAGTCTCCTCAACAACTGCCTCGGCGCGCTTGGCAGCGCCAGGGGTGCGCTTCTCGGTGGGCTTGCCGCTCTTGCGCTTCTGGGGGAAGTAGGGGGCAACCCAGACGGTGTAGAAGAAGTAAACAATTCCACCGAAACAGGCAAGGAGGAAGAAGTAGAGGAAGATGCTAATGGGACGAAGATGATTAGCCAATTGGATTGAAGACGGCAATTAGTAAAGAAAGGATGGGTGTTTACATTTGAGGATCGAAGATGCTGGTCTCGGGCTCCACGACGCTCACAGAGCCATTGAAGGCCTGAACGTTGAAGAAGTTACCCTCGCTATCAGACAGAATGGCAGCGATGTTCAGACGGAGATCCTGGGGGTGCATCTCGGTGGCGAAGCTGTAGCTGACGCTCTCCTTGGAGTTGGCGGGAATTTCGACGCCATAACGAGTGGCAGTCAGGTTACGGACTGCCTTGCTGTCCTCCTCAGGAGTCCACAGGCTACCGCCAATGAAGTTCACGGTGACCGGGTTAGGCTCATCGTTGGTGAATGCGATAAGAGCCTGGGTCGGGTGACCGTTTACCAGCTTGACGCCAAAGATCTCAGAAGCGGGGAAAGACGCCTCAGCAGAGACAGCCAAGCTGACCTCCTCTGCGACCTTCTCAGCATCCTAAACGTTCACAATGGTTAGCCAATTGGTCAATTCAACAATGGCTCATTCTCTCCAAGATAAACAGTCATGCGAAAAGAGATTAAAAGGGTGAACATACAGCAGCAAAGCCGGTGCCGACAAAGGCCTGGAGTGAGAGCAGAGCCAGAGAGAGAAAACCGAAGCGAGTCATCTTGAGACGGGGGGAGGATGAAGGGAAATGAAAGAATTAGGGAAGTGTAAAAGAGTAGGTGATCACACGTTGCAACTAGGGAAGTTCAAGATCCACCAGACGACCGGGGAAGCTTAGTCATCCATTGGAATTTCCGAGATTTTTTTTTTTTTAGGAAACTCCAAGTGTTCAAGCAATTCTGATTCAGATCAAAAAAAAAGCAGCGATTGAGACGAGATATTGAACTCTTTCTGAAGACACGGAAGTTTCAAGTTTTGAAACTTGAAGGTTCTTCGATTGTGTTGAAGCAAGTCTCCATTCGCTTTAGTTGCCTCGCTTCTCTATCAAGGGAAAAGGGATCGCGTTGATCGCGCAACTTCTTTTCTGATAACTTTATGAAACGTCCAAGACTTCCTTTACCCTTGTTCTTTCAATTTCAACTTTATCATCACCTTTCCCCTCAACTTTCTTAAAATATCCTCAACTATGGATGCCTCAAATTTCTTGGACCGCTATCGTCAGATAGGCGCTGTGGATCAGCAGAAGAATCAGCTCATTGAGGTATGTCATGGTTATAGGCCCCTTCTTATTCACCTGCACAAATCAATAGAAAACTCACCCAACGCGCGCATACATAGGACCTCCTCCAACGCATAACCGAACTCGAGAACTCGTTCCAGCGCGAGAAACTGGACCATGAACGTGAAACGCGGTTCAATCGAGATATTCAGTTACATGAAATGGAACTCATGCAACAGATATCACAGATCAAAAATATTATGGTGGGCGACTGCGGTTTCTTCTGATTTATGAGGCTTGAACTGATCTGGGGCGATGTCTCCTACAGGACCGTGAACCTTTCGTCGTGGTGCTCCTCGATGGAGAAGGAATAATTTTCAAAGATGAATTTCTGCAATTGGGAGAAGAAGGTGGTCGGGCAGCCGCAACCCAGTTCTACACTGGGATGCACGCATACCTTGTGAAGAACCTCTCGAGTATCAATACGCCTAAGATAATCCTCAAGCTTTATCTGAATGTGAAGGGCTTCGCGGAGAACTGCGCTCGGAGTGGAATCATTTCTGATCCTTCGATCATTCATGATTTTATTCGAGGGTTCAATGATGCGATGTCATATTCGGAAATTGTCGACGTTGGATCAACCAAGAACAAGGCCAATGATAAGATTCACGGTATGTCTCAATGTAAGATCAACACGGCGGAGTTCCCACATGCTAACGGTGTTCGTTTTCTCCCTTGCAGAGATGTTTCAAGTCTTCCTTTACAACTGCCATTGCCACCAAGTCTTTATTGGCTGCCCCTCGACTCCCGATTACGCTCGTTTCCTACAAGACACATTGGATGATGGAGATCTCACTGGCCGAGTTTCGCTTGTGGAGGGCGTCGCCTTCGATAAGGAACTGGATGCGGTGAAGGGCTCATACAGGATTGCGAAGTTCCCAGAAGTCTTACGGTCAACCAAGATCGCTCCAATTTATGTTGCGCCATGGAAGACTAGTCTCCCTCAGCGATCTTTGCTCACTCCGTCGCCATCTCAGCAGCCATCCATTCCCCCAACTCTCTCCCGTACCTCTACAAACACGAGTGCGTCGGGAATGGGTGCTCCTTTGGCAGTATCAACTCCAAATAAACCAAGCGAGTCGCTCGATTTCCAACAAGTTGTACGCTCACGAACATCCGGGTCTAGCCCCGTCAAAACGGTGGAGCGCAACAAGTATGGACAGCGTGTTGACCGTCTCGATTTCAAGAGCATCCCACGGGAAGACCTGAATCGATTGAAGAAACTCAAACTTTGCAATTATTTCTTTCTCCTCGGAGAATGTCCCAATGAGGAAAACTGCTATCACGACCACGACCGCAAATTGACCAAGCAGGAGCTTCACATCCTGTCTGCCATCGCACGCATGACTCCCTGCCGCTTTGGGCTGGAATGCGATGACCCGGAGTGCATCTACGGTCATCGTTGCCCACAGAGCGAACCTGGCAAGAAGACTTGCTTCAGAGGTGACAGCTGTCGCTTTGATCCCGTTGCCCACGGAATCGATACAAATATCGTCAAAGTGACAAAAATCTAAGTCTTCTCATTAACCCAATTGGTTCTCTTTTTACGTTTCTGTTTCTTCTGCGGGATATCATTTTGACCACATTCCGGCGTGATTGGGCATACGATATTGTTTTTCTGTCAATTTCGGTGGGCTTATGACAACGCCATGCTGGTTTATGAATCCGAAGTTCGTTTTTATTGTTTTTTTTTAGGGCCATTAGGTTGGGATCATCATTCGGGCTCAAGAGATTGCCAGGGATTCGGTAGATTGGGAATCTCTCTTTCGGAGTTGTCAGGCTGACAAGGCGCACGGGGATCTTTTTGAGGTTTACCACTATTACCTTCCCATGGCAAATGAAGAACTAACACCGCAAGATCGGATGAAAGTGTTCAAACTATTTGCCTAAAATGTGCTGTCTTCGAGGAGAAATTGTAATTGTATGGACTACAACAATAATGAACTTATTTTTCTATTGGAACAATTCTCCATGCATGTGGGTATCTCGCTATTACAAATGACCAGTGCACGGCCAGTATGTGGTTTCAAATGTACAGTAGGGCCCGGCTTTCAACATCTTGGTAGTCCGAGTTCAGTTGTCAATCGTGGTCCCATAGAGGGAGAACCGCCTTTCCCATCCGAAACAGTCGTCCTTTGTACACGGTTCCCCGTCAATGGCCATGGCATTCGGATCTTGAGAATGACGACAGGGAACGCCGTATTCCTGGATACAGAATTCGAAGGGCAAAGATGAAAGCTTAGGTGGCTCCTTGGATTGATCTTGATGAATTTTGTCCCTGTTTGCTTGCTTCATCTCTTCAAGATTGCCCCATAACACGAATAGCTTCTCTCGAAGCTCGGCCAGTCTCTCACTATCTTGACGAAGACTAAAAAGTGTACAATTTCATTAGTGAGCAGCTCTCTGTAGTGATATCATAGATATGGTGGACTTACTCAGTAGCGTCAAGCAAAAGCAAATGCTCCGCTTCAGCACCTGCAACGAAAATCTTCAGTCGTTCTCGACGTTGATTCTTGGACATCAAAGGCTCAACCCCTTCAACCAAGAGGCAGAAGCGCCATTCCCACGTCCAAGATTCATTGCCGTCGACGATGGAGTCCGAAGGAACCAGCTTGGCAAAGTCCTCCAGCTTAGGGGGGTAGAAGTCAACCACCCGGCCAGTAAGAGTATAGCCGACATTCTGGAAAGGCGCTTGGTAGCTCAAATCACCAGGAAGTGAGATGATATGTGTCTTAGCTGACAAGATATCGTCGATAGAGCTGTTTGGAATACCATAGTTGCGTATCTTGACTTTGGGGTTTTTCGCGCTCGAAGTCCTTGCTGGCATTGATGGTTTGATGAACTTCGGTTCCTCTTCTTTACGTTGAATCTTTTCCGGCTCTTTGGTCTTCTTTTTCTTTGCTGGCTTGGAGCTCTCTTTCTGCTCGCCGTGAACACTCCAATACTCCTTTCGACGCTTCATGAGCTCTTGGGCATGGGTATCGTACTCGGCTGAAATCTTTTTGATATGTACCCTGCTTTCAAAATTTCTATCCTGGCTGATGACTGCCTCCAAATCGCCCATTCTGCTGAATTTTGGACGAACGTAGCCAAGGTGAACGATGTCGTTGAGTTGGACTTTGTTGTTTGCATAGCTAGCGTGCGGGTCCCAGAGTGTGATTTGCAAGGTCTGTCTCCCCCATGGCCCAGGCCAGTCTTGTTTTTTGCCAGAAATGTAGCCATAGGTATCTCCCTCAGTGCCATCCATGTTGGTATTCTTTTCATGGTCAGGGAGAGCGTCGTTAGATGTGTAGTCGGTCACCCATAAGGTGCATTTATCCTGGTCGTAATCATGATAATGTTTTTTCACCACCTGCGCAACCAATTCGCAGAAAATATTACTTTCCACATCTTTTATTAGACGAAACTGATATGCTTTCGGCGTGGGCATGGAAGCTTCAACGACTGTAGACTGTTCCTTGCGGCCAGCCTGCTGTTTCTGCTGTGGCAACACACGGTCCAGTAAGGCATGCGCTTTTCTCTGTTCCGATGACGTTGGAGTCAATGTTTCAGGCCCCTGGATGATAGCTGGGCCTCTGCTTGGGTCATCTTGAGCTCGGAAGATTGCCCATGGTACGTTTTGTTTATTCGAAACAAGGCCAACCGACCTCCCGTTGAATTCAGTAATCTGCAAGAGGTAATGTCAATTAATCCATGGTTGAAATTTAGATCTCCACGTGTAATCACTGAACGACTTACTTTGATATTTCGAAGCAAGATGACATCGTTCTTTTGGACGTGAGGTAGATGGCTGTCATTGTCCTTAAAGAACCTGATTTTGAGGCTTCCCTCCATGGGGGGCCGGTCGAAATTATCATCTTTAATCTCGAAGGTGGATGAACTTGAAGATCCTTTGCTTCCGCTGACAGGCAAAAAGTCAACCACGACGCCGATTGTGTTGACATACCCGCGGTTTTTGCATGCCGTGGCAATATCCACGAGACCAACAGGTGGCATTGTGCTCAATCTTGAGGTGCAATACGGTCACAGCAGGGTCTCTCGGATCGAATTGAACGGCTTCGTAATGAAAATCGACGAGAACCGACGTAACTCCAGGGCTATGGAGGTGAGATCAACCAATGGCCATTGTGTAGATGGTTAGACGATAAGAGATTCCCCAAATGAAACAGGGGAAAACGGATTCAGGTCAGGTTCAAGATTTAAGTGAGCTCAAAGTCAAGGCAACAAAATTTCTTTGTAAGTTTGAATCAGACTCATCAGCGACCAAAGAAATTTGATGTCTATCAGTAAATAATGGGGGGGAGCTTTCACGTGATCCCCCCTCCTTACACACACGAATCCTTTCTTTCACTTCTTCTCCCCCCACATCTTTCCTCCCTCCCCATCAACAGCGTCCATCCATCCCTCCGAATTTTCTATCCACTGTTGATTTTCTTTTTGACTTGTTGCGCATTTCCTTTTCACAATCATCCATCATGGCGGAACGTTACATCCCCGAGCACCGCCGGACGCAGTTCAAGGCCAGGAACCAGTTCCGCCCTGATGAGCTCCGCCGCCGCCGTGAAGAACAACAGGTGGAGATCCGAAAGCAGAAGCGTGAGGAGAACATGGCCAAGCGACGTGGTGTTCAGACTCGCGAAGGTGGTATTGGTGTCGGTGGCATGGCTGCCGGCGCTGAGAGCGACGATGAAGCTAGTGCTATTGAGAGCGAGGTATGTTTTTTTCTTCTTCTTCTTGCCACCTACTGCCCCTCCATTCCCTCAAAACATTCCCACATAATCTGCGTCTCTATCCGATGAGTCTGCATGGCAGCGTGACTCTTTGAGTCCTCTACGCCTTTCCCATTGTTTTTGTCCTGCAATCATCAACATGGGAATTTTTTTCACCGCCCTGTTGCCATGGGGCCGACCCCTCCATCACAGACCAAACTATTCACAAGCCCCACTATAAAGATCCTGCCGCCACTAAGGAAAATTGTTTACAATGCTAACATGAGGTTCTTTTTAGCTCAATGTCGAACTTCCTCAGATGGTCAAGGGTGTTTTCTCCGACCAAGTTGAGGAGCAGATCCAGGCTACTACCAAGTTCCGCAAATTGCTGTCTAAGGAGCGCAACCCTCCTATCGAGCGAGTCATCGAGACCGGAGTCGTGAGCCGCTTCGTTGAATTCCTCCGCTCCCCTCACACCCTGGTCCAGTTCGAGTCCGCTTGGGCCCTTACCAACATTGCTTCCGGTTCCGCCCAACAGACCCAGGTTGTTATTGAGGCCGGCGCTGTCCCTATCTTCGTCGAGCTCCTCGCAAGCCCGGAGCCTGATGTTCGCGAGCAGGCCGTGTGGGCTCTCGGTAACATTGCTGGTGACAGCCCTCACTGCCGTGACTTCGTTCTGGGCGCCGGTGCCCTCCGCCCTCTCCTGAACCTGATCAACGATGGCCGCAAGCTGAGCATGCTCCGCAATGCTACCTGGACCCTTAGCAACTTCTGCCGTGGCAAGACTCCTCAGCCTGATTGGAACACCATTGCCCCTGCTCTTCCCGTCCTTGCCAAGCTTATTTACATGCTTGACGATGAGGTTTTGATTGACGCCTGCTGGGCTATCTCCTACCTGTCCGACGGTGCCAACGACAAGATTCAGGCTGTGATCGAGGCCGGTATTCCCCGTCGCCTTGTGGAGCTCCTGATGCACGCTTCTACCTCTGTTCAGACCCCTGCCCTTCGCTCTGTTGGAAACATCGTTACTGGCGATGACGTACAGACCCAGGTTATCATCAACTGCGGTTCGCTCCCTGCCCTTCTGTCGCTGCTGAGCTCCACCAAGGATGGTATCCGCAAGGAGGCCTGCTGGACCATCTCCAATGTCACTGCTGGTAACTCCAGCCAGATTCAGTCTGTTATCGATGCCAACATCATCGCTCCTTTGATCAACCTGCTTGCCAATGGTGACTTCAAGACCCGTAAGGAGGCTTGCTGGGCCATCTCCAATGCTACCTCCGGTGGTCTCCAAAAGCCTGAGCAGATTCGTTACCTTGTTTCTCAGGGCTGCATCAAGCCCCTCTGTGATCTCCTGGCTTGCCCCGATAACAAGATCATCCAGGTCGCTCTTGATGGCTTGGAGAACATCCTGAAGGTTGGTGAGATGGACAAGGAGGCTGGTCAGGGTGAGGCTCACGTCAACCGCTACGCTCTCTTCATTGAGGAGGCCGGCGGTATGGAGAAGATTCACGACTGCCAGAACAACGCCAACGAGGAGATTTACATGAAGGCCTACAACATCATCGAGAAGTACTTCAGCGATGAGGATGAGGCCGGCGGTGACATCGATGAGTTGGCTCCCCAGCAGACCCAGTCTGGTTTCACCCTTGGCACTGGCCAGCAGCAGCCCGCCGGTGGATTCAACTTCACCAACGGCAGCGACTCTATGGACATGTAAAGAACTGGTTTTGCGCCTGTTTCACACTTTTGCCAACTTTGCTTGGTTTTCGTTCTATCCTATCGTGCTACCCCCTCACCTTTCCCCTCTCTCCCCCATCTCCGCAACGATTTCACTTTCTTGTCTCTTCTCATTTTGTGATTCACGATAAACAAGATTCACCGTCATGTATCCCCCTCCCCTTCACCTATCCCCCTTTCCCCCCTTTTTAGCATCCTCATACACAGGCGTATTTTGTTCGTAGGATCGGTTCTCGTTCTCGTTACTTACTATGTTAATGTCTCCCACTTTATCTGCTTGTGGCTTCCTTGGGGAATGGTCATTGGCCCCTTGGAGAATACACTTGCTCTCTGGCAAAGGCGCGTGTCTGTTGGTGATATCATCTCGGGTGCTGTAGCAGTGGTACAATCCGCTGCGCGAATGAATTCCCAGACAATTGAGCCAACGCGAAGTTCCTGTCCATTTTTTTATCATGCTACTAGGTATTCACGTATCTATCGCAGTTTGCCAGAAACAAAAGCCAAGTCTTCTTTTCAGTTCTTCGTAATTTCAGCTTCTGTAGTGTAGAACTACCAGTAACGCGAACATCAGCTGTGTGAGACGGGTGGTCTTGCACGCTAAGTGGTATGGCAGTTATACCATCCATCTAGACTAAAGAAGGCCAAAGCCGCACCTGAGCATCAGTACTATGTGAAGATCCTTGAAAGACTTTGTTTCAATAAAAATTGAAAAGGATAGCATTTACTCCATAGAGATAGAAACAAAGAAGTGGAAAGCAAGTCATAGCATACAAGTTAAAGCCCTTATCCATCCAAACGAGAAAAATTTTACACATGAATGTAAATGCAAAGAAAGGTGGCCCAGTGGACCGAAAGCGCCTCAGTCAAGACACATCTAGTCGCCCATAACCTCATCTTCATCCGATTCAGGCGTACCGTTCCTCAACTCCTCTTCCTCATCATTTTCACGATCGATATCTTCCTCAACCAGTTCCCGGGCACGCAGATCATCCTCGTCGTCTTCTTCAACGGCTTCGCCGTGGTTGCTCTCTTCTTCCTCATCATCCTCCACACGCTCAGTAGACTTGAAGTCCTTGTTTGCAGCAGCAGCAGGTGCCTGACCATCAGCGGGCTTCGCAGGTGCCTTACCCTTGTTGCGGGGTGCGCTGCGAGGCTTACGCTCTTCCACGTATGACAGTACCTCACGATAGTTCTGACCGAGAATGGCCTTGTTGCGGAGGAGTCGTTTCTTCAAAGAGCCTCGTTTTGAGCCGGACGCATCGGCGACGCGGGCAATGATGGCGAGCACGATCTTGCCGGTGAGTTCGCACAGGCGTTGCTCGGCCACGATACTTTCGCGTAGTTTCTCGTTGATCACGGCTTCGTCGTCGGAGTCTTCATCCTCGTCGTCTTCTGGCTCGTCTTCAGATGCGGGTTCGTCTTCTTCTCCGGGCTCGAGGTGGTTGCCGGATTTCTTGGCAAAGGTTCGTTCGGCAATGCCGTGGATCTTGGTGATCAAGGCTTGCGCCTCTGGGGAAATTTCGTGCACTAGGCTTTGGGTCTGGAAGAGAACATCTTCGTCGTTACCGGCGCCTTGGCCTGCATTGCGGAGTGTGCTGAAGAGGGTTTGGATGTCGAGGTAGGTGGTTGTGGCGGTAAGGCGCAGGTCATCGAGGGCGGGGCGTTTTTGCATGATTTTAATGAGGGAGGCTGTGAAAGTCTCACGGGATTTTGTGAGGGCTTCGAAGTAGGATGTGTTGTGGGAGGCGTTGCCATCATTCAAAGCGGATGATAAAGACTGCACCTTCCACATGAAGTAGAAAAGTACTGTGCGGATGCTGTTGGTCACCAGCTCAGTTTCTGCCCTGGCAACATCTTCATCGTCATCCTCTGCGCGGGTGCCGCGTTCAACGAGGCGGATAAGGGTGTTGAAAGGGGCCTCGGGCTGGTCTTTCTTGGACCTGGAGCGGGATTTGGGCACTGTTTCCAAGATAGTGGTGCAATCCATGATGCCAGCAAGGTTCGAGATCCGAGTCACGGCATTGGTGAGTTCGCTCAGAGTTGGATCAGAAAGAGCATTGCCGTTCTGGACATCCTTCTTGCGAGACAAGGCATCAAGGGCCTCCATCAGGTCATCCCATAGCTCCTGGACCTTGCCATCAAGGGCTTCCCGC
The DNA here is from genome assembly GCA_911649655.1 of Penicillium sclerotiorum. Lineage (NCBI taxonomy): Eukaryota > Fungi > Ascomycota > Eurotiomycetes > Eurotiales > Aspergillaceae > Penicillium > Penicillium sclerotiorum. Next base: position 2,974,679 of record CAJVRJ010000005.1, on the reverse strand, counting down.
ATCTCCTCGGAGCTCTTTGCATGTAAGAAGGCCACACTGGCTTCAGCCAGGACATCTTGGTCAGAGTGAGTTAGGAATTGCCTGTTGATATCATTGAGCAAAGTAGAGTAGGACTCGGCATCTCTCTGGAGGTCCTGGATCATATCGAGGTCCACCAGGTGCTCCAGTCGAAGAACGGCAGATGCGGCTTCTGGGGATGAGCCAAATTTGTTGAGAAGCTGGGGGATTATCTGGGCGAGGTTGTGGGAGATTTCCTCTTGGAGCTCAGCGATCTTCGCTGTCAGTGCCTTCACCTTGCGTCCACGCTTGTCGACGTCCGATTTGGCAATGTCAAGAAAATGGAGTTTCACACACGCACAGAGCACCTCAAGAAGAACTGATTCCTGCCCTTCGTACATTTTGTACAAACTCCGAACAGTTCCGGCGTTGTCACCTTCATCTGGATTTTCTTCGATTTGCGAGTGGTCATAAAGGAGATATCCAGCCAGGGATTGCCATTGTGAGAGCTCCTTCATCTGAGGATAGATTGCTTCAGTTGCCAAAACATAACGTGAGTCCGCTGGCGCTCCCAGTAGCAAGCCACGGGAGGCAACGCTGGTCTCAGGTTCTTCCGTTTGTTGCTCGTCGTAGGCTTGGAAGCTGTCGGCCAAGCACCTGAACTTGATCCACGATCGCTTGGGCGATTCATATTCATCTTCGTCATCGTCGGGAAACATGTCATTGACTTCATCCTCGACCTCCTCTGTCACTGAATCAAATACATCCTGAACATTGGCAACAAAGAATCGGCCAGCCGTCTTCCGGATGCGAGGATCGAGATCAAAAATAAGTCGTCCAATGGAATCAATATCCTCAGGTTCAAGGAGACCTCCCTCTCGGAGATGCACCAACAGCTCCACAGCAGCCACACGCGCGTTAGCATCGGCGTCCTGTCTCGCAATCTCCACGACGCGATGGCGGAAACGGTCTGTGAAAGAACTCAAAATGCCGATGTTGTCCTTGTTCTCGTACAATGGAAGCAACTGGGACAATGCTATCAATCGGTTTTCTGGGACGATATCAGAGAGTGTCCATCCGATGTACCGCACGTATTGTGCTTCAAAGAAAATCTCGCGGTAAGTGCGAATCCAACCTCCAAGAGCCGCAATGACATCGGCACGAACGTTGCTATCGACATCGCGGTATCGGTGAACAACGACTGTGGTCATTCCATCTTGGAGCTCTTTATCCAGTTTGTCTACTTTTTTCTGGTTTTCCGAGATGGTCGTCTCAATGGCTTCCACTCGGCCCTTGTTGATGGATTTCTTTTTCTTCTCACTTTCAAGCTGCTTTTCAGAGGTAGTCAAGGAGTCAGTAATTCCTTGAGCGATCTCACATAAGGCATTCATAATTGCCAATGATACCACGGTTGCAGTGTGGCGAAATGGGCGGCAGTTGGACGTTGTCATGGGCTTAATCCAGGCATGAATGCTGTCCATCAAGTCTTCGTCCTCGTACAAGACGGATGAGTGATGAAATGTTTGGATGAGTGCAACGATGAACTCTTCCAAAACGGGCTGGAATGCCCTGTATGTCTTCGCGCGGGAGATCAAAGGGTACTCGGAAAATCCCTCCTTTTGGTAGTCCGTCTGCAGGCTACTGATGCAAGCGGGTTCATTTTCTTCATCCAAAATATGGTCCGTGGTAACTTCGAGGTCTGTTCCAGTGCATCGAAGGACAAAGTTCACGAAGTCCCTAACAGCTTCTGGGCCGTCACGTTGGTATGATTTCAGCCACTCGGCGGCGACGGTCTCGGCGTTGCTGTTTTTGGCGAAAACGTCGGCTATATTGAGCTCTCGTTAGATATTATACGACGAAATGTGGGGAAATGTACTCACCATAAAGGCCACGCTCACCGGCCGCCAGACTAGGGCGAACCTTGGGCTTGCGAGGACGAGAGGATGGGAGTCTGCCATTGGCGGCGGGTCGGAATGCAAGTTGTCTTCCTAGTCCGTTGGTTGCAACCTTGGGCTTTTTCGCAGCGTGTGATCGTTTCTTTGTTGGTGCTTTCTTTTGACCGGTCTTGTTGCGGGCAGCGCGTCGCTTTTCTCTCATCTCTTCCTCATCGGCGTCATCGTCCACGGCGTTGTCGCTGTCTGATTCTGAAGAGGCATTGTCGCTATCCTCGGCACCGGGGGCATCACCACGCTTTCGCTTTCCGCCAGAGATCAGTTCCTGGGTTGAGTGTGTGCTCTGGGAGAATACATCTGGTCGTCGCGTCTGTCGACCAGATTTGCGACGGTCTTCCGCGGGGGTGGATGATGGATCAGTAACGCTGTCGACATCCATGGTGACAGGTGGGTGTGGGGAGAGGTAGAGGGATGGACGTGTAGGCGAGTTGGGTGAGGATAGACGATATTCAAGTTAGGAACGGAGTCGCAATGCTGTACGTCAGGTAGACACGCGCTTCGTGGAACGCGCCGTACAACAGACGCAGACGCAAACGAATTTGGAGAAATGGTGACGCGGGAAAAGGATTGAAAAAAAGATTGAAAAACAAAAGCACACCGACACAGAACTAATCTGGTCAATGCCCCACGAAGAACAAGAATGGAGGAGTGTGGGAAAGAGAGCGCCGACTGGAGAGGGCGGGGGATCGGGTGCGAAAGGAGGTGGACGCGCTTCGGTGCCTGGATGCCTGGAGTTCTCAAAATGCTCTCGAATGCTTAATGGTCAATTTGGCTTATCCAGTCAAAAGTGGGGCATTTCTACAACAACTTGGCAAGATGGCCGAGCGGTCCAAGGCGCACGGTTCAGGCTTACCTGATCCACAAATCCGTGTCTCGATTTCGGGGCGGGAGTTCGAATCTCCCTCTTGTCAGCCAAGTACCTTTCTTTTTTTTTCCATTCCCTTTTTTTTGGTCTCATCTCTCGCCTCCTTGCCAGCATTATATTCAAACCCTTTCAACTACTCGTATCTCTACTTGGCCTCCAAAAAGTCTTCCAGGGTCTCCAAACATCTTCCAGGCCCCAGGGCCGTCTTTTTAACTTATTTCTATACCCACAACCTTATAGGCATCACTCGTTTAAAGCATCTGTTCAATCATGTTGGAAATATATATGCTGCATACTACTAATGTGTACTAGGTAGGTACTCGTACTAACTGACTCCAACCTTGGAAAGCCCTCCAATTTTGAACATCGATCGGTCTATTGAGTATTCCAACTAACGACTCGGAGTAAACAATAACAAAAGGTATCCGGAGGTCATAAAACCATCCCAGTATATGGATGTCATAACCCGCATGTAACGCCTGTAGTGAACCCCTGGATATAAAGCAAAAGAGACCATAATTCATAACCCATCCCAACATCGAAGCATAAAACCAAACAAATGAAAAGTCTACCACCACCAATCAAAGATTTTAATCTTCCAATCACCCTTAGTAGCCCCAACCAAATCATCCACATTCAACATATCAACCCCCTCCTGAACCAGAATCCTCCAAATATGATTCCGCAAACTAAGCGGCCAACCCGGCAATCCCCAATACCTCACCTTCAACCCATGCTGATGCGCGACTCGAACATGCGTCCGGATCAGCTGCATCTGTTTCTCCGAGAAATGGAATGGCCAGGGAAATCCGATGGCTTTCTTAAAGGACACGGATGCATAGTAGCTATTCGTCAGGTTGAATGTGTCCGCCGTGATGGTCTCCGGCATACCGGACAGGCCCTGGCCCAGACCTGCAGGTTGCCATTGACCTGGGAATCCAGAGAGGTCTTGCGCGTCGTTGGCGTCGACGAGTTTGTCGAGCGGGGCATCGAAGAAGATATCTCTGTATGTGGTGTTCGCGGTGACGAGGTTGAAGGGCGTGTTCCCTGTTCCGACTACGGTGATGGGGCCGGGCACGAGTTCTGTGCCGTTGAAATAAGTTAGGTAGCCGCGATCTCTGAAGGGCTGGAGTTGTTCTTCGACGGCGGGCCAGGTTGCTGCGCCGTCGGTTTTGAAATCGATGAGGAGGATGAGGGTTTGCTCGGGGTCTGTGTCGAAGACGCCGTGCGGGGGGTTGGGGATGGAGTGCTGGAAGGGGGTGATGGGGTTCTGCTGCTCCAGGATGCGGAGCAGTGGGTTGATGTACATTGACTGTAGGGTGCGGCGCGAGGTTAGGGCTGCGGACGTGTGGCCAACGTAGAGTTCGTTGTCGTACAGCCAGACGTCGGCTTCCACGCCGATGCAGCCGGCCTGTAGGGCTGAGTACAGTGGGACTCGGCGCCAGTAGTCATTGTGAGAGTGACATCCGAGAGGGATGATTTCACGCGAGATATCGGTGGGCCATTCATTGGCGTCGTTAGTATCTATTTGGTCTGGCTTGCGAGCCCATTTGGAGGCTGCGCGGTCGTATTCATCGGGAAAGAACGACAAGACAATACCACATGCGATGGAAATAAATTGTAGAACGCCACTGGGTAAGACTTTGTTAGCAAAGAAGAGCCGGAGTAGAGCAATTACCAGACTGGATCTAAATCTATCCGCTTTGGCCAGCCCGTTGTAGTACAGACCAGGTAGCCTGGCATGCAGTCTCAGCCGCTAGGGCTTCATGCTATACTCCAGTGCTCTGGTGCCTGGAGGGATTTGGCCAATAATTCAACAGGCTGGCCAGCAGAGAAGAGATGTAGATCCGCCTAGTCTGGAGCCAGAGGGGGAAGCATACAGCATGAGAAAGAAGACCAGTAATGAGCGCACAAAGTATTGCGAGATCCGCGAACGACACGATCGCTTGCGCTGTGGTAGACCCTCTGATAACAAAGGAAGGTCTTCCTCGTCGTTGGCTTTGTGATTGTGGCGCTTTGATAACGAAGGTAGCCAACCCAGTGCCTGCTGCCATAGGCTGGAGCGCCGTCCATGACCAGCACAGGAAACCGCGCTCACTCGCACGGCATTTTTGCCGGCATAGCCAACAGATGAGTCTGTATAGGCCTCAAAAGGCATCTCAAGCATACAATCCGACGGTATACTAGGGCCTTTTCCAGCCAGGGAATGGCTGGGGGCGTCCATGTCGAACTAACGAGTGTAGTGGTGACAGGTAGCGACGGGTCATTGGGAAAAAAAAGAGGCAACTGAGATACTTTAAGGTCGTTTTTCTTCACCTTCTCGTCTTTTCAATATTCGGTTCAAAAGTTCCCACTAGATGATCGTGACGAAAATTAAAGCGGGTAAATCCCAATAGACGCAACCATGTTGCGGCGATGACCAAATTGATTGGCCGACAACTTTGAAGGGAACGGGCCCATTTCTGATTGCTTGAGCTACATTGAGTTAAGGTTCTATGTTCCCTGCATGCATCCCACTGTCCACTTTATAGGCCAAAAATTGAAGTCATGGGTTCAAGTTGAATATGCCCAGTGCCAAGGAGATAAACCATTATGTCGAGGATCAACTTGAACTTCGAAGGTTATGCCTCTTAACATCATACCTTGGAACGTCCAATCATTGATGTTGCACTTCACAGTATGCAGGTATTTTCTAGGTTCGTAAAGACTCTAGAGAAATCCAGGTTTAAGATCAAATAGAAAAAAAAAAAAAAAATAGATAAAATAAAATAAAGCCATATTAGTGCCAGCCTGAGTGTGTCCACGGAAAAGTTGCCCTGGAAAATGATGCGAGGGACGAAGGTGGTAGGTGCTTCTTGTCCATACAAGTTCTCTCGTACTAGGGAAATCCCGGAGGCTTTTTTAGCGGATTTTAACAGGGACAAAAGTCTACATGCGGGCAAACTTGATCAGGAAATTCTCGGTAGATCGGCTCATTGGTGCGCTTTATATACAACGAATGCGATGATCCCAAACACCCACGGGTTCCACCGAAGCCACACTGGACCCGTCAATTTTTGTTCAGAAAGGGACAAAACACTTGAACACTTTTAACCATATGATAAGAAACAAATAGAGGGGGAAAATAAACATAAAATAAAAAATGAAACAATACGAAATGCACCGGATTCAAGATTGAATTACATGCGCACATCCTACTCGTCCTGCTGAAGGGACTTCACGTAGGCAGCGGCCTTGGCCTTAATATCGTCAACCACCTTCTCGTTGCCGTCGGCTGCGGCAAGCTTCTCCTCAAAGGCAAGCCACTTCTTGAACATGAACTTGGCTTGCTTGGGCTTCAACTTCTTGCTAGCATCGATGTTGAGAGCACCCTTCTTGTGCTGCAGGCCAAGCACACGTTCAAACAAGCGTCGCACTTGTTCCGCGTCACCGGCCTTGATTTCCAAATCCAGAAGCACGTTCCACAGGTCAATGCGCTTGGGGAACGAGGAAAGGAGTCCCTCAAAGACGGTGCGACCGCGCTCAGCGTCACCGTTTGCCGATCGGAATTCCAGCTGAGCGAACTTGGACGTGGTCTCCACGTGGGTGTGCGAGGGCAGCGATTGCAGCGCGCGCGCGAGCAGACCGCGACCACGCTCCGGGTTGGCCAGGGTGTCGAACAGGAAGCTAGCGTAGTTGAGGAAGAACTTGGGGGATTGAGTGGCGATCTTCTTCTTCATGGCGGTACGGAAGAGGTCATCCGCTTGCTGTAGGACATTGTTAGTATTTGGGTGTCGTAATGGGGTCAGGAATAAAATCAGGAAAAAGCCATACCTCGTTCTTGCCGGACTGAATGTAGATGCTGATCATGCGGTCGTAAATCTCGGCGGGCTCGTTGAACTGGCACGCACGCTTGAAAACCTCTTCAAGGCTATCGTCGTTGCCGTAGGTGTTCTCCAAGTTCAACAAAGCAACCCAGATGTTCAACTTCTCGGCATCCTGGCCCATGGTGATGGTGCGCAGGGCACGCTCCGCAATGGTGCGAGCCTTCTCAACCTCGCCAAGCTCCAGCTGGAACGCCATGTACTGAAGCCAGAGGAGGGAGGAGTCAGACTCACCCAGAAGAAGACGCTCGTAGTCAGCCACAGTCTGTGGGCCATTCGCGTCCAGGTCGCCGGTGCGATCAACCTGGATCTCAGGCTTACGGCTCTTCTTCTTTTTCTTCTTGGAGTCTTCATCGCTATCCGAGTCGGCGGCCTCTTCTTGCTGATCGACATTGCCGTTCCAGTCAAAGCCATCTGCACCAAGTCCACCCTCCCTGGAGGGCTTAGTGCCACTCATAGAGATATCATCATCGCTGTCCTCCTCCTCCTCATCATCGTCCTCGTCCTCGTCGCTCTCACCCTCAACTTCAACGCCGCCCATGGAGATGTCATCATCATCGCTGTCATCCTCAAGCTCGACACCACCGAGGCCATCCTCGCTCATCTCTTCATCCTCACTCTCCTCATCCTTGAAGTGAGAGGCCTTGAGAGAGAAGGAGATCTTTCCTTGGTCTTGATCAATCTTGACCACCTTGGCCTTGACGGCATCACCCTCATTGTACAGAGTACGGGCATCCTGCACCCGCTTGTCGGCCATCTCGCTACGGTGGCAGAGACCGCTAACATTCTTCGAGCCATCGATAACAATGAAGGCACCGAACTCCTCGACCTTACGGACCTTTCCGGTGACAACCTGGCCAACCTTGAGATCATTAAGAGTGATGGGAGCCTTGAAGTTAGGGTCCAATGTGGATTCCTTCAAGCTCATCTGTAGCTTGTTGTGCTCGGCATCAACAAGAGTAACGCGACCCTTGACAAGTTGATCCATTTGGAAGGAGTCCTTCCATTCCTTCAGGTATGAGTCTGAAAGATCGGAGACACGGACATAGGCGGTGACATCGTGGCCAACAGCAACAAAGAGACCGGAGTCAGCAACGCGCTTGACAAAACCACGGACGATGTCGTTGGGCTTGAGGTCCTTGATGGAGGTGATCTCAGGATCCTGGACAGAGAGTGATGAGCTCAGAACCTTGGAAGGACGAAGCGACAGGGAAATCTTCTTGTGAGTCTTATCAATGGCAACAACGAAGGCACGGAGAACCTCGTTCTTTTGGTGCAGAGAGGGATTGGCCTTGGAGTAATCATCGGCCATGTCGATCAAGTTAACAGCACCAACCAGGTTATCGTTGAGCTGCATGATAACCTGCTTGTCGGTGATCTTTGTGACACGACCAGCAACAATCATACCGACGGAGATGTCGTTGAAAGTAAGCTTCTCGAGACCTTGCTTGGCAGAAAGATCCAGGTGACCCTTATCAGCGTTGACGGCAGTGACCTGAACCTTCAGTGCGGATCCAATGGGGAAATTCTTCTCAACGTCGGCCAATTGAGACAGATCATCCGAAGCATCCATAAAGCGAAGTCGACCGCGCACGTTGGGGGAAAGGTTGATCCAGAGGGAGTCATCGGCGACGTTGTTAACAAAACCCATCCAAGAAGATCCAACCTTGACCTGTTCCATGTTCAAAGGCTCAGGGTTGGCGGCCTTGATGAAGCTGGGCTTGAGAGAAAGCTCGAAAACGGGGTACTTGCCACTGCGGTGGGAGATGGGAAGGAACTTGTGACTGCGTGCATCGTGGACACCAAGGATTCTGGCAGACAGCTCCTGCTTGGGCTTGAAGAAGCGAAGCGGCTGCTTACGATCCTTCAGGTCGTTCCAATCGTCGAAAATCTCGGAAACATCGACACGACCCATGATGTTGTCGGCGAGCTGGACGTTGATCTGAGTAGACTTGATGTTGGCGACCTTGCACTTGACAATACGACCGAATGTAAGATCAGACAAAGTCTTGACAGACTCATCAATAGCATTGGCGAGAGCACCATCAGGCTGGTTGAGGGTCTTCGCCTTCTTAGCGGGCTCGGCAGCAGCAGCGGACTTCTGGCTCAAAATGAAGCGCTGAACATCATTTTCAACGTTATCAACAGAAACAGAGATAGATTGGCCCTTGGAGAAGCCAAATTCAACCTGAGAGTGGCTGGATTCTTCCATCAAACGCTTCGGCAGAAGACCAGTCATGCCACCCAAAAACTCGACGAATACTCCAGCAGGGGTGATGTTGCGGACGAAACCAGTGATCTTCGAGCCCTCCTGGATATCGGTGAATTTGCTGGGCATGGAATCTTGCTTAGCAGCCTTCTTGAGACTAGCGCGAGCAGTGACTCGGATAAGACGATGAGCCCGCTGGATATCGAGAACCATGAGGTCGTTCAGCTTCTGTCCAACACGAATCTTGGACAAAGTTGAGCTCTGCTTGGATGGGGAGCCATCGATGATATGCTGCACGTCCAGACGGGCCACGAGACCGGACTCGTCGAGCTTGAGCAGGACGTCGTCGTTGGACTTCTCGAAAACGGTTCCGGCAATGAGAAGACCGGGATGAATATCCTCAAAAGCCTTGCGGTACTTCTCAGAGAAAGTAGCTGGGTCCTTGCAAGAAACTGCAAGTCTACCCTGAGATGCGTCCACGCTAAGAGCGTGCACATTGACAACCTGGCCCATTTTAAAGTGCTGAGAAGGATCCTTGATGTATGCTTCACTCATCTCAGACACAGGCAAGAAACCGCGCACAGTGCCATAGAACTGGACAACAGCACCATGGGTTTGAAGACTGACGATAGTTCCAGGTGATTGAGCACCGGCAACAATGCCATTGTAGTCCTTCCAGATGGCAGATTCGCTGTTCAGCAAACTCTTCTTCAATGTCAAACGAATCTGACGCTTCTCAAGGTTAACAGACAAAATTCTGGCAGAGATTTTCATACCCTCCCGGAACTTCTTCTCTGGGTGCTGAAGCTGAGTATCGGCAAAGTGCATGGATGGAACGAGGGCGGTGATACCGTCCGCAAGAGTAACAATCAAACCATCCATGCCAGTAGGACCGACCAGGAGCTTCTCGACCTTTCCTTTGACAATGGCTCCAACAGTAACGTCCTCAAGGCGGAGGAAGGGTTGTTCAATCACAGTCTTCTCGAAAGAGAGGAGGTAAAGGTTATCGAGCATGTTGTAACCGACGACACGGGCCTCGTGGGTGTTTCCAATCTTGAAAGGGCCAGAGTCAGGCGAGATAGACTCGACCTTTCCGTCTGAAAGCCTTGAGATGTGGACGAATCCAAGGTGCTTAGTCTCACCGATCTGGACGTACACACCCCTGCCCTCATCAACCTTGATGATCTTGGCTTCGGGAACAATGGCCGAGAGAGCGGGCGCCTCGCTTGATGAACCGGGGCCCGGAGCATCGGAAGAGAGCTTGAGGACATGGTCGAGCATAGAAAAGCCGACCTTAAAAGGCTCCGCAGATGGGAAAGTGGAGATGATACGACCCTTGATCTTGGCTCCCATCTTGTATTTTCGCACCAGATCAAGCTTGCCATCGTTGGCACCTGACTGCACGAGATCAACAGTGGCGTCAAGCATGCCCATAATCTTTCCCATCATTCCGGTCTCGGTGACCTCAGTCAGAAGAATCTCAGCAGCGACACCGGGGAGGAACGATCCGATTGTCGAGGCTGTGCTCAAGAAGTGTGATTTCTTGATAGAGGCGGCAGATTGAAGGTTGGTGGAGAGCTTAATAACATTGCCGCTGGCATTTTGACCAGTGACCATGCAAAGGTAAACGGCACCCTCCTTAATACTGTGGTAATCGACGTGGGGATCAATCTCCTTGGACGACATGAAACCCTTCACGTCGGAGCCCTCAATACCCAAGTCCATAACGAGACCATGATCTTCCACACTGACAACGGAAGCCTGAACGGCCGTTTCGTTGACCATGTCAGATTTAGAAAGACCAGTGTTTGCTTGTCTGGGGTCAACGGTAAGTTCAAGACGTTTCTTGCTGCGGCCACCAGATTCGGCTTCGGTGCCAGTAGAAACAACGTATGTACGAAGGTACTGTCCCAGGTAGAAGTAGTCCTTGAGATCGATAGCATCTTCATCGGAGCTTTCCTCCTCGTCGTCCTCCTCGTCTTCATTGAGCATTTTTTGAATCTTATCGTCGAGAATCTTGGAGACGGAGGTAAGAGAAACGTAACCAACAAGATTGTTGGGCAGGGAGAGTGCGATATCGTGGGGAGTAATGCTTGAAACTTGACCAAGGATCATAGATCCGGGCACAATGCGCTGTGAAAGTTAGCCAGCCAATCCAATTTGTACAGATTTTCTTTTTTTCAAATGTTTAGGCCTTCATACCTTGTGACTAAGGGCCTCAATGCGGACTTCTGGCTTCTCAGATTTTTCCTTCTTGTCGGAATGCTTGCCCTTTGTCTTCTTCTTGCGGGACTTCTTGGCGGTGGTTGTGTCGTCTTCCATCTCAACGTCTTCTTCATCGTCATCGTTGTCGTCGTCAAATTCGCGGGTGGACTTTTTAGGCTTTTTTTGTTCGAACAGAACATCCTTAGTGGCTTGGATCTGAATTTGCTTGCGCTCCAATGGGGTCAAAACGCTAGCACCACCACGAGGGAAGGATGGTTCATCATCACGCAGCACAGAGAGCTCCGAAGCCTTCGGGGCGGTATCTTGAGGCTTGTGTTCTTTTTTGTGCTCATCTGTGCCGACCTTTGCGCGCTTTTGTGGTTGACGGGTAACCGTCTCTTCGGGAGCGTTTCCCTTTCGCTTAATCGGTGCCATTGTTGATAGGCAAGACCGACTTGTAACCGGTTGGGGAAATCTTGTCGTTGCGCAAAGAAAAAAAAAATTAAAAGATCCGATTCTGCGTGGCAGAATGATGGGCGGTGAGCGCTGATGGGACCGCCTTTATCTATTGGCCAGTTGAGATCTATACATTGCGGCTAGATCTACTCAACCAATACTTCAATGTGAATGGCTGTGTAGCTTAGAGCCAATGTCAACTGGTACATCCATATATGTATTGACGGGATCCGATTTCTCAATATATTTTCTCCAAGTATCAAATTCAAATCTACATAATTTTCAATGTTCCTAGTACACCCGGGCACATATCATGCTTCGTGTCCGACTTTGGAAGGGCACCGGTTGTACCGCCATTGAAGGTGGTAGTTTGGTTGGATCGGGATGGCTGCAGTCATCCTTGAGGTGATAAACGACGGCCCCATGCCCGAACTCCTTTGACGAGTTCATATCGATATAGAGCTGCTTTGTCGGGTCATGATGCGTTAGCCAGGGCGCTTGGCGGAAACAGTTTTGAAGTGTATCGAACGCCTTAAGTTCTTCCTCGGAAGGGTGGTCCACGATTGTGGTCGACTGGATTATTTCCGGCCGTCTTTTGCGCTAATCGGACCTGCTTTGAGTAGGAACTTGTTTCCGAGTTGGAGTGGCTCGGCTTTGCTCGCATAACCCCGAATGTACTGACGAAACGCACCGGTCATTCCCAGGTAGGTTTCAAGCTGGTGGAGAGTCTTTGGGAACTCTAGGTCCACGATCGCCTGAATTCGCTCTTGCTTGGTTGAGACGCTGAGAGTCTCGACGTATTGGCCGAGTAAATTGATCGACAGAAAGCCCACAAAGGCTTTAGTAGGCTCTAGGTGGATACCGAACTCTTCAAGGGTAGTAAGTAAGAGCGCTGATAGGCAATGATGGGGTTCCGAAGGCTTCATCCGACCTTGTCTCACGTATCGGAATTCCAAGATATGGGCTAATCTGTGCGCGATTAGAGTTGCCAAAAATAGAAGGCCGGCTAGTCTTTGAGAGTCGCTAGGACCGCGGGCGTGTTTGGTAAGTAGCCGAATGATGTCGTAGTCGATGGTGATAATATCGGATTTTTGAGCGGGCTGTAGTTTGGAAACGGCAAAAGCGGACACCTCCGAGTCGAACAAATTCAAATGTTGGGGTAAAAATCAATGTCAGGAAGAGCGCATTTGATTGATGAAATGACCTCGTCACGGTCATCAGGAAGTTTTAGCTCATCCTGTGTATCCGGCTTGAGCCATTCATCTTCAAGTTCAAGTTTAGAACCGATAATTCGACGCCGGATACTACATATGTAGATATAGAGTACGCACGAGGGCAATGTAGGATCATTCAGGACGCCAATAATAAGGCTGGTTCGATCTTTTCGAAGCCTCTGTTTGCAGCATGGGTATTTCTGTCGCGAAACATCACGCACTTTGATCAAGGGAATAGATTTTCATTTTGCAGGGTGCAGAACCGGCTGGGGCGAAGCCTTGCTAGGACTTCCGGGAAGAGTTGGAGCGCTTCATTATTCCGGAGATTGGCGTCTCTAGCTTGCTGCAGTAGAGGGACAAAATCGATAATTCTCGCGTAGCTGGCTATTTCATTGAGCATCTCCATCTTATCCGTGGATTTCGTTAACAGGGGCGTAGTCACCTTCCCGCTCTCAGAACTCGGATTGGTCGAATGCCTTTCTTCGCTGCTTCGAATTTGCTGACATTACTTTGGGAACCAAGGTATTTCCAAGGTTGCATAAGCTCGTTGCAGAAGTCCGATAGAAGGTTCGACTAATCTGATGCGTGCTTCATTCAGGCTAGCTTTGGCGCACTCAATATAATCCAGCTCACACTGGAGGGCTCTGAATTTTTCGTCGATTTCAGACACAGAACGGGAGCTTTCATTCCAAGGTTTTCATCAGTGATTCTGACTGTTCAATCGATCTTTTCCTTAGCTGCATTAACCGGGTCTTTGTTTCTGTTGTCACCTGGCATGAGGCTGCCCAGGTGGAGAGAGATGTAGGCATCTCGCGAAAATGAAGGATGTTTGTCATGACAAGGTTGTGAAGGAACATTAAATATTTCAATGGTTTGAAAAGAAGAGGCGATGCAGCCCTGGAGGTAGGTGGAGTTGAGTGGCATGAGAAGGTAACTTGAAGATGAGGGTAGAAGTAGTGTGATGCTACTTAGGTAGGTAGGTAGAGGGAACAAAAACAAGACAAAGATTAAGGACTTGAATACGATGCTAATGATAGCACAATGCGATTTCAATTAGGATTTATTCCAGGGAATCTGTATTCCACATGTGTTTGGGTAACTTAGTTTGGTTCCAAGGTTGAATAGACTCGGATAGTTTAAGCGTCCCGAACATTTGGACATGTTTACATTCAGATGAATCCATCCTGCTTGAAGTTCAAATGTTCAATTGGAGCTCTCTCGACCCTTCGGATAGTTCAATACCGAAACATTCAAATTATCAGATCTCTAGGCGCATTCCTTTGTTCGCATATCCAGGGTTGTACAGCTATAGTGATTTTAGCATGAGCTTCGAAAAGTGAAGAGTAATATTGAAAATAGCTTAAAAAAAAATCAACGAAGAGACTAAAGAGACCACAATTTATGCAAGGCTGTAAAAAAAGGACCCTAATGTGTCCTAAATTGGTCTAATTGAAACCCTGAGGTGTCAAAATGCCCACACGGTCCGCGTCACGTCGGATGCGCGCAACACGACCCGCTTCCCATCTTACCCCCTTGGGCCAAATCTTTTCCACCCAATGTAATTCCGCCGCTTTTCCTTCATTCACTCTCATCCATGCCCACGATGGATAGGGTCTCTGGTCTCCCTGAAGTCCCTCAATCAGAACCCATCCTACCGACTACTCGTCGTGAATTTCACCCTCAACAAATTCCCTCGTCCCCACCTTCAGTCACATCAGACCTTGGCAGTGGACGAAAGCCTCGAAGGCCTCCTACCGTGACGCCTAGATCATTTCGCAGATTCTTCACCCCACGATCTCTTTTGAACAGCGGCAGTAATGGAAGTGTCAAGACAAGTCGCCAGGCTCTGCAGGTGTTGAACTCGCCAGCCGTCAACCGCCTCGGTCCCGCATTTACCAGATCGGCTGATGGCCGTCCTCAAAGCCCCTCCCACGACGACCTACCTGAGCAAACCTTCCAAACCCCGAGTCGAAAAAGAAAGCATTCTTTCTCCTCTGTTGCCTCTCCGCTTCAGTCTTCACCTTTGAAGAAAGTTCGTGTGCGGTCGCCAGTGGGAAATGAATCAGAGCAACGATCAACAATTCGGGATATTAATCTAAATGCCCAGGAACACTATGAAGATGCGACAATCCCAAGTCCTCCAAAACGCCAACCGGTTCGACCGATCGTCCGTTCAAAGGCACTTCAAACATCTGGAAATTTGTTCATGCGAACGCTCGAAGGAAGTCGTGCTAACCGACTCACGTTGCGATCAACTGCTGGAGCTGGTCAGTCTTCAATTTTACTTAAAATGCGAATGGACTCAATTTAACACAAAGGCAGGCTGGCAAGAACTTACTTCGAACTTCCACTCACGCCCGGAAGATCGCCATTCAAATACGAGTTATGCCTCGGAGGGCCACCTCGCATTGCCATTTTGTAACGCTTCTTGCAACAGTAAGTGCGCTTGATATGCATTGCTAATCGCTTTTCGTGACTTGAACGTTTTCTAATGCTGAATATAGCAAACTCACTGGTGGCCGTGGGTGATGAAGAAGGTGGGATTCGTTTGCTTGATTCATCGAAAGATGACGAACGAGGGTTTTCAAGCGCATATCTCGGATTTCGTCCTCACATGAACTCCATTATGGATCTGCAGTTCTCGTCAGACGACATGCTATTGGCCACCGCGTCTGGCGATCAATCTTGTTTGATAATTGACATGACAACACAGCGTCCTACTCATTGTTTGTCAAACCATGTATCATCCGTCAAACAGGTCCAATTCCAACCAAGTTCCAACAACAAGGTCCTCGCGACGTGCAGCCGCGATGGTAATGTCAACATTTGGGATCTTCGTTGCAAGGGGGTTGAGCGCCCTGCCCTTCAAGTTCGGTGCTCGCTGGAGTCGGAGGCCGAAAACTCTACAGCATCGACTGGTCCGAAGATGACCTACCCCCATGTCCTCAACACAATCCATGGCGCTCATGCTTATCCTACTCCATACAAGCCAACTATGGACAAGGAGCCGCCATCCCTCGGACGTTCTGATATCACTGTCACATCCTTGGCTTTTCTGCCTCCCGGCCAAGACAACCTCTTTGTCACGGCGTCTGAAGCCAGTGCCAGTGTTAGACTTTGGGACTTGAGAACAGCGCACAACAACCGACGTGGTCGCCCTGTTCTGCCATTATCCTCTACCCAAGAACCTGATAGCCATGTCAAATACCGACGCTTTGGTCTGACTTCCATGACCTTCGGTGGCGATGGCTCTAGACTTTACACCCTTTGCAGAGACGGCACTGTGTACGCCTATTCTACCTCGCACTTGGTCCTGGGATATGCGCCAGAGCTCTCATTGAATCACGCCCACCCTCGCCGTTCCGGTGGCTCTGACAAAGAGGGCCTGGGACCATTGTATGGATTCCGCCACCCTCGTCTCCAAGTTTCCTCATTCTATGTCAAACTCGCGCTTCGAAAAGCGTCCAATGACCGTCAAGAAATGTTAGCTGTTGGAAGTAGCGATCACTGTCCTGTACTATTCCCTACCGATGAGCGTTTTCTGCAACCTCCTGTTCAGACCCTGCCGGAAGATGATCTTCCTCCCCGAAAGTCACTCTTTACCACTCGATCGGGACTTCGACGCACCAACTCCGGCATGGGCATGTCAGCGCGCTTGGAAGACACCATCCCCATTCACCAATCCGGTACCCCTCTTATCGAAGGCCACCGCAAAGAAGTGACAGGCTTGTCGTGGACTTATGACGGTGACCTCGTCACTGTCAGTGATGATTACTCTGCCAGATGCTGGCGCGAAGGCCCCGAGGCTCGTGAGCTTCGGAAGTGCGGTGAATCAGAGGGCCGACGCTGGAACTGCGGCTGGGCGGATACGAAAGACTCTTACGACGACGAAGACGAATGATTTGTGTTTCTGCTTTCTTGGAACTTGTTTTGTTACCCCATATCATGGATGGCGCTGGTTATTTGGGATATTTCTTTTGCGTGGGCATCTTACTGGCGTTTTCGGAGGCATAACTTTTTAGCGAACATACCCCGTCTGCATTTCTGTTGCATTTCTCGGGGTAATCTTTTACCTTTGTCAGACTTGCTGCTCCATTACTGGATGCTACAAGCCGTTCATTGCCTAACTTTTGGATCGATAATAGGTTTCGAAATTCAATACTGGTACAAGTTCCAAGATCTGACAAAGTTCATTTAGTAGTAAGTAGCCTTGCTTGTAGATAAGTGCCATGGCTATCCTACCTGGTTTCCAAAGATTATCTCCAAACGTCCTTCCAACAATCTTGCTACATGCCTGAAAGTTTAGTCTCTAGAGAAGAAGCAGACATCCCAGATGTCTAAGAGATAGCATACACATTTGCTTGAAAAGCTATGCCTGTTATTGGCTACGAATCTACTTCTTCTGCCACAGTCTCTACCTAGTACAATGTGGTTAGAATGAAAAAGGCACTACATGAGGGCTGGTTCGGTTTTAGATTTTTTTTCCATTTGATAGACAAAAAGGCATGACAATACATCACTCATTCTTTCTCATAAGCCATTCCAACCAACCACATGCAACTGACAACGCACCGAATTCCAACTCCTTAAGACTTGACCCAATTTTTCTTTGGTAATTCTTGAAGCCGCACTCATAATCCTGGAATCTAGGAAATACGCAGAATCGACTCGCTTAGTAGGAGCGACCGAACATGGTCCACTTCTCAGCAGCCTTGGTACACTTGGGGTTAATGCACTTCTGACCGGCGGGCATACCCTCACCCTGGTCAGCGAGGATACACAGACTCTTAGCACCCATGGAAGGAGCCTTGACATCCTCGGCCTCGCCAGACTCTTCCTCAGCCTTGCGGGCACTCTGCTCCTTGATTTGACCCTCACAGTCCTCCTCCAAACAGAAGGGAACAACCAGAACACACTTGTTGTTCAGGGCAGGGCAGAACTCGTCCCAGTTAGTGATGACCTTGCGGTGGGCGGTGAACTCGGCATCGGCACGCTTGTAAAGGTCATCGTGGATGGTGTCCAGGAGAGTGGGGATAGCGGTGGTCAGCTCAGGGATGGGGATGGTGATCTTGCCGTCCTTGCCGGGGATATCACGACGGGCAGCAGTAACGAAGTTTCCAGCCAGCTCGCCAGGACCAATCTCCAGGCGGACGGGAACACCACGCATCTCCCACTGGTTGAACTTCCAGCCGGGGGAGTAGCCCTCACGCATATCTTCGTGGGTACGGATACCGGCATCGTTAAGAACACCGGTAAGTCTCTCGATCTCAGAGTAGAGGTTCAGACGCTCCTCCTCGGTAGTCTTGGCGGTGACACCGACGGGGACGATGACCACTTGCTTCTCGGCGACTCTGGGGGGCAGAACCAATCCACGGTCGTCACTGTGGATCATGACCATGACACCAAGGGATCGAGTAGACAGACCCCAGGAGTTCTGCCAGACGTTGATTGGAGGCTTTTGCTCGCCGGGCTGAGCGGAGGGATCCTCAACTGAGATTCCGAACATCTTGGAGAAGTTCTTCGGCGATTGTTAGACCATTCTAGCCCGGAACAAAGGTGACTGATTTTTGACTTACCTGTCCCAAGCAGTGACTGGTAGCGGCCTGGATACCACGACCAGTGGCAGGGATGTAACCCTCAATGGAAAGGGAGTAGTAACTACCGGCGAACTATTGTTTTGAAATGCAAGTCAGTAAACCTCTCCGTATCAACAGAACGATATATTGAAAACGCACCCGCTCCTTCTCAGACTTGCGTCCCTTGATGACGGGAACAGCAAGAAGCTCTTTGTAAACATCGGCGTACCAGTCGAGAATTTGGAAAACCTATACGAAATGAAGTGTCGGTTAGCTCATGAGCCTATCATGAATGTGTGCCTTTTGTGTAACATACCTCCTTCTCAGCACCCTCATAGGTCAGATGGGCAGTGTGGCCCTCCTGCCACAAGAACTCACGGGTTCGCAGGAAGGGCTGGGGGTTCTTGAACTCCCATCGCACAACGGAGTTCCACTGGTTCAGGCGCAGAGGAAGGTCACGGTGGCTTCGAATCCAGCGCGCGTAGTATGGGTACATCACAGTCTCACTAGTGGGACGGATGGCAATCTTCTTCTCGAGGGGAGTTGATCCAGCGTGTGTGACCCAAGCGACCTCAGCTACACATGTTGTCAGTTTCTGAATCTATCCCCAGACATGTATGTTTGGCGTACCGGCGAAACCCTCGACGTGGGCCTGCTCCTTGTTCAACACATCCTCGGAAACGAAAAGGGGGAATGAGCAGTTGCGCACGCCCATCTTCTTAATGCGTTGGTTGAAGAATTGCTGGACTTCTTCCCAGATAAAGTAGGAGGCGGGCTAGAAGGCACGTGGGCGTCAACAACTGGCATAACAACAAGTAGATAAGGTATAAACATACTCTGAGAATGAAGCATCCGGACACATCATAGTAATCTAGCATCTCACTCTTGACCAGAACCTGCGAGTACCAGTCGGGGAAGTCCTCGTTCTTGCCGACATCGATACCAATCAAAGGAGGACCATCGGACTTCTTCTTAGAGGGAGCCTTCTTCTTGGGCTCCTTGGGTTCCTTGGGCTCCTTAGGCTTGCCCTTGCCCTCAGCCTTAGCGGCCTTTTCAGCAGCTAGCTTGGCAGCCTTTGCGGCCTTCTTGGCGGCATTCTTTGACTCCTTGCCGTCACCGGCCTGGTTATCAGCGGGGTTTTGGGTGCGATCAGGGAGGGAAACATCGGCAGCGGCGCTGGAGGCGGCGTTATCGGCGGGGGTTTGGTCGGCCATGGTGCTTCAGAACGAGTGCCGAGCTCGAGGGTTAAAAAAAATCAAAGGCAGTTGAATGCGCAAGCAAATTGAGTGAAAGGCACGAAAAAAATAAGTATGACTCTAAATCTCAAAGTGGGATGTATCGGCGACACCGCTCGGCAGAACTTTTAGCGTCAACTCAACCAAAACCCCCCGTCTCCAGCAAGAGAGCTTCGCCATCCCACTTTATCCTGTTAATTTCTTAAATTCGTGATGGCAGGCATCTTTGAGGCCCCGCGGAATGCGGACACCCTTTGTGAGTCCTCAAATATTTGAAAATTCAGGTACACTTGAACTAACGTACCTCGCACACAGTCTTGGGTGGTCAGAAAATCACCGGTGCCGATGTGAGGGAGCAGAATGGTATGTCGGATGCAGTCCCTCATTGATATCAATCGTACTGACCAATCGATCAAAGTTCTCGCTACTCAGGCTATCTCAAATGTTATCAAGAGCTCCTTCGGTCCCTCCGGATTGGACAAGATGATGGTCGACGACATAGGGGTATGTAACAATGCACTCCTCGCAGAGCTATGCCGCAGCTCCTAACACCTTTCTTACCATATAGGATGTGACTGTGACCAACGATGGTGCTACTATTCTCTCTTTGCTGGATATCGAGCACCCTGCGGGCAAGATTCTTGTTGACCTCGCCCAGCAGCAGGATAAGGAGGTACGGATAACACGTTTTTTTTTTCGCTGGCCAATATCATTATATCTAACTTTCAACTTATTTTTTTTTAGGTCGGTGATGGTACTACCTCCGTCGTCCTGATCGCCGCCGAGCTTCTGCGCAGAGGAAACGAATTGATGAAGAACCGGATACACCCTACTACGATTATCAACGGATACCGTCTTGCGCTTCGGGAGGCCGTTAAGTACATGAACGAGAATGTGTCAACAAAGGTGGAGAACCTGGGTCGGGACAGCCTGGTTAGCATTGCGAAGACCTCAATGTCCAGCAAGATTATTGGTGCGGATTCGGATTTCTTTGCGAACATGTGTGTGGACGCCATGCTGCAAGTTAAGTCGACAAACCAGAGGGGCGAGACTAAGTACCCCGTCAAGGCCGTGAACCTGCTCAAGGCCCATGGAAAGAGTGTTCTCGAGTCTGTTCTGGTCAACGGTTACGCCTTGAACTGCACTGTTGCCTCCCAGGCTATGAAGACCCGTATCACCGATGCCAAGATCGCCGTTTTGGATATGAACTTGCAAAAGGAACGCATGAAGCTGGGTGTCCAAATCACAGTGGATGACCCCGATCAGTTGGAGAAGATTCGCCAGCGTGAAGCCGGCATTGTGTTGGAGCGTGTTGAGATGATTCTGAAGTCCGGTGCCAACGTTGTCCTCACTACTAAGGGTATTGACGACATGGTCCTGAAGCTGTTCGTTGAGAAGGGTGCTATGGCTGTCCGCCGCTGCAAGAAGGAGGATCTGCGCCGTATTGCCAAGGCCACTGGTGCTACCATGGTCAGCACTCTGTCAGACTTGAACGGTGATGAGAAGTTTGATGCTTCCAACCTTGGTCACGCTGAGGAGGTCGTCCAGGAACGTATCTCAGATGATGAGTGCATTCTGGTCCGTGGAACCAAGGTCCACACCTCTGCCTCCGTCATCCTGCGTGGCCCTAACGAGTTCAGCTTGGATGAGATGGAGCGCTCTGTTCACGATACCCTCTGCGCTATCAAGCGGACTCTGGAGAGTGGCAGCATCGTGCCCGGTGGTGGCGCTGTGGAGACAGCACTTCACATTTACCTCGAGGAATTCGCCGTCACAGTCGTATGTATCACTTAATCCCAGAACCGGAGCCTTCCTTTAACTAACCCATTTTTTACTAGGGATCCCGCGAGCAACTTGCCATTGGTGAGTTCGCTCAGTCTCTACTCGTTATCCCCAAGACCCTGGCTGTGAATGCCGCCAAGGACTCATCCGAGCTTGTTGCTCAGCTGCGTGTCCGCCACGCCCTGTCACAGCGTGTGCAGGACGGTGATGCCAACGAAGAAGAGAAGGCCATCGCCAAGAAGAAGACCTACCGCAACTACGGACTGGATTTGATGAAGGGACGCGTTCACGATACTCTTAAGGCTGGTGTTCTTGAGCCCTCTATGAGCAAGGTCAAGCAGTTGAAGTCTGCGGTTGAGGCTTGTATCGCTATCATGCGTATTGACACAATGATCAAGCTGGACCCGGAGCAGCCCCAGGATGATGGCCACGGCCATTAAACGGGTCAATTCTACCGATGTTGCTACGAAACAAAAAAAAGGCAGTAATTTACGTTACATAGAAATGATATCGCGGTGAACTCGGCATTCATGTACATGATTGAAACGATCAACTGATCATAAGTACTAGTAGAGGATATTGTATGTAAATCGTAGGAAGATATAGAGTGACTAGGGGTGTCATCACCAACTCAGACTTCACCCCGTTTCTCAGCCATCAGGCGTCGATATTCCTCTACAATATTCCTTCGCTCCCCAGCCAACTCCTCTCGCCGTCTCAAACTTCCAACGGCATTAGGAACATTAGCAACGTCCACCTTAGCGCCGCCACGAACCTTGAAAATCTCCCTCGGCTTCGCCAACGTAGGCGGCGCCTGAGCAACATCAAAAGGATTGGACTGACGCTCCTTCTCCCTCTTTTTCAACTTGGCCCAAGGATCAATATCATCCTCATCATCACCCTTCTTAAGATTCTTCTTCTTGGCCTTTCCACCACGCATATCCCGTTCCCACGACTTCAACAACTCCAACTCATCCGCCATCTCAAACTCCTTCTCCTCCCGCTCCGCAGCCTCCTTCTCCTTAATCCGCGCATCATCCTTCCGCCACCCCTCCTGCAACCGCCGAAGATGCTTCTCATGCTTCGTCATCTTATGATCCCGCACCTTCGTCCCACCCTGACTGGACTTCGTAAGAGCAGAAAGCGGGAGCTCACGATCAACGCGCGCCGCAAAATCAGCTAATTTCTCGCCGGGCAGAATCTTCGGGGTTTCCTTCTTCGCGGCCTTGGCCTTAGCCTCCGCAGCAGCCTCAACCTCCGCCTTCGCAGCTTCCGTAGCAGCCTTTTTCTGAGACTTGGCGTCGGCAGCTTCTCGCTTCCGCTTCTTATTCTCCCGCTCGCCTGTTTCCAGGCCTGACGGGGCCCGCTTGCCCGTTGTTTGGTACTGCATCAGGCGCTGGAAGGCTTTCGGGGTGTCATCTTCCTTCGCGCGTTTCTGGCGGCTGGTTGCTGGGCCGTTGGTCTTTTTGTCTGTTTGCTGTTGGGGCTTTTTGCCTTTCTGGGGTTTGCCTTTTGGGGCTTTTTGGGATTGGTCGCGCACTGGGAGTGCTTTTGCGATCATTGATGGGGGGAGATCGAAATGCCTGGGTATATAGTGTTAGTTTTGGAGGATGAGAAATGTGTAGTATAATTTGGTATCGGCATACGAGTCATCGCGATCTCGTCGCTTGTGCTTGTGAGGCATTGTGATTGATGGTGTATGGTGTGGAGTTGGAGGATTGCAGTTGTCGAGTGGAACTTTTTTTCCTGCTCCTTATCAGTTAATCTCTTATCGCAACGGGGGCACCCGTGGACTTGGGCATCAATCCAGCCAATTCACCCGTGCTATATTCCATTTCACCACGGGTACCTTATTTTTCTTGACTTTTCAATTAAAAGAATTGTTCATATTTCAAAAGGTGTTTTTAAAAAATCAAGGATATTTAGTCCTAAAGTTGGGCTCACCCGTGGGCCTCGATGTTTAGGCCTTCAACCTTGGAATGTCACCTAGACTTATCAATCTGTAGTCCTTCAAAGCCACCTGGGCAGCTAGGCATGCGCATTCGAATATTAGACAAGAAATGAGGAATTGAAATATTTTGATATACTTAAATACGATCACAATTTCTTGAAACTCTAATAAAAGTATCAATAGTAATGCTGCAAAAAGCCACTTGGGGATATAATACACAAGGTGATAAAGCTCAACATCTGAACGCCACCAAAAGATGCACCTTCGAGGGTAGTAGTAGACAGTAAGGAAAGAGTTTTGTGTCACAAATATGAGTGTGAGCGGCAGACAAGAGATAAAGAAATTGAGGGAAAGATGGACTAGAGTAGGCGTGTATGAGGGTGATTAGGTAGAGATGACCGAGTTAGCAGATAAGGAGACGGTATAGGAGAGCCCATGGAAGGGTACATCGGAGGTATGTCTCATTTGAAGATAGGAAATAAGAGGAAAGAAAGCTTGAGGTCTTGGAATCAGACGCTTCGAGGTAAGGATTTTGGAAATCGCTATAAAGAAGAAAACGCAACTGAAGAGATCAATCAAACAGCTTTTTGGAGACAGGTATCATGCAAAAATCATTATCGTGCGAGAAAAAAGAGAGAGTCTGGTTCATCAATTGATGAAGCCGGAGGAGTAGATGGGCAGGAGTTTCAGTGCAATGTGATCCACTAATAGGTCTCAACAGAGCGAGTTCCGCGCAGCTGCATCCTAGCTCGTGAGAGCGGGGACAAACTGTTTTCGCAGTAAGGCTGGGGAGTATGGGCACGGCGAAGTCGTTGAGGCCAGTTGATCAGCTTCTGTGCATCTGTTGCGGTGGCAGAATCGATGACATAGCGGACGTTGTTCTCATCGACACCTTCGATTTGCACACGAGGCGGAGGAGAACCAACACTGGGAAGATGGATAATGTCGTCGTCACTGTCTTCCGCAGAGAGACTGCTTCTGCTGTCCTTAGAGGGAGTGGAGTGCGCCTGCATACAATACACAGTTCCTGAGGTGTTGGGTGCCGGGGTGTTGGAGCGTGTAGCAGTTACGGCGGGGATGGATCCGGGTTTATCAGTGCTGGCGCGAATCAGGACGTCCATATATGTGAGTTGCTCTCCATTGGACGATTTCAGTTCCTGAGACTGCATATCGGCGAGGAGGCCTGGTGATGGTGCCGGAGCGTCGGTGTGTCTGCGTCGGGAAGGGTCGGCAGAAGCCTTGCGGAAAAAGTTCTCAGTTCCTTTCAAGGAACTGGTAATAGACATGCTGCGACTTGATTCGGCATTTCTCTTGTGCTTCTTGAAGGAGCTCTTCCTCATAATTTTCGAGAACTGACCAGTCGAAGCACTGCGGTTTAGTTCTGGGTGCTTAGAGCCTTCGAACGAGTCTTGATCCGAGGGCGTGAAAAGTGGACCAGCAGCAGCTGGGGCGGGTACACGCTTGAAGGCTTCGTGAGAATTGATCTCACGAACAATTGCGTCTTGTAGTGACTCGTAGGTTGGGTTGGAACTCATATTTTGCGAAGATTTATAAGCCTTGGTGAATAGTTCCATCATCTCAGAAACTTTGAACCGCGGCGAGGGAGCAGAGGGTGTCGGAGTCGAGACTGGCAATGGGCTGTTCATAACCTCTGCAATACTCGGCGCTCGTTTCATACCACTGGTGGACGGTGTTGGAGGTTGAATAGCCCGGTGCGAAATCTTCGACCTGCCCGTTGAGGCTAATTGAACATTGATCGACAGGTCTCGTACATTCTTTCTGGAGGTTGTCCCTGCCGAAGGAGGGGGTGAAGTAGACTTCTGATTCAAAGACGAGCTCCGGACGCTGGGAGATGGGGGTTTAAGTACGGGTAGTGGTGGTGAATTAGGGTTGCTGCTATGAAGGCTGTCGAGATCGTCACCGTCATCATTCATTGGAGGAGGTAATGTTGGACTGTCTGGCAAAGGAGTGTTGCTCCATCTCTTGCCCTGCTTATAGGCTGGCGGGACGCCTAGGCGCTCGATGACCGGGGACGCAGCTTCATCGTCTTCCCCGTTATCCGCAGACAATAGGGGCGCTGACCTTTGAAGGCGGAGGTGGTTACCGGAATCTGAGGCTTCCGCATCGTTCAGACGATTGCGCAAATCGCCATCAGAGGTCCAATTGGGTTTTCTCGCGTTGCGCAACTGTCCATCTCGCGGCTTTCGCACCCTGCCTGGAGCGGGAGGGGAAGACCGGGAACTCAGCGCAGATAATGACCTTGAAGGACCACTGTACTTCGCAATATTCCTGTCTGCCACATCTTCTTGGTATAAAGCAGATAATATTCGAGAGCTTGATAATCCATTCCGATGTTGGATGCGAAGAAACCTCGTCATGTTCCGTTCTGCGACATCTTCGTTGTATGGGCTGGTAGGAGGAGAGATAGGAGAGTCGCTGATTTCGCGACGATAACGATCGGATGCAAGAGCATCCATTAAATCGATGTGTCTAGAATTGGACCTTGAAATTGCAACTCGGCCTGGTACATTAGGTGCCGTTGACGACTGCACAGAGAGTGGTCTGTCGCCAAGATTTTGGTGTAGATCTTCGAATTGCTTTTCAATCTGCTCAAAGTGATGAGAGACATCCATATACCGACTTGTTTTGAAAACAGGTGACGGAAGCGCAGGTGATGGAGGAGCCGGGTATAGATGTGCCGGATCTAGATGGGTTGTTCGAGTCGGAGACTCGAGAGGGCTTGAAGAGCCCGAAGAGAACTCGTCAGGCGCATAACCTGGACTAGTTGATGGCCTTGGACGGCTCTCCGGTTGTTGGAAGATCTTTTTCAAGGCAACCATTTTGAACCTGGTGAAATTATCATGGGCGAGAGCAATAATTCACAGAATATGCAATTTGGAGCGCACGAGACAGCTCTCGGAAGTGACGTCGGGGCTCAAAAACAAGAAAGAAAAAAAGTACCCAGGCTAACAATGGGTGGATCACCTAGACCATTGGCCGTCATAGAGTGTCAAGCAAGCACAGAAAGTCATGGCAGCATTGAAATGTTTAGAAAGAAACCGTCATACGGTTCCAGCGTTATCCCAGGTGGACATGCTTGTAGGAAAGGAAGAGAAGGAACAAAAGAAAAAAAAAAACAGTTGGAAGCACATGCGATGGATGACCGCAGCGGAGACTTACCATGTCCAGCAAGCAGGCTTGCAGATCTAACACCCCTTGTGTGTCTGGATCAGGGGGGAGATTGGGACCCGGTCTTCTCCATGATCCATCGTAGTGGCGCAGATGGAGCCAGGCTAGATTGTAGTGTGACGGTTCGAACGCTAAGAAATTAAGAGTGCTCCATTTACCGTGGCTCGGTAGGTTCTGACACACGAACGGCTGTCTAAATTGCTTTTGGGGAAACTCAAAATATCCCAAGTCCTTGAATTTGGTCCGTGTGACTCCGGTCCTCGAGGAGAGTATAAGGTGTGCCTCCAGACTTTCAGACTTTTCGCCCCTTTCCTTTGCTTTTTTTGCCCTTTTCGGAACCTACACGAGGGCCCTAGCATACCGATAGCTGGGGCACACTGGGTCAGCATATGCAACTAGCAAGGCCCTATCCGGAAATAACGTCCAGGCTGCAGTTGAGAGCTTCTCACCCGCCCCAGGAAATTCCCAGCAAATAGTGACGGATCCACAATATGACAGGCGAAAATTCCCCCGTCAAATCGTGCGAGGCTATCTTGGATAGGGAGATGATTTCCTCGGGAACTGGCCGCATCAGCTCCAGCGTGCCCGCTTGGGCGTATCCCAATGAGCGTAACTGCAATGGGGATCAAATGCCGGACTCGAAGCCAAGTGGGAAAGACCGAGGACAAGGGAAAGCATGAGATGGAGCCCTCAATTTCCGGATAGCTGGTGATTGGCGGGGAGAGCTGATCGACAGGCAAGCCTAGTGGGTCTGCTCGTTCTTAGCGGCACGAGCCTGCGAACCGAGTGCCAAATTTGGCGCTGTTGGATTCCGATTTGCTTGCACTTAGCCCTTCGGGAAATGTAAGGATGGACCCAAGTGGGCTCAGTAAACAAAGAAAACGTAAGACTGAAAATTGATCCTGGCTAGTCGAAAAATATTGGAAGGATTTTGACAGGAACAAAGAAAAATAGAAAATGAGCAAAGATGGGTTCCCGTGTCGAAGCCTCAGGCAGGGGTTTATGTGATTAGCGGGTCGTGATGAACTGGAATGTGACGAACACTCAGGGGGTTCAAAGAGAATCGAAACACTAGTCGAAATTCAAAATGCAAATAAAAATAAAAATAACATAAAAAATATCAAAAAAAGCAGGTCCGCTTTCAGTACCTTGGAACCGAAGTTTCAGATGATTGGTCGTTTTTAACAGTATGGAATCAATATCCCGTCAGATGGAATACGGATTTTCCCCTGAAGGTTCTAAAGTTCTAAAGTTCTAATTGTATCTCGAGTTTTGTGCCCTCTAGTTCTTTTCCGCTCCACCATATCTCGTGCCTACGATCGATCGATGCCGATTCCGATTTCGATTACGATTACGATTTGCAATTTCATGGGGCCTTGATTATCCGATCGTCAGCTACTTTTCGTCTCCACTCATGCCAAATCTAAAGTGAGACATCTTCGGTCATTGCTTGGTACCGGGGAACTGTCTATAGTAGGAATAGGAAATACTGCAATAATAATTCTTGCCAATGATAGCCTATGTGCACATTCTGGCCCGTCAATAGACAGGTAGATCAATTGATCGGAATTGCGTTAATGCAATTGACATACACTTCCAAGGCTATTTGTTCAACTAAGCTAGTCCCTTTTGAGCGAATCCAGTTCCAGGCGTTAAATAGGCCACTGGAATCTTGGCACCTCTTTTTTTGTGACATTGATACGATTTACAAAAGTACTGTGCGTCCTGTACAGTAGCTTATCCAGAAAACCTGGAAACATTCTTTGTTAAAAAAGCAAAGGAAAAAAAAAAAACCCCCCTTTGACCAAATCTCCAGGATAAAATCCTACATGATTCCAAATACTTTTCAAGTGCTTATGTATGCACGTCAACTGGATCTCTTGAAGCCCATGTAGGAGTTCATCACATATCACACACGTGCCCTTTAGAATGCACATGTGCATGGGCGCATGTGATCTGTCTCAAGTACTATTTCGGGTCTCCACTATGCACATACCAACGGGTTGCCAGTGGTTGGTCTATGTGCAGTACCTTGTTTGTACCTTGATCCATGGCCCAATCCAACTCCCGAGGTCTGCCCGAGACAATATGCACCAGTCCCCTACCTTATGTATGTCTATCACAATTGCTAAACAATTCAGGGCAAGACTCCGACCGGCCGGGTGGGTGGAGCATTGACAACCCGTTGGGCACCCACACTGTGGCCCACGTCTTCTGCCGTTATGGAGTAGTTGTGCTACAAAGTCCTACAACTTGGAGCATTGTTTCGTTTTCAAAAGGGTCTTTTCATTGCCGGCCACCGAACCCGGGAAACGTCCTCTTCCATTCTCGTGCCCGTGAATTGGGCTGGTCATTTAGCAACAACCGGAGAGGTCAGCACGGCTCTCAATTCAATCTTGATCAAGCATACCTTGCAAGATGCACTTTGCAAAGTGCCATCTTAGACCTCCTCCTCCTTCACGGTGACCTCCTCCTTCTCCTCCTCCTCCTCTTCCTCCTCCTCCTCCTCCTCCTCCTCCTCCTCTTCCTCCTCCTCCTTCACGGCGACCTCGCCCTCCTCAGGTTCGGTCTTCATGTCCTGGCCATCCTGGCCAGTCTGGAGGGGGGCGACAGCCTCCCCTCCTAGAAGCTTCTCCTCGACGTCGTTCATATGAGCCCGAAGGCGGGTGAGGCGAAGCTTTGCAGCAGCAACGCTGAAGCGAAACTGCTTGGCGACTGCACGGAAGTTGACCTGGTCAAGATGGATTCTTATTAGCAATGCACAAGATCTTCCGTCTTCCCATCCAATTTGCAGGAAAGTCAATGACAACATACCATTCCGTCCATGGTCTCGAAGCAGCGCCAGAGGAAGAGCAGACGCTCCTCAGTGCGAGCGACCGCTTTGACCTCGCGAGAAACGGCGGGAGTGCTGCGGCGCTTGCGGGTTACCTTCCTGACACCGCCACGAGCCTCACGGCGAAGGGCCCGGGCCTTGGCCTTGGCCTTGAGCGAGGCCTTGAGCTTTGGGTTTGTGATATTGTAGGGAGGCATGATAGCTTTGGATACAGCTAATTGAGAGGATTTGATAAGAGGGAGATGTATGAGGTTGATGGAGGGTTCGAACGTGGGGTAAAAATGGAAGAACTACGAAATGAGATGGATGCCTGTGTAGGAACATCTTTCGAGCGAACCAACCAATGAGGGCCACTGGCACTGAAGTGAAAGTAAACTGAGAGCTTCTGAATATAGGAAACCTGCTAAACATCTTTTAATAATCATTTGACAGGACTAGAGCATTGACCCTATGCTCATACTGAACTTTCCATCCTCCCACACCCACGCCACTAGTACTATTATCATTGTTTGCTCTCTGATTGAAGATATTTGAGTCATTACGTTTAGATGAGTGTAATTTATGAAGGTCCACTGGGTAGACTTAGGATTGAAAGTAAAATCCCAATGAATGGCATTTCATTTCCGCGTGTACCGTAGAATGTGGAGGATTTGATATCAGGGCATACTCACGATAATATCATCATGTAACTTATTGCTAGATTAGAACAATAATGTTTAGACCATGCTGAATCTTTAGGCTAGCTTTTATAGATCTACTTTGAGCTTGCCACGGTGGTACGTGTGTGTCTTCCGATCTAAGACTATGTGATTATGCGTTGAACTTGAATGTCTTTATGCTCCACCCTGTGCAAACACTCTTCTATCCGTAAACCAAACTACCAATGCCTTTGTCAGTGGCTTTTCTATGCAATATCAAAGCTTCTTATTTCATCAATTTAGTCACACATACATCTGAGCCGTTCACACGGGTACATAATCCATCTATGATGGTGGTCCGCGCAACAATTCAATGTTAGGGCTTGATATCAGAGGCGGTCTGGCCTGGCAGATCATATGATGGATTGATTGGACGCGATAGAGATATGTGGGTCACTCCACATGGGCGCCTTTCCTATTATGGAAGGCACGGCGGAACCTTAAGAGGTAGATAGCACCTCCACAAAATTATTCTCGTGCCCTATATACCACAACATTGAAGTATCCAGGTGGACCTAGATCTTTCGGTCCAAAATTGGAAAATCGTTCATCTCAAAGCTAAGGGGGACCGGTGGTTTGTGTGGGGCTACTATGAAATGCATTACAAGGTTGACCTTGGTTGTCATCAAAAACCAAAGCACCCGAGAATGCCGAGATGCAAACAGATATCCATGTATAATGCATACTCATGTGGAAGTACTGCCTACTCGATACTTCAGAACTGGGTACTTGTGGAGAGAGATGCGGATTTTTACGGAACCAACATATGAACTGACTGAGTAGGAAAATAATGACCGCCCGATAGTACTGTCTACTTGGGTACTACCTACTTGTTCAGTTTTGCTAGTAAGCTTCAAAGGGATCTGGAAAGTTTAACAAAGACATAACTTTTTTTTTTTTTTTTTGATATTTTGTGCGGAGCAGGTAGTGGAAGTAAAGCCGCCACTAGGACCATGTCAATGTAGTCATGTCCATCTAAATCAATAAGCCCCGAGGCTCTCTGCGAGCCAAACAATTGAACGCAAGCATGCCAGGGTGACCCTCTCAAATGATCCCGCCAAATTCCATGTCCAAAAATGCAACTTCATCCAAAAAACCCCCCATGCAAAAAAAGCCAAGATGCAAAGAAATTCAAAAAGAAACGCCCAGAGGGAAACCCAAATGAAAACCCCAAATGAAAACCATCATCCTTGAAGAAAAGCCACCATGCCCATAGAAAGGAGAGCTGCTATTCTAAGCATCCTCAACCTCAGTAATGGTGTCGACGCTCTCATCCCGCTCCAGCTGGGGTGCTTGGGCTTCGTTGTCCGCTTCGGTCTGCATGGGGGCGTCGTCAACGGCGTCGGGGTGGCACACGACTTCATGTTCCTGGCTCTCTGGAGTAGGGATGCTGGAATGTTCCTCGGCAGGAGCATCGTCGGGGACAGACTCGGTAATCTTGCCAGCGTTGTTAGCCTTGCCCTGCTTGGCCTTCTTGGGCTCGCGCTTAGCGGGAGGCTTCCGTCCGGTCTTGGTCTTGGCCGTGGTCTTTTTCTTGTCGGAGGTCGAGGCACCGGTCGGAGTGGCAGTTTGGTCAGGATTCTCAGCCTTGTTCTTCTCCTCCTCACACGCCTTGAAGTAGTCGCGGATAGAGTAGTAACGCTGGTTGCAAGCAGAGTAGGTAATGCCAAGGATGCCGGCGACATGGCGGTAGTCAACCTAAGAAGTATCATTAGGATCAATGTTCACAATGCCGACTAATAATTGGAAGAAAGGGTAGGTCGGGGCTTAGGTGCAAATACCGAAACATCAGTAAGGCAGGTCCATAGAAACTTTAAGGTCTCCTCGGTGAGAATGTTGGAAAACTTCTTCCGGCGGCCAGTGGCGGTGAGACCCGGGTTCCTGGCGGTCTTGGAGGCAGTTGATTTGGTCACCTTAGCCTTCGAGGCCTTAGTGGTCTTGCTGGATGGAGTGGCCTTGGGTTTACCCTTGGCCTTTGCCGGGGCAATAGTAGGGGGAGCCATTGTCGCGAAGCAATTGGAGTTTGAGAACGGAGTATGAAAATGATGAGGTTGTAAGGAAGTGGGGGATGGGAGAGATATGGAGGAGGAAAGAAAGAGAACGCGTGGAAAATCTTTTAAATGAGGAATCTGGGGGGCCTCATGGAGTGAGAGAACGTCGCGGATCGAGGCAGACCCGCCCAAATAGGAAAGTCTGCTGACCCGAGTAATTTTGAGTAGGAATTCTCACCAGGTACCTCTTAATGCGGAGAGTCTCCTAAGATAACGAAGCATCTTTTAAAATTCTTCTCAAACTACACCAAAATATTGCGCCTTGTCCTGGGACACGGTGAAAAGCGGGCCCGTGATTCCTCTTGAACCACAACCACGCTTAGGCAGAAATTTCTAGTCATTATTTGCCTACGAAAACGATTTTTTTCTACCTCTGCAGGAGGAGCACAAGATCGGGAAAAGATGGAAGGTGAATAGGTAGGATCGTGAATGTGTTGTCTCCCTGAAGGAGACTATACTCTACCTCAGTGTAAGACCTTCCAGGTACGTAAAAGTGCTTTCATGCTTCCTGAATTAACGCTCTTAGCTACGAATTCACTAAATAGAACCGGCTAGGCCCGATACCAATACCAAAGTATCACATCATTCAATATCACATACCTTAGAAGGAAAAGGCCACCGTGAGCACTTCACGGATTAAAAACAGCCAGGGATTATACTACAAAGCCGTCCGTACGTACATAACCTGTTGACAGATTTTCCAACATTCAAAAATTCAAACAATCTGCTTCGGTAGGCAGCCTACTAGATTGTTCATCATCCACCTACATGCACGCCCAGGCAACCGTCAACCTTCATCAATTGCTCGCTAACTCTACTTATCTAATTATCTCTTCCTGCCCCCCTTCCAAGGCTGTTCTGCCTGTTTTTAGTCTCATTTTGTTTGCCTTTTTTCTTCAATCTCATCTCTTTGTCATCATTCTCTTTGAAAGGAGCACTAGCCCAAGGCATATAATTTAGCGAGGTGCTTGTGGATGCTTCAAATTTTTGTTGCTGGACGCTGTACTCAGCAACTTCAAGGGCCTTGCCTTAAGACTAACCTTGGAATCTATCTGAGGAACTACTATCGCTACGAGATTTAAAACACTACAGACAACATTTCAATGTTCAAATGTTGAAGGCACATGCGTCCATTAGGTGTCTAGTCCCATATTGATATACCTAGGTAAGCCCTCCAGCTTGAACAGTGCCTACTATTCGCGCGACCAAAACTAATCATTGAAGCTCCGAGTCCAACAGTTGATTAGTCTCGAAATCAAACTTTGGAAGGTTTTCTTTTATAGGCACTTGAGAAAGATCTCCAGCCCTGGAGGGCTGCAAACTTCAATGTTGAAGGAGGCTCGACAATAAAAGCTCTGCCTGCGCGCGATCGACCCGAACCGTAAACAATGAAACTTGAAGTAACCCCCCTCCAAGTTCGTCAATTTGCTTCAAGCATGCGGAAGCGACTATTTACCCAGTTCCTCCGAGTCGCTACCCAAACTATCCTCGATGTCGGAAACCTTGGAAGACACACCCTTTCTACTATCCAGACTGGAAAATCCCAGGTCATGCAACGGATCAGACAACTTTCAGGCACAGAGGAGTATCCACCGGCGTGCTGCCTCGTGGCCAGATCGTCTATAAGGAAAGTTTCGGATACGGCGATGTCGCACCTGGGCAGCTAGAGCCACTGCCGATTCGCAGACTTTCTACCACTTGGGCTCGCTCCCCAAATCCACGTTCACGGGTCCTTTGCTATGGGCAGTCTAGCCGATGATTTCCTTTTGTCCTGGACCACGCCAGTCAGAGATATTTCATCAGACCTCGATCTCAAAGACCTTCATACCACCAACATCGATGACAACAATTCTCGATCTAGCGACGCATAGAGACCAATAGAATAGGTCTCGACGGTGATGTTTCCATTCAATGTTGCTTTTCACGGAAACGGAAAGTTCATTTTGCCGCAAGACCAATTGATCCCGACTCTCAAACAGTTAGATCAAGTCAGTCCTTTCCACAAAACATGGAGGCATTATAACTGGAGCGATGAAGTGGTCGGTCAAATTATCGAGCAGGTCACCCGCCAGTCATTGAAAGTCTGTGGAACTTTGAGGAAACGAAATGATTTCAAGGGGGAGGCCTGGAATACTCCGGACATTCAGCATATCCCAAATGTTGAACTTGAAACCCTAGTGAATAAGGCACATTCAGACCAAACAAACTTGGATTAAAAACAAATAAAGCCGTGAAGCCTGTAGAACCCGAGAAAACTGTATTCACTCAAGGGAGATATTATGCGATTGTCCAAGTAGCGCCTGGGTATCAGCTACTGCAAAGCCTTGGAAGTCAACTGGTTCTGGCATCTCTAACAACGCTTGACCAACCACCTACTCACCAATAATGTGGGTACGGCACAGTGTTGGTACTTAAAATTTCTACGCAGCATTTAGAAGAACCTTGGAAGAGGTCAAGAACAAAAGCCCATTTCATATCAAAGAGAATTTTCATTTGTGATCAACCTGGAGGCTACGGTAGGATACTAAGCATCAGGCTAAAATCTGCAGACAAATAGTCAGCGCCATGTCATCAAAATGAGGCATTCAAATGTTGCAAGAGCAACAAAGTGTAATCAGTCAAGCCAGTTTAATTCATCCCATCCCCTGCTAGCCTTCCAGACTGAACTGGCATCCAAGACGGACGGTCAGCCCAGCCCAGTCAGCTAGCACAAGTCAAGCATAGTAGAGCCGACTAGACCCTGCAACACCAGACATCGATGTAGCCTATAGGCGCCGGTACTCCACAACCTTCCTCCCGATCACGTCCATGCGTACACAGTCATGATGGTCCAGTATAAGGGAGGCGGAACGATATAGATCGATGCCTGTTAAGCATCACAGGGTCACGCGGATACGTACCCGAGGGGCGGTTCCCGAAAGATCATTGAATGGATTGACTGGGTGTCATCATAAACACTGGAGGGCACAACGAGGAATGTTGTTCTTGATCGTACCTTTTGAAACAGAACTTGTTGGCGTGATGAAGAATTCAATGAAACCTGGATGACTTGTGAATGTCAGTGCTTACTTTCAACAGCGACGAGGTGCAAAGACAATGTAATGAATATGAGTATGATCAGGAGTTTTTGGTAAGGTATTTTGTTATCTTCAAGATAATTGCAGAAGCAGAACTGAAAAAAGTTTTCTCATCATAAAAGGTGGAGTGCAGAAAAATTGTGTGGAAAAAATCAAGCTTACCTGTTAGTGTGATAACGAGCACTTAAGCACCGAAGCAATGAACGGAGCAATCCTGTCTTGAATCATGGTCAGTCTTGGAACCAATGATAGCAATGGATAAAATAATTATCGAGGTTGCAAGTGTCACTCAGATGGTAGTGCATGTTGTTCTTGGCCCATTTGTTGGTCGCCGAACAGAGATTTTGGAAAATCTTTCCTCATAGAAACACTGGAAGGAAGGAGGGGTGGGAAGAGTGACTCACTGTTAGTTGAATTTGCTAGATGAAAAACTTTTTAAAGGTCAATTCATCTTCAGAGAGCTTCATCAACATCAGATGAGCTTCTGTTGATTCTCAACGCGTGTGGGAGAAAGAGAAAAGAAAAAAGTTTCGGCAGCGAAGAAAAGGGAGACATAGCACCCCACTAGCCTAACCTGATTTGGTAAGTTTGCTTTGTTTGCATATTTGAGCCATGCTAAGAAGATGCAACGTCCAAAAGACCAGTTGACCCTGAGAAGACGAAATACATTCAATTATTCAATTAGGAGCCCAACTAATTGCTGGCAACTTGTAGATTCAAATATTCAAAGGATCAATCAGCCAATTCATTGAACAGCTGGAGCTCCGGAGGGCTTTGATGCTACCAGAACTAGAACTTGTAAGACTCGAGAAACATTGAAACGACTTAAGAAACAACCTAGGAATGGCCAGATCAAACGATACGCTTTATTCTTTTTTTTGACGGCGTCTCGGCCATGTCCAAATAATACATGAAAGGCGAGGTCTGAATTAAACGGTCGTTGAATTTACCCTGCTCCTCAGCCGTAAAAGCGGCACCGTCTACTCTCCTCAAGCGGGGTGCAAACACGACAAACATCAAGATTTCCGCTTTTAGTTTCTCAACGAGCATCATCAAGCTCTCAAAGCTTTCACATCACTCCAAAATGAACGACAGGCGCAGGGCCAATGGCCCCTCCCAGACAACCAGACCACCGATCTTCGCATCGACCCTCGAAGGAGGAGCGAACACAGAACGTCCGACCCGCGAGCGCGCAGCAGACGAACTCCGGAAAATCTGTATGGCAACTTTTGACTCTGACCAGAACGATCTAGCTAACAAACCCAGACCTGAGAACCGGCTTCGTGCCATCCGCCTCTGGCTCCGCATACCTCGAATACCAACCCTCCCCCTCCCTCATCACCTCCCGCTCATCCAACAAATCTCTGATCCCACCCTCCTCATCCCTAAAACTCGTCGCCGCAGTCCACGGCCCAAAACCACTCCCCCGCTCCGCACCCTTCACCCCAAACCTGGTCCTAACAACGCATGTGAAATACGGGCCGTTCGCGGCCCGAAAGCGCAAAGCGCATATGAGCGATACCAGCGAACGCGATCTGGGCGTGCATCTGGAGACCGCGCTGCGGGGCGCGATAATCGCCGAGCGCTGGCCGAAATCCGGCATCGACGTGACGATCACCATTCTCGAGGCTGAGGATGATCATTTCTGGGCTGATGCGCCGGATTCCCATGATGCGTCGTGGGGGATGATGAATGTGTTGGCCGGCTGTATTACCGCTGCGTCCGCCGCCATCGCCGATGCACAGATTGATTGTTTGGATATGGTTGCCGGAGGCCTTGCTGCGTTGGTTTCTTCTGGGGATGGCCTGCCGAAGCTTGTGCTGGATACTGATCCTGCTGAGCATGAGTCTATTTTGTCTGCTTGTGTTGTCGCGTACATGCCTACGCGTGATGAGATTACTGAGATTTGGTTGAAGGGGGATAATGCCAGAATTGAGCCCGAGGAGGGTGATCAGCGTGATACTCATGAGAGACTTGTGGATGGTGCGGTTGAGTCGGCCATGGGTGCTCATTCTGCTGTTGCTGATGCTGTGCGTGATGGTATCTTGCGGGGAATGGACCAATCTTGATACCAGACAAAAATACCAATTAATGAGTCCATGAACTTGATATGCTCCCTTCGTATGCCTAGCAATGTAGAAGGTTGCTTATATTCTGCACTAAGGATGGTAACTACACTACGGTCCTTGACAAGAGATAAAATGGGATTTTCTTTTATTTGAACTTAACAAAAACATGTAGTAGAAAGGCATCACGGCTATGTACAAGAACAGCAAAGTCAGGAAAGAAACTGATTGAGGACGAAGCAAAGGGCTGGTAGCCCGGGGTCCCCATAATGACTTCCCGGGTCCTCAGGAGAGGAAAAGCCTCTCAATCCTTTAAATGAAAACTTGTATTTTTCTCAAACAAGACTTATCCCACCACCTTTTAGTCTTGAACGGTATTCATTGCTTTGGAGGTCGAAAACATCAAACAAATACTCCGCAGATACGCCGAAACCATTCTAATCTAGATGTCCGGTCTATCAGGAAGCGTTGCTTTCTAGGAGTGAAATGACTGCTACCCCTTTGATGTGGCCGGGGTAACATTCAACTGGTGTTAACTCTCGATCTAAACTGGAGTTGTCCTGCCATTCGATCGAGACATGCTGTATGGAGCCTGGAAGAAGTGTCAGAACATGCTCATCTATCTTCTCCTAGGGAAAGGAAAGGTCGCCTACCAAAACCTTTTTGGCATTGCATATCCGCCAGGCGAGATTCAAGACATTTCCATCAGCCTTGACGACTTCGGGTGCCAACTCCACGCCAAACCTAAAGGATGGTTAGTCAGTATCAGAATATTGTAAGCTAAGAGCAGGGGGTACTGACATTTGGTGAATAGCGAATACGACACGATTGGCAAACTTGCCATCTCGTTCAACGAGTCCACCGAACTGCTCATCAACAGCCTCAGGAGCGACATCAGGGTCACGATCAAAACAATTGCGAACGACGGGCAGTAGAGCCTTCTCCACGGCGGATTGCACGATGCCATCGGCGTCAAGCGAGTCAATCTCCTCATAGTGACGAATACGGATCTCAAAAGGACGAGAGATGGCCATGACATTGTGCAGGCCGTTGTGGTGGTAACGCAATTCAAAGGCACCCTGGGACCAGAACAGCTTATCCCCCGAGAAGACAATCTCTCCGGAAGCAACCTCGTGACCCTCACGACCCTTCTGCTCGGTGGTTTTGATGACAACGTCGCTAGTGATTATTCCTTTCTCGCAAGTGAGGTTATCATAAGATCCTTCGTTGGTAGCAACCCAGCGGCCTTGAGAGGAGACACGACTGATTTCCCTAGAAGCGTTGTCGGTGACACGGTACAGACCAATCCAGTCCTTCTTGCTGTGGTTGAGCGGTGCAGTCCATTTGACCTTGATCGGAGCACCATATTCAAAAGTCAGGTTCTGAAGATCACCACGACGATCCAAGGGCATGCGAGCATTGGCTCCCTCACGACCTCTGCCCTCTTCATTCTGCTCTAGAAGAGTCGCATCTGTGCCTTCAACTGACAGCGAATAGTCACGAATGTCGTATCCAGCGAGGTCCGCATCGATGCGAGAGATAGTAACACGAGCTGGATATTTCTGGAAGAGGGTTGTGGTATCTTTCACGAATGTGTTGATTCCAGCGGCAAGCTTCGGACGGGCGTTATCGACGAGCTCTTCGATGAATTCAAACGAGTCGTCAAAGATCTTGTCGACGCTACCATGCAGCTGCTTAAGCGATGGAGGCAAGGATCTCTTCAAATTCTTGACAACACCACCGTCCTGACGCATGCTTCGACCGTAGAGCTTCTGCATGTGCGGG
The DNA here is from genome assembly GCA_911649655.1 of Penicillium sclerotiorum. Lineage (NCBI taxonomy): Eukaryota > Fungi > Ascomycota > Eurotiomycetes > Eurotiales > Aspergillaceae > Penicillium > Penicillium sclerotiorum. Next base: position 2,935,675 of record CAJVRJ010000005.1, on the reverse strand, counting down.
CGCTCAACAAATTGAATAAAAGCAAGGCTCAGAATGTGGCTCAGCAACGCTAAGAAGGTAATCGCTCCACTACTGGTGATGAGGACTGCACCCCAGACTCCTGCCAGACCCAGCACACGCTCCGGGTTGTTGAGGAAGCGATAAATGCCTTCATAGGTAAGTTTGGGAGATTCGTCAAAGAAGAAATCGCCGTAAAACCATCCGAATTCACCAAGGGAGTCGTAAATGCTGATCGAGGTCCAAATCTGCAAACTGATCAAGCCGACTCCGACGACATGGCGAAAGAGCACGAGGCCGTAGTTCCAATCGCTTGGGACGGTGTACATCTTCCATGCTGCAGCTATGAAACTGGCAGAGCACATGACCATGCTGAGATGATACGTGCCCTTCCACTGATTCCATGCTTCCAGAGGTGTCTCACCGAACTTGAGGAAGTGCCTGGTCCAAGTTTTGTCCCGAGACTGGTTGTTGAGTAGGTACCCAAGACCTACAGAGTACCATACGCGCCATACGACAGCATTGACCACAAAGAAGAATTGGTAAAGCGGCGTCGACGGGCTTAGGGCGGTAACTGCGAATACAAGTAGCTGAACAAGAATTATAGAGCTATCCGTGGTTCTAAAGAGATCCAGGTTCTTCAGGCCCAGGAGGTTGTGGACCGAGGGAGGTTGTTTGGTCGAGTACGATGAAGGCGCATTGGGTGGGAAATCCTCAGACGGGGTTGCTGCATTCGGAGTTGTCGCGGAGGGGGTTGTCGCAGTGGGAGTGTCTAAGTATGCTGGCAGGCTGGTAGATGAACCGGCGCAGACCGATCGTTTGCGAGGCGCAGGTGGGTTGTAGGTCTTTTCGATGTGCGGGTTTTCGACAAGCACAAGGAAGGCGAATTGAGCTGCATGGGCAATGATGGAGATGAACAAGACCTTATAGCTAGCGGCCATCAAGGAGATTCCGTAATAGCCCGCGTAGCCGACCGAGTACATCGGGTGGGGAGCCATCTCGAAAACGCCGTCGAAGGTCAGCTCTTGGTCGATCAGGTAGAAGAAATCTCCCCAGTACCAGGCATAGTCCTTGACTACTCGATGAGCATCTAGTTTGACCCAAAGGTTGAACAGCACCAACACGATGCCGGCAAACCACCTGAGCGCGGTCATGACCAAGCTTTCGTCGACGGGACGGTGGCCACAGGCTATCGCAAAGAGACAATACGAGGTGAAGTCGCACATGAGGATCACATCCACTAGGCGCCGGAAGACCAGCCAAGTATTGTATTCCAGAGGGGCCTTGTCGAAGGAATAATCATGAGGAATCTTGGTTTCCATCTCCCACTTGATCCAATTGTACAGTTTTGGGTGGGGGTTGTTGCCCGTCGCCGGATTCACAAAAATCTTTGTCTTTTCAGCCCATCGCAGCATGGTCTTATGATGCGATTGATTGTGCAAAAGCCATCCAATTCCAGCATTGTAGCCGGCGCGCCAGAATAAGTACACGACCGCGAAAACGGGAATTTTGGCGCCCGCGGGAAGAACCCACAGCAGAAAAATATGGGCTGCCAGTAGGATCAACACTGCGAGATCAGACAAATTCTTTGGTTCCGAAGGCGACAGCAGCTGGGAGACCATGTCATGCGTTTGTGGCACCGTGAACACTGTAATGCCGCGATCAACGAGTTAGCGGGGAAAGCTCCACCAGACCTGCGGAAGGGTGCGATGACGTGGGGATGCGCCTCTAGTGGAAGGGGAGGACGTTTCGAGGCATTGAATCAACCCTACCAGGGGTAGAAAACAACCCAGAGCGTCGCATTCGATGCTTCAGAGAAAATATCCAGGGGCAACGTGCAAGACTTACCAGTTCCATCCGGTGTACGGCCAAAGGTCTTCTTGTCCTTGCCGTCCGCATCCTTGATCTCCAATTCGGCTTTGGCAGTTAAAGCATCGCGACCTCCAGTTGAATCAAGGCGCGATACCAATCTCTCCCTCAGCCCATCTGGCTGCAGGGTGCCTGTTGAATGACCCTGATCCATGATGATGATGGTTGAAGAGAGCGCTGGAGTTGGAGTTGGTAGGTTTGTTGGGACGAAGTGACCTCAGAGCATGTGACAGTGGGGACTCCCAACGTGACCTGTTTGCGTGAGAATTTGAGAATTTGGGAATTTTCTGTGTTCAAAATCAGCTCTTTCAACTTTCCCTTTGTTATTTTATTTTACTTTGAAAGGATTGTTAAAAATCTATGATATGAAAAAGTATCATAGATTTAATCCTGGGACTTAGAGGGCCTGTGTTAAGGGAACCAGGGTGTGTGGGACGTATTTATGGCAGAGACCATAGTGGATCCGACGAGCCTCGACTTTTAACGACGTCTCCTTATAGGTGAAAATTATACACGAGAGTTAGTCTCTGCGGGCCTCTCGAATGAAGCAGAAGAGGAAGGAAGCATGTGCGATCTGTTCTTTTCCACACTAAAACTAAAGGCGCAAAGTCTCTCTCACTAGGACGACGGCCCAGTGAGCCTATGAATTTCCAAACCAATTCCTACAGCGCATGGGTTACACGTTGAGTTGCCCAGGTGGACAAAGCGGGGAAATAAAAAGGATGCGGTAAATGCGGTGCCGTGCATCACTCCACTTGACTTAACTTGCCAATACATGAGGACTGGCCATGCGGATGGCCTCGGATTGGTAGTAGATTTTAGCCGTATACAATCCACTGGAACTTCAAGTTGACATCATCTCCTCGGAAATGCCATCAGGATTATGATGAGACCATGTTGTACAATATGTACGCCCGTCCAGTTCAAGTCGATGTCAGTGCGTATCCACTGTGATTGATAATGGATATTCCTAATTTCAATCCCAAGTCAACAGGGCACACTTCTTCGAGCCAGTGAGATCATGCCGGGTATGCGACGCCTATGCGACTGCAGCTCTTACCCCCCTCTTTTATGCAGCTACATCGGAATGTCCCACACGGGATCATTTAGAAAAGGACCAAAATCAAGATTTGGATCGTCTGTAAGGTTCTGACAGGACAATGGACCATTGGTACCTGGACCTGATTCGATTGATTGGACTATAATCCAACGACCCCCTTTAGACCAGACCGGGATATTCGTTAGCGTCTCTTCAGGCTACATTAGACTAAGAAATAGAATAAAAATAAAATAAAAAGGCAACGAGTCGGCGCTATAAACCTACAGTAGCCTTCTGCACATGTGAAGTTGGTGGGTATGAAATATCTAGACTCGATCATTTGTTGCAGACCCACCATCTGCATGTGGGAGTATGAAGGAGGGGGAGAAGATGGGTAGTTTCTCCCCTCCCAGATTTCATCTAAATTTATTATATGAAAGTTGAGCCTTCAAAACTTGATACACCATAGATCCGATTTCTAGAGCTCTTTAGTAATGTTTCTCTTTTCACCTTGATTTTTTCCCTATTTTATTTATCAAATGAATTGAATTGAATTGTCAATGCTACTCTTCCTCCGACACCGCAGACGCCAATGGCCGGGCACCGGTTAGTCATCCCGCTTATCAAGCATCTCCGCCACTCAAGGGAAATTCTTTTTTGAGCACATCTCGCCCTGAATCTATTCTGGATTATTGGAAGGGCATATAATAAGTGGAATGGCGCCATACGTGGAAGAGCCAAATGACAACGCGTCTCTCGACGCGCCCGCAAAGCGGGCGCCCAATCTAGTAGCCCCGGAGCCAGGTATGATCGACCATTGCGGGGAATAACGTCTCAGTCCAGAAAACTAACAGACACAGAACACTGTCCAGGACCCGAGTCTGAAAAAGCCGGACAAGGCGACGCCTGCGCCGGATGTCCTAATCAACAAATCTGCGCTTCCGCGCCGAAAGGCCCCGACCCTGATATCGCTATCATCACCGAGCGCCTCGCTGGCATCAAGCACAAGATCCTCGTTCTCTCTGGCAAAGGCGGGGTAGGCAAATCGACCTTCTCGACTCTCCTTGCGCATGCGTTCGCCGCGAACCCCGATTCAACCGTTGGTATTATGGATACTGATATCTGTGGGCCGTCGATCCCGAAGATGATGGGCGTGGAGGCGGAGACGATTCACGTCAGTAATGCGGGCTGGAGTCCTGTTTGGGTCACGGATAACCTAGGCGCGATGAGTGTGCAGTTTATGTTGCCGAATCGGGACGATGCGGTTATCTGGCGGGGACCGAAGAAGAATGGTCTTATTAAGCAGTTCTTGAAGGACGTGGACTGGGGCGAGTTGGACTACTTGATCGTGGATACACCCCCTGGTACCTCGGACGAGCATTTGTCTGTCAACTCTTTGCTGAAAGAGTCTGGCGTTGATGGTGCGGTTGTCGTCACTACACCACAGGAAGTCTCACTGCTGGACGTACGCAAGGAAATTGACTTCTGTCGCAAGGCGGGCATCCCTATCCTCGGACTGGTTGAGAACATGTCTGGCTTTGTGTGTCCCAATTGCACGCACGAGTCCCAGATCTTCCGTGCCACCACGGGCGGTGGACGCCGCTTGGCCAAGAAGATGGGTATTCCCTTCCTAGGGGCTGTGCCGTTGGATCCTCGTGTTGGCATGGCGTGCGACTATGGTGAGAGCTTTGTCGAGAACTTCCCTGATAGTCCTGCTTCCAAGGCTATCAAGCGTGTTGTTCGTGCTGTTGGTGGAGCCGTTGGAGAGAATCCGGATGACGTCCTTCCTGAGGATATTCTCGGATAAGTTGCGATGACCTTTTGTGTTTCAGTTTCTAGCGTGATGCATGGCTTTCCACATCCGGAGTTTGGACATAGACTTTGATTTTTATCATGAATTTCACGACTCTACGAGTATTACCAATCAGAAGAATCTTCGAGTATTCGAATAGTAAAATATCTACATGTCAGTGACTGCAATGTCACAATTGAGCCGCATGTCAAGTTTTCATGCCATGTCTAGTACCAGTGATGATCCTGCATCACTTGGAAGTGGCAACACCCAAAGACGGACCACGCTGATCAAATACAACATAAGCTGTTCTCAGGAAGATATCCCCAAAGATCTGAAAGTCAGAGCCAGCACAAGACTGTACACCACCGTAGCACACTGTTCAACCAAGTATTAGTATCAAGTATACGGCATCATATTCGAACAGAAGACTCACTGGTTTCACCCGTCGTCTTATTGGTCCCAACCTCCGAATAATTCATCACAGATCCCGAAATAACCGTCTGAAAATCCGTGGAGCCCATCCCCATAGCCAAATCAGGCAGATCGGCGGAGCAAGGATAGATGTATCCGCCCACACTTTTCACATAAGATGCACCCTTCACCTGCTTATAATAGGCCGAGACAACATCAGGACTAACCAGCAACAGCGTGGTACCGGTATCAGCAATGGAAGTAGTGGTACCAGTAATATCCGTCGACTTCTGCGACCCAACCTTAAACGAAGTCGAGTCGAACTGCCAGAAGCCATCGGATGAGTCGATACTGATGTTCGTCATGGACCCGGTGTACAGACTATGATCGATGGATCCAAACCCATACTCTCCCAAGCCATCGCTGCGCAACCGGGACGTGAAGACCGGCTCCGCAAGATCAGACGCGACGTTATCGAAGAAGGTTTTCTGGGGGCCGGGCTTGAAGCTGTTCAGCGAGGAGAAACTGAGTCCCACCAGGCCGTTGGAGCTCGTATCTTCGATGAAACTGTCTGATACTTCGACTGGGAGTCCAAAGATCTGTTCTTTTGCTTCGACGCCGCCGATACTGACCGTGTCCTGAGCCAGGTACCCGGCCACGTAGGAGCCGTCACCGTATTGGACTTCGAATTCGCCGTTGACGTACTGGAACGTGCTGGATTTCTCGGGGTTGTATATCTCGTGCCCACTTCGTGCTTGGGATGAAAGCTCGGTGCTGAAGACCCACCTGTTACAGCGTTAGTACAGACTGCGATTGATTGAAGAGGTTACTTACATGTCTGCAGATCCGGTATCAAAGTCTAGCGTGATGTTCTGGCCTCCAACTAGAACGGGTGATACGAATTCAGAGCCCCCCTCTACGGAGGTTACGCTGACGGTTCCTTCTTCATCAGCCCCGGTTGAGCTAGAGCTGGAGCTGGAGCTTGAAGAAGAGCTTTGGTGGCCCAGCCAGGCGAAAAATGGTTCGAAGTCGTCTGGGTCGGAACCGCCGTCCATGTGGGAGGTTGAGATGCCGAACTTGCGGTATGCTCTGCGGAGAGCGCTGGGTCCATGGCGGACGTGCTCGCTGCGCTTGATTCGGTCGACCTTGAAGGACCTGCCTTTTCGAATAGGTCGATATAGATGCGGTACAGCTAGAACCTCATAGCTTAGGCAGGCTATGAGTAGAATAGAAAGTAGAAAGTGCATCTTGAGGGAACGTGCAGTCTGATATCTTGTCGTAAGGGAGTGTGTATCTCAGTATGAGAATAAATGCCCGGTGAATCTTTTGGTCGGAATGGAATGGAAATGCCCCCAGGGCCTTTTTTGGCAGAACAGGATAGCTGCTTGTCTCGGTGAATGAGAGAAAGACAAAGCACTCAGCTTCTAAGTGAACGGGGGCCTGTTCCAGCAGGCAATGAATGAAATGGAAAGAAAGGACGAAAAGGAGGGTTTGAGAAAAGAAAAATGAACGACAAAGACAGGCTATCTATTCGAAAGAAGGAAGAGAAACTCTTCATAAATCTCGGGGCCGCTGATCTATAAGGCGCGAATATCCATCCCGGCTCGACCGCCACATGTGAGAACTCTTAATCTATGAAGAACCAGCATACGTAAACCACTGCATTGGTACCTCCTTTCTTTACGCCATGTCTGGTCATCCAACCTATCAGCACCGCAGCTGCGAGTGATGATCTGGGTCATACTCGGTCGGCGCATCAGTCGGAGCTGTCACAGTGGGGCCACTAGCCCGGCGCCTGCCCAGGTAGGATAGGGCAAAGGTGTTCCCCTGATATCTCATTTTTCTCTAACTGAACGGTGTCTGATGTTGGTGGAGCGTCTCCTAGTGCGTCGGTCTGACAGGCGACAACATGGGAAATCGGTTCTGGTTGGGTGTTTAAATGCTTCTGAAACACTATATGGGTAGTCGAACAGCCAATCACAGTGCAGAAGCGCCTGCCCCTTGAAACAGTGGAGGATGGCGACTATGGATTCTTCGGAGTTGTGGATATGCTGGATTCTACCATTTAAGATATGATATGATCAATGTCTAGGCCTTTTAAGGGGTTGGATAAATGGTATAGTGACTCGGGAGAATTGATCAGCTTGCGTGGCCGCAGTTGTCAAGAAAGCTTAGCTTGACGCTTTAATTTTGAAGAATCGGACTAAGGAACATGACATCAGGTTATGAAACATGGGGAACTGTCATAGGCCTTGTCGATTATTATCAGTTTTCAATGTTGAATCTGACCGGCTTGCTAAGAGTTCCTAGGTAGCAAGTAGAAACTATCTAGACACGGCCAAGTATGGGCCAAGACATGCCCAGCCACTATCTAGGGCAAAACAGTTTCGAGACGAAAGGAAGATTAGAGGACATACCAAGACATTGGCAGGACCGAAGCTATTCTCATCTAAGACTACATCCGGCAGTAGCACAGGAATCGAGGAATATGAGAGGAAGTCCAAAGTTTGGATTCAAGTGTTTGATGATGGAACATTTGAATACTGCGAATAGGAACCTTGAAAAAACGGCCATAGTCCATTCAAATGTTAGAGGTTGATGTGTTTTGGTCTACGCAGTTCATTGAAAAGCTTCAAGTCAAGTTCGCGTTCGATGCTGTGTCTTGGAATTGAACTTGAATGTGTGCTGGGCGATTCGTTGGACAACTTGAACTTGAACCGTGAGGTGGATCTAGCCATCAACTTCAATGAATACATACGAACATTCGCAGGAGTCAGACTTGAACTGCGTGGGATAGGTCTGATTTTCGACTATTATCTACCGATGTAGTGGTGATGTTCGACATGAACACGGGAAAGTCCATTGTGAATTTTTGCTATTTTCCGGTCATCTTCTCGTGGGTATGCATTCAATAGTTCCAAGTTTATTTTGACAAAATCCAACAATTCTCATAAGAGCCAAATCCTTTTTTCCTTTACCGCACAGTAGCGCCCTTGAGAGTCTTAACAATGCAAATGACACCGGAAGCGGTAACAAGCTTGCCAACAGGAGGCTTGCCCTCCTGGCCTTTCACGGAGGGAACAGCATTGCTGTCGAAAACAACCTCAAGATCATCGTTGGTTCCGAAACCAGGCTGGAAAGTCTCCCAGACCTTCTTCTTGGGGTTGAGCTGCTTCTCGGGCTCGCCCTCGCCCCAGCCCTGGAAGGTGATGCGCTCACCGGCGGGAGCATCAGCGGGGGGAATGACAAGCTCGACGGGACCACCGTGGGAGTCCTCGCCCTCAGCAACACGGGGAGAAGCGGCCAGGACCATGGCGGCGGACTTGATGCCGCGCATGGTCACGGGCTTCAAGTTGCAGACGGCAACAATCTTGCGGTTCTGCATCTCGGCCAGGGGAATGAGGCCGTTAAGGCCAGAGCACACGGTACGGACGGTCTTACCGGTCTCCTCGTCCAGAGAGGTGTTATCGGTGCCGGGGGCGTCACCACAGTCGATGGTGGAGACATAGAGGGAGTCGGCGTTGGGGTGGTTGATAGCACGCAGGATGTGGCCGACACGCAGATCGATAAGAGAGGGCGAGGGAGGGGCAGCGGGAGCAGGAGCGGGCTTAGGAGCCTTCTCCTTCTTCTCCTTCTTTTCCTTCTTGCCGGTCTTGTGACCAGCAGCGGCCGCGGCAGCAGCAGCATCGCTGGGGGCAGCATCACCCTTGGCAGCCTTTGCGGGCTTGCCCTGGCCGACAACAACGGTCTTCTCCTCACCGGCGCCGGCGCCGGCGGCCTGCTGAGCAGCCTTCTCGCGCTTCTTGCGCTCCTTCTCCTCCTTGGGGTCAACGGGCTTGGGCACGAACTTGACATCGTTCACGTCAATGACGACCTTCTCCTCATCGGGGATCTGCAGGGCGAAGAGACGAGCGTTCTGCACAAAGTCGATGTGGCGCACGATGTGGTGGTATCCCTTCTCGCCGGTTCGCTCCTCGGGGGACCATTTTTCGACGAGGGGAGCAACGAGGGCGTAGACGGCGATATCAGCGACCGAAGGCTTCGCACCGAGCAGGGTGGTACGGGTGGCGAGGTGGGTGTTCAACTGGCCCAGGATATTCTCCATGACGACCTTGTCATTGCTAGTGATAGCAGCGTTCAAGCCGGAAACAGTGTTGAACCACTGCTTGATGTCGGCCTCTTCGATCTCACCAAAGTTCACCTGGGGGAAAATCTTTGGCGAGGCATGGAGGTAATCAGGCTCAGTGGCATCGGGAGAGATGGCATTAGGGTATGAGCGGTAGAGGAGGGAGAGGAGAGAGGACTCGGGGGCAGCAGCGGTCGCCATGGTGAATGCGCGTGAAGGGATTGAAAGAAAAGAAATTGGAGGAGGGGCACGGATCTGTGTCATCGATTGGAGCCGCGGGGTTATGGTACGGGCCCGCAATCGGGTCGCACACCTAATGACCATCAATTTGACTGACATCCCAGGCCCATGGGATTGGTCTTAATTGCTCTATAATTCGGTTTTTACGATCAAGGGAAGATTCCGCATTTCACCCCCTTTTCAGATTTTCCTTTGCGGAGTCGGATCTATCGTGATTACTCAGCGAAGCTTTGGTCAATGGCACGCGATAGAGTCAATGACAGCTATGGGTAAACTCAATTCATATAAATCAAGTCTATAAGCTGAAAAACAGCTTGTATGTAGTCTGTTGGAGAGTGAGGGTAAATTAGATCTCAAGTTCCTAGCGTTGGTTCTACAGTCTACTTACTCCGAAACCTATGTAGCCTCTATCTATTGTCCAGCACATTTTGACCTTCAAGTTCAAATGTTATCATAGGTATGTAGCACTAGTACTTATTCATGTTGATACTAGTAGATCATGATTGATGTCTATAAGTGCTAGGTACCTAGGTAGCTGGATTCATTTGAACACATTCGCACCTCACATGCAATCAGCCGTACTAGTAGATCATATTAGTACAGGAGAGCTGTTTACCAAGATCTGGAAATAACTTGAACATTGCCATTCATTTTGAAAGTCATAAACGTTGAGACATTCAAGTTCAAGGCTAACAATCTCTAAGTCATAGATAGTCGTTGTCAAACTTCAATTCGTCATGCATCCCACAAAAGAATCCTCCATCAATAGCCACTGTGGCTGCCCCCTTGCTGCTCATAGTACCCATGCTGGTCCTGACGCGAGGGAGCTCCATTACCAGATGCCGACTCGTCCTCATCCAGACCCCTATGACCCGGCATAAAATTGGAGAACGTACTCTGCATCTGATGAAGTTGATTCACCTTCGACATGCCGGGAATAGGAAGATGAGAAATCTTATCCCAAGGCACACCAGAGCCATGAGACTGCGATTGCTGCGAGCCGGAGTGCTGCTGTCCTTGCAAGAAAGACGAGAGCCCACCTAGTCCACCCGATGAACCATGCTGTGATTGTTGCTGTGAGCCCCCAAGGAACGAAGACAGTCCACCCAATCCTCCTGAGCCGTGTTGTGACTGCTGTTGTGAACCATGCTGTCCACCAAGGAACGAAGACAGGCCGCCCAGTCCTCCTGATGAATGGGCTTGGCCCTGGCCGTGTCCATGGGAGTTACCACCAAGCGCAGCGAATCCACCTTGACCACCTCCATGTGTGTGTGGCACGCCGCCGGTGTTTCGGCCGGCCCTGACACCCTCGGCACTAAGAACGTCGTTTAGGTTTGCGCCGCGGTCTTCGCGCGATTGGACCCAGTGGTTCACAGCTTCGAACATCGTGCGGTGGGCCTCGTTGTTCATGTCTCGGAAGGCGGGGTGATGGAAGACACTCATGCAGTCAGTCAGAACCTCGTGCTCGGGGACATCGATGTGTTGCCAGGCGTACAGGACACGGGGCGCAACATATTTCACGATAGCAGTGGCGACCTGGCCAGCTGGCTCGTTGAGGATGTTGGCGAAGTGATCCTTGGAGAGCAGGGAGTGGGTGGGATCAGTGCAGTGGGGATCAGTCCATGGCTCGTACTGGTGCTTTCCGGAGGCGGCGATGACGCCAGAGGAGCCGGTCTGCAGGGACTTGGAGGCGGCGCTGATGAGCGGACGCACGAATGGAGCGAGGAGCGACATGATGAAGACGGTCAGTGTCTCAGAGATCTTATCAATGATAGCTTCGAGGCCCGGGATCTTCTCGATGATCGCGTTCAATTTGCGGACAACCTTGTCTCGGAAGGCAAGGATAGGATAAATCTTGTTGACGGTCTCCTGGGGCTTGATGTCTGGCATGCCAGGAAGACCATGGCCCGGTGATGAACCATCTGTAGGAGGCTGCGGCGATGCCCGACTCTGCTCTCCAGAACCGCCTGAGCGTGCATAGCCCATGTGAGAGCCCATGGATCGGTTGGAAGCCTCCTGTGCATCAGAAATCTGTCGGAGATGCTCAGCCTCTGTGACCAGATCTCTCGTTCCTGGAATCTTGCCCAGTAAGCCAGTCAGAGCATTGAGTGAGCCGTTGGACTGAGAATTGTTTTCTGCATCTCCGAGGGCGATATCCATCTCGTTCACCTCGGACTGGGTAAAGTGATCGGTCGCCTCGCCCAGTACGGAGTGGAAGAAGTCCACCATACCAAAGGTACCAGTGACCAAAGGAAAGACCTGACGACCACGAATATTCATTTGGGTGGCCGCACCAGTGTGCGAAAAGACATTGTGGAAGCCCATTTCCCGCAGACTCAGCTCGCAGTAGTTGGTATGCGCCGCAAAGTCCTCGAGCGTGTGAAGTCCCTGGCCAAGACATCGAAGAGCTTCGCAAAGATCCTCTTCTTTGCCCTTGCTCTCTCCGTGAGTGTACATGCGTCCAAAATGAATACTGCGCTGCAGACTGAACTTAATATAGGCGGCGCTGGTGGCCCAGTCACCGCGCTCATTAGCAATGTAGTTCTTCATGCCGGTCTCCATGTCGATGTCCAGTTCAACTTGGCGGATGGGACCACGCAGGCGCTCATCAAACTTGCGCGCATCCTCATTATCAGCGTAGTCTTTGGGGTTGCTGGTATGCGAATTAGCGACTCATTCAATACCACAAATCCACAACCACATTCGATATTCGATAGATGCTTTCCAGCACTGAATACTTACTCAATATGCTCCTCAGGACGATAGACACCCAAGCGTTCCGACGTGACCTCAAACTCGCCCGTTGCAAAACCAAAGGTCAAAAACGAGAGGACCCACACCAAGATGCGGATCGTATCAGCCTGGAGATTTTTCAGGGTCCCAACATCCATGGCCTGCGAACTGTACAGCATTAGCGGGCAAAGTTGTAATTTGTCACACAGAAATTCCACGCCACTCACTAATCGCGCAGCCAATTCCCAAAGTACACGCGCTTAATCATGGTCGACGTCCATTTGTGGCCGTGAATAAAAGCAATGGTCTTCAGCACATCTTCGATATCGCCATGGCGCCAGTTTTTGCCCTCCAGCGCGGAGATAGAGGCAATGTCTGCAAATCGTCAGTATCTGTGGTGATTTGGGGCCAGAAATTTCAGTACGTACTTCCGGCCCCAAAGGCGTGGGCCTGTGGCAGTAGCACCAGCAGACACAGCAGCAGAGCGGGGATGCCCGCGCGGAGGAGGGGCATGGTGGAGCGAGTGATGAATCGTGGGAGTTTGGCTATGGATGAGGTGTTTGGGGTTTTGCTAGAAGGAATTTGACAGAGTCAAAGGAGAGAGAAAAAATCACGAGCCAACAGAAGCAAGATAATCGCCAAGGGCGCCAGTGTGGCCGTGCTACAACTTAATCAGTCTTGGCAAGGTAGATCGCCATGACGTCGGATGGTATTTTTAGGAATTATTCCTAGCAAAGTGATATACGTGTATTTAGATCATTCGACGTCGTTCCTTAGCAGCTATCAATTGATAAACATACAGTGGTGTTGTTCAAATGTTGATGTGTACAGGTCGAGTCTAAACCACGGTTCGACTGGTTTACTTGAACCCTTTATGGGCCCCACTTTGGGCACTTGAGGTTTTACTGCATCGAAAATAGCTATGTGGGAAGAAACAACTTATATGTGCATGCCACCTAATGAATAATGAGGGCTAAAAAAGTTAGCCAGACACGTTTTTCAAAGCTCAATAGCAGATATTCGGTCATCGTGGATGAACCAGACAACGGTTGAACAGCTGTACGACAAAGTCAAACCAAAAACTTTGGAATATTGCACATGGTAGTTCAATTGTTCCACTACAATATTGTTATGAGCTGTACGATAATGTGCATCTGCAGATCTAAGTCTTTTATCACCACTCAAACTCAGCCCTGGAGTCCAGATGTGGAAGCGGACCTTGAGAAGCTCTAGGCGTAGAACACATAGTAGATAATCTTCCATACATCCCAATAGACGATGCGGCTCAACAACGTAAAGAGTGCCCAACAGATGACGACCGACGGAATCCGGAGTCCATAATCACTTTATCGATCTTCACTCCATGTGGAGGGTAACTTCCTAGTGCAACATGTTACGTTAGATCGTGGGGAAGCTCGTGGGGTAAACATGATCGGAAGATTAATATGATCCGATCTCTGATAAACACATGGAAGAGTCGTATTGTGGATCCACGGTAGCATCGCGGATAAAAGTGGAATAAATGCAAAACGAAACATAGCAAAGTCACTGTAGTAGGTAGCATCCAGTACCCCGCAGCCGATTGATAAACACCCGCTTCTCCAGACCCCTCATGCTTCAAGTTTACCGTGACCTCAACTCAACTCAAAACTTGAAGTTGAATGACAACGTCCCAGTCCTTCAAGTTTCCAATTGAACTAGAATCTTGATCTTGAACTTGAACCTCAAAATGTCTACACCCCACCTCGACGCCCTCCAACGCGACGGCTTCGTCGTAGTCCGCAACCTCCTCACCCCAACCGAAATAACGCACTACCGCGAGATCGCCACAAAAGCAACCACAAAGACCCGCGCCGGCGCCTGGCCACACTTCCGCACAGTCCCCAAACAATTCCCCCCATGGCCAACGACTCCACCACCAGCCTCCGAGGGCGGAATCTGGGGCGTGCAGCACCTCCTTCATCCCGACATGGAAGACCGACAATCCTTCGCGCGGTGCTACTTCTCCCCCTCGATCCTAGCAGTCGTCGAAGAACTAGTCGGCGTGAAGCAAACCGGATCCGAGGAACTCGTCATGGAACTATTCAACCTGCTCGTCGCGCCGGAAACAAAGGACTTTGAGCTGCGATGGCACCGCGACGATATACCCGAGACGGCGAGCGCGGAGGAAGAACTCGCTCAGCTGGCGGCCAAGTCTCCCGGCGGAAGACAGAGTCATGCGCAGTATAATCTTGCGCTGTGTCCTGATGCGTCGCTGATTGTTGTGCCCGGGTCGCATCGGCGAGCCAGGACTGATGTTGAGCGGGCGGCGGATCCGTATGCGGGGTATTTGCCTGGACAGTTGGTTGTGGAGTTGCAGCCTGGAGATGCCGTGTTCTATGATAGTAATATCTTGCATCGGGGTGTTTATAAGGGGAAGGAGGAGGGTGGGGAGGAGACGCGGTTGACGTTGCATGGCAGTTTGGGTGTTAAGAGTGAGGACGGGGATGATGAGAAGAAGAAGGTGAGGGCTACCGCTGTGCTGCAGCATGGGGTTGGGGCTTGGGTTCATCGGGATGATGCTGCTTTTGGGATTGGGGAGAGGCCAGAGAAGATGAGGGCTAATTTGGTGGCTATGGGGACTGGGGAGGGTGTTGGGTTTTCGTTGCAGGGATAGATACCTGGACTTGGGTATCTAGATAGAATTATGGACTGGTGTATGCTATCTGGGTATTGAGATTCATTTCTTGTACATTTTTAGTTTGTATGAATTGGGGTTGCATCAGTTTGAGTTTCTCATGTAGGAGCACTATGATTTGTTTCCATTAGTAGAAGCATCCTCCAAGTTCAGAGGTCAATTGAACCATCAGACATTTTTAGAGCTTCTACTTTGCTAGTCTCCAGGCACAATCCAAGTCCTGAGGTCGGTTTCACCCTTTGCATCCTTGATGCTGCAGTCTACATACCCCTTCCTGAGCTAGGAATCGTACAACGTCGTATTTCCCAAGCTCCGTCGCCTTGTGTATGTATGTAAGATAGTACCTAGTTTCATAAAAGCGTAGACCTCGGGAGAGGCCATGCATGATATAAGGCTTGAGGTGTGGATTATCTTCAACTTGAAGTTCAAAGAACTGTCTTCTTTAGACTAATAAGTTCTTCTGTCTAGCTACAAATCGATTCAGCATCTAAGATAGCTATGCATATACGCCTCGGCCCCGGGCCAGTGCCTTAAGCAGTCCCAGAAGCAATCTTAACACCACTAGGCAATCCCATAATCTGTCCAGCCACGCTCTGATCACAAGTCCCAAGACTAGCCCCAGCAGAGTCAACCAAGCAGCCTCCACTAGCACTCTTCAAGTGACCCGTAATAAAATGAGACCAGCTAGTGGCAGAGCCTCCACAAGCAACGAGCGATACGGACCCATTCTTCGACGAAAGACACTTCGAGGTATCCGACAATGGGCTCACAGTAAGTTTACTGCCTGACGCAGTCACAGACCAGACCTGAGAATCCGATGCATCGCAGGCCTTGAATGTAACCTTGTTCGATGCAGCGGTCAGACAGCGTCCCGAGGCTGTATTGAAGATCATGCCTGTTGGGGTAGTCTTGGTGCATCCGCGCGGCGGTGTGATACGGTAAACGCTGGTAGCGTGGCTATTGAGGCTGATATCTACAGAG
The DNA here is from genome assembly GCA_911649655.1 of Penicillium sclerotiorum. NCBI lineage: Eukaryota > Fungi > Ascomycota > Eurotiomycetes > Eurotiales > Aspergillaceae > Penicillium > Penicillium sclerotiorum. The sequence goes on along the minus strand of CAJVRJ010000005.1, from coordinate 2,919,807 downwards.
TCCTTGATAGTCTGCGCGGCGCCGGTCCAAAGATCTCGCGCGCGGTACTGACAGCTCGACTCCAGACCGAGGTGGGACACCGGGATAGATGTCTTTGCGGCGCTCTTCCCGCGGTTGAGCACAGTCAGCAGGCGATCGCCGTTTGCAAGGGAGCGAGTCAGCACGTCGAAGTTCGCGTCCCGGGTGACTAGGGCAGCTTGCTGAGCCAGTGGGTCCTGGTCCACCTCAATCAGGTCCTTATTCTTGAGGAAGGTGATAACCTCTTCGGGGAGATCTGGAATGTAAGCACTGATAATCAGCGGCGCTCCGAACGACGCCCACAGTGCGAAGTGTGATTTCTTCTCGTTTTCAGTCAGGCCCGGGTGATCGGGGATCAAGAAGTCAGGGTCATTGTAGTAGCCAGGCTGCTGGTAGCGCACGAGCTGGATCTGGTATCCGTAGTTTGTCATGATGCTCTCCCACGCGCTACCCGCACCGCTGTACACCAGGACGTCATCTGAGTGGCGGGCCAGTTCACCATTCTGTGGGATCCAATCCATGACGCGAGCCCATTCCGTCTCATTGTCGGAGAAGTAGGCTGGCGCAGACTCGGAGAAGATCAGGGGCTGAGACATGGCGCTCAGGATCTTGTGCCAGTGGGTGTAGAGATCCTTGTACTCATCTCGGATAAGGCCTCCATCTTTGGCATACACGTTACACCCATCCAGCTTGAGATAGTCAATACCCCAGCTGGAAAAGGTGTCTGCATCCTGCTGCTCGTGGTTCAACGAGCCTGGGTATCCGCCACAGGTCGCATTGCCGGCATCTTCATAGATACCCAAATGGAAACCACGCTCGTGGGCATAGTTCGCTAACCATGGGATACCGTGCGGAAACTTGGTTGTGTTCCACTGCAGTGAGCCATTGGCCGAACGCTCAGTTTGCATCCAGCAATCATCAAGATTGAGACGATTGTAACCCGCGTCCAGCAGCCCGCGGCTGACCATGGACTGAGCAGTCTCCGTAAAGAGGGTTTCGTTGAGATCGCACTCGAACCGGGCCCAATTGTTGAAGCCCATTGGAGGAGTGGGAAGTAGGCCGGGGTCTCCTACCGAGGCCTGGACCGGAAGGAATGGAACCATCAACAGACTCGCCATCCTGGCTGGCGTCGCCCAATTGGTTGAGGTATGTTTCATGGTCTGTAGAGGACAGAAAAGAAAAAGAAGAACTCGAAGAAGTTGCCAAGTTGATGATCAGAATGCCAGTGTTCACTCGGCCTTAATCAGCTCTCCTGCATCAAGGGTCAATAGCCAATTTAAGCTCCTTCATACCAGGCGTGTACTTCGACTTCCCCGCACCGGAGTCCCGGCGCTGCAGATCGGCAAAGTCAACGTCGCCTGCAAGCAGTGGGGGAAGTAGTACTGGTAGACTGCCACGGTGGTATTGTCGATAAGGATTCATATAAACAGTGAAGCTCCATTGTCGATCAGGACCAAAACTTGAAGCTTTCCGCGGACACTGCAGCTGGAGGTCCATGCTTCATACTCTGCCACCAAAGATCAACCCAACCAGTTGGCTCACCCAACACAGTGGGCTCGGTACTTGGAAGTCAATGTCCACATAATCATTATGGAACTTGAAATTCCCCTGAAGCATGCAGAATATTTCTGCGAATCGTGGTCGTTGAAAATTCATCCCAACCAATGAGGAAGGCCGAACCGGGATCAGCGGCCCAGTGTAAGATGCATCACATTGGAGCAGTGGGACTCGGACTTTTTTCTGCTAGTGGAATTCCCTGCATTGCCTGCATTTCTTGCATTTCCTGGATTCTTATTTGCTTCATGTTAGAAAGCTCAGCTCAGCCCAGTTGTCGCCACAATTTTTGCAACGGTCTAGCATTTGTGGACAGCTGAATAGCTGTAAGGATTAGAAATGTAAGATCTAAAGTTGATCCCCCCACTCCGTTTTAAGCCCAACGGCCGTGGCGGGGACTTGATCTTACCCCAAAAATCTTCCCAAAAAAAAAACTGGACTCTCTCATGTTCGGAAATGCCCCCTGAGTCTAAAACGAAGATTCGTCCCCAGCAATCCTGTTTGAAATGCCGTGAGCGTAAAGTCAAGGTACGTTTCCCTAGGTCCAGACCAGCCAGGACCCTGAGCATCGTCCGATCTCCGATCTACCGATCGCGGGACTCTGGACTCTGGACTTTCTTTTTCTTTGTCCCTTTGTTCCTTCGTTTCTTTCTTTTTTATTATCCATTCCTTCTAATCCCTTCTAGTGCGATCGCTCAATCCCCTGCCACGCATGCATAATCCGCGGCATCGAAACAGAATGCACATATCTCACGACCCCCGAAGACCGCGAGCACATAAGCCAAGCAGAAATCATTGATCGGCTCCGTCGCGAAGTCGCCCAACTACGCACGCAGCTCTCGCAAGGCCCGAAACCCAAGAAACTCAAGTCTCGTGCGTCGAGCGCCGATCGCAATGCGCGCGCTGCTCCGTATGCGCGCCCGTATGCGCCCGCCCAGCCAAACGCTCTGGGCGAGGTCGCCGAGACGAATTGGTCCGCCTCGTCGCCTGAGTCCACGGGGACGCTGACGCACTCTGCGAGGACCGTTAATAGTCCTGATAGTACGGGGAGTACGGGTGGGGGGAATGGGAGCGCTCAGTCGCATGCCTTGTCGGGATCGACCGGCCCGTTTGGGACGCAGATTGCGGAGGTGGATGTTGCGACGAGCTTGAGTTCGGCTCAGGCTTTTACTAGTATTGGTGCTAGTAAGTTTTTATTTTTCTTATACCGCGATCTCTCTTTCAATGTTTGATTTTGAAAGCTGACCCGTCAGATTTTATGGATGATGCGACGCTATCGCATTGTCAGGGTGGGATACCGGCTTTTGCGCCAGCTGATATTCCTACCACGATCCCGATGCACGGTTTACAATCGCAGGTCGATCCTGCCGGGATACCATCTATGTATCACGATGAAAACACACAGTATACGAGCGACAGAAGCAATACGCAGTACTTACCCATCGACCCCACTCACGCCTATCTGCAGGGTGTGCCGAATGGGGACATGACAGGATATGGAAATGGAAAAGCGCACGCATATCCACAGAATCATTGGGGGCATGCACCGGACTTAGCGCCAGCACACCCATACACAGACTCGTACTATTCATCTATTCAAGCTTTTGCTCATACAAATGCGGATCCACATGCAATGGTTCATCCCCAAGGACACACTCAGAGCCCACCAGCCCCGTGTCCAAGCCAAGATGTCCCGACGCAACTCGCCGGTCTGAACATACCCAGCTCATGGAAGGGCGATGGGAAGCAGGCACTTCTGGAGACGTTGCTCGAGACAATCGGGAGCTGCGACGAGTCCCAGGTGGCGCAGGTCGTACAGGTTGTCAGGACAAGTGCGACGCCAGAGGAAGCCGTCTCCGGCATCTGCCAGGTACTGGGCATAAGTGTCGGTGCGACGACTGCTGGTCAGGACTCGCACTAGGAGGGCCAGAAGCTATGCTTCTGGATGGTTCGATTCGGGTTCTGGAAACTTATCACCTGCCTCCATCCCTGTTCCTGTCCATGGGGACAGATACCAATTCTAATACATCAATAAAATAACGCCGTGTAATGAAATATGAAGCAGGTCATAACATCGTAAGTCGTCAGGGTAACAAGATATCGCTATTCGTCATCACTCGGCGAAGATCGCTCACGTCTGACTCTGAGAATCGCCATTGGATTCATCCATCGGCCGTTGTCCATAAATGAAATGGAAAAGAACGTAAAGATGAACCTTGCTACTCATCAAATCAGCCCTCACCTTCTCCATATACTCGTGCGCCTCCTGGAACGTAAAGCCCAACACGCGCGTAAACAACGCAAGCGTATACGGCTCAACAACCTCCAAGATAGCCATTTTGCCCAAACGACCGATCTCCTTTAGCTGGCGATCCTTAGCCCACCCACCAATCGGGCACTGAAAGACCGTTAGCACATCCAAAACTCAACATCTCGCAATTCCAGAAATCGAAATCTCATCCCAAAATAACCCGAAAACCCACCTTGTAGATATCATCCGTAACATTCACAAACCCCTCCCCCTCCATCCAAGGCTTAATCTCCCGCGCAATATTCATCGGCTTCCCAAACTTCTTACTGGCCGCATCCAACCTCCCCAACCAATCCATAACAACAGGCGCAAGCACATGCGTCTCATCATCAGAACAAACAACAGACTCAAACTCCTGAATCTCGACCCAACCACCCGGTCTTAGATGCTGATACGCCTGCCGACACAACCTGGGCCAATCACCAATACCACCAGCCAGACTCCGCGCATGTATATAATCAAACGCCTCTGCCGGCGCAAACGCCCAGTCACTTTCTGCGTCGTCGATGTAGAAGCGGCAGTTCGGGGGCGCCCAGTTCGGTTGGATGGGACTGAGGTCTGTGCCTATTATGTCGGCGGCGGGAAAGTCTTCTGCTACCTCGATGGCCCAGTCTGCTGTGCCGGTGCCGATGTCGAGGATGCGTTTTGGTGAGACCGGTGATGAGGGTGCTGGGCGGACAGGCGCGCGGTAGAGGGCGCCGCCGCAGATTAGTTTGAAGAGTTGGTGGACCAGCGCTAGGCGGTCTTGTTCTTCTTCGTCGTTGGGGAAGGGGTATTGGCCGTGGCGGTAGGCGTGGTAGCGGCGGCCGTTTTCGTAGCAGTAGTCGCGGACGGAGGAGGCGAAGGAGAGGTTGGAGCCTACTATTGATTTTGTTTCGAAGAGGGAGTCGTCGTCGCTTGTCTAGTATTGTTAGGACATGTTTGTTTTGGGTCTGAGGTTGGTGCAAGGGTGAATGAGCCTGAGGGGGGCAAAGGAAGCGGGGTTCGTATATGAAACCAGGAGGGTGAAGGGGTTGTCTCATTGTATTTCTTGTCTTGGGGCTTTTGCTCAGAGGTAGTGGGCTCGTGACAGGGATTGGACTCACATCAACTTGAATCTGCGCATGAGGGTTTGGTTGGGACATGGTGGAGAGCAGAAAAGGGGGGTTCAGAGCGGAGCAGAGAAAGCTCCCCAACCGTGGAAGATGAAGCTATCCAAGGAAAGCAGAATCATTTAGAAGAAAAAAGCCAGGTCAGAGCGCAGAATACCGAGACACAGGATACTGGGAACCCAGGAAGTTGATCCATCAGAGTTAACAGGGATACTCCACACCCGCTTCCGACAAACCCCACACTATGCCATCATTGCCAATTCATAGTCCCGATTTGGTTTCAAAAACAGAAGATACCAAGTTTTCAAGAATTAAAAAGGAGTAAAAAAGGTCATGCAAAAGAACCCAAAGATGGTACATTTTTAGCTACAAAACATTCACTTGACTCATGATGTCAACGCTCTTTGTATCAACATGATTCAGTTTCACATCTAAGGTCCCCACTTTTTTAATATGTAGTCCATGTCCAGTCCAAATCTAGAGACCCTGCAGCTTAGCCTGTTCACTGGCCGTCATGGCGCCATAGTACTCTTGGAAGACGGGTTGAGTAGCGGCTCGGCGGAAAAAGTCACTAATGAAAGCCTGTGTTTCATCATCACGTTGTCGGACCCCAAACACACTCTCGGAACCACCTTCGCCCCAACTCATCAGCTGCTGCTTGGTGACGCCCAGACCAAGATCCAGGACCTGGCCGGGCTCATCCTCCCAGTCATCGTCACCGTCATCACTAGCGACATCATCCAGGTTGCGGCGGGCGGCATCGCCATCGATCTCCGTGTTGCCGGAGGCTGCGCCCAGCTCCTCAACGAGCACCTTGAGAATTTTCAAAGGTGCCGATACAGTTGTGAAGCGATCTGGATTCTGACGAGCCTGGGAGCGCGTCTTGATGCGGCCGCTGTTGTCCATAATCAAGTCGCCCTTAACGGGGACTTCGGATAGTCGAGGGTCGTTGAGTTCATACAGATGCGCCAGCGCGAAGATGTTCTGCTTGATCTCATCATAGCCTGCAAAGTTGACCGAGTTCTCCAGCCATTTGCTCAGGACCACTACGAGGCCGTTGTTGCCAGCCAGGTCGATCTGCGCCAAAAAGTCAACCACCTCGCGGGCACTGATCAGAGTCAGTCGTGCGAACACCAGAATGAGACTTTGGATAAACTGGGCTTGGCGTGCAGTTGCCAGTCGCTGTGCCACTGCCTGCAGCAGCTGAGGCAGGTAAGGTCCCAGGCGCTCTGAGCCAGCCTGTTCCACCAGCTCGGCGGCAAGCTGACCCACCTCGGTGGCAGCGTTGTCGTCCACGGTGGGTCCAAGCAGACGGTCGATGATAACCAGGACGACCTCAAGGGCTTCCTTGCCCGATTGAGGGTCCCGCCAGGCGATGAACTGTGTGAAATCGTGGGAAAGCATATGACGAACAGCCTCTGTCGCAGGTCGAATCAACTCAGCCTCGTCGGAGTCCAGCAAAAGACGGTTAAGTTTAGGCATCACCGTCTCCACGAAACCAACTGGCATAGGCTCTGGGCTCTTTTCAGCCAAAGCTCGAAGAAGGTCCGCCGCGAAAATGGTCAGGGCGTTCTCCTCAGTGAGGTTGCCAACGTCGATGGCACCCATGAGAGAGGGCAGCACCTTCTCACAAAGTCGCATGTAACCCTCGGCGCCATTTTCACCAATCTGATCCACAATGTCTTCAAAAGCCTCTGTCACGGTCATGGTCAGCTGGAAGTTCTCAGCCCCGCTACTAGCGATGTTGAAGAGAACGTCGATCGCGATCGATGACAGAACCACGCTTGGGTCCACCATGATGGTATCCCGAGTAGTTTCTGCCAAAGTAACCTTGAGGTCATCACTCTCGGCATCTTCGCGCAGATCGTGTGCTGAGACAAAGTCCGAGATGGCGGTGATGACAGTCGCCTGGAAAGTACGGGCCGCGGAAGTTGGCAGAGACTGCATCAGATCCTGCAGGACTCGAATCCCAGCAACCTTGACCACCTCCGCAGGATCTTCGGAAATAGCCTTCAGCGTAGCCTCCAGGTATGACGAAGTCGTATTCTGGAATGCATGGCCGGCAACCTTAGAAAGGGCACCGGCGACAAGGTAGCCTCGAGCACGCAGAAGCTCTTGCTCTTGTTGAGTTGCGTAGTGCACAAACTGGTTGAAATGAGTGGCCATCTCTACGGGGATTTGCTGGTCTGCCTCGGCGAAGTCACGCAGGATGGCATTAAGAATGTACAGAGCTGACTCGCGCGATTTCCAGCTTCAAAGGATCCAAGTTAGCATATCATTCGCCGAAATATGCAACCGAATTGCAGGCCAGTACTTACGAGGCAGAAGAATCAGCAAATACAGAGTTCAAGTGGGTTGACAGACCCTCTACCGCAGTCGTTTTCAACCACTCTCCAGTCTTGACGACCAAATCACCACTGCATGTTCGCGGGGTGTAGTTGGCAGTGACGGAGGTCTCCTCGGAAAGGAACAGGTTCACGTCAATCTCCCAAAGCCCTTCTTCCTCGGTGGTAACTTGGGCATACGAGCTAGCCAGCTTCATGATCTCCGGCAGCCAGCCAGAAGAGCTAGCACCGGCACCGGCATTTTGGAGCTGCTGTTGAAGTTCAGCCTTGACGGGGGGTGCCTTTAGAAGTGTTTGGATCAGGTCCAATTCTTCCAAAACAAGGAAGTCGAGTGAGAAAGGAAGACCATCAACATCTTCCAGACGACCCTGCCGCTCTTCCTCGATGTAGAACTTTTGGTAGAGAGGCAGTGCATTGGTCAGTTCTGACCAGATTGTTGAGAAGTAGTTCGGGCTCTGAGGGGTCAGCAGACCAGGGAATACCATGCGGATTTTCATAATAGTCTAGTGGACAGAACAATACGTTAGCATCATGCGATGCCAAGATTTTATAGAAATTGTAAGTCCGAGTGTTCCATACCTTGACGATCTGCAACTTCAGACCAATAACCCCGCGCCACTGCGATGCTACCTCACCTGCCTTATTGGCCTCTTCCTCGCTAGGGGCCTCAGGCAGGGGTGCCTTCAAGGTTTCAACGAAGAATGGTGACCATCCAGTAAGCAACTCATCAACGAATTGTTTGATAGCAACCTTGTGCTGTTCCAGTACCATCTCCAATGTATCAAAGCATGATCGGAAAGCTGCGACCGAGAGAGCTCGCAGCATGGGTCGCCGGGTTTGAGAGGTAGCCACGGAGAACAAAGCAGATACAAGATCACGAGCAACAGTAAAGAATTGTTCCTCGCCAAATCCGGTATCAACCAAATCCAAAAGGACCTTCAGAGAGCCATGCAGCGCACTATCCGTGGAGGCGGGGTCGTTGATGATGTGCAACAAGGAGGGCAGCAATTCCGGCCAGTCATCGGGGAAATCGGCACTGGCGATCTTACTGACGGCATAACTGGCTGACGCTTTCACTTTGCGCTCGGGGGTTTCGACGGTAGTGGCCAGCTCGAGCAATGCTTGTCGGATCTGAGCTTTGTTTGCGTCGTTGACGAGAACCTGGCCCTTGAATTCGTCTAGGTTGGGAGACCAAGAGGCGGCGATGAAGGTACGCAGCACGGACAAGGACGACTGGCGGAGGTTCACGGGGACCGACTCATGGGAGGCAATGGCTGTAAGGGAGATCGGAAAGGATTCGTTGGAGTAGAGGTTTTGTAACTGCTGCTCCGCGGCTTTTCTCACCTCAGCCCCGGGGGACTGGGTGTTTGCCAGGAGCGAGAGGATTTCTTGCTCCATGGTTGAAGGGCAATGGATCACGAAGGAGATGGTGTTGTAAGAGGTTGGCTCAGGGCCACTGCGCGTCGCAAGGAGCAAGTTTGCGCCGCGGGCGCGATAAGGAGACACGAGGGGCAGACGGAGGCGGTCAATCCAATCTATTCAGTTCGAATACAGAGATGCGTTTGTCTCTATTCCAATTCTGCATAAAAAAAAACATGGATCTTAGTCCAAATAAACGTTCATCATATTCTACAAAAATGATTTTCAAGATCTCGATGCTAAAGAAATCCACACAATCGAGGGGCGTCTAAAGATATCTTGAAAACGATGATACCCACAGTTAAGCTACATACTAAATTTACTAGCTACCATATCAGTACGAGGTTGAATCTGGTGAATGGGAAGTAATATGAAAATGCGGAGTTAATCCTAAGAAATCATATCGCACTAATTTCAATCGAACAATTGAAATGTGTATTGATATTCTAATTTTTTTTTAGATTGGATTGTATGATAGGATCCCATATTCAGCCAACTGGAACGTTCGGGCGCGAAGTACATAGACCAAGAGCTCAAACATTGAATCCTCAACACTACTCATCATTCCAAGTGTGTTTGGACCAATACATCAGACGTACACTAGTGAAACAGCTGAACAGCGTCCCATTTGCATAATTCCGGTCAATTTCCGAAGGTCATTTATTTCAATGTTCTACGGCGTACAAGTCATACATAACCCAGAAAGAGTAACCTTGGAAGTACATCGTCAGCCCTGGAGACTTACATGAACATGCAGGTGAGATCTCATAAGCTGCGAGGGATGAAAATACTCTCCGGTCTTATGATCTCAATTCCAAATGATCGACGGTGAGCCATTGACTTCTAGATTAGAGTTAGAGCAGGGCGCAAGCCCTGGAAGTTGGGATTCGAACCCTTGCTTGTACATTTCCCCACCACTGCCTGACGGAGATCGAGGAAAGTCGGATAGCTAGTTTTAGACTTATCTTCCCTCCCGTGAAATGGCCCAATCGTAGAGAGCCAGGTTTCCCAGCCACGGGTCAGCCTAGTCAAATGAGTAGCCAGAGGTCTGGGAAATTTAGAATGCAGCTGGCTGTAGCCTCCCGGGGGACCCGTCAGCATGGTTAAATCCCGAGAGCTGGAGCCTTGAAGGCTTCGTCAATCATTCAGTTGTTTGAGGTTTCTCATTTTTTTGTCATTTCTTTTTTTTCTTTCTTTTTTTTTTTTTGGCCAATTCATTTGAGCTTACTCAATACACCACGTCATCCGGAGGCAAGGAACCTTCCAGGTACTCCGTATACTCATACTAGTAAAACGGTCCCATATTGCATCATGATACCGATGCCTAGGGACCTATGCAGCCTAAGTACCGAGGATACCTTCGGAATCGGGTGTGAAGAGCGGTCTATGGATCCCTCGACCAATCCATTCCAGATTGTTCACCCGTTAGAGATTAATTGGAGAGAGGGGCCTGAGTGGTATGGTTTCTTTTGGCGTGGTATTTTCGCGGCCTGACACTGCTCCTGGGCCCCATTGGGTGGATCATGATCTTTCGGAAAGAATCGAAAAGGTCCACCAATTTGAATCGGTTCAAATGTTTGTGAGGATACACAAAGTACCTAGATACCCATGTCCCCATGTGCAGGAGTGTATTTTTGCTTTGTGGCTTTCCCCTTGCCTTCTCCAAATTTCCAAATTTGGTGAGAAACAGATGTCAGATCTTTAAATCGGACGTCGAAGAGAGAACATAGCGTTCAAATGTTGTATTCAACACGATTACACTTTCTAGAAGTCGATCTTCTGTGCCTCAATTTGCAGGATCCAAGGTTCAAAAGTCGAGGATGAATTGGGTACAAATACAGTATACAGTATACAGTCAAAACGCGTCACATTAAGAGGGGGGCCAAACATTTGGGGGACACTGTGCCCCTCACTAAATTCTCCATGATCATCAGAGATAGGTGAAGATCATCGCTTTGGTCCTTTTGTCATTGTGGTGGCGGTGACAGTATCGAAGGAGTAGAAACGGGTAGAACAAGGAGAAAGGATTGATAATCGTGGTACCTGAAGTGCATCCCATACAACGTTGGTTTTTTTTTTATTTTTATTTTTATTTTTTTTCATTTCATTTTTTTTTCCTGGCGCCGGGGTAGCGGGAAAGGTCTCCCCGGGGGATCGTTACCCTTGTCTTCTCGCCGCCACTGCCGTCAGAGCAGGGAAGATCATCGGTAAAGGGCCTCGTACAATGTAGTACGGGAGGGGTGTACCCGGTACCTCCCTAATACAAAGAGACCCTCCCCTCTTATTGCTCCCCAGATGAGTCTGCGGTGTAATCCATTGGTACCAGAGCACTCCGATGGATCCAGTGGTATCCGCAATTAAGTAGCCTCTAGCCCTGGAGGCTACTTAGATACGAAGAATCATCGTGTATGCTAATTCTATGTAAAGGTACAATACCATCAATTTTATGGAAAACGGAGAACTATTCTGGAATACATGGAGATAACCTTCCAAGGTTGGTATACATATTTACCTATATCACTGAAGCTAGAGGCTGAAGGCTTGGGAAGAGGCCTGAAGAGTAACATTTGAATACTTCCAAGGTTCAAAGGTTAGATAAATGCTTAATGCGCATCCTTGTTGGATTAGACCTAATGTTTGACGCTATTCAATCACTAAGATAAGCTTACTATATTTCCACCAATTCCGCACAATGGGGATTTTTCCTGTTGGTTTCTGCTCGGCTACACCCCGTTGGTTCAGGTATCGCTCCCAAGGTTCGTTGGGAGCTTTTCAGTGGTTCCATGCCCCATTTTGTCGGTACTGTACACAGAGGAGACCCCAGCGGAGTTGCTTGTTACACTTTTTTCTCTTTCTTTCTCTTTCCTTTTCGCTTGGCGATGATGATCGCCCCCTCGCCGCTAGACTGTCCCATCATTCCACCCACTTGACTAACCTTAGTGGGGAAGAAGAAAAAAAAAGAGGCAAAAAGGGCACAAATAGGGTAAAAAGGGCAAGAAAACTGTGCGCTTTGTGCACTAACCACCCAAAACTCCCCTCCATAGAATCTGGTACACTGTACTCCGTTGGACCTATACATCCATCTTTGGGTTTTTATATTAGTGTTTTTTATATTTTTTAATTTTTTTTGAGACCCCATAGTTGACCCTTTTTGACCTATTACTTCATACAGTACTGTATTCATTGCACACCACAGAGTTTTCCACTGGAATTTGGCCCTTCTGTGCGGAGATCAAAGCAGTATCCCAGGATCAAACCTCTCAAGAAGGTGTGTAATGTTATAAAAAATGATCAAATAGAATTCATAGATATCAATAAAAGATCAATATTTTATAAATTCATAGTATAAGTTCGAAAAAGGAACGAATAAATGAGGTTCTGCAGGGCCAACCCATGACGCAACCACGTGACGGGAACCGTGACTTCCACTGACCGTCGAACTTCTACTCCTGCTTTTCCCCTCGAGCGAAGCCACTGGGGAAACCATCGTGACCAGCCATCGCCTTCATCTCTCACTCGGCCAGACGTGTGCCTACCACCACCCCCAAGGTCTGAAGGCCTCTTTACGACCTACCATTCCCTCGTCAGGGTTTTGCCTACGCCCCCTCCTCACCTTCGCTTGAAAATCCACCCCTCCTCGCCCTCCCCTCAAAACGGGAACATCATTTCTCCAAAAAAAAAAAAGTGACTCTCTTTTCTTTGTTTTTTTTTTCGGGATCGGCGCCTAGGGTCATAATCATTTTCTATTCCTCATGCTTTGAGGTTTACATCTAGTCGTCTTGTCCACCCAAGCGTATGTCTTTTTTTTGGTTTTCCCTTCCAAAAAACCCCTCCCCTCCACCAGTTCAACCCACTTGCACTCCGTCAAACAACATCACCACCCTTCCCCCATACTACGATCTACACCAAAGGAAGCTGTTCCAATACCCCTTTGGAACTTGACCACCCTATCTTTTAGCTCAACCCGCTGGCGTATCTTTTTCCAACCCCATCTGATGTTGGCCGACTATCGGCGGGAAAAAAATATTTGATATTGATATCGCTTCGCCTTGCTCTCCCATTCCTTTTCACCAATTTGAAATCCTATATCCCCTGCACACATATTACGAGTGGTTCATCGCGTTGACTGGTATTCTTAGAAAAGCAGAGCGATGATTAGCTTCAGGGTGGAACATCATTCAGATTCTTCGAGATACCGTCAAGATCATACCTCCCGTGGAAACGACACCGGATCGTTCGACGGCAATGCCGATGGCCAGTGAGACCAGTAGTACCACCACCATGACCACTTTCTCCGCCCCGGTCCCTGCTACCAGATCGCTGCCCACAAACCAGTCGGCGCTGGCGGCTTCCTTCACCAACTTCCTCACCGTATCAGTCCACCAAATACTTTTCTTACGTTCCGTCTACCCACGCGCAACCTTCCTCCCCGTGCGGGCATACAACTATCCTGTCCGACAATCTCGTCACCCAAAAGTCTGTGACTATATCAATGATGCGTCAATCGCAGTTGGGACAGAAATCTTGAAAGGCACAATCACCGCAGTCAGTATCATTATCTCATCTCTCCGCACAAATCAGCCCCTCGAACGATATGCCTTTGATCTCTCAGGCTTCCCTCGGGCCCCTGCTGGAGAAGTGAACACTACATTTGAAGACAGAAGTGAAGATTCATCTAGGCCAGGTGCCCCCGTCTCGGATCGGGGCCCGGCCCCAACCTCGGTCGACCTCGAATCACAATTCCGAGCCTGTCTAGCGCGCCTGGCGTCCGCCTGTGCGCGCTTAACACCACTTCCGCGAGATGACGAATTCAGCTTCACGGTCTGCATTGAAGTGCGCGAAGATGCATTGCCGCCTGCCGGCACGACCAAAGAAGAACAGACATGGATAGTCGCCGAACCTGGCAAGGTGCACCTGAGGTCCTGTACCGCACCTTTCTCCGTGTCGAAATTACGAAATGGCGAGCCTCAACAGCCGCCCCCTCGGGTCTCAAACGGCCGCGCCAAAACAGTACCGGTACGACGTGTGGAGGCCGGCGAACTTCGATTGGAATTGTGGGTGGAGGAAGCGCGGCAGAAGTTTAATGAGCCGGTGGATTCAGAGCAACCTCCTTGAAAACTTCATTCCTGTTAAGGAGGAATATTTGTGTCAACCTATGGGAATTGTTCGTTTGTTATCTGTCCACACCCATCTCAGTCTCAATCTTGATTTAGCGTGACCAATGATCGAACATACATGAAGGACGAGGAAATTTAGGAATCGCCGTCCGCAAGCAAGTGGCGCAAATATATAAAACGGGGAGCGGACGATTTTTGGGACTCGCATGGCATTTACTTACATAGATCAGGTTCATATCTTTCCTTTTTCCTTTTTTTTTTGGCTCTTTTCTTCTACCCTTTTCTTTTCTCTCTCATCTTTAACCTCCTCTCTTGTCTACTTCTCTTTTACATCTTGAAGCCTCCGCCCCTTTCACGACGTTCCTTCTTCATTTTACCCTCTTTCTCATTTACCTCCTGTTTCATGTTCTGGTTCAATTTTGGAACCTTTCTCATCTCTTGCATATTTCTGTGCTGAATCCCCGGGGTTTGACTCTCCTCGCTGATCTTTTATTATTTTGCTGCGGTCCGGCCTCTTATTTTCATACCATCTCATTTCTGTATTTCATTTCATCCCTTTTGTTGAAATTCTCAACCACATGAATCTTTTCCAATATTCGAATGTTCCCTCTAGCCGATTCAATTATAGCAAATAGTGGGCGATTTCGTCTGGTTCAAATGTTCTGGCTTTTATCACATGCGTCTCTTTCCGATGTTTGCCTTTTCTCAATGTTCAAATGTTCCCTCTCCTTGACTGTTAATTTTGGTCTCGGTGCTGGTGGCTATGCCGTAATGTCGTGCATGCAAATGTTCAATGTTGTATCTTGTTCTGTTTTTGCTCGTCTTTTTTGTGATTTTTTACTTTATCTTGCCTTGAAGCCCGCGGACCCGGTTACAGCAAAAATAGGCTTGTTTAGGACAGCGTTGTAATCGTGATATACTCAGGTAGTCGATAATTGTAAGTACTGCCTAGTAATGGATATCGTCAAGAGTGCTGCCCAGGTGTCTACAGCCCTGGAGGCCACTCTTGGGGTGGATACTAGTCTTGCTGACACTAGATTAGCAGCACTTAAGGTAGAGCTCTCGGTATCTGCCTGGTAGTGAACTGAGCTAGAATATCAATGTATGAGGTCATAAATAATGCATACCTAGGTATTTTCGGGGATATGATCTCTTGTGCACAAGTGCTTTAGTAAAGTCCTGCTTGTAAGATCGCATCAAATTAGTTGTACATTCCAAGGCTCCTCATCCTACTCCAAGGCAGCTTCTGGCGACAGGCATAATTGGGCATTGAACCAGAATGGAGTCAACTCTACCATTCATGGACATCGGCGGCTGTACTCACAGACTCTCGCTCAAGTGCTGATTTCTCCTGTCAAATGCTTGCGCATGTAGTGTTTGGCACCTAGAGAGCCGGCACAGTTCAAATGTTTCTAAAAGTAATGTTCTCGAATTTTATCCATACATGTATACTATCAATGTCTCAAACGTCGGGATCGGTATAGTAGGTAATACCTAGTTGGTCTATAAACTAAAAAGTAAGTTAGAAGGCCCATTACTGTCCACTCCATCTACTCGATACTATAGTCCAACGTTGAACATTGAACATGGTACCACAACAATCACATTGTTCAAAGTGCACCAAAAATAAATAAATAAAGAATCACCCCACAAAAGATAAGCTTCATCCTATATTTCCATGGTAAATCCAAAAATGCCACTTACATAACCCATCCACCTGACCCGCTCATACCCTATCCGCACATGACCACTACGTCAACGGCAGGTCCAACCAACGAGCCGCTTTTCATCGGGTACCCCGGGGTACCCGCGGCCCGAAGTTGACAAAGAGAAACTCGGTGTCCACGTATAGAGCAAGAGATTCCGGGCCAGATCACGATGCGGAGGGACAAGAGGGTATCGGAATGCGCCTGTTACACAATTGATTTGGCTGGTGTGTCATTGGCGTCGGAACCCCGCCGGATCACTTGAGAGGTGGATATAATCGTGTTTTGCCATTATCGTTATCGTTATACTTGTATCCACTTGGAACCCCGGATTCTTTTTCTTTTTTTCCGGTTCTTCGCTTCTTGCTTCATTTAATCACTTGTCTGGAGATTCGTATTCGAAACACGCTGTCGTTGGTGCTATTGACGCATAGACCATAAGTTCAAGTCATAGGTGCTTGGCTTGAGACTCTGACTGCACGGCTATAAACCCTCCCAACCTTGGAAGGTTCCACGATTAGAACCTCCACTCCCTTGCAGGGATTGCGGGGAAATTCATTTCTCAAGCTTGGATACGACATAAGAACACGGGAGACAGATCTTTGCCTTTAAAGGTTCTTATCTGCTAGTATTTATCTCACTCACTTCGCCCGTTCTCACTGCAACATTTGAAGTTGCTGCACCATTTTCACCACTCACCCAAGACCCAACCTTGAAATATCTGGACCAACTCGGTAGAAGTGAACTGAACTCTCGATATTCACAATGATTGCTGCAAACGTCCCATCTCTCCCCGCGGGAGACTCGCCGGACCTGATCCTAGTCCCCGCCAGCCCAGAAGAACGCATCACCTCAATCAAACTCAACAGCGTAGCCTGGAAAGGACCCCTGGACATAAACACCTACATCGCGCGCGAGGACCACCTCTACGCGCAAAACCTGACACGCGACGGCCTAACATGCTGGATCCTAGTCGACAAGTCCGAGCCGGAGGGAGAGCGCACGATCCTCAGCTCCTGCGAAACATACCAAAAGAAAGCGCTGCTAGCACACGGAGGCAAAGTGGAAGAGGTGTCCACGCACGGCATCGGGAGCGTCTACTGCAGGCCCGAGTTCCGGGGGAAGGGGTACGCGAAACGGATGTTTGAGGAGTTGAGCGTGAAGCTCGATACGTGGAAGATGGAGAAGGAAAGTCGGGGTCGATCACTGTTTACCGTTTTGTTCTCGGATATCGGGAAGAAATTCTATGCGCAGTTTGGATGGAAGCCTTTTCTGTCTTCGCATATGGCTTTGCCTCCTGCAAGACGAGAGGCGCTATCTAATGGGGCTGCGGCGAGAGCAAATCAGACTAGGGATTTATATGCCGATGATGTGCGGGAGTGCATCTGCAACGAGGCGGTCATCGATAAGGTGCGTGAGCAGTTGCGTGATGCGTCGCTAGCTACGCCTGGTAGCAAGATTGCCATCAAGCCTGACTTTGATCATTTCGTTTGGCACTGGGCTCGCGAGGAGTTCTATGCGGAGAATCTTGCTGCATTCTCGCAGCGCTCGCCACCTTTGATTAAGGGTGCTGGAAATGACGACGCACGCGTGTATTGCTCCTGGACAAGAAACTTTGGCGAGACACCCGAGGACAATGTGCTCTATATTTTGCGTTGGGTCTATGACGATCCCAAATCAAAAGAAGAGGAGCAAGGGCTGGTGGAGGCTATGGCTGCTCTTTTGCGTCGGGCTCAGCAGGAAGCAGATGCATGGACAATGAGCAAGGTCGAGTTTTGGAACCCGTCTCCCTTGCTGCAGAAGGCTGTTGCTATGCTTGATTCGGATGCCCAGGTCGTGCACCGTGAGAAAGATAGTATTTCCAGCTTGCGCTGGACTGGTGCGGAGCAAGGGCTCGGCAATGATGTGGAGTGGTTCTTGAACGAGAAGTATACCTGGTGCTGACCAACTTTCTATCAGTTTGGGCATCTTCCTTTTTTTTTTTTTCTTTTGCATTTTATTTGGTTCTTTTTCCGTTCGCTTTAACAGCCATGTTGGTCTTTTTTTTTGGGCGGCAGCAGTGTCCATTATGTTTCTAGAGATGCCGACATCATAGATTGGGATCTACCATCAACTATCGCTGTCGACTTGATGGCGTACACTCAATTGCGCTTTTGCGTTTTGAGCAATTCATGCCAGTTTCTGGTGGGTTTAGCCTTCGCCGCAGCAGCTGAGCCACTAGCAGCAGCTTTGACGCTCTGCTGGCGCTGTGACGGTTCCACAAAAGAGATTCTCGTAGGATCGGGGCTTTGGTATGCCCCCGCTGGTAATTTAGATAATGATGCTTCGCCCCTCCACGACTCAGGAAGGCAGTCTTTCCATGCTTGGAGGAATTCGCTCCGTGCTATGGCAGATGAAGCTGTAGGTGCCGTAGCTGCGAGATAGGTTTCGCCTACCCAACATGAACATGCCTCCTTCTCCAAGCTCACCCCTAGGATAGGCACATGGTTAGCCTGCTTTCTCAAAATTGCAACATACAGCCCCACGCATAGCTTTTCTATACTCACATTTCATCGCGTCTGTTAGTCGGGGCCGCTCGTCCGGGGTACAAAGCTTCCTCACAACAGCCTCAAGCAGCCCCTTGGGAAAAGGAGGCTCGGCAGCATCATCATCCAGAACCGATTTCCACAGATCTTCAAAAAGAAACTGCTTCTCCAAATCAATACCCTGCAGAATAGCCCCCTCCAGCATACGCCTCCACACATTCAAGCGCATCTTCGCAGAAGGCCTCCACCCCTCCAACCCATCCGTCCTATCCACAAACGCACAAATATCAACCCAGCCCTGCTCACACTGTTCCGCAGAGACAGGTATATCCGCACACAGCTGATCTCTCACGCCCCGCACCTCAGCAAGGCTAACCTCACCAGCCTCATCCATCACGGTATCTTCATCCGCATCCACACTCCGCCGATCATACAGCCGCAGACTCTTCTCCAGGAACAGCACAGCCGAGAGACCTTCCGCCGGCACATGCAGTTCCAGCGTCGACGCGCATTTCGCAATCGCACTCACAGCATCATCAGGCAGATTCAATGCACCGCTCTCCCCAGCCTCCTCTTCCACAACCTTGATATCAGCCCTCGCGATCCGGCCCGCGCTCGGCCGCAGAATGTGCAGCGAGTTCGAGGACTGCACCTGGCGGATGCGGTAGGTTTTTGTGGGCGTGCATAGGTTCACGTATTCTGGGGCGCTGGGGTCTGGGACGGCCTTTGCGAGGGCTGCTGATGGGGATTTCAGTTCCAGTCTGCGATTCAATTAGTACGTGATGCGAGGCTTGTGCTTAGTTCGGTGCTATCTCGAGTCAACTTACACGGGTGCATCTGCGGAGGAAAGTAAGGCGTCTAGTTCTGGTGTTAGCTCTAGGAGCTTGAATCCCTGCTGCGGATTCGTATGTGTGAATAGGATTGTCCGTGAGTCTTGTGTGGCCATTTTGACGCTCGATGATCAGTAATGTTGGAGGGCAGTTGTATTTGGCGCGGGAAAGACGCGAGACGCGTTGCGCACAGACCACCTCTTAATGGATCGATCTATGTATACCAAGCTCCCATTATACCCGTGCAAGAATAAAGATACGATACTAAATATGGCGTCAAAGTAACATAGAAATTGTAGATAGAATTGACGCTGTGGGATATCTCATGAATAAATCGACCCAAAGAAAAACATTGAAAAGAAAACAGTATGGACTGCTTCAGCAATCCTCCAATGCCACGCTCTGCTCTAAAGACTCTATAAAATCTCCCTCGGCAATCTCTCTCCGTCCATCAGGCACTCTAACACAAAGCAAACCAAAAAGACACAAGGAAGACACACCAGCCAAGCCGAAATACGGAAGCCCGATCAACACCCCTCCCTTCTCCATCCCAATCTCAAACAATCTAGCCATCACCGGTCCAGCAAACAAGCAGCCCACACTCTCCATGATCGAAATGAGGATATTCAGTTTGGCATTACCCTCAGCGGGGATAAAATTATTCGCAAACGAACGTAATAGAGGACTCCATCCCACCGCAAGGCTCTGGATCGCTAGTCCTACTATCGCAACGCCCACGGTAGATGCTGCCATCCATAGGGCCCCGATAGCTCCGATGAAGAAAGAAAGCCGGGCTAGAAACAAGTCAATCTTGCTTGGTGGCTGCCACCGTAAGAGGAACTTAGATAACGCAGGGAGTATCCCCAGTAGAACTATCATCTGAACGACCCCGCGCAGGGTACGGAGGTATCCTGTTTCAGCGAGAGTCCAGCCGAAGCGCTTGCTGACGTATTGTGGGAAGATCTGGCTCGTACACACGAATTCAACGGTGCGGATCATGCAGATAGATAGGATAATGGTGATGGTTGGGTTTTTGAGCGATGTCAGTGAATCTTTGAATAGGTGCAGAGACTGTGATAGGTGAGACTTTATAGTCTGTAGTGTTGATTTGTCTGAGGCATCGTATGCCTTCAAAGCAGACTCTCGCTTGGTAGCTGGGAGAGTCTCTGGTACGAAGATCAGGGGGGCCACGAATAGGGGAGTGGTTAGAACACTAAGTAGAGCTGGGACCCAAGGTGATGATGCTTGCATGAGAGCGGAGGCAATAGCTGGACCACCGCAGGATCCCAGAAGAGCACCAAACTCGATGATGAAGAATGCGGATGTTCTGAACGTGTATTAGTCGCTTTGAGTCGCAATTGGGGGAGATTCAGCACATACTTGTCTGGCCCCTCTGTGAGATCAGATGCCATGGTAAACAAAGTGGCCATGTTCACGTTAATCCCACCCGCCAGAATAAGGAAGACAGGCCCGACTAGAATTGTCGATGTGGGAAATGTGTCAGGGAATGCCAGTACAACTAGCTGTACTGTCGCCGAAAGAACACCGCCGATGGCCCCGAGAAAAAGGATCGGTTTGCGGCCAATGCTGGAAGCAGAAAAGAATAAGTTGTGATTTTCAGTAAAGATCCAGCCATCGAGCGTACTTATCAGCTAGAACTCCGCATGGAATTGCAGTAATCAGACCTGTTCATAGACATTAATAGCTGAGGTTTTCCGTAGCACGACTGGACACAAAACACATACTGGCGACTCCGTCCATCGTTATAATCGAGCCAGTTACGTAGGCCAGCTCGGCCTGAATCTGATCATTTTTGCAAATGCCCTCTTCAAATGTCTTCTTGGACCAAATATAATGACGGCATAGGTTATCTTCGACGAGTTGGGCCAAAGGAACAAGGAGCAACATGAGTGACGCAAGCCGGAGAAAGCAAGCCAGCGCGATCAAGTAAATTGACCTCCATCGCGAGGTATGCTTTGGTCGTCCGAGAAGAGGAGATATCTCATTCATCCTGGATAATATGAAAAGGATAATATCGATACTATCAGGGACATGATTCGGATATAAGGGACCTGGGTACCCGAGCGCGTACTAGGAATGTAGGGGAGGTGTAGGGGGATGGCGGTCAATGTGACTAGGATAACCCTGTTTACCTTGTTTTCCTTTTTCACTCTGGAATCCCCAAGCGCCCGCGTGGCACCGTTGTGTAACGGTTCAATCTCAACTACTGCGATCATGATTGGTCCACGACAACATTCTTATCAGATTCCGTTAGTCCCAACTGGGAGCTACATCATACTGCAGTCGCTAACGGTCGCACCATACCTGCAAGTCACGGATGGAATAAATCGATTAAGGTAAGGGAAAAAGCAAATCTCATCTCGCTTAGATCACGATCGAAATGCCGAAAACCCCCATACGGTAAACCGTGAACTGCACCCCCCATGACTCCCTCGTGTGGGCAAGTCAAGAGATCGAGGCGCGGGTCGGCCCGCGCTAGGACCTCGACCCTGGCTCACCCAGCTGAGGCAGTAGAGGGCTGCCACATGCTCATTTGATGAGATCAGGGGAAGTTTCAGATTAATTCGCTGGATGACCTAAATAATCGTGGATTCCAGAGCGCAGAAATAGATTGTCATTCGCAGAATACCCCATTGCTACCACCATATCACGCCTTCTAATATGCTTCTAATACACCAATAAAGAAAAACACCCGCCCAAATAACGAAAATGTACACCGAGGCAAGGCGAGTGATTCGTCCGCTCATTCCAATAAGCCTCATGATTCAGTAAGCACTCCCATACCAAGACATCGCCTGATTTTCCCGTGGGTAGGACAAGAAGTGTACTGTGATGCTCCAGGTAGGATGGTCAAGGAGCGTGCTAGGCCTGCAGGGATACCAGAGATCGGGAGCGGCAATGTTCCAGCCAGCTGGATGCTTCGCGAGCTGAAGACTTTGGAGCCTTGTATTCCGTGCGTGCATGCACACTATCACTGCCCATCCTACAGGTTAGACGAACCCTTTCCGGAGTTCTTCTCGGCATGAGCCACTGGTCCGTCCTCAGAACCCTTGACGGCCTCGCCCTTGGCATTTTGAAGCTTGGCTTGGCTCTCCTTTTGCTCTTGGAGCTCGCGCTCCTTTTCTTCGGCCTCGCGAGCCTGGCGTTCCAGCTCCATTTCTTCCATGTGGCGCAGGTCATCCACGCTAGGCTCGTACAAATGCCAAATCACGTAGTGCGGCAATCCAACCACGGAAAACTTCATTCGCTTCGCCATCTGCATAGGGTTAATCAGACATTGATCATGACCAAATTCCGGAGGGGTGAATGCTTACCTTGCCAAAGCCCTCTGTCTCGGCATGCTTCTCAAAGCTAAAGGCTGGGAAATGAACACCAGATCGGAAAACCTTAGCCTTTGCCAGGATACTGACGCCGCCGATACCGTCCAACTCCATCTCCATATCAGGGTCTCCGTAAGGATCGCGGAGATAGGCCAGATGAGGTCGCCATGTCGCATACTCGGCATATCCTTCCACAATGACAGCGTCTTCATCCAAGGTATCCGCCAAGGCTAGCGCTGTCTCCGACTCCTGCCATGAGTTCAGATCATACGGCTGCTCTCCGCCTAGCCAATCGGGAAGTGGTCGCCAAACATCTAGATAGCCACAATATCAGTATGGGTCGAAAGAATATACGAGGAATAAGCGATGAAAACTAGATAGGGTGACTCACTGGGAACAATGACGTCCTTGTTGTGACGCATGAGGTCTTCAAGGATAGTCGGTGGTGCGGTCTCGACATCCGCATCGCGCCAATAGACCCAGCTATGCGTGGGACGCAGCGTCGCGCTCAGCAGCCAATTCCTTGCCTGCGCCATCAGCTTGCGACGGCTAGCCTGAGCCTCGAACCCGTGTCGGCTCTCCACATCCTGTTGAACCTTCTGGCCGAAATCCTTCTGGATCACCGAGATCTCTCCAAAGGCCATCTTGGGGTCCGGGTTATCCTGCACTTCCTTCAGCATGCGCGAGAGCATTCCAAGTGTGTCATCGCGTGAGTCTGAGACCAGGAAGGCCAGATCGATTAGGTTGTGGGGGTATGTGAGGTTGCGCAGGTGGTCGAAGAACATGGGGAGGTGGGAGGATGCATCGCGCAATGGTGTGAGCATCAGGACGCGTTCGCCGCGTTCCCAGCCTCTTTCGGTGCCCTGGACCTCGGAGAGATCATAGTATCGGACGGTCTGGAGTTGGAGGTCGGATGAGGGGTGGAGGAGACCGAGGGAGATCGCTGGGAGGATTGCGGCGCGCCAGGAGGGGAAGATGAAGACCGCGAGCAGTAGTGATATCCCACCAAGTAGAATGAGTCGTTGGAAGAGTTGGCGACGGCGGCGGAGGGCTGGTTGAGAACGAGGTTGAAAGCTGCTAGCACGGTGAGCCGGATTAGTTATCGGTTTCTTTTAGAGTATCGTTCCCCGAATCACGAACAAGGAGTTCATTAAATTCACACATGGAGTGACAGGGAACGCGCGGCCTGGTAGCTGGACATACCGGTTGGGAGAAATAGAGAGAGCACTAGACCCACGAGGGTAGGCTGGATAGCCCTTCGGATAGGCGGTATGCCTGTTCATTGCTTCAGAAGCTCACAGCATTGAGTCTTTTAAGTTGAAATTGTGGGTTCGGACGGGTTGATCGCGCTGTCAATACGAGGGACCGATCTTGAAAAAGGCCACCTCAAGCGATAGCCGGAGTTTGGGGTTGAAACCAAAGGTAACTAAGAAGAAAGAAAAGAGAGTGAGGCGCAATTTCTTGCAAATATGAAAGATGACAGCGAACGACTCCACAGCGCACAGGTGGTTCCGTAGGTTGGGAGTGTTACAGAAGGAAGATCGGTGTTTCGCCCTTGAACCCAAATTGCCCGAATCCGGACTTCCGCTTGCAGGTGTCCTGTTTTATTAGGCCACTGATAAGATCAATTCTTCTATACCGATGAATTAAAATACAATTGTATTCATCATATCACAATTAATTGAATGAATAGAAAGATCATTGACATGTGCTTATCTTTATCGTAGATTGATCGACAATGGCGTCCCCCTAATCACTTAAACTTCCCATCAGTAGCCGTCACATCTTAGCACATCACATTAATCCTAGCACAACTAGTACAAATCCGGCCAGGCTTTTTGAGATACTGTACATCGATTTCCCCTGTGCAATCTCAAGGCATAATCTTAAACCTTACAACCTGATTGATCAAATTTTGCGGAATTTTTTAGTCCGGTGCTGTAAACCTAGTCCCCTACAACAATCAGCCAACTGGTGTAACAACAAGGCAGCTGAACCTTGGATAAATGGTGCATTGAACATTTGAACCCAGTGTAATGTTCCACACCTACTAGTACCTATATTTAGATCAATTTTATCCTATCACCTGGTCGCTAGAGACTCTCCAGTACACTAAGAATTCAATGGGTCATCTAATATTTGAAGTCTAGATTCTATAGAGGAAATGATAACCTTAGAAGGCTTCCAAAGTCGCAGTGCAATTAAGTATCTGCTTATTCAATCATCCCAGCCTATCTCCAGCCCTGGAGGCTGGTAAGGCTGCCTCACGCAGAAATATCAACTAGAATCTTCACGTGACTCTCTTTGTCGTGAATAAGAGCTTTGAATCCGTTTTCAACTACATCATTCATTGGGATCTTGCTGGTTATCATCGGCATGGGTTTGATTTTCCCTATAATATCCATTAGCACAGAACATTGCAACCAGGACTTCACTCAGATGAGATGATTCCACCAGCACAAAAAAGCTTACCAGAAGAGATAGCTGCAATGACAGCCTCCATATCACTCGTGTCATAAACAGCAGCACCACAAACATGCTTTTCACGATGTACCAAAGCAAAGGCGTCGAGGGCA
Organism: Penicillium sclerotiorum; assembly: GCA_911649655.1. Classification (NCBI taxonomy): domain Eukaryota; kingdom Fungi; phylum Ascomycota; class Eurotiomycetes; order Eurotiales; family Aspergillaceae; genus Penicillium; species Penicillium sclerotiorum. The sequence continues at coordinate 2,894,974 of CAJVRJ010000005.1, read as the reverse complement.
GGTGGATTCCCGAAGATGGAAACAATAACAGCTGTTCCTCGAACCCGAATCCCTCCAACGGCAGTATCAAGCCCTGCCTGGATACCAGAGCATTCAAATGAAACCGCCGCGCCTTTCACCTCGCCAGTAAACGCTTGAACTTCCGAAACAGCGTCCACCTTGGTCGGGTTCAGCACCATTGTTGCGCCAAAGTCGCGAGCAAATTGCCCTCGCTTCTCGGATACCTCAACTACAATGATCTTCTCAATCCCCTGGGCCTTTAACACCTGCACGATCGCGAGACCAATGGGCCCAGCCCCGACGATCAAAGCTGTTTCATCCTTGGGGACCGGGCTACGGCTGACTGCGTGCCATGCAACTGCGAGGGGTTCGACCAATGCTAGTGATTTCAGTCAACACATGCAGTTGGACAGGACTATACTATTTGCCTCTCACCTCCGATATCAAGTGCCATTTCATCTGGCAGTGGAACAGCGTGCTTCTTGTCTACAACGATATGATCTGACAAGCCGCCAGACTTACCTATTTCATCAACACAGTCAGCAAAAACATCTTGTCCACGCTTGACACCGGACGGAGAAGAAGAAACTCACTACTGTATCCAATAAATCCAAGGTTATTGCATACGTTATTTCTTCCCATCTGGCACGTCCCACACGTCCCATCACTCAGACTGGGGTTAACAGCGACCTTATCCCCGACCTTAAAGCCCGCCACTCCCTCGCCAACCTCTTCTATTGTCCCGCTAAACTCATGGCCCAAGGTCGTCGGCAGCTTGTCCCCAGTCAACTTGTGCGGGCTCGTAGGAACAGCACGGGGGCCGTGGAGATATTCATGCAGGTCTATTCACAGTTGTCAGGATGGTTGTCATTCAGATAACTCGATGTTGTTGTGGTACAGACCACTTCCACAGATTCCGACAAACGCAGGCCTGATCTGATAGCAATGAACAAGTCAGCTCTGGTCCCGCGATCGAATGGAAAGGAGTTTCCAGCATACCTTCACTTGTCCGGCGCCACAAACAGGCTCTTCAATCTCATCTACTCGAACATCTTCCCTCCCGTGGAATCGAACGGCGCGCATATTGGTATCGCGGGTTGGTTGTTTTTGGTTGAATCGCGGATCGGAATTGGGTAACTAATACAAATTGAAAAGAAATCGGGCGCCCAGGATTACCATAAATCACTTATATACCCGAGGTCCAAGTCCTCTCACGGATGACGTGGGGCTAACTGTTGTTGTAGGACGGCTTCAGGAGCGGGGAGGAAGCTTCTCCACTTCCCCAGCTCTGCGCTCTCGTGGGGCTTCAATCTGGGCGTGGATGTGGACTCAAATAAACTGCTGAGCGTGAAGCCTATGGACATGTGTATACAGCTTTCTACATCTTATTGCTTCTAGGGGACTCGGTCTGGGTGCGTGGACTAAACGGGAAAAATGCCCACCGCTGCAATTGATTGTATAGCCACCCGTGAGACTGAGACTACACATGCATCGAATGAGAATAGTTGAGCGTCGCAAAATCAATCGTTCATTTAGAGACCAGCTCAAATTATCATACTATTATCACATAAATGGACTTCAATGGCTCTTTCTAGAGAGAAGTCCCTTGAGGGCCTCCGTTTCCCCTTCCAACTTCGAGACCTTGAGCTTCAGCTCATCACGCTCTTTCTTAATTCGCTCTAGTTCCTCCTCCATATTCTTCATCTGATCCACGCGCCGCTGACGACATCTCCGAGCCGCGAGAGTATTGAGTCTGCGTTTTTCTACGCGAGACGACTCGACACGGCCCAGGGCATCATCGACCTGCGACGACGGACTAGACGAAGAAGTTGCAACAGAGGCCGGGGCCTGAGTTGAAGGCGAAACATGCGAACGCCCATCTATATCAACATTAGAATTCCGCTCTGCGTGACTAGAAGTCCTGAGTGATCTCACCTTGGGAGTTCGCCGAGCTGGTAGCGATTGAGGGAGCGTGATGAGACTGGAGCTCGATGGAGTCCAAGTCGGAAAGGGAAGCAAAGGCCGAAGCCACATCGTATTCCGGGACAGACTCCATATTGAGTTCGTCCGGGGTCGAGATATACGGGGTGGCATGGTGGGCAGGGAGGAAATTCCAGTCGGTATCGGCAAAGGACAATTCGGGGTCTGTCCAGAGATCCGACGGTTGCGCAAAGGTATCAAAGGTATCGAAGGATTGGGTGGTAGGTGGTGCTGCCGTGGGAATACATGGCAGCGGCGAAGGAAACGAAAAAGAATGTTGTTGATGAAAGTCATGGGAAAAATTAAACCATGGCAAGGACCCCGCTGGTAGCGCCGTCCTCGGGGAATTGTCTTGAGGGACGGAGCTGGCTGGGCTGCCAGAAGGTGATCGCCTGGTAAATGGCCGCGGTGCTGGTGCAAGCGTCGGCCGACATGACGAGATTATTTAAACGGGCCTGAGCGGGCCCGTGGCGCGTGGAATAGAGTAAAAAGGGTAAAGTTGAAGTCCAGGGACTTGCGGGGTTGGGAGTAACTCGGTCACTAAGGCCGAGGAGTGGTGTCCTGAGGAAGAGAAAAAGAGGATGAGAAGGAGGACAATGATATACCCTAGGGTGGGTAATCGTGGGTTCACACCTGGGGAATCGGGCGTCCGACGGGGTCCACTTCTCGCTGAAGCCGATTGGTCTCATCTGCTTCGCCCCCCCCCCCAAGACTCACTATGACTCATTTTAGTGTCTGTGCAATTGGCCAATCAGCTTCCATAGAAATTTTGGGCTAGCCTTATCGAACAATTGGAGACTGTAACCCACTGATTATGCTGCAGGGATCTTTGCGGATCTGGATCGTCTCGCGCAGCATTTTCCCTGAAACGGATGGTAGTGGTTTGCCTGCAATATAAAGTAAAGTACCATTTGAGTGTTCTGCTCATAACTAATACCCTGATTCGTGTAGCATGACAGGGTGATACTCCCGGTACCAGGATAACTGGCGTCTTATCTGATTCAAGGACACTACCTAGGTATTAACTAAACAATATTGTGGCCGAATTCAAATGTTGGCCTGGGCACGGCGAACTGGGCAGTATATCCTGCTCCGCTTAATGTGGGTTATGTACACAAAAACGGCTCGCCTTCCAACCAGCCCTGCCGGGCTAGCTCAATCGGTAGAGCGTGAGACTCTTAATCTCAAGGTTGGGGGTTCGACCCCCCCGTTCGGCTATTCCTTCAGAAACCTGAGATATCTTTTTTTTGCTTTCGATTTTTTTTTGCTCTTCCATTCTTTAAAAAATTTCATGTAATCCCTATGAAACACGACATTGAATAACACCCGATCTTCAAAATTTGAATGTTCGAAAACAGTAATGGCGAACTTGAACTTGAATCAACTTCCAAGGTTGAACTTAAATACTAGCACTTGACTGCTCGCCCCACCGTCTTAAGTTTACATGCATATGTATATATATAGTAGTAGTAAACCTTCATTCCCCCGGGCCCCAGTCAACATTTGAACTTGAACTGATCCTGACTGAGCTTCACAAACTTTGGAAGGGGGAATTCATATTTTACTTGGCTAAGCAGCATCACGCGAATATTCTCACGCTATTTCATGGTGCATCATAAAAATGATGCGGATGGTAAAAAGGGCCTGGCCCTACAGGCCCCCACGGTTTGAACTGCCTTAAATGCTCATCCTCCCACAATGCGTAGCACCAATGCCAGTCCTGCTCCTCCTCAACATCTAAATTTCTCAGATCCAAGTCCATAGAGTACTGAAGGTTCTCTCTCCTGGTATCAAATTGGGGCAAGAGCCATGACCATTTCCAACCGCTGTTAGGACTCTCGTGGGGTGGCAGAGTAGACAAGAGTGGCTCAAAGACAAGGCTCTCGTATCGATCTGCTGGTGCGATTAGAGGAAACATGAAATCACAAGATATGCCCGTTTCGCGTCCGATGAAAGGCCCCGGCCAATAGTTCCTGACATTCCTGCAAACAGTTTTACGCCGGGTTGATGGGTCCATATGCATAATGTCATACAGGAACTCTGGACCTAAACCTGAGAGTCCATCGAAATGCTCCACGAACGATGAAAGACATGACTCGCCGAAGATAGACCGGAAACCGTTCTTCTATGGGAATAATATCATGGAAGTAAATATCCACCGTATAGCCATCATCCGGTGTATTATTTTTGAGATGCATCAGCTCGGCCGAAATCTCGTCAGTGATAACCTCACACTTCCATCTGAAGTATCCGAACACACTTCCCATTTCGTGATATTCCCAAGGTGGCATAGTTGCGTAGAATAACCCGAATACCTCTATATCTTCAGGTTTATCACGGCGTTCCTCTTCGTCAATGTAAGACTGCGCCGTGGGATTTGTTGGTGCGCCGCTTCGCCAATGATTTATGTTCAAGTCACCACATGAATCACAATTTGGATGATCAAGGCAAAGAATGGGATCTCCAAAGATGTTTTTCAGAATTTGCAAGCGACAAAGTGCCCGTAATATCCTGCGCCTTTCGACGACGGTAAAGGTGACGGGAAGGCATTCATTTTCCCATTGGCTCGGGGTCGGATGCTCGTGTGCAGCGCCCCAACGGTGGGGATTGGGAACATTGGTTGAAATATCCTCAAGGAGGAAGCGAAGTTTCCGGTTGAAGCGAAGCAACTCCATTGCTTCTTCCAAGCTCTTGGTTCTATCCAGTCGATATGCTGCTGAATGTGACCGGTCGAACTTCTGAATCTCACTCCTGCGGCGCCAGGCGTCCAGTAAAGCGATTGCGCTATCGCGCTTGGTGGCGTAGTGTATCCCCTTTGATCGGACAGCAGCAAGAGCCTCTGCTGGGTCAAGATCTTCACCGAATTGCTGTTTGGCATAGCGTTCAACTAGTCCATGTCTCTCCAAAAGGTATGCACTATGGTATCCGGGTGATGCAAGCACCAAGGACTTGATATCCACGAAATCTGCCCGCAGGACTTGCCATAGAATCTGAATCTTGAGCTCGGTCGGAAGGCCGTCAAGGCTTGCTTCAGTCTTCACGCCATATCAGCTACTTCCAAGGTTCAAGTAAGAAAACAAGACAATTGACTCACCATTTTGTTTGAAATGCTATTCATAGAAGCACCGTGACAGTTGTCGGTAATGCGAAGGTGAGGGTTGAGGTGAGGGTTGAGTGAGAACTGAAGCGCTTTCGGATGCCTGATATGCGGCGCTTACAGGAAGTGACTCATGAACGGAGATCGGCCTAATGCTAATGCATGATATCGAGGCGCGCGCGTATCCAGGTGAATGGAAAAATTTAATCCAATACCTAAAGCAGTGCGTGTTGGGAGTGCTGTGGAAAGGTACCACGTATTTGGTCCTGGTCTATTTTGGCCGATCGGTGGGGGCTTAACCTCACTACTCCTAACCTCACTAACGAGAAACAAAGTTCAGCAATGGTAAGGTGACCACCCTTCAGTGAAGAATGGCCTGACTGTTGGTTTCTACCAGGTGCTATCTGTCAGAGCACAGTGCTTATTTGACCTTGTGCTCTGACAGTAGTAGCAGGCGATTAGGTATCTTGCGGAACCTACAACTCTACATGATATCGAGCGGTTCCTGAATCCTTGGTATGACTGGTTTACGTGACATGCTACCACTGTCAGAGCACAAGGTCAAATAAGCACTGTGCTCTGACACTATCCATCCGTTTTCTCCCAGCGCTGAGTTCACCTTCGAAGATGAGTCCCCACGCGAATCCTCTCATACGTTACCCGCCGTCGAAGATAAAGCCTCATTTCAACCTCTTCCGACCTTTGCCCATTGATCAAGAAGATCGCGACATACCGCGCTACCCGCTGGGATCTGAGTGGGAGTGGAGATACCACCGCGTGGAAAATATGAACCCACCATCGATAGGCCGCCGTCGTCTATGGCTAGGTAATGGGCACAGAGCTGTCTATCTACTACCTAGTCAGCTCACCATTCGGCCGGCCAAACGGCCCAGGGGGCAGAGACATATTCTGGGCAATATCGTGCAATCGGCCAACAGGCATCACAGCAGGAGGTCTAGATATACATTTCAAATGTTCTTCCCTTGCCCTCAAGTGCTATTCCCGAGACGCACGTATACCCGCTACAACATTTGAACGAACTGCATCCAGATGTCACATGTGAATAGATGGGAGCTAGTGGCTAGTGATGCATGTACATGCGTTAGTCCGCCATCAAGGACTCGGATATTTGAAGGTGGGTTATTCACTAGGTACCTACATAGATGCATGTGAAATGCCAGACGTAAAAAGCCAAGCCCTAAGTATAGCTGAAAATGTGTTCGGTCCTCAATGACGCGCCGATGATCACCACCACATTTGAATTACAGCTTCAAGCGCTCACTCGGACATCTGAGCTTTCTTAAATCTCAAAAATCACTCTATAAGAACACAACAAGAAAGAATCCTCTCAAACTTCTACCATTCAAAATGTCCTCAAAGCATCATGCGGCTGGCGGGTGGCCGAGCCTACCGCCTCAAGACAAACCACAAGAAGCGTCACCGAGAGCCGCAGAGAACATACTTAAAGAATGGAATGATATTTACGCCCGCCTCTTTGTCCATACCATGTACAATTCAACTGCGAATGCATCAAGCGAATACACCATGACCTTATTGTCCAAGGCCAACGAGTTCCTCATCCAGCTAGTATCCGAGAAATTAAGAGACCAAGCAAGAGGGCTCAAGCGTGGAAGGGAAGACAGTGGCTCCGAAACAGAAGAAAACAACAAACGACCGTCCCACGATAAATCCGAAATCGAAACATGGCAGAAATACTCCTGGGTATCAAAAACAGAGCGTGAGGAAGTCTGCGTGCTTGGAGAGGCCGGGGCCACCCATCTCGCCTGCGACAACGATTCAACGATAGACTATGGGTCGAGGCTGGCTTCCCCAATGCATATCCCGGAAAGCCTCGATGGTGGTAGCGATGATGAGCTTGATCCAATGGAACTTGTTGACCTTCGAAAACCTGAGGATGAGGAGATTACGCGCCGGATAGAGAGGGGGAAACTTGAAGCTCCTAGCGCTGGCTCTACATCTACAGTTCATGGAAGTGCTGAGACATACTATGTTTGGAATCCTGATGATGGGGAGTTTGTCCTGGTGGAAGCTCCGTATCAAACTTTGGGTTTCACTGATAATTTCCACCATTTGCACTCTGGGGCTCTATAGGTGCTTCGTTTTTGCTTGTGTTGCTGCGATCTGGACTTTGAGCAGATCGGTGTGCTTCGTGTGGACCATTGGGAATTTGTATTTGGATTTGCTGGACTTGCTATTCACGTGTTGGAAATTTCAGGTTTGTCATACAATAACTTCAAGGAATGAATAATTTGATATTCTATGTAATGTAATGTTGGAGTTAAGCTCGTTGCCAATAATATTAATAGCCGAGGCTACAAATGAAGAAAAACACGCCCCCATATCCATATTTCCATATAAGTTCTCGTTGAACAAAATTTGCGAAACACCGGTTGATAGAAAAAAAACACACATGCCAGTACCAATACCGAGACTCCCTCTCCTTAACCCGTCGGAGAATATGCTGCGCTCACAATGATATCCCTGTTGATAAGATACTTTCACAATTTGGTTCCTTCACGCCCACTGTCGCTGGGTCTTCTGGGTCGCAATGGAACCAAGGAGGGACCAGTTGTGTTACTAGGCCCAGGACCAGAGGCCTGAGTCAGTTGTGATCGATTCTCGTTCTCGGTACTTGTGCCATTGGTACGCAGACCCCTAGTCTGTGTACCGTTATGAAGGCTAGGATTCATCAACCACTGAACTTGCATCCGAACACTATTCAGCGCTGCATTGGTCAGGGCCATATCTTCCTTGATTCGCAAACACTCATTCATGATGCTCATGCTGGCTCGGGCATCAAGGTCTGTCAGGGCACGCGAAATTTGGTGGACTTCATCGCGCAGCGACTCATGAACGGCAAGAAGATAATTCGTTGCGTTAGATGAAGGCCCGTCCGGAGATTCTTCTGAGTTGACTGTCGGTGATTCGACCAAGGTAGTACGAACATTAGAAATGCCGTCCTCCAATATCTCATTCCGTTGATTAAGGTGTCGCATTGTCAGTTCGAGGGAGTTTATTCGTGCGTTTTGTGCTTCGAAATATGGGCCGATTGCGACCAATGGACACTGCTGCTCGTGGGATGTAATCTCGGCGCGCCGAATCTTAGCTGAACATCCATACTGGAATGCAGCGCAAGGGCTCAAGACTTCAGGGCACCTTTCGGTATGGTGCTTCAGAGTGCGTTGTACTACTGTCGATCCGCAGTCGAGGCAGGTTGCCATTAAGTTGGGACATAACTCCGTATCATGTTCCTATGATACCATCAACGGTCAGTTCGCAATCTTTTTATAAGATTACCCAAAATGCTCAAAAAGGGCAGACCAACCTCGAAGTCCTGCTCCATAATATCCTCGTTGCATCGAGTGCACTGACAGTAAGTATGCCTGCACCTATCTTCCGCCTGTAGATCCTTTCTCCGGGTCTTCTTATCGCACGATTCATCTGGGCATGACATCCATTGATAACCACAGTACCTATCCACATGCGACTGCACATGGCCTCTCGGAACAAGCTCTTGGCATCCTTCATTAACCAAGGGACACCGTACTTGAATTTCATCGATCATGTTGATCAGCAAGCGGGGCACGCCCGCTGAGATTTGGCTGGTGGGGGTTCGGCAGGAGGGACACGGGAACTTGACCGAGTCGGCCGAGCGGAAGGTGGTGATGGCGGTTCGCAAGCATTTCTCACAGAAAACATGATCGCATTGTAGGCGCACGGGTTTAATGAACGGACAGTGGCATATCGGACACTCCAAGTGGGAATCATAGCTGGAGACAATATCAAGGGAGCGCAGGTCGACTTGTCCTTCGGCCTCGTTGGCCTCGGCGGAAAGAAACTCCTTCACATCCATTTTGCGCAAGTGTGTAGCCCTTTATGCAGGTCCATAGGATTTCTCAGTGAATGTAGAAGGCCGCGAACTTCCGCGTTGGTGCTCTCGTTGGGATCGTAAGGAGGTGGGAATGGGAGGCGGATGGCGAGTGAGGAACTAGATACCGAGGTTGAGTTGCAGGCACAAGGAATCCATGAGGGTAACACAGATTTTGTCAGGGGTTCAAGTGAGTGAAACACGACCAGTTCGAGGACACCAAATCCGAGTGGAATTATCTCAGGAGATGTGAAGGAGTAAAGAATGCGCAAGGTGGGATTATTTGCGGGGAGAATAAGGGAGGGACCTAAAGGCGGAAAGCGGCTGATCGCATAACCCGCGGCATTAGCCGTTTCCTCACCTTCATAACATTCATCCATTTCTATGCGATTTCTTCCGTGATAACAATTCTCCACACCTCTCTTATCCTTTAGTCTTTTCCTCTTGGGCCAAGTTCCGAGAATTCTGAACCGGACCCCCAACTAGGCGACTTTCTCCTCACTTCTCCCGATCTTATACAGCTAACACCCGTCGTCCAAGTCCGTACGATTGATTCGTGGATAACTCCTCCGCCATAGCGGCCATACAGGATTAGGTCGACGAGGAGGAGGATCTTATAACCGATATAATCCGGTTCGACCTTAATGCGACCAGCCTTGTTCGCCTCATCCTGATAAGTCAATTATGAGTAACCTACAACCTGACTAGACCATGCGTGATAGGGATGGCCAACTGGAGATATTTGGGAGTAGATTGAATGACAGCATCAATTGAGTATCCTTGATTTTCCTTGAACTCTTGACTCCACATTTCATTATAGAACTTAAGATACATCCAATCTGGACATTTCAACGCGATTATTACGAACAGGCATCAACCGTCATATCGGATGCTCAAGGAGATTTGCTGGCCAGTTTACCCTTCTTTAATTGTTCCTGCATTTGTTGAAAGTCCTTCGAATCAGCGTCAAGATGGCCTTGATCCGCTTTGATCTATAAAGTTGATTAGCACAAGTTCTTCATTATTGAGTCTGTCACATACATCCGCCTCACTGTTGCTGGCCAGATTTTCCGTCCACTTGGCCGTGCCATCCTTTGTCCTCTTCAGATGGGCAACCTTCTCGGCTTCGTAGTGATTCGGGAGATCATCGCGATCTGTGAAAACAGTCAGCCCAAGTCCCGCGTGTATAGATGTGTACAAACTGACTCTTGTCGTTTTCATTTAGACCTCTCCGCACAGCTGTCGTGTGGAGCGAAGAAGTGGCAGGAATCACGTTGCCCAGTCGAGAAAGACGACCAGCATTCAAGCGTAGCGTGGTAAGGGATGCCATTTTGATAATGTGTTGCGTAGGTCAACTAGAGTTTCCGTGACGAGGTGTTGGGTGAGGTCTTCAGAAGAACTGCGGAGGTAAAGCTACAAGAGGAGTTAAAGAAAAATCCCCACAGTGTTTTAAAAGCAGCGGTCCCGTGCCCAATTATCCTTGCAATCACCATTAATTGCTTGCCATTGATTCGACGATCCAACCTCTGGACAATGGGGATGCCTCTGACGTCAGGCATACTTCACGGGATTCGGTGGAAGTCCCCGTAACAAAGCGATAGAGGTACATGAATTGTTCTGGTTTTAGGAACTGGCTACAGGTGTACCTCTATTTTGCAAGTTTTTGTCTACTTTGGAATCTGCATTTAGTATTTGACATAGGATCAGCGCTGTCAATTCTTGCATACCGCCGGATGATTCATTTAGTACTCTCCCAACGGCTAGATGTGCCCATGAACCTAGGGCCTAGGAATGACATCATGATATAAGTTCGACTGTTAGAACAGCATATGTAAATGCCTAACTGGGTCACAAAAACTATATTGAAACATTTGAATCGACATTGTACAAACTTCCCTAAAATTGGCTACACATGGATGTGTGCTGCGCAAAGGTCGGGTCATTGGCGTCTTCAATGTTGAAAGCTTGCAGGCCAACCAGTTGACTAACTCTGTCCCGAGACGCAAACCAACATATGAATGTTGTTTGAAGGCCGGAAAGGGCAGGATGCTTCGAATTTCCCTTCGAGTGTTGGCTACTATAACTCGTCGAGTTCTGCCCCAACCGCATATGAGGTCTTTAATCCATTCATAAGCGCCGTCAATGATGGGCCGCTGGACTGGGATCAATCCAAACATTGAAGATAGAGATCTGTGTCTTAGCCAATTAACAGTTTAATTTATTATGATTTTGCTGGTAGTTAAGTGAGCCTAACAGGGATATGCTGGCTTGGGTATCTAAACACTCACATACTCACATGTGCAGGCTGGTACTAATAATTGATGTGATGCCTCAAGTCACCCCTCTTTTGTGATTGATAGAAAGCCCAGTATTTGGTGAATGACATCATGAGTGGAGGGGATACACTAGTATGTAAGTGACGTGTCTAAGAATGCCTGGCATAGTTTCAAGGATGTGGTTAGAAAGTTCAATGTAGAAGATGGGTGTGTGCTGGAATGGTCCAGATGTCATAAGTATGAAGGAATCATGCCGTCCCCTAATAAGGCCGCATAATCAACATTCATGTTGGATGACCTTCATGTCCTTACTTCATGCATGTGTGGTTACAGGGCGATTGTTATCAGATCAATGGAATGTAGTAAAGAATCGGCACATTCGATTTGATCAAATACTTATCTCCAGGGTAAATTTGAAGATATGAACATAAGAGATGTGCATTGAAAATGACAGTATGCAAGAATCGAAAGCAATAAGAGATCATACAGCGTCGTCGAAGAAGCGAATGGAGATGGGAAATAGATGATAAAAGGTCAAAAATCAGACAGCCGTTTTCAACGCATATGGTCTATAACTCGCCCAACCCGCGAGAGACCCCCAGGATATCGATCTCAAAAACAAAAAGACATAACAACTCCGCATCCCATGGTTTCGCTCGCAACCAGACCCAACCAGCCACTGCACCCGTGGCAGGGAAGTAATGAGTTTCGCGTATCATCCATCCTCAAACCGATATACAGAAACCAAAATGAATAGCCAAGATAAAACGAGATGTGCAAACCAGTAAGCAGAAAAACAACAAAAAACAAACCCAGGTATTTCAACAGTGCCCAAGCAATGCAGACGTGTATCGTTTCCGCCTCTAGATCCTTAGAAAAATGTGATATCCATCCCGCCCAAGAAGATATAACCCCAATGAGTAAAAACAAAACAAATCCAAAGAAGCAAGAAGTCGTCGAAGAGATCACAGCGTAGGTGAGTCGGTGCCCGAAAAGACAAGGCGCTTTATAAGCGACCCTTCCCTTCAAGAGAAAACAAGGTAAAAGAAAGGAAAATATATCAACTCCTGTCCCCAGGGACATGCACGTCAAGAAGTGAAAAGCAAGTCACCACACAGGTTCTATACATCATCGGTGGCCCAACCGAAAAGAAACAGAGACCAGAGAAGAGAGTCCCTCCCGAGAGACACAGGTATCGTAGAGAATAAAGTAGAGATGCAAAAGAATCAAATCGCGCCGTCGCTCGCAACAAGCTGAAAGCATCACAAAGGATTCTAATAAGGCGATAAGGTCGTAAATCGGCGGATATCCAGTATTCCGGTATGTACAATGCCGAAGTTTATCCAAAGGTTTTTTGACTTTTTTTTTGAGGGGGGGTTTTTTGTTTTCGCCGTAAGGAATTTTTCCGATGTGTGGGTCGTGTCGAATGCAAATAGCCGTATCGGACAAGAATGCAATAAAAGGGGATAAGAAATGATTAAGGCCTGCGATTAAGGGGACCCCGATGATGCAGATAGACTCAGGTGACGTGCAAAGAACATGCCGCTAGGGCAGAAGGGGGCGCAAGCGCCACGTATTTTCAGGTAAACCGAAGAGATCTCACCATCGACGCTGAGCTGTCTGCATCATCGCGGGCGAAATCGACGATGGCGGGCTGGCCAGGGACATTCCAGTGTTGGGGTTGATAATAGGGATGACCTTGCGAGTCCGGTTGGCAGGCTGCTGCTGTTGCTGGTAGCTCATGTGGTTGTGGTTGTTGACTCCGTGGACGTAGGAGTTGGCAGAGGCGGGAGAGAGAGAGATGGCAGGGGTGACCTGCTGCACCGGCTGGATCTGGTGCTGGAGTGGCGAAGTATCCGGGGACCCGCTGGACAGCGAGGAGCGATCGGAAGAAGCAGAGTGGATGGAGTGCAGCTGTGGGATTTCATGTTAATATGATGCTGTTCCTAAGGGTGATTCATCCCGGTCGCCCATCAACCTATCGGGAGGGAAGATGGGGCGATATGACGAGGGTTTGTTTTTTTTTTAAGGTTGTTTTGCAGGGGGGCGAGGAATCGGGTGAACCCTTTCGATCGTCTTGCTTATCAAGACAAGAAATAAAACGTACATCTTCATCGGTCAGGAGATTGGGGCAGAACTCCAAGTCGTCATCGAGGTCGAAGGAGCGACCGGCCTCGAAACGAGCCCGGAAGGCAGTCACAGCGGGAGCTTCGGCCAATTCCCGCATGCTCTTGACACCGCGAAACTGACGCTGGGCATTCTGAGCCTGCATCTTGGGGGCCCGACGAGAGCGACCATGGTGGTTATTTGAAGGCATGTGAGCCCCATGGTGTTGGTGTTGTTGTTGGTGGTGGGAGTACATAAAGGCAGACATTGTGAAAAGTATATGAGTTGTGGAAGGGAAAACCAGCACCCAAATAGAATCTAAATAAGATGAAAGTCACAAGGAAAGAGAAAAGAGGACAGTCGGCAAGTTTATAGTTGGGGGCGAAGGGAAAAGGAAGAATGGTAGAGAGATAGTAGAGAATTGAAGATGGGAAAGGTTTCTGTGGGAAGAGGACGAAGAAGAAAAAGAGGGGTGTTTTCCTTCAGTGATGGGGCTAAGTAGGGTGAAATATGGTCATGTATTGTCACGGGGGGGACCCCTTTTGAGAAAAATATTGAGAAAAACATTTGAACTGAGTTCCCCGTCTATGATTAGGAACAACCTGCAGGCGTGAAAGATTGGTATTGGTATTGTCAAGATGGATTGGTCGACAGTGGACTCCAAGGCGCTAGCGAAGGTCACGCACCAAGTGGCGAGTGACCCAAGGGCTTATAGCCAATCAACGACCAAGAAACGAACTCTATTGACTCCACAGTCCAAATGCCGGATGAACTGATTGGTAAACGGTGATGGTTACATGATGTAATGAGTTGGGAACACACTTAACCGTTTTGGGTTAAGATGGGACAAGATCGGCTCAATCTTTGTGGTCTGATTTGCCTCTTTCCTCAGGGCTGATTCATTCAGTACACAAATGTACGCTGATACGTACTGGATCTGCACCTGTTCCCAATTTCAACTCCCCGACCAATCCCCCCCAAAAAAACTCCGTATTGTATTAATTTTTTTTTTTTACTTTTTCTTTTTTTTCATTATTACATTTCCCCCCTCCCCAGGTCCATTCTTCGGCCAGTCAAAAACCTTCTGGAAATTTACCATAGGGTTGAAGGAACGATGGTAACAATGCTCCATTTTTAGCTCCACCACACCATTCTCAACGTGCGGACCAACCTCTCCTATTCTGCACGAGTTGGACATTGGTTATCCTACATTGCCTTTTTCCCCCCCTATGAGAATTCTTCCAGATCAGGGAATCCTTAATCACTGACAGAATGATGACTATGAAGGGGTTCCCCCATGCCTTTCCAGGGAATGACAAAGCACCTCCGCTTTGTTGGGGCGAAGAAGGCCTTCAGCCCCAAAAGGGTATTACATCCCAGCACAGCCTTGACCAGGCACAACTCGGCTGTGGCTGATCGACGATCGACGACTTTTTGGGCGGGATTCCCCAATCTTGCGACCGACAGCTGCGCCTTGACCACCAGAAGTTTCTTCCAATGCGCTAACTCCTGAGGTGCATGGCTGCGCAGGTGCTGACCCCCTCATTATTGGCAGGGCTAGAGATCTGACCTGATCCATCTCCTCCCACCACCCCCCAAAACGGTCAAGCCCATTCCTGACGATCCGGACTAGGAATAGTTTCACCATTTCCTTTTTGTCTCTCTGCAAGCGCTGGGGGGACCGTTTGGGTAGCATTGTCACTTTTCCATTTTCTCTTGTTTTCTGACACCCAACCTTGTCCCTCAGTCGCACCACTTGTCACTGCAGGAGGTCCACACCTAAGTGGCGCCAAATGGGAATGGTTCTTTCCTTCTAGTTTCATGTTCCCTGAGGATGAGCTCCGAAGAAAGGACGCCGTGAGCGTCTACTGCAACGAATCCACCCCTGGGGCCGTATTGGACTTCTGCGGACTCGAAATAGATCTAACCACTCTACGAGTCCTCGGCCAGTCCGGTCGCTCATATTTGCCGTGCACTCGACAAGCCTCCGGTTCCCGGCGGAAACACTTGAACTTTCCTCATCCTCACCGCTCCTTTTCGGGGCCAAAGGTACAGCGCGAACCTACCACGTCGCACAGTTGGCTTGAGTTTACTTGGAACCAAGCCGCAAAACTAGAATACGATAGTACGAGTCCACTGAGCCCACGGGCGCCATGACCAGGTGCAGGCATCGTTGCTACCAAAGCTTGAGTCATGCAGCTGACAGATCAAACTTCCGCGTGCATGGCTTCCCTACAGATCTGTATGTAACTTTCCAGTGAGGGGAAGCTTGCTCGCCCCAGACCAGCCACGCAAGGGACTCGTTTTGGTTGCCCCGGCCAGGTTCCCAAGCGGGCCATGTTTACAGGTCGGTGCGGCTTCCAAAAGCGCGGGGGAGGTGTACAACTCGGTGCCTCTGCGAACCTTCAAGATTTAGATTTAAATGTCGTAGATTGGTGCAAGGGACCAACGGAACATAGTTTTGTTCATGAACTCTCAAGTCTCAAGTGCTTGAGTTCCAAGGGCTGGCTCGGCACGACTCCGATCGCGGTGGTGCCGATTCCAAGGTTGTACACTGCCACGCTAGTCACTGGCGACACCTTGATATTTCCAAGTTCTCTAATTACTCCGAACATTGAACTTGTCAATCTATTTTAGAATTAAATTGATTTATTGATTCTAATGTGCCACACGCTTAACGGAGATCCCGAGGTCCCCAAACGCGAACCTTGGTCGTTCATTGGAATGTTTGAGCATTGATGTCGGAAATATAGTGTTTCAGGGGCCAAAAGCTCATAAGCATACGAGGTCACTTCCACTCAAGTGCTGGCAAGGTTCGATGATTACCTGCATCAATGTTAGCTCATTTTTGGAAAGTCCCATGCATTGATCGACTTTGCACTCAAGTGCTTCAATTCCAATCAGGTCTGGACATCGACCTAGACCAGTTGACTACTAGGCATACCATGAGCACCTGGGCACTTGAGAGCTATCTTCCTACCTACCTAGCACCTATACCTAGTATTGATCAATGAGATATCTAGACATCTGCATAACACCTTGGAACATTTCAATTCACGTACCTATGTAGGGATCCGATAATAGGTATCCAAGCACTTGAGCAGACTGCAGATGTCTCCCCAGAAGTCCTCTTCAAGTTTACCATAGCCGGACGTAATGTCTTCCAGATGTCGATTTCATGGATGGATTATCCCTCCAGGGGTCCAGGGCTTCCATATTGCGTCCTCTCTTCCCGAGGTCTTACAACAAAAATTAGCAACTTGAAAATCTTGGAACAGTATAAGCATAAATAGGTAGCCTCCATGACGATACAAATAAACTTACTATAGTTACACCTATCAACAGCTGTCCCATCGGAGTTAACAAGCGGCGCAAGCGGGTAATGCTCGTCAAGCGTCGCTTCAATAGGTAGTCGACAACCTTGGAAAGCAGACGAAGCAATGCTACCAAACTGATACGAAGGTCCAACAACAAACAACCGAAACGAATCCGGCACTAACTTAAGATGTCAATAAGGCGGTGTTTACCTAGGCAGTGCTTATTCTACTCTGACAGACGAATCAAATCAGATGGTTCATAAGAGCGGGGTAAGGCCAGGTACTGACTGAGCAGAGAGCATTTTGGCCTAACGTTTTACAATGACTTGAACCTTCTATCTCATGGCTCGTGATGGCTTCGATAAATTACAGCCACGGGAATAATAATCAGGGTCTCCAAGTTGGGATTAGCCATGGAAACATCACATCACACTTCCACAGCTCAGGTATGTTTCAAGTTACTTAGGCGTCTAGGTGCTAACGGCCTTTTGTTACCAGACTCATCAGAATCGGCAAAAAACCAGGCTTGCCTGCAGGAGTTATTTATAACAGATTCAAATGACGATAAAAGTCGCATAGAGCAAACGAAGGGTGGACTCCTCGAGGAGTCTTATCGCTGGATTGTGGATAACGAGGAATTCAAAGCATGGCGGGATTCCCAAGATATCCAGCTCCTATGGATTAAGGGTGATCCTGGGAAAGGCAAAACGATGCTGCTATGTGGTATCATCGATGAGCTACAAGCGTCTGACCTGTCTGTGGCATTTCATTTCTGCCAGGCTAATGATCCCCGTTTGAACAATGCTACTGCGGTTCTTCGAGACTTGATATACTCATTGGTGAATCAGCAGCCTTCCCTTCTGGCTCATGTGCGACAGAGATATGATCAAGCCGGCAAAAAGCTTTTTGCGGATCCCAACGCCTGGCAGGCTTTGACTAAGGTATTCCGAGCCATTTTGGACGATCCAAGCTTGCAAAAGACCTTTTTGATTGTCGACGCCCTTGATGAATGTGTTCACGATCTTCCCTTGCTTCTTGAGCTGATAGCTCTGGCTTCATCCACTCGTCCACATATCAAATGGATTGTATCCAGCCGCAATTGGCCTGAGATTGAAGAGAGACTTCAGGTTACAGAGTCTGCCAGGCTGAGCCTTGAGCTTAACGAGGCATCTGTCTCCGAGGCCGTTTCCAGATACATTGATCATAAAGTGAATGATTTGGCTCTCCTCAAGAAGTATAACGCCAATGTTCGAGAGTCAGTTCACAAGCATTTGATGTCCAACTCTCAGGGTACTTTTCTCTGGGTCTCTTTGGTCTGCCAGACACTTGTTCAAACAGCACGGTGGAATACGCTCGCAAAGCTGAATCAGTTCCCTCCAGGCCTTACTGGTCTGTATGGGAGGATGATGGGATATATTGAGACTTCAGATAATGCTGACCTTTGCAAAAGCATTCTCTCTATTGTCTCGACTGTATACCAACCCATCACGCTGAGCGAGTTGACATCGTTGATCGAAATTCCCGATGAAATCTCCTATGCCGATGATGGTTCGCTGGTAGAGATCATCGGACTTTGTGGATCGTTCTTGGCCCTCCGCGAGCAAATAATATTTTGGGTTCACCAGTCTGCCAAGGATTTCATAGTCGAACAAGCATCTGATAGGGTTTCTGTTGGTGTTGATGAACATCACAAAATTTTCTCACGCTCCCTCCAGATCATGGGAATGGGCCTTCAGCGCGATATCTATGGTCTCAAGCACCCTGGAGTCTCTATCGAGGACGCAAGGACACCAAATCATGACCCACTACTAGCATTGAAGTACTCTTGTCTTTACTGGATTGACCATCTTTGTGAATGTACGCCCGAACTTGGAGAGACCTATGATACCAAGGACGACGGACCAGTGGAAATATTTTTCATGAAAAGTTTCCTTCATTGGATTGAGGCTTTAAGTCTTCTTCGCTCCATTGAAAAGGGAACATTGGGCATGATAAAACTTCAAAATCTCATTAAGGTCAGTACATTACGTTGTCAGACAATTTGTAACATTTCTATCAAAAGACTCAACTCAAGTGCTGGTCTTGGAGAAGGCAGTTGTTGATGAATCCACATACATAGGGTACACATCGAAAATCGCGGTTGTTCGATCGAATCATTGATGGCTGTCACTTCATTCGCTATCATAAGACAACTGTTGAGATGAACCCTCTACAGGTGTACTATTCAGCGCTTTTATTCTCTCCCTCTCGAAGTCTGACCAAGAACTGGTTTCAAAGTGACAAGCCAGACTGGGTAGACGTCAAGACAGCTATTTCAGATGACTGGGGTATATCTCTTTTTACACTCGAGCAGACGCATGTGGTTAATTCGGTAGCCTGGTCGTCTGATGGACGAGTCGCATCTGCTTCGTGGGGTAGTGTCGTGAAAATATGGGACCCGAGGACGGGTCAATGCATCGCGACACTTGAGAAGGATACAGGACTTGTAGGTCTTGTAGCATGGTCACTGGATGGGCGACTTGCATCAGGATCGAAAGATACCCATTTGAAAATCTTGGACCCTTCTACAGGTCAATGTACTGCGACACTTCGCGGACATACGGGTCAAATCTTTTCCGTAGCCTGGTCATCCGATGGGAGAATTGCATCAGGCTCGGAAGATCGGACTGTGAGGATATGGGATCCGATAACAAGCCAGTGTATTGCGATACTCAAAGAACATACAGACTTTGTTCGCTCTGTTGCCTGGTCGTCTGACGGTCGACTAGCATCGGGATCAACAGATAAGACTATAAAGATATGGAATTCGGAAATAGGGAAATGTATCACGACGCTCAGTGGACATTTGGAAAAGATTCTCTCAATAGCCTGGTCGTCTGATGGGCGGGTTGCGTCAGGAGCACTGGATGAGACTGTGAAGATATGGGAATCGGAACCAGGTCAATGTATCGCAACACTCCACGGACATGAGGCCGCAGTTCAATCTGTGGCCTGGTCATCTGATGGGAGAGTTGCATCAGGCTCGGAAGATCAGACTGTGAGGATATGGGACCCGATAACAAGCCAGTGCATTACGATACTCAAAGAACACACAAGCGTTGTTTTTTCCGTTGCCTGGTCGTCTGACGGTCGAATTGCATCGGGATCGTTGGATGGGATGGTGAAGATTTGGGATATCCAGGAGATTCCTGATGACACTCACTCTTCGAGTATCTGGAAGCGTCAGAGTGATGTGAAATTATTGGCATGGTCGCCTGACGGAGGAGAACTCGCATTAGGTACGGAAAGTGGTCACATTCAGATTTGCGATCCTGTTGGCGATTGCAGACTACAGTTCGAGGCACATTCTTGGTCAGTCGCATATATTATATGGTCGCCAAATGGTGACAGAATTGCCTCCTTGGATCAGGGATGTGTCAAGCTTTGGGATAGCTCTACAGGTAAACGTCTCGGAAAGCTCCAAAGACGCCGTGGAATTGTGGAGTTTATTCGCTGGTCCCATGAAAGCCTGCTTGCCTTAATATCAACGCATGCAAGTCACCCACATGTGGAACCGGGTTCAATACAGTTTTGGAATACAATGACCTATGAGTTCATCAAGATCAAGAGCATGGGAGAGTCAAGCTCTGATCCCCAGATCAAAGCCCAAGACGACGAAGAGGATGAAACCAATGTGGACGACACAGATCTTGATTCCGAAGACGAAATTGATTATGAGGACGACAGTGACGACGAAGAGGGCAAAGATGAAGATGACGAAATAGATGAAGAGGACGGAATGGATGAAGGCGATGAAATGAACGAAGAGGATAAAATGGATGACGATGAAAGTGACGACGAGAATGAGGAAATTCAAGATCGAGACGACACACCTTCCGAGGAAGAGAAATCAGAGCTCACTTTGAGAGAAAGGGGGCATTGGATTGCATATGGTGGCATGAATTTGTTGAAAATCCCACCAGAATATCGCTCCTACAGCGGATATTTCAAAGTATCTGGGCAGAACATGGCGATTGCCAGTGACTCAGGTTCTCTTTTAATTCTTAGATTTGCGCAAAACCTTGGAATGGAGGTCCATTCTCAAACTCTTTAGCGTTCAGTCAAATGAAAGATCACTATTGTGAGCGCCACATAACATTTGAAGGAGCTAGATGGAGAAGAAGGAACAGAAAAGCATGAACCCTAGAACATACCTAGACAGCTATGATAGAGTGAGCTATGGAAGATGAGAAGTGTTTTCTAAGCCTACTAGCACTGAAATTTCCTAGAAAACATCATGTGAAGCTGCCCAGGTGGTAAGCATTCTTTATTTCTCACATCCAGTATTTTGCGGTGTATTGGCCGTAACATTTTGAAATGTAAGAGTAGAAAAGTATGTCAAACAACTTGAATTCAGAAAGATAATTGGATCCAGCCTGTATACCAGAAAACAGATGTATAAGTCAATATTATAAGCAAGAAAGATACTATAAAGCAGCTCAGCTTCCCACAATCCGAGGCTCTCAGGTTTGAACAGTTTGAACGGCTCAACTTGCTTCAACTACATAGCAAACGGGAATTGATGAAATTCGAAGGTTGAAGTATCCTGGAGCAGATGTCCTGGTCATTTAAACACCAGCCTCCCGGGTGTCGATCATGACAGCGGAAGAAGTCCGAAATGTGAAAGATGTACTACTCCGAAGCTGAAACCCAAGGGGTCCTTCTATGGAAGCTACAAAGGTCTCTTGAAGTGGCACAGTCCATTTCTAGCGTGACATACATGTGTTCCTGGTGATAATCAAGTTCCAGCCCAGTTGAGCGAAGGATTTTCCAATTGTAATAAGCCGCTAGTATGCAAAACGTATGAAATGCTAAAGGAATGCAATCCACGGCGAGAATAGCGCCGCAACTCCGAAAATCGAATGCTCAACTCGTGTAACGATGAAGGAAAGCACCAGTCATCCATAGTCCTATTACTTATCCAGATTCTTGCTCTTCACCATCCTGCCAATCAATTCCTTGCAGTGCTTTTCGCTGTACTGTTCCCATACCTCATACAAGGAAAGAAGCTCCTGGGTACATTCGATAACTGCCTTGATGTCAACATCGCTTTCAGCGAGCCACTGGACAAGCTTTTGAATCCGCGGAGGGCCACTCTTGTCCGAAAGAGATGAGGCTAGCGTATTCATTCCATTACCATCTCGCATGGCACCCGCCAGGGCTGACTGCGCAGAACTGCCAAAGTTACCAGGGTGGGCAGGCTTGAAGACCACTGCAACTATGATGGCCATGATCGCAATAACATGTGGTGGATGCAGAAGTGGAAGATCTGTGAGATAGTGGTCGTTAATCACAGACCAGGCTAGTGCGACCTCGTCGGAGCTGAGCGATAATTCGCCTTGCAGCTCGGATAGGGTGCGGTATGGATGATGCACGATGAGCTGAGAGCTCATCTCAGATATTAGGGCGAATTCGCATTCTCCAAGCTTGGCGACGTCTGGAGTAATAAATTCTAGAGGAGAATTTTAGTTTGGATGAATATTGAATCCGTATAAGATTCCATACCTGGCCAGAGTCCACGGGCTTCGCCGACTACAAAACGGATGTGCTGTGGACACTCCTCCATCTTACAGGCCAAATAGAAAGCTGTGGTCAGCACCAAGTATGGGTTTGTTTGACGAATCTCATTCTTGGTATAGAATCGTTTGAGATAGACTTGAGCTGTGGCAATGGCCTGCTGTCTGGTGGACATGCGTTTGCCGAGTTTAATGAGTTCTGGTAAAACGGGTCAGCTATTGATTCGCACGAGCAAGTAGCATGTTGACCATACGTTGATTGAAGTAAATGTTTAGCAGGCGCTGATCCGGCAGCGGAAACTGTGAATGGGTGACCTTATCTTGCTCACGTAGCTTCTCCCGAATATCGGCGAGCCTCTCTCTGGAGAAGAGCCAATGACGACGTTGAGTCGAGGCCCAGTAGTTGGCGGTCATGATGGAACATGTAATATTATCAAACAATCATATGCAATCATTCAGTCATTTCTTCTTGTGAGTGAGTGTTTTCTTGAATGTCATGGAACCATGGGGTCTCCTTTGCTACTAAGCCTGAAGTGAATGATGTCCCAAATAGGTCTAGGGCCAAGCCCTGGTCCCGTGCCTGGTATGGCGTCAAGCATCGAGCAATGATCAGGCCTTGATTAATCATTACATTCACTGCTTTCTCCCCCCACTCTTTAATGCCAACCTCGAACCTCGAAGCTCCCACGTCTGAACTTTCTCGAATGCTCTGATCGCCAACATTCTTTCACCCCCCACCCCCTCTACCTCAGAGCATGCTCCCTTGAATGATGCCGGGTGCTCTATGAAGATTTTCCTCCGAAAGTATGGCACCCGGAGAGTCAAAAGATGAGCGCGACGAACGAGTCGCTCGTCTCTGGCAAACTTTGGACACGCGCAAGGAGGGACATATCGATTTGAACGGCTTAAAGAAAGGCCTAAAGAAGATCGATCACCGTGAGTTCCCGAGCCCGATCTCAAGCCGAAAGCTTCCGATTAACGCGCCTACCGCAGCGCTCAAACATGCAGATGGGTTGGTCCAAAGCATCCTACGCGAAGTCGATACGAACAGTGATGGCCAGATAGACTTCGACGGTAATGGTCTCCCCCTTTTCCAGGTTCCGGCGCTTCGTCGAGGCTCTTACGCGCCGCCTTTTCGATCTCCGCTAATGCCTGTTTCAGAATTCCGAGCTTTTATCAACCATACCGAGTCCGATTTATGGCAGATGTTCCAGAGCATTGATCGCAACCACAATGGCGAAATCGACAAGAATGAACTGCGCGCCGCTTTCTCTCAGTCTGGAGTCACAGTTTCGAGTGCAAAGCTGGATAATTTCTTTGCCGAGGTCGACAAAAACAATGACGGGGTGATCTCTTATGCTGAATGGAGGTGCGAAACCCCGCCGACTTTTTCCCTGTCCATGAATATGAGGGTCTTTTTAAAGACGAACCTTTCGACTTGAGACTAATATCCATTCTTTTATTTGAAATAGGGACTTTTTGCTTTTTCTGCCTCTACAATCGCCGTCCGAC
This sequence comes from Penicillium sclerotiorum, assembly GCA_911649655.1. Lineage (NCBI taxonomy): Eukaryota > Fungi > Ascomycota > Eurotiomycetes > Eurotiales > Aspergillaceae > Penicillium > Penicillium sclerotiorum. The sequence goes on along the minus strand of CAJVRJ010000005.1, from coordinate 2,871,242 downwards.
CTCCGCGCTGTCCTCTCCTACTACACGGCTACAGGAAATCTAAACCCGGAAGGAGATGTTCACATCAATGATCTACAGGGCTTAGGTACAAACCACTCGTTTCTTAAAACCTACTCTTCCGCCGTCCAATCCCTCCTTTACAATATCCTCATCCTGCCTGCCCTGGCCTCTCTCCTTCCGTCAGCCGACGCACAATCCATCCCGGCCGCAGACTTGTCTCCGACCGTTGGCAAGGATTTGCTGTTGCCAGGCGCGGACAGCGAGGCGGACTGGCTGCCTATCCCTAAGACCACCGCCATGTGGATGTCCCTCCGCTATTATGAACGGAAGTTGACCGAAAATACCCCCCAACTAGGCTACTTCATTGCGGGCGGCATTGCTGGCGTTGTGTCCAGGACGGCCACCGCGCCTCTCGATCGTCTCAAAGTTTATCTCATTGCGAAAACCGGTGTGAAAGAGCAAGCCGTGCGTGCCGCGAAAGATGGCGCGCCCTTAGCTGCAGCGGGCAAAGCGTCAAGAACACTGGCGGATGCGTTCAAGGAACTGTGGAAAGCCGGCGGAGTCCGCAGTTTGTTTGCAGGTGAGCAGAGGCTTTGTCTCCTTCCCCGTGGAGTCGGACCTAACTGTTGTAGGAAACGGTTTGAATGTTGTGAAGGTCATGCCCGAGTCTGCTATCAAATTCGGAGCTTATGAGGTACTATCCCCCGGTATCTTTTATATTTGGGAAGACTAGGTAACTAACAAACGCAGTCCGCAAAACGTGCATTTGCCCGAATGGAAGGACATAATGACCCCAAGCGACTCAAGCCAGTGTCACAATTCCTGTCCGGAGGAATTGGTGGAATGGTTGCGCAGTATGTTTTTGTCGTTGACACATTTGAACTCGCATTTCTAACCTATCTCTAGATGTTTTGTTTATCCTCTCGACACGTTGAAATTGTGAGCATTACTTCCCACGGCAATCGAATCATCGCTAACACACTTGGTAGTCGTATGCAATGCTCGACTGTTGAAGGTGGCTTGACCGGAAACAAACTTATTGCCGCAACTGCGCGAAAGGTGGTGAACGCCAATGGATGGCTTGGATTCTTCCGAGGACTTCCCCTTGGATTGGTCGGAATGTTCCCTTACGCTGCAATTGACCTTACCACTTTCGAATACCTCAAACGAACACTCCTCGCCCGCCAAGCACGCCTTAAAGGCTGCCATGAAGATGACGTGCCTCTCAACAACTTTGTCACTGGTGCCATTGGTGCTCTTAGTGGAGGCTTGAGTGCTTCAGTCGTCTACCCCTTGAACGTTATGCGCACTCGATTGCAAGCCCAAGGCACCGTCTTACACCCTACCACCTACAGCAGCATTGGTGACGTCGCTCGCAAAACTCTCGCTGCCGAAGGACCTCGCGGATTCTACAAAGGACTCACTCCCAATCTCCTCAAAGTCGCACCGGCGGTATCCATCAGCTACGTCGTTTATGAAAACTCGAAGCGCATGCTCGGCCTGAAGTGATTGGCTACCTACCGTTTATCGACATTTCCGAAAAGTCCCCTTGCCTCTACAACACCCTAATCCTCAACATCACCCTAACACACCCTTCCACGCCATTGGTCCTACTATTCTCTCCTATTTTCGCTCTCCCGTTTCCTTACCCTGTCCTCATTTTAGAGCCATTTGACCCGAGATACCCCCAAAAGGCTAAAATACAGCATGCACGGTTCGTGTACCTGCCTCTCATATCTCATTTTCGATTCTGCTTAGTACGTCTTTCGTGGCTACAATGGGAATTCAGATTTCGAACTTGAACATCTTGCATTCGTCTTGTTTATTCCACTTGCTTCTTTTCTTCCAGATCATGACCCCTCTCTTTGTCAGAGGCTTTTTCAAGGCAACTGGGTCCATTAAACATCAGCATGGCAAGGCGTCGCGGCATGTAATACCACAAGGCTTTCATCCCCTTTCTGGTTCCTTTGTGTCAATATTACAGAATCCAACTTAAATTTCAGATATTCAAACTAGCTCCGAATCACGTAAATGCCGAGGACGCCTATCATATTAGGACTCCCATCGTTCTAAGGTTCCATTAACTTCCCATTTCCCATAGGATCTCCAATTTCATGTCTACTCCGAAAGCTTGGAAGGGCATGCACGTAGAAACCAGATCTCATATCGAAGGAATTTTTTTGATTGATTCAATATCGATTACATTCAAATTGATCAAGAACATGACATAATCTCAAGCATTGAGGCGTAACAACTAAGCTCCCTTAACAGCATTCACCTCCTGATCCTTAGGCAAAACATCCGGCACCGGACCAACAGGCGTAATAGCAAACGGATTAATCTGCTTATGCGACTTGGTATAATGCTTCTTAATATGTTCGAAGTCCGTAGTATCCCGGAAAGCAGGGAAATCCCAGTACAGACCACGCACCCAGCGATGAATAGCCGGGTATCCGGAGCGGATATCCCGAATATTACACTTGAAATGCTGCACATAGACAGGATCAAAGCGAATGATAGTAGTGAAGAGCCGGATATCGGCCTCGGTGACGGTATTGCCGAAGAAGAAGGGCGAGACCGAGGACTGCTTGGTGAGGTGGGCTTCGATTTTGTCGAGGGAGGCGAAGAGGGTCGTTACGGCTTTCTCGTAGGCTTCTTGCGTTGTTGCGAAGCCCGATTTATAGACGCCGTTGTTTACGTCGTTGTAGATCCATTCGTTGCTTGTTTCGATTTCGGAGCGTAGGTTTTTGGGGAAGAGGTCGAGGTTCTTGTATTTGTCTGCGATTAGGTCGTCGAATTCGTAGTATAGCATGCGGATGATTTCCGCGCTCTGCGTGTTTGTTAGTATGGGGTTGAAGCTGGGTATGGGGTTATGTTGATATTGGTACGCACCTCGTTGCTAACGATTTGCTTAGTCTTCTTGTCGAAGAGGACGGGGACTGTGAATCTTCCGCCATAGTTCGGGTCGTTGGAAAAGTAAACTTCCCTAATATGGGTGAAGTCCGGGTGCAATGGATCCGGAATGGTGTTCTCTCCAGGAAGCTTCTCGTCGGCAGTAGCGAAGCGCCATCCTACTAGGGATTAGTATAGGTATGAAAAGACATGATATATTCTGGCCACGAACCATGTTCACCGAGGTGCCAGTGGACTGACGAGAAAGAGATAATGTCCTCGAGGCCCTTGAGCTTTCGGGTAATGAGGGTACGGTGGGCTGGGGAGCTGTTAGCGGACGGAACATTATAAAAAGAAATCTCAAACAAATATTGTCTTACCCCAGGGACAAGCGTAAGAGACATAGAGGTGGTACCGGCCCTTCTCAGGCGGGAATTGCGCGCCAGACTCGCGAGAGATAAAGCTGCGGAAGACAGATTGCTGACGCTTGAACTCGCCAGACTTATCATTGGGGTTCACCCAGTCGGTGATTTTTCCAGAATTTCCAGTCTGTACACATAATTAGTATAACAGATTAAAGTGGAATTGAAGACATTGGGTGCAATTATTAAGCTCATACCGCCATAGTTCGTAATGGTGCGGAGAAGCACGGATGAGGAGCTGCAAAGTATCTAGCTTGGAAAATTGGTGGTCGTGAAATGAATCGTAACGCTGATGAGCGAAAACGATTCAAGATCATGGGCTGACTAGCTGGATTTTATAAGATCCAGAAAAATTGGAGAGAAGAGAATAGAAGACGCAAAAAGAGCTCGTATCTGCGGGGAATGACGTGCATTAGGACTAGGTTGGGACTAAGAGCTTACTCAGCCGCCTTCTCGGTCAGCTTTGACAAAGCATCACTTCATCCCACCAAATCATTCATAATGATAAATAATAAAGCAAATGTGGAATTGGAATTGAAAAATCTAGAACTTATGGGCGTTATCGTAAAACTTCTACTACAGCATTTCCCCCACTTATGTTACTTTTTGTGAATAGGCGTTGCTTGACCCTGTTCACTTCAGCGAAACCATCACATAGGGAACCTCCACGTCCTCTTCGGTCTGGTCCTCCGCAGTCACCTCGAAAATAACATTCTTCTGGTGCTCTGGGATAGGCTTCTTGCTAACGTGCTCAACCAGCTTGCTCATTCTGTTCAAATGTTAGTATCAGCGGGGAAATAGATGGTCAGGGAAGAGAACATACGTAAGGGGAAGTCGGTCCTTAACCTTGGAAGGAGGATAGAAACTAGCATAAAGCAAGCTCACACCGGAGCTGACCATAGTGATATCCAGTCCCTTGTTGGCGAAGTAATCCAAGAATTCCTGAAGAGGAATGTCGCCCACTTCGAAGCGATCCCACAGTCTATCAATGGTGACCTCGCCCTCCTTGCTCTGGTACTTGCCCTTAGGACTAGCAATAGGCTCACTGAAGCCAAAGAATGGAAGAGCAAGGTTGATGAAACCGTTCTTGTACTGCTCAATATCGTCCTTGCCATCCACGACCTTGAACAGCTCTAGAGCCACCAGACCAGTAGCCAGCGCAGTAGCAGTGGCGATGGCAGGAATAATCTTGCCGGCAATGAACTTGGTCTTGTGGCGGTCTGCCTGGGGGATTTCGTAGTTGTCGGCGCGCAGGTTGCTGGCAGCGGTGATGAAATCAATGTGGTGGTTAGTGTCGTCATCCTTCTCAAATTCAACAGGCTGCAGGCGGAATCCAGCAAGTGACTTGGGGGATGGGAGAAGGTCAACGAGGCGCTGGATCTCTTCGCTATCGTTGGCACCACCAGCTGGCTGGGCGTTCGGGTCTGGCTCGTTGTCGTCGGCCTGAATCTTAACACTGGAGCTTGGGGTAAACTCAGGGATAATCATGTCATCCATCATCTTTCGGTAATAGCTCTTGTCGGCGCCAGGGTTCTTGATGCCATAGTTGAAGGCATGCAAGTTTGCGCCAGCAATAACAAATCCGAGATGAGTAGGGTTAGAGCTGTCAAACTTCAGAGGGGCTGGCGCACGCTTAGGTCCAGACCAGAAAGGTTGGCCAGTAGAGGTCTTTGAGTCCTTGGGGAAGTTGTAGAGCAGTTGCTGAATAGCATTATTGTACTGAGCTTCGAATTGTTGACGAGCCCACACGATACAGTCATCAAAAGTCAGAGGCTTTTCAGTGACCAGGAAGTCACGAAGGTGCTCCAATGTCTGCTTTTCACTGCCCGCTTGCTTAAGAGTCTTATCAATGTAGTCAGCCTGGGAGAGGTACATGTTGACAGACTCTGGGGGTCCAACGAAGTAGGTCTGGAAGAGATCGCGGGCCCATGCAATAGTGTGCTCAATGCGGTTAGGGAAACTCTTCAGAGTGCACATAGGGAAGGATTTCTCAGGAGGATCTTGAGAGCTGGAGTAAGACTCGGTGATGAAGGGGAGGATAACTTGGGTGTTAGCCTTAGTGCCCAGAGTACCACTCTCCAGGAGAGGCTTGCGGAAGAAGACACAGCGGCGGTCAACATATGTACGAGCATCCACATTATCCAGCGCATTCGTCACACCATCCAGGCCATTCCAGAAATCTTCATTGAAAATGTGCTCAGTGTCTTGGCCGACACGATCGCGCAGAGTTACAATCTTATCGTTCAACTCAGGGTTCATGGCTTGCACGGCAGCGGAGGCACAGTCACTCTTGAGGCGACCAACATCCTTGGAACGGAACAGGAACTGGCGGTTCAGGTTGCTCTTCTCAATCTGGTCCATATCGGTGACGTAGATCTTGCCCTTAGGACCAGTACCCAGGCCAATCATAGCCCAATTCTTCAGAGTTTCGCAGCCAATTGCTCCTGCACCGACCAGGAATTGTCTGACATTGGAAAGCTTCTCCTGATACTCCTTTCCAAAGACTGCAATCTGACCATCATAACGGGAGCCAATAGGCTTGCAGCTTTCCTCGGATCGAGTGGTCGAAGATGGAAGAGATTCCAAAGAGTCAAAGTACATCCACTGGTGTACAGGGCTGAACTTTCCAGAGACAGCCTTGAGAATTTCTTGAGCAGCAATACCACCGAAGAAAGCAGCCAGAGGGTTCAGATCACCGCGGGCTTGGTAGCTGAGTTCCTTAATGACCTTCTCATCTAGCTCAACCTTCTCCTCTCCAGACCCAGCAAGCTCAGTCGCGAGTTTCAGGATCTCCTGGGCATCACTATCATTGTGCGGGCGAGGGAATAGGCCGTCGTGGGTCTCTGCGTACTTGTGCAGTGCCTGAATACCGACGTGCAGTTGTGCGGGGCGGTCAAACTTGGCGAAATCCGAGACGAGGAACTCGGGATTCTTGATCTGTTGCGACAGAGGCTCGAAATCAACGAACTTGGGCATTTTAACCTGGGTGTAGAGACCGCCGCCCTCGTAGGAGCCAAGGTCTGACACATCGCCAATAGTGAAAGAGTATGGTCCCTTGACGGTGATCTTTCGGGGTGCGCTGTTGTTGAGGCCATCCATACCCCGCACTTCAGTGAAGGTCACAAAGTCGCCATCTTCTAAGCCGTGGCGAGTCTCATCCAGTGCAGACACAAGGCCCTCTTCGCTGATGTCCGCAACAATTCCGCCGACAGCCTCCTCACCAGTAGGGTCACCGATAGTGAAGTTCTTGCCAAAGTCGTTGAAGATGTAGCCGAAAAGACCAAAGGTGTCTGTGATGGTCACGTAAATTCCGTTCTGGTGGCAAAAGTCCGCAATAATCAACTGATCCTTCAACGGAACGGTAGTAAGGACGATTGCCTGGTAACGCTTCAATTGTTCGAGATCGTCCACCAGATTCGTACCTTCGTGAATTGTGACCGGCACGTACGAGTTCAGCTCACTGACACGGGGAGCGGTGACGTCGGCGCGGGGCTTGCCAACATCTTGCGGCTGGAGGAAAAACTGGGAGGAGAGATCGGAGATAGCGACGGGAGCGGGATCGTAAAGCGTGAGGGACTTGACACCGGCGAGCGCAATGTTCTTGGCTGCAAGGATTCATATTGTGTTAGAAGGGACACGAGACCGCCATTTGATACCTGGCATACTTACCGATTTCCACACCAAGACCCTTGAGACCAACAACGAGCACGTTGGACGAGCCCATACGCTTCATGGCCTCGTGACCAAGCACATACCTGGTAACGGTGATTAGTATATATGAACTTAGATCAACGATCTTTGTAACCAAGCGGAGCTTACAGTTGTCGACTGTACAGGGACTCATCGATTTCCCCATGCTTGATCATCTCCACGGTCTCATGTGGGTTGTCGACCTGCATCGCGACGTCCTAATATGAGGTCATGTTAGTGACAATGCGGCGTTGCGGGATTTTCGTAAATAAGTGTAAATAAGTACTTACGGTCATGGTCTTCTTCTGGGGCCGAGCGGCGATGTCGTCTTCAGGCGCGCTGCGCTTCACCAGCTTAGCCGCTTCACGAACAGCAAGATTGGAAGGAATGGTGAAAGATAGAGAGTGAAAGTCTTGCCCCACGAGCAAGACCTTCGACAGTGCAGATAAAACAGTTATGAGCTTCGTACCAGGTACCTAGCAACCAACGAGGTTGAATACAAAATTCGGCAGTGGGAGGAAGTGGGAACTGTACGGTACGAAAAAAAAAAGGAAAAAGAAAGTTCGAGTGATGAGGTAAAGTGAGAGTAAGGGAGATGAGGGAGGATGAAGAGGATCATTGAAGCGGGACTAACGACGTAAGAGGGACACAGCTATCGGCTGACTAATACGCCCGCCCCGCAGCCCTTGAACGCGAGCGATTTGATGATTTGATGATCGCGAGATATTCTAATCTATACTCCACCAATTAAATTTCCCTTCAGACGATTGTTACAATACGGAGTCAGAGAGACTTGGGTGCTTATGGGGGCAATGATACTGCCCTGCAGCCACTAGAAGTCATTGCGCTTTCCATTGATCTTGACAGAACCGCTCAACCCTTCTTTGCCCAACTCATGTGTCGGTTCGAGCTTCTTGGGCGTGGTTTACTCTACTGGCAACGGCACAACTCCGACGCGGATAGTCAGTACTCAAGGTAGGTTCAATATGGGGGTGAAAAATACCTGCGATCTGAGGACCATGCGTACAAGCCTACGTTGCTAACCTCTCACCAGACACCCCGAGCCAGCATGCTACACGAGATCCTCCTCTCCCTCTCTGGCCAGCCGTCCCCCCTCTTCGCTCCTCTCGGGGAAGAGACGAGCTCTCAAGTTGATATCCCCCTTTTATCGCCTCCGGAAAAAGCCCTCCTCGGATCGGTGGCGCATCTAAGCCAGCTGCATGCTCAATTGCGCGAGTCCACGTCCCAAATATCCTCCTCCCACGCATCCGTTATCTGCCGTTCGGTCGCAACAACCATAGTGACCATCCACCTTGAAGAATTCCAGAAAAAGATTTTAGAGGTGGAAAGGGCTATTCTTTCCGAAGACAGCCTGTACGTGGGTGGCTACGGAATCGTCCCGTTGTCAACAATCGTGGGAGAGTTTGCGCCGTGGACGCGTCGTTTGGAATGGCTATGGGAGGTTACTCAATTTATTCATCCCCAAGCTCAAGACACAAGACGCCGAAATGGCTGCACCGGCGCAGCGCTCATTGATTACCTTCGCGCCGAGCTCCAGACGGGATACGAGGATCTGAAGGACATGGCAGGGCAGCTCGTGACTGCGGCGGAGACAGCATGGATGAAACAATTATCCATGTGGTTATTATATGGAAACCTACCTATTTACGGCAAGACGGATTTCTTCGTCCAGGAAGATACGGATAACGAGGAGGATGACAGTCATTTCAATATGCACATGGATTTGCTCCCAAAATTCGTCGCAGAGCAGACGGCAGGATCGATTTTGTTCATCGGGAAGTCGCTGAATCACATCCGCTCCAAGAAAAAGACTTCTGTGGGTATGTCTACCGCGCCAGTTACCTTATACCAGGAACACATTGAGCAACTCGCCGGGCTGAAGTCACCAATCTCATCCTCGAAGCTGAGTACAGCCGTTGACTGGATTCGCCTTTCACTTTCCCAGTCGACTCTATCCAAGTTGCTTCCAGTTCCAAAGATCTTGGAGATGCTTACCCTGCTGCATGACTTTCTGCTACTAGGACGAGGTGAATTTGCCGTAGCCCTTGTGGCGCATGCAGATAATCGAATTGAAGAAAGCCGGAAACGGGCCGTTGGGGCTTCGGGCGCGGCCCTTGAAGGGCTACTAATAAAAGAAGGCGATGTGATGACTGCTCTAGCACATGCATGGGCGGAGCTCTTCTCCATGCAAAAGGAAGAAGACCCGGCCGACGAAGAACTGGAGCTGGCCCGTGAGCTTTTGCGACTGTCAATCAGTGACCGGAAGAATGTTCGTGCCATGACTCCCTCGCATGGCTCTAATGCTGTCCCTGAAATATCTAGAGTGTCATTTGAAGACCTCTTATTCCCTACACCTACATGCTTGACTGCACAAATCCGTGCCCCTCTCGATTTATTTCTTTCGAGTTCCGACATCTCCGCATACTCCAAGATCCATTCCTACTTACTTGGCATCCGGCGAGCTCAAATGCGCCTTGGAGACCTCTGGAAACGAACTTCTTTACGACGAAACCACCCGACCCCTTGGGGTCCGCCGCGCAGTAACAAGCCCTTTGGCCAGAGCAGGCTGAAAGCGAGTCGCCACAGGGACAATCTTCGTACGAAGCAGATGCGGCCAATCTGGGCCACTGCCAGTGCCTGTTTATTCGTCCTTTCAGAAGTTGGCGGGTTCTTCCAAGGAGAAGTTGTTCATGAGTCCTGGCAGCATCTCCGTGAGTGGATCCAGGGTAGCCCTACATCGACAGGGTCGGTCTCTGGGTCTCGGCCGGGGACGGCCACATCTGCAAAGGCCCAGAGGCAATCTCGGTTGCCCTCTCCCGACCGAGCTTCGAGCCGACCGACCTCTCAAGCGGGCCCGACAATAGGCCGCAATGACCCCGAAGCACTGACCACGGCCCACCGTCGCCACCTGGCAGTACTCATCCAGTCATTGTTTTTGACGGATGTCCCTTTTACCAGCGCTCTACGAGCATTACTTACGAGCGTAGATCGGTTCGTTGCATTAGTGATCCGGCTCGAAACCATCCAGCGCAATATGGATCTAGAGGAAGATGAAGGAGTCGTCGATGCGCTTGTCGACTATGCCCAGGAGGAACGAGAAATCTGGGAAGAGCTACAGGCCACCCACGACGATGTCAAGAGCGGTATCAACGAACTTGTTGTGAGCCTGCGAAATATCGACGACCATCGCTCTGGAGAAGGGCTAGGCCTGGCTACAAATGCTGCGCCAAATGCTCCGCAGAGCATGGGCGAGCGGGGAAGCCGGCTAGACTCAGGCACAGGCCTCGTGGGCCACTATGTACCACGTCAACCAGCTGGGGTGGACCGTCTCTTAATGAAGCTGGACTTTGGGAGTTTACGGAGTGGCGGCGTGGCCATAGCGCCCGGGCTTGCAGATTGGCAGTAGTTGTCACTGACTTATCTGACTTATCGAATCACGAATTGAAATGAACTTTTGCTTTTTCTCTTATCATTTGTCCGGTGGATTTGATTGCAATAATTCCCTGGCTATTTCCTCACGCCATGGTTCTCATCCATCTTAGGTGTACGCGGTACCAGAAGCAAGCTTGACAGACTAAAATAGATTGAGATATCGCGCGGCTTTGGCGTTTCAAAAGGGCCAGATCCAATAAGAACCAAACCAACAAATCCGTTCCAACGGGTCAACAAGGATTGGGTTCTACATCTCCGCATGGTCATGTGTTCATGCACAGACGAGATGGAAATTTCCATTCTGAAATCTAAGAGCGCCGGAAGCCCAAAATCAGCCTAGGCCCTTACATCTAACGGCCAAGCCCTATGATCTACTCTGTTGTCCAGCTGACCTTCGAGATCGTGTTCGGCCTTGATCCTTGTCAATGCTAGTTAGCGCGATGGAACAGCCCAGATGCACTACATTCAAATGATAGATACGCCTCACAAAAATCCCCGGCTTACAGACCGGTATTGCACTGAAACTGGAACTGAGCTCTGAAATGATCTGCCGGGGAAGTGGGACCAGTAGATACAATTCGTGCTAAGTGATAGTGGAGACGAGTGGAGCCTTTGATCTACGGAGTACGGAGTATTGATGAAGCTCTTCACACCGGGAGGTAGATTGGATAGAATCCAAGTCCCGAGGTCTGACAAAAATTGAAACCAAATCAGAACAAAAGAACCTGGAGTCATACAAGTTCAGAGCGGATACGATCCGGGGAAAACCTAGATCCAGTTGTACAAGCCACAAAGGGACCATACCCACGAACCAGGATCCCATTCTTTGCCTATTATTTCCTAGTTCCTTAGTCCCTGACAGTCAATCGATTAAGCACGGAACTAAGGAAGAAAAATCCAATCCTAAATTCAATTAAGAAATGCAGCGGTGTGAACGTCTGGACGGGAACAGTCAAGGGATTGCCCGATTAGGAGATCCCGGGGACTCCCTCCTGCAGGGGCGTTCAAAATGTTAACACTTCCCACCTATCGTGGCATTGATTTCCTCTAAGCCCCTAAAAATACATAGAATTCAAGAAAAATCTCAAGGGTCAACTGACCTGGTCCCACGACCTTGGGATCCTTCGAATGTTTCCAGTGGAGCCTGATGTGTAACCACGGTAGTGGGACATAGTCCTGGACATCTGGGAGTGAACATGACATTGATACATACAAAATGAAAAAGAGCTGAGAGCGTTGCCTATTATCCTCAGGAATATGATCAATTGATGGAATTGAGTCCGCACCACGCACGGCATCTGTGTAGAGACAGGATGGAACCCGAGTATGCGTTGAACCATCCGATATTCCCAAGTCGGAGAGAGCAAGGACTGATTCCCGCCATGCATACTTCGGGGGATCCGCCCGATCAGTGGGCCATTCCAGCCCATCGTCTTCATCTTAGTGGCAACTGTAAGATCTTTGAGTCATGGTGAAAACAGTAATACCTACTCCTCACGACTAGACTTTTCTTTTTTTCTGCTTTATTCTTTTTCTGTGACCCTTTATTTCTTTTTATTCTTTTATTTTAATTTCATTCCGTTCCCTTACAAGTAATTTGTGGAACTGGAGATTGTCGTCGTTTTTTGGTTTCGGTAAACTTTGCTAGGAAGTACCGGGGGATCTCACGATCCTTTCTTACATTTAAACCCTTCTGCTTCCATTCCTGCCATTGTTCCTCAAGCGTTCTTTGTCTCAATCCAAGTGAATCTTCTCTTGCAGACGCCCAGAAGCTCCCTCGTCTTCAAGATTAGCTCGGCGTTTTATTTTCCCTTCTATTCCTTTCTATTGCTCGAGACATTGCACAGCTTCGCATACATAATACCTTCATAATGTCTTTCTCACTCCGAGCTTTGACCCCTGCTCGTACTCGCCTCGCCGGAGCTGCGATCATCGCTCCGAAGGTGCTGACCTCTTCCTCTACTCGTCTCTACTCAAGCACCAAATCTGCTTTCAACCCGCACGACATCCACAAGATCTCACACAACCCCGACCACATCCAGAACAAATTGCCCTCGAAGAAAGAGCTCCGAAATGCCAGACGGTTTCGTGAGTTTGATATGGAGGGCCGCGTCTACGCCATTACAGGTGGTGCCCGCGGCCTGGGTCTCGCAATGGCCGAGGCTCTAATTGAAGCCGGCGCGAAAGGTACGAGATAGTCTGAACAATGCACAATTGACCACCGACTAACTCCAATCCCATACAGTCTACTGTCTTGACCGCCTTGAGCAGCCTGGCACCGCGTTCCTGGCCGCAAAGGACCAAGCAGAGAACGAGTACGGCGGGTTGCTAGAATACGTCCAAATCGACGTGCGCAACCACAAGCAAGTAGAAGAAATCTTCGCCATGATAGCGGCCCAGCACGAGCGACTCGACGGCCTAATCGCCGCCGCAGGAATCAACCACCTCCAATCAGCACTGGAGCACGACCGCGCGGCCCTAGACGACGTCATGTCAATCAACTACACGGGCGTCTTCAACTCGGCGACAGCCGCGGCCCGCCAAATGTTCAACTACCAACAAAAGGGCTCAATCCTCCTCGTCGCCTCCATGAGCGGCCTGATCGCAAACAAAGGCATGACCTCCCCCGTCTACAACTCCTCCAAAGCAGCCGTGATCCAGCTTGCGCGCTCCCTTGCCATGGAATGGGGCCGCCACGGCATCCGCGTAAACTCCCTTTGTCCCGGCCACATCATCACGCCCATGGTCGAGGAGGTTTTCCAGCAGAACCCTGCTGCGAGAGCAACCTGGGAGGCTGAGAATATGCTTGGTCGCCTCGCCCTCCCTGAAGAATTCCGTGGTTGCGCGCTATTCGCCCTGTCTGATGCGTCGAGCTTCATGACTGGTAGTACTATGTTGATTGATGGGGGTCACACAGCCTGGTGAACGGCCTTTATAACGATGTTACGAAATTTTGCATTTGTTCTTCTTCTACGCTTGCAATTCATCGCATCGGTTATAGAGATGGATCTAGGCGTCACCGGGAGTTTCTTGGGGGGCTACGATAGCGATAGGCTCTTTGTCCAGTTGGCTGGATTGGAATTAATCTCGATATGCATGACAAAAAGTTCACGGGTTTTGTCAAGGTCTCCTTTGCCTTGGTTTAATGTTTCGTTGCACAGATACATTTCATACTCTACTAGTAATGACATTAATCAATTGTCGAAACTTGAATTTGCAATCATTTGAATAAGCTTATATTATGCTTTAACTATCCCAACTTGAAGTTTTGTATTCCTACATCCAGATGTCGTATTCAATTTTAAATTTCCTGCCTATATAGTACAAGGTAGACATGATCCCTTTTGTGCCGATCAAAAATGATCATTCTGGAGCCCTGGGCATACGAGTCCTCAGGCAGGTCTAAACTTATCAAGATTAGATCTTCAAAACGGAGCTGATTGGTCGACTGCGGAGGTTCCTCTGCAGCATGTTCAATTTCCATTCCTCCATTTCCAAAAACAGAATATAATTAGTGCACACAAAGCTACAAGACTCTGGAAAGACCGAGCAAAACATGATGACTTCATATCTCATGTGCAGCAGTTAACAATGTCCCGAGGTCTCAAGGTACAATCTCCACTAGTCCACTAGCAAACTCTGACTGATAAAAGCCACATAACAGCACCATGATTGAATCATCTCATTCCTCCTCCAGAATCCTCTCCCTCGCCTTCATAAGCGCCTTCCCCAACAAATTCAATCCCCATCTCTCACGCATATTCCCCGCGTTCTTTGCCCCAAACCCAACACCCCAAATGCGATCCCTGGGACTGGCCTCCACCAACTCCCTCTCCCCAGTCTCCAGCAGCTTAGCCTTAAGATCCTCATTCTGCGAGAACTTCAAATAGCTTCCTTCAACGACGATCTCAAACCGATTCACCTCCCACACCTCATCGCTGAAATTCGGGATTTTCCGTCCGAGACTGCGCATGTCGCGAGGGTGGACTTTCCAGCCTGTTTGGATCTCATGCGTTATAGCGTCGTCGGGAGCGAAGAGTAGGGCTTTGCGGTGCATCATGTATCTTTCAAGTTACTTGTTAGTATTTTCAAACAATCCGAAGTTTGCATCTAGTATAGGCTTAGTACTGTTCTGCGTTTGCGTATGTGTATGTCTGGTTTTCGTGGGTCCATGAAAATGAGGAGGGCCACCATTGGCCTAGATAGCCAAGTTCCCCTTCTGGTTTCCAGAAGTAGACCGGGGAGTTGTTCTCTGAGTGATCTGCCATTTCGAAGTCACGGTGCTGTGTTGTTGATTCAACTGTTTTGCCTGGAGGGATATGGGCAAGAAGATGAGTGTACTTTCCCAGGTTAACGGGACTGCGGTTTGTTTATAACCTCTTCAGGTCATCAGCGTGAGTCATCTTATACGAGCGTGCTGATGGAAAATGGATCTAAATTCATGCAGGTACATCATAGCCTCACTTTGAAAAGTGTGGGGAAGCATCCCAAGATGGGTCCCCGACAGACCCCACTTGCTGCGTTCTGACGCATAGCCTAAACGAAAAGGGCTTTTTTAACCAATAATTGATTGAAGACCTTCTCAAATGCTCAATATTGGACAGTATAAATAGTCTAATGGCCCTGTTCAAATTATCTAGACAGAAATAGGAAAATTAGCCAAGAGAAAAATGTGCTTGAGCACAATGAAACTTTGCCAAGTTGAGGCTGAGCGGTTAGCGTCTACATTAGCGTTGACACGGGAATCAAACATAGAATGGTAGACGCTTTGCCAACATTGGCCGTATGCAGAGACTGGATTAGATCAATATTCACATATCGCATCAAATAATGTATACAAGTTTCTCTTCCCCAGTATGACCCTCTAGATCATCTCTCCGCCCGCCGCCCATGAGTTCATCCCGTTCTTCCCCGCCATTTCCACCATGAGCATCAACATCAAACAACGCCCCGTCGCTCGCGGCACGATTAGCTCTCTGCAGAAGAATCCTCAGAGAAATCGCCAGTACAGCAACAACGATCATGAAAAATGAGCAAACTGCCATGCCGCGCACGTACCATGGCCCGTCACTTTCTGGATACAACCGGGTACCCAGGAGAGGCCCGCACTGTCCAATAATGTTTAGAATGGCGATGCTCGCGCCCTTGCCTTCTTTCTCAACTCGGTTGTCCATGGACCATGTGATGATAAGTGTGATGGCTGAGAAGAAGCCTGATATCGCGGGATAGACGCAGATGTAGCGGATAAAGGTGTGTAGTTCTGTCGAGAGGTGATTGTGGAAATACCCAGTTGCTGCGATTGCTAGGTATGCCAGGGATGAGGTAAGAGCGTGCGCAATTAGGTAAGGACTGCGACTGCGGCTGCGATCAGATGCCCAGGCCGTAGCTAGAACCACTACGAATGCGACTAGGTAGGGCGGAGCGGATAAGGCTTGTGAGTGGAGGGAAGAGAAACCCATACTGAATCAGATAGTCAGAGCTGTCCAATATGAAAGTCACTGGTTTGGAGGATACTCACTCTTTGATGATGGTCGGGAGAAAGACTGGCATGGAGCTAAAGGCAACATTACAGCTAAAGAACATTATCTGCAGCAAGTTAGGCAAGCAGGTCAAAAGTATTTCCTTCCAAGTCTCCGACTTACAGCTGCCATGTATGCTTTAGGATCAGATGCTGTCTTGAGAATTTCCCGCCAGTTGAATCCCGCTTCACGCGAGTTCTTATAGCTCGGCTTACTTCCCTCAAGCCGGCGTCGAGCTACAACCCGCTGTCGACGACTGAGAAATCGCGCACGACCAGGCGAGTCTGGGATAAGGACCCAGGCGAAAACAGCAACGACCACACTAGGGAAACCTTCAACCAGGAAGAGTGTTCGCCATGGCGAGATCGGGCCATTGCTGCTGAACTTGACGATCAGCCAGGCGAGGCTGCTAGCGAACGTAGTTGCTAGCGGGGCTGCTGAGATGAACAGTCCGTTCCTAAAAGCCAGTTCGTGGCGTCGATAGAATAAGGATAGGTAGAATGGGACGCCTGGGCCAAACGCAGCCTCGGTGATACCCAGCAGGGCGCGCAAAACAACCAGCCCCTCGAAGGACGTTGCCAGGCATTGGAAAGATGCAACCAGGCCCCATCCGCAAACGCAAAGTGAGATGTAGATATGTGGCGGAACAACACGGTACATAAGTGTCATCCATTCGAATAGGATGTATGTGATGTAGAAAGCCGTGAGCAGCCATTCGTACTGCGAGGACGAGAGTCTTAATTCTTCTTGCAACCCAGCGATTTTGGCGTTTCCGATATCTAGTCAAACGATCAGCTCATGATCCACTAGGCCATCCGGAATATCGAAAAAGCAAACGTACTGGATCGATCCAGGAAGGCCAGTAGATACAACAGCGCCAAAAAAGGCACAAGCCTCCTATCAAACAGCCTGACAACCTCCCTTTCTTCCTCGGGGGAGTATTTCGGTCCAGCCCTCGGTCTTGTCCCCGACCTCAGAGCCCTGGCACGCTTATCCTCCTCATCACCCGATTCAAGCCCATCCTCATCCTCAAGATCCGAAATCGGTCCAGCAACATCCCCGCCGCCCCCAAAATCCGTCTGCAGACGTAACGGGCCCAGAGGCGACTGCTTAGGCCGTGCAGTATTGTAATCGGACAAGATCTCCTCGTCGGAATGTGACACGGGCGTATACTGAGGATTCGAGGAACCGGACGAGGATGCGTTCCCCGCAGCGTCGGGGGGAGGAAGATGGAGCGCCATACCGGCCGCGATCGCGGATCCTGCGTCTGAAAAGCTGGTTAGAGTCTCAGTATGACCTCACCTCCATCTAGGCTGGATAAGCAGTGATTTGACGGCGAAACGCGTCTGCTGGGAGCTCGCAGCTGATCTTGTCTCAACCCTGAAATGATTAGGTAAGGGGTTCACGTGTCGGTGATTGGAGTTTAGCGTTTCGGATAAACTCATGCCGAACTATACATCAATATCAATATCAGATCGAATGCACGTAGAAGGGGGGTTTGTGGACAACTTCTGGGATTTCTCTCCTATGTGCTATAGCTATCCACATATGTACATATTTTTCGTTTTTCATTTTCGACTTTTTTTTGTCTTTCTTTTTTCCTCTTTTTTTTGGGTTTTTTCATTTTCAATTTTTTTCAGCTTTTTCTCATTTTCACCTTTTTTTTGTTTTTCTTTTTTTTCACTTTTTTTTAAAATTTTAAAATTTTCATCTTTTTTTTTGTTTTTTTGAAAGCCTGGTTTTCAGAGACCATGGCCCCTACAGGGGCCCAGGCGCGTAATGGTCGTACCCATCACGGCGCCTCTGCTGGCTCCGTCCAGTGCGCCTTCTGCGGCGACCACCATTGTGGCCGCCGCGGCCGCGAGTCACGACGTGGTGACCGAGGGTCAGCTGACCAACGGCATGGGCCAGCCCACCCATGGTCTGCCCAGCGCTCGTTTGCTGAGCGCTGGTGCGTTGACCAAGGGTGAGCTGACCCACCGTCTGCTGAGAGCTCATTTGCTCAGAGCTAGCGAGCTGAGCGCTCGCTTGCTGAGAGCTAATGAGCTCAGAGCTGGTCTGCTGACCCACGGTCTGCCGGCCGATGATGTACTGGCCGACTGTCCACTGAGTGCTCGTCGACTGAGCACTGGCGTTTTGAACGCCGGCTGCCTGAGAGGCACTCTGGATGTCGCTTCTGCGACGCTCATGTCTGACCCGATCGCTTCGGGGGCGAGAAGGCGTACGGGCCAGGGGCCGGGCGGGAGAGAGGCTCCGGTTCCTCTCGCGGACATGTCGGTAAGGTTCACGACTCCAGTCACGCTCGCGGGCCGGGGGGTACCAACGGGGTCGGGTCTGGCCACCGTTGTACACAGGCGCTTCCTCCCCATCTCGGTAAAGAGAGCGGCCTCTGGCCATCACTGGGACTCTGTTGGGGCTGTCCCTCCAATTGTTGTTTGTACCGAAGGCTGAATGATAGCCCCGGTCCCGACGAACAAAGGAAGAATGCCGGCGTCTGTTGTAATAGTCCGATCGATACCAGTTCGAGGACGGGTCCCAGGGTGGAGGTATCTTTTGTTGCACTTCCGGCGAAGGTCCTCGGACTGGGAATGTCTCTTCGGTTGAATGACGTCTCTTTCGTGGATTCAGGCCCTGTGGGAGGTAGGAGTCAACATTGTAGGGGGGATAGTACGAGCTCGTGTTCGAATAGCTCGTGACCTGGTATTTTCCAGGTCTGCACCAGTCATAAGTGTCGAAGCCGGGCAGCTTCAATCTCTGTGGAAAGAGAGGGCGTTGAGAATCCATTCCCCGCTCTTCACGGATTGGTTTTCTGTCATCCTCTGGACGATTATGGGCGCTTTGGAGCCAAGCTATATGCCCTCTGCTCGCATTGATAAATGCTCTAACAGAGTCCAAGACCTTTTGGTCGGCATTTTCCAGCTTCTCCAGGGTCTGCACCAGGTTATCGGCAGTATCGCGGAGGAACGTGACGTTCAGGAACTTGTCGGTTGCCCTGTTGGACACCCCGGTCTTGTTGGCATCAGCAAGGTAATAATTGAGGAGTCCCTTGTGAAAAGTGGAAAGCAACATTCCAGCATGCGTTTTGGGATCGAGGTCGAGGGCCGAGAGGATAGTGGAGGTTGGTTCAGTGGTTTTACCCATGGCTGAGAAATTGTTTGTTAGGGCAAGTAATCAAGCAACAGAAACGCATCATAGGGCTAAGAAACTTACCTTCGTCATAGGCTTTACCAGAGGCCAGCAGGGCACTCACAAGCTTTTTCTTCGCCTGATCAGTCTTAGCCCCCGCCAGCTCTGGGACGTATTGGTGGAAGAAAAAAAGCAAGAGCGCTTGATTATGGGACCATGACGGACTCTCGCCCCAAAGACTGACTAAACTGTTTCCAGTATTATCACGAAGCCATTGGCTGGGGTATTGGTTTTTGCAGGCCTGAACCTGGCGCTCAATGATGCGGTCCATTGTTCCATTGTCGTCTTTACAGACTTCCCAAACGATGGCAGTGAGTGGCATGAAATCGGTCTCCTTAGGAGGCTCAGCCAGAGAACGATCGTTTGAATTTGTCATTTTGAAACAAATCCTTTTCCGCGCCTTTCAAGACGTTAGGATCGATGATTGACAAAGGAAGATGTTGTTGACGTTCAAATCGCGCACTGGGCTGTGCTTTTGCAGGAAGATCACAGTTGGCAGCGAAGATTGTGGAGCTTCTCAAATTATGATGACAGCGCAATCCCCGTGAAATTCAGAACAGAATTATTGGCAGAGAGATCAAGAAGATGAAGGTAGAGAGGGTGGTTGGAAAGAAGAAGATGGGAACGCGAGGGTAGGAAGAGGTGGATGATGGTATCTCGAAAGTGAGAGAAGAGCACAACATTGAATACTACATGGACTAGCCTAATCAAAAAAAACGGTCGCGCTGCGAGCGCGACCACCTCCAGGCAGCAGAATCAACATGAGAGCCTCTACGCACCTGTGGACAATCAAGCATTAGGCATGCGCGACCAACCTTAGAAATTATCTTGCAAACAGCAGCAGCCTGAGGCTGATCTACTCCCCTGGCCTAGTAAGTAGGAAGGAATACTGATCATTTTGGTATACTAGGTAGCTCTAGTATACTGGAGAACTACTGTATGGCAATATGATTGCCTGTGTAGGTAGTGGGAGTAGGCCCTAACCCTAGTAGACTCGGACCAACATTTGAAGCATTCAAATACTATAGGTTTCATTGGTCTGAAGAAACCTTCAAATATCCCGAATATTATGCCCAATAAAGATGAATTGTTAAACAAAATAGTCGCATGGGGTATAAATAGAGACACAGAATTTAGTTACGCGCATCCCATAGCCTATTGATCTCATTAATCAATACATGTGGCTTGCTTCCTGCTCCATCCTGAGCACACTCTTTCCAATCCCCACTGTCATGAACACACCATACGGCATCGTCCACACGTACTGTACAGCTGGTATGTACATCAAGACGCTCACTGCGCAAAGCATTCTCCCGCAGAAGCGCAATTCCACTGAGTGGGGCAGTAAAGAAACCGTCATCTGGAGTGTCATGTGGATTGTCGCTCTGTTGACTAGCACATGTGTTGAGCGCCTCGAAGTCAATACCATGCTCCAACGCACACTGAATAACGAACTCGCGTTCTGGGATTCTGGGATAATCACTGATGAGGCAATTTGCGAATCCTAGAGATCGGATGATTGGTGTTCGAGGGTATGTATTGGGGAGGAGTGATGTGTCTTCTGTGGGAGGGAAGGGCAAGTTGGCAGCGCATAGCATGAGCATGTTGCCAATACATTCACCGGGACCATGCATGCACTGGATATCGGAGGTCTCTCTAGACACACTAATGGAAAAAAGAGATTAGCAAAGTTCACGTGAGCCCAGTAGCTAGCTTCACCATATTTACTTACTCTGCAATGAACGACAGTTGAAAGTCCACCTTGTCACTGATCTGCTCCATTGCTGGCAGGACCAGCTTCTGCAGGCAACCCTGGGCATCTGGGCATTTGCTCATGATGTGTGCCTCAAATGGAATCTTCTTTGCCCCGCCGGAGAGAGGAAGTTGGCCCAGTACAGCTTGTCCAAGAGCTTCATTCTGAGCTTGATCCACCCCGTCGGAGAGTGGAGATGATTCATAAGAGATGCTTTCTGGGGTTCCACAGCCTGAAGTCTTGCAAGTGCCGAACATGCACAGAGTGGGCCGTGTTCTAAGCAGCCAGACGTAACCTGCCAGAAAACAAAAAACAATCAAAAGTCGTCGCAGGAAGACAGCTTGGTCTTGTTTAGGTCGTGTTGCCGCATGTTTTGGACCCTTTGAGGTATCCTGGGTCTCCCCTGTGTGAGTGGGTAGTTTCTCCATCTTGTGCAAGATTGAAATCCGGGGTTGAGGAGTTCAAGTTGGCTTTTGATGCTGATCCCGATAAGGAGTCCCGCTGACCCTTGGGTGGATCGTCAGTGGCACGGGACCCATTAGTAAGATCTACACACCCGTGATAAAATTCTCACCGCCCCCAATCGATCAATTCTGCCAGGTATCACCAGTTGACTACTAGAAATTCGAGGGTACCAACTGTTTCAGGATCAAGTCCAGTAATCTCAGAGATTTATTATAAAACAGGATGCTACTAGAACCACCCACCGTCCGTCTAGAACCAGCCCCTTCTAACCTGATGTGGTAACATTTTTTAGATGAAGGTAATCAACATTTGAAGTTAACCTTACCTACAAGGAAGTAGAAAAATAATTAGAAAGATGGTTAGAAAGACGGTTTAGAAACCACCTAGACAACTATTTCAGTAGATCAAGATAGATGGCCAAAATAGGAAGGTATTACTACCTATAAATATTAGAACATTGAAGTTGAAGTATGTAGTAACCTATGTGTAAAACAAACATTCCATCCATGAATGCTGGGCTGACAACCTTGGAATAAGTTTTCTTTTTTAGTAGGTCAGGGGTGGTTCGAGCAGCATCCTATAAAATCTTCAAGGCTACTCCGATAGTCATATTAGTTTATCTTGGCGATGGAAAAAATACTAGGATTTTGATGTTCGAATGTGGGACATGTGTGCTGTCGTACATCTAGTTCTACATTGCTCTCTCTAAAACCTCGGATCACTCTTATCCTCTTTTATTCCTCCTGCTCTCCATAAAATTTCGATTAGTCTTTCTTATTTGTCTTTTTATAAAATATCGTTCATTTCTCTAAGAACTGAGGATGCAATGGAGAATCGTGTTCGGACTTTCTGCTTTTGAGCCTCTGGAAGTATGTACATGGGGATCCACTAGTCGACTCATTTGAGACCCAGTAATTGAGCAAGTGAGGCGAGAGGCTCCAAAAATCTTCCACCCTAAAGCTATTTTGTCACATGTGCATCTCCGCAAAACTTTCGCTTACCTGGGCACGGTCTTGTTGACTGTTTGTTTACTCTGCTAGCGACTTATGCCTACCATTCCCTTCCAGATGTCAGACAACGACCAAAACCTATCAATCATATCACCACAAGGAGACACACCAGCTTGTGGAATTCTTCGAGTCCATATGGAGGACTTCCGAGCACCGCCACATTCTGCGCCTTTGTTATACGGTTATAGGGGACCTCTGCACATGTGGAATCCAAAAATGACAGGGATTTGGCTATTCTTTGTTATAACACCAGCTGATATTACCCCCACATCCACGTTGACGACTACGTTGAACTCCAGGCAGAAGTTCACAGCAGCACACCATCAAGGATCATATTGAACGAGAGCTTCGACCATTATTCCAACGCCGGCATATTGAGAACCTCAAAGAGCAAATAATCAAGAAGGCCCAGGGGTGTTTATCTGGGTTGTTCTCGTCATCAATCCACTGATGCAGCCAAAGACAACGGTGAAACCATGGGAAGAATGCAAAAGATGATGGGAGATGTCGCCGATAAGTCAGAGACTCTCTATCGAGAAGCTTTCGAAACCGCCAAACGAGATTCGCCCATCGAAACCCGACAAATCCTACAGCTGTTGCTTACCGCAACCCGCCCCCTGACCCTCACAGAAGTACGGTTTGCTCTTGCATTTCGCGAACAGAACTACAAATCAGAAAGCGATGTCAAAAACTCTCCGTCTTTCATTGAGAGTGATGAGCAGATGGATCGCGTCCACCGGGCGTGGACGCGCGGACTGACCGAGACTCGACCACAGCCCGGTATTCAACTGAGCGGGTCGGATGAAAGCAGTCCTGGTGTGGTTGATTTCGTACACTCTTTAGTGAAAGAATTTCTTCTCAAACATGATGGCCTTGCAATATTCAGTGATTCTGGGGAGTCGACCCCGGATATTCTTCAAGACGGCCACTATCAGCTTTCAAAGAGCTGCCTCAACTACCTCCAAACAGAAGAGCTGATCCAGTCATGTCGAGATCTTCCCGAAGCAAATACAGCGGATATAGCAAGATCAGCAGAGATTGCCAAAAGTTTGTGTGAAAGTCATCCGTTTTTGCAGTACTCGCTCCTCTCGGTTTTTCACCACATCAAGGCGGCGGAGCTTGACCAGACACCATCGAGCGGGGGCAATAGCAGCCATCTGTTCAAACAAATGGCGACAGTATTTCCGACGTGGCGATATCTTCATGATCTCGACAACAAGAGTAGCTTCCACGAAGTTCACGGCCCCAAAACCGAAGTCGTCCACCTCGCGGTGGAATATGGGATGAAGGAATGGGTCGTGTCGTTCTTGGATGGCGGAGGGGATGTCAATATAGAGGGAGGCAGATTCGGTACCATGATTGAGGCGGCGGCAGCTCTGGGGGAGGAAGAAATCGTGGACATCCTTATCCAGTCCGGTGCCGATTGTGAGCGGGAGGCGGGAAGATTTGGTTTCCCTTTACATGCTGCCTGCTGGCAAGGAAATCCGAAGATCGTAAGAGCTCTTCTCGATCAAGGCTGTGACGTGAATATTCGCGGATATGAATATGCCAATCCATTGCAAGCTGCGGCATGTTATCCAAACGGGACAGCGGATTTGGTTTATACTCTTCTGGATGCCAATGCCGATATTCATCAGCGAGGTGGAAGACACGGCTCCGTACTCCAAGCGGCTGCCTTCAAGGGCGACTATCTGATAGTCGAATGTCTTGTTCTTCGTGGGGCAGAGATCAACGTCGTGACCGGTGAACATGGGACAGCCATCGGGGCAGCAGCATTCCAAGGTCATGCTAAAATTGTGAATTTTTTACTCGAACATGGTGCAGAGACTTCGATTGATGCAGGAGATTGTGGGACCCCGATCTGGTGTGCTGCATACAACGAACATAAGGAAATTCGTCGCACACTGCTGGCCCATAAATCACAACTTTCTTCCAGCCAAATTGATGAACAGGCACAGAAGATTCTACAAGAAGCGTCTCACGCCAAAAGCTTCAACAAGGCAACTGAGCGTGGCGATGTCGAGCAAGTCCGACAGTTCCTTCAAGATGGTCTGGACCCCAACGTGAGAGGAGGCGACTTCAGCTCTGCATTGCATATGGCAACAATTGCCGGCCACGCTGCGATCGTGGATCTTCTTGTCTCCGACTCCCGGACAAAGGTTAATATCAGAGACTCAAAGCTTCGAACTCCTCTCTGGCACGCCGCTAGCAATGGCAATTTGGATATTGTCGAGCGGCTTCTGGATATACCTGATATTGATTGTCAATGCACGAGCGACACTCAAAGGAACTTGCTATGGTATCCGGCTTGCTTTGGGTTTTATGAGATCGCCAGGTTGATTTACCAGCGAGGAGTAGATCCACACAAAGCTGACTGTAGTGGGAAATCGCCATATATGATGGCAGTGCAGGGGGAACGCAAAGAAATACTCTTTTTATTCGAGAGAGAGAGACCTCGGGATGTAGTTGATAGTCAGCTTCAAGTTTAGGGCCTATTTCAAGTTTATCTACACAGATGGGGTTCAATGTTCAAGTTCGGTCACGGTTTAGTCGAATTCTACAAATGTTCAAATTCCAATAATATGGAATTTGAAACATGTGCCTATATAGTGCATGCCTATTCCAAGTTTCGATGGAAATTTTAGTCAACCCAGGCCTGAGGTTGTGTACTTCAAGTATCATTCACATGTAGGGTTTAGGCCGGTGACTCCAGCCTCCTAACATTTGAACAGCCCCCAGTTTCCGACTTTATTCCACAGTATTTGAAACTTCTCCATGGTTTTGGGCTACTCGGTGAATTAGTCAAGGCATGAATCATGACTAGTGTTCCCAAAATGGCCTAGGGCAGGTTGCGCAATCTGATCTTCGGATCAGTGGCCTGATCCAGCCAAGCGTCGAACACTGAGGCAACCTAGGTACGGGGAGCCGTGAAAAGCACCGGTTCGATTCAAGTTATGCCAGATGGGGATGACTTTCCGGTGCCCTATCAAGAGGATTCTAATCGCTGGAGTACACCTGATAGGACAACCAGGATACTCCACAGCTGCAGTCTCACCATTCGCGCTTCTAAGCCGTGTGCTTCCATATGCACTAGCGTCACAATGCATTCAAGGCTGGTAACTGGGCCGAGAGGGGAATTCTGATACTATATACAGAATGATCAACACCTGGCAGGCTGCAACGTTGTCGTGGTGTACGAGATTTTTGGTGCAAGCCCTTGAGAACGAACATCGTCGTGATCTTCTCGTCTAGGTTTGTCTAGGCACGCGACTCTCAGGTACTGGTCAACCTTCCATATCCGGACCCGCGCTAAACGGATCTCTACCCGAACGGCTCTTTGCTTCGGATGGGGACATGATTTGGCATCGCATACTATGACTGAATCCCAGCTCCGATCTCGGAGACGTAGTGGATGCCCGATTCCAAGTATTGTTCGAATGTTAATTTGTGGTTCAGGTACGAATGGGAATGAGTCAGTTACAAATTCGACAATTTAATGTTTCGAGGTCCCGTTCTAGTCCGGATTTTGTTCAAGTTCGTCGCACAAGCCTCCGACGTGCACGTTGAGGCTCTCTAGTGCTCGGCTCTTGGATGCGGTATACAAGTATTTTGGGTACCATGATGACAACGAGCAGGTGATCTGTCCGCAAACCCCGGAGCAGGGCCCGACTGAAACGAGGCGAAAGCCTATCATTGGGAAGGCTGACATCTGGTGGCTGAACACGAACGATCGAGGCCCTGCGCGGTAGTGGGTTTCCACCACGTTGTCAACACGGTTATTTCCGAGGCGGAGACTTTTGTACTATAACTCTTCCATAAGGCATGACGACGGTCTTATGTACTCCGTACTATTATTATTCTTCTTATGCGGCCCCACTAATGTAGTTGTCGCATGGCATTTGTTTGAATTTTTTTTTTCTTTTTATTTTAATAATATTTTACCGTTTTTTTGGTCTTTTTAAACTTTTTATCTCATTTCTTTTTTTTTGGCCGTGCGTTGAGCCCCCCCAGGTCCAGTGTATTTCGAAAGCCAAGGTCAGATGCGTAAAACAAAGCTGAAAAGGACGAAGGAGCTGTAGCCGAGACCTCTAACCGAGAGAAAAAGCCCAATCCCAATTTGAGGCGTCAGATGTTCAGTAGGGTTACATAGTTCCCGTTGATACCGCGGAGGGGGTTGTATGTGGGTTCTCAGATGCAAAGGCAAGGAGCAACTCCGACCGTGATCGTCCTCAGTCTGAGAAGAAAATGAATGATTCAAGTCGATCACTTTTTTACGGGAATTGTAAAGTTTCCAACCGCTGTGGAGAGAGATCCAATCGACGAGAACTACCGGGATTTCCAAGTCGTCCACAGCCCCGAAAAAAGAACAGCGTCACATCGCCTCGTGTCCTCCGGATGGTCGCATCTCCAATGATCTGATGAGATAAATCAGTCCCGCAGACTCGTTTCATGATATTAATACTTTTTTTTTTCTTTTCTTTTTTTTGACATATAATAAATCTTCCATACTATCAAGGGAGTTCAGATCACGGTATATGACCACGCAGGGACCCCATGCTTTAGGGGGCTCCACTCATGATTCTCCGATAAATTAAAGTATCTCAGGCTCGAACCATATATATGCCTAGGGGTTTAAACGGTTATAAGTGATTTGCAAAGTTGGGTTAATTTCCCCGTCTATTCGTTTATCCCGTGCCTTAGGCTCCAAGGGATAGTTGATACGGGCGCTCTCGACGATCTCCATATAAGGTAGGCTTCCTTCCTTCCCCCCCTGGTAGATCCTTACCTTCAAAAGTTCCCTTCTCCTTCCCCATCACACATTCCTGCAGACTCCTCCCGTACGTAATGACAGCTGAGTGAATCCTGGCATGATCATCATGATCTGTGTTTTTCTTATCCCCGCACCGGAACCTTCAACCTGACCGCGTCACCGCTATGTTGCTTACCCTTGTCACTTTCGCTAACCTGAACTAGTCTCAGAACGAAAAGACCCTCCAAGCTTTTTTTAGTTCATGCTTCCCGTGAGATCCATGTTCTCTACTTCTCAGTCCCGACGTCATTAAAACGGAAAAGGCAAACGGGCTTTTGTTTTGATCGTCTCCACTAATTGCGATCTTCCGCCCAACTACAAAACCCCAATTTGGAGTTTAACTGCTCTAGCGTGAATCGTGATCGACATTTTCGGGGTTTCTGGGCCCTTTGATCCAATTTGAAATTCCTCAAACTCACAAAAGAGACCGAACTAGCAAAAAAAAAGTGAGAGTGGTCTTCTCGGTGACAACCCCCGCAATGGCATCTGTTGAATCAATATCCTCCGAGAAAGACCATGAGGAGCGTGACATCATACATGATGATGGAATCGACGATGATGAACAAGAGGATTTGAGCTCAGAGCTGGATCCATTGCAAAGAGAGTACCTGGAGTATCACCAGCGACTTGATGATTTCTTGAAACCACTAGCTCCGGAGGAGGGCGTCCTCTACAGGCTGGCGCGTCGCTTTTCCGAGACATACCGCCATTTGGCCTTGACATCGGACCAGCAATTCTTGCCGACACCAGTGACCCGGCTCCCGACAGGCGAGGAGACCGGCCGATACTTGGCTATTGATGTGGGTGGGAGCAACCTGCGGGTGGCATTTATTGAATTGCTGGGCGAGGTGGATGATTCCGAGGGCCGGTCCGCGGATGCCTCGGAGAGATCGCGCGACACAATCCGAAAGGCCCAGCGCCAGCGGGTGAAGAGAACATTGGAGCGCGCATGGCCTATTCAAGAGCATTTGAAAAAGGACAAGGCGGAGGACCTCTTTGCTTGGATTGGGGACTGCATTGCGGAGGTGGTGGCTGAAAGCCTCACTTCAGATGCCACCCGAAAAGATATCCCTGCGGAATTGGATATGGGAATCACCTTTAGTTTTCCAATCATGTGCGTGATATTCAGCTTCAATTTGGAGCCCGACTTATATTTTGGGGCCCTATAAGTGCTGACATTCTCATCTAGGCAAGAATCTCTCGCAGAAGCTACTTTGATGCCCATGGGAAAGGGCTTCGCCATTACCTCAAACCTCAATCTACGCAATATCCTTCTCAATGGGTATGAGAAACACACAAGACGACCGGATGACGAGGAGGAGCCTTCATCCAAACGCCGGAAGTTATTCGCTCTGCCCAAACTGAAAATTCAGGCTATCACAAACGACACGGTTGCGACGCTGGCTTCGCTCGCATATGCTGTGAAATCCTTACCCAATAGTCGAGTCGCGATGGGAATAATCGTGGGAACTGGCTGCAATGCGACAATTCCCATGAAATTGACCGAGCTGCACGAGTCCAAAGCCAAGAGCGTCAACGCGATGGATCCAAATGCAGAGGAAACCATCGTTAATACAGAGTGGACGATCTCCGGAGCAGCACCACCGCTCAGTGAGCTGGAAATCACAACAGCTTGGGACATCGAACTTGACAAGGCCTGCGCGCGCCCTGGCTTCCAGCCATTCGAGTATATGACTGGAGGTCGATACATCGGCGAACTGATCCGTCTCATCTTATTCGACTACCTCACCATCGTGGCAGGCCTATCGAAGCGCAATCTCCCCGCAAATCTCATCCAGGAATACGCCCTCACAACCAGCTACATCTCCGACAACGTGGCGCGAGCCCGCTCTGACCAAGACCTCGCAAAAGAACTCAACGAGTCTCTCCCGCCCCCAGAAAGCAGCGACTGGCGCTGGGACGCACGTACAGCAGGGGCATTCCGCCGCATTGCACGCACAGTCCAGCGCCGATCTGCGGGTTTAATCGCCGCCGCCGTAGTAGGCCTGCTAGCCTGTTGCCGCGAGATCGAGCTGAAAGAAGACAGCAACGTCAATACACCCGAGAACGCAGCCTCTCCCCAAAGCAACGGCGAGGCCTCCATCGACCACCCCAATATTTCCACCACGACTTCAGCCCAGCCCTCCTTTCTCAGTAATGTCCACGGACACGTTGTTCCAGTCCTGCAACCTGCGCCAGCAGACTGGCAATCCGGCCCGGAGGAACTGGTCGTCGCGTACACTGGTGGAATTATCCAGCACTACCCGCAGTTCAAAGAAATGTGCCAGCAGTACATCGACCGCCTGATTATGCGGACTGGTCCGCAACGAGGGGGAAAGTCAGTATTTCTACGAGAGGCTTCGGATGGTGGTGTTATTGGTGCCGGTGTTCTGGCTGGTATGGTTGTCAGCAAGTAATATCATTCCTAACGACTGATGCAAGGTGGGGTTTCTGTGGAGTTTAGTGATCAGAAAAGAGTATGAGTGGTTTAATGATGGACCTGTTTTGATTGGGACTTGCATTCACCATAGAAATGGATATGATGTCTTACTATGGATGTCTTATGATAACTCTATTGATTCTACATTTTCTGTCTCCGAGTCCCCTTAGACTGGATGTCTAAACCTTGGTATATCCCGTTGGTACGCGCAGGCAGCCTTGTCATGTCTCACAGCTTTGCGGCCCGTGAGGGCCGAGGCAAAGCTTGAACGTCCGATCGGGAACCTTGGAATTATATCACATAGTCGAGGCAATTTGCGCTTACGACCATCACATATTCTATGATTGGAAAAGACCAGAGCCCCTGATACCCAAGAGAATCCAGGAGACAGACCCCGAAAGCTAGATGTTGTTTGATCCATTGGAGAGCCAAGAGATTGCGGATTAAGACGTTCGTCTTGATTGCGCAGCTCCATCGAAACAGCGTAATGAGGAATGCTGGACGTAACGGGAATGCTGTGGGTCATTGAGCAAAACGGGTGTCGCAAAACCAAGCCCCTGTATATCCTTTGTTAAGCGTGCCAGCGTCGTCAGTGTTGACCCGTCGTCGCACCGGATCGCTCACGCTGTTCCAGTCCAGGTATCCTGTGTGGCCGATCAGGATCGACCAACGGTTGGCTCTGGCACTAAAGCCAAGCCTCAATGACTCGAAAGGTTCATTGAGATGTGCCTTGATGTGTCGAGCAAAGTTTTCCGTGGAGATGTAAGCCCGGAGCTGAGAAGTTGAAACCGGTATCTCAAACCAGTTCCATGCCTTATTCTATTTCATATCAGGCGGAACATGTTGTTTCGAACGCCGCGTTTCATGGCGATTGGTTTGCCGTCTTCGTATTCAATTCCTGCAGCTCCTCCTTCACCTGACATTTGTTCTAATCGTTCGCGAAGTTCGGCATCGGCCTGGAGTACGGATTTGGTCTTGTTTTGATTTGAGGATTTGGGCTTGGAGCTCGAGGGCTTTTCGGTCGCATCGTTTGGTTTAGTTGAGTTCAGCTGGTGGCCTTTTATGCGATACCAAGTCAGTAAATTTCAGGAAAATAGTCTTGCATGTTGGACATATTGAGCACATACCTTGAGAGGCTGATAGACGGGATGAATGTAAAGAGAACTGACGAATTGGATAGCATCGGAAGAGCAGGGGCCGGCTAATAGCTTTAGGTATGTAAGCTGATATACTAATCACCATTGTGCATATAGCCAGGGCAGTGAGTTTGAAGTAGGAAAAGCTTCACAATCAAGTGTAAAACATTAAAGGATCCAGGAGAATTAAAGTCGTCGATCAAAAGATCTAAGCCTGACGTAAATGCGCGATAAGGCGGAGCTCGTCAGGTGATGTCACGTGTGGCACTCTCCCCGCGATCGACCGACTTCAGGCAACTTAGCACTTGACTCACCCAGTACCATCCCCTGCTTGTCCATCCAGCGCGGATTAACGAGAAGATGGCTACTCAACAGCAGTCCTACTACGAACTTTACCGTGGGAGCAGGTATGGCAGTGCCTGAAGGTCATCACGGTGCTGTGGATTGGGAACTGACTAAGATGTGAATAGCCTCGGTCTGTCTCTTACTGACACTCTCGATGATCTGATCAACGAAGGGCGCATCGAGCCCCAGCTCGCCATGAAGATTCTCTCTACCTTTGACAAGGTCATTACTGAGGTGCTGGCCGATAAGGTCCGAGCCCGGCTTACATTCAAGGTATCCATCCATTCTCAGCCGCAACCGCGGAGCCCTTTCAACCATCAATACCAATCCTGCTAAGGAGAGGGAAATCTCATTGCATGGCCTCATAGTATCAGATGGCTGACTGCATATGTCTTCTTTCTAGGGTCACCTCGACACCTACCGATTCTGCGACGATGTGTGGACCTTCTTGATCAAGGATGTGTCCTTCAAGCTCGACAACCAGACCACCGTCACCGCAGACAAGGTCAAGATCGTTAGCTGCAACAGCAAGCGTCCTGGCGAGGTCTAATCATCTGTTCTGATCGAGGATTTTCCGGCGTTTGCATGTGGTGCGCATTAAGTCGATTACAGGCGTTCGGCTGACATGGGGGCCTTTTCTATCTGGCGTTTAAACAGCATTTTGCTATGATTCATTTTATCTTCTTTTTGACCTAAGAATCAAATTGCCTAAACCCAAGCAGATACCCAATAAAATGAGGTTTACAAGAATACAAGCTGCACTTGTTCGTACCCGTAGAGCCGCATGGCAGGTGACCTCATCTCTTATCGCGCTATCTTAAACAGCTTCCCAATTCTCCCCGCAACAACCTCAAATATCGCACTCTTTCAACACGCCCTGGTTCCGAGTATCCAGGATGCCTAGAACACTACCCTGGCTCATCGGCCAGGGAAATGAAAAACGCGTTAAAAAAGAGCCGACGCCTCGAAAGCGCGTCAAGCGAGAGTTGGACCCTGATCTGACGCCAAAGCAAGAAGCACCAGTATCGCCCAACAAGGACTTCTTCAGATCATGTACGCGCTCACTTCTAAATCATTTACCTTCAATCACGTTTCGTTTTACTGATGAGCGAAATCTCTGAATAGCCCAGACTCCACCGACCTCCCCTGCTCGCCCATGTCCGAAGCAAGAGTACGTTTGCGCCCCAAGCTATACTTATCCGATGCACGTCCTCACAAACCTGTAGATTTCTTCTAGAAGGCCTAAATCGAGACGATGCCTGGATAATGGTGGAAGACGAGTTCTATGCGGTCGCGCAATCCTTCACCCAACACCTACACTACGCCGAGTACGTTCGCCGAAAGAAAGAAGCGAAAGCGCGAAGCACGGAGTTGGAAAGACCTACAGATGGTCGAACATCAATGCCAGAATCAGTTAAGCGCAAGAAGGAGGCGGAAGAATTGAGGGCTCGCCAAAAAGACGGGCTGGCGCAGATCGACGGACGCGGCGACAATCAGGAGCCTTCGGACGATGACGAGGATGATACTTGGGCCGGTACACACCTCCATGGTCTCTTGACAAGTCCACGACAGTCGCGGTCTCTTGTTGGAGTGCAAGGAGTGAAGTCCTCTACTAGAGCTGCAGCAGGCTTTGGACAGACGGCTAGATCTCAAGACGCTCGGGTTAGTGAAGCGCGAAACGTGCCGCCTAGCTCTCCGCCTAGCGCTCCTGTATCCAAAGCCGCCCAGTCGCATATCGTTGAACTTGATATATCGACCGCGTCAGAGGATGACGATGATCTGGATGATGATCTAGATGGAGAGGTTTATCCGATTGCAAGGCCGCTTAATAGGCGACTAGTTAGTCCTCCAAGCAGAACTATGGAGAGTCAGAATCAGACGCCAAAACCACCGGCTCGTCCTCGGCAAACTGAGGTAGCCAGTGCAGGAAAGTCCAGCAAAATCACTACGAAGACCATGAGCAAACCGCCGAAGCTGGAAAGTGGATTCAAGTCAAAAATGGATTTGTTTTTTGATGACCTTGATAAGCTACCAGAGCCATCGGAGTCTGATACAATTATCTCTAATGGAGGGAATGACATTAACCCTGGGACATCACTGCCCAGAAAGACCGATGACGACCACAATTTGAAGCCAAAATCCCGCTATAAAGACGTCCCAACCTTTATAGTGTAAGCTTGAACGATCTTTTCCCTCTGAAATCGATAACAGCCCTCGAAATCACACATGCTTATCCAAAAGATGCCTAACCCCAAGGTTACTTGCTGCTATGATCGACCTGCACTGTCTCACTGGGAGCCTCCATCTCGTGACAATCTTCGTGAACCTCACTTTGGGTCGTCGCGAACCATCGCGCCAGCTTCATGCGCTCCCAGAGACGGGGCTTGACAGGTGGATGCTCATCGCCTGCACATGAGCCTGAATCTTGTCCTCCGTCAACGGTTGCAGGTCCATCATCTCGATCGTTGTCCCGTCCTTCACCATCGTCGCTTCCAGGTTGTCCTGATACATCAACATGCTGTAGCTCCTTTGTCAGAATAGGCCGATCGGGTGTGTTTAGGTTGGGCGATATGACTGACTCTGCATCCGAGAAGCAGGCCGGTAGCTCTTCCTTCCGAAAATTGGTGGGTTGTCCCTACAAAGACACACTCGTTAGTCATGGGATCTTGAATCATTCAACCTCAGACCTGCCGTCAACATACAATCTCAATAACCCGTTCTTTCTTTGTAAATGGCGCCGTGAGGCACCGGAAGACTTGACGGAAGCATTCCATTTTCGGTAATGATGCGGGTGATGCCTCTGGTCGTTGGGTGAATTCGTTGTCACTTTATGGTAACGAGATCGTACAAAGGACTTTGATCTGTTTCCGCAAGAATATCGCCTCGTCAAAGCCGCACCTCGTTCTTTCTTCTCGTGGAAAGTCGAAAAAGAATCAAAGGCAAAAAGGCAACGCTCTGGAGAATTTCAAAAATGCTAAAAGAACGAGAGGAAATATGCGAAACGAGAGACTAGCCCTGGAAGGTTGCTGAGACGCAAGAAAGAACGGACGAAGGAAGGCTCCGACAATCTGTAGGCACTCTATGCCATTGATGCCCTGGTCACAGAGAAAACGCAAGAAAAGACGGCCGGGCTGGGATACATATAGGGAATCAGCACGATGATCTCAGCTCCAGACAAATCATGCAGTATGCACATCCATACTGAGTGCAGCCTGACAAGGACGGAATGGATCCACCGGCCCACCTGCAGGTCGAACTAGGCGACAGCTGGCCGCTCCTGCGGCATGGACTGAGGGCCATCCAAGTGACAGGCTCGGCAGGATTGACCCGCCGAGAATCCCTTTGCTGGGTTGGTGACACATTCCATTCACAGAGCCCGGTCCCTGGCGGATACTGCGGGTTGGAACCTGAAAATCGGATCGATCGCCGGGGTAGAATGGTTGTAAGAGCTTTGTTCTGATTTGTCAAAGTTTCGAGCCTCATGCTGGTTGGAATCGGCATCACACGATGTATCTGCACTATTTCTTCCGATCATGCTTTGCATTGAGATTTGGAACTGCCGTGCATCGTGCAGGGAAAATATGCTACTTTGCGCCATTACATGGTCAGGCAGTAAGGTCACGATGACATGCAGGGAAGAAAATGCGTCAACAAAACCCGTGCATTAAAGGTCCTTGGCTATCAGTGGAGGAAGTGGAGAGGAAAGTGGAGGGTCTGGCCCAAAATGGTAAAAGGGAGCCTGCTGGCTCGTATCCTAGAAACGCCGTACCTCATTCCTTTCATCCCCTGAGGACAACTCCTATCAACCGATTAAGGTTTTTCAATGAATATTATGATCGAGACGGAATCGGGACACGAATCCCGTTGATTGAATATGCATGTCATGAAACAGCTGTACGAGACCATCCAGCACCTGGGCAGTAGTTTGCCTTACCCCCAGTGTTTCAAGTCCATGGTGAATGGTCCGCAATTACTACACCTATTCATACTGGCTTCATATGTTTGAGATTTCATTATCTTTCATAGTTCTTTACCGGATTAATAAAGCGCAACCGCCCTTCTGGTACGCAATGTCAATCTTACTAAGTATGCAGACGATCGCGTATCGCCCTGTGTTTTGCCGATCAATCTTGAATTTGTCACTGACAGGGGGAGTCCAGATGAACCGAAAGAGCTTCCAAGGTTGAACTAGCTCTGTATCGTGTATCATGTTCCCTCTATCCTTGTGTATAAGAATCATCCCGGTATACTTGCTACATCGCTGACTAGGTGCTGACAAGCTGAAAAGCCCCAGTTCAAGTTGTTGCAGGGGCAAGCTGAACAGACCCTCCAGGGCTGTTACCTAAATATCGTTTCAAATACACGCTCCTCACTGGAATCTACGCCTCTGCGATCGATACCCGTAAATTCGAATT